>CM060683.1:153725695-155151945 GCA_030686995.1 Artemisia argyi
TAAAACTAATTTACCACTACTCTAATCCTACTCCTAATCAACAAACAGGTCCTAATGTGAGGAGAGTGAAGGCTACAAATTGCTGAGGAGAGGAGCGTCTTCAGAAGGATCCATAAATGGCATCTCCACCGAATATCCATTTTAGATTCCATGTGCTTGTTTAATCGATTCTGAGCCATTTGATCATAAATGATGATGTGTTTGATCCAATCTCAGCTGTCTATTTGCACACCTTAGCGATCCTGAGCTTCACACAAGCTGCCACATCATAGATGCTTAGTACTAAGCATTTGATCGAAGGGTAATGGCAGAATTTCAAGGAGATGGATTGGGGAAGATAGGTATAAAGGCGGGGTGAATTAGGGATTTTTGTATTATTGTTTGACTTGGGGGAATTGGGGGTTTGACCGGGTATTTTGGCTAAATGGGTAGTGGGCTCGGGTTGTGTGGGATAAGGGATTGGGCTAGGTGGATTTTGTTTGGATTGGGTTTATATAAATTTGGCAGATTTAGTGTTAAAGGTTGGAAAGGTTTAGGTAAATAACATGGTCCAATCTTGCAAATTCATAAACTCCAAGGACCTCTTCTGCCAACTTTGTGAAATACATCAAAGGGCTATTTGTGACATTTGATAATTCTTCAAGGTTGATTTTTGACATTTTGAGCGTACTTGTGATCCATTAATGAAAAATCCTTTCCGGACCTTGGCTTTCGATCCTTTTCCAATCTCGTGCTCGTTTTGTCGTCTTTTCATTGATTTTCGTCCATTTATCAAATTATCCATACCTGCACATGTAAAAACACAAAAACCACATATATTTGTCATTTATGGTCGGTTTTTGTTTGTTTTGGTCCGAAATATAAGATAAAAGGTATGTGTAAATTGACACATACCAAAATCCCCCAGACTAAGATATTGTCGTGTCCTCACGCAATGTGATCAAATCACGCTTTTGAGATAAATAATTTCAAAACCTCTTTTTACTAACTTTGAAAAGTAGTAAGAACGTTCAAAAGAGATTACGAAATCATTTATTCCCTAAAACGCCCCGTTAACCCATTTTATTCCATATACTAACTCTATACTATTATTTTTGTATTTTTCCACTTTATTCTTGTGACGGTATGTTAACTTTCATTATTTTGCAATAACATTTAGGGTCATAGAGTAGAAACACAATTCATGGAAAAGTGACCATACGGATAAAATTCGTCATCCTTGATTTTTCACAAGCTCCCAACCTAAGCATATAAACGAGATCACAGCCTACTTAGAAATTAGATACCAACACTACCCATGGAAGTTACTTATGAAAACCTCTCGCTCCCATTTCTTAGTGTATCTAGATTTTTTTACTTTTGTTGAGAAATAAATTACTTCATATCGTTCCAATATGTTTTAATCCGATAAAGATACCAAGAATTAAGACGCTAAGTAGTTATTCATCTTCTCTCAAGAACCATTGCGTTAAAAATGAGGTCCACATCAAGGATTTTAGATACATTTACACTCGTATTCACATACAACGAAGACTTTGGAATCATACATCATAATAGACATAAGTTGGGGAGAAACTTACGTGCACCTCATGTGCCCGGTCTAGGACCGTTCACATGCACCTCACGCGCCACCAACTTGTCTAACACTTAAGTACATATCCATACATCTCATTATTGACTTTATTCTTTCTTTTTCACTTTTTTTTCATACTTTTCTTTCTTCACTTTTTGAACTTTTTGAACTTTTGTTTTACTTATAACCAAGGAACTTTAACGGGTAGCTCCGAAACCTCTTACATATAACACTTACAACACTTTTGACATGTATCCTTGATGTGTACCCAATTTTTAAAGCAAAGATTCTTAAATAAGATAAAGAACTAAATTTCGTCAAAACCTAAATATCTTTAATTATTTATACATAAGATATGGGGTGTAACAATTTGGTGGGAGAAAAAGGCCACAAGTACCTTCGATGAGCTCTAAAGAGAACCAACTACTCCACGCATAGCATCAAACTTCTAAATAAACTCTATCATTTCTCGTTCTTCGCTTTTTCAAAATCTCAAATAATGAGACTCGCGAATACTTAGCCGATAATCAGCCACGCATATATGAAGTCAATTACGGAAACATGCAAATTCTAATAAAAGAATTCGCGTTTTCTAGTTCCTTGTGTAAAAGACTAGCGGAAGCTTTTAAGACATGCATGTATAAAGTCAAGTACAGGAACTTTGCAGATTCTTAAGAAAGAATTCGCGTTTTATAGCTCCTTGTGTACAAAACTAGCACGAGCTTATATGATCATCATTGGTTAAGGAAACAAGCTAGGGCTCAACACGCCCGATCAAGTCGAAATTTTATTCCTACTCTCGTCAGCTGGAAAGTCAACAAGATGTCAAAATACTTATTATATTTTTGCGCAATTTTTCAATTTTTTCACATTTTTTTGTGCTTTTTCACATCATTTTTTTCATCAAAATCTTCAAAAATTTTCATTTTTTAGGAAAAACGGGGTTGCGAGAGTAAACAACAAAGGTGAAAGTGCAAGGTCAAATCAAATTGAAGATTCAACCCCCCCCCCCCCCAGACTAAAGATAAACATTGTCCTCAATGTTTCAAAGGTAAGGGTAATCCTACGAAAATCAAGGCCGTTTATTAATTATGCCAAAGATAACGTTAGTCGATAAGATTAGGATATATGGATAAGCAACGAATGATGAAACTCGAGTTGAGACAAAAAAAATGAGCAAGAGAGTCTTCATTATTCGGGCAAATCCTGGACATAAACAACAACAAGCACAAAACACGAGAAATGGAAAAGGTCCCCCTCCTTACGTCACATTAGTAAAATAAAATAGAAAGAAGATAGAAAGGATAAGCATGGGGTGCCTCCCACGAAGCGCTTGTTTATTATCGAGTCGTATAGCTTAGACTCACCCCGAATTTACTTAATCTTGGGGGAGCAAATGGAACGGACACCCGACATGAAGAACGGGGATGCCGGGGTCAAAAACGGTATCCTCACTCTCGGTGGAGTGGAGAATTGGAGAAGTCACATCATATGTGATAAACGGGAGAAAGATTTTTATAACAATTAAGATCAAATCACCGTTTTCAAAAACAATTTTTTCAATTTCTTTGTTTTGCATTTCATCTTTAAAGCTCATTTTGTAAAACAACTGATCCATGTACATTTTCTCAAAAATTGAAGCTTTAAATATCAACCACGGTAAAATTTTCAGAAGAAGATGAATCACTCTCGGGTGACAAAGAAGGAAGAACATTTTGTTCAAATAACTCATTGATCGAATTCTCCATTCCCGGTGGAAGAGGATCAATGTGAGCGAGTTCACCGGCGAACTCCTCAAAGATATATGACTCATAGTCAGGGAGAGAAAGATGAGAATGAGAAATGGTACTGCCACTAATCTTCTCTCCCATATGATCAAAACGGAAAGCTTCAAATTCTGGAAGAGAATCATCGGAAATAAAGTCACAATCCTTGATAGGAGATGAAGTTGTTTTATCATTTAAAGCTTCAATTTTAGAAACGAGAAGATCGATATTCAACAATCTCTCACGAAGAGCTTCATCTTGGATTTCCGTGTCAATATCTTCTTCATTCTCTTCTTCTAAGCTGACGAGCTCAGAAGGTAACTCCTCCACATAATCGATATCTCCACAAGATAAAGAATCATCATCGTCGGAATCGGAGAACATCTCATCATGATCGTGTAAATTGTCAAGAGGAGGTAACTCACACTCCTCTGCCATATCAAAAGCATATTTTTCAAAATCGGGTAAAGAATCCTTGAGCTCGGGCTCCAAAGGATCTGACGGCGTAACAATCTCATCAATCTCGATCGAAACCGAATCATCATTAACACGAGAAGTATCGACAAAATCAACACAATAATCCGAATGACTATCAAGTCAGGAAGAACATTTTGAAGAATCCGGAGGTGGGATAAGTGGTGTGCTCTGAGAGCTAGGAATTTCCACCACTTCTGTTATGGTCTCAGGTTCTTGTTCTTGATAAACGTAAAGATTAGGCAAGTCGTTCTTTTTAGACATCGTTTTAAGCTCAGCACGTTTGCTTGACAAACTCTTAACCGTAAATCGAGAAAGGTTAGGATCAATTTTTGATGGTTTAGGAGGAGCAATTGTAAGCTTAGATTCTTGGACAACTATAGGTTGGACGTATTTAGCACTTCCATTGTTAGTGGAAAGTACCGGGTCCTTTGTCACCACAGTTTCTCGTTCTATTTCCCTCACCGGAGAGGGAATAGGAATCGGAGGTTCATCTTCACCGTTCTCCTCATAGTTTTATTTTTCATTACGAATCAAAATGTCCGATAAGGTTTGAGAAAATCATTAAGTGCATCAGGATCAATTATTTCAGTGATATCGATCTGAGGTTGTGATGGAGTTATTCGGTATTGTGGAGTATGGTCATGATGAGAACAATCATTATTGCTACAAGGATACGGATTCCTTGTTTGACAATCGGTGCTAAAATGCGGACCACCACAATACTCACAACCGTGTTGTTGTTGTGACAGATTCGGCTCATAATGAAAATTTTCAAACGATCCCCCCACAATTTTCAAAATTCGATATATTATTGAAATACGGTTCTTGCTCATAAGAGTTTTGAGGAGGGTGATAGACAACTTAGTATATAGTATAGATTTTCTCAAAGCAATTGCTAAGAAATAAGCAAAACCAGAGGTCGTAGTCCGTGTGAAGGTGTGAATGGAATCGTTGAAATTCGATTCGTAAAATCGTGTCGTGAAAAGTGGAAATTGTGAAAATTGTGAATAAGAACTCAAATAATGAAAAGCAATAAAAAAATAATGCAGAAGGTACAAGCTACATATGCACAAATGATTGAGATCTAAAAACGGAAATTCAAGCGCGATTTTTAAAACGTAACGTACGAATTAAAACATAACTTTTATTGAAAAATGATCCTAAAAATATGAAATTAATTTCTAAAAATCTTAAACTACTTAAAATAATTTTGAGAAAAAGAAAAATATTTTTTGACTTTTTATGAATTTTCTATGAATTTATTTCTATTTTTGTATTTTTTTTAAATGAATTAAAAATAAAGAAAATGTAAAAATAAAAGTTAAAAATACAAAATTAATTTTGAAAAATCTAAAATATCATAAAAGAATTTCCTAAAATATTTTTGGATTTTTAAGGCTTTTTCTTATTTTTATTTGATTTTTATTTATAAAAAGGTATTTAAAAACGAATTAAAACTAAGAAAAATTAAGAAAAATAGTAAAACAAATCAGAAAAATCTAAAAAAAATTACAAAAAATTAAAAATATTAAAATGAACTTTAGAAAAAAAAAATGAAAAGAAAATAAGCTGAAAAAGTGCTTATTGATAGCAAAACAGCTTATCACAAGTGCTTATTAATAAGCGCTTGTGACCAAACTTTGAAAGACTGATACAGAAGACTTGTTATGCTCAGATAAACTCAGAATCACTCAAATTTGAACAATTACCGCTCAGAAATTTAAGCAATTAGCAATAAGCAGTTGAAAATACGCAAAAGAATAAGCTGTTCCTCACAGAAATAAGCCAGATGCAAATGGATCATGAAATACACTTATACAACCACAATTTAGCTCAGATATCTCAATAAAACTCAGGTTATGACTCCTAACTCAATTGTGCAGACCTTATTTCAAATTAGCTTTCTAGTTCTGAGCTACTATCTAGCAGACTTCAATAAGCTATTCAAATAAGCTTCAATATTCAAACTAAGAGGGGCAAAAGCTAGGTTACCAAGCTGAGTTTCTAAAATTACCAAAAACCCTATGAAAAATTCACAATTTGATCTCTAAATTTACCTAAGATCGGCAATCTTTAGAAACTCAAAAGCTGAATCAGTTTTACCTATGCTGACTTTTCAGATTTTATTTCATTTTGACTTTTGCTAATTTCTATCAATCAAAACTAATTATTTATGTTATCACAAGTTTAGTTATCATTAAATTTACTTAACCTAATCTATATTAAAACTACAACAGAAATTTCACTAATTGATTCTCCTAATAATTACAGAAAATGAAATTTAAATGCTACTTTGACTACTACTGATTTTATACTAATTCTATCCTATTTATCACAACTACAATCTGATACAATTACCTTATCAATCTAAAACTTCCTAAATCTCAGTCACCAATTTAAATCCAAACACTCCTTACTATGCAATTAACACTACAACTATCTGATATAATTCTATAGTCACCTACTCAACTAACTCACTGAATCACAGAACCAGAATAGAACTCAGATCAACGGCTACAATCATTAGTGAACAACAGCAAATCAGAATCACAGATCTACCAATATAACAAGTATGCAACTAGAACTCAATTATCAAAACAAATAACAAATGAACTAAACAGCACAAGTATTATAAAAGTAACTACAATATCATCAAATCTAATCAATGCAACAGTAACTACAAATACTACACTAGAATCAAACAGATGCAATGAATATTAGCTCAAATCATAAATTTTACCAAAGCAAACCCCCCTCAGCATGAACAGAGGGGGCTCACTAAGCTTGCCTGTCTCTAGACAGGCCAATTACTTCCACAGTTCCAATTGGACTATCACAATTCACTAGGATTCACCATGAACCCACTCAGTTGACTTTTGTTGACTGTTTTTGATTATTTGAGAGAATTAACTGAAAACAGATCCATCTTAAGCTAGAAAGCTTAGATGAATTGTATAAAAGATAAACTAGCTTAACTGCAAGCTAAACTTAAGAAAAGATATACATATTTTTGTATTTTATTTATTTTCTTATTTTTATAAATTTTTGAATAAGATGAAAACTGAATTGATAGGTAATGATGTTTAAGCTATATAGAAACTGAAAGTAAACTGAGTATAAAAGAGATATGAGCTTTAACTAATTAGTATAAAACAATAAGCTAAGATGAATCAGAGACAAACTGAATTTTATTGAAAACTTAATTGAAATACAATACAATGAAACTAAACTAAATACAATTGGAAATAAAAATGGGCAGAGCTTCGCTGCTAAACTAACTACTCAGAAATGAGAAGGTGAGCACCTCTATTTATACTACTAGAGAGAATGATCTAGAAATAGAAGCTACTTATGCCATGCTGGCAATCCATGTCAAATTGTGCTTCTTTTGAATGATTATAGCCCCTTAGATCACGATCCTATCAATCCCATCTCATGTGCACCCTTGGATCAATTGTAATGACGCGTTCAAACCAATCATTGCTTGTCACATAGTCCCCTCGTGTGTTTTTTTGAGTCTGACACATCCTGACATCACTGACACTCTTCTAGAAGCCCTTGATTTGACTGATATACCCTTAATTGCCATAATTTGTACGGAGTAATATTTTAGGGTTCATGTTACTGTTTTGTTTCTGGGTAATTGGATGAATTGGGGGGTGGGAGTTGGGTAAAGTTATTTTATTGGTTTGACTGAGTATTAAGTGGGGTTTGACCGTGGGTGGTGAGTGTTGACCGTGAGGGATGATGGGCTCGGGTCTTGGGCTTTGGTTTTGATGGATTTGAAAATTGGATTTGTGATTTGGACTTGGACCAGGTTTTTGTATTAGTAATTTCAGAATTTTAGAACTAGTAATTAACAAGGACCAAATTTGTAATTGCTGAAACTTCAAGGACTGAATCTGCCATTTTTGTAAACTTGATCCAAGGGCTAGTTTTGACATCCTTTGAATACTTGGAGTACTTTAGTTGTCATTTCATCAAAAATCTCTTCAAATGGTTAATTTTGACAAGTGATGAAACTTCAGGAACTAATAGTGACACTCTCTTCAAACTTAATCCAGGGACCAAATCTGACAAATCTCAAATCACTAAGGTCTTCTTTAAGTTTTGCATGCTCAGCTTTGACTTTCTTTGACTAATCTGCACTCATTCCACTCTCGTGCTCGTTTTTGCCAGTTTCCGTTTGTTTTTCGTCTTTTTGTGAAATATCCGTACCTGCACATTCACAATCACAAAAACACACTTTCTTTGATGTTTTGGGTTAGTTTTTGGATTATTTAGTCTCTATTTGGTAAAGAAAAGCTGAGTAAATAAGTACTCATCAAAATCCCCCGGACTAAGGTATTGTCGTGCCCTCACGCAATGTGATCAATTCACGCTTTTGGAATAAATAATTTTATAACTCTTCCTACTAACGTTGTAAAGTAGCAAGGAGGTTCAAAAGAAATTATAAAATCATTTATTCCCGCAAACGCTCTGTTTTCCAAAATTTATTCTTTCATTCTACTCATCACTTCTATTTTTGGATTTTTCTCACTTTATTCTTGTGACGGTTTGTTGAACTTTCATTATTTTGCAATAATTTTTAGGGTCAAAGAGTAGAAACACTTCTCATGGAAAAGTGACCATACGGATAAAAATCGTCATCCTTGATTTTTCACAAGCCCCCAAACTAAGCGTACAAACGAGATCACAGCTTATCTACAAGTTAGATGCTAACACTACTCATAAAAGTTACTTGTGGAAACCTCTTACTCCCATGTCCTAAGTTTTGTATCTCAAGTTTTTATTTTTGTTGAGAAATGAATTTCTTCATATTTTTCTCGTTTCAATACTTTTGAGTCCGATAGAGATACCAAGTTTAGACACTAAGTAGTTTTTCATTTTCTCTCAAGAACCACTACAATAGAAATTCGCTCCACATCAAGGAATTGGGTACATACAAACTCATATATAAGTTGGGAATACTACACGTGCACCTCATGTGTCCAACTCAGAATCATCCACATGCACCTCACGTGCCAACAACTTTTATACACTTAAGCTCTTATTCAACATATCTTTCACTTTTCACTTTTTTCATTTTTCACTTTTTTCACACTTTTCTTTATTTACTTTTTTTTCATCATCAATGGAAGCTTATCGGGTAGCTCCAAAACCACATACATAATCAACTTTTGACTTTTTTTTTTTTTTTTTTTTTTTTTTTTTGCTTTTATTTTTGATGTTCCTTGATATGTACCCAACTTGTAAAGCAAAGATTCTCATAAGAAAATAAGAACTAAATATTATCCAAACCTAAATACCACTAATTAACCTAGAACATCTATTATATATTGGTGAAACAATTTTGCGGGAGCAAAAAGCCACAAGTGCCTCTCATGAGCTCTAAAGAGAACTAACTACTCCACGTTTAGCATCAAACTTCTAAATAAACTCTATCATTTCTCGCTCTTCGCAATTTAAGATTCCAAATAATGAAACCCGCGAATACTTAGCCGATAATCAGCCACGCATATATAAAGTCAATTACGGAAACTTGCAAATTCTAGAAGAAGAATTCGTGTTTTCTAGCTCCTTATGTAAAAGACTAGAGAAAGCTTTTAAGTTGCGCATGTATAAAGTCAAGTACGGGAACTTGCAGATTCTAGGAAAAGAATTCGCATTTTATAGCTCCTGGTGTACAAGACTAGCACAAGCTTATATGATTATCATTGGTTAAGGGAACAAGCTAGGGCTCAACACGCCCGGTCAAGTCAAAATATTTATTTATACTCTCGCCAGCAAGAAAGTCAACAAGGTGTCAAAACACTTATTCAAAACTTATTATATTTTTGCACAACTTTTCCAACTTTTCTCATTTTTTTATGCTTTTTCATGACTTTTTCATTCATTTTCTTTCAAAAAAATTTCAAATTTTCAAATTTTCAATTTTTTTCATTTTTTAGAAAAAAACGGAGTTGCGAGAGTACACGTCATGGTGAAAAATGCAAGGTCAAATCGAATCGAAGATTCACCCTCCCCCGGACTAGAATTGAACATTGTCCTCAATGTTTTACGAGTACATTTTCTTTCAAAAAAATTTCAAATTTTCAAATTTTCAATTTTTTTCATTTTTTAGAAAAAAACGGAGTTGCGAGAGTACACGTCATGGTGAAAAATGCAAGGTCAAATCGAATCGAAGATTCACCCTCCCCCGGACTAGAATTGAACATTGTCCTCAATGTTTTACGAGTAAAGGCAATCATAACAAAATTCTAGGGCCGTTTATTAATTATGCCAAAGAAAACGTTAGTCGATAAGATTTTCGGATATAGGATTTCCAAAAGCATCGATGAATGAGACTCGAGTGGAGAAAGAACATCATGACGAGCACGAGAGTCATCATAAATTGGGGACAATCCTGGACAAACATTCACAAACAACCACGGAACACAAGAATGGAAGAGGCACCCCCTCCTCACGTTATTTGTTAGAAATAAGAAAAATAAGAAGATGAATTGGATAAGCATGGGTTGCCTCCCACGAAGCGCTTTGTTTTTGATTACCGAGTCACGTAGCTTGACTCGATCCCCGAATTCAGACGTCCTTAGGGAAAGTTTGGAGATCCGGGACTACCATGGTTGGTACATCCCCTCCGAAGTAATGTTTCAAACGGTGACCATTCACCTTAAAATTGGGACCATCGGGTTGAGCTAACTCAATGGTACCATAAGGGAATACTTGTGTTATGGTGAATGGTCTAGACCAACAGGTTTCAAGCTTTCCCGAGAAAATCTTCAATCGAGAGTTAAAAAGAAGCACTTGATCACCAACATTGAAAACGCGGTCTTTAATCTTGGCATCATGAAGTCTTTTAGTTTTCTCTTTATAAATCAAAGAATTTTCATAAGCTTGATCACGAAGTTCGACTAACTCATTCAATTGAACCTTTCGGTGATCACCCGCGGTTTTGAGGTCGAAATTTGCATGTTTCAAGGCCCAGTAGGCCTTGTGCTCAAGTTCTGGGGGCAAATGACAAGCCTTCCCGTAAACCAGCTTATAAGGAGTACATCCAATGGGTGTTTTAAGCGGTCCGAAAGCCCATAATGCATCGTCTAGCTTATCAGCCCATGAGGCACGGTGCTCTCCTACGGTCCTCTCTAATATACGTTTTAAACCACGATTGGACACCTCAACTTAACCACTAGTTTGTGGATGATAAGCCGTAGAAAGATGATGTGTGACACTATATTTAAGCATAACTTTAGCAAATTGATCATTGCAAAAATGGGACCCACAATCATTTATTATAGCTCGAGGTGCACTGAATCGGGCAAAGAGACTCTTCAGAAATTTACAACTACTCGGACGTCATTGGTGGGGAACGCCTTCGCTTCAACCCATTTTGACAAGTAATCGACAGCCACGAGAATATACTTATTTCCTCTAGATGACGGGAATGGTCCCATGAAATCGATACCCCAAACGTCAAAAATCTCACAAACTTGAATAGCGTTTTGAGGCATTTCATCTTTTTGATAAAATTTTTCCTTGACGTTGGCAAGAATCACATGATTTCACCAATTCATGGGCATCCCGATAAATCGTTGGCCAGTAGAAGCCGGAATCGAAGACTTTCTTTGCGCTGAAGTTGGCACCATGATGTCCCCCCGTGAGTCCACTATGGCATGCCATAAGAATTTCAGCGGCTTCTGTGCCGTGAAAACATCACCGGATCACTTGATCCACACAAACTTTGAACAAATAGGGGTCGTCCCAAAAGTAATGCCTAACATCTTTGAAATATTTGTTCTTTTGTTAGGACGACATCCCTTTCCTAATGAAATTCCCCGCATGGTAATTCGCAAAATCGGCGAACCATGGGGTACTTTGGTCACTTGTAGACACACTCCCAAGTGTCTCGAGAAGAAATGTTTCGGTAATTTCCTTTTTCTCGAGAACACTTTGATGGGGATTCTCTAGACGTGAAAGGTGATCAGCAACAAGGTTCTCAACTCCTTTTTTATCTCAAATTTCAACGTCAAATTCTTGAAGGAGAAGAACCCACCGCATCAAGCGTGGCTTAGCATCTTGCTTAGCCATTAAGTATTTTAAGGCCGAATGATCCGTATACACTATGCATTTTTTCAAAAGAAAATACGGTCGAAATTTTTCAAAAGCATAGACAACGGCTAACATCTCTTTTTCAGTAGTCGTATAGTGATGTTGAGCGTCATTCATTGTCTTACTTGCATAGTGTATCGGCTGAAAGTATTTTGTCTTTCGTTGCCCCAGAACTGCACCAATGGCATAATCACTTGCATCGCACATTAGCTCAAATGGTAAGCTCCAATCGGGGACAACTAAGATCGGTGCCTCCATTAACTTCTTCTTTAAGAAATTAAATGCTTCGATGCATTCATTTGTGAGTTAAACGGAGCATCTTTTTCTAAAAGGTGGGTCAGAGGTCGGGCTATTTTAGAAAAATCTTGTATAAAACGTCGGTAAAAGCCAGCATGACCAAGGAATCTTCGGATTCCTTTTACGGTGATAGGATGAGGTAGCTTAGCGATTACATCAACTTTGGCATGATCTACCTCGATCCCAGATTTAGAGATTTTATAGCCGAGGACAATGCCCTCTTTAACTATGAAGTGGCACTTCTCCCAATTTAGAACCAAGTTGGTGTTTTCACACCGTTTCAGCGTATTCTCTAAATGGGAGAGGCAAGAATCGAAAGAATTTCCATGGACGGAGAAGTCGTCCATGAATACTTCCATGGTTTTTTCAATCATGTTGGAGAAAATGGCCATCATGCACCTCTGAAACGTGCCTGGAGCATTACATAAGCCAAAGGGCATTCTACGGTAGGCAAACGTTCCATAAGGGCAAGTGAAAGTGGTCTTTTCTTGATCCTGGGGATCAATAGGAATTTGAAAGTACCTAGAAAAGCCATCGAGAAAACAATAGAACTCATTTCCCGCTAAACGTTCAAGCATTTGGTCCATAAAAGGGAGCGGGAAATGGTCTTTACGAGTCGCGTCATTCAACTTGCGGTAGTCAATGCAAACTCTCCATCCGGTCACAAGTCTAGTCGGTATAAGCTCATTATCTTCATTTTTCACAACAGTAATTCCGCCCTTTTTGGGAACACAATGAACCGGGCTAACCCATGAGCTATCCGAGATTGGATAAATCATTCCAGCGTCAAGGAGTTTTATAATTTCCTTTTTGATCACTTCATGGATTTGTGGATTAACCCGTCGTTGTTGTTGGACGGAAGCTTTGTGATTATTTTCAAGCACTTTTTGGGCAAGGCGAATACCTCCTGCAAAATGTAATTAAAAAAGGTATTCGATTTCAAAAAATAATCACCCGATTAATATATACACATATACACCTTTTTTGTGATTAAAAAAGGTGAATACCGCCTGTTATGTGATAAATCGGTCACCTTCAACTGCAGTTGAGTTGAAGACACCGATGGAGATGTGAACGGGAAAGCCGGTCAACTATTCAGACCTTCATATATTTGGAAGTCGTGTGTACGTGATGTACAATTCTCAAGAAACTACAAAGCTGGATCCGAAATCCAGAAAATGTTTGTTCTTAGGTTATTCTGACGGAGTAAAGGGGTATCGCTTGTGGGACCCCACTGCCCACAAAGTAGTCGTCAGCAGATATGTTATCTTTATGGAAGACAAAATTCAAGAAAATGAAGAAGGTGATAGCACTACAAGAGAAACTAAATCAATACAGGTGGAAAAGCAATCTCAGTCGAGTGATTCTTCTGAAGCCGTACCACAGCACGAGGTGAATGAGATAACTGAGTCTCAAGTTCCAACGACTCATATTCTTAATCGTGAAAGAAAAAGCCCGGTGTGGCAGTCGGATTATGTTATGGAGGGCAATGTTGCATACTCTCTTCTTACAGAGGAAGGAGAGCCATCAACTCTTCAAGAAGCATTGAACAATTCAGATGCTTCATTCTAGAGGGAAGCAATGCAAGAAGAAATTGAAGCTCTTCATAAGAATTAAACGTGGGAACTGATGCCACTACCAACAGGTAGAAAACCCATTGGAAACAAATGGGTATATAAGATCAAGAGGAACGGTGATGACCAGGGGGAGAGGTATCGTGCAAGATTGGTAGTCAAAGGATATGCTCAGAAAGAGGGAGTCGACTTCAATGAAATATTTTCTCTTTGTGGTTCGAATGACAACTGTTAGAGTGGTTCTCGCAATGTGTGCTATGTATGACTTACATCTAGAACAGCTAGATGTGAAAACTGCATTTCTTCATGGAAATCTTGAGGAAGAAATTTACATGCTCCAACCAGATGGTTTTAACAAAAAGGAAAAGAGAACTTGGTTTGTAGGTTAAAAAAATCTATGTATGGTTTAAAGCAGGTGCCATGGTGTTGGTATAAGAGATTTGATTCTTTCATCATTGGCCTTGTGTATAACAGACTACACGCAGACCCTTGTGCATATTACAAGAGGTTTGGAGACACTGATTTTATCATATTGCTGTTATATGTTGACGACATGTTGGTTGCATGCCCCAACAAAGATCGTATCAGTAAATTGAAGGCACAGCTCGCTAGGGAATTCGAGATGAAAGACCTTGGACCTGCAAACAAGATTCTAGGGATGCAAATTCACGGAGATAGAGTTAGTAGGAAAATTTGGCTTTCACAAAAAAGTTATGTGAAGAAAATCTTGCAAAGGTTCAATATGCAAGATTGTAAGCCAATATCAACCCCGTTTCCTACTAATGTCAAGTTATCCTCTATGATGAGTCCTAGTAGTGAAGATGAGAGGATGGAGATGTCTCGAGTACCGTATGCATCAGCAGTGGAAAGTTTAATGTTTGCAATGATTTGTACAAGATCAGACATTGCACATGTAGTGGGACTGTGGGAGTAGTGAGTCGGTACATGGGGGAACCTGGTAGAGAGCATTGGGAAGCTGTGAACAAGATCTTTAGATATATTAAAGGAACCTCAGATGTTGCATTATGTTTTGGGGAACTAGCTTTAACTATCAAGGGATATGTTGATTCTGATTATGCAGGTGATCTTAGTAAGCTGGGTTTCAAAACTGCAGTCAGTTGTGGCTATATCAACAACAAAAGCAGAATAGGTTGCAGCTGCTCAAGCCAGCAAAGAAGCAGTATGGTTGAAGATGTTGTTGGAAGAGCTCGGGCACGAACAAGAGAAAATGACTCTATTTTGTGACAACCAGAGTGCCTTGTATCTTGCAAGGAATCTAGCATTTCATTAAAAGACAAAGCATATACGAGTTCAGTATCACTTCATTCGTGAGAAAGTGGAAGAAGGAACCATGTATATGCAGAAAATTCATACTGATGATAACGTGGCAGATTATCTGACAAAAGCAATCAACTGTGATAAGTTCATATGGTGCTGATCCTCATGCGGCCTAACGAAAACGTAAGCAACATGAAAGTGCAAGGAAGGATGACGGTGTGAAGAATGGTTGAGTCTCAATCTGATCTTCAAGTGGGAGATTGTTGGAAGAAGATACATTGTATCTCATTGAAATGAATCTTTATATTCTTTGCAAGTAGGATGTGTCAGACAAAAAGTTGAATGGTGGACAAATTGTTCACATAGACCAAAGGCCATTCACTACTACTATAAATAGGAGTATTTGGAGCTTCAGTAATCATCCCATCCCAACTCAAAAAACACGGTGTTTTATTTATCCTTATAACTAGAGAGAATGTGTAACTCCTAGTTTTCATCATAGTGAAATGTATTTTTTTTCCCCGTAGTTTTTACGCTATTGGGGTTTTCCACGTTATATCCGTATGTCATCTTTTATTACATTTCATATTTTAGTAGTGGGTCTGCTTCAGTCCGGTGTCACTTTTCTCAACATTTTTAACAAATTAATTTATGTTTTCTTTTTAAATTTTGTAATGCTAAATTTAATGTAAAAAGTAATACGATAAATTAATTTGAAAAAAAAAAAAAAAAAAAAAAAAAAAAAAAAAAAAAAAAAAAAGGAGTAATAAACAACTTTAACATAAGCTAATAAGCACTTATTTATAAGTGCTAATAGAAACACCGAAGTTAGACCACTTGACACTAATTTGGGCAAATTCCTTCATTTGAAGTTCCGAGCGGTACTTTCTTCCCATCTTTCAATGCCAATACTTTCAGTCAAATTGCTTGTTAAATTGTGATTTAAGGTGTGAATAGATAAACCATACACAGTGCCACAATCTAATGATTTTGCTAGTTATGAAATACATTAGTTTCAATGTAATGATTGCTATTTCATTTTGTTATTTGTTTTATAACTTAAGGGTATTTTTTGATATGTCAAAGTAACCATTTCTACCAAAATGAGAGCTCATTTACGCCATATCAGTGTCGAATGGAGTGCCTTTTCAATTTGAGGGGGTGTTTGTTTCGGCTTATATAGCCGGCTTATGGCTTATTTGGTTTTGGGCTTATGTTTCATAATAAGCCACAAAAAGTGATCTTGTGAAACATAAGCCCACAAAACCAAATAAGTTATAAGCCAAAACAAACACCCTAAGGTTTGGTTTTATTATTTGGGTGCAGTTAGAGGGTGTTTAGGATTGCGTTTTTGAGTAGATTATATTAGTGTTTGGCAAACTAATTGAAAAAGTGACTATTAGTGTTTTTTAGAGAGAAAAAGCATTTTTCATAAGCAGGTTGAAAAAGTTGACCAGTAGCGGAGCTAGAAAAAAAAATTTGAGAGGGCCGAAACAATTTTTTTTCTCCGGAAGAACATTTGATGGGAGGGCCGAGATAGGGAAAAAAAATTTAACACATGAAATCGAAAAAAAAAAAAAAAAAAAAAAAAAAAAATACTAACGGGTTTAGGCCTAGGGGGGGCCGGGACCCTTCCCGGTCCCTTAATAGCTCCGCCCTTGAGGTTGACAGATGCTCTATGAAAGCGCCGTTTTGCAAATGCAATCCCAAACACCCCCTTTGGAGGTTTTGTCTTTTTATCCCCATATACATTTTCCGGGTTTAACGTGAATTTTGAGTCTGAAAAAAATTGTTGTGGCGATTTTGATTAAGTATGTTGTTACGGTGGATGGTACATGGTGTTTGACATTGTGTTTTGAAAGTGATTATGTGACATGTATTAATCAAAATAAGATAAACAAGTTTACCAATTTGACAATTCGGTCTGCAATAGATAGTTTTTGGATATGCTTTCTTGTATAAGGGTGTGATTCTGATATTTAATGGTTTTGGTGTTTGTCAAATTCTGATTATTTTTGAAAATGCCGCATCTAAAATGGGCCATGAATTATTGAACACCTAAATATCAGATTCACTATGCTCACACATTAGAAGTTGATCTTCTGCAATACGAAAATGCAAATCATCTCGGGGTTCAAGAGCTAAGACCAATCACCCCTTAATCAAGTATTGGTGTTTGTGGAAACTGCAATTTTTGTGTGTATTCTAATACTGTCTCCCTCACTTAGATTTGTGTCTAGCCTTTGAACTTACGTTTCTAAGATATATCAGAATACGGAGTATTATGTTTGGAAATAAAGGGTTCAGCCTAATCAATCCAAACATACCATTCTAATAATACAATCCTTTAAATTTTTGAAGACTGCTTTCTAAAATTTTGGAACTTGAGATAAAACTTTTTCTAATTATTTTAGAAGAATGAGTGTGATTTTAAGCATAATGTCAAACATCAGATAGTCTTGTAGGCAACTTATTATAAACAAATAAGGAAAATCGTTATTGATTCTGTAAGTATTTGATGATGCAGGGAAAACCAGTGAAGATTACGATCGTGAGGACATGGCCCGTGGTAAAAGTGATAAACGCAGTCATCAAAGAGTAGACACGTCAAAAGAACACTACAAATTGCCTCTCGTGTGGATCAAATTAAGAACTTCTGGTGGACATTTACTTATTTTAATATTCTTATATTAGATATGTAGTTATATGTATGTGATGGAGACTGCAAAACGGCTATACAAGTAATTATAATGCATTTGCAGGCTTGAATGTTGAAGTAGACAAAATATTGGAAATTGCTTGCGTGATTACAAATGGGAAATTGAAGAAATTGATGGAGGTGATAATTCTAATCCGAAACTTTGAATAAGTCTATTTCGGTAATCTATTATGCTTTATCTCTATCGGGCCAAATGGCAAAATATGAATTTAGCTAAGAAGGAAATGGTTCAGATGAGGTCGAAAGTCACCTAGGCTGTACTTTTAAATCATAAAACCTTGAAAACCAATTTGCTCAAACAACAGATTATTGTAGGAACAATATATTTTTATAATCATCATAGGCACACTAATGGTATTTGCTCAAAAAAATGGACAATTATTGTTTCTGGTTCCAAACAAAATTTTCTAGCATTGACCCGCAGTCACTTGGCTCCTTATAGGGTCCTGAGTTGGTCATTCATCAAACAAAAGATACTCGGGATAACATGGGAGAAAGGTGTGAAGATCATCGTGCAGCTAATGGTATGTAGCCGTTACCTCTTGCATTAGTTTGTGTCCAAATTATTATTATATTGGGAGGATATATATGATTTATCTGTACATTCTTCTAGCCAGTGTGTTTCCATTAAAGAAACAAAAACTTATTAAGCCGTTAACATGTCAAAATTTATAATAGGGTTGATTGAGAAGGTGACACAAAGTACAATAAGGGAAAAAGAAGCAGAAGAGCAGGTGATCCAAAAATCCAACACTTGTTCATTGTTTTCTAATCACAGAAAAAGTAAAAATGTATCAAGTATTTTTTGTTTACATACAAATAGTTACATGTTACATTTTCTTCACGAAAGTAATGTGACCGAGAGTACTTTACTGTCATATTTCACGCATTTTTTTGAATATGAATTTGATAGAAAGGATCATATTAGAGGTGACAGTATTGACCAATTTTGTCATGAATGGGTGATTTGGGTATTTTGTACCGACCCGTTTTACCCATTACCCAACTCTTCCCACCCGCCCATCTTGCCACCCCTAAATAATGATATTTTACTATAAGGGCGAAAAATAAACCATTTCTATTAATATTAATCATCTATATTTTGTAAATTCCGCATGCCAACTTTTGGGACATCACATATGAATATTGTTGTGAATCGTTTGAGACGGATTGAACATATTCTCCTATTGAATTTTCAGTAATAGCTTTACTCAACATGCGAGGTTTTGTATTGTTGTAGGTTATAGAATTTGTGAAGAGACATGTCAGCGCATATACTCCGTCGCTTGCAGGAAATTCAGTTTATGTTGATTTGATGTTCTTGAAGGTAAAAAATTTTTTGTCCACCGTTGTATTTATGTATTGTAGCATGACCAGGAGCATGGCTGATTTGGGTTATGGTTTTTCTTTATTGGATCAAATGGGTTAACCTAAAAGGTTTAACTAAAAAGGAAACGGGTCAATTTGGTCAAACGAGTAGAAAGTAATCTAATATATATTCTAATGCATAAAACATCTATTATCCTTTCATTAGATAAAGACCGATTACTGCTGTCGATGTATATTTCTGTGATCATATTTAGCACATTAACTAATTATTAAGTTAAGAAAAATGGATCAAACAATATTTTGGTTGGCCTGGCCCAACATGTTTTGACCTGCATTGAAAACATTTGACCTATTACCTAACTGGTCCCACATGCCTATTTGTTCACCTCTGGCCACGAGGACCAATTGTAGCCAAGTAGACGCTCGTTTTGAAACAAATCAGTGAAAAATGGGCACTTTCAAGGGAGGATCATTGTAAATTCTGTCATTCGGATCGTTTTGTTGCAAATTTTATATATCAACCATGATTCTTTCTGTTGCAGAAGTATATGCCAGATCTGGCTAGTCTTTTCTCGCATGTTCTTGTTGACGTCAGCACTGTCAATGCTTTATGTCGACGTTGGTTCCCAGAAGGTGGGTAGAGCAGGTTGATTACATGTTAGTTCTAACAATTATAAGCTGAACCAGTTTTCTTTCCATATTAGTTAGTTTTTGTAAATTTTGGACATTAAACTTGTCAGTAAAATATAACACAAAAATTGATCGGTTTGAATAAATGGGTTAATAATATGGAATCCTCTACTCAGACTTGTTAAATTTGCTGTATCCTTTTTTCTAATTACCTATCACTTGTAGATAAGATGGCTCCTCTAAAGGAGAAGAAGCATCGAGCCATAGATGACATCAAAGAAAGCATCGCTGAGCTCAAATACTACAAACAACACATATTCAAGTCAGCAAAGTCTAAGAGGTAACCTCGTATATAGAGGCCATGGATGAACACTGATCATTTGTCTAAGGCTTCATCAGCTGCCAGCCATGGTGCTTGTTTAATGGCGCGTGTAATCTTCTATGGATTCCGCTGTTCAATGCACAATCACTCAGTTGGCAAACAGTGTTTATTGTGACATGTGATTTTCGTTACTTTTAGAAATTAGAAAAAAAATGATGGCCAGGAAATCTTGGTTGCTTTCAGCAAATGTGTCATTTCAGTATGAGCAAACTGTTATCTTAAACTTTGTTCTGAAATGTGTGCAGAAGTCGTCTATCTTAAACCAAGATTAACAAATTAAACATAATCACCAGTGTTATATATATATATATATATATATATATATATATATATATATATATATATATATATATATATATATTTTTTTTGTTATGTTTATTCAAACGCCATTTAAAATACATTTCTAGTGAAAATAAAATTGCAATTCATAAATCACCATCTCTAGAAAATTTAAGGGTTTGTCAAGACATTATTAATTTTAGATGATTAAAAAAGGAAAACATGATCAGTTCATTTACAAATCACGTTTAATTAAGGTAGTTTTTAAGTTAAATTAATATGTGTTAAGTGCATTTTCGAATTTAAAAAGGAAAGTTAAGGGTTTGTTTAATGAGTTTGTCTAACGGGCCCTTAGAGCAAGGTTTAAGGTGACTATAAAAAGAAAGTTTGAGTTTATTTAATAAAAAATCAGATTTAATTACGGTAATTTATAAGTTTAATTAATGTGTATTAAATACAATTTGTAATATACAGTGGCGAAGCTTGGATTTTGTAAGTGGGGGGTCGGGATCTAAATTTTTTTTTTTCCTAAGGCTATATTTCAGGTATACCGAAATTTTTCTACACGAAAATTATATACCCCCTACATCGCAAAAAAAATTTCGGGGGGTCGGGCGCCCCCCCCCCCCCCCCCCCCCCTATGAAGCTTCGCCCCTGGTAATATAAATGGAAAGTTTGTGTTTAATAAATGTAGTTTAACCAATGCCTTTAGGGCACTTGTTAGATAATCCCTTACTTGTTTAGTAACGTTTAGGGTTTTGCTAACAATAACTCTTAGGGCTGTGGTTAACGATATGTATTTTCTTACAATGAATTGTAGTAGAAATAAACTTCGTTATCAAAACCTATTTTAATTAATAAATAAATAAAAATAAAAAAATTGCACGTTCTAACATCTTAAGGAAAATATCATTTTATTAGGCAGAAACAAACAAACACCCACTAAAATAACCATTCGCTTAAAATACATAACCAGTTCCCCCTAAAAAAAAAACTGACAAAAATATCTGTATGAAAAACCGTTACATCAGACACAAACATGCAACGAAAAGATAAAACTGAATAAGATCCGCCTCATCCTCGTACAACCATGATTCTCCTGATTATCTAACCATCGAACATTGTATTGTGCCACCATTGTTATAAAAAATTCCAATATATATACCTTTCATAAATTTTAAACCAAATATAGGGTGTAGATAAGAAAAAGACAAGAGGTTTGATTCTGTTTTACATATTTATATTTGTTGTGAATTGGTGTAAACTATGGCGGAATATGAAGGAGAAGGGATGTCGATCGAGTTTACACCAACATGGGTTGTTGCCGCTGTGTGTAGCGTCTTTGTAGGCATCTCCCTAGCCGTTGAACGACTACTCTACTTTGCCGGCAAGGTTAAACCTCATAATCATGTTTTCGTCAATGTGTAGAGTTCTCTTGATATTGGTAGAGTATATGTAACATCGTAACGTGTTTATTTTGAACGTTTAAGGCAATTGTATGCTATTGCATGTTTTGTTTTAGTGCAAGTATATTCTTGCAAAAACGTTGATAACCTGCGACAATTAGTGTAAGTAAGTTGTATGCAATGACAAAAAGATGAAACTATGTCACATTTTAGTGTAATGAAGGTGATCTCATATACTTTCTAGTATTGAAATGCATTTTAGCCTTCCAAAAAAAAAAAAAAAAAAAAAAAAAAAAAAAAAAAAAAAAGTATTGAAATATCTGCAATATTTAGTTTGAGTTTTGGATCATTTGTGTGCAGAAATTAAAAAAGGAAGGCAGGAAGCCACTCTTTCAAGCTTTGCAAAAAGTCAAAGAAGGTATTCTTCTTTCGAAAAGTCAATCTTCACACTTTAATTCCGAGAGAGTAGTGATTGGCATGCCTAACATATGCTAAAGTTATGTTTTCACAAGGTTTTGATATGGGTTTTATTTTCGAATTTATTGATCTTTGAAGGAACCCACAGCGATCTCTAGCTTTTGTTAATTAGTATTACTGTTTTTGGTGCAGAGCTGATGTTGTTGGGGTTTATTTCACTACTATTGTCCGTTTGTCAAGGAAGAATTGTCATGATATGCGTGAACGAGCATACGATGGAATACTTTCTTCCTTGCTCATTTAATGCAAAAGAGAACCCACCAACTCATCGCCAATTGCTTGAAGACAAGTTATCACCAGTCGGTTATTGTGCTCAAAAGGTAACCATTCTAGCTTTAGTCATTCCCATATTCTTCTATTTATCATCCATCAATTCTCAAAAAATGCATGTTTTGATCAATCTAGCTTTTAACAGATTGTGTATACTGATAAAAGAGATTCATCTATTTAACAAACCATTGTACTTGGCCTTTTGTTGCAAGCAAACCATTGGGTTTTTCTATTGCAGTGTAATTTTATCTTTTTGTAAACTTATTATAAAACTGATTATGTATATATGATTATAGAAAACTATACTATCACAATGATAATCTGAATTATTAAATAAACGAGTTTGAAGGTCTCATAGATTATGAATGCGGGTGTTTCCATTTGGGCTATTTTTAACTTACTTGACCTTATCCTAACAGAATAAGGTCCCATTATTATCACCCGAAGCGCTGCATCATCTACACATCTTTATTTTCGTACTTGCTATTGTGCATGTGACGTTTACTGTTCTCACCATCGTAATTGGAGGGGCTAAGGTTAGTAAATGCTCCTGTGGATGTATTTTCTTTCTAATCACATACAATGGTTTGTTAACGAATATAATTTTTTTTTCGCAAAGTAGATACGCCAATGGAAGAAATGGGAAACATCTATCAGAGAAGATAGTAGCGACACTCCTAAAGGTCATTCAAAGTAGATTACTACTATACCTTTATCGTCTATATTCTATAGATCTCATTTGAGCTGACACAAGCTCTTCCACTTTATGGTGATGACGAATTGCAGATAACGAACCAAAATTCACATTTGTTAGAAATCATGATTTCTTCATGAAACGATTCATGGGTTTTGGAAAACGTTCAACTTTCATAGGTTGGTTGGTAAGTTATTCGTCATGTAAGATACTTAAGTTATGATTACATTTGAAGTAATTATTCTTGTGTTATGATTACATTTGAAGCAATCGTTTTTCAAGCAATTCTATGGATCAGTTACAAAACCAGATTACATAGCTCTACGGCTTGGTTTCATTAAGGTAACTATATCTAAACATGGTCCTCTTTATGTTACTTTTTTACAAGTACACCATTGATTTCATGATATTTTAGACACATTGCAGGGGAAACAAGAAGTTTAATTTTCACAAGTACATGATACGGGTCTTCGAAGATGATTTTAAAAAAGTTGTTGGCATCAGGCAAGTTAGAAATCTACACATGGTACTTTCCAAAGTAAAAAAACAAAAATTAACGCATCCGGTTTCTTTTATGTGTGAACAACAAAGATAGATCATAAGTTTAAGACGGGGTATGCTAATTTGTTTTTTCATCCGTGTAGTTGGTACTTGTGGATAACTGTGATCATATTTTTGTTGCTGAATATTCATGGTACGCAGAATATGTATATTTTATTTGTGCATTAGCAATAAACCCTACACATTCATTATAAAAAAAGTTACTGATCCACGATTACTCATAAACATCTCTTGGATTTGTGCAGGTTGGCATACATATTTTTGGATAGCTTTTATTCCATTCATTGTAAGTTGTCCAATTGAAAAGTTGTGAATCATTTACTATTAGTCAAGTGGAATAATTCAAATACTATGATAAATATACATTCATGATTTTCTCAGTTGCTACTTTCTGTGGGAACCAAGCTAGAACACATAATCATCCAGTTGGCTCATGAGGTTGCCGAGAAACATATAGCTGTAGAAGGAGAACCAGTGGTAAAACCTTCTGATGATCACTTTTGGTTCCATCGGCCAAGGATCCTTCTTTTATTTATACATTTTATCCTCTTCCAAAACGCTTTCGAGCTTGCATACTTTTCCTGGATATTGGTACGTTTATCTCAAAGTGCTCATACACAACATTACAACCTATAAACAGAAAAAAACTGACATCAAACACTTTTTGTCGATAGGTTCAATTTGGGCCCAATTCTTGCATAGTGGGGAAATTGCGTTTCCTTATACCGAGACTTGTCATTGGGTAAAGCATGATTGACGAACTTATTGATATCACAAACCAACATTTCATTATGCCTTGGTTTGTTCAAGGCCGTGTTTGATTTGCTTGAAATTTGAGTAAATCAAATAGGGCCCAAATGTTTTTGTTCAATTCCCAAACCTTTTGAGAATTAAGAAATATCTGGTTTTTATACTACTATCGAAATGGTAACTTGTGTACTAAAAGTGTGTTTTTATTCTTTGCAATAGGTTTATTATTCAAGTTTTGTGCAGTTATAGTACTTTACCACTTTACGCGCTTGTCACACAGGTAAGTAATGTGTTTCATCATACTTTCATCCGTTTGTATTTGACTTCTATGGTGAAACTTATAAATTTGATTCCACTCCATAAAAATAGAAAATGTTGACATATATAATGTGCAGATGGGAAGTAAGTTCAAGAAGTCGATATTTGAAGAGCATGTACAAGCAGGTATCATTAGTTGGGCTCATAAAGCGAAAAACAAAATGCTTAAAAATATCGCATCAAGACATGATGACTTGGGTAAAGATGGTGGTGGTGACGATCCACATGAGGGTGATGATGGTGTAGAGCTACAAGGCATTCATATTGCTAGAGATCCGCAACAATCGACAAATCCATGAAGATTTAATATCACATTCCCTTCACAATCTATTTGTGAGATCGTCCATATTTGGAAATGATTAAGACGAACATGTAGTATGATGTGTGTAAATGATCATATCGGTACTTACACTTGACTTAGAATCTGATCAGTGATTTGAAACCGAATCATATCGAGTGGTCAAGATCATGATTTAGCTTTGATCTGTAAATGAATGGTTACTTGGCGCATTGGTAAAACTGTTGGTTGTTATTGTGATGTCTAATTACTGAACAAAAGTTATCAAAAATCTTGTTACTGTGATGTCTAATTTCAAACCGATTGGTATTAGTACACTTGGTCGTTTAGATGATATGATGACGAAGAGGACACGTTTTTCAGCCATTAAACACATAAATGGCTGATTCATCAGTGCATATAGCATTAGTATTCCTGGTCAACTTAGATGATAGTTGTTTGATTTCTTTAGTTGAGTCAATGTAGTGATGTGGTCGTTTGTCTTTTGTGATGTAGTTGTGACTATGTAATGGCAGGATTCACACACATTCTATATACGTAATTGTTTTTTTTTTTGGAGCAAGTCATTCACCGGCTTACTCTTTACCAAAAAAATTTCAAACCGATATTTCATTCTTCAAGCTAACCTTCTTTGTGTAATTTCATCTGATTTTTAATATCTTTTTGTTCATCAATTTTTGTTTACACTTTCTACAAAGTTAAGGCTTTTTATATGATCATTTCTCAATAAGAGTGAATTATTAAGAAATGTAATTTTTTAGAAATGGCAACTTTTAATACTCTTATCTTACCTATCTCACACATAATATTTCTCAATGTCTTCAACGAAACTTGAACTTACAACCTCTAAGTTAATAGGTCACTCACATACCACTGGACTAAAGGACTTAGATAAGAAATGTTACTTAAACTAGATAGCAGTTTTTATTTTATTTTATTTTTTATTTTTTATTTTATGCAAATATTAAACAAATTTGTTATTTTATTTTACTATTAGGTAAAAAAAAAAAAAAAAAAAAAAAAAAAAAAAACGCTATGTAAATTGAAGATTAAAAAATTATTATAAGATGGATTGAACTTTTTATTGAAAAACAACAAGTCAAAAGTTTAAATTATACTCAGCGAAACAAGTCAAGAACTGCTCCAAGACATGCCTAATCCGCATCCAAATTGCCAGTCAGGTCAAAAAAGGAAACCCATCTTTTATATAATAAAATAAAACCTTTATTGAGAATTTTGCATTTCAAAAAATTAATTCATACCTGATTTAGTAATAATTTTATTAAAAAAAAAAGATTATTTTCTTATTAGGTAATATTTTATATTTATCCATAACACAAGTAGAAGATAAATACAAAAAATATAGATAAGATATTTAAAATATATATATATTATTTATCCACAACACAAGTAGAAAATAAATACAAAAAATATAAATAAGATGCAATTAACAATAGAATTAAAATTTTTAAATAATTTTCTAAAAATTTTAAAAAAAACTCGCGCGTACGCGGGCATTATAACTAGTATCAAATAAAAAGAAAACACCATGTTCATTGCAAAGTAGACTACTTCTGTTGACCCGCCATTATACTATAGGGTTGACCCTCCATATTTTCTTTATGGAGAGATACTGTTCCCTTTACATTTTTTTTAAAATTAAACTTTGTATTAATTTTTTTAGCGAACTGTTTTAGCCATTAACGGAACCAGGGGTTCTTTTTGGGATCTCGAGACCCCATGGATTTTTCGACATATTGTTAATTTTTGAAAAAATTATACGAACCTATCCATATTAGGCTCGTATTGGTTCATCAGTTCGAGTGTAGAACTCACTCAAAAAGTTAGCTTGTAAGAGGAGGGAATACCTAGACTTTATAAACTATCAGCCGATCTCATCACTTGGCCGATGTGGGATCATAACAATACCCCACCCTTTGAAGAACCAACGTCCTCTTTGGTCACGGCTATGTTGGTCACAGTTGGCAACCCTCTTTGGGTCAAAGCCACCACTCCATAAGCCACCACTCCGAGCTCACCACCACTCCACAGGCCACCACTTCGAGTGTTGGAACCTCGAAAGGTAGGGCTAGCTCTGATACGAACCTATCACATACTAGGCTCGTATCGGTTCATAAGTCCAAGTGTATAACTCACTCAAAAAGCTAGTTTATAAGAGAGGGGCACCTAGACTTTATAAACCATCAACCAATCCCATACTTGGCCAATGTGGGATCATAACAAAAAAAAATCTATTTTTTTATATGCATTTTAAATGCATCTGATCCATCAAAATGGTTTTGTTCAAATTAGTGTAGTGTTTTGGTTCAGCTCCTACACCCTATAATAACTAGCCTAGTGCTTTGGTCCATCTCCTATAACTAATTATATGCATTAATTATCCAGCCTATTAACGTCTTGCAATCCAACACTGCTCTACGATCGCTATGTGTTGCACATAAACTTGATCAAAGAATTATAGGCGACTCAGCTAGGCCAATAACCTAAGCAAATTCCAAGGTCTATGTGGTTCTTAATACGACTAATAACCGTTGTCACAAATTATCACTATTGAAGATCTAATCAATTTACAAGCAATAGATACACAATCACCAATCAAGGAAATAATAATATCTAATTAATCATTAACAAGTTTTATACAATCCTAGATAAATACTAGATGAATTATCCAAACATAATTATTAAGAACAAACATAATCAACAATAGGAATTGGAGACATAATTAAGATAAAATCAATATATAAACCATTACAAGATGTTTATGGATTGAATATGACTCTCAAAGTTTCTGAAGAAAAAAAAAACTAACTAAATCATAGAATCAGACTTAGGGTTTAGGGCTTACAAAAATGAGTTTATGAGGGTTTTATATATAGGGATTAAGGAGGCGTTGGGTTGACGGCGTTAGCTCTGCAAATTGAAGGCGGCAGCTCGTCTTTTCCAAAGATGTAGATGTTCTCGTTCTCTTCGCGTAGCATTTTGATCACCCAAATTCGAGTTCGTATGAGAATTAATAGCCAAAACAAAATCTGATACTTCATGCGCAGAGTGTGACTACCTTATATGTGGTCAAGTGCAAATGGTGACGGCGTCGGTTCTTAGAGGGGAGGCGTCAAGCATAGGGAGCTGATGTCATCTCCACTCTTTGATTGCTCGCTAAATATCTCATAATTTCACTTTCTAGGCACTTTTGGTGATGTCGTTAGCTATCCTGGTCACAAATCCGAACTTTTGTCTTTTTTCTTCTAAACTTCATCCAAATGAGCCCAAATCAAGTCCAATTCAAGAAAATACATAGAGATCAATCTAAAAACCAAATAGGAATGATTTTAAACCATAATAGAGATAAAATGAGGTAAAATGCATAAAATCATGAGATAAGCAGACACCGTTGTTAACCTAATTCATAAATTAACATACATACGATTTCAAGACGTACATGTATTCTCAATGTACTTTTCATTATGGTTTATTACTTATTTATTACTCCCTCCGTCTCAAATTAATTGTCATGAGAGTACAAAGTTTAATAAAAATGAGCCATCTATAAATCTCAACCACTAAATGAGAATATTCTCTTAAAATATTCTCTAGTTTTTACTTAAAAAGGAAAGTGGACAATTTTTTTGAGACATCCTTAAAAGGAAATGTGGACAATTAATTTGAGACGGAGGGAGTAGCTTTTTAGTTTATTTATGAACCTTAATTCATAAATTTACGTACTCTTTGTTGTGTTTAATGCACATAGACATGCATCTATTGATCAATGCTATATGTTTGTTTGCTTATTGATGTTATGTTGTTTTTGTACGTATGTATATGAATCGCGTGTAAAAGTTAGTCTTTTTTTTTTTTTTTTTTTTTTTTTTTTTTTTTTTTTTTTAGTTCTTCTTTTGAATTTGATTGTACACTTATTATGAATTATGAATTTTATGTTGTTGAACTAATAAACCCTAATATAATTATCATATATGATTTGAGCCAATTTTGTTTACAGTTAGTTTTTTTTTAATAATATGATTTTTATGTTGTTAAATCCAAGCGCACTTTTTTTTTCTTTTTTAGTTAGTATGATTTAATTATTTATTAGTTTTTTTTAGTTTGTTTATTAACTTTAATTCACAAATTCACGTACATGTGAATTTGAATCCAAACAGGTTTTTTAATACTTTTTTAATTTGTATGATTTATTAATTATTTAATATATTTTACTTTTAATTATTTATTTTTCTATGTCCAATATTTTATGTTTATTTTTTTACAGGCTAATTATTGAAAAATTTATATGCAGGTTAGTTTTTTTTCCTTCAATTTATTCAATATTTGATATATATCAATGTAATTAGCGACTTTTTTTTTTCTTTATATACATTTGATATATGAATATTAAGTATATTGATTCATGGTGTAACTTGATTGCTAGGAGCGTCTTTCTTGTTCTGCGTTTTTGCGTGAGTTCTGAGAATATCAGTTGGCATATATTGTTTCGTTTGTATTATTTTTTTTCTTTGTGATGGCTTGGTTTGTATTATTTTTTCTTTGATGGCTTGGTTTGTAATATTTTGCTTTGGGTCTTATTGTTGCTTGGGTTCTAACCATATTATTATTATTATTATTATTATTATTATTATTATTATTATTATTATTATTATTATTATTATTATTATTATTATTTTTATTTATTATAACATCACTTTCACTAGAAACAAAACTATAGGATTACAAGAAATTGGTGGGGAGCCTCGAAACTATCTGGGCCCTCACACCTTTAGCGATGGCAAAGTTTATCCTACTGAAGATATGAATGACAGCACGCACTCCAATGTCTTGAGTGATGGAGAACTTCCGGATCCGTTTAAAAGTGGAATATGTTGCTGCTTTGAGATGACCACGCGCTCCAATTATTATTATTATTATTATTATTATTATTATTATTATTATTATTATTATTATTATTATTATTATTATTTTGCGGTGGTGGAACATGTTGCTGCTTTGGGATCTTGGAACGCAACTTTTGAGTGCTCGAGGTCTAATTAAATCTGTTAGTATATGTCAATATATCAATGAGGATGACCACATATATTAAGAGCTTGTTTAGTTTGTACCATGTGTTTTTTAATGGTATTTTTGAATGACGAGTTGTTTCAAGGACATTAATTGAACATGTCGAATGATGGGTTAGTGAATAAAATAACTTGTGATTGCTTAAAATCTATTATCGAAAAGGATGAGGATCCTCTCATGTTCATTTGAACATGATAGGTAATGTTGTGTTTTTGTGATTGTACATTGTCATTATTGCAAAACAAGCACAACATTATTTTAGTTCAAATGTACAATCACAACAAAGCACAACATTACCTATCATGTTCAAATGAACATTAGAGGGTCCTTATCCGATTGAAAATCTTATGAAAAAAGGAGCAAAGAGTATGTATGTAAAATGTTGTACTCCGTAATATTTTGTTGATGACTTTGCTACTGGAATGTGATAAGAAACTATATCAAATAATTTAATGAATATTTGTTGTGTAATTTCAACATAAAGGGTTCGTTTGGTAGGATGTAATGAAATGTTAAATGAATGGAATAAGCGACGTAATGAAATAAATGATGTAATGTAATAATTGATTACCCTTATTAATAATGTTTGGTTGGTATAATAGGACGGAATGTAATCGATAAGAAAAAGACAAAAATGGTCTTATTTAATAAGAAGTGTATTTAATATCATTAGTTAATGGTGGGCTTTTATGTAATTTTGATTACATTACGGACGTAATGAAAAAAAAAAGATCCTCTATGGAATGAAAATGATGGTTTTGTATGTAATGAGTGATTACATGTAATGAGTCATTGCATTCCGTTATTAAAAACAAATATAATTTTCTCATTCCGTCGTAATGTTCTTTTCCATTCTTACTCTTATTACGATGTACCAAACACTATGAAAGGGTATTTTAGTACTTATATTGGGCTGAATTTTCAACAATTTAACAATTACCTTTGTACTTTCCTTAAATTTCTAAAATTTTATTTTCCTATCCCTTTCAGTTTTTTTTTTTTTTTTTTTGCATTTAACACTAAAAAAATTGCCAAGTTTACAATACACATACAAACAAAGGGAAGTTGCAAATGGAGTCAGTGGTACAAAATCATCCAAAGTAGTTTGTGGATGACATTAACAAACTTACCCTCTCTCAATCTCATCTCCCTCCTTGCAATTCAAACACTAAAAATAAATATTTCTTAAAAAAAGAGATTCACATTTGAAAATCATAGTGATGAAGTTACATGTATCATCATCGTCACATACTATTAAAATGGCGACCACCGGAGGAATGGTTACGTTGCCAAACTTAAATATGAATATGAACTTTTCGTCTTCTGCATACTGCTATCGTGATCCTAAATTGAGCTCATCTTCGCTTCCTTTGGTATGATTGTTAGAAATTGTTTATTACATGCATCTTTTGATGGAGGGTTATAAGCCATTGTTTATGGATTTTTGTTTGGTGTGTTTGCATGAACAGATTGCAGCAGCTAAGTTTGTACTATCGCACAGGAACATGATCTGTTGCGCAGAATCACCTTCAGCTGCTGCTTCTACTGGTAAAAGCCGCACCAAGTTTCATACATCATACTTGTAACTTAACATTATTATGTATTGTTCTTATGTTTCCCTTAGTCAAATTTGAGTTATTCTCAGTGTAGTGTTAATAAATTTAAGTAACTCACTCCCAGTTTTGTATGGTTAAGGTCACTCTCTTTTGGGTAAAAGGTTACCCCGGTAAAGTATATTAAATGTGGCTGAAATACCACATTAACCTCAAGCATACGCTTGAATGGCCACTAAATCGTTTGTGACATGCCACAGAACGAAAATAAAAGTTAGCTAGTGAAAAGAAGAATCTGAAATCTAATCACAAAAGCCTTTTCTAATTTAAATTAATACAAATGTAGAGTTTGAATATACCTGGAATCCGAAATAGACAAATAGTAAAACCTTTCAGTTTGGTACAGACCACATTCATTAACCTTATGTCAGTTTGGTTCGGCTTTGATTCCGCAGTTTTATATCAACACCTACCGTATGATTTGTTGTATTAATGTGAATTTTAGTTGCTGCTGAAAAAAAAGAAGAAAAAGAGGGAGGACCAGCCACAGCTGCTGAAAAAAAAGAAGAAAAAGAGGGAGGGCCAGCCGCAGCTGCTGCAAAAAAAGAAGAAAAAGAGGGAGGGCCAGTCGCAGCTGCTGAAAAAAAAGAAGAAAAAGAGGGAGGGCCAGCCGCAGCTGCTGCCAAAGAGAGTACTGCTCCAGCAAAGCCAAAGCCTCCAGCAAAAGCCCCTGTTAAGCCATTACCGGAGATGATGGAAGAAGATGTCATTCCTTCCCTAAGATCAATTCTTGAAGCACAAGAAGATATCAAAGATCTCAACTTGTTTTTCGAGGATAATAAGGTTAGTCCTTTCATTTCATTAAAAATCCTGTCAAATCAACATACAAAAACTAAGTCACTAGTATATTTCAAGAGACTTGTGGTATAAGGTAGACCAGAACCGAATGAAAACAAAAAATAATAACGAACTGAAAACCAGTTTGGTAATAGTTTAGTTTCTTTTGGTTTAATTATTAGCAACCTGTTTCTTCTAATTTGTTGGTCCAGACCAGTTTTGCACAGTGTGATTTGACCTAATGGACCAAGTAGACTCGAGTTCCGTTCAATAAGCTCAACTTTATTCTCATGATGTGTATTTCTCATCTATAGCTAGAAGGCTCTTTTCAGAAGAAGAGTATCCCTTATACATTCTGGGCATTGTTCCCCAATGGTCTCACCGGTGAGTTCTTTTCTTTACCCTGTCACTGGAAAATTCATGGCCACGACCTAATATCTATATTCCTACAGGTCCAAAAGGATTTTCGTTATCATCCTATGGGTCAACTGCAAGCAATGTCGAACCTTTTCTGGTTGACGAGAAAAAAGTCACGGCAAAATTACTCGTCTTCTGGGTTGAAAAACGTCTAGCTGCTCAAGGGATAATTCCTGTCTGGAAAGACTAATAGTTTTTTCTTACTGAAGACGATCTTTAATTACGAAAAAAAAATAGAACAACATTTTCCAACAGCATCATCCAATGTACAAGTTTTCAGTTCTTGATGTTGTAAGCATGATGTTTATACGCACATATAGCAGCATTCATTTCTCTTCAAGATCATTAAACTCACTCATTTCTTACAGAAAGCCACATGCCATGATATGCCCAAATGTTTATTAAAAGACAAATTTAGCATACATCATGTAACTATTCATCGAAGATATTTTTGTCGTCCCAAAGGTTTTAAGGTATTTTTCGTCATCCATACAATTGGGGTCACAATCAGTATAAATAAAACCACATACATACTCGAAAAACCTTGATGAACAAAAGTAGAACACTTTACCCAAAAAAAAAAAAAAAAAAAAAAAAAAAAAAACTAAGCACCATTAAATCTATGCACGCAAACAAACATAGCACGACTAATCTTTCAAATATAATTTAGAAGAAACATAAGTTAACAACACATACAACAGTGAATGATGTAACTTGTTCGGAAAGATAGAAAGAAAAAACAAGCTCCAGCTGCGTTTCACAGTTGATAATCAATTGTCAGAACTGGACATTTGAGTTATGCATTGCTTGCCTAAGTTCAGATATAAAATCAATCTGAGGCCGAGAAGATCCAATTCCTGCTGTAGGGGGAAACATCTGAAAGCATTGCAAAATATATATCACAGTTTTAGTGAGTTAAAATTCGTAATGAAGAAGATAAATGGCAGTTTATATTTTAACCTGATGAGGAAGTCGAAATTGTCCCCATGCTGATGCACTGCTTCCTGAATACATAACTGGCCGCTCTGCAAAATAAAATTAAAAAAACAACAATAAGGTTCTATGTGTTGATACTGATATTTAGTTCTCTATTCATTCAAATTTAATGAAATCGTTAGTGCCATCACTTGTACTTGATTTTCACTGCAAGAACCTAATGTAAATAAACGGATGATTTTAAGCAGAAGTTTCTAACAAAAAAATGTTTTCTTTGCATCAAAGATTGATAATCTGTTTTATATTACATATTCTTACAAATATAGTGTTTATCTCGAGAGGTGATGGCTTTACAATAAACTTATGATTATATAGCGATTACAAAGGTTGAAGATCATGTAATATATAAATCTCGGCTCACCAGATAAATCGGTTGAGGGATTTTCATATGCATTGATTGCAGCTGCCCATCCTGCATTAAGTACATGCAGTTATGTTACTACAGCATCGTGTAAAGATAATCTGTGAAAGTTGATTTTAACTTTTAACTGTTTGAAAAAATCCTAATTACCCTTCTGCTTGCAAAAAAAAAGGACAAATATGTAACTTTAAACTGAAAACCAACAAAACCAATTTTATTGCAACTTCAACTGAATATTTAAAAACAAAAAAATTTCGATCTTTATGATACAAAAAATATAACATGACGGGCAAATAAATACATACGGTTGTTCAGAAGTTGATAAGCTTCACTGCTACAGCATCCTTGCAAGCCAATTAACCGCGGTGGATCTGCATGATCCATGATAGGAACATTTCTCAAAGAAGCAGCTTGATTTTTCTCTCCATCATTCCCGTAGCTGCTTGCTCGTTCCAATCTATCTGCAATTATGAACAGGTTTGGTTATAAAGATGTCTACTGGTTTCTTATCTATGAATGGTTACATCCTCTCCTTTTGTCAAATATGGGCCAATCCTTAATGTTTTATATCAATGAATCGAGACTAAGATGGACTATGGTCTTTACAAGGATATTAGGTACGTGTAAGAATATGAGTATCAATGGAGGTTAAACATACATTATAAGGGTAAATTGGGTAGAAAATTGAGCCAAAATAGTGCACCAGGTAAACTCAGGTTTGTCTAGTGTGCCAGAAGTGCTGTTACAACAAAAAGGTGCGACTTTTGGTGAACCATTGGACGTGATTGATCATAGCCAGCCTATATCAGCTACTAACAGACAAAATCGTATAGGACCTATATACAGATCATTTTCGGTTGCCAAAGACACATCCTTACCCAAAAGAGTGCACCAGGTAAACTCAGGTTTGTCTAGTGTGCCAGAAGTGCTGTTACAACGAAAAGGTGCGACTTTTGGTGAACCATTGGACGTTTGTTGATCATAGCCAGCCTATATCAGTTACTAACAGCCAAAATCGTATAGGACCTATATACAGATTTTTTGGTTGCCAAAAATACATCCTTAACATATCGTAAACATGTAATCATACACACATGTTCTGGATTTCTGCACTTAACATTCACAGTGATATTTATAACGGCGCACCAGACTCAAACCTTTTGGGCCTTTTTCATGTTGAGGCAAGGTATATTCAAAAAGCTCACCTAGTCGCAACACGTTCATTGCCCCTCGTGAATATTTTGGCCTTTGGATTTTAGTTTTTTTGTTGACCATTTGTGTTCAAGTGTTTACCTTGAGTGACGATTGAGTAGACATTGTAAGTTTTGTTCATAGCAAACACAAAGAGACCAGGTTTTAATGGTTCACGGTGAAAAAGACAAGTGATCGGATCCGCTAGAAAACGTATAATATACTGAAGCACAACATTATCCTAATTGGACTACACTACGCTGTTAGATATTATCGCCAAGATCTAAATAAGATGATAAAGATAAAATCCTAATAAATATGTTCATAACCATTCTAGTTCGTGAACTATTCTCATGTTTCAATCTCTTAGTCCTCCACTCTGTTTTATTCAATATAATTGTTTTGTACTCTTTTCGCTTGTACAGAATGACATATTACAGATTTGAACTATATTTGTATTTTCACCATGAAAGTGAATATAATTGATTTAAAGCGCTAAAAAGCTATTGTGTCTGTGTGTGCATATAGAAAAACACATATGTTTCGCTATGAGGCGTCCTACATTCATTGGTCATGGCCTTATCCTGTGCCTTGTGCCTAGAATCCAGGGACCCCTTCGCGAATTGCGCCTTGAACCTTTCACAAATTTAATAACAATACTACCATGAATCAAAGTTTTTATGAGCAAAAGGGTCTACAGGGCCAAGTGCATGCCTCATGAATATGAGCCGCATGAATGCATGATATATAAGATATATATGTGTATATATATTTAAACACAGACACAGGTTGAATAGATTTCTAACGATTACAAGAATCAAACATAGTTGAACTTTCATACTAAAAAGATGAGATATACTTCAAATTCCATAAAATGTCATCATGCATAAGCTAAAGAAAGTATAAACAACTACAATGATTAAACATCAAGTATAGTATCTAAAAGGATTAGAAACATACTTATTAGATTTATCTAGTTAGCTCATTTTTCTTATTTCGAGAATTATTTCCTTATATTTATGTTTATCTTCTTATTTATAGTATTTAGATATAACTTTTCGGGATATAGTATTTAGTTTTAGTAGTGTAGTCCTGTTAATATATTAGGGTATTTAAGAAAAGCCTTTGTAGATTTATTCATTGATCAAGCAATCAATTTTACTTCAATATCTTACACATGTCTTGCAGATCTGAGATCTTGCGTCCCTTCCTCCGTAAACCACAAACCTAAGCTTCATTGTCATTGCTAAGCATAGTCTATACAGAAAAACCTTCCACTATAAACTCCAAGTGTATATTAAAGTATTAAACAAAAAAGGATCAACAAAAACTAATAAGATCCAAAGGACCTCAACAAAAAGCGGTCAAAAGCTTATCTATTCATAAGGCCATCTAATCACATGAGAGCCTCACAACAAGAGATTGTGCATTTGTTCCTAAGGCAGCCTTATGAATATGCCTACCCACAACACAAAAAAACTAACACGCTTTTAACAGCTTTCCCAAGCACAACACCAAAATCGATCTAGATCTTTAGCTCACACTAGCACCAACACAAAAGCATTTCCCTCACAATCCACAAATCAAAACACCTTTTAATAAAAATTTCATCTGCTATGATAAACATTCTGTACCACATCATAATTCAAACACTCTAAAAAATGGCACTTAAGAACGAGCTTCTGCCAACTGCTTGTAACTTCTAAATTAAACACTTGCCACATTGGGCACCTATCTAGCTAGCCTATGCCGATTACCCTATCAAAAGTCAAAGCACGCCAACATTAATTTCATCCTTATTTACATTCACATTCACATTCATGTACTGACACAAATTTTGCAAATCGCTTACGAAAATTGCGCAGCCGCCTACTCTATACTAGTAGTAAAAGCCGCAATTGTATTATACAGCCTACGATTCTCGGCAAAATCTTAACAAGCATAATTAACAAATAAAATCACATATTAATAACAGTAATTATATAATCTTACCTCCTCCAGACTTCCTCCTTCCAATAGATCTATTCCTACACAAAATAATAAAAACTGTTCAAAAACTTAACAAATCAATTTCACAAATATATTTTCAAAAAAAAAAAAAAAAAAAAAAAAAAAAAAAAAAAAAAAAAAAAAAAACCTTTGATTAGGAGGAGCATAGCGTTTAACGTTGGATGATGAATCGGTGGTAGGGTTTTCGAGCATTTTTATTATTAATTATTTTATAAAAATATTAATGATTATTTATTGGCTCAAATACCACTACTACCAGAATCACCACCGGCAGAAGCTATGGGTTATTTGAGTTTTATTATAATTTTACTGTATTTATTTTGTGTGTTACATGTGATTTTGGGAATTAGGGTTCCGGCTGGCTAGATATGTGAAATAGAGGGTTTTTTACGCGAGATAAAGGCGCGTGAGGGAAAAAAAAAGGGGTTAAGGGAGTGTTTGGGGTTGCATGTCTTTTACTGTTGTGTACTTTGAGATGCAAGTACAGTCTTCGAAGTGGTTAGTTTAGGGCCCGTTTTGTTTGTAAAAAGATATAGAATAAGATTTGGATCAAGAAAATGAGGTAAAAGAAAAAAAAAATATTATATTTTATTAAAAATTTTATTTTAATAATTGATAAATGATTTATTAAAAAAAGAGAATGGTAGTTTTATTTTTTAATAATTAATTTATGTATAGATTGTAAGTGAGATATAAATATGAGGTTCATTATTTAATAAAAGACACCACATACCTTATGAACCAATCTATTATTACTGGACTCACTTCGATTCCCAAAAACTTGAACCAAACATTTAATTTTTGGAATGAAATCATTTCTTTAATCCAAAAGCTCTAAACCAAATGGGCCCTTAGTTAATGTGTTTATTGATTTACTATTTTTTTTTTGGAGTTTAAACTGTGACCCGATAACACAACCAAATCAATTACAACAATATTGTTGTTGTTGTAATTGATTCGGTTGTGTTATCGGGTCACAGTTTAATCTGGTTTTTCGTTCAAAATTTGCTTCCGGTTGCTTGACTGATTCACGGTTCAACTGGTCGGGTCAACTCAGGTTTTAAAACACTAATGGATATATATATTATTTTCTTTAAAAAAATTACTTTTTTAACGTTACTTTACTTTACGCAAGTCCATCTATTACGTCAGCTTTTATCTTTTAATATTTTTATAAGACAAAATTTGAAAAAACTCTTCCCAGCTAAAACAAACATATTTCATTTTATAGATTTATATCAAATTTTATACATTTCAGAGACTAACAATGCAAGAAAAATAACCCAAAACCCAACATTGTAAATATAGGATAGACTAATAGTGTAAGAAACGCTCTCTTATGACAAATAATTTAAACATGTATGATAACAAGGTTTAAAGTGAAAAAGACAAATTATCACATCCTGCCAAAACTTGTAAAACCAGAAAAAGAAAAGCAAAAACTAACTTACCAAAGCAAATACAAACACAAGAAATATAACAAAAAAACAAACACAAACATCACACAAGCACAAACCCAAATAAAAGATTAAAACAATGTTACCACAAACGCTCGTTATGGGCATAACGTAGCACCCATAATGATGATGTATAGTCCACATAATGAACCTATAACACCACTATACCAAAAATGTGCCTATAACGTGGTTATAAGCCACTTCACCGAGCACTTTAGATGTACCGGTGATTAAATTACCATCGTCACGTTAGTTCCGCATCGTCATTTACTTCTACCACTAAATCAGCCACTAACAGTTGTCGTAGTAACCAACTAACCATCAAACAAACCACACAAACATATCCCACAATATACTCACACACACAACAAATAAAACTAATTCAATCAAGTTTGTGACCGAGTCACCTTGAAAATCTGCCCGGGCAGAGGAGATGAGGTGTAGTGATGCACAAACGCATGAAAGCTTGGTTCCACGTGTGATTTGTTGTTGCATTAGATATAGTCTAACCACTTTTTGATAGATATCGTTACAAAGCGTCTAAGCATTTAAGCTTAGTATTATGGGGTACAATGTTGCAAAAAACGCTAGGTGCTAGTCGGGCGGTCGACCATCTTCGAGGAGGAATCGGCCTACTCAGGGTCGAGTAAACGACCAAGTTCACAGTTTTTACCAAGGGGAACACATTTGTGGGGTGTTCCGTAAGGGGGGGGGGGGGGGGGGGGGGGGGGGGGGACCGCGTTCAAAAAGGCGACCGACCACAAGGTCAACCACACATCACGCCTGGTTTTAGATTAGTACTTTTCCAAATCATAATGTTCTTTTTAAGCACACTTCTCCAAAATACTAACCAAACGTGTTCACAATTCTATTTTTGATATGTTGCGTAAATAGTGTCCCAATATGTCATATTTAAGCAACAATTACATGCCATATTGTGTTGGGTCAGTTGTCAAAAACCCATGGTCTTAGTGTTTTACGCAATACATATCAAATCGACCCATTTTGAAGTGAGTTTAAATTATCACCTATAACTGTTTCTTTCACTTCGAACAATGTGTTACAAACTAGTTACATACTTCTACTTCATTAATACCAAGATGAATGTATACTTCAATGGGAAGACAATAGATCAAAGCATTATGGGCTGTACAAATCTATAGAAATATATATATTTTTTTAAAAGGTTGAGACATGTACAAGTGCTATCAAATACAGTAACATTGTAAGTAAAGCCCTTGAAAAGCATGTTCTACGTGTAAGGAATTGACAAAACTTCCAGATATAAAAGATATTAGATTACAATCTCAAAAGTACTGCAACCTTGACACTCCATGTACAGGGCAGTCATATCAAATTTTGACTTGATACAGAATTTTGGCTTCAGTCTGCACCCCCTATCAAAATGCTGTCCATGAGCTTCGGCTAATCTCTCACGCAGAATCTCCAAAGTGACCTAATCATGAGTTAAAAATGAATATTCCATGATTAATACAGAAGATGAAACTAATGTAACATGCAGAAACAAAATGCAAAATCTGATCCTGATGAATAATGATGACTGTTGACCCAGTTATATACAAATGAGTCAAATTGGGTTTATGTAATCTATATATGTTGAATGGGTTAAGCTAATCAGTTTATCTAACAAGGAAACAGACGAATCGGTCAAGTGGGTCAAACGACTTGCACGTCACCCTAAATATATTTAAATGCTTAAAACCTTCTAAATCACTTAATAAAAGATCATATATGTTATAGTAATAGAGCTCTGTAATAGTAATAACAATAATTTATTTACAAAACTCAAAATAAACTTATAAAAAGGGTTCGTGAATGCCCGATAAGATGACCTTTATACTTGACCCATGACCCAACCCACCCACTTTGCAACCCCTAGGATATGATATCAACTACAAAATGCGAGGAAATACATTAATGGAAGCATCACTGATGAAACAAAATTGCTAGCTGGCTGAAACAAGTTAATCAAAGGGGAAGTAAGGATCAAGTTATTAAGACCTCATCGCCTCTACTAAGTTTAAGTTCGCAAACAGAACAAACGATCAGATGCCGGTTCTGTTGCAACTCTCCTTGATTGCACATGGGACACCAAACCTCTTTTCCCACCTATTGACAACATATGCACATTAGTGGTATTATCCATTTCATCAAAAAAGAGCTATACAACAACACTAAGTTCATCATATATGTGGTGGGCAGGTTGGTTAACACTTAACAGGTAGCACACGGTAGTTCATCGATACAGGCCATTATGGGTAAAAAGATTATGCCTCCATCTGAATAAATAATAAGTGTGTCAAATATAAGTAAACCTTTGTAAGCAAATCTGTATATTTTACCCCTTTGGATCCATTTGACCAGTTTCATTTGAAGCTAATCTTTTTTATTTACCCCTTTGACCCATTAAAGATAATAATAACCTGGATCAACTTACTTATACGTAAATGGACTAAAACAATACAATCTCTGTTTAACTATACTTTCATTGTAATATTTATTTTCTACAAGCAAGAGTGCTAGTGCATGAATGCTTCAGCCTTCAATTAGGTTCATACCTTGTCATCATTCAACTGCATATTTTCAAAAACAGCACGAGCTAGGTATTCATCTTCCTCGTCTTCCCACGCATTGATATAACTATCTGGTTCGGCATATAGGAGATATAATTTCAATGACAAAGAAGTTAACTATACAAAGCATTCTGATTCTCTTCGGAAATTGTACAAAGAATCATAACCATACAGCAAAGCAAACTTACCTTTTCCAATCTGTTCATTTTCAAGATCCTCATAAAAGATCTTTTGCATTTCCAACAAAATTTCTTCACATTCGCCTTGGTATGCTTCATGAAGTCCATCATATTCCCATATCATATCATCACTAGTTTCTGTGTCAGTGCTCAAAGTTTCTGAACAGCTTTTCATTGGTGTCTCTTTCATTTTTTTTAATTCATCAGATACAATGTCTTGGAAGGATGACTTAATCAACTCCTGCAGCGAAAAACTAAAATTGAAGTAAGTAGGAACCTCAAGCAACAACATTTACCTGAATCACAAGTATAGTTGCTATAAATGATGATTAAAGGATACATATCACAACATAACAAGGACTACAATTAATACTCAGAATTTGCCGAACATTCGTACAACTAATTAAGTAATTATCAGATTACTGAAACATCAAACAACTAAGACTCTTCAAAACACAATCTCTTACAACCCATTCATTACAGCTGACCATTATTCCAGTTATTCAAAATCACATAATTACTTTTAAATGCTAATCCAAACACAACCCTAGTAAGAGATGGCAAGTAAATTTATTGCATTAAGGCCAGTCTGAAATGGAACAACTATAAATAGAACAGCAATCGTCATATGAGCTAAACAAGACAAGTAATAATTACAAACACACACATATACATATACATATAAGCGTGTATACAAACCTCGCGTTTGAAAGATTGGTCATTCGATTCTGGTATCCTCGTTTTCCACAGAAGCCGATTCCTGTCAGCTCGAACCCTCTTGCAACAGTTCTCTCGTAGCTACAATACACAAGTATAAGGTCAGAACATGGTCAATTCTCTACTTGTTCCAGAATAAAGTCCACCTTCAAATATTTGGTACAAATAAACAACTTCCCAAATAAACTCTTTCCCCAAAAGAATCCAAGTTCGAAAAACTGAAGCACTGTCATCAATAACTTTGACAGTGCCTAATACACATCTTAAACCAAACACACTCTTCTCATTTAATTTAACTTGATACCTTCAGCGTTAGCATTTAGCATTTATCAATTATTATTTATACTTCTACACAAATAAATAGATCAGTCAACGGTGAACAAGACTTATTTCTCATACAAATATCCGAAGATCATGATGCAACTGTGACACTTAGTCACTAATCAGCTACAATTTGTTCATTCGAGCCTACACACGAGTTACTTTGTAACATATATTCACAAAACTAAAACAATCAAGATTATACAAACAAGGCTGTAAACGAACTGAACGAATGAACGAACACAAACACTTAAACAAACAAAATTTTGTCTTCATGTTTGTTCATTAAGAAAATGAACTAGTTGTGTCCGTTAATTGAAATGCAAAATGAAACGAACCACGTAAAGTTTGATCAAGTATAAACACTTTATTATAAACAACACTTTATTATAAACACTTAGCATCCACAAACAAAGAACCTTGATGAACGGTTCACAAACGTAAATAACTTTTATTCATGTTTGTTCATTTAACTAAGTGAACTTAATATATAATTCATGTTAGTTTATTACTCCCTCAGTCCCAAATCATTCGTCCACTTTCATATTGCACACAGTTTAAGAAAAAGTGGGACCATTACACTGTTCACCAACAAAATATTATATTAACGTTTGAAAACCATTTTGATTGGTTGAAATATTAAAGTAGACACACAAATCAAAATGAATAGGTGGACATATAATCTGGGACGGAAGGAGTATATAAACAATCTCTTGCCGAACAGTTCAAGACAGACCAAAATGCGCATATCAGAATACTTTTTATAAGTTGGTAACAATTAATGAGACATTTTTTAGTTCACGTACTCAAGGGCGGAGCTACATGAGGACCAGGAAGGGTCCTGGCCCCCCTAGGCCTAAGCCCGTTAGTGTATTTATTTGCGATTTCATGTGTAATAAATAAATAAAAATAAATAAAAAAAAATAAAAAAAACCATCTCGGCCCTCCCATCTATTGTTTTGCAGGAAAAAAAAAATGTTTCGGCCCCCCCCCCCCCCCTCAAAATTTTTTCTAGTTCCACCACTGCACGTACTCAAACGGGACTTTGGAGAAAGTTCATTGCTATTCAATGACCTAAACCCGAAAAATAAATACATTTTGTATGGGGGTGTTTGTTTAAGCTTATTTGTAGGCTTACAAGCTTACTTTATTTCGACTTACAATTCATAAGCCCGAACTATTTCGGTTTGACTTTTCGGCATAAATAAGTTTATTAGACCTTAATAAGCTAATACAAGCCCATAAACCTAAAATTTTGAGCTTATAAAATAAAAGCCAAAATCAAATAAGCTTAAACAAACACCCCCTATGTTTAAACCCAAAACATGAGTTATCAATGAAACAGTAATTTTAAAAATAAAAAATTAGGAATGATTGAGATTAATAATAACAACTGATTGATTAATTGATAAAAAGTGACGAACCTTGAGTTTCCATATAGGGTAATTATTGAAGGAGGTGTTAGATTTAACTGCAGATCTTCTTATTGTTGTTGTTGAATGTTTTTCAGTCTCTTCACCGTCTGCTGCCATTTTTGTGATTTGATTCAGGATTTGATTGATTGATAAATGATATATTGGTACACTTCTCGCGCGCTAGAAAATATGTGTTGAAATGGTGGGTTTGTTCTTTCAAGTTAGCTATTTAGGGTGCGGCCAAAAGTTATCCGACTTTTACCATACAACCCATCAAGCAATATTAGAGCACTAAGTGCACTAAGCCTCTTCATTCGGGCCCCACCCCTGCCACATCACCAAACACCTCAACTTCAACTAACCACAACAAACCCTCCCTCACCAAACAACAAACCTCAACTTTCCCATTACCTCTTACACATTTATTTTTTTATTCATTTCATTAAATAAATTAAATTAATTTCACAAATACTAAAAACTAACAAAACATACTAATTTTATTTCATCAAATAAAAAAGTTACAATACAGAAAAAAAAAAAAAAAAAAAAAAAAAAAAAAAAAACATACGATTTGCGGGAAAAAAAAACATACGATACGGCACGAAAATAAAGAAACCGATAAATACGATATGCAACATCATCAATAATTTATAAAGCCTTATAATTATCGATGAGTGCTGATTTTTCTTCTCAAACTTGCAATACTTGTTCCCTGACCATTCTCAAAGCGACTTGAAGTTCCAAATCTGTTTCATCATTTCTTAAAAGGGTTTGTACACCGACCATGACTATTGGATGGTCTTGAGGTAGCTCACGTAACCTTTCAACCTCTGGAGCACGAGACTCCCTCTGTCGAATAATTCGAGCTATCTCACCCAACAAGTTGTTAATCAACTTAAGTTCATTTTCTTGTTCATTGCGCAATCGGGTAAGTATTCTTCTTTGCAACTCAGCTGGTTGGTTAGCCATAGTGTATGTGTGGAATTTAGTTTCAGTTGTTTAATAATAAGAAGTTGAGTAAAGCTGGTATTTATACTGAAACTAGCCGTTAGATATTTTTATTGGAGAAACTAGCCGTTAAGCATTTTATTCAAACTGAAACATACACTGACATAACATCACAAACGAAACGGAAATACTTAACATAAACCAACAAACGATACAATAATACAAATGCGATTAATTGATAAATCGGTTCCAGATGGTGTTGCTCTTCAAAATCAACCAAACTTGAAAATATTTGAAATCTCTCCCATCATGGCGTTCTTTGTAAACATTCAACGCATCTTCAACACGATTATCTGGCTCACGTGTTGGCTGCAAATTCAAGAAAATTTCATGAAACTTTTGGCAATCAGAGTTCATTCTTACCCACTTACCCATTAGCTGGCTTTTGCTACGAGTTGGACCGTCAGATTGTAAATTGAACTTTTCTGTTACAACTTGCCAGAAAGGTCCTTCGCTGGCATGGAATTCGTGAACGTTTTGCCACATCTCGGCTAGCCAGCATTCTTCATCAATAGACCAACGAGTTGCCATTGTGAATTTTTTTGAAAGTGAAGTGTGTGCAAAGTTGTATGATAATGTATGGTTTATATAGGACTCTATAAACGTTTAAGATTCAAAACCTGAGCGGGATAATATTCAAATTTCAAAATTTCAAAAAAAAACAAATAAAACGTGTGCAATAAACATGTAATATTCAAACTTGTTGAATTCAAATTCAAATACATTGGCGGTTAAACATTTAAAATTTGAATTCAAACGTTTAAAATACAGAAAAGAAATACACATGATACATAATTAGTTAACATAAAATACATAAAAGAAATACACCATTACTCATCGAATCTGTCCCATGCAAACGTGTTTCTCAGAGCGAACCACACATGTTGATATTTAATCCCTTTCCCATATCGTTCATAATAAATACGGTTTGCATTGCTGAGACGATTAGGGTCTGCACTTGTACGCTCCAACTCTTTGTAAATAGAATTATACTTACGGCATTCAAGGTTCATTCTATTCCATTGAGCCGTAATACTATTTTTATTACGGTCCTGACCTTCTGTCTGATTGTTGAACCTTTGTGTAACTGCATTCCAAAAAGAACGTTCATTCACAAGTTCTTCAGAATCGTGAACTTCAAGCCATACAGTTGCTAGCAACCGTTCTTATTCCACTGACCAACGATTAGCCATTGTAAAACTGAATGGTAAATATTGAAGTGTGTCAAAAACTGAATGGTATAATATGGTATTAATAGGGGTTTTTTGAAAGCGGGATAATTTCAACATTTGAATTCAAATTGAAAGCGGGATAATTTTAAAATTTGAATTCAAATTGAAAGAGGGATAATTTTAAAATTTGAATTCAATTTGAAAGAGGGATAATTTCAAAATTTGAATTCAAATTGAAAGCGGGCTAATTGCAAAATTTGAATTCAAACCAGAGAGCGGGATTTTTTCAAAATTTGAATTCAAACCATATAGCGGGATTATTTGAAAATTTGAATTCAAACCACAGAGCGGGATACTTACAAAAATCATTCTATAAATACATATTCAAAATCTGAATACACACACAATTCCCATAATCATCAAACAATTCTCCTTTCTTCTTCCAGCAAAATGTCTCACAATGCATCACCTGAAGACAATTCCCAACAAAACACACCGCCGGAAGATATATTTCCGGTGTTTCAGTACGACAACCCACCACCTCCAACTCCACCAGAAGTTATGTTTCCACCGCCAAACAACCAACCGCCAAACAACCAACAACCAAACAATCAACCTGAAAACCAGCCCATCATTCGTCAATTGACTGAGGAAGAACAGTATGAGCTGGATATGGAAGTGCTACGGGAGTATCAAGCTGACCAAGCCCGTCAGGAAAGGGAGCATGAGGCGTACCTCAAAGGAAAACAGGATCGCAGGAACAGAAGAGCATAATGGCGTTGGGCTCAGGGACTTCCACCTGTGCCATCGAGTGAGGACGACTCAAGTGCCTCCTACTCGAGTCAGGAGGGATATGTGTCGGATGATTCATTTTATTGAATCATAGTTTTTATTATCGTATGGTAGTTTATGGTTTTTAATTTCCGTTTCTAAGTTTAATGTTGTTATCGTATTTGTAAAATAATTGTATGTTGTTTCAAGTTATTTTAATCCTATGTTTAATATAGTTGTATTAGTAAAAAAAAAAAACATACGTATAAAAACATACATACACATATACATATACATTTACAAATAAAAACATACATATACATATACATTTTACAATTTCACTATTCAAAGTCAAAAAAAAAAAAAAAAAAAAAAAAAACGAAAGTACATGCATGTCAGTGTTTCCATCTCGTCGTCACGACGGGGAGTTTGGCTATGGGGAAGAACGGCGAGCCCCTCTTGGTGTAGTGAAGAGGAACGGCTCGCCGTTGACGGCTCCACGTCGGACGGCGAAGCCTTCCTCTTCGACTACACCCAGTGCTCTTAGCCACTCATTTTTTTTTATCAAAATAAAAAAATAAACTTTCACCCTTTTTTTAAAACTTAAATATTTCGTAAACCGTAAATCGTCAAGCTACAAAAAAATACCATCGCGACGAGAATTAAATTATCTTTCTATAGACATGCATTGTTATATACTTTCGACGAACTTTTTTTTCGATGAACTTTTTTTTTTTTTTTTTTGCCCAGAAAAATCATATATGATTCATAAGAATCATATATGATTCGATTTTAACAAATCATATATGATTCTTACGAATCATATATGATTCGTAAGAATAGAATCATATATGATTTTTTACGAATTTTATATGATTTTGACGAATCATATATGATTTTTTCTGGGCGGATATTAAAAAAAAAAAAATTCGTCGAAAGTATATAACAATGCATATCTATAGAAAGATCATTTAATTCTCGTCGCGATTGTATTTTTTTGTAGCTTGAAGATTTACCGTTTGCAAGATATGTTGTTTTGAAAAAAAATGTGGAAAATATAAATGGGTGGCTATGATTGTTGATAGGTTCTATGGCATGTATGGGTTCTTCATGGATCTCAACTCTTAGGGTGCGTTTGGTATGCAGGTATGGGTATGACTCATAAAAGATGATTGATATTAGTAGGTACGGGTATAAATCTATGGGTAAAATGCAAAAATGGTCCCTAAACTATTACGGAATCGCAAATATGGGATCAAAACAAAAAGGCACACAAAAAAGCCACTAACGTTACGCAAATGTGCAAAAAAGCCACCGAAAGCGTTTTTCCATTAGTTTCCTCGTTATGTGTCACGTCATTGAGGGTAGTATTGTCTTTTTTCTCGTTTCAATGGCTAAATTTGCAAAGGATGCCTTAACTTTCGAAATACTATTCATCATCTTCCCATTTAATTTTCTAGTATCAAATTCATACATCTACCGCCACCACCACCACACAACCAACACCACCACCCTCTACGACCACCACCACCACCCTTGCCTTCCCTAAACACTATTCATCATCTTCCCCATTGCAAATGAAAAATTAACTTCCTAAAATACTATTCATCATCTTCCCCATTGAATTTTTTATTAAATTTTTGGGTTGTTGTGAACCATATTATTCCCCTGCAACAAAACATAAATCTAAAAAAACCAACTCAGCATATATTTTATAATTTAAAACCATAATGCACGTCTGATTGGTTCCGAACGGTCAACTCAGTTCACCAGGTGATGGTCAACCAAGTCAAACGTCAAAAACCAACTAACCAAGGAGTTTAGGGAATCCCCGGGTCGTTATGTCCCGACGAGGCGTGCAATTGTATTTGTAAACGTTTTAAATGATCGGGTAATTAATCAGGAAGGTCAGGAATTTGATTATTTGGATTACACTACGAGATTATGATGGAAAATGACTTAGAAACACTTAATTAACAATTACTGATTATCAGATTACCTAAAAACGTGATTTAACCTAAAAACGCGCGTTTGGGTTTAAAATAAACGCGAACGCGCAAATAAAAAAATGAAACGGGAGTAAACAAAGTCCTACGAATGTGAAAATGATATTTTTACAATCCTAATGATGTAAGAAAATTTTTAGAAAATTAAAATTATTTTTACAACTATTTAATTAATTACTATTAATTAATTACTAATTATTAATTACTTTTTAATTAACTAAATTATCCTAAATTACAAATAATTATGAAAATTAACTAGAAAAATGAAAATTAAATTTAGAAAAATCTAAAATAATATAAAACTAATTTTGAAATAGAAAAACTATTTTTCTTACTTTTTAATTAATTATTAATAATTAAAAACTAATTATTTAATTGATTTAAATTAAACTAAATTATAAAAAATACTAAATGATTAAGGAAAATTCTGAAAAAATTACTAAAATCTATTGTGATTACAGAAGCTTAAGAAAAATTTAAAAACAGATTTTGCTTATAAATAAGCAGAAAATAAGCCAAAGTGGCTTAAATAGAAGCTATCACTTCTAATTTTTTTGTCTTTTTCTATTTTTTCTTTTTCACAACTGATTTACAACTGAAATTAAGTACTTTTTACAAAAGGACTTTTTATGGAAATGGAAAATAAGCATTGTGGACAGTGATAAGCACAATAGTGAGCTTTTTTACTTATTAAAGGAGCTAGTATGCTCAAATAAACTATTCAGTGATTACCAAAGATTAATTAAACTTAAGACAGATAAACAAGCATAAAGTAATCCAAGGAGAAAGGAAAAACCAGGATACTAAGCTAAGAAGCTCAAATAAGCAATCCTACACAATTCCAAACAAAACAGGCCACAAGGCTCACTTGCAGCCTGTTGTGGGGCCCACAGGATTGATCAAAGGTCCAGGGTCAAAGTGGAACCAAGAAGCCTGCTAGGAGGGCTTTTCAAATCACCCAAGACCAGGGTAAAAGCTCAAGATTTGAGCTTGTGGGGAGCTTGTGAAATGGGGTCAGTGAACTGAGCTAGTTATGAGTACAGAGAAAAGCAGTTCAATGAATAAGCACTTTGAATCCAAAACTAAGCTAACCACAGTCAATCATAGTAACAAGTGAACTTATTTAAGCTACAAACAACAATTACACAAGCTAAAACCAAGAGGAATCAAAATGAAACAGATAAGCTTAGTTCAGCAGGAACAGTGGTAATGGGGGAAACTTTGAAAGCAAAATAAGCTAGGAAATAAGCTGAAACTAGCAAACCAAGTAATGATCCAACAAGTCAGTCTGACCAACTACCCAAATCACCAAAATCAAGGTCAGAGCTTAAGTTGTGAGAAATTTATGGCCAAATGAAAAATGAGTCAACCTGGGAGCAGGGTATGTTTCATGCCCTGCAGGTTCAAACATCACCATGCACACACTCCACAAAAATTCTAAAAATTGAAACAACTATGGGATCTTGTAGATGAGGTGATATACTATAGGCTCACAAAATTTCAGGTCCTCACTTGCTATTGAAAAATCATGAAAATTATCCCAAGTTTTGAAAAAATCTGCCTTTGCTAGTATTTTTGACTTTTTACTTTCTTGAAAGGTTTTGACTAAACTGACATTCAAATGATCATAGACACTTAAATGTGTTATCCTAACCTACAATGAGACCACAGTTAACTAAATTACCAATTTTTATAACTATAACTAAGATTTGGAACTCTATTATCCTAACAGTTAACAGCTTCTAAAATTGTACACTAGTTTTTACTTTCTAACTAAATAACTTCAAGTTTCCTGACTGAATTGAGCTCCTAGAACCTAAGTATGCTTATACAAACATAAACTACCAACAAAACTCACTTATGCTCAGTGAGACCACCTGATCCAAACACTCCTAATCTAGCTTGTTTTTAAGATTTTCAAAGCCAGTATTTAAATTCAAGCTCAGACTTAACTAATTCAGCTACACTAATCAATCATGAGTCTAAATAAGTAGGATGAAACAACAGCAAACAATGAATATCACTTGGCTAAGATTATAGAAAATTATGAACCATGAACTTACTTGTCATCCAGTGCATGAGATAACCAAGAACCAGTACTCATGACCATTTCCTAACATCCCCCATGGGATTCTAAACCATAACCCAATCCATAGCTTACTCTGACTGCCTCAACCTGTTCTTCCATCTTTTTGTTTTCTCCCTGTGAATTTTTATTTAATTTCTATTTCCTCTCTCTTTTTTTTTCTTTCTTTTCTGAGTTTTCTTTTTGGGTACTGAGAGCTTATGTAAGGTTATAATAGATTATGACTACAATAACAAGCTTTGATCAAGATGTAATAAAACTCAAGGTAATTTTGAAACTGATAGCAGTGAACTTGGAAATTTAAAAAATACTTGCATTGATTACTTAAAAAAAATTACAGAGTACACTAGTTAACTGAATTGAAAGTTACATGAATAAAACTACTACTACTTGACTACTTGCCTTCTCAGGCTTCTAATGACATCCTTAAATACTAAAAAAATACATATATATATATATAAAAAAAAAAAAAAAAAACATTTAACCAGGGGTCCTTGTCTTCTTTTCCACTTTGTCTTCTGCTTTTGATGTCTTTGTCCCCTTGGAATCAAATCCTAACCATTGGATGCTTCTGCACTTCATCTCAGCCCTAGATTAGTGTTGGTGTTATATGAAGGAGAAGGGAGGTAATAATGATGTTTGGGTTGAATTTGGTGAGGGGGAGTAGTAGAGTGGTTAGTAGGATGGTGGAGAGTGGGGAAGGGACAAGATTGTTGGGAGAGCAGGGAGGTGTTTGGGGGCTAGGTTGTGTCTGGTTATGGCGGCAAGGAGAGGGGGGAAGGGGGTTGACCAATTTTGACCCGTCCCTTTTTATTATTAAACGTGGGTGGGCTTGGGCCAAAGGGGAATGGTGTGCTGGGAATAAAAGGGTGTGGATTGGGTAATTGGTTTTGGTTTAGATAAAAAAAATATACAAAGGGTCCGTTTGGTGTAAATTTGTAGCAAGGACCAATTTGTAAATTTTGTAATTTTGAAGGACCAGAATTGCCAACTGCTCAAAGTTAATCCAGGGACCAAACATGTTACATTCCCATAAGATGGAGGTCACAAAAGATATTTTTCATTTTAAAATTCCCCAAGGACTGATTATGCCAAATTCCAAACTGCAGGGACCAAAAGTGTAATTTTTCCAAAGTTTTTACCTAAGGACAATATTTGATAAATTTTGACTTTTAAATGCCTTAGGTTGACTTTCCTTTCAAAACAAATACTCAGGGACTAGTTTTGTAAATTTTTGAAAGTTGGGGGACTAAAACTGCCAATTGTGTAAACTTTGTTCGTTTTTCATTGTTTTTGCTCATTTTGCATCTGAAACGTATAAAATAAAATCCCTGGGATACTTTTAGTATTTTGATGCATTTCTGAGCGTTTTTGGATGTTTTGGCAGTTTAAATACGACAAAAATGATGAGTGTTTGAGCACTCATCAATCCCCCACACTAAACTATTGCTAGTCCCTAGCAATCTTTTTGTAAAACTTGATGGATTTGAAACTCTTTACCAAAAGCCATCACTTCTGGAGTAGCCAGATGTAAGAACTATGGTCCACCTGATAACCATGTGATTTTGAGCAAACCACCAGCTGTCAACGGATTTGATTAGTCTTTACCAAAAGCCGTTTGCTTCTGGACTAGCCAACTCTTGATGGACCTAGTCAACATCTTGGTGAGTTGATTACCAATTATGGATTTTCCACTGCCTTTACCACAAGCCATAATCTTGCGGGCTAGCCAACTCATTCGCTTTATGGGATATGGCGAGTTGATTTACCATACAATTTTGGGCAAATTGCAAGCCGTCAACGGATTTGAGATATATTTACCAACATGATCTATATGACAATAGCTCAATTGATCCCACACAAGCACCTTAAAAAAATATGCAGTTTTGTACTTGCATACTTTAAGTCAACAAGTACTTGAAAACAAGCAATATAAACACCCCTCATACTCCCCTGCACCCGTGTGTCACTTACAAATGGAGTTGAATTATGTTACAAATCTTTTGTATTAATATGAGCATTTCTTTTTCAGAGAATGCTAAGACAAAAGATTCTGAAACTGTGCCACTGCTTGCAATTGCATGGGATTGCATAGTACAGGTTGCAAAATTAGTGAAGGCAGAACTGACAATATCTGCAAAATGGACCCTCGACAGTCCAGCAATAGGGGTTGCTTGGCTGGATGAATAGTGTTTAGGGAAAGCAAGGGTGGTGGTGGTGGCCATAGAGGGTGGTGGTGTTGGTTGTGTGGTGGTAGAGGAGGGTGGTGGTGGTGGCGGTAGAGGGTGGTGTTGTTGGTTGTGTGGTGGTAGAGAGAGTGGTGGTGGTATTGATTAAATATGAACAATAAAAAGACAATACTACCCTTGATGACTAGGCACTTAACAAGAAAACTAACGGAAAATGGCTCTCGGTGGCTTTTTTGCACATTTGCGTAACGTTAGTGGCTTTTTTGCTTGCCTTTTTGTCTCGGTCCCATATTTGCGATTTCGTGATACTATAGGGACCATTTTTGCTTTTTACCCTAAATCTATCATACTCCCTCCGTCCCAAAATTATTGTCCTTTATTAACTTTTTCGGTCTTTCTTTCTTAACTTTGACTATAAATATTTTTGTTTATGTTATACAATACTTAATGGAAGTTATACCAATGAAAATACATTTTTAATTCAATCCGTTCATATATTTTGCATAAAGTATTATGTAATATAAACAAAAGTACTTAAGGTCAAAGTTTAAAAGTAAATACAAAAAAAAAATCAATAGAGGACAATGATTTTAAGACGGAGGGGGTAAATTTTAAGGGGATACCAACATCTCATCTTCATTTGCAAATAAACTCATTTATAATATCAGAAATTTTAAAGGGTTCATCCAATTTTTTTTTTTTTTTTTTTTTTAATTTTAACATTCAAACCCAACTTATATAACAAAAAACAATTTTGAAATAATTATACACATTTCTATTACCTTTCATTCACAAACCTAAACTTATAGTGATTCTATCAAGTATACCAAACGCACCTTTACATTGTACATTTTGGCCCTATTTAATTATTTCCCGGGCAAAAAGAAAACTAATTTATTTATTAAAATGTACCAAAACTTTTAGTGAACTTTAAAACGAAAATGATTGCATGACTAAATATATACCTAAACTTATGCCTAAATATACATGTCCTTAGTTGATTGGTTTATGAGACAGTTAGCATATGTTTAATACCAATAAATGATTTACATGTAGTTTTAAACATAAATTTAGGTACAAGTTTAGTCATGCTAATCATTTCTCACTTTAAAAATGTCTATTATGGCTAGTATACATTCAAATTTAAAACAAAATAAATAACTTTTTAAGTGATTTGATTAAAATACATTTTTGTTATTTGATCTTCATCTTTCAAACCCTAATTCCGACGATTTTTCGAGCTCCAAACCATCAACTGCGGCACCAATTTCTCATAATTAAGAATGATTTGGTAGCCGAAAAAGTCGCTGGAATATGGGAATGAAGATGAGAAAGAAATGCTTAAAAAGTTATTTATTTTGTTTTAGATTTAAATGTATACTAGTTATATTGGATCTTTTTTAAGTTCACTAGAAATTTCGATACATTTTGATAAGTACATTAATTTTCTTTAGCTTTTGCCCTTATTTTATTTTTAATTTTATTTTTGTTTTCAATTTTGTAGAGCATATAATATAACTTGGGGTCATTAAGATTGATGGGTGGTCTAGCTTGATATCGGGCTTATATATATGTGTTTATTGGAATTTTTGAATTCTAATAAGCGTAATTGTCAGGGTCTTCGAGTTCATCAACTTAGGCTGTGTTTGGCATGAGGATTATAAGGGCTTATAAGAGATTAAGCTTTTAAAATAAGTTTTGTTTGTCACACATACTTATGAAAACTTTTATAAGCCATAAGCCCAACCCATTGAAAAGGCCTTATAGAGTTTATAGTTAGTCAAATTACAGTTTTTAAATATCATTTAAAATATAATGAGCTCTAATTGATAAGCCTTGAATTTGAGCTTATTAATTTTTCATAATTTCAAAAAGCTTATAAGCCAGACAAATAAGCTAACACAAACACGCCTTTACAGTATCCAAATTTAACGAGGAAAAAATATTTGTCGTTAGAAAGTTGATAATCATTTTAGCTCATTAACATTGATAAAATAGGTGAAATATAATGTTTTATTCATCTTTAAGTAATGGGGTATCGATGCTTTCTATCATAGTTTTAAGTTGATCAAGTATTTCCATTACAACTTCTACAAGACACTCCAAGTTGAAACTATAAATATTGATCTTAAAGACAACAAATGATATTGCTTCATAGTTGGTAAGTCTACAAATAGAGCATAAAGCTTTAATTCGCAGCCCAGAGAGAGAGAAGGGCAGCCAAATATTAAACTGCTAACCTGATTTAACAATTCCGATACATCGATTAATGAATAGGTAGGTAGATAGATTGATTTAAATTGTAATGTATCTTGTAATGGATCAAATGAGTAAAGTTGAACAGAAATGAAATGCCAGAAGAATGTGCCTTGAAATTCAGTCAAATACTATTTAGCCTGAAACTTATACACCAAGACAGAACCCGTTAGTTCGTTACATTGTTTCTATAGCGATAACAGCACAGGGGAATCTTAAAAGAGATACAAAAAGAATCGGAAACTTTTGCTTATGATGGCATCCCTACAATCCTTACTATATGGCAACACGATGTAAATAATATACATACATACAAGAATGTTGAATCCTCGACTTCGTTACTCAAGCCCATGTGAAGAAGTTAGCATTATAAGCTTTGTGAGCCACATGCAGGGGATTTACTGATTTAGATGTGCAACACTTGGTAAAAATGTATGTTCACATCATTTTTTCCAATGAAAAACGTTATTTCTTATTAGCGATTGGTAGAAAGGTGATGGACTTAAAAGAGTTCCTCTGAATTGAACTTATTCCAAGCCTCCTGTTAACATATCAAACTCAAAATTATGACAAAACCCCCAAGTACTCTATCTTTATAAGTGGTACACTTTATTTTTAATCTTTAACTATGTTAGGTTAAGTTGATTGATCAAGTACCTTAAGTATATCAAAGACCTTCTCAGCAACATATTTCTGTTGAAGAGTAGCTCCTTTTTGTTGCACTTTATCAGGATGGATACATAAAGTTGCCTTTCTATATGCTTTTTTGACATTGGCACCAGTGATCAGATCGATTAATGAAACAGGCTGCCAACCACATGCAGGCCAAAGAACCTGACAATCAATTCAGAGAAGAATGAGTAGACGTACAAAAGGATAAAAATAAAAATAAAAATAAATAAATAAATAAATAAATAAAGTTATGTCAAATGTACTGATTTCTTCAAACTATAAATGATAAAATGAAAAGGCTTATAGCATAGTGATAGGATAAATCGGTATCATTTATGAGATATTAAAATATCATGAGTCAGTTACTTATTCATGATAATGATGATAGATTATAAATGTGTTTCTTGAATTTAAGCGCTATAGTCATAAAAATCGCAGTTCCCACAAGGCTTTACCTGTGACCAACAACTTAAACATATTTACAGCAATCTGAATCCTTAAGCAGAAAAGTAGAGGTGGCAGAATGGGCAAGTTGGGTGTCACATCAAATGGGTAAAATGTGGTGTGGGTTGGGTTGTGTTGGCCTGACCAACTATTCTAGCCAATTGACCTGTTTCCTCATATGCAATTATTTTAATTTTACACACTGACCCATTAGAGATGAATCATAACCCCCAACAAGTTAGTCATAAGTAAATGAGACTAAATTGCCACCTCTACATAAAGAAGCAAAGGACAAGATGGCGAAACATACATATTGTAGTGAGGATAGGAGAGCACGCAAGTTCCCTTCTTTCCCTGCTGCCCAACGCTTAACTTCAGCATCTAAAGTTCCACCAATCCTCTGAAATGATCACAAAAGTAAAAAGAAAATGAAAATGACATGAAATGAAATGATACTGAGCAAAGCAGAGTAGCAACATATAAGATGAGCAAACCCCACAAAAATGGCAGTATTCCAATGCTGACTATATACTCCATCTTTACATTTATATTCTTGATATATTAAGTATTGATAAAGATAAGGAAAGAACAAAAAAGATGTCCGTATACTTACATTTCGTTCTTCCTGTTCTCTTTGAGATTGCAGATCCCGCTGATTCTTTTCATCCAGCGCTTTTGCCTATGCACACACATCTCAGTTATGAGATTTAGAAGTCATTTATCACATAAACATGTCACATCAAACCATAACATGCATGATTGGATTAAAAGGATCACATACCGCACGCTCCTGAGTACGTTGCTCTCTTTCCAGCCTTGCTCTTCGTCTTTCCTCAGGTTCCCCTTCAATTTCTTGGAACTGTTCAGATGTTGAAGCAGCTTTTGGAAAGAAAAGGTATTAGCAAGCGGTAACAACAGAAACTCAGTCCCAAATTATCTCAGAACAAATTTAAATGAATATATACCTCCAAAAACTGAGCTAAGATCATCAACAAAATTGGAGGTGGAGGATGCTTTCCTCAAGTTGGAGGGTACACTAGTGGTTGAAGTCCTATGGGCCCCTTCTGTTCCTCGTCTGTTCTGAGACAGTGGATCAGACGCAGAGTCCTAAATTTGAGAAGCAAACATAGGCTCAAAATATCAACAACAGAAACTTTTATAATATTGAAAATTTTTTCATTTGTATGATTTACAATAAACTCACAGAGGAAGTTGTTCTTGGTCTTGGAGAACTGTTTGGTCGGGAACTAGTACTAAAAAAAGATTCAAGGTCATTATCATTCTTTTGTTGGTTCATCCTCAAAGCGGACGCTTTTTCTCGAGCTTCTGCAGCAGCTCTCTTTCTAGCCTCAGCAGCAACCCTTTCTAAGGCAACACGTTCAGCTCTACGCCTTGTTTCTGCTTCAGCTTTCTCCGTAACTTCATCAGCAGCCCTTTCTGCTCTGTCCTTTGCCTCAGCTGCAGCCCTCTCACGGGCTTCAGCTTGTGCTCTCTGAACAGCAGCCCGCTCAGATATTAAACGGGCTTCAGCGGATTGTCTCTCATGTGCTTCTGAAGATGCTCTTTCACGAGCTTCCCTAGTAGCCCTTTCTACAGCTTGCCTAGCCTTTTGCCTTTCAACTTCCCTCATCCTCTCTTTATCAAGCCGCCTTTGCTCTCTCTCTTCCTCTTCTTTCTCTCTCTGTTGCCTTAACCTTTCTTGTATTTCATCTCTATCTTGCTGGATGGATTCTTTATTTTTAGAAGCCTTTGCATTTTCTCTTTCTCTTACTTCCTTTGCATGCCTAAACTTAGCTTCAGCTCTATCCATAGCCTCCTTCATTGCAGCAGCAGCTGAAGTTGATTCCCTCTGTTCAGCTGATTGGGCATGACTATTATTTGGCATCCTATTAGTGGAAAAATTATCAAGGTCATCTAAGGGCGAAGATAAAGGACTATTCACTGCAGGTTGATATGACCTAGGACTTTGAGGGTATTTAGGAGAATTTGGAGAAAATAAACCATTTCCAAATTTGCTGGAGCTTGAACGTAATGACCCTCTTTCAGGCTTTGAAATATGCCTTGGTATTGGAGGAGGGGGTCTCAAAGGTGGTGGAGCTCTAGTTGGTTGTGTGAACAGAGGTATCTCGGACACAGTGAGCCATATTTCATCAGCCGGCTGGACATGTTCTGATGTATACAAAGGTGGAGAAGTAGACTGATTAACAGATGTATGATGAGATTCTTGAGAACCATCAACAGACACATCTCGCGGTTGTCTTTCAGAGTATCTAAAAGAAGCTTTTTGTGTTGAATCTTTACTAATAGAACTTCGATCCCTACTCATACCTGATTTTTCTTTTGAAGGGCTCTGATTCTTTTTCGTGTTATTCATATTACTAAAACTTTCAAGGAGGTCTATTTCGTTAAACACGCTCCCACTTACTGATGATCCTCCGCTTTTCGGGATCCCAGATTCACTAAACTTGGGAATCTCTTCCAGCGGATCAGTGGAAAACCTCGGGTATGCATTAGGAGCGGTTGAAGTAGATTCTAGAACGACAAAGGGATTATCATCTGCATTAGGAATCTCCTTTTTATTTGCAGTTGAATTTGGGGTAGCTGCAGAACTTGATCTGTAAGATCAGAAAATTACAGAATTTACAAATGAGCAGCGTATTCAAGTGCCGCCAGTACATTTGGCTGCTCATACAAGAAATGAGTATGTGATATCAACAGTTAATAAAAAGCATGCATAAAATTATCAATTTCTGTAATCATTTTCATGCCCATAACGTTCATAGAATGTGTTCAAAAGTTCCTCTTTTCCCATCTTTGCCTCCATGAACGCATATGGTTACGCCTCCATGACAGCATAGGGTTATTGTTTATGCAAAGGTGGGAACTTCTACTCGAAGAATAACTCTAGGGGATCCTCTTATGTTATCATGTATCAACAATTTTGAAGTAATTAAAACTACAATATAAATCAGTAAAATGCCCCACCTTTCTACAACCCAAACACCCAATATTTCAACCAGAGGGAATGAAAACGAAGCGCCCAGGTTCACTATTAAAAGCTGGCTGAAACAAGAACATCACAAAACCTAAATCCTATTATGTATACACGGTAATTTTTAATCCTCAAGCAAAGAACCATTATTCTACTTATACAACATTGGGAAGTTAATGTGTCTCCCCACATGTGCTCAAGTCATTAGAGGTGACCCAGCCCAGAATACTTTCTAAAACCTTATGGTGAAACTGAGATAGCTCTACTTCTGAACTGTCAAAGCATGAACATCAAAGGGGGCACTTGAATATCTATTTGTGTGTACAATCCCAAATCGTTAAAAGAGCTGGTGTGGAAGCAACTAAACAAGAAGTACAGATAGCATCTTTTGGGCTGAGAATACTAGGACGTCATGTTAAATACTTCAATCTGTACTATATTCCTAACATGGCTTACACTGCTTTTCTAAAACAAAAAGGTAAAAGATGCAACCTTGGAAACCGAGTAATACTCCACCTTATAGGACCTTGAGTGGTCCAATCACACACTACCATCACTCATATTCTTTTGCAGTTTTGTTTACTTACACTATTAAATGGCAAGTTTGTCCTTTATAAATACCCAATCATGCTGGAGTGGAGTATGGGGGAGGTGAGATGTGGATAGTCATACCGCTGCTTCCAGGAAGACCTTCGGCAAAGAACCGGAAACAAGTACGATCCTTGTAATAGCTTGTGTATTATCATCTTGACAACTTCAAACCGATCAGGCCTTAATTAGCAGGCTAGAATAAGAGCATCGCCTAATTCAATTTTATTTTGCATAAATGATCACTGTCTAAACATCAAAGAAAGAATATTTTTTCATGCGTAAGAAGGCTAGGCTCAAGTAAGTGACATGCTCTGATTAAATTTTTATGGCCTTTGAGTGTAGGACCATATATGACAATAATGCACCCATTCGAGGAAGGTAAACTGACTTATTTGGCATTAAACTCTCATAAACTTAAGCAAATACTCTATTACACATAATGTTAAAAATTCTGTTTTCCACACATTCTACATTGTTTAAAACATTTACAGCATAGCATTAAGTTGTTTAAAACATCTACATTGGTTAATCGTGAATAATAATGTGCTCACTTATAATCTCATGCTATCTACACCCTTACAGTAACCTTCAAGAACAAGCTCATATCCTCACAAAACACTTAAAAGTTGAAGTGTCTACCCATGATACTCTCTAAAATCTTACAAAGAAAATGAAATGTCTCAACTTGTTACTTGACAACACAAGAGCATCTAGGGAACCACTTGTGAATCTATTTACGTGTACAATCCTGCATCATCTAAAGAGCTTGTGTGGAAGTAACTAATCAAGAAGCACAAATAGCATGCCCGGGGTAAAAAAAACTAGACGCTCAAACTAAGTACTTCAAGTTGTATTATAGTCCAAACACTAATTTTGAAAAAAGCAAGGTAAAAGGCATAAATAATCTTGGCCGTAAACTAATTCCCCAACTTTTAGTAGCTTGTATAGCCTCACCCACTACTATCAACCATATCCCTTTGCAATACTTATTTATACAGTTAAATAAGTTGTCAAGCTTGTCCTTCGTAAGAACATTGCACAAAAACTGGATATAGATACCGCCTAACTTCTTAGCGAGTATTTGGGAATTTTTTTTTTTTTCTATTTTGTATTTATCTGTTTATTTTGAGGTAAAATAAGCAGTTTCCGTAAGAAGCTGCTTTTCAAGAATACTTATTTAAGATGAAACTACAACTATCTTTAATCATCATACTTAATGATAATACTTTTTTTATAGATAGATTTGACTTTATTTTTTCGAGTATTATTGCAATTTCTACAAGCAAATTCAAACAACATTTCATAAGCACTTATTTTTAAGCAGAAGCATAAGCACAAAAAATAAGCAAAATCCCAAACACCACCTTAGTTTAACCTCAATTTTAAGATTTATATAAAAACACCTAATCTCTATCAGAATAATTAGCTTATGAGAATAGGGATCTCGGAGTGGTGTGCAATATGTGTCGTCGCACAGGGCCTCCACTTAAAAGGGGCCGCATTTTTATTAGTTTTGCATATAAATACGTATAATATTAAACATATATGAGTCATATAATTCAAGTTTATATGCAATTTCTCTTTAGTTTACAGGTGTAATTGGGCCTCTATGTTGTCATTGCCTAGGTCCTGCAAAAAACCACGAGACGGCCAGCTTATAAGCTTATATAAGATTATAAGTACATAAGTATAAGCCAAACACAACAAGCTTACGAAATATAAAGCCAAAATCACATAAGCTCATAAGCCCAAATATAAGCTTAACAAACATCTCCTAATTACACGGCATAAACTAAACAATAATAACTATACATAAATCACAACATATAACTCGACGTAGCACGAATGCACGATACCTGGTAGTATTTGCAGCAATGCCATGAACCAATTCATCAAAACCACCCACATTACTCGAATTCGACATGGACTTGGTTTTGAACCCATCAAATATATCATGAACATCATAGACAGGTAAATTATTTAGTTTGGTTTTGGGTCCTTGGTCATTGTTATTAAAAATGGCATTGTAATCAATTCTGTTATTATCCATTTGAGTTTAGTGGATCTGGTCACAATGTGTTTCTAATAGTACATTGTGGTGATTAATTGTTTAGGGTTTGGGTTTGGAAGTTCAAGTGAGTGAGTGACTGTTGAATTTAACGGTAGTGGTTTTAACTGTGTGTTTTGCAACTGGTAACCCATTACCGCACTTCTATTTATTTATTTTTTTTATTTTTTCCCTCATTTTCATTATTTATAGACTTAAAGTAAACTTTTATTAATAACTAAAATACAAAATATTACTATCCCCGTCCTAAAATTGTTGGTCATGTTTGACTTTTTAAATCTTTCTTTTACAACTTTGACCTTAATTATTTTTTCTAATATTATATAATATTTGATGCAAAATATATGAATGGATTGAGTTTTAAATTAATTTTCATCAAGTATTATACAACACTAACAAAAATATTTAAGGTTAAAGTCATAAAAGAAAGACTTCAAAATATAAACATGGACAATAATTATGCGACGGAGATAGTATAATAAAAAATTTAATAAAACCAAACTACAAATTAGTGTGCATTTATTCGACGCCAAATGTGTTTTACTAATCGGCTTTAAGGCTCAGATGAGTTTCCCTGTTGACTAAATCGCTAACAACTTTTACCTTTTTTTTCATGTGTTTGTACAAGATCATCATCACGATGTTGCTATTCTGGATAAAAGTCGGGAGAAATTGCCCTCCCTTTATCATTTATGTAATACATCATATTCGTTTTTGCATCAGAATGATATTCGAGCTTAAAAGTATGGTTGTAAATGAACTGAACGTTAAGGGAAAATTTTATGAACCATTCGGTAAAAAGTTCGTTTATTTTCATTTATTTATTAAATGAATGAAAAAGAAAAAGATTTTACGTTCGTTTAGTTAAATGAATAAAAGTGTGTCCGTTCATTTATGTTCATGAACGTCCGATTATGTTTTTATTAACGCTCATATATTTTAATTTATTTGTTTATGCTCGTATATCATATATTTTAATTGTATATTTTTAAAATTGGGGTTGTTTAACAAAACAACACTAATAAAACAAAAATTATGCATAATTTAATCAATTTGATGCTTGTTTTTCTGCGTTAAATAATGTCAATTGTTTAGCGTCTTAATAAACGAACATGAACAACTCGCTTTACTAATAAATGAACATGCACATTCCGTTTAAGCGTTCGTGTTCGGTTAAAATTAAACAAATGAGCATGAACAAGGCTTTGTTCGTGTCCGTCCGTGTAACACCCCCAAAATTTGATACAGCGGAAGACTCAACAAGCTTTCGGGGTGCTACGGTGATTGGTATCCAAACACAAGACATAAAAGAACGAGATAAAGTAAACATAATAAAAACACAACCACGCGGGGTTTTAAAGTTTACATTATCTCAAAATCATCCAAAGTCAGGCCCAAAAGAAATAAATATAGGTCCACAATAGTTATCAGAGTTTTAGAAATATAGATCCATAACCAGTGCCAAATGACAAGCCTCCAATCCCAAGCATCCGCAGAGCATCACTTAATTACCTGAGAAAACGTGCTAAAAGTCAGCTTTCGCTGGTGAGATCATAGGTTTAGATTCATAATTCAATATAGTGGACATATACGCAAAACGATTGCTAGCTAGACTAGGCCTCAATCATCCAACCAAAATAATCCATCCAAAATAATCCAACCAAATCAAATCAAATCAACCCTATAGGTGCACGCTATAGCTCAAATCAATCCAATCAATAGCTTACCTAGCTCAAGTCTAGGCCTCGCTCTATAATCCATCCAATAGCTTACCTAGTTCGGGACTAGGCCTCGCTCAACAACCAATCATTAGCTTACCTAGCTCATGTCTAGGCCTCGCTCAACAACCAAATCAATAGCTTACCTAGTTCGGGACTAGGCCTCGCTCTATAGCTAAATCAATAGCTTACCTAGTTCGGGACTAGGCCTCGCTTAATCCTACCTGGTTCTATAAGCATAGCAAGTTTTAAATAAACAAAGCGATAATAGTCCACATAAAACATTTGCACGTTTCTCACCCCAAGTATTGAAAACAAGGTTCAAGAGTAAAAAGTGGGGCTATGACTCACCTCAAGTCCAGAAATCCTCAAAAGAAATGATAGAAGAAAGACGTAAGTAATCTCAAGCAACTCACGTAACGGCGACTACAGACTCGGCACTTCCTAACAATATCAAACTCGTTCAGAAATCATTTCCTCAAAATCAAATATTCCCATTCCCGAACGTATTCCTTTTTACTTTCCAAAAATATCCATTTCTCGAATTAACTTCATATTAATTTGAAATTCGACGTTTGGTATCCATACGGGTGGAGGGTCGACACAACTCAAACCAGAAAGCCACAACAAACATCAAAAATAAACCAACTATAGGTCTAATGTTAGCCCAACATATTATTTAAATAATTATCGAAGCTTATTAAATCCGTCGATTTGATAATCTCCCATATTTATTTACGTAATATATCGTTCCAAAATTATACCCAACCTACAAGCACATTGCACAAAAGATTCTATTTGGTATATGTCGTAGTCCAATGAATTCCCTATATGTATCGTCGAATCGGCCAAATTCCACGAGTCATATAGTAATTTATTATCCTAAGATATATACCACAACCTACGGGCGTCGTGGGATACGATGCCCATTAATATACTCATTTTATATCATCAAATAACTCGATCTAGAATAAGTCACTCGATATATAAAATGTTTATATTAATCGTCATATATCCGTGACAACACAAAAGTCACAATATAAAGCCCACTTGGACTTTAAAGACCCACAATTCGTATAACTCGATAAGTTTCTAATTTATAAACAAAATCACATTTTTAATTATTAGTTACCCGACTTATGTTTCGCCATTGTTTATATAATTATTATTTATAACAATAGTCCGACATTTATTACACTATTTGCATAGTATAATAACTATCGTTTTATTATTATACGTTTACTCGTGATCGTTTTATTATTAATATACGCATTATATATATATATATATATATATATATATATATATATATATATATATATATATATATATATATATATATATATATATATATATATATATATATATATATATACGTTTAACACGTCTATATACGTATATAAACGATTATATTCTTAATAATATTATTACGAGTATTATTTTTAATATCGATTTTTAAATATTTATCGAGTCGTAGAATTTGGTCACATGTCCGAGTCATGACCCTCGACTCATAGTCCAAGTCCAAATAATAAGAATCAAGTCACAAAAATAAAACAACTCCGTCCAAACAATCCCATATCCACGTGCTACAACATGAGGGTCTGACTACGGCACCCAACTAACCTATCTCCGTCATCTAATTGACCGTCTCACAATCGGTCCTCAAATTCCATACTCGTCAACACAACTCCAAATCAAAATACAAGTATACCAATGTCCAAAAGCTTCGGTCCAACATGCCACAACATAAAAATGTTAACACAATATTAACAAAATATACCAATATTACGGGTCGACCTACCAAGTCAAACCCGGGTCAACTATGAGACCACAACCATAAGAATTAACCTCACCCGAGACCTTTTGGTCTCGGCTAGCTCTAAAGAGCCGCTCGACCCAAAACAGCCCGCGAGGGGGGGTGTCGGCCGAGAAACAAAACAACAACAATAACAAGTCGAGAGCAACCAATCGACCAAAACATCAACTAGCAAATAATCAATCACCAAGAATCAATAACAATCGAACCATAACACCTCCAAGACTCTCAACCGAGTCGAGGAGTAATCACACCAAGACCTAGGGTCTCGGTTGAGCTCAATACGAGCCACAACCCAAACCAAACGCATCCAAAAATCCAAATCCGAGCATCAAACAATCGAAAATCGACCCCCATGGATACCAAACTCATCTTTATATCAAAACCCATTATCATTTCAAATTTTAACACCCAAAATATCAAGATTCAATTCGGGTTCAACTCAAAATAGTTAAACCCAACGCAATACTCGCGATTTCTCACCTTCTAATCGAATGAAAACCAAGAAAATTGATGGTGTGGTGGCGTGTGGTGTGTGGTGCGGCGGTATTAATAAAAACGAAGGGGGGAGGCGCGTATTTCACACCACAAGAACAAGAAGATGATGGGGAGTATTTTGGTGGTGGTGGTGTTGTGTGGAGGTCGGCGGTGGTGGTGTTTCGTGGGTGGCAGTCGGCGGCTAGGGAGAGGGAGGAGAAGGGGTGTGTTTGTTTTAAGTTATTATGAGGGTTAGGGTTAGGGGAGAGGGGTAATATACCCGAATTTTACACATTGGTCCCTCATGTTTCACTTTTCCAAAACTAGCCACAATAACTTTAATATTTAGTGAACTCTTTTTAATCGGTTTTCCCGTAACACGATTTCTCGTTCATAAAAGTATTAAATTTTGACATATTCGTACACGTCATCAATGATTTTTCCCAAAAAAACATTTCCTGAAACATATAGATATGTATGAAAAATATAATGTTCATTTAACGGTGAAACGCTACCGTTAAGTAAAAGATAAAAATTCGTTAGGTTAACCTAGTGCCGGAGTCAATGTAGTGCCAAAGTAACGATCTCAAAATAAATCATCACGACCGAATCAAACCAAACCATAAATAAATAACCAAATCTCATAAATATCGTACGATTAAAAATCACGTACCAACGTTCGTAAAATATCTCGTCTCAATAAAGTTTTCAAATATTCCAAATTTATAATTTTAATGTAATGCGGGTTTTATAAATGGCTCCCTATTTTGCCAGTTGTCACATCCTCCCGGCCTCAGAAGAAACCCGTCCCGGGTTTCTCTCAGAACAAACCATCTACGAAATAAAAAGCTTCGGATATCTCTTTCGAAACTCATCCTCACGTTCCAACGTGAATTCCGGTCCATGCCGAGAATTCCAACGAACTTTGATGAGCGGTATACGACTTCTCTTAAGTCGTTTGATCTCCCTATCCATTATCTCAATCGGCTCTTCCACAAATTCAAACTCCCATCCACACGAATATCCTTAATTGGTATAACTGGTGTTTCCTCTGAAAGACATTTCTTCAGATTGCTAACATGAAACACATCATGAACTTTACTCAATTCCGTTGGTAATTCCAAACGATAAGCTACGGGGCCAATTCTTTCCAAAATAAGAAATGGTCCAATGTAGCGGGGATTAAGTTTCCCATGTTTCCCAAAACGTATCACACCCTTCCAAGGCGAGACTTTCAACATCACTTTGTCTCCAACCTGGAATTCTAGGGGTTTACGCCTCTGATCGGCGTAGCTTTTCTGCCTATCTCTAGCTGCTTGCAGTCGATCTCGAATTTGCGTTACTTTCTCAGTAGTTTCCAAAATAAGCTCAGGGCCTGTGAGTTGGCTATCTCCAACTTCTGCCCAACCAATAGGTGAACGACATTTACGACCATACAAAGCTTCAAATGGTGCAGCCTTAAGACTTGTGTGGTAGCTATTGTTGTAGGAGAACTCCGCAAGGGGTAGATATTTCTCCCAGCCTTTACCAAAGTCTATGATGCATGCACGAAGCATATCTTCCAAAGTCTGAATAGTTCTCTCACTTTGACCATCGGTTTGGGGATGATATGCAGTACTCATATCAAGTCTCGTCCCCAAAGCGGTTTGAAGTGATCGCCACAATGCTGACGTGAAACGGCTGTCGCGGTCTGAAATAATCGATATCGGAACTCCATGACGAGAAACAATCTCCTTCACATACAACCTCGCAAGTTTATCCACACTATCATCTTCGCTAATCGCCAGGAAATGAGCAGACTTAGTCAAACGATCCACAATTACCCATATAGCGTCACAACCGCTAGCTGTCTTTGGTAATTTGGTAATAAAGTCCATCGTAATCCACTCCCACTTCCAAACTGGAAGTTCTGGCTGCGTCAACAATCCTGACGGTCTTTGATGTTCGGCTTTAACCTTAGAGCAAGTCAAGCACTTACTAACATACAACGCTATATCTGCCTTCATATTTGGCCACCAATATAACTTTTTCAAATCCTGGTACATCTTGTCGGACCCAGGATGAATAGAGTATCTTGACTTATGCGACTCATGCATAATCAACTCTCGAATTCCTCCATACAATGGTACCCAACTTCACTCTCCAAAACATAATACTCCATCAGAACGTCTAACAAATCCCTTCTCATTTTCTGTCATCCCAAATATACTCTCAGCAGACCGATTCTCTGCTTTCAACGCTTCCGTTTGGGCTTCTAATATTTGAGATGGTAATGGCGATACGATAGTCATTCCTAATGACCTAACTCGTAGCGGTGGAATTCTCTCCTTTCGACTAAGAGCATCAGCAACAACGTTTGCTTTACCCGGATGGTAGCGAATTTCACAATCATAATCGCTTAACAACTCAATCCAACGTCGCTGCCTCATGTTAAGCTATTTTTGGTTCAAAATGTGTTGCAGACTTTTGTGGTCAGTAAACACTACACACTTGGTTCCATACAAGTAATGTCTTCATATCCTCAAAGCAAAAACCACAGCACCTAACTCCAAATCATGGGTGGTGTAGTTCTTCTCATGTTTCTTGAGCTGTCGGGAAGCATAAGCTATCACTTTCTCTCGTTGCATTAACACGGCTCCTAAACCTTTATGCGAAGCGTCACAATAGACGACGAAATCCTCGTTACCTTCGGGTAACGCCAAGATAGGAGCACTACACAACATTTCCTTAAGTAACTGAAAGGCTTCCTCTTCCTTATCTCCCCATTCATACTTAACACTCTTTTGAGTCAATTTGGTCAACGGTTTTGCTATCTTCGAAAATCCCTCAATGAATCTTCGGTAATAACCGGCTAATCCCAAAAATTGATGAACTTCTATTGGGGTTGTAGGTGCAGCCCAATCTTTAATCGCTTCAATCTTAGCAGGGCCCACATGAACTCCTTGTCTATCAATCACATGACCTAGAAATTGTACCGTCGGAATCCAAAATTCACATTTCGAAAACTTAGCATACAATTTCTCCTTCCTGAGCAATTCTAAGATAAGTCTTAGATGTTCCTCATGCTCCTTCTCACTCTTCGAATAAATCAGAATGTCATCGATGAACACAATCACGAACTTATCTAAGTAAGGCTTACACACCCGATTCATGAGATCCATGAATACTGCCGGTGCGTTAGTCAACCCAAACGGCATCACTTGAAACTCGTAATGCCCGTAACGGGTTCTGAAAGCCGTTTTCGGAATATCTTCCTCGCGAACTCAAAGTTGATGATATCCCGATCTCAAATCGATCTTCGAATACACACTCGATCCTTGAAGTTGATCGAACAAATCGTCGATCCTCGGTAACGGGTATCTATTCTTCACCGTTAACTTGTTCAACTCTCGGTAATCAATACACATGCGAAATGATCCATCCTTCTTCTTCACAAATAAGACCGGGGCACCCCAAGGTGAAGAACTTGGTCTTATGAATCCCTTTTCGGCTAACTCCGCTAATTGTTTCGATAACTCTTCCAATTCAGTAGGTGCAAGACGATAAGGCGCTCGTGCTACAGGTGCAGCACCAGGTATCAACTCAATCTGAAATTCCACTTGTCTAGTAGGTGGAATTCCCGGCAAATCATCGGGAAACACATCCGAAAAATCACGAACTACAGGTACATCTCCAATGCACCTTTCCTTCTTCTCCTTCTCTCCTTTCTCAGAAATTTGGGCTAAGAAAAGGTAACTTCCTTTTTCCATTAGCTTTGGCAACTTAGTGCAAGATATGACCGCTAATCTAGATGGGCCTCTCAAATCCTTTCTATCTCCTGGTATGCTCAGAATCTCCTTGCCGTATGGCACACGCACGATCTTCTCATCGCAAATTATATGAGCACGATACTTCGACAACCAATCCATACCAATAATGACATCAAAACTCCCTAATGTGATGGGTAGAAGATCTATGTTGAAAGGGCGATTCAGAAAGTTTAACGTGCAACCGCGAATGATAGTCCTAATCCTCTCTATGTTCCCATTAGCTAACTCTACATCATAACCAATTCCTAAGGCCATCGGAGGTTTCTCAAGTAAGGGTGCAAACTTAGTGGACACAAAACTCTTATCGGCACCAGTATCAAATAGTATAGAAGCATAACGATTATTGAGAAGGAACGTACCCGTAACAACGTTCGGATCTTCTCCTCTCTCGTTCCCAAGTGCATACACTCTTCCATGAGCAGCTCCAGCTTCCACACGTTGGTCCCCATTATCTTGTCGTCCACGGTTTCCTCCAGCTCCACGGTTTCCATTATTGTACCCATTACCACCCGATCCTTGATTTCCTCGGTTCCACGATTCCCTACACTCATTCCAATAATGTCCTTTCTTTCCACATCCATAGCAAGTAACATTTGCTTTGCTCATAGTTTCAGGAGTAGCTTGAACCATAGCAAGTGGTCGAGCTCTACAATCCTTTGCTATGTGTCCCATCTTAGAGCAATTCTTGCACATCACAGTACATCGACCAGAATGATGCTTGTAACATCGGTTACATTTGGGTGCATCTCCATTGTAGTTCTTCTTGTCTCCATCTCCCATGGCATAAGCTCTAGTAGTTGCTTGTCTCTTGTTTCGACGATCATTACCCTTAGAGTGATCATCCCTCTTCCTCTTTCCATTCTTGTCTTTCTCAGCTTCTTCCAATGCCAAAGAGTCCATCAATTGTTGAGCGATAGTGATAGCCTCATGAATGTTTGCAGGCTTACCAGAAATCACATCGTTCCTTGTAGCTACCGGCAACCCATCGGTATACCTCTCAATCTTTTGGGTCTCAGTCCTAACCATATCAGGACAGAGTAAGGCCAACTCTCGATAACGGCGATTATAAGTTGCCATATCGGTACCTTTCACCTTGTGGTTCCAGAATTCAACCTCCAGCTTCTTAATCTCATTCCTTGGGCAGTAAGTCTGAATCAGCAAAGACTTAAATTGCTCCCAAGTCATGGCATAAGCCACATCACTCCCAACCGAATTACGGTAATTGTTCCACCAAGTTAAGGCTTCATCCTTGAAAGTAAAAGAAGCAAACTTTACCTTCGCATTCTCCGCACAACCACTGACGTTAAACACTGACTCAGTCTTCTCAATCTACCTAACCAAGTAAACCACTCCTTCAGTTCCACCAAACTCAATAGGTCCACAAATCTTAAACTCCTTGTAGTTACATCCATTAGCACGAACAGGTGGAAATGTTCCAGCAGAATTGTTGGAATGATTTGACTCAGCTAGTAGCTCAGTAACTCGTTGCTCCACAAGTTGATTGATCATTGCTTGATCCATAGTAGGTGCATTAAGTGGAACATGATCATTGTCTCCCTGAACATCAACATTTTGATTCCTGTTGTTGCGATTAGTAGTGTCCAGGTTATCAGGAGTAGGGGTCTCAACATTTCGAGTTGGACAACGTCCTCGACGACCAGGGGTAGTCGCTGCAGGTCCAGTTCTGGTAGCTCTAACAGGGTTTTGTCGTGTGGCCATTGATCTGAAACATCATACAAGTTCGTGAGTCCCCGATAGAACTTATCATATGCTCAACAAGAATTAAATCAACGAAGCCAAGTCATGGAAAGAATATCAACAATACACCACAAGACATCAATAAGGCGCATAGGGAACTCAATTTCCATAATATCCCACAACCACATAATTCCATAAAATAATAACCATCAACCATACAATAAAGATCCAACATTGTTCCAACTATCGAAAACACAAAGATAACAATCGTTCCAACGAGACGAGTAATCAACGGAAATACATCAAAATAAGATAACCAGCTTTTCTAACCGAACACTCCTTGATTAAGAAAGCAACAAGATAACATAGCTCGAACGTCTAGCCACGCTGCTGGCGGAGGTTCCTCAACTCCTGCCTCAAGCCATCAAGATCCCTCCATAATGATCCTAACTCCACACTATGGGTGTCTCGGTCTCTCTTGAGGTCAGCCACCTCCTTCTCCAGCTCGACATTCCTTTGCCATAGCTTGCGGTCGGCCTCTCGAGCTGTAACAAAACCTCGCTGTAAACTATCAATATACTCATGAACCTCCATCAAAACTCTCCTCATCTCAGTGACTCTCCTCTCAGCCATAACCATGTCAACCCTCAACTGCCCAATGAACTCAACAGTTACTCTATCAATCCGCTCAGACATATGAGTAACTCTCTCACCAAGAGCCGCAATCTGAGTCCATAACCTACCAATCTCACCTAACTCTGCATGCTCAGCAGAAACCTCAGAAGGTGCATTCGACTCAACGGGACTACCAGGTGGCAACTCAAACAAAAATGGATGATCAGGTGAATCAGGCTCAATCGGATGTATAGGTGAATCAGGCTCCTCAGCCTGTGCTGGCGGTACAATCAAATCATCATCATGCATCTCCTCCTCCTGAGGGTCATCCTCCTCCTCAGGGTCATCATCATCACCCTGCTCAGCCTCCTGAGGGTCATCAGCCTCATCCTCACCCCCGTACTCCTCCTCCTCCTCATCGGAAGAGTACATCATCAATCGTCGTCTCCTAACAGGTGAACCATGTGGTGAAGGGGTAGGTGATCTAGGACGACGACGCAATGATGCAGGTGGCGCCTCAGACAGAAGAGAGTGAGCATCAATCTGTAAAGGTGGTGAAGTAGGGCGTACCGGCATACGTGCCATAGCTCGGTGGGCAAAACGTGGAGCCACACGAGCCAAAGCCTGATGAAGAGTAAGCTGCCTCGATGTACCAGGGAGCCCTAGAGAAGATGAGGGTCCCTGCGTAGATGCAGCAGGTGGTGCTAAAGTAGAACCTGTCGGTGTCATAGTAGCTGAATGCATGGCAACCTGGTAAGGGTCATCAGGAGCCATGGTGCACTGTGCTGGCAATACCGGTGTAGTAAGAATATCCTCAACAACATCAGGCGTATGGGAGGCCATAGTCTGTGACAACGGCGTAGGGTAGGTGTAAGTGTTTCAAAACAACTAAACCGCGAACTCAAAATACCATATCCAAAAATCATCATATAATTCCAAATCGTATATAATCAAGAAAGATTTAAAATACCGCATTACTAAAACCATTCTCAAAACAATTAAGCCATATAATTCCTCAAAAACGCATATAATTCCTCAAGACGCCATCATATCACTAAATCAATAAACCTCAAATCCTCAAATCATCTCAAGAAATCCCAAATCTTTAATCATTTCAATAATCTCATAATACCTCAATAATAAACAATGATGCTTCGGCTTGGCGGGCTGGCGGGCAATGGTCGAGGATCGTTTTCTATAAAAATCGGTTATAGTTTAGGTGTCTATTTACCTAGTTCTCTATAACCTTGGCTCTGATACCAATCTGTAACACCCCCAAAATTTGATACAGCGGAAGACTCAACAAACTTTCGGGGTGCTACGGTGATTGGTATCCAAACACAAGACATAAAAGAACGAGATAAAGTAAACATAATAAAAACACAACCACGCGGGGTTTTAAAGTTTACATTATCTCAAAATCATCCAAAGTCAGGCCCAAAAGAAATAAATATAGGTCCACAATAGTTATCAGAGTTTTAAAAATATAGATCCATAACCAGTGCCAAATGCCAAGCCTCCAATCCCAAGCATCCGCAGAGCATCCCTTAATTACCTGAGAAAACGTGCTAAAAGTCAGCTTTCGCTGGTGAGATCATAGGTTTAGATTAATAATTCAATATAGTGGACATATACGCAAAACGCTTGCTAGCTAGACTAGGCCTCAATCATCCAACCAAAATAATCCATCCAAAATAATCCAACCAAATCAAATCAAATCAACCCTATAGGTGCACGCTATAGCTCAAATCAATCCAATCAATAGCTTACCTAGCTCAAGTCTAGGCCTCGCTCTATAATCCATCCAATAGCTTACCTAGTTCGGGACTAGGCCTCGCTCAACAACCAATCATTAGCTTACCTAGCTCATGTCTAGGCCTCGCTCAACAACCAAATCAATAGCTTACCTAGTTCGGGACTAGGCCTCGCTCTATAGCCAAATCAATAGCTTACCTAGTTCAGGACTAGGCCTCGCTTAATCCTACCTAGTTCTATAAGCATAGCAAGTTTTAAATAAACAAAGCGATAATAGTCCACATAAAACATTTGCACGTTTCTCACCCCAAGTATTGAAAACAAGGTTCAAGAGTAAAAAGTGGGGCTATGACTCACCTCAAGTCCAGAAATCCTCAAAAGAAATGATAGAAGAAAGACGTAAGTAATCTCAAGCAACTCACGTAACGGCGACTACAGACTCGGCACTTCCTAACAATATCAAACTCGTTCAGAAATCATTTCCTCAAAATCAAATATTCCCATTCCCGAACGTATTCCTTTTTACTTTCCAAAAATATCCATTTCTCGAATTAACTTCATATTAATTTGAAATTCGACATTTGGTATCCATACGGGTGGAGGGTCGACACAACTCAAACCAGAAAGCCACAACAAACATCAAAAATAAACCAACTATAGGTCTAATGTTAGCCCAACATATTATTTAAATAATTATCGAAGCTTATTAAATCCGTCGATTTGATAATCTCCCATATTTATTTACGTAATATATCGTTCCAAAATTATACCCAACCTACAAGCACATTGCACAAAAGATTCTATTTGGTATATGTCGTAGTCCAATGAATTCCCTATATGTATCGTCGAATCGGCCAAATTCCACGAGTCATATAGTAATTTATTATCCTAAGATATATACCACAACCTACGGGCGTCGTGGGATACGATGCCCATTAATATACTCATTTTATATCATCAAATAACTCGATCTAGAATAAGTCACTCGATATATAAAATGTTTATATTAATCGTCATATATCCGTGACAACACAAAAGTCACAATATAAAGCCCACTTGGACTTTAAAGACCCACAATTCGTATAACTCGATAAGTTTCTAATTTATAAACAAAATCACATTTTTAATTATTAGTTACCCGACTTATGTTTCGCCATTGTTTATATAATTATTATTTATAACAATAGTCCGACATTTATTACACTATTTGCATAGTATAATAACTATCGTTTTATTATTATACGTTTACTCGTGATCGTTTTATTATTAATATACGCATTTATATATATATATATATATATATATATATATATATATATATATATATACGTTTAACACGTCTATATACGTATATAAACGATTATATTCTTAATAATATTATTACGAGTATTATTTTTAATATCGATTTTTAAATATTTATCGAGTCATAGAATTTGGTCACATGTCCGAGTCATGACCCTCGGCTCATGGTCCAAGTCCAAATAATAAGAATCAAGTCACAAAAATAAAACAACTCCGTCCAAACAATCCCATATCCACGTGCTACAACATGAGGGTCCGACTACGGCACCCAACTAACCTATCTCCGTCATCTAATTGACCGTCTCACAATCGGTCCCCAAATTCCATACTCGTCAACACAACTCCAAATCAAAATACAAGTATACCAATGTCCAAAAGCTTCGGTCCAACATGCCACAACATAAAAATGTTAACACAATATTAACAAAATATACCAATATTACGGGTCGACCTACCAAGTCAAACCCGGGTCAACTATGAGACCACAACCATAAGAATTAACCTCACCCGAGACCTTTTGGTCTCGGCTAGCTCTAAAGAGCCGCTCGACCCAAAACAGCCCGCGAGGGGGGGTGTCGGCCGAGAAACAAAACAACAACAATAACAAGTCGAGAGCAACCAATCGACCAAAACATCAACTAGCAAATAATCAATCACCAAGAATCAATAACAATCGAACCATAACACCTCCAAGACTCTCAACCGAGTCGAGGAGTAATCACACCGAGACCTAGGGTCTCGATCGAGCTCAATACGAGCCACAACCCAAACCAAACGCATCCAAAAATCCAAATCCGAGCATCAAACAATCGAAAATCGACCCCCATGGATACCAAACTCATCTTTATATCAAAACCCATTATCATTTCAAATTTTAACACCCGAAATATCAAGATTCAATTCGGGTTCAACTCAAAATAGTCAAACCCGACGCAATACTCGCGATTTCTCACCTTATAATTGAATGAAAACCAAGAAAATTGATGGTGTGGTGGCGTGTGGTGTGTGGTGCGGCGGTATTAATAAAAACGAAGGGGAGAGCCGTGTGTTTCACACCACAAGAACAAGAAGATGATGGGGAGTATTTTGGTGGTGGTGGTGTTGTGTGGAGGTCGACGGTGGTGGTGTTTCGTGGGTGGCAGCCGGCGGCTAGGGAGAGGGAGGAGAAGGGGTGTGTTTGTTTTAAGTTATTATGAGGGTTAGGGTTAGGGGAGAGGGGTAATATACCCGAATTTTACACATTGGTCCCTCATGTTTCACTTTTCCAAAACTAGCCACAATAACTTTAATATTTAGTGAACTCTTTTTAATCGGTTTTCTCGTAACACGATTTCTCGTTCATAAAAGTATTAAATTTTCGCCAAACATATTCGTACACGTCATCAATGATTTTTCCCAAAAAAACATTTCCCGAAACATATAGATATGTATGAAAAATATAATGTTCATTTAACGGTGAAACGCTACCGTTAAGTAAAAGATAAAAATTCGTTAGGTTAACCTAGTGCCAGAGTCAATGTAGTGCCAAAGTAACGATCTCAAAATAAATCATCACGACCGAATCAAACCAAACCATAAATAAATAACCAAATCTCATAAATATCGTACGATTAAAAATCACGTACCAACGTTAGTAAAATATCTCGTCACAATAAAGTTTTCAAATATTCCAAATTTATAATTTTAATGTAATGCGGGTTTTATAAATGGCTCCCTATTTTGCCAGTTGTCACAGTCCGGTTCGTTTACAACCTTACTTAAAAGGGTCAGATCTGGTGACTTGAGTAACTACAGAAGCTACAAATGTAAATGCACTTGAGTCAAACAAAACAAACAAACAAACCTGTTAATATATTAAAGTATACAATGATAAGGTAATCTCAAAATACTTAAAAAGCAAATTAGTTTTAGCAATATACCAAACAGTTGAGTGAAGTTGGAAATAAGTGTGGATATCATAAATGCAAATTTCCGTTTAGATAAGAAATTTGAATAAACAAATGGCTACATGGAGGTGTTTTATTTTGCAAACTCCAAAATACTCACATACCAATGGACCAATCAGAAGCCTTCATTTAAAAAGACATAAAAAACACGGAGGGACTATTTTTGCCAACTCACCAAACTTATCCCCCCAACCCCACCCCTACCTCTCACTTTACATACATCAAATATTATAAAAAACCAACTTTCTCTCTCCAACCATCATCAAAAACCACCATAACAAATAAAAAATAACCACTTTTTAACCGTTCAAATCATCAATAAAACACAAAAATTGAAGAATCATCGAGTGCACAAGCAGATCCACGAAAAAACCGGTTCAAAATGAACCTACTGAATCTCGGGATGAAGGTATGATGCTTCTGACTAATTATTTAGTTGTGTTTTTTAGTGTTTACATTTGGTTGAGTTTCTGAGTAAAAAAAAACTTTGTATACATGGATGCACACCAAGTGTTTGATGAAATGTGTGACTGAAAAGTATCACCATAGATATTTGAAGTTGAATTGTATACGTGTGTATCACCAGTGATATTTGAAGTTGAACAGTATATGTGTATTATCACTAGTGATATTTGTATTTGACTTAACCGTGCAAATCACATAAAGCACACAGAAAATGAAACAATCGACATCTAAAACAACGAATACTTTAGTTTTTACTGTTATAGAATCATTATTAGTGTGTTTTACTAGTTAATTTTTGATAATTTGTGATGTTGTGATGATTTATGTGATAATATGAGAGATTAAAAGTTAGGTTTAACAGAACAAAAGATATGTTGTGATGCTTCTGTTTGATTTGTGGTGGATTTGTATGTTTAATGATTGTGCATGTTTCAAAAGGTTTTACCGCGGTATTTGAAAACAATATTGACTGGTAGTGTATTACATGTGATATAAAAGTTAAATTATTGTTGATTGTTAGAATATCTATTGTTAATTGAAAACAAATAGTTATTTGTTTGTCATGTGATATTGAAATCAAATGTACTATTCGTACACTAACAAAAATTATGAAAATATTTTGATGCAGATTTGAATGAGACCTGTGCAAAAAACAGCCTCATCAAACGAAAAGAATCAACAACAAGTGCAATTGTCGTTGAAAAAAGCACAACATCTCCATAACCAAATTGAAGAAGCTCAAACACTTGTGATATCACAAGTTCCTCCATCACCACAATTGATTCAACAAATAGAAGAAAGCTGACACATATGTGATATCACCAATGATATCACCTGTGATATCACTTGATATCACCTGTGATATCACAGTTGGTATCACCTGTGATATCACATGTGATATCAAAAGTTCCTCCGAAAGCATCTGGGAATAAAATGAAGGTGTTGGTTGATGAACCAATGAAGAGGATGATTGTTGAAGAACAAAGTAAATAAAACAAGTTGATGAAAACAGTTGCGTTGTTATGTTTTAATCTATACGGTTATAAATAAATGTGTATAGTTGACAAATTGGAAGTCAATAGTACGTATTTAGTTTGACTGAATCATGTTATTTGTCACAAGAGATTCAAACTCACAGAAATGGGCCATAGTGAGCAATTGTTTAATCCATCTTGATTTATGCATATTTGTTTGATAAAGTTTTGAGTGGTATTTAGTTTAATATGGTAATATGAAAAGTGAAAAGTGTCATACATGTAGTATCACCAGTGATATTTGAAGTTGAATTGTATATGTGTATTATCACTAGTGATATTTGTATTATCACTTGTGAAATTTTGTATATTTTATAGGTTCTTTTGTTTACTTGTTAAGCTTTATTTTACTAGTGCTATTGAGTAAACCTAACAATTCAGAGATAATAATAATAATAATAATAATAATAATAATAACAATAATAATATCACAAATGATATACAAGTCCAAGATAAAATTAGCAATGCTATTAAATAAACCTAACAGTTCAGTAAAAAAAATCAATCAATCAACAAACTAATACTTCAATTGCAGCGACTGAGAAACCGCCTCCGCTTTCAACTACACCACTGCCCAATTGACATTTGAAACTTTTCCCTTGTTTGGACAAGTATGTCTATGATGATCAATTAAACTACAAATATGTAACACCCCGAAATTTGATTAAGCAGCGGAAGTCTAATCGGGGTCATTACAGTTTAGTACACAGTCATACTCATAGAAAACAATTCAAAAGATTGTCAATATCATTCCATGAAAACTCAAATATTCAGAGCTACAAACATTTTTCCAAAATGTTAATTGTTTCACAAAAGTGGTGATGAGTTTGTAAAGAATGATATAATTATTGAAATCAAAAGGGAGGTCCTGTGCCCTTTGCCAGCTCCGTGCCGCCATGCTTGCTAATTTCCTGAGATAAACATGCTTAAAAAGTCAACACAAAGGTTGAGTGAATCCATAGTAGTTTAAATAGTAATAGTGTGAACACAAGTCAAGCATTTGAAATAAACAAGCCAAGGTAGACAGGTCTTGACTAAATTGGGTGTAATATTGCTCCTAAGCCTCACGAAACGCAAGCCTTAACATCGATTTGACATATCATAAAGATAATAACAATCATCTACACCACATCGGATGTAAATGACAAGGGGCCCTCGGTGACAGGAAATGTGCCAAATTTCCATAATACCTCGAATATAGCACACCTCCTGCCAACTGATCACCTTGACAGAGGTGGGCTGCCATCCAATAGATCTATCAACTATATTCGCGCTCACTCGCAAGTGATTAAGGTTCGTGATATGAGGGACTTGTAGCACAGGTGTCAACTTAGGCAATATCAGGTGATAACAGCATACAGGAAAATACTTGTGTTCGATTTATAGCATGTATCTCCCCACGGGGTTTAAAAATAATTAAAAATGTGGGACCATGAACTCACCTGAAAGGTGCGTAATCACGATGGTGCTCAAAAGTGATGGTGTATTGCTATGACTAGCAATGAAATTCCTCCGACTTGTGACCTAAATAATACATTATAATCGGTGTTTTAGATTCGTGTTGTAAATAACATGTGATATGTCTCATGTACGATGATATCCGTTTCGGGTGTCTTAAATATATTTCAAATAACTTTACGTAGTTATTGTTAGTGTTGCTACGAATCGTTGTTTGATAAATATCAATTTATTCCGTGATATAAATGTCGTTAACAAAAATATTTATATGTAAATATTTTTAGTAAAGTACGTATTTACTTTAAAGTTTAAGAAATACCATATAAATTTTTAATATTCCTAAGATTTATTGTAAAAGTAATTATATTTGTAAGAATATATTTATTATCAAAAGTTACCCTTAACTTTAACAAAGTTACACTTTTTACCCTTTGGTAAAAAATAATTTCCTTTTAGTCCTTTTTGTACTTTTTGACACTTTATTCCCCAAACTTAGGCCAAATGACGGTTTTTACCCTCGATTTCAAAAAAAGTTTGGTATTTTAAAAATTGGTTCGAAAGTTTGTGTTTTTGATGGTTTTAGTCCCTTAACGTGAAACTTTTTGCAAACATAGTCCTTGATGTAATTTTCGAAACCAACCTTTTTATTTCATTATAAGTAGCATTTGAAGCTTGTGAAAATACTTAAACTCAGTTTTATGCTCCTCGTTAAATCTCAACCTTGAAACCAAAAATCTCATTTAAAATTACAAGTTGGGCTCGTTAGCCCAAAATAGGCCCATGTGGTAATTTTTACATGCTTATTAATATAGTTCGACTAGGTTTGATTTGGGTCTGGTTTTCGTGATATAAACTCGTATATGACTTGCATGTGTGGTCTACTTGGTTAAGCTTGGGTCGAAGATTTAGGGTGTCGAAGAAAACATATAAGTTGTACGTGTAAATACGAAGAGACGAGCCCATTCCTAGGGGTGTCGAGACATGTGAAGGGTGAAATGAAAGTGTCAACTAGACATATTGCGTGCATAATATTATATGCATACGTGGTGAGCATGAAATTAAAGTAGGAAAATGAAATAGGATATGAAGACTTACAACACCAAAAGGTGGTGAAGAGTTCGTGTGATACGAGACAAGTGAACGAGAAAACGTGGTACTCTCTTCTTCGTGACCCTCGTTCCAAAATATAACCTACCCAAGTAGTCTTCTCGATCCAAACCTTACTTGTGTCCAAGATCCTTTCGACAGTAGCACGAAATGAAGCAATAGAGTGTTTGTCTTGGAAGTTTTGGTGGAGTTGAGAGTGTGTGAGTTTCTAGCATTTATTGTGGCTTATATAGGGTGGATGGGGTGGTTCGAATGCTCCTAGAAACACAACAAGGTCGAATGGTCACATCTTGCTCGACAAGGTTGTCTATCCTACACTTGTGATGTCTTGTCGAGTTTGAGAAGGTTCAAAGGCTACATCCCATATTTAATTGTTAGTTTTAGACCATGAGAGTACTTTGGAAGACTTGTTTATTGGTTGTGTTGGATTTTAAGAAACACAATACCTAGTGGTTAGTAATGTTCGGCGTGTACTATGTTTAACCAAGGGACGGACGGCTCTTGTGGTGGCTCCTTGTCGAGTGGTTCAAAGTCAAAGGATATGGCATGTGTTTGTCAAGCTTGAGGGGAACAAGAAAGTGAAAAAAAACGTGTGTATATCATAGCAAGGAAAATCCATGGTTCTCGTTCGTATTTCATGCGTAGCAGCCAAGAAGAAAGAACAAAAAGAATAGTTAGTGGGCTGTGCATAAGTCTCGGCCCAAAGAAATAACATGGAAAGTGGCATGGGTGGGCTTGTAGTTGTGGTTCGGCCCAGCAGTAGGGTGAAAAGAAAAAGAAGGAAACTTAGGCTAAGGGGTGATATTCGGCCCAAAATCTAACGAGGTATCATGACTAGTGTTTTCGTAACTTTTATTTCGGTGTCGGTGTCGGTTCGTGAAATTCGTGAAAATATAAACGAGGTCGCCATACGTATACACATACTATATATATATATATACATAGTAATAATGATTTGTCATAATTATATATATACTTCATTATATATATATATATAATATTAATATACCGGTGTCAAATCAAAGTGTCAGGTCGCAAGTGGAGTTACCGGTGTTAACCTCGTTGGGTGACATCCAAGAGTGACATTCGGGTGATATCGGGTGACGAAACATAATCGGGTGTTAAACAGATGGTGATTAAAATGTTCGGGTGCTCAAACAAACAGTGCCTTATATGAAAATTTTAAATTAGGCAATAAAAATGGCTTAGTTTAGAAATTAGCATTAATAAATGACCTGTGATTTTACGGTGTATTACAGTACCCACCCGTTAGATTGGATTCGTCCCGGAATCCAAAGTTGAATCGGTGCTCGGGGTTGTCTCATCAAACAGTTGTGGGTATTTGGCACGCATTTGATCCTCGCGCTCCCATGTGTTCTCGGGTCCTCTCTTAGAGTTCCATCTGACCTTAACAATGGGAATGCGACTATGCTTAAGTCGTTTGACCTCCCTATCCATAATCTCAACGGGTTCCTCAATAAAGTTCAACTTATCATCGATTCTGATCTCTTTCAACGGAATCACAAGTGTTTCGTCCGATAAACACTTTTTCAAATTTGACACGTGGAAGGTGTTGTGTACTCTACTGAGTTCCTCAGGTAATTCAAGTTTGTATGCCACGGGACCGATCCTTTCAATGATTTCGAAGGGTCCAATGTATCTTGGGTTTAGCTTTCCATGTTTTCCAAACCTAATCATCCTTTTCCAAGGTGATACCTTAAGCATGACCTTGTCTCCAACTTGAAACTCTATTGGTTTCCTTCGCACATCGGCATAACTCTTTTGCCGATCCCTAGCGGCTTGTAATCGTTGCTTAATCTTCACTATTTTCTCAGTGGTTTCAAGAATCAACTCGGGACCTGAGAGTTGTACATCTCCAATCTCAGCCCAACAAACTGGTGATCTACACTTTCTTCCATAAAGTGCTTCAAACGGTGCAGCCTTAATGCTAGCGTGATAACTATTGTTATATGTAGGGATGGCACCCGTGGGTAATGGGCACGGGTACCTCTAACCCGTCACCCACCCACGTAGTTTTTTTCTCACCCATCACCCACCCGTCCCCCACCAATGGGTTCAAATTTCTACCCATGCCCTTGCCCGCGGGTATTTGTTGCCCATGGGTAAACCCATGTGTTAGTGTTAGGAAACAAAATTACAAAACAATGATATGAAAACTAACTATGATTCTGCGTAATAAGACACCAATCAATTTGCCTAAGACAACTTTGATTATTTGATCTTTCAGACTCTCTTTTTAATCTTGAAACTCAAACAAACTTTTAGGTTAATGTATTTTTTTGAGACTTGGTAGTAACTATTAAATGTATACCTGCAACATCATAAATATTTTAATTAGTATAATTAGTTTTAACATAGGTTTATGGGTACACCTACGGGTATTTTGACGGGTATACCCGTGAGTATTTTAAATGGGTGTCATGGGTTTACTCGCGATGGGTATGCCTTACCCGTCACCCACCCGCCACCCACTGATGGCTAAAGATTTTCACCCACGACCCACCCGTGGGTGAAAATTGACGCGTTTACCCACCCATTTATGACGGGTACCCGCGGGTTGTAGGTTTTTTCTCGCCCATTGCCATCCCTGGTTATATGAAAATTCTGCTAACGGTAGGTGTTTATCCCAGCCTTTTCCAAAATCAATCACACATGCCCTAAGCATGTCTTCTAGGGTTTGTATAGTCCTTTCACTTTGACCATCAGTCTGTGGATGGTAAGCTGTACTCATATCTAACTTAGTTCCCAAGGCTTTCTGTAAAGATCGCCAAAAGTTAGACGTGAAACGGCTGTCTCGGTCGGAGATAATAGAAATAGGCACCCCATGCCGGGAAACTATCTCCTTTAGGTACAAACGTGCAAGAACGTCCATATCATCAGTCTCTTTGATTGGCAAGAAGTGCGCTGACTTCGTGAGACGATCAACAATAACCCAAATAGTGTCCAACCCACTCGATGTCTTGGGTAATTTCGTAATGAAATCCATTGTAATCCTTTCCCATTTCCACATTGGTAGCTCGGGTTGAACCAAAAGACCGGATGGTTTTTGATGTTCAGCCTTTACTCTTGAGCAGGTCAAACACTTACCAACATACTCTGCAATGTCAGCTTTCATGTTTGGCCACCAATACAACTTCTTTAGATCTTGATACATCTTGTCTGAACCAGGATGAATGGAATATTTAGACTTATGAGACTCGTGCATGATGAGATCTCGTATTCCTCCATACAATGGAATCCAACCTCTGTCCTTGAAACACAGCCTTCCATCTGGTTTCTTGACAAATCCATTCGTGCTTTCTGGCATACCGTAAATCTTCTCGTGCGGTCTATTCTCTTCCTTAAGTGCCTCAGCTTGAACTTCAAGAATTTGAGACGGAAGTGGTTATCTAATTTTCATACCCAATGATCTAACTCTGAGGGGTCTAAGTCGTTCCTTTCGAATCAAGGCATTTGCTACAACGTTTGCCTTCCCCGGGTGATAACGGATCTCACAATCATAGTCACTTAGTAACTCTAACAATCGACGTTGCCTCATGTTCAACTCCTTTTGATCTAAAATGTGCTGAAGACTCTTGTGATCGGTGAAAACCGTACACTTGGTTCCATATAGGTAGTGTCTCCAGATCTTCAGAGCGAATACCACCGCTCCTAATTCTAGATCGTGAGTAGTGTAGTTCTCCTCGTGGGGTTTAAGTTGTCTAGAAGCGTAAGCGATTACTTTAAGTCTCTGCATCAATACGGCACCCAAACCTTGGATTGATGCGTCACAATATACCACGAAGTCCTCACTTCCTTCGGGTAGTGCTAATATCGGTGCTTCACAAAGCTTCTGCTTCAAAAACTGAAATGCCGATTCTTGCTCTTCTCCCCATTCAAACTTCTTCTTCTTTTGTGTTAACTCAGTCAAAGGTTTAGCAATCCTTGAAAAACCTTCAATAAATCTTCGATAGTATCCGGCAAGACCTAAAAATTGGCGTATCTCGGTAGGACTCGTAGGTGACGCCCAATTTTTAACAGCTTCGATCTTGGCGGGATCAACATGAATACCCTTACTGTCGATAACATGCCCGAGAAATTGTACTTTCTCAATCCAAAAATCACACTTGGAAATTTTGGCGTATAATTTCTCTTCTCTGAGCAGTGTTAGTATAGTCTTCAAGTGTTCTGCGTGCTCTTCCTTGCTACGTGAATAAATAAGGATATCATCGATAAATACACTCACAAACTTATCCAAATAGGGTTTACACACTCGGTTCATTAAGTCCATAAATACAGCGGGTGCATTTTTTAGACCGAATGGCATTACTTGGAATTCGTAGTGACCATATCTTGTCCTGAAAGCCGTCTTAGGGATGTCTTCTTCCCTAACTCTCAGTTGGTGATAACCCGATCTCAAATCAATCTTCGAGTAGACACTCGATCCTTGTTGTTGATCAAACAAATCGTCAATCCTTGGCAACGGATATCGATTCTTAACCGTCAGTTTGTTCAACTCACGATAATCGATACACATCCTGAAGGTTCCATCCTTCTTCTTCACAAACAAAACCGGGGCTCCCCACGGTGATGAACTAGGGCGAATAAATCCTTTATCCGACAATTCCTCCAATTGTCCAGATAACTCCTTCATTTCCGACGGTGCTAGCCTATAGGGTGCTCGTGCTACGGGTGCTGCTCCTGGCATCAAGTCAATTTGAAATTCCACTTGGCGAGTCAGCGGAAGACCAGGCAAGTCCTCAGGGAAAACTTCTGGAAAGTCCCTGACTACTGGCACATCCTCGAGTCGCTTCTCTTCCGTCTTCTTCTCGGTGACTTGAGCTAAAAAGACTTGACATCCTCGTTCGATGTACTTCACAACCTTGATGCAAGAAACGATGCTCAGACGTGTCTTACTTCGCTCTCCGTGAATAACCAGGGTTTCGTTATTCAGTGGGATGTGAACGACCTTTTCGTCACAAATGATCTTAGCGCGGTTCTCGGATAACCAATCCATTCCTACAACGACGTCGAAACTACCGAGTCTAATAGGCATAAGGTCAATGTCAAATGGGGTGTCTAGTAGTCGTAGGGTGCAACCTCGGAGTATAGTGTTAGTGCTCACTAGCTTTCCATCGGCTAGTTCAATCTCATATGTGGTGTCTAGTTGGGTGGGTGTAATATTAAGCAGGGGTGCAAGAGAAATAGATACGAAACTTTGATCGGCTCCGGAATCAAATAAAACTTTAACGAGGCGGTTGTTTAGAAAGAACCTACCCGTGACTACGTTCGGATCCTGCTGGACATTTCCATCTCCCAGCACGTACGCTCTCCCACGTGCATTGTTATCCTTATTAGGGCACTGACGCCTGTAGTGTCCTTTCTCTCCACAAGCATGGCATACCACAGCCACGGGTTGCAAGTTGGCTCCTGTCGCCTTGCAATCTTGTGTCTTATGTCCAACCCTTGAACACTTCCCACACTTAGCATAGCAGGGTCCATTGTGATGCATCTTACACTTGTCACAGAATGGAAGAGGTCCAGCATACCTAGCATCCTTAACTGGTGCAGCGACATAAGCTCTGACAGCTTCCTGTCGTCAGTTCTGTTGGTTGTGGTGGGTGTTTCTGTCATGGTGGTAGTTATGGTTGGGGTTACGGTTGTTGTTATTGCTGTTGTTGTTGCTGTTGTGATTGTTGTTGTTGTTGTTGTTTGTTCTTCGATCATCAAACTTCCTTTTGTGATCGTTGTTCCCTTGAGCAGAGTTACGCTTAATCTCCCGGTCTAGCAGTCTTTGGGCAATAGACATTGCTTCATCCAAAGATTGAGGCTTAGACGAGGTGACGTTTCCCTCAATACTCCTGGGTAATCCCTCAATGTACCTTTCCAACAACTTTTCCAAATCGGGAACCTTCGAAGGGCAAAGTGTGGCAAGCTCCTGAAATCTCCTGTCGTAAGCCCTGAGATCATTTCCTTTCACAACCAACGTGTGAAATTCATCTTCTAACTTCTTGATCTCACCTCTAGGGCAGAACTTCTTCAACATCTTCTCCTTAAAGTCAGCCCAGGTAATCTGATAGGCCTCCTCCACACCTATCTTCTGAGCAGTTGCATTCCACTAAGACAACGCGTCTTCCAATAATGTTCCAGTAGCAAACGAGACTCGGCTTTCAGCGGCACGACCGCTCCTCACAAACACAGTCTCAGTTCGCTCAAACCATCGAGCAAGCTCTGTTACTCCTTCAGTTCCTTTGAAGTGAGATGGTTTACAAGCAATGAAGTCCTTGTAGGTGCACTTCCGAGTCGCAGCGGACTCGCTCTCAGCAGTGGCTCGGTTATTGCTACTAGTTCGTGCCATTGCAGCAGCTTGTTCTTCTAAAGCTGCAACAACACTGTCGGCAACCAACTTTCTGATAGCAGCCTGGGTCATAGCGGGTGACGAGGTAGCAGTAGCGGTTTTCCTTGGGGCCATAACTCTATAAAATCGTAAGTGCATAAGTACAAATCCCAAACATCAATAACAAGAGAAATAGTGTATCCAACTCATAATAGTCGAGATCATCACAAAGTATATATCACAACCACACCATAAATACATACTTCAACATAAACCATATCATTCATAAATAAACATCACGACATGTAACAACACACATGGAAATTATAATGAATCTCAATATGGGAGCATAATAAAAGATCAAACAACTAGAACATCATAAATCAATATCAATACGTTACAATCGTAACCAACATAAAGTTTTAATAATTTTTGAATTCATTGTTACAAAACAATAAGATACAACAATTATTAATGCCACAGGCGGCAAGTTAAGATATCTCTGTAAGTAATGACATGTCATAGATCTATGAAGGTCCAGGTGCGCCTCTTGATCTCCTCTCCAGCTCTCTGATGATCCTGATCATCCCCAACATCTCCATATCTCTGGATCTCTCACGGGCCTGAATCTCCTCAATAGTAGCTGAAAGTGCATGGATGGTAGAACTAGATGCAGCTAACTCCTGTGCCTGATGCTCCATCATCTCCTGTGTAATGGCCGTAATCGCTCTCAAATCATCTATCTCGTGCCTCTGAATATCTAGTCGATGACCAAACTCAGTGATGGTAGCCTGTGCCTCCTCGATCTCTGTCCCCATCATCTCAAATACCATCTCTAAAGCTGTCCTATGTACCACGAGGTTCGTGACCTCCTCCTGCATACACTCAATCCTCTCCAAGGATATATCCTCAATAACGCTCAACATCTCATCAAGACGATCCTCATGTCTCACTAATCTAGTAGCCAAAAGAGGGATAGTATGGTGTATCGGCTCCCTAGTGACTGGTAACACCGCTGAAGAGCCATCTCCAAGCTCAGCAGCCCTAGGCGATCCCTCAACCAATCTCCATCTACGTATGTAGTCTAACAAAAATGACCATCGACGAGCATCAACCAATCTATGAATACCAGGTGAGGTGGGGGTCTCGGTGGGAGCAGGTGGTGGTACAGGTGATGTAGCAGGTGATGGTATCGGTACAGTGGTAGTCTGAGAGTAGAAAACTGTAGGTGGTGGCATGGGTGGCAAAACCTCAGAGGTAGGGGGTGCGGTGTAAGTAGGCAACATGTAAGGATGTGGCTCAGGTGGGGGTGATACAGGTGATGGTGGGGGTGCTGGTGATGCTACAGGTGTCAAATCTGGCATAGAAACAGGTGGTAATACAGATATGGGTGATGATACAGGTGTAGGTACAGGTGGTGTATCAGTAGAAGCAGGCAAAAAGCAGACTCGTTTCCGAGCCGTGCATTTGCGGGTATAGTCTCCCTCATGGTATCGAAACAACTCACCGAAAGGCTCAGGCTCATAGGGCTCAAGAATCCTCACTCGCTTGCGCCGACGAATCGGTGCAGGCGGGGATGATGGTGGAACAGAAGCAGCAGTATCAAAAGTATCGGAGTCAGAAGACTCGTCATCAGCATCTGAACCGGAGTGGTGGCTAGCAGGTGGTGTAGGACGATCATCAGCCGCAAGAAACTGCTGAGATGTCAGGTACTGGTCATATAGGTACTGTCCTTGTGTCATGGGTCCACAAACAGGACGAAAGAGAGGATGAATAGCAAAAAAATCAATGGGTGTAGAAGCAACCTCACCCTCCTCAAAGGGCTCAGTGTCAGCAGATGGGTCTCCAGATGGAACAGGAGATGGTATAACAGGTGATACAGGTTGGGTGTCATGGTTAGAATCATGGGTGTCTCGGGTGTCATGGGTGTCATAGTCAGATAAGTCAATAGTAGGGTGAGTGGATGATGCTGGTACGACGTCGTCACTGTCGGACAAAATAATAACCGGGGGCGACATGGTACTGTAATATCCCAAAAATAGCAGTAATATAAGTCATTTAGTCTACATAATGCTACATGCACAATGATCATGGTGTCATAGTGAGCTAAATGCGATGGGTGCTAAAAAATCAAACCTTAAAATATAGCGTTGGCAAGCGCTGGCACGGAGGGCACTTCGGTGATAAATAGTTTGTTTAAAATCTGGTGAGGTTATAGTCCAATGTTTTGAAAAAATCATTTGGTTCTCTATAACCATGGCTCTGATGCCAATCTGTAACACCCCGAAATTTGATTAAGCAGCGGAAGTCTAATCGGGATCATTACAGTTTAGTACACAGTCATACTCATAGAAAACAATTCAAAAGATTGTCAATATCATTCCATGAAAACTCAAATATTCAGAGCTACAAACATTTTTCCAAAATGTTAATTGTTTCACAAAAGTGGTGATGAGTTTGCAAAGAATGATATAATTATTGAAATCAAAAGGGAGGTCCTGTGCCCTTTGCCAGCTCCGTGCCGCCATGCTTGCTAATTTCCTGAGATAAACATGCTTAAAAAGTCAACACAAAGGTTGAGTGAATCCATAGTAGTTTAAATAGTAATAGTGTGAACACAAGTCAAGCATTTGAAATAAACAAGCCAAGATAGACAGGTCTTGACTAAATTGGGTGTAATATTGCTCCTAAGCCTCACGAAACGCAAAGCCTTAACATCGATTTGACATATCATAAAGATAATAACAATCATCTACACCACAGCGGATGTAAATGACAAGGGGCCCTCGGTGACAGGAAATGTGCCAAATTTCCATAATACCTCGAATATAGCACACCTCCTGCCAACTGATCACCTTGACAGAGGTGGGCTGCCATCCAATAGATCTATCAACTATATTCGCGCTCACTCGCAAGTGATTAAGGTTCGTGATATGAGGGACTTGTAGCACAGGTGTCAACTTAGGCAATATCAGGTGATAACAGCATACAGAAAAATACTTGTGTTCGATTTATAGCATGTATCTCCCCACGGGGTTTAAAAAAAATTAAAAATGTGGGACCATGAACTCACCTGAAAGGTGCGTAATCACGACGGTGCTCAAAAGTGATGGTGTATTACTATGACTAGCAATGAAATTCCTCCGACTTGCGACCTAAATAATACATTGTAATCGGTGTTTTAGATTCGTGTTGTAAATGACATGTGATATGTCTCGTGTACGATGATATCCGTTCCGGGTGTCTTAAATATATTTCAAATAACTTTACGTAGTTATTGTTAGTGTTGCTACGAATCGTTGTTTGATAAATATCAATTTATTCCGTGATATAAATGTCGTTAATAAAAATATTTATACGTAAATATTTTTAGTAAAGTACGTATTTACTTTAAAGTTTACGAAATACCATATAAATTTTTAATATTCCTAAGATTTATTGTAAAAGTAATTATATTTGTAAGAATATATTTATTATCAAAAGTTACCCTTAACTTTAACAAAGTTACACTTTTTACCCTTTGGTCAAAAATAATTTCCTTTTAGTCCTTTTTGTACTTTTTGACACTTTATTCCCCAAACTTAGGCCAAATGACGGTTTTTACCCTCGATTTAAAAAAGAGTTTGGTATTTTAAAAATTGGTTCGAAAGTTTGTGTTTTTGACGGTTTTAGTCCCTTAACGTGAAACTTTTTGCAAACATAGTCCTTGATGTAATTTTCGAAACCAACCTTTTTATTTCATTATAAGTAGCATTTGAAGCTTGTGAAAATACTTAAACTCAGTTTTATGCTCCTCGTTAAATCTCAACGTTGAAACCGAAAATCTCATTTAAAATTACAAGTTGGGCTCGTTAGCCCAAAATAGGCCCATATGGTAATTTTTACATGCTTATTAATATAGTTCGACTAGGTTTGATTTGGGTCTAGTTTTCGTGATATAAACTCGTATATGACTTGCATGTGTGGTCGACTTGGTTAAGCTTGGGTCGAAGATTTAGGGTGTCGAAGAAAACATATAAGTTGTACGTGTAAATACGAAGAGACGAGCCCATTCCTAGGTGTGTCGAGACATGTGAAGGGTGAAATGAAAGTGTCAACTAGACATATTGCATGCGTAATATTATATGCATACGTGGTGAGCATGAAATTAAAGTAGGAAAATGAAATAGGATATGAAGACTTACAACACCAAAAGGTGGTGAAGAGTTCGTGTGATACGAGACAAGTGAACGAGCAAACGTGGTACTCTCTTCTTCGTGACCCTCGTTCCAAAATATAACCTACCCAAGTAGTATTCTCGATCCAAACCTTACTTGTGTCCAAGATCCTTTCGACAGTAGCACGAAATGAAGCAATAGAGTGTTTGTCTTGGAAGTTTTGGTGGAGTTGAGAGTGTGTGAGTTTCTAGCATTTATTGTGGCTTATATAGGGTGGATGGGGTGGTTCGAATGCTCCTAGAAACACAACAAGGTCGAATGGTCACATCTTGCTCGACAAGGTTGTCTATCCTACACTTGTGATGTCTTGTCGAGTTTGAGAGGGTTCAAAGGCTACATCCCATATTTAATTGTTAGTTTTAGACCATGAGAGTACTTTGGAAGACTTGTTTATTGGTTGTGTTGGATTTTAAGAAACACAATACCTACTGGTTAGTAATGTTCGACGTGTACTATGTTTAACCAAGGGACGGACGGCTCTTGTGGTGGCTCCTTGTCGAGTGGTTCAAAGTCAAAGGATATGGCATGTGTTTGTCAAGCTTGAGGGGAACAAGCAAAGTGAAAAAAAAAATGTGTGTATATCATAGCAAGGAAAATCCATGGTTCTCGTTCGTATTTCATGCGTAGCAGCCAAGAAGAAAGAACAAAAAGAATAGTCAGTGGGCTGTGCATAAGTCTCGGCCCAAAGAAATAACATGGAAAGTGGCATGGGTGGGCTTGTAGTTGTGGTTCGGCCCAGCAGTAGGGTGAAAAGAAAAAGAATGAAACTTAGGCTAAGGGGTGATATTCGGCCCAAAATCTAACGAGGTATCGTGACTACTGTTTTCGTAACTTTTATTTCGGTGTCGGTGTCGGTTCGTGAAATTCGTGAAAATATAAACGAGGTCGCCATACGTATACACATACTATATATATATATATATATATATATATATATATATATATATATATATATATATATATATATATATATATATATATACATAGTAACAATGATTTGTCATAATTATATATATACTTCATTATATATATATATATATATATATATATATATATATATATATATATATATATATATATATATATATATATATAATATTAATATACCGGTGTCAAATCAAAGTGTCGGGTCGCAAGTGGAGTTACCGGTGTTAACCTCGTTGGGTGACATCCAAGAGTGACATTCGGGTGATATCGGGTGACAAAACATAATCGGGTGTTAAACAGACGGTGATTAAAACGTTCGGGTGCTCAAACAAACAGTGCCTTATATGAAAATTTTAAATTAGCCCATAAAAATGGCTTAGTTTAGAAATTAGCATTAATAAATGACCTGTGATTTTACGGTGTATTACAAAATATTACAACCCTTCTTTTGGTTCCTACTTTTCTCGATAGCTTTCTCACGTCCACCCTTAATACGGTCATTCTTATGTCCTTTAGGAGGATTCTTTATACCCATAAACTCTTGAACAATATCACAAACTTTTCGGGGTGGAAGACTTGGCAAATCAGTCTCAACTTTTGACTTTAGCTCTCTCAGGTTGTCTACAAAAGTAGTCCAGTATCATAGACAGCTTATCAGTAATTACAACAATAAGAAACAGATTATCAAATATATCACTGGTGATACTGCACATATATCAAACATATCACTGGTGATACTACATATATATCAAGCATATCACTGGTGATACTACACATATATCAAGCATATCACTGGTGATACTACACATATATCAAGCATATCACTGGTGATACTACACATATATCAAACATATAAAATCCAATAATGATCTTCATTACATACTCAGCATTAAACTCAGAAATAACACGAAAAATGCCAAGAACTCCATAAGCTTTTTTGGTAGCCGTGCAAGCATTTAAATAGAGCACCACAGAAAAGACTTCAAAACATTGTAGGCTACACCTTAATTAATAAATAATAAGCAATATTACACTATAATTAATAACTTATCAGTAACTTATACTCACAACTTATCACCACAAACTTATATTTTCATCCTTATCAAAATGTCAAAAATATTATAAGAAAATTAAACATGTTAACATAAACAACTTATAAATAAATAGACTAACAATTATCACTGGTGATACTAAACATATATCACTGGTGATACTAAACCAGCTTATAATCATCAACTTCAAATATCACTGGTGATACTAAACGTATGCTACAGAGCAGATTCAAAACCACAATTTGACACAAAAATAGCATTCAAATACAGTTAAAAACATAAATTCAACTAACAACTTAATTAATAAGCAAAATTACAAAAGCAGATAACAAAATTATCAAATATTTTTTGCTTACACATTTCATCAAACACTTGGTGTGCAACTTGATAAGAAGAAATGTTAACAACTTGATTCACATAATTATCAACTGATTCAACAACATTATCAACCGCAACAATATCAATCAAATATGCTTTTGAAACAAACACTTATTTCAAATCAAAAGAAGCCATAAAAAATGATGATAATGATCGGAACGGCGATGGTGATCGGAGTGGTGCTGGTGATGGTGATCGGAACGGTGATGATGAAAGACACGGTAACTGTCGATCGGAACAGTGATGGTAATCGGAGTGGTGATCGGAACATTGATGGTGATGATGAGATGATGATCGGAACAGTGATGGTGATCGGAATAGTGATGGTGATGATGATCGGAATGGTAATATAACTGATTTATGAATGGAAGGAATGAGAGCAGAGGAAACACACACGAAGTGTGTGTAAAAATAAAGCGAATGAAAAAAGAAAAAGAAAAGAAGGGGCTTTATATAGTTGGGAGTATTAATGTTAAGCATATTAAATCTTAGATTAATCTAGGCCATTAGATAAAAAAGGATGGAGGGTGGGGATTTGTCCATTGGTATGTACAAAAATAAGGGTATGCAATTGGATTTTCCTCTGGCTACATGTTATAAACAAATCCACTTGTATTATCCAAAAACTCGTAAGTAAAGAATATCATTTTGCATCAATGATCTTGTAAAAAACCATTTTAAGGTAGCCTAGTGGGGTTGCTCCGAAGGACCCGAGAACCATGCTCACACTTTGCTGCAGGGAAAATTCTGAAAAAGGACATAGGAATACCGATTAAGCCGTGTATATCATGTAAGAAAAGGATCAATTTTCCTCATATTGCACCCGAAGGACCCGAGAACCATGTTCAAACTTTGTTGCAGGGAAAAGTCTGAAAACGGACATAGGAATATTGATTAAGCCGCATGTATCATAGAATAAAAAGATCAATTTTCCTGGTCTCTAAAGTAAAAAGTTTGTTGCTAAGATGGGTTTCCTGCATTGAACTTTTTAAAAAAGGAATATCTTAGCTACAATTATTATAGCTAATTGGTGACAATCCTTATAAAAAATACACACAAAAATGATTCAGAGACCTACAGAATAGGATTCAGGGACCCACAAAAAGACTCGGGAACCCACATTTTTAGCCTAAAATTGTAGCTAATATATTCTCTTTTAAAAAATAACTATTTCACCTTTCTATTAACACAACCAAGCAAGGTCGTGTCCAAATAGTCGATATTCATATTAGGATTAAATAAGCGTGATAAATGGAAAATTCAGTAAATAAAGTACTATAGGATTGCATATGAAGCAACTATGAGATGGCAAAAAAAAATATACAAACAGATTGTTTTATAAATAGAATTCAATAATGAATTTGGCAATAATGTATGTTTAACACCAAAAAAATTAGCAAAGCTTATATTTCTCAAAGAATGAGAAACGACATATAAGCGTAACAAAAGACACCAATGGTTATCGGTTCAAATGCACACACGAGCCTACCATATCTACATTACAAGCACAAAGAGGAAGATGTCTATTTTTTCGTTAACCTCATGAACTCTAAAACAAGAGTAGTTACAACAAATATTCCGAGGATAATTCCGTAAATAGCATTCCATGACCTTCCCGCGTCAGCTACATGGATTCCATAGAAAATATTCACAATCGCAAAAAATATTGCAATTCTTCCCACACTGTAGTGATACCAGTTCCAATATATTCTCGTTTTTGCATCTATAGATGGACGAGCCAAAAGTGCTAGAACCTGTAAGAAAAATGCTCACACTTTTAGTTAATCATGAACTTTACTAACAGTAATCAATATATATATGTGTGTTGCAACATAAGAAACAAACAAAGAGGGAATGTGGGAATTAACCTGAAGACAACCAAGTGTAAGAATGGTTATGCCAAGTCCTTTGTGCTTTCGGACATTAGCCTCGAGTTTATTATCTAAAACAAATCCTGCAATCACGCCTGATAGTCCAAGAATAAACCCTAATGATTGTATTCCCGTATGCACATAAAACCACAACGGATCCAAATGTTTAAAATAGCGAGCAACAATTACACCAATAGGGAGCAATATCCCCCATCCAAACATGTTCAAGATTCCATGAGTCCTCTTCAAGTTCGAGTAAGGAGCCTTAATCTTGCTAGCTTGACCTATACCATAAACATATAGATAAATATCACAATCTTGAACAAGATAAAACTTCATGGACGAAATTTCCCATCTTAGATCATGTCATTGTAACGTGTTTATTAAGCATTGAAGATTTCAAAGTACACTAGAGTTGACATAAAATGCATATGCAAACAATGTATGAGCCATTAAAGATCATGAAAAGAGTGTTTGATTGAAAATGAAGTTATCAAAGGTTGTTAGGCTTCCTTGACCCACAAAAAGGCATAATATAAGTAGTTATCAAGTAGTTGTCAATGGACCACTTAACTAACCCCCTACCATGTCTAAAAGTCAAAGTCATATCTTGGAGCATATATTCTAAGCAACTATCAACAACTCAAAGATAGATAAGAAAATACAAAACTTGGGTATCAAAGATTTGAGATGAAATTCCTGAAGTTTATGTTATAGTGTTACATAAGAAATTAAACACTTTATATGATTCAAAAATATGTATTCCTAGATAGTACTCGCACAACTTTATTTACAAGGTTAGTTTGTTAGAAACTACATATGAATATGATTAGTATTTAACAAGTTTTTCAATATTATATCTTATGTGTAACATGACATGAATAAAATAAGATGAACTTACCTAAAAATCAACGAAAACGTACATCGAGTAATGGTTTACTAATTGACAAAAAAAGATTTTACATACAAATCTAACATTTGTTTTGAGACAACCAAAACTTTATAGTGTTTGAATTTTAGATGACTCACCAGAGGCATAATTTAAACGGATAGCAGCCATGTTTCTATGTTGAGTCAAGCGAAATCCGGATGCTGATCTTGGAGGAGGATTGCTGCTGTCCCCAACAGAAAACACAAGTCTTTGACTTGGTTGTTGGTCCGTAACCAACTGAAACGCCAAGTAAAGTCTAGACGAAGACGGATCTAAAACAAGAGACGAAGTGTTTCCTAGAATTTGCAAGTTTCCCTGACCCTCTAACACTTGGCTCGGGGTTTGGCCACCAAGAAAATACCTTCTCATAACGGATGCACCGCCATCTAGCCAACCAACGACGGCGCTGGACCCTACCATACTGCCACTTGGCGAAAACCCCATTCCTATATAGGAATTTGTGCTTGGTGTCGATAAGACAAAATTCCATAAATTTGGCCTGACTTGTGAATACTGAAAAAATACGAAAAAACTTATTACTGTAATAATCTTGTAAGGGTGATCAACATCATATGTAACCATTACACATGAATTTAATTTCAAGAGAATCAATGTAATTGTGGAGATGCTAGAAAAACTATAACTGCTGCAAAGTCCAAACTTTACTTCTACTTTTTTAAATTACAAACTATAAAGAAAAAGGTTAGATATGTCCAAATATTGATGACCTCTTTTTAAAAGCTTGATATGAAAAAACTATGAAATTACAAACGCCAAAAACTCAATATAAGTCACCAAATTAAAACAGGTAAAAAGAGTCCCAAGCTTGGCAACTTGAATAACATGTTACATGTACTAATAATAGCTTTGCCGGTTATTAGTGTTTTTGGAAGATACATGACCATTTAAAATCGTAATTAGTATTATGCATTATGTCGCCCGAAACACACATATATATAAGTGAAGAAACTTACTCTAAGGATGAAACCTTCAGCAGACCAAACAGGGAAGCAATTGAGATTAGTTGTGTCAAATAACAGTGGGCTACTGAGATTTAAGTTAGAACTACATGAATCTTGAGTTTGTGCATGGATCATATGCAATGAAAGATGACTACCTAATAAAATCAAGAATAATGGAAGATTATTTAGTAATCTCATCATGGACATGTTCTTGAGCATATATTTTTCTCTCTAGAGCTATGATATGATATATTATGTTCCCTCTAGAGTTTTAATATGACAATGAATTGAAGAGCAAAGTAGTGGGTGAATGATGGATGATAGATAATAGAACATGTTTGAACATATATTTTTGATAATATACTATTGATGATAGGTGTTGACTTGGTTTTATTATTTGTTTTATGTGTTTGGTATGTGTTTAACACTCCATTGGTCCAAAGTCCAAACCACATCTTTACTTGAAGATAAACAAAAGGTGTTACTATAAATCTTTTGTAAAAACCATAGTAATAAATGGCGCGCAAAGGCCCTGCAAAGGTCTCACAAAGGTATGAGGTTTGGTCATGCCGTCATGCCATGTCTTATACCGTCTTATGTCACGTAATTTGTAAAGTCGATATATATGAAATATGATATAAGCATATACATATTTTTATATTTTGTGTCGCCTTATGCCACACCTTATAAAGCAAAAGCTTCGCTTTTGTCCGCCAAAGCGTGAGGCTTGGTTATGCCGCCACGCCACAACTCGCGCTATTTATAACCTTGCTACTGTAACAACTAACAAGAGTACAAAACGTTGCATTTCTTGTGGGACAGACAAAAAGACTTGTGTAAAGGGTTAACATATCAATTCAGAGATTTTGTGAGTTCATATAATATTATATTTGTAGTTAACTTATTTCTTTTGGAAAGGACTTATAGTTAACTTGTGGTTAACCGAGTTTATTTAAGCTACTCTGAAAATTTGACTTCGAGTTCCATGATGTTTGTTTGGTTTGGTCACAAGATAATGAAGTTTTCGATATATAATAGACGTTACATAAGGCCATAAGCTAATTCCGTGGTATGTTATAAAGAAGGACGGCTAAATAAATTCAAAGTCAGGATTTTCATTGTAAACAACAAGAATAAATACACAGACAAATCAATGTAACATATTAATATGTCGGATTTCATATAAGCAATCTCACTTTCATTTTACACATTCACTTTTTTTTCTCTTCCAAATGTGGTGTAACGATGCCCGATGTGCGGTCTTTGAAGATAAGTTGCATCGGGTCCAAAATAGATCCCGGATTATAGTTGCATGTCGCACCAATCTTTGTATACTGTCACGTAATTAGAAAGAGTGTAAAAGAGAAGGAAAAGGGTAGTGGGACTCGTATCTGTGTTAAAATAATATTTAGACTTAAAATACATGTTTAAATACATGTGTAATGCATAAATCACTTCTACAAGTATATTATGTACTTTCTCTCTTCAAATTCTCACCGATCATTTTTTCTAAAAATATAAACATAATATAATAGGTTCTATGTTCTAAGCAACGACGGCAAAACCGATTAGTGAGATGACAAAATAATTATTATGGAATCAAATTGTTTGGTCGTCCCTGCCGTTCATGCCTCACGTTTTATATTATATAGAAAAAGAAATGCTAAACATACGAGTTGAATATGTTATAAAATTAATATTTTTGATATCCCAAATAAATCATAAAAATAGATAAACGAAACACATTTATAGAAAAGCAAAATTTCAAAAACCGTTGGGCGTGACCAAGCTTTATATGTACTTACTTATGGTGTACTCCTTACATCGAAAATGCATGTACTGTCCATTCGAAAAACTATGATATGTGATTATCTTTATTCGTTCATGATGTCAGTGACACGACAACAAATAAAATCTTTGAAAGTACAGGCTCAATGGTGACGAGGGACAATATTTGCACACCAAAGTTCCCCACACGTAATGTGCCTACACTTAATAAGTTGTAAGAACCACGCCTGCAACATGACGGTTATTGCAATTTACTCTATAAATAAGACACCTGAGGTTCGACTATTTTGACCAAGTTATCCCATATATAAAGTTGATATCGATATTGAAAATGGTACGCAAGTCGGCCATATGAGAAACATGATAAATTTTCTTGCACTTTTATGCACACGTTTTAGAAAGCAAATAACATCACATGAGAACCATATGAGAAACTGATAAAGTATTGTTTATCATACCTTAAACATCAATACATCATACAACAAGACCTATAAAATGTATTGACTATTGAGAATGATAGCACACACTTAAAGATGTACCAGAATCATTTTCAATATATCTAATCAATGATTCATTCCAACCAGAGATGACAATTTTAATTCATTAATGGGTCACGGATCAAATGGGTTGAACAGGGTAAAACTGTAAAACTAACTTCGAAGGCCCCTAAGTTTCTACCAATTGCATAAAACTCCAAGTCGTTTATAAACAAGAGATTATTACTGCCTTACTGGAATCATAAATCTATAAAAGGACAAAAAGTGTTTCACCCGTGATCCGAACCACCCATTTTGCGGCCTGTGATTGTGACAATATTATTGTCACCCTCAGATTTTCATTATACCATGCTTAAACTTTTAAAGACAAGGAAATCCTCACGAAGTCCAAAAAATCCCGAGCAAAATCAATTATGAAATGTTTAATTAAGTTTAAATATTTAGACTATAAAATCATTCCAAACTGCAAAACCATCAACTTTTTTGAGATGTTCTGTAAGTTCTTGAGAACAGCAATCTCGTCTGATATAAACTTTTTTTTTTTTTGTGAAAATGCATACAAACGCCTCCATTGTGAAAAAAAATCGTTTTAATCTGCTGAAGACTGAGCTTCGCTGCTTAATGAGACATCATCAGTTTTCATCCTCCTGTAGAATAACACGTAAGCAGCATTCGATTTGACATCATCTTCACCAATGGGTGACACATGGTTATCATCAAAGTTGTACCACTTGTTCTCACTAAAAAGCTGCATGCATCAAAAGTGAAATTAATAATAGAGAACGGACTAAAAATTACGTATAAAACAACCATTGCTAGTATTCATACTCGTAAGTTTTCAGTGTTACATACACGAAAAAATATCGCACTATATATAAAAATATATTCGGTTGGACAAGATCTTCATACAAAGCATTTTCTAGCTTTTTGCAAATAATTTGTTTCTATGAAGGTGTTTGGATTTGTTATTTGAACTAAATAACCTTTTTAATATTTTGATAAGCAGATTCTGCTATTCTGCTTTTAACTATCTCCTACAACCTGTTTCATTATAGCTGATTAAAAAGACCAGAGAATCACTTCCGAAAGACACATCAAACCCCATATGATTTACACAAATGACTCGATTCAGGACCTTCCAGTTTACCTATTGTTGGTTCACAGGTTAGTCTTACTTCGAGGTAAGGACATGCTAACACAAGTGTGCCATATAAAGCAATCAGACCCTTAATTGGATTGACATACACTCAAATGTGCTAAATGAACAACAATGGGGAACTCGTAAGCTAGCAATAGAATTGACATATATCACTCATACAAGCTAGTGGTGGGCTCATTGTTTTATTTACTTTTTTGTAATTGGTTCAAACATGACTAGCATAAGAAGATAACATGAAAGAATTCCGATTGAAAAAGATTTAGGAAGTTTTTTTATGCATTAAACACTTTGCATGTCTTTTCAATTCATTTGACACTCTGACCCATTATAGATAAAAGATAGTCCCCATGGATCAAAATCCCCACAGTTAATAAGAAATAGAACATGAACTAACCAATAGATAGAATTCGTAAAACAGTGAACTCCAGGAAAGCAACAAGCAAACCTTGACATGTGCAGTATAGTGACCACTTCCCATGTTGCCATAGTGATTGGCCACAGCGTAAAGTTCATAAACTTGAGGATTAAGATCTTGTTTGTTAGCCACATATTTGGTCAAGTCGAAGTCACCAAGAGGAAAGTTGACAAATCTTTCTAGCTTGGTTTTTATAGTCTTGCTGTACGAAAACCTTTTCAAATGAATAACCAACACCGTAGGAAGCCTCCAAAGATCCAACTTTTTACTTGCTTGCCTTCGCTCTTCGCATTGAGGGCAGAACCTAAAAACATTAGATAACATTAACAAATAAGTGGAAATAAACGGCAAAAAAAAAAAATGAGGATGCTACCAATATAAGTTGACATTGCAAAGAATGATGAACTAGTTTTGGATTCTCCTTAGGTTTCTCTATTTTGAGGGATGGGGAGAAGATCATGCATAATCTAACCTAAAAAAATGGTTGATTAAGAAAATAATGTACCTATTGTTATTTGACTATATGCCAAGTATATGAAATATCCTTAAAAAAAAATACAAATAAAGCAATCTTGTAGACCAAAGCCGCTATCATTAAATTATTTGAAATATGGCAGGCGACAGTAAAAAGGTAATCCAAAATTGAGAAAGCCTGGTAGATAAAAAGGGTAAACTGAATTGAGAAAGCCTTTTACTGGGGAAATATTTTTTTTTGTTGGCAAAGGGAGTATCTGAGAAAGCTCGCTTATTAGAGGTGTAGAATTTTAATTACGGCAAAATGGGTCAGGTAGAGCTGACCCATCAACACTTTTTTGTCCACTTATTTGCATCTTGTTAATAATAACTGTCGTAGTAACACTATTAAATTATAATGTAAAAACAACAATCAATTTTCTTCTAACAAAATGATTTCAGATGTTTCAAGCATTTGATAAAAATTTTGGAGACATTTTGACCTGTTTCCTTTTTACACAAGTTTTAAAATTTCGCCTTTTTAAATTAGCCAACTCTATCATCTATAAACCACAAGGTAGCAGTAAGAAGATTAAAAAGATAAATCTAACCACATGTCTTCAGGTACTAATGGCTCCTCACGTAGAAAAGCTTCTATGCAGCTGTACAAAGACACAGGTTCAACACGAGCTTTCTTTTTCCCATGCCGACTCTTAGAAACTTCTGGCAAGTATTCTAAATAGTGCATCTCGTATATCTTCACAAGCTCGGGTGACCAATCAATATAAAGTAGCACCAACATGGAAGATGAAGATAATTTTATGGTTTTCTCTTCTTCAGCCGAAATATCAATAGGGTTATTATTTCCATCAACCAACTTTAAAGGAAATTTTATTAATGAATAATCGTTCTGCTTAAAAGGTGAATATGGCTCACTATCATTGTTGGTGGAAAGTGGATTTGATGCTAGTGATGATGTATTGGCATCAGAGTTGTCGGCTTTTAGCATGGGTGAGAGAATTGTATGAGCTATTAATTGTATATCGCCTCTTGTGATAGTTGCATCTCTAGAAACTGGATAAACAAGTGGTGTTCCATAAAGCTTCCATGTCGAAGCTTCCCTAATATAAACAAAAGTAGAAACGAAACACACAGAGAAAGAATTCAGTACTATTGAAGAACCTCAATACATAAACAATAAATTACAAATAAACAGTAATGAAAACTGAAGAGAAAGTAAATACATATATAGAAAAAGAAAACTCTTCAAATGATTGAACATAGCCGAGTTTCACAAAAGGGCTGTACAAATTGTATTTCTTTATATTTTTATCTTATACGAATTTAATTTAAAATTATACTCTTCCTCTTTAGAACAATCATAATAATAATAATATTGAAGGCAAATGCCAGATAATATATATTTACGACAAACTGAAGTTTATAAACTTCCAGCATTTCCATTGTCAATAACCTAACTCTAAGTAGATGTTACTAATGACAATTTTTTGGGAATAAAAATGGCAGAAAACAGCACTAAAATCAGCATAAAGATATGACCAAAAAACATCAACAACATAAAAGAACAGCAGAAAATAGCATCACAAAAAATCAAATGTTAGTAAGAAAAACAGCCTCAATCCGAAAACAACATAAAGATCAACAAAAGTGTTATCTTATAAAAATCAGTAATCTAACAAATTTGGTGATACAGACTGCAAAAAGCAGCAGCATATGTATAGCTAATAAAGCCAAAGTTCTATTAGCATAGCAGCAGCATATCTTTGAGGATTAAAGATTGATAATTAGCCTAATTTCAGGTGTAAACTCAATTCCAACAAATAGATTAACACCATAATCAAAGTTAGCCACGAAATTTCAAGGTAGATAGAACAAATTTCGATCCGAAGAATAAATACTCGAACAACTTTCGAAGCAACAAACATGGGGTTTCATGGGATTCTAATTTCAAATACTACCAAAACCCATGAAACCACACCAACCAAATAGCCCTAAGGATTAAATCATGCCAACATAAAGTTTTAAGAACTTGTGTTTGTTTTTCTTGAAAGTTTCTAGGGGTTTTGACAATTTCCCTTATTTTCAGCCAATTCATATATCAAAATTTTATCCAACCGTAGAGCGATATATTGATATAGTAATACAAACTGGATTTGGTTTGGAATAATGTGAGGGCCTACAAGGATCTAACAATTTAAACTTAAATACCCTTAAGCAGTCAAAATAACTCTGTATTATCATGAACTTACACGTCTTCCCGACGATGAACAAACTGTAGATACATACTGTTCCTCATTAGCAGAGGAATCTTGTACGCACTGAGGCGTTCATCATGCTTTATGCTGGATAATGACATGAGAGGATCATCCAAAAACCGGTGAATCATGTGATCTTGTATCTGAAAAATATATCTTAGTATAATCAGAAATCCATGTACTTGGTGTCACAGTAAGTAACAAAAGACAATATAAGATATTATTCACCTCTGCCAACAAAATCTGTTCATTTTGTTTTAATGAACATGCATTGCTAAGTGCTTGTATCAAATCTCTGCACCGTCCTAGTTTTGGCACAGTTACTGTGCAAGTAACAGGTGTGACACTTCCATCACAGCAAAAAACTGTCACTGTCATTGTACGAGGAGTGGCTGATTGAAGAGGTAATGAGAGATACATGAATGGATCAAATGTGACCGAAATCTTATCACATACAGGACAAACCAAAGTTGATTTGTACTGGCCCTGTCAATTGGCAAATGGAGGAAATGATTGTGAACAAACGGGCACAGATATTCGTAAATCGTTAACCACTAGGTGTGCCAACTTCGCCTCAAATACTTATGAATGGGGTTGTTTGGATTTTGTTTTATCTCTAACGGGTCAAAAGAAAAAAAAATCAAAAACATTCGCTGAAAACAATGAGGGACAAGTGGCTCGAAAATCGCTCAAAGCTTTTTAATTAATGCATAAATCTCCATAATCATTTTTATTTAACAAAATTATACAATTACTGAAATAATATAATGTCTGCCACCATAACTGACACACTGATTACCCTGAACAATTTTATAGTTTTTGGACTAACAGTTGTTCAGGTTAACCCAACCTGGCCTGATTCAGCCCACTCGAATTTACCCATTTTGAACCTTTACCCGACCCATTTTCCGCCTCTAATAGACTTATCTAAAAACAAAATTATGTATACATTTTCATACTAGAAGATGCGATAATAAGTTCAAAGTCATACTTGACAGACATCCACAATTATTGAATCATTACGAGAGATGTGGTTAGCCCAACACTCATCAGCCACTTGTTCATCAGGGCGGCCATCAGCATCTCTAGTGTTGACATAAGGCTTCTGTTTGACACGGTTCAAATCTTCATGCAGTCCATCCAGCAAAAAAGCAAGAAGTTCCTGAGCCAAATAAAAGCTTTTTTTTTTAAATAAAAAAGTATCAACCTGAAGTCCTGTAAGCTTTATGAAGCACAGCAAACCTGAGAATCGTGTTGATTCTGTCCACCAAATTGTGGCGCAAAGCGAGCAAGCTTTGTTTTGAATGCGCGAGGAGCAAATGCAGAGCGACCTGGAGCCCACAACCTTCTAAGCAACTCACCAAATGCCATAGCTAGCTCGCCCTAAAAGTCAAATGTTCAGACTCTAAACCTAAAGGTAAATTCTCTTGCAAAGTTAATCAGGTAACCAGTTGATGTTGTGTTTCTAATAAATTTGCATAATATCTATGTGTGCGCACATGTGTGTATGTGTGCTACACTGCCACCAACATTAGTGAAAGGGGGGAAATTTTCAACGATTTAAAACCGTTGGGAGCAAAAAGCATATTCAATCCTGACCATGTTCTTGCATAAACTCTTTCAAGAGAAAATTGGTAAGGGGGTTGTGACAAGAATAACATAATTACAGAACACGTTACAATTTCGAACGATATTTATAACTCTACCATGAGAAACACAAAATAGAAATTAATATACAATATTATTGTAGAAAGTAAAAGTAGCGTATACATAGTAAAAAGCTGTTTTCAATACAAAAATAAATTAAGAAAGCATATTTCAAGAAAAGAGAAATGACATATAATGTTTTTTAATATAAAAATGTACATATAAATTAGAACATGATATGATAAAATGTTTAATATTAATCAAATACTTAACATGTCATATAATAATAACAAAATAAAGGGTACCTCTAAAGTTAAAGTTTATAATTTCAACTAATCATGAATTTCTCAAAATGTAAGCATATCGTTATTAAAAAACAGAGAACCAGCAGTATAACACAATTTTTTTGTTGAGTTATATTAAGACTTACCTCCATGCCTAAAGGATTTTTCCAGTTAATTTCTTTATGGAAATCTCCAGTGAAAAAACTAGCAAATTCAGGTGTATGAACAAGGCACTGTATTGCACTGTTCATGAAGCATGTATTTCCAAAATTAAGCAATCCAATCAAACCAACACAAGAACCCCTTGTACTAACACCAACAGATGTGGATCCCTTGTCTTTCGCAAAAGACAAGTTTTGGAATTGAGACAATCCCGGATTGGAGCTTCTAGAAATACCGTTGTTTGCAGAGGAACCTCTTGCATTTGAATGGTTTGTTCTAGAAGGTCTTGCAAATGCTAAATGATGGTTCTCTGAATCACCATTCACCTGAACAGCAGTTGTGTTGCTGCCACTTTGATCAATGACTTCCACCAGAATCTGTATTCAGCATGTTCACAGACAAAAATAAGTACTATTAAAGTGAAGCCATGTGAAAAAAGAGCATAGAAAATGGGTCAGTCAAAAGTCGCCAATGCTAAATGTTTCTTTAACCGTCGTTTATAAGAAACAGCCACATTTACAACAACCAAAAGTCAAAGATTCAGCATACTCTATTGTTCTCATATGTTTAGGCAACTTAATATATTAACTAGCAACAACACCACACAACAAGCCATTAACTAGAAAACAAATTCACTCTTTTCAAGATTCATAAAAAGTACTCAAAAATCTTTTACATAGTTGCAGTCAAGTAACAGAAAGATCTAGCATGTATTATACATAATTTACTATTATTAAAACTGAATCTGTACACAAACTTAAGTTACATCTTTCAAGATGTGAAATTTCGCATGCTTGAACAGAATATAGGAATTTCATCTTGATAGAATAGCATACAGGAAACCAAATACTGCAGGAATATAATACAGACAGGAGAAAATTGCATATCAAGATATACAATGGCTACTCAACATGTTCTACAATTTTATAATGACCCCAACAAACTTCATCACCTTACAATCTAAAAGACTCACATATGAGTTGTATAAACATTAATGCATATGAAGTAATTCCAAATCTCTTTTATTGCTATCTAAAAATTATCTCAATCCTGCATGTTTCATTTTGCTGATGACGCATTTTGTGAAACAGATGTAAGCTACAAGATAGTGGTTCTATAATGAATGAAGCCCGACAAGATTAAGTAACTCACATCCTGATCCATTTGAATGTTAACATCATCAAGCGTTTTATCCATCTCAGTCAACAAAGCATGTTTTTGACGGCCATAATAATCCCAGATTCTCACCTAACAGGGTGCAGGAAAGAAAAGAAAAAAACACTTAGGGAAACAATTATTAAGAAATATAATCCGAAGGTAAAAGATTGATATAAGAAAAGATTTACTTGATCTGAATTAAGATCAAAGACCTCACAAGCCATCATGTGTAGTTGTCCAAGTGTTTCCTGTCCATAAAGATTAAACATATTATCATTGATGTTTTCTATACAATGCAAAAACTGGCTACCATGTAATGAGCACATCTGTACCTTTCTGCTCAATCTTATGGCGTATTGTTCATCCCTAGTCATCAAATGCAGTTGAAGACGTAGAGGATAAACTTCAACTGTCAATTCTGTTTCTGAGGAACCACGAGTGATAACTTTTCGAGCCAATGCGGGACCTCCACCATACCTGTACCACAAGAATTCTTCTATGAATCCTCATATTCTGTGCATAACATTTGTTCATACATACAAAAAAGTTTCTTGTAATAACCATTTCCAACACACTGAAGCATATCTTTAATAGCAACAGGCCTTTAGGACAAGTTAACTTGTAAATGTAACTCTCTCGACTACATCCCAACACAAGTTCACCTGAATGTTTCGAAAAGACCAACTTATATATCTTCTATCCCTAAAATTTCAAAGGGATGCAAATTGTTTATACTTTCTACTGCTACTATTGAAATGTACAATAAAGATCCCACTTAGCATCAACCCGGGACATGAAAGTAAATACTTTTCTCTTCTGTACATTAAATAATATAACGACAATAAAAGGGAAACTAGGTATGCAAGTTCAAACTAACCATTCGTAAAATTGATTCCACATTTTTTCTGAGACCAATATGTAGTCGGTGCCCTCGACTAATGTATCATAGATCTCAAACTCAGGAGAATTCTCAGAGGCTGATCTACAGATCAAATCAGAATTGTCAATGCTTGGTGGTCTCTGCAAAGTACTTGAGACGCTAGAACCCTGGTGCTCTGAAGATGGTCCATCGTTTGTACTAATCGGAAGGTCCGGATTAACAAATGCAGACCAAGTTCGCCACCATCTGCCAAATCATTACAAGTATGGCTAAGTCTTCAAAGTTACCGTTTTGAAATTGAAATAACTGAAGATATATATGTCAATCAGAAGCAACAGATAAGCATGAAACACAGGATTATACAATCGACCACTACTGAACACAATGATGTCAAAGAAAAAGCCAAGTTTGAATTGAGATGTTTTTCCAAATTCTATATTAAAGATTGCTCTTTAAATTCTCTATGTTCATCATACAACCTTGTAAACATCACAGTTTTTTTAACAAATAAGTAAAGACTTCGGACTAGAGGTGGCAAAACGGGCGGGTCAGGCAGGCATGAGCTACGGGCTATGGGCTAAACGGGCACGGGCTAAATGGGCGCGGGTCAAACGGGCGCATGTTATACGAATCGCTTTAGAAAAGACCTAAAACAACAAAAAAAATTCCTCAAACGTAACACCTCATTTATATTTAAGTAACTAAATATACTATATCCATAAGTTTTTCATTAAAAACAATTTAATGTTCTCCAATTGAGAGAAAAACATGTGCCCATTGTGCCCTTTTAACTTCTAAATGGGCAATATATGTCCATTTCAAAAAGGAGGGCCCACATGTACCCCAAATCTTTTAAACATTTGCCCATTTAGCCCTTCTTTTTTTTTTTTTTTTTTTTTTTTTTTTTTTTGGCACAAATTGCCACCTCTACTTCGGACCCTCTCCCAATCACTTTAAAGCAGGATTAAAGTTCCATCAACCAAACTCTTCCAAGTTCTCATCTCCACAAAATCTTGCAGCTATATAAATTATCTAAAAAGATTCTTTCATTCATTCAATGCATTCTATACCCTGGAACAATTCGATATATACAATCCCTCTTTCCTTAGGCAAGACACACACTAATTCCTCTTTAACACAAAATCTACGAAAAAAGAAATGTTTTCTGCACTAAGCAGCTATCTTAAAGTTTAATACTGAACGCAAATGATGCAGCATATAATCTTATAGATCTGCCTTTGGCTAGATCCATACCATATAACATCATGAGTGAGATGTTAGATTTGAAATAGATGGCTTCAAAAACTATCTGCTTTAAACTTCTACCAGGACTCAAAACCAACAACGGCAACTTATGATTATCAAATGAAAACCCAATCGCACATGGATTCAGGAATAAATTACCTTAACACCACTGAAACACCTAAATTACAAAAACCTAAAATTTACAGAACCTCTACAGTTGTAAGGAATTGGATCGAAAAATGCAATCGCCGCCTAAAAGAGGTATGTATATGGTAAAAGATACATGATCCACAAGACGAATAACAAAACCCTAACTTTTTAAATATCCATATTCAACCGAAAATGGATAATAAATTCAGTTTCCGTCAAATAAGGTCCATACAAGTAGCAAAAGATACAAGATTTCTGTGATTACCTCCAAGAAAGTAAATAAAAGTTATCGCCTTCTTTGGCTTCAGATTCACCCACCCGTGCCATGTTTGTTATCACTTCATTTTCTTGCTCCCATGACAGGTGCGCCGTATCACCAATTGTCAGACTACCATTTGTTGTTGTAATCTCTGTCAGGACTTCACTCTCTGACATCCCTAAATCTCACAAAGATTTTTGAGTCAATGTCGAGGATCGTCCCTCAAATGGTATATAAGCTCTGAAGAGGTGGCTTTAACTTATACCCGCGTCAAATGCTATTTAATACACTCTGCCTAAGCAAAATAATAATCCTATCTTTCTAAAACAACCCATATTTGATTGAAAGCCAAAAAGATATTTTTACGGGGTGTTTGGGATAACTTATTTTAACTTGTATTTCTACTTATAAAAAAAGAGGTATCAGCCTGCTTATTTTTGTGTGCTCATTTGCTCTTAATTAAGCACTCCTGAACATCCTCTTATTACTTTTATAGTAGAGAACAGAGTCACAATAATGATGACAATGTATTACAATGAGTCAATAATAAAGCAATTTAAAGCTAGAACACTAGAAACTACCATGTTATAAAAAATGGAGTGATTAAATGAAATAATAATCCATCTCATGAAAATATTAAAAATTGATCTCATATAAATATTAGCACCAATTACATACTCCATCATTATAGTGCCCCAAGCCCAATGCAAACGGGCCTTAAACCTCCAAACAACTAAGCCATAGTGGAAAGATAAAAGTAGCCCATTACCATTGGGATTACAGAGCCTCATTATTCGTAGTAACAATTAACGTGGAATGGATGTTAGAAAATCTACTACTTACTATGACAAGTCGAAAGGAAATCTACAAAATCAAACCTAAGTTCAGATATCTTTTGTAATGTTCCAATCCCAAAGTAAGAAACTAGCCCAAATAACCTTGTTACTAAAAGTGGTAGAAGGTTATTAGTGCCTACTACCAACAACTCATAATTTATACAACAGATAGAGGTTGCAATGTTACCTTGATCTAAAGGTAAGATAAGTATAAGTGTACTAGCATGACTCGGATTTTCAAGCAAGGTAGCTACTATCAACAAAAATCAACACCAAGTGCACTTTGTAAATGAAACTTAGGCAAATAGGTAGCATTAGCCAGTCAAACTCCAATAGATCTTGTTGCCCTTGAGTATGAGTGTGTACTTAGTTTACGAGAGAGTAATTGCATTCACATAGTCGTTCCTGGTCAGATTAGCTCCACTAAACGATGACTAGTTCATAATTAATAAAAATAGAAAATAGATCAAACGTCCGGGTCGAAATATGGCTTTCAAATTAAGTTCCGAATTAGTGGATGCTGCCAAAGGGAGTGGCAATGCCATACGCAAAAGGGAAGAGACTCATAGAATGGCAGAGGCAAATACAGCTTTTGCACATTTTCGATTGTGTACTAAAAAAGCTTAGTATTACATTAGATTATCTACATATGCTTATATACTACAAAAACTAAACACTTCAAAACAAAAACTCAAAAACCGATCACATCAAATTTCTCTCAAAACTCAGAAGTTTTGACCTTTGAAAATCATATGTAGAAGAAATAGTCCTGAAATCCCTCCAGCTTGAGGAAAATAAAAAATTGAACCTAAAGGCGTATTATTAAAAAAATTGTCAGCTAAACTAAATGGTGTGCATACTGTGGTACACTATGGGGAGAATAACTTAGCTTGTAAAACAACTGCTCTAAATTATATGGAGTTTCCAAAATGGAAGGTTTTATTATTTCAATGAGTTGGTGGAAGTCCTAAATGGGTTAAATTTGGATAATTATGAGACAGACAAGAATTTTTAACTTTGATACTGTTATGGTTACAAAATCCTCCTAACAGAAATATCCCTTTTCCCATAATTCTCCTGACCAAAATTATACCTCTTTCGCTTTCTTACAGTAGCCAAGGAGCCACCTTTATATTTTGTATGTTTGGCAGCAAATCCGTACTTGTGTTTTCTGATTTGGTTAATAAATGGCGTTGGCATCAAACTATTAAGAAGTTCCTTTTTTAAGATGTTGGAGAGATATGTATGCATCCATTTATAGAAAGACCAAACACACATGACTTGATGACAAAAATAAAAAAAATACAAATAATAAAATAAAAATAAAAATAAAAATAAATATATCTAAAGACTTAAAGCCTTTCAAGGCGTAATTATTAATATGGTTATGTAAAAGGACAAGGCTATTCAATCATATTTTAGTAACGTGTCTTAAGTTAATGAGAAGACAGAAACGCAACTAAAAGAACATTAACATGTAAATAGCACAAACAACAAATGGTAGTCAGAAAACAAAACTAATAGCAACGCATGAAAGGAAGGTAAACTTACAACTCTAATTCAACGATTTGTCATCATCATTCATCAAAGTCCAACAGTCAAATAATATATATGTATATCATAATATGCAAAGCTAAAAATGTAATTTAATGCTTTCTACTAAATTGCTACCTTAAAAATCGATATCACATTCCGTTAAAAAAAAAATCGATATCACATTCCGTTCAAAAAAATAATCGATATCACATTCATTCATACATATCTACATAGTATCAGCATAATACATCCTATGAGGGGGATTTTCATATGAGATAAATGCAAATGTGCATGCGTGAATTATCAGGCGTGCAAATGTGCATTGGTTCTCATATAAACCTCTACCCTACACAATACTACTTCACTTCTCCTCATTCAAATCCACTTTCTTCAACTTTAATTCTTTGATAACCTAATATCAAAAATAGGTCTCAAGAACCCTAAGATTACACGATGTGGTAACACCAAAGTCGTCAAATGGTAATTTCACTTCACCTCATTCAAGTCCACTTCCCTCAACTTTTATTTTTTGATAACTACCAAATTCAAATTCACAATAGTTCTTAAGAACCTTGAGATCACGAGATGCGGTAACTAACCAAAGTCATCAAAAGGTGTTGTCACCTCAGCATAACACTTAATTTATTTTTACCCGCAGTGGTAACGCTAAATACTAGTACATACTAAAACACACGCATACTCACTCACACTAATCATAGCGCTGCTCCACCCACACCGTCAAAACATTGTCCTACCGGTGCTCTAAGCAACTAAGCTAAACAAAAACGCATAAACAGAGAAGGATCCATGTTCATGTCACCCGAGAAAGTCAAGCCTTTTTGCCTCTATCGTACACGGCCTAACCGTTCTTTCCTCTTATGTTCTTTGATGGTATTCTGCCTATCTACATTGTATGCTTGTTGTTATCCTTTTGTCTTTTGACTGTTTATCCTTATTATTGCTCACTTTCACACATGCACTTATTTCTGAGCACTCTCACCGCACACTTACACTTGCCGGAGGTCTTCCTGAAAGCAGTCTCCTTACTCTCACGTTTATCATGGGGTAAGGGTAGGATTTGTCCACATTCGGCCTCCCTTGTACCCCGGCCCGGTGGGATTGGGTATTTTGTTGTTGTTGTTGGTTGTACACGGCCTAACCGTTGATCCCGTGACTTTTCTCTAGCCATTCCAAGATATTCAAACCCCAGTCTCTTAGAAGAATTTGGAGGCACCTTACTACTAGACTACTAGTCCACCTAAAAGATAGTTCAACTACACCAAAACCGAAGCGCATCTACACCGCTTATTTTATAAACACTTTCCAACTTATATAAACCTTATATAAGCCTAAAAGTTTCAAAATAAGCCACAAAAAGTGAACTTATGAAACATAAGCCCAAAACCAAATAAGCCATAAGCCGGCTATATAAGCCGATACAAACACCCCCGTGCACCACACTATACAACACTGCATTGCATGTACATATCGACACTAAAACCCTAAATTAAAAAAAAAAAAAAAAAAAAAAAATCAACAATCAACAATCAACAATCATCTAAAACAGTAATAACCTAATCACATCGAAACAAAACAAAATTATAATTAAAACAGTGAATAATAAGTAGTACTACCGTTGAGTGATGAGACAAAAAGTATCGCCTTCTTTAGCGTGAGCTTCATCGGAGAGTGAAATGTCTCTCAGCACTCGCCGTTGTATCTCCGCCGAATACGCCGCCGGGGGAGTGACACGTGGCATGATCACCTCGGTCATAAACTGTTGGCGTTGCTGTTTAGTTTTGATTGAGTGAAGAAGATGAAAGGAAGTCGGTTATGATAGTGATAGTGACCTCCTGACATGTGTGTGATTTGTTAAGTGAGTTTTTGTTTGGTCTTTGTTTTGGTTTATTTGCTCATTTTGGTGATATCATCAATGTTTTAAATGACGCGGCTGGTTTAGCCGGTTGAATCGAGAACTGGTTTAGTTATTGGAACGAGTTTCGGAGAAAAATTGGTTTAAGTGATGGTTATATTGATAATAATTATGAACCGAGAACTCGGTCAAGTTAGCTAAAACGGTTTTTAAAGTATCGGATATGATGAAGTGTTAGGTTTACGGGAATTATTATAAACATTTTGAATTTTGATCACAGAGAGAGTGAATATTTGATTGTTTTGAGTTTGGATTTAATAGAGGGAAGCTTATTTGAAAACGTTAATCTCGTTGTCAATAACGGGCGACCTAAACATCGGCATAAAGAACAAATTGTGAGACCTAGAGTTTGTGATGATTCAACCATGTGCTAAAATATTTTCTAGTAATACTTTTGTGAACGTAAAAATTGTGTTAGGATTCAACTTGAGTTTCCATCATAGATCTTGAGTTGATTCTAAATTAGTAAATTAGTTTTAAATTATGATTATGAGTTGTATATATAAACTGAAATAATATTAAGAGAACACGGATTAGAGTTTAGTGAGTTTGTTTGAACACCCGAAGAAATGGAAGAAATGGATATCTGGTATACGGGACTACGGGTGAAGTGTGATACATGGAAGAACTTTATTCGGCTGATGACTCACATGACATGATGACTCATTGTATATGAATAAAAGTGTGTGACATCTAAAAATAGAATGTAAATACGTGGTATATGGAGAAACAAGAAGTTAAGATTATTAATATGTTAGTAAGTGAGAAAACAACAACACTAATGATAATCTAATTATAGTAAAAATAAATAAATAATAAAATAAAAATAAAAATTCTCTCTCTTTTTACCACCCCACATCTCATTTCTTAACCCTAAAGTTAAAACCTGTAGCCACCGGTCGTCGGCTTTGGCTAGCGGTCGGATGGACCTCCCTTCAACCATCCTCATAAGTATGTACTCCATTCTTTCTTTGTTTCAAAAGTTTTTTTGTTTGTTTTTAATTAGTTCATTAGCCTCTTGACTATGGTCATTTTTTCCAAAAATGGGTCATAAACTGGCGAGTTTACTTTGGTGTTGTGGATTTGGTTCGGTTTGTTGGTTTGTGATATGTCATGGTTTAGATTTGGTGGGTTACTTGTGTCCTTTTAGGGGATCTCTAGCATAACGGAAGAGGGTCCGAGACGGCATGGTTCGGTTTGTTGGTATGTGGTATGTCGTGGTTTAGATTTGGTAGGTTACTTGTGTTGTGGTTCAAATTCGATGGGTTTGAAGTGTCATAGTTCAGTTTGGTAGGGTCATGATTGAGATTTGGTGAGTTTCTAGTGTCGTGGTTCAGTTCAGTAGGTATAGTGATTGAGATTAATAGGGTTTTAGTTTAGATTGGTGTGTTTTGACTCGGGTTAGTTTAAATATGGTCGTCATTTAGAACATTTGGTTGGGTCATTGAGGTGACGATTTTGGTTAAGGTTGTGGTTCAGGTTGTTAGAATTGGGAAAAGGTTTATGTAAGGTCGGATGGCTATGGTAGTATTTGGTGCTTTTGGAAGGGTCGCGGAGTGTTGTTTTGGGTTATTTTGCAAGGTTACGAGGAGGTCGTGTTGTTTGGAGTTTGTTTGTCAAATGTATTTAATTATGTTTTATGGAGTTGTTTTGCAAGAGTCAAGGGTGGGCCATTTAGAGTTGTTTTGCAAGGGTCATTGGTATGTCGTAAGGAGTTGCTTCGCAAGCGTTGGAGGTTGTTTTGCAATGGTCACAGGTGTTTCTTGTGGAGTTGTTTAGCAAGGTGCATGGGTGTGTCGTATGAAGTTATTTCGCAAGGGTAGGAGGTTGTTTTTCAAGGGTCAACGGAGTGTCGTTTGGAGTTGTTTTACAAGGGTCAGGGTATGTCGTTTGGAGTTGTTTTTCAAGGGTTTGGGATTTTGGTCGTTTTGACTTTGCAGTGGTATTACGGGCCTAGGGAGTTTCTCAGTCAACCATACTTACATCTTGCTTTGCCACCATTCGGTTGATTGTGTGACCAAACTGGTTGGTTTAAAGTTTTGGCAGGGTGTTGTTGTGTCAGTCATCGTCGGTTTTGCATCCGTTCTAGTAACACAATATTCTATACATAACTCATAAGCGAACAAACCTCCATTCTTGATAATTTATTGTATTTTATCTCTGGAAATAAATCAACTTAAAGATGAAAATACTCCTCGTGGTCCTCATGTTCTTTATTGGTTTGCAATAGCGTCACAAGAGAACATTGTCATGAAGCAATGAAGTTGCAAAATTGGGTTAGACAAGAGGGTACATATTGGATTAAACCTAATCTCAATTGACCCGTTGGTATGTAAACGATAAACACTTATTACATTTCGTGCCATATCTGAATGAGATGTAACCAGACAACACCAATAGTTCAAAATTTTCATGGTTAGATGTTATAGTTTTCAGCTTTGTTGATGTGTGGTATTTTACATCCTTTATATGTTGCAAAAAGTATCAGGATTAGTCTCCTTGTGCTACATTTGCGTTTATTGTCTTACTCGTACATAGTTTGTCTAATAACATACTCTTTGGCACATTATAATCTAATCACTAGATATTTGATTTGACCTTTCGGTATTATTTACCGTAGCTAATATGCAGACAACTAGATTGCTACATGTGACTGAAATATAATTGTAGCATCTCACTCATATAATTTTCTTATGTCAACATTTCTTTATAATTATGTACACGAGGACATTGAAGCGACTGTCATTTATTTATTTATGAATATCCTATTAGAATATTGGATCACATGGGACTACATCAACTTTTCACCTACTTTGGAAAACTATATTTGCAAAATGAGATTTTATTCATATGTTTGTATAAATCAAAATTTTGGATACCAAATGCCTTATACAAATTTATTTTTACCAGTATTGGATGTTTCATATTTGTTTATACCATTTATAATTTATATTAGAAATTTGTGATGTCCGTGTATCTATAAATGTGAGGTTTTGCTATTTGTTATTTTAAGTCTAAAAATTAAAAACATGCAATAAATGATGGTACATTTAGTTGGTTGTGAATAGTTAGATTTAATATTTAAGGGGTGTATGATTACTCTGAAGCTACAAACAATTTATGCACATCATATCTTAAGCATAATTCTAAGAGATTTTTATTATTTTATTATAGCTTTATATTTATGAACATATGAATAAATGTATGGGCTAATTTCCTATTTAACCCACAAGTACAGCCCCACTCACCCCCAGTATTCCAAAATTTTTTATTTTCTCAAAATGTCTCATGGGAGAAGGTCGCCCAGAAATCTTGGGCGACTATCACAAAAAAGTGACAAGTGTCTCTATCATTGTCCTACCAAGTACTAACATAGTACTAGTTTGTAACTGTACTTTCTTAGGCGACTAGGGCCACTATTTCTTGGGCGACTTGTTTTTTTTATCTTTTTGTTAACTACATTTTTTGTCTTTATGGTTTGCTTAGTATTTCATTTTTTGTTCAACTTTTTAAAATCTTATAACTACTCAAATCTTATCATCATCTCAAATATCTATTTACACAAATAATACCAAAACCCAAATTTTCATATACACAAATTTGTTATCAAATCTTTATGTACACAACTCGTACACATGAGTAATAAAGATGATAACCCAGATCCCATAATCAAAACCCAGTTGTGAAATTATTAGGCTAGATGGCAAGGCATGCTTCACTTCACCTTACACCTCATCTTTCTTTCTCCTCTCACTTCTCCTCGCTCCCACTCACTTTTTAGTGGGCAAGGTCACCTTAATATCACCTTTCATTAAAATGCACACTTTATAAAAATATACCCCACTAAATATCCCACATACACTTACAAACTAAATAAAAAATTATAAAATATTTGAGTGGGGCCCTTTTTTTCAAACATTGCAAGGTGAACGGATCACTTAATTTGTCTTGGGAAGCACATTCGTGTGTGATGCAAGGTAATGGGCAACGGATTCACTCGTGAGAATAGCACTAGGTGAATGGATCACCTTGCCTTGCCAACCAGCCTTAAATGAAAAAGAAAAGATACATGTGGCCACATTTATACCATTATCCCCATTAACACATTCATATCATCACACCTACCTACCATTATCATCATCATTCCCATCCAACACATACCATCATCGTCATTCTCGTCCAACACATTAAACTTTCAACAAATTAATATAAAACCCATCAGAAAAAGTTTAAAGCTTTTAGTAAATTCATTTGGGGTTTTTCAGATCTTGAATGCGTGTATTTGATTGAGTTCATATACGAATCTCACAACAAGTAAGGAATATATATACTTATTTTCCTTGGATATGAAAACCAATCGGTCAACCTATTGTTGACTAAATTCCAACCAGTAACCCATTCCACACCACCTCACACCACCTCCGGCGACACACCACACCACTTCCACACCACCTTCGGGCGACACACTGATCATACTATTTCAGCTTCAAGATCTGCATACAGGTCTTAGGTAGGTATTGTTTTTCATTTTAGATCTGATGAGGCGAAAAATGATCCGTTTTTAGGGGGTCATTTAAGCCCGAATCCGACTTTATTTGATCAAATATTGCCCTAAATCGTTTCTTTTGTGATTTTAGGTACTTGGAGAGTGAATTCTGGAAAAGAAGCTATTTTGGACATTTTTGGAGCATAAAAGTGAAGAAAACGGCTAAGTACCAAATTTGCATGCTGGAAATACAAGGTGACGGCGTCAAGACCATCAGCTTGACGGCGTCAGACATGAAGAATTAAATATCGAAGGTGGTGACGGCGTCAGACGGACTGGTGATGGCGTCAAAGTGGCAAAATTAATATACCGTGGGTGGTGACGGCGTCACATAGGGCGTCATAAGTGGATCAAGGCCGTCCGAGGAAGTATATGGCGGCGAGGTGACGGCGTCAGAACTTACTCTTGACGCCGTCAGACTGTTTTTCCTATATATAGTTTTCTAGTTTTTTCATTAAAAAAAGAGAGAAGTTTTGGTGAAACCCTAAAGACGATTTTGGTGCCTCTTTTACAGGTTTTTCAAGGGTTCCAAACCCTTGAGACCTTGCATTGTAATTGAGATAAGTGTACTTTCAATTCAATCAATATGTCTATGTGTTGGTTGTTTATCTCTTGTTCTTGTCTCAATTCCATTATGCTAGGCTAGATCTCTCTTGTGTTTGCTTAGATCTAATGAAACCTAGATGTTGATTATGTGTTGATTACTTGTCTATTCTTGTTTTGAATGAATGATTTATATGTTAGGCTTAAGAAAACTGGCAGATCTCCAAATGGTAACATGCTTGAACGTCTTAAGAAACATGAACCGAGGCGTACTAGGTCTTTATTGGTTGTATTTAATGCATGAGCCACTGTTTACAATCCCTATAGTTGTGCTGGGTCATGGTGTAGGAGGAGATAAGAGCTCATAGAGTTGGGGAGTTATGTATGCCACCCCACGAATGGTATTAAGGAATACAATCCGTCATTCATACAAGTGTAACAAGTAATTAACATGTAAAAGATATCTAGGGAGTAATGAAGTCTAAGTAAACACAATTTCTCCAATTACTGCTCACAACCTTAGTTTAATTAGTTTAATTTCATTTTCATTATTTTATTTTAATTATATAATAGCTTTGGGTTAGTTGAATAGCAACTAATTCCGCCCACTCCTTCAAAACCCGAGATTTTACTTGCTTTCATAAAAATATAAAAATACAAAAATAATCATCTTTCACCTCTAGAACTATTAATTAGGTTTTCTAATCCTAGCGACACTATTCCTAAGCTGAACGATCAATCCCCCGGTACTTGTCACTATACTATACTACAACGATCAGGTACACTGCCTGGTGGGGGTTGTAAGCTTCTCGAGATCCCTCGAGAGGTAAAGCAAGGTGCGATTCCCACGCATCAAGTTTTTGGCGCCGCAGCCCGGGGAATAGTTATTGTCTAGGTTAGGATTTCTTTTTATTAGGTCTACTTGCTAGATTCCTTTCTAGTAAGATTTTTATTTTTATTTTTAGGTCTTCTTTAGTCTATCTTATTTCTTCGTGCCTTTGTTCGTAAATCTTTACCATCCGACATCATGGAAGGTGGTAACATCTTTGAACCGATCATCCCACCACAACAAAACCCACCATTAGAACCCCTTAGGCCCCGAACCTTAGGAGAGTATTCCCGACCTAGCCACCAAGGCTACCGAAACACCATTGAGCTCACCGGAGCCAATGTGACCCCCTTGCGATCCGACACCATCCGGTTGGTGCAAAGCGGATGTGCATTCCATGGACTTCGTTCCGAAGATCCAAACCACCACCTTAAGGACTTCCTCAAAATCGTAGATTCCATAGACCTAGGTGTTGAAACTAGAGAGACTACCCGTTTACGCCTATTCCAATTCTCTCTACGGGATCAAGCTAGTCAATGGCTTGAGCGTTTACCCGCGGGATCCATCACCACATGGGATGATCTCACCACTTGTTTCCTTGCTCAATTTTTCCCACCGGGGAGAACTACTAAACTTAGGAATGACATCTTGATGTTTCAACAACGTCAAAATGAATCTCTTTATGAAGCATGAACTCGTTTCAAGGACTTAATCCAAAAAGTCCCTCATCATGGCATAGATCTTTGGCTCCAAGTCCAAATCTTCTATGACCATATCGACATCTCCACGAGGCGAACCATTGACCAGTCGGCCGGTGGTAAGCTACGTGATCTTAGTGCGGAACAATCATGGGAACTCATAGAAGATCTTGCTCTCTATGACAACGAAAGTTGGAATGATCCCCGTGATTTGAACAAAACGGTCAAGGCAATATCTTTGCCTTCGAATAATTCAAGCACTCCCGACCGTAGGATCATGGAACTTGAGGACCAAGTCAAGTTTCTCATGAAATCTTACGAAGCTCCGAAGCATTCAAGCCAAGTGAACAAAATCACTTCTTCATGCGAATTATGTAGTGGTCCCCATGACACTCGTGATTGTGTGGAACTCCCCGGAACAGCTTTTGCGGACTACGCATCCACGCGTACCGACGAAGCGGGAGATAAGTGGTACACTTTCAAGCCCGAGCCAAACACATACGGTGATTCATACAACCCCTCATGGAAAAATCACCCAAACCTTAAGTGGAAGCAAAATCAACCCAATTCTTCCAATCCGCCTAATCGTTACCAATCAAACGGTCCACCATCCAACCGTACCTTCAACAACAATCCTTCTAACAACTATGGTAGTACCAACAATCTTGAAGGATTGATGTCAAAGTTCATGGCATCTCAAGAAGCTCGCATAGCTAGGTTTGAAACTGAATTCAACCAACAACAAACGGAGATGACCAACAAGATCGACAACTTGTTGAAAGCCCTCAACAACCAAACATTAGCCACACCTAGGAAGGACACTAGGGACACCAATAGTGGAATCCAAGTTAAGGACCCCTCATCATCCAAACATGTCCACTTTGTCAATGTTGTCACCATTAAGTCGATAGATAGGGAGATAGAGGAGAGTGACAAAGATGAAGTTAGAGTAGAAGCCAATAGTGAGGATGAGAGTAGGGAAGTTGAGGTTAATAAGGATGAGGAATTAGAGGAGGTAGAACCTATAGAGGAATATTTTGATAAGTTGCCAACCAAGGAAGAACGGGAATACCATAAGGATTTATTCGATAGTCCCGAGACAACATATATCTTTGGCGATCCTCTAATCAAAATGGGAGACCCCTCTAACATTAACATCCCATGCAATATCGGGCACATGCATGTATGGAAAGCTTACATAGACCCTAGATCCCCCGTGAACATCATGTCTAGGACTTATTACAATTGGGTGATGAAGAAGCAACTCAATTTTAGGATAATGCCCGGTAAAAGTTGGATAAGTAATTTTGCAGGAAGAGTTAAGGGAGTACATGTGATTATAGGGAATCTCACCTATGAGATTGATTTTATGATAGTGGAAGACACTCGTCCCGTGATAGATGCTTGCCTAAGCCAAATTATATTCGGGAAGCCTTTTGTTGAAGCCACTAGGATGAGTTATGATCTGACTTTAGGGATAGTTAGGTTCAAGAAAGACAATGATGAGGTTGCTTACCAAATGCCCTACAAGATTGAGCAATACCGCCTTCTCTCTAATTTCGAAAAGGAACGTAAGCAAGCGGCTTATTATAAGAATGATGAGGATAGACGTAGAGGAGTAGAGTATGTTAGAAATAGGATGCTTGGTTTCTACAAAGAATGCTTGCAACTAGGTCCGGAATACAAAACTGGTTTAGAAGACGACCTAGAGAGTGGAACCAATGATGAGATCACGTAGTAACCCATGACTTTGAGTCTAGCTACAAGACTCGTAAATAAAGAAAAGCGCTTCTTGGGAGGCAACCCATGTTTTGTGTGATTTTTTATTTGTTTGATTGTTATTTGCTTCCGTATGCATGCTTTGTTTTTATTGTTGGTTGATCATGTTTCTCAATTAAAATGTGAAATACTTTATTATGTTGTTTAGCCTAGTCTTAACTTCAACCTAAAGGTATTTTTGCAAAAGATAAGTGTAAGGGGAAACCCCAAATATGTTTTTAAGAAACAAACCGATCATGATTCTCCACAATATTTAATGAACATGTATATTCGTAATTGTTAGAGTCAAATGCTTATATTGAGTCATAATGAAGTTTTGCAGGATTTTCCAGGAAGTAGGACAAAGTTTTTTCCAGAAATTTTCCGGAAACTTAACATAAGAATTTCTGCAGGTCCATTCTGACGGCGTCAGAGTATTGCTCTTGACGGCGTCAGGAGTTAAAATCTGGAAATTTTACCGGTTTTGTTTTTCTAACGGAGTCTTATGGTTTTTGTGAATTATTAAGTTTTATAATCTCCAGGAAATCTGCAAACTTCATTCCACAAGCATTATATCTTACTTTGTTTTCTAGGATTTAGTAACTTATATAGGATGCCGCCGATTTTACGCGAGGTTGCCTTGTCTACTTTTGTCAGGATTTACAGGTTATTTGTGACAAGAAGATGATTTATATTCTGGAAGGGAAGCTTTGATTGTTCGTTTTCTTGGAAGAAGATTTAACCTGGCCAACTAAAATCCATACCGAGCGAATCAGGGGAGTATTTGATTTCATTCTCTTTACTTTTTAACTTTTACATTCTTTACTTGAACATTGGGGACAATGTTCATCTTAAGTGTAAGGGGAGGGTAAAAAGATGATACCTTACATATGCACTTTCGCTTGAGTTTGTTTTGTTTGATAGTAGATGAGTAATAAAACTACGAGAAATACTTGTTAGTGTAATTTTAGCGCCAAATTTAAAATTTTTTACAACATTTAGGAGTGAAACTTTAGCCATAGCAAGTGTCTCATGGATAGGAGGTTGTATGACTAGCACATAACCGTATATTCAGAAAAATTTTCCACCAAAAAATGTGAGGTTCACCTTTAGATTTGATAGGAAAAGCATTTATTATTGGTGCTTATGAGTGTACCGGTAGCATTTAGATTCCAGAACTTGCGTTAGTGATGCATCCCGAGACCGCGAGTGAGACTACATTCGTGTGGTAGGATTTACTACATGATAAGAGGCATTAGGATCACCCTTGTGTTAAACCTGTATTATAATTACTTGACCATTTAAGTCATATTACTTGGCTAGTTAAGTCAACTAATTTTTCCCACACCCTTAGCGTTGTACTCATTTTTAGTACACGATACCCCTAGTACACCCCTCCGAGCCTATCTTTTCGTTTCTAACTTTAAGCATTTTTCTTAAAGGAAGAATTTGTTACACCCCACTTAAATGTACACCCAAATCGCCTTAGCCTTCCGTGTATGCGCTCATTTTTAGTGCATTATTGTTATTTGTTAAACCCTAAGTTAACTTTCTAATTGATTACATGGTTGCTAAGTCGAGTCATATCATTGTACATATTGTTTTGGGACGATTGGGACTCATGGGTAAGTACTTATTTTATGGGGTAATGGGGAAGAACATCATTTATTACCCCCATATATACGTTAATCTTAAAAGTGCTCCAAGTGTTTTGATTTTCTTAATTCGAGTCATTAGATTAGTTAAATGTTAAGTATGTAAAGATTCAAGTGTAAGGGGAATGCTCAAACCCCTATGATGTATTATTTTGGATGGTAGGGTAAGAGTGTATGCAAAAAAAAAAAAAAAAAAAAAAAAAAAAAAAAAAAAATCGAAAAATTAAGAAAAAAAAAGAAAAAAAAATATAGAAAAGAAAAAGAGAAAAAACATACGGACTACCATCCCGTTTTCATTCTATGTTTATTTTATGTTTTTGTTATTTTTCATTTATTAGCTTAAGTCGAGTCTAGTCTTGGCTTAGCAACGCCATCTTGTACATGTAATTAACCAAGATTGTTAACTCGCCACCAGTAAAACTTCCTTTATCCAACAAAACCATATAATTCATATCGCTACACCTAACGTTATAACCCTTTAAAAAGACCTTTTTGATAGTTTATCCTAGGTGCTTACGCCATGTGGTGGAGGTTTGATCCTTTCCCAAGCCTATGTAATCTATTTTGCTATGACAGGTAGTGAGAGATATCTTCCATTTCCATAATGTTATATTACTTTATTACACCCGAGAGATGTGAGTATCTAAACACTATTTGTGAGGTGCTTGTGTATGACCTCCGTGCTTGTCTATTGGTCTTTAGTGGAACGATTATTTGTTGTAATTACTTTTATATTAGTGTTAAATTACCCCTAACTTGTCTTTTGATTAGAATAAAAGCTCATTTGCTTGAGGACAAGCAAATCTCAAGTGTAAGGGTATATGATGAGGCGAAAAATGATCCGTTTTTAGGGGGTCATTTAAGCCCGAATCCGACTTTATTTGATCAAATATTGCCCTAAATCGTTCCTTTTGTGATTTTAGGTACTTGGAGAGTGAATTCTGGAAAAGAAGCTATTTTGGACGTTTTTGGAGCATAAAAGTGAAGAAAACGGCTAAGTACCAAATTTGCATGCTGGAAATACAAGGTGACGGCGTCAAGACCATCAGCTTGACGGCGTCAGACATGAAGAATTAAATATCGAAGGTGGTGACGGCGTTAGACGGACTGGTGACGGCGTCAAAGTGGCAAAATTAATATACCGTGGGTGGTGACGGCGTCACATAGGGCGTCATAAGTGGATCAAGGCCGTCCGAGGAAGTATATGGCGGCGAGGTGACGGCGTCAGAACTTACTCTTGACGCCGTCAGACTGTTTTTCCTATATATAGTTTTCTAGTTTTTTCATTAAAAAAAGAGAAAAGTTTTGGTGAAACCCTAAAGACGATTTTGGTGCCTCTTTTACAGGTTTTTCAAGGGTTCCAAACCCTTGAGACCTTGCATTGTAATTGAGATAAGTGTACTTTCAATTCAATCAATATGTCTATGTGTTGGTTGTTTATCTCTTGTTCTTGTCTCAATTCCATTATGCTAGGCTAGATCTCTCTTGTGTTTGTTTAGATCTAATGAAACCTAGATGTTGATTATGTGTTGATTACTTGTCTATTCTTGTTTTGAATGAATGATTTATATGTTAGGCTTAAGAAAACTGGCAGATCTCCAAATGGTAACATGCTTGAACGTCTTAAGAAACATGAACCGAGGCGTACTAGGTCTTTATTGGTTGTATTTAATGCATGAGCCACTGTTTACAATCCCTATAGTTGTGCTGGGTCATGGTGTAGGAGGAGATAAGAGCTCATAGAGTTGGGGAGTTATGTATGCCACCCCACGAATGGTATTAAGGAATACAATCCGTCATTCATACAAGTGTAACAAGTAATTAACATGTAAAAGATATCTAGGGAGTAATGAAGTCTAAGTAAACACAATTTCTCCAATTACTGCTCACAACCTTAGTTTAATTAGTTTAATTTCATTTTCATTATTTTATTTTAATTATATAATAGCTTTGGGTTAGTTGAATAGCAACTAATTCCGCCCACTCCTTCAAAACCCGAGATTTTACTTGCTTTCATAAAAATATAAAAATACAAAAATAATCATCTTTCACCTCTAGAACTATTAATTAGGTTTTCTAATCCTAGCGACACTATTCCTAAGCTGAACGATCAATCCCCCGGTACTTGTCACTATACTATACTACAACGATCAGGTACACTGCCTGGTGGGGGTTGTAAGCTTCTCGAGATCCCTCGAGAGGTAAAGCAAGGTGTGATTCCCACGCATCAAGATCGATGATGGGTTCTTCGAAACATGCAAATCTAAAAGATTTGATAACAAGTTTAAATATGAGATCTCTATGTTTTTATTTCTTTTTAAATTTGAAATATGTTGGTGGGTTTATGAGAGTGTGATTTCTCAGATCTATGGTGGAAGATGAATTTTGTGTTTCATAAGAAGAAGATGAACTTGTTTGTGTATATGTTAGTGTTTGTGTTTCTCAGATTTGTGTTTGTGTTTGGATATGTATATTTATATGTATAGATATTTATATGTTTGTTTTTGTGTATATGTTTTTATAATAATAATAATAATAATAATAATAATAATAATAATAACAAGGATTAAAAATGAAATACCAAGCAAACCACAAAGACAAAAAATGTAGTTAACAAAAAGACAAAAAACAAGTTGTCCAAGAAATAGTGGCCCCAGTTGCCCAAGAAAATACATTTACAAACTAGTACTATGTTAGTACTTGGTAGGGACAATGATAGGGACACTTGTCACTTTTTTGTGATAGTCGCCTAAGATTTCTGGACGACCTTCTCCTATGGGGTATTTGGAGAAAATGAAAAATTTTAGGGCACTAGGGGTGAGTGGGGTTGTACTTGTGGGGTAAATAGGGAATTAGCCCGAAATGTGTTCAATGTAGATTCAATATTTTTTAAAGATCCAATGAACCAATCATGGTCATTCATTTTTTGGAAAAATAAAATAAAAATAAAAAACTCACCATTTTTTCAAAAATTAAATATCTCGCAGATCTTTAATTGTTATGCAAAATGGATCATACCATCGCGACGAAAATTAAATCATTTTTCTATAGAAGGGCACTTCAATATACTTTTGACAATTTTTAAAATTTTTTTTCCAATTACGTCTGAAAAAATCACATGTGATTTGTATCACAAATCACATATGATTTATAAAATCACACATGTGATTTGTGATACAAATCACATGTGATTTTTTAGACGTAACTAAAAAAATGGTCAAAAGTATATCGAAGTTTCCGTTTACTGAAGATAATTAAAAAAAAAATCGTTGCGATGGTATATATTTTTCACTTGACGATTTACCATTTGCAATATATTTTATTTTTAAAACAGAGTTGGAAAATGACTTTTATTTTATTTTGATAAAAAATGGGTAGATAAAATTGGTTCGTTTGATCTAAATAATTTTGATTCTACGTTGATCTCAACTCTTGTGTTAATACCTTATTATTATTATTATTATTATTATTATTATTATTATTATTATTATTATTATTATTATTATTATTATTATTATTATTATTATTATTTAATTTATTTATTTATTTTTTCATTTCATTCATTCATGAAACAACATATAATACATTACCTATCTTGCTAAATTTAATACAACACAATATATTGGTAGTTACTTCATTTAGAGTTATTTGGATATGTGTTTCGGTCAATATTATAAATAGCGTGAGGCGTAGTGTGGCGCATAATCAAGTCTCACGCCTTAGGAGTTATGGCTAACATTTTTAATGTGTAATTTAAAGCAGCATAAAATATGAAAATCCCAACCTATATAAAACACAAGTTTGATTGCTATTTTTAGAGGCAATAATTCACCCCAAAACTCTAAAAAAAACGCCACGTGGAAATGCACTATTAATAGAAAGATTTTGAATTTTTTTTTTTGAAACAAACTTAGGAGAAAAATAATGGAGCTAAATTAGGGAACAATTAATTCAAAACAAGGAAGCAATCCTTTCAATTCATCTACCTGTCATTCAACCATATATATTTTTTATTCAAAATCTTCCAAGCAAATATATTGATCATCAATATCTAATTTACGTTATTCAAAAACATCAAAATTACCACATAAAAAATCTGAAAAAAAAAAAAAAAAAAAAAAAAAACCCCTAAAACAATCAAAATTAAAATTGAGGAACGTTTATGTATGCAGTAAATTCATCATGATTTTAATCGCAATAGCTAATCATCAGCCTTTTATGTAATTTTGATTGTTTTAGGTATGCGATTAGCTATTTCGATACTAATCATCAGCCTTCCCGTATTGGATTTACACACGCTTTCAGTGATTTGATCAAGTATTAGATTTACAAGTTTATATGGATGAACACATATAAGTGTTTTAGTGTTCAATCAGGTATGTTGGATTTCCAGTTTCTGTTTCATTTTTACTATATATAATATGATATACGGCTTTTTATTTTGATTGTAAGTGTGTGATTGATTGGTATAATGTTATTTTCACTTTTAAAATGGTGATTTATTCATATCAACAATAAGGTGTGTGTCATATAATTGAAGCTGTTAGTTACTAAATATTTATATATGTTGGTAAGGCGTTTGATGAAATGCTCAAATGAACTTTTCTTCAAGTGCAATGTTTTATAAACTTGGTTAAATCTCAAGCTATATGTTATTGATGAAACATGATTTATAGAGTGTTAACAAGTACGTTTTTGCTCCTTTTTAAAGCCATAGCTCTTTCAATTATGGAGGCTTATTCTATAAGTGTGCAACACGAGCAAGCTATTGTACATGGCTACATGTTTATCAACCATAACTTGGCACCTTTGTATTCACGTTAGGACAAAGTTTTGAAATGATTTTAGTTATGATATTTGCTTCATTTTCATTTTTTGTTTTCATAATGTATGTCTTCACCATGCTCCTGCTCTACAATCGCTTTTGTGTTTGGAACTATTCAAATGACAATATTTGATGTATGTTGATTTAGTTTCCATGTACTGTGACTAATATAGTAATATATTCATCAATTACAGGATGTTACACCATTGCTTTAATATCTTGAATAAAAAACATTAGAGCAACACGATCAAAACTTCAAAACCAAATGATGTGCTATAAATTGTTCTGAAAAGATGACACATAATTCAACACACTTTTGAGGTATTCTTCATTTACTACAAGAGTTATTAAGAATTAAGTACACCTTGACATGAACATTGGAATTCTTTTATTGAAAAGTGAAATTAGCATACAATGATAAGATAAAACGCATGTCGACATAAATGCGTAAAAGACATTATAAGCATCACCATGGTGCTTAAACTATGATCTTGAGCACACATAAATTGACCCATTTTGCATGTGTATTGCAGGACCATTATATGCTATGGATCTTTACCCTACTGGTAGTCACCCACCTATATAAAGGAGGTGAAAGTGTTCACAAGTCGTGTCTGCAAGCAATGCTAGGGATGTGGTTCTTGCAACTGCATATGCCCATGAACTACCTCATTACAGTCTTAACGTTGGGCTTAAAAGTATGTTACAGCCGCCGCTTTCAGGTCTTATCATGTTAGTAGTAGTCATTAGAGAGTGATCTTATAACTAACCGTATGTTTTTTATTGGCTTATTTGCAGCCACTGCCAACTTTCACAGCGGTGCTTCAAGAGTCCTTGCTCCAATGCCTATCATTATATGTGTTATTGTGGAGGAAAAATCGGTTTATGGGCTAACTGGAACGCGTCCTTACACTCTTTACACCAATGTAATGTTGTTTTCTAATTTATGTTACGTTATTTTGCTGTAATGCTTGCATTTAGAACTTACGCTTACGAGCTCAATAAGTTCTTATAGCTAAACATCTCCAGTAATAGGCTGTTTGGGTACTCAAAACTGTTTGTTTTGTTTTTAGCCTGCAATTAGCAATAAGCTGCCGAAATCAACTTTTACCCAAACACCCCTTCAAGTAATCTTTTTTAAAAATACAGAGTGTGGCATTGCATTTTGGAAGTAATTATGTGATATAAAAAAAGAAAAAAAGAGTACGCCACAAAGGTCCATAGGCGGTCAGTTGGGTAATGGGTCAATCCAGGTATTTTTTGGCACAGGTAAAACATGTTGGGTTGACATGATTCACCTTTTGTCCAAAAAAGTCCAGTTGTACCAGTTCTGATGCCACCCTAAGTAACTTAGTTGGAGAGTTATTAAGTCTACGCTCGGTCCAGAATATTTGGGACTGTTTTACTTCTGAATTAAGGGGCGTTTGGGACTGCTTTTACAGTTGATCTATGAGTATTAAGTGGCTCTTTCAGTATTACTTGAAGATATTGCTACATATATGTGTTCATTTTGTTGTTAAGAATCTCAGTTATATACTTGATGCAAGTTAGGTTCTTTGCATTTTGCATTCTCAAAGTTTAGTATGAGGTTTGAGTATAAATTATATCATTGTAGCGTTATACAAGCATAACTGATTATTTGCATTAGTTTTATTGCTCTCATTTGGTCACTTTATGACATTTTGTAGAGAATATGGTTGTTAAAGATTGATACAACATCTGAGTTATATAGTATCAACCATGTTTGACATCTTTTATCACTTAACATAGATCTTTTCATTCTTCATTTAAGTGGTCAGTATATGATATGGACTCATGAAAATGACGTCTTATGTTTTTATGTTTGTTTTTTCTGTGTACACAAGTGTTTGATGAAATTCCTTTTTGTACAAAAATTTTATTGTGTATGTCTCTTGCAGGATTTGATAGATCAAAGGAAGAAAGATTTTGTTGGGTCACTGAATTCCCCAAGCTTCCTTTAAACTTGGATTTGAACATAAAATAGTCTAAGTGTCTAATATCCGTTAATACAAACAAGTCACTGAGTGTACAATATCTCAGTGAGTCATCTTCAGGATGCTTGGAGCGAGTCTATGAAGAAAGGTTCACCATTCAGTGAGGCGGAACTCAATGAATGGAGTCTAAGCCAAAAAGAAGATGATGGGTTCAGTAAGGATGACAATAACTCACTGGACCCCCAGGACTCCTCAACAACTATTATACTGAAGACCTGAAGACTGAAGTATGGGCAGGACAAGGCGGGAAAGTTTGAACACATCAATAGGTGTCCTTATCTACCTGAAGTCAAACTTTCCCTGAACGGCATCAAGTCAACGTGGTGTCAGCACTGTGCACTAGAAAGGCACATTGTCCTTTACTTAATATAGTCAAGTGTAACAGAGACAAAATACGTAATGTATTTTGTCTCCAATAGCTTAGGTCATTCTTTTTGTCTCTTTCAGTAATGTTGAAATATACTTGTGTATAAATAGGTAGCATAAGTGAGGAGTAAAAGTTGACAAGTTTGTGCATTTAATGCGAAACATTCACAAACCACTTTTACTCCTCCAAAGAACAACACAGTCCCTGAGATAGCTCAGTGAGACCTTTTAGTTGTCACTCAACGTAGTTTGAGTTTAGTGAGGAGTCCACACCATACTTGTCATTTCAATCCCAAGTGTTATTCCGCAAACACTTGGGTATAATTCTTTTGATTAACTTCTAATAAGAATTAAACGTTGAAAAACCTTGTGTCTCTTTCTTTACGTTTTATCTTTGTTGTTAATCTTACTTATCTGTGTTAAATGTCATGGAACTTGGTTAGGTTAACTCATTAGTTAACTATTAACTAAGTAAACGGGACCAACAGATTCGTGTATGACTTATGGCGTCGTTAGGTTTACTACTTCATGGACCGAGGTGACATATCTAGAACATTTTAGTTTAGTTTAATCTATTAGTCAAAATAGATTTCAGGTTAAAGTTATGGTATTTGTTCTTCAAGATATGTGCTCTGAGCTATGCTATTGGTATTCAGAGTCAATGTTTATCTATTTTCTGTTATGAGCTTGTTTAAATTGAAAAAGCACATAAGCTCAGATTTTTTTCCGCTTATTAGCTTATCAACTTGAGCTAATTGCTTTTAAAAGTTCACAAACTCATGTTAATAACCTTATAATATAGAAAAAAAAAAGTTGCTATTGAGCTTTATTAAATTCAAATAAATCCATAAGCCATCTAAGTAAGCTTATCCAAACACCCCTATTATTTATGCTTTATTTATAAGAGTAAATATGTTTTTTTTTTTTTTTTTTTTTTTTTTTTTTTTTTTTTTTTTTTTTTTAGCTTAAAAGTGAATGTGTCAAAGGAGGTTTGGCCTTGGTTCATAGTGGGTAATTATTGGTATAGGTTAATGGGTACTTGGGTTGACCTTCAACACTTTTTATATTCAAACTATTAAGGTTTTAAATTCAGTTTATGCTGTATGTAAACTACCATGATCCTTGCAATATTTTTTGATATCAACTCAAAGTATACATGGGATGTTATACACGAATCTGTTGACAGAATTGGTCCCTGAACTATCACAAATTGGCAGTTTCAATCCCTGAACTATCACAAATTGACAGAATTGGTCCCTGGTAAAATATTTTGGAATAAAAAGTCAACATTGGTCCTTGGAGTTCACAAGTTACCAAGTTTAGTCCCTGGTTGAGAAGTTTGAAGAAATTACATATTTGGCCCCTGAAGTTTCAAATTTGACAAGAATGGTCCCTGAACAAATCAAATTGCAAAATGGTCCTTGGGATATTCATACTTGACAACTTCAGCCCTTATGATGACTTTGGAATATTTACATTTTCAGACCCTCAACTTTGCAGAAATTACAAATTTGGTCCTTGTGATAACTTACTACACCAAACGGATTCCCTTTATTACATAAACCAAAATCCAATCCACAAAGATAATCCACCCAATTCCTAAGCCCAATCTACTAAGCCCAATCCAACCCACACCCTGGTATTTAATACCAGGGTCACACGGTCAAAACCTCCACCCTCACTCACCTTTCCCTCCCACACTGCCTCCATAACCACCCCTGGTATTGCCACCTCTCCTTCAGCAGCTCATCACCAACTCTCCCAACTGTCTCTCCACCTCACACAACCTTCCAAGCACCATTAATAAACCCTTAAATCCCTCACACGCTACCTCCATCTGTCCCAAGATATTTTGGCGCCAAAAAAAGTAGAAATCAATGGCCAGGATAAATTAGACTAATCCAATGGTCAAGAAGTGGTGGGAAAGTCTTAGAGGACACCTGTGAACCCTAAAAGTCTCTATAAAGAAGAAATGAAGGAGCAGAGAAGAATAATTAGATTAGGAGTAGTATCGACATTAGTGTAATTCAATTTGTAGTTGTAATTTTTGGTTTAAATTGGTTGTAATCATTAATTCCAGTGTAATCTTATCTTTTCTTGATCATAATTTCAAGTTTCCTCAAGTTAATTCAGTTTTGGCATTTTTTGAGTAAATATGACAAATTTACTTAGTTAATGTTGAAAGTTGTTTTATTGTTCCAATAAGCTTAATTCATGGTCCTTACAAGTTTTTAAAAGCTTTCAATACAAGTAAATCAGTTTTAGTTAATAAATTCAAAAAATCACTAAAATTACAAATAAATAGCTAATAAATAAAAAAATCAGTGTGAATGATGAATGATGCATGGAGCATGGTGGAATCTGGATGCCCATGGTATTAGAACCTCAAGGGAGGCATTAGGTAGTGTTTTAAGACCTTGGTTCATGGTTCTGTCTTGAAAAGCAATTTGTAAGCTTATTTTCACATTTTTGCTTATTACTGTTCAAGTACTTATATACTGCTTATTTATGTATTTCTTAGCTTAATTGGTATAAGTTAGTAGGATTAATGCTTAAGATTGCCTGTTGGTTCACTTGAATTCATATTTGCTCATGTTCTCATTTTAGCTATCAAATAGCATAATTTGGATTCAGAGGAAATTGTTGTTGTTGTTTGTGTTTTCATGCTTCTATAAACTAATTAAATCATATTAGAACCTTTATGGTCTAAATCAGTATCATGCTTTGAAATCTCAAATTTAGTCCAATTTAAGGAGTGTTTGGTTCAGTGGGTTTCTAAGTGACTCATGGTGTTTTAGTGTTAACTTTTGGTCTAAACATGTTGCATTAGGTCATTTTAGTATAAGTCAATCATAAAATCCAGGCCTTATGAGTTAAAAAGTCAAAATGCTTGTTAAAATCCATGATTTTATTAACTGTTAAGTACTTTGGTTCCATAACCTTCCATATCAATTCATAAGTTGTTAAATTAGCTTAATTAAGTGTTATAACATCATAATATATCATATATAATCAGTAGTGATCATCCAAAACTCATATAAGTCAAACTAGAGTAAAATTCATAAAAGTCGAATTTGCATGTTTTAAGTTTTTCCAAATCTTGTAGGAATTGTTTTGATTTTTGTGTTTGGATTCAGGACTTGTGCTTTTCACAGATTCATATATACCAGCTTAACTACAGGAATCCACCTTTGGCTTATTTTTATGATTTTTTTTTAGTTGGCTTATGACGTGCCGTAATCATTGGATTAGATTTAAGGGGGTGTTTGGATTATATAGGTTCTGTGAATATTAGTAAGTGTAATGCTTTTCTTTCTGCATGTTTAGACTCCATTAGGCATATTAGAGTTAGTTATAGCATAAAACTTGTAGGTTTAATAGCAAAAAGTCAAATTGCATCTTTGATTCATGTATGCCTACATAACCAGTAATCTCATATGCATATTTGTTTCATTCTGCTTATTTTATGTTTGTGTTTAAGTTCTTAGTGCCTCATTATCATTAAGTAACATAGTAGAGTAGAATTAGACTGTTGAAATCCAAATTAGTCAACTTTTCATGTAAACTCAAAAAGTCAAATTTGCATAGTTTAAGGAGAAATCCAAAAATTCCAAGAATTTTCAGGAATTTTATGTTTGGAATGAGGCTTTGATATTTTCACAAGTTGATATCTACCAGCTGAACTTTTGAATCCCATCCTCTGCTTATTTTTAAGATTTTTTCTTATTAGCCTTTTGCAGCCCCCGAAGTATGCCATTTAGCCTTGTTTCTTTCTAAATAGTACAATGTGCCTGAGCACTCGTTTTGGCTGACGGCCTGGGCTTATTTTAGGTTTTTGAGTTTAACTGAGTTTGTTTAGGTATATTACACTATACCTGAGGTTTTTGTGCATTCTGCTTATCAACTGCTTATTCTAAATGCTTATTTAAAACTGCTTATTGATTTTCTAGCTTATTATGTGGGCTTATTTTTGTTTTTATTGTTTAGTTGTGCATATTTAAGTTAGTTGAACCTTCCCTAAGCTTTTGGTGTGATTTGGTGCATAAGTGCTTATTCTAAGTGCTTATTTAAAGTGCTTATTTGCCCAATTCAGCTTATTAGTGGGCTTATCTAACTTTTTATATTTTTTCTAGGTTTAGTATATTATTTTAGAATTTCCATAAAATTTTCAGATTTTTCTAAGCTACTTTTCTTAATTAATATTTTTTTAAGTATTTGTAAATCATTTTAAATTCATAAAAAATAAATAAAAACCCAAAAAAAATTAATTTCAGTTTTAAAATTAGTTTTAAGTTATTTTAGAATTTTCAAGATTTAATTTTTATTTTTCTAGCTTAAAATAATATCTAAGTGTATTTTAGTATAATTTAAATTAGTTTAAAATAATTAATAAATAGTTATTAATTAATAATAATTAATTAAATAGTTATAAAAATAATTTTAATCCAATAATTTTATTTTATCATTTGGATTCTAAAAATATAAATTTCACATCCATGGGATTTATATTGGACAAAACTCACGTTTTATTTTGTACGTTAAACATAGTTTTTAATTTAAACTTACGCGTTTTTAGTTTTTTAAACGTTTTTAAATAATTTAGTTTTACGTTTTAATTAAAATAGTTTATTAAAGTCATTTACTTTTATAATCCCTTAGATTAATCATTCACTCACCATTATCCTTTTCTCATTCAAAATCACCCGATCAGGAATTCGTTTAAATCCAAATTGCACGCCTCGTTGGGACACAACGACCCGGGGAAACACTGTATTCCACGGGGAGAATTGAGCCTAAGGAGTTTGACTTTGTTGACCAAATCACTTGGTCAATTTAGTTGACCGTTTAGGCTCAATCAAGCTTGCAGACCGTACTATATCTCGTCCTCTCGGCATTGCCGAATATATCTTCGTGAAAGTATGAAAGTTCCATTTTTCGGCAGATTTTGTGATTGTTGATTTCGATGCTGACCCAAGAGTTCCTCTCATTCTCGGGAGGGGATTCTTAAGAACGGGTCGTGCTCTAATCGATGTTTTCGAGGAAGAAATCACTTTACGTGTTGGTAATGAAGCCATCACATTCAATCTTGATCAGACTTCAAGATACTCCTCCAACTATGACGCTGAAATGGTAAACCGAATTGACATCATCGATGTTGCGTCAGAGGAGTATTCTCAAGAGGTCCTCGGTTTCTCAGCAAGTGGCAGTACCACTCTTTCTTCTGAGTCTATCATATCCGACTCTTCCCCTTCTCTCACTCCGTTTGAGGGAAGTGACTTCCTTTTGGAAGAAGTCGAGGCTTTTCTTGCTCAGGATAGCTCAATCTCTCATGAGATTGATGAAAACTATCTTGACCCGGAGGGGGATATTCTTCTTCTTGAAAGATTGTTAAATGACGATCCTTCACCCTCTCGGTCTCCAAAACAACTTCATAAAGCGGAAATTAAGTCTATTGAAAAATCTGAAGAATTTCGTGAGGTCGAGCTCAAGGACTTGCCTCCTCATCTAGAATATGCATTTTTGGAGGGTGATGATAAATTACCCGTCATTATTGCTAAAGACTTGAAAGATGAGGAAAAGGCTCCACCCCTAAAGGTTCTTAAGTCACACAAGCAAACAATTGCTTGGAAACTCTCCGACATTAAGGGTATTAGCCCGGACTTTTGTACACACAAAATCTTAATGGAGGATGACTTTAAGCCAGCAGTGCAACAACAGAGAAGGGTGAATCCCAAAATCCACGAAGTTATCAAACAAGAGGTTCTAAAACTTCTTGATGCGGGATTGATTTACCCTACATTTGACAGTCCTTGGGTTAGCCCAATTCATTGCGTTCCTAAAAAGGGTGGCATAACCGTTGTCACCAACGAGGAAAATGAGTTGATTCCAACTCGTTTGGTCACGGGTTGGCGAGTATGTATTGACTATCGTAAGTTGAATGAAGCCACCCGTAAAGACCATTTTCCTCTGCCTTTTATGGACCAGATGCTCGAAAGACTAGCGGGGAATGAATACTACTGTTTCCTCGATGGTTTCTGTGGAAAACTAGAAGGGGGGTTGAATAGTTTTATGTCTTTTTAATTCGTTATAAAAGATAGTTTTAGTGTTTTCTTAGCTTTTAAAAACTTAGATTCGATAATATGTGATCTCAAGTCTTGTACAATATGAACAATTAACAATACACAATATATAACAATGATAAGTAATGAAATAAGTAAGAGATGGAAAGATCGAACCGCGAGACAAGAGATTTATAGTGGTTCGGCTACAAGGACACCTTCCTTGCCCTACTCCACTCCCCGAGCACCTAACTCGAGAGTTTTCTTCACTATATCAACAAGCTCCCTTATGGCGGAGAAAACCGTACACACCAATTTACACACCAATTTTCACACCACAACTTCGTCACACCTAAGTCACAACTTCTACACAACTTCTTCAAGTCAATCTACTTCACAACTAACTACTCCACACCTATCTTCTTCACACCAATCTAGTTCCTAACTTTTCTTCTTCACACCAAGCTACTAACTAATCACACAATCTATATCTAGCACAACTATCTACAATCAAATATTCACAACAATCTTCACAAAGAATAATGTAAATGATCTTTGATGATGCACCAACAACTTGGATGTGGAGATCACAACAAGTTGTAATACTTCTTGTCTTGAGGGATAGAAGTATTCTTCTCTTGCACTTGAGAGGATGAAGTTTGGATCACTTTGAAACAAAGAATTATACACTTATGATCAAAGGATAAGAGAATAGAGATATGGATCTAGATCAGAAAGTTTAGAAGTGCAAAAGGTGAGAAAATTCTGAGGGGTGAATCAGTATTTATAGGGGGAAAATATTGTTCTGGAGCGTGACCGGTCCCCTTAATTAGTGGCCGGTCCCCTTAATGATTAAGGGGACCGCCTAAGGAATTAAGGGGGCCGCCCCTTCAGAACGTTGGTTTTTCTTGTCTTTTAGTGGGGAATATTTTTCTGGATAGAATTTGCCATTTTTGGTTGGAAATTTGAAATCAAATATTTATAATGAATTAAACGTATTCTTTTAATTCAAAAAATAATTTTGTAAAAGATATAAGATGTTTAATGCATTTTATAAAAAATCTAGTGATTAGAGAAATTTCCTTTGATCATGAAATGTAATAAACCCTTTGTTTATTCATACCTTAAGAGATATGGAATCAAAGACATGTATTAAACACTAAAAACTTGTTTGCGTCATAAGTTTTAGATTAATGAGTTTATGCTTTGTAATTATCAAAACATAGAGACATTGTTAATTATGCTAACAATGTTTTAAGACATTATTTATGTCAACAATCTCCCCCTTTTTGATGATTACAAAACCTTAAACTCATTAGGCCTAAAAAATAATTTTTAGACAAGAATTTAGTGTTTAACATTCTCTTCTCCCCTTTTTTGTAAAATCAAAAAGGTTAAAGCTCCCCCTTGATGTGTACTCCCCCTCATTTGAGAGCACCAAGGGAATGAGTTATGGAAATCTTGGCTACACAAAATATTAGAAGAGAACAAGGCACATATACATGCAAAGCAAAAAAAATAGATTCATTCAAGCATCATAGAAAGCATTACAACATTTAATATGCTTAAGGCATATTAATCATAATAAAACAAAAGAAAAGACATAGTCCTATATTGCCTAGAAGGAACACTTGGACTTGCTTGCAACTCATGGTTGATTGATTTATTTGCTTGAAGGATAACATAAGCATAAAGCTTAGTTGTTATATGGAGAAGGATATGGAGTGAGGTATGGAGCGGAAGAGGTTGCCCTTACGATATTGTATCGTGTTAGGGGTGGAATGGGATGAGATCGCGTGAGTAGATATTCAATCCAAGAAATATCTTCACTCAAGTAAAGGATTTGTTTTTGGAGAAAGATGCAACAAGGGCAATAGTGAGTGTGGTTTGTAACTTGATCCAAGTTGAGAGAGTGAGGAAGGCAATTGTTGTAGGGTGATGATGGAGGTTGCCCTTTGTTGCGTTGTGCAAGATGCATGGCATTGAGATCACGAAGATCATGGATTTGTGATATTTCATCACGGAACTTTTGCTTTTCCGTGGTAATGTGGAGAAAGTCATTGTGTTGATATGGATGAATTGGGTTTGTGTAGTTGGAGTTGTAGTGGGATGGTTGATCAAACTTGTATGGATCATTACAAGTGATTGGAGGATGAGGTGAGTGATTTGGCATGAAGGAAGATGTTTGGCCAATGTTGTATGGTTTGTAAGTAGGATCAAATGAATGTCCTTGTGAATTTGGTGGAAAGTTTGGGAAGTAAGTGGTTGGTGTTGAATGACTTCCAACTTCATGTGTTACGATGGATTTGTTTCGAGGGCTTTTTCTTCGCCAAACGGGTTTTTCCGTCATTTTTGCAAGCCTTGAGGCTTTTGGTTTGGGTTTGTTTGGAGAAGCCATGAAGGGATGAGTGAAGAGTTTTGAGGATTGGGGGTATTTATAGTGTAAGATTTGTGTGTTTATGGATGGATAAAGTTTGTTTGGGAGATTAGGACAAAATGTGTTGGTGAAAATTTGGAAATGTAAGTTGAAATGGGCTAAAAAGCAAAAAAGATTCTGTAAACCCGACCATCAGATGGCCGGTCCCCTTAATTATGGGGCGGTCCCCTTAATGATTAAGGGGGCCGCCTTACAAAATTAAGGGGGCTGCCCATCTGGTGATTTTCAGGTTGCCAGAATTAGGTTTTTGGCAGAAAATTTGCAGAAAGGTTGTGTGTTTGGATTAGAGTTCAAGCAAGTTCAATTCCCTTAGGCAATATAGAATCTAATCTAATCAAGATATAGCATGCATGCAATAACACATAGGCAAAAGAGCAATTAATCAACACATAATAAGCAAGGGGAGGTAAGTAAAGGCAAGATCACTTAAACTTCCTAAGGCACCTATCTTAGATTAAAGGCAAAGGCAATTAGTGGGTGAAAAGCTAGTGATAGATTAAGATGACACCATTATTAGTGAATTTGTCCTAGTGAGTGTCTATATGCAACAAATGTGGAGTTGTGATTGTTTTGACTCCAAGATGCAAAAAGAAATAACGATCCTAAGAAACAATCCAAATGATCTCCTTGATTCAATTTTTGCTCGATCATGAATGTCAAAGACTTATATTAGATTATATACCTTGACAATTTATGTGAGAGTTTATGCATGATTTTGAAAGACAGTGTTTTTAGAATTAGTCAACAATGCAAGGAAAATGATCTTCATGTGATTTCTAGATTGTGAGAATAATTTTTAGAGAAAATTGATTGAGTTTTACAAAAAGGTTCATGCAAAGAAAATAAATCTTCTCAATCTTTAGTTTTGTGCGAAATAGATTCCTAGACTCAGAAAAGATGAAATGGAGAAAAATAAATTTTATGCAAGTATAAATTTCTATTAATTCAATATAATTTAGTCAACTTGTTCCATCATTCCTAATCCTAAACGCAAGTGGTTGAATAATTCACGCTTAAGGGGTTTTGTGAATATATCCGCAATGTTGTCTTCCGATGCAACCTTTTCTATAGATATATTTTCTTTTTGTACATTATCCCTAAGAAAATGGTGACGTATTTCTATGTGTTTAGTCCTAGAGTGCTGCACCGGATTTTTACTTAAATCTATCGCACCTTTGTTATCGCACATAATGGGGACATTTTCTAACCTAATGCCACAGTCTACGAGAGCTTGTTTCATCCATAGTGCTTGTTGACATGCCTTTTCGGCGCTTACATATTCGGCTTCGGTGGTAGAAATAGCAAGAGCGGTTTGCTTCTTCGAAAACCAAGACGTTAGACAACATCCCATAAACATGCAAATACCGCTAGTGCTCTTTCTATCTACGTAGTCTCCCGCATGATCCGAATCCGCATAGACGATGGTTTCTATGCCGGATCCCTTAGGATACCATAATCCTAAATGTATAGTGCCTTGAATGTATCGGAAGATACGCTTAACCGCTTCTAGGTGAGAGGTTTTGGGATCCTCTTGAAAACGGGCACAAAGGCAGACACTAAACATGATGTCGGGTCTACTTGCCGTCAAGTATAGTAAACTACCTATCATTCCTCTATACTTGGTGTTATCTACGGACTCACCTTCATCGTCCTTTGTGAGCTTTACCTCCGTAGACATGGGAGTTTTCATGGGTTTTGAGTCTTCTAGGCCAAATTTCTTAAGCATTTCCTTAATGTACTTAGATTGGTTAAAAAATATTCCATCTTCTAATTGTTTTATTTGTAATCCTAGGAAGAAGTTAAGTTCACCCATCATACTCATCTCAAACTCATCATGCATGATTTTGGCAAATTCATCACACATGTCTTGACAAGTCGATCCAAATATGATATCATCAACATATATTTGGACAATGATGAGATTTGGGTCTTTCCTTTTAGTGAAAAGAGTGTTATCTAACATTCCCATGGAATAATCATGTTTAATAAGAAAAGCTTTTAATCGATCATACCAAGCTTTGGGAGCTTGTTTGAGTCCATACAAAGCTTTCTTTAACTTATAAACATAATCAGGTTTTGCGAAGTCAATGAATCCTGGAGGTTGTGCCACATATACCTCCTCATTGATAAAACCGTTAAGGAATGCACTTTTCACGTCCATTTGGAATAACTTAAAATCTAGGGCGCAAGCATAGGCAAGTTATATCCTAATCGATTCTAGTCTAGCTACGGGGGCATACGTTTCGTCATAATCAATTCCTTCTTGTTGATTATAACCTTGGGCAACTAACCTAGCTTTATTCCTAGTAACTATTCCATTCTCGTCTAACTTATTCCTATATACCCATTTGGTTCCTATGATGGTCATATCCTTTGGATTTGGGACTAATTCTCAAACATCATTTGCCTTAAATTGATTTAATTCTTCTTGCATAGCTATAACCCAACTTTCATCCTTTAAAGCCTCGCTAATATTCTTAGGTTCTATTGCTGAGAGGAAACAAAAGAAATTGTTTTTATCTTGAGCTTGTGACCTAAGGGTTCTTTGGTTAAGATGTCCTATTATATTATCTAATGGATGTGATCTAGATTCTTTAATATTAACTAGCAGGGTACCCGCGCGTTGCGGCGGCGGGTACCCTGAAATAAATTTTTTCGGTGAATCATTATTTTAGTTTATTATGTTTTTTTTCAAAATAAATTTACGGATATCAAGAATTTCGTTTAACCCGTGCCCGTTCAGGCTCGAGCCAGTTTGGCCCGCGCCCATTCGGGATCAAGCTCATTTGGCCCGTTGCCCGTTCGAGCTTGAAATATATTACGATGCAAATAACGTTCCTCGAGATAAGTCTCTTTATACTTTTTGTCAATATTTCATGAGATCTTATGATAAGAAAAAACAAAATAGTGAAATATTTATTATTTAATTTAGGGTATTAATTTAAACTGGTATATGAAAATTGTTTAATTGGTTCCCATTATCTATACTACATCTATACTAAATATAAAGGAAAAATGGTCAAAGTGGAAAAGTGGAAAAGTGGAAAAGTGAAAAGTCAAGTAATGTGAAATGTTGAAAAATCTTATTAAAGGAAATTATGAAATGTAATTAATACTCTTATTAAAACACCCCATTACTTAAAAGTACAATGATTTATTCACATTGCACAACCAATTAAAAACATATCTACCAAATTAAATACAACCAATTAAAACAATTAATACAAATCACAAACCGGGTTGACCTGGGATGCTTCAAACCCGACGGGTTGAACCGGTTTAATTTGACCCGTTTTTTACCCAACCTAGCAAGTTGACCTGGTTTAAATCGACCAATTTTTCGACCGGAACGGTTCAACCGGTTGAACCACCCGGGTCGAACCGAGTTTCAACACATTATGTTTAATTCCCAAATATTCAAACTTTTATTATTTTTAATTTATAACCTATAAACTTTTTTTTATCAATAAACTATGTGTCATTATAAAATCCCGTTGATATGCACGGATAATCGTCTAGTAATTTAAATTGTATAACGCATTTGAAGTTGCAATTTTCTCAATCTAAATGATTGTTACAAAAATAAATAGAATTGATTCTCACATTTACTTTGAAAAATTACTTTCTAAACTACAATAAATAATCTTAGGTCAATGTATATTTACGTGAAATAATACACAGCTTTTATGTTATTTAATGTATTACCAAAAGTTGTTGTCAGTTTCCTTATGAAAGAGTTGACAAAAGTAGTGTACCGTATTTCGACATAGCATATCACAATTTATATCTCTGAAACATTTATCTTCTTTTTAAATTACAATGAAGTTTGGTCTTCATATCGATGCGTGTTCTAATAGCAATAAGTTTTTATAATATTCTGAACACAATAAACCTAAACTTAAAACCTACCTCCCAGCCTCCCATCTAGTGTTTTTCTCCTACCTAATTTTTCTCTACACTTGTAGCCACACCTCCCATTCCTTCTTCATTGGGTACTATTTTTGATCTCTTTATTTTGAGTAACCCATGAAGAACACCAACCCAAACATAAATCAAGAACCTTTTTTGATAACCAAATACCAAACCGAACATAAATCAACAATCCTTTTTGATCTTTTGGTAAAACTTAGAGTACCAACAAACTACGACCATTGCACTACATGTCTTCAAGATCTTATATGGAGGTCTCGGGTAGGTGTTTTGTGTTTTTTGTTTTATCTTTTAGGATCTATGATGGCTTGGTTTTCGTATTGAAAATATTTTTAAAGGTCTTGTTATCTCATAAGAAATACAAAGGAAAACATCACTGAGATCTTAAAAAAATATGTGACATTCTTTAAATTTTTTCTATAGATCCGTTGCCATTTCGTTTCGTTAGAAAAAACATCACTAAGATCTCATAAGGTTGTATTGTGTTTCATTTCATTTATGTTCTTGTTTGTTCTTGAGATTCTTTAAACGAAATAAAGATTGAATATGAGCACTCTTGCTCTTATTCATTCTTTTTATTTTTCGGATATTGAAAAACAAGATTAACTTGTCACAGATCTATGATGGGTCGGAATTAAATATGGATGGGTTTTAATTGAGGGTTGTACATTATGTTCTAATAATTGTAATATTATGTTTAGGGGTGTTTTTAATGGTATTTAATGTATAATTCTAAGATTTTGGTCTGAATTTCGAGTTATGCTTGTTTTTGTTGTAAATAATGCTTTGCTTGTTGTAAATATGAAAAATCATTGCTTTAAAGTGCTGTAAACATTGCATAATTTTTTGTACATTTGAAATTTTTGGAGAGAGATTCATTTGCCTATTATATGTAGTATAGATAGTTTCGTTATTTTCTAAGTGAATGTCTTCATTATCATTTCCTATGGGTTTTGTTTTACTAACCTCAATAGCTTCATCTTCGACTAAATCATCATCTTAAGGTAATGTTTTATGAGGTGGTGGTGTTTCATCAAATGTTACATTTAATGATTCCTCTACTTTCATGGAGTGTTTGTTGAGTATTATATATGCTTTGCTATTTTGTGAGTATCCTAAAAATATTTCTTCATATGATTTTGGATCAAACTTAGTGAGGTAATCCTTAGTGTTTAAAATATAGCATTTACTTCCAAATACCCTAAAGTAGCTTAAATTTGGTTTTCTACCTCTTAATAACTCATAAGGAGTTTTTCCTAGAATTCTTCTAATTGATACCCTATTTAAAATATAAGTTGATGTATCTACGGCGTGACACCAAAATTTTTGTGGGATGGATTGTTCATTTAACATAGTTCTACTCATTTCTTGTAGTGACCTATTTTTTCTTTCTACTACGCCATTTGATTGAGGAGTACGAGGAGCGGAGAAATTGTGAGATATTCCATTTAACTCACAATATTTTCCGAATTGTACTTCGTTATCAAATTCCCTACCATGGTCCGTCCTAATGGCAACTATTGAGCATCCTAATTTGTTTTGAATCATTTTACTAAATATTTCGAATTTTTCAAAGGCTTGGGTTTTGTCACTTAAAAACCTAGTCCACGTGTATCGTGAGTAGTCATCTACTATTACTAAGGTATATTTGTTTCCTCCATAGCTCCGCACAGCGGATGGACCAAAAAGATCCATATGTAATAATTCTAGGCACCTAGTAGTGGATACTATATTCTTAGCTTTGTGACTAGCATGAGCTTGTTTTCCAATTTTACATGCATCACAAAAATGCTTGTCATATTTTAGATTAGGCAAATTTCATATTAATTCCTTAGAGGCCAAAGATTGTATTTGTTGCATGTTAGCATGTCCTAATCTCCTATGCCACAATGTAGAGTTTTCATCTAGGGTCGTTAGGCATATCCTATCCTCAGGTTTGTTTCATAGTTTCATAACATATATGCCACCTTTCCTAATTCCTCTACCTATAATTTTTCCATTCTTAACTATTTCGCTATCCTCTTCAGTAAATGTGACTCTACATTTATTATCACATATTTGTCCTACACTAAGCAAGTTATATGTTAAATTATCTACATGCTCTACATTTTCAATAGTAAGAGAGTCTTGAGAAATCGTACCTTTGCCAATGATTTTTCCACGTAAGTCACTACCAAAAATAACGTTACCTCCATTGTATGCCTTGTATGTAGAGAATAGCTTGCGGTTCCCCGTCATGTGCCTCGAATATCCGCTATCTTTGATCCATTCGTCAGGTTCCAAGTCAATTCCTAAACATATTTCGTCGGTTTCTTTTGCCATGAAACACCTTTCGTCTCTTGGCTTTTCAACTTCTTCTTTGTCACTATCACTCCATGTTCCACTAACAAAAGCACCTTGATTTTCATAACCCGGTGGCTTTAGACATTCGCCAATGAGATGATTTGGACTTCCACATCTAAAGCACTTTCTTTTCCCGTAGTTGTCACTTCTATTCCTTTGGAATGCTTTTCTTTCGTCTCGTAATGATCTAGTGAATCTTCCTCGTCTCTTGAAGAACTTCTTGAATTCTCTTACGGCCATTGCATATTCTTCGTCTTCACTTTCGTCACTTGAATCATCATCATCACTAGGTTCCTTTTTGGCTTTTAGAGCAATGGATGTGGTTTGTTCTTTCTTGACTTTGACCGTTTCCGAATCTCTTCTTATGATTTCTTCATGAACCTTCAAGTTGCCAATTAGTTCATCTAGTGATAACGTCATCAAGTTCTTTGATTCTTCAATTGCCGTGACCTTAGCTCGCCATTTTGGATGCAATGCCCTAAGAAATTTCCTAACACAATTTTTACTAGAAAATTTCTAATCAAGTGCTTTTAAACTTGTGATGATAGTGTTAAACTTAGCAAAAGCATTATCAATTGATTCCTCTTCCGGAATCGTAAATTGTTCATATTATTGTACAAGAAGATCTATTTTATTATCTTTGACTTGGCTATTACCTTGGTGAGTAATTAGTAAAGAATCCCAAATTTCTTTGGCGGTTTTACACATAAAAATTCTTTCATATTCTTTGCGTGGTAACGCATTATAAATTACCATTTTAGCCTCATTATTTTTTGCTAATTTCTTTTTCAAATCATCATTTTGTTCTTCGAAAGATACAATTTCATTCATTTTAGTTTCAACATTATATTGAATAGGAGGAAAATCACCACAGGTAATAATATGCCAAAGATCAAGATCTTTTGATTTCACATACGTTTCGAATCTATTTTTCCAATATAAAAATCCATCACTTTCAAATAGTGGTGGTCTTTGCATAGATTGCCCTTCTAAATATTTTCAGATTCCATAGATCGTTACAAGTTTTAAAATACAATATATTTTAAAAATCTTGCTAGACGTGGCTCTGATACCAATTGTGGAAAACTAGAAGGGGGGTTGAATAGTTTTACGTCTTTTTAATTCGTTATAAAAGATAGTTTTAGTGTTTTCTTAGCTTTTAAAATCTTAGATTCGATAATATGTGATCTCAAGTCTTGTACAATATAAACAATTAACAATACACAATATATAACAATGATAAGTAATGAAATAAGTAAGAGATGGAAAGATCGAACCGCGAGACAAGAGATTTATAGTGGTTCGGCTACAAGGACACCTTCCTTGCCCTACTCCACTCCCCGAGCACCTAACTCGAGAGTTTTCTTCACTATATCAACAAGCTCCCTTATGGCGGAGAAAACCGTACATACCAATTTACACACCAACTTCGTCACACCTAAGTCGCAACTTCTACACAACTTCTTCAAGTCAATCTACTTCACAACTAACTACTCCACACCTATCTTCTTCACACCAATCTAGTTCCTAACTTTTCTTCTTCACACCAAGCTACTAACTAATCACACAATCTATATCTAGCACAACTATCTACAATCAAATATTCACAACAATCTTCACAAAGAATAATGTAAATGATCTTTGATGATGCACCAACAACTTGGATGTGGAGATCACAACAAGTTGTAATACTTCTTGTCTTGAGGGATAGAAGTATTCTTCTCTTGCACTTGAGAGGATGAAGTTTGGATCACTTTGAAACAAAGAATTATACACTTATGATCAAAAGATAAGAGAATAGAGATATGGATCTAGATCAGAAAGTTTAGAAGTGCAAAAGGTGAGAAAATTCTGAGGGGTGAATCAGTATTTATAGGGGGAAAATATTGTTCTGGAGCGTGACCGGTCCCCTTAATTAGTGGCCGGTCCCCTTAATGATTAAGGGGACCGCCTAAGGAATTAAGGGGGCCGCCCCTTCAGAACGTTGGTTTTTCTTGTCTTTTAGTGGGGAATATTTTTTTGGATAGAATTTGCCATTTTTGGTTGGAAATTTGAAATCAAATATTTATAATGAATTAAACATATTCTTTTAATTCCAAAAATAATTTTGTAAAAGATATAAGATGTTTAATGCATTTTATAAAAAATCTAGTGATTAGAGAAATTTCCTTTGATCATGAAATGTAATAAACCCTTTGTTTATTCATACCTTAAGTGATATGGAATCAAAGACAAGTATTAAGCACTAAAAACTTGTTTACGTCATAAGTTTTAGATTAATGAGTTTATGCTTTGTAATTATCAAAACATAGAGACATTGTTAATTATGCTAACAATGTTTTAAGACATTATTTATGTCAACAGTTTCTCGGGTTACTTCCAAATACCCATTGATCCACAGGATCAAGAGAAAACTACCTTCACACGCCCCTACGGAACTTTTGCTTACAGATGTATGCCTTTCGGCTTATGTAATGCACCAGGCACGTTCCAAAGGTGCATGATGTCAATATTTTCCGACATGATCGGGAAAACCATGGAGGTATTTATGGATGACTTTTCAGTCATCGGGGATTCATTCCAGTCTTGTCTCTCCCACTTGGAACAGATGCTAAAACATTGTAAAGAAACGAACTTGAGTCTCAACTGGGAGAAGAGCCATTTTATGGTTAAAGAGGGCATTGTCCTCGGCCATAAAATTTCAAAAAACGGGATTGAGGTTGACAAAGCCAAAATTGATGTCATAGCTAAATTACCTCATCCCACTACCGTTAAAGGTGTTAGGAGCTTTTTGGGTCATGCCGGCTTCTATCGTAGGTTTATCCAAGATTTCTCTAAAATCGCCCGGCCTATGACCCATCTCCTCGAGAAGGATGCTCCTTTTATCTTCTCTCCTGAGTGCATCGAAGCTTTTGAAACATTGAAGAAAAAGCTTACTGAGGCACCGATTCTTGTTGCCCCCGATTGGGACCTACCTTTTGAGCTTATGTACGATGCTAGTGATTTTGCCATATGTGCGGTCTTGGGGCAACGAAAAGCAAAATACTTTCAGCCTATACACTACGCAAGCAAAACTATGACCGAGGCTGAAAGTCATTACACCACCACTGAAAAATAACTATTGGCTGTGGTGTATGCCTTTGAAAAATTCCGGCCATAATTAATACTGACCAAATGCGTAGTGTATACGGATCACTCGGCTTTGAAGTACCTATTTGCAAAACAAGATGCAAAGCCGAGGCTACTCCGTTGGGTTCTCCTCCTCCAAGAATTTGATATCATTATCCGTGATAAAAAAGGAGCCGAGAACCTTGCTGCTGATCATCTCTCACGATTAGAAAACCCTCACCAGGATGTGTCTGAGAAACAGGAAATAAATGAAACATTTCCTCTCGAGATACTCAATGCTGTTTCTTTTCGTGGTGACTCTACTACCCCATGGTTTGCCGACTTTGCAAACTACCATGCGGGTAACTTCATCGTGAAGGGGATGTCATCCCAACAGAATCTGTGCCGATCAAGTCATCAGACGATGTGTTTACGGACAGGAAGCCGCTGATATTCTCAAGGCTTGCCATGCTGGACCTACCGGGGGCCACCATAGTCCTAACTACACCGCCAAAAAGGTGTTTGACTCCGGTTTCTATTGGCCCACAATTTATAAGGATGCCCACGAATTAGTCAAAGCTTGTGACGTTTGTCAGCGTCACGGGAATATTTCACAAAAGAATGAAATGCCACAAAATGCCATTCAAGTTTGTGAAATCTTTGACGTCTGGGGCATTGATTTTATGGGGCCATTCCCATCTTCTCGTGGAAACAAATACATCCTCGTAGCTGTTGACTATTTGTCAAAATGGGTTGAGGCAAAAGCCTTACCCACCAACGATGCCCGAGTTGTTGTGAAATTCTTGAAATCCCTCTTTGCTCGTTTTGGAACTCCCCGTGCCATCATTAGTGATCGCGGTACACACTTTTGCAATGATCAATTCGCAAAAGTCATGCTTAAGTATGGTGTTACTCACCGTCTTTCTACCGCGTATCACCCACAAACAAGTGGGCAGGTGGAGGTTTCAAACCGTGGTATTAAACGGATTCTTGAGAGGACCGTAGGTGAAAACCGTGCTTCCTGGTCGGACAAACTAGATGATGCACTCTGGGCCTTCCGTACAACTTATAAAACACCCATCGGGTGTACTCCCTTCAAGCTTGTATACGCGAAGGCGTGTCATTTACCGATCGAGCTCGAGCACAAAGCCTATTGGGCCTTGAAACATGCAAACTACGACCTTCATAAAGCGGGTGATCACCGTAAAGTTCAACTCAATGAATTAAACGAACTTCGTGATCAAGCCTACGAGAACTCTTTAATCTACAAAGAAAAGACAAAGAAGATCCTTGACTCCAAAATTAAGAACCGCATTTTCAACGTCGGTGACAGAGTCCTTCTTTTCAATTCAAGGTTAAAGATCTTCTCGGGGAAATTAAAAACCTGATGGACTGGACCATTCACTATTGCAAAAGTATACCCATACGGGACTGTTGAGTTATCTCAACCAGAAGGTCCAAACTTCAAAGTGAATGGTCATCGTTTGAAACACTATTTTGGAGAGGACATACCATCCATGATTGTCCCGAATCTCCAAACTTTCCCCATGGACCAATGAATTCGGGGATCGTGTCAAGCTAGTGACTCGGTGAACAAAAATTAGCAAAATATGGGTTTTCACCCATATCTCTGACTCTTTCTACTTTCTAACACCTTAGTGTGGGGGAGTGGCCGTCTCCCACCTTTTGCAAAGTAAATATGTATATAAGTTTCCTTTAAAAAAAATGTTTGTATGTACATATAAATAAAGTGAAAAATTAAAACAATATTTCCACAATTAGCTTAGAATATTACCTTTTTCCGTTCAAAGAGTCGGCATAATAGCCGGGACTTTGAATAATGAGGACAATATTCAATTCTAAGTGTGGGGGGGAAATTCTAGCGAATTTTATCACAAAATACTTTCTAAGTACCCTCATTTTGGCCCAAATTTTCCACAAATTTTTTCACTTTATTTCAAAAATTTTGTGGTTATCAGTCCGCCATGTCTAAACGACAAAAGGATTGGCTAATCCAGGAGCAAACGGCTCTTGGTAAAGATATCTCAAATCCGTTGACGGCTTTCAATTTGCCCCAAATTGTATGGTATCTCAACTCGCCATATCCAAAAAAGTGAAAGAGTTGGCTAGCCCGCAAGATTATGGCTTGTGGTAAAGGCAGTGGAAAAACCATAATTGGTAATCAGCTCACCAAGATGTCGACTATGTCCGTCAATAGTTGGCTAGTCCAGAAGCAAACGGCTTTTGGTAAAGACAAATCAAATCCGTTGACAGCTGGTGGTTTGCTCAAAATCACATGGTTATCAGGTGGACCATAGTTCTTACTTGAACTGAAACATTTAGCTACTCCAGAAGTAATGGCTTTTGGTAAAGAGTTTCAAATACATTAAGTTTTTCTCAAAAGATTGCTAGGGACTAGCAATATTTTAGTGTGAGGGATTGATGAGTGCTCAAACACTCATCATTTTTACCTATTCTGAGCTGCCAAAACATCTAAAAACACTCAAAATTGCATCAAAATAATGAAATTATCCCAGGAATGTGTTTTATATGTTTCAGATGCAAAATAATAAAAAACAGATGAAAAATAAACAAAGTTTGCATAATTGGCAGTTTTGGTCCCTCATCTTTCAAAAGTTGTCAAATCTAGTCCCTGGTTATTCTAAAAACTTGAAAAAGTCACCAAAGGTCCTTTTAAATCACAAAGTTACATATTTAGTCCTTTGGTGCAAAGTTTCACAAAATTGCAAGTTTAGTCCCTTAACTTTGAAAATTGACAAAAATGGTCCCTGGGATATTAAAACTTTGAGAAAAACAAATTTTGTCCTTGTACTTCTCATATATGGCTGGAATGGTCCTTGGTTGGCAAGTTTGGTAAAATTAAAAAACAGGTCCCTGAAGTGTGGTGAATTGGCAAAATTGGTCCTTGGGTTTCATAAGTGAAAAAAATCATCATTGGTCTGTGTACTATTCAACATTGGCAAGATTGGACCCTGTGAGAACCTTGGAAAAATTGCAAGTTCAAACCCTCAAAAATTCACCAAATTACAAAATTGGTCCTTGTGTTAATATTACAAACCAAACGAATCCCTTAATATTAAACCCATCCAAATACCAATCCAATCCAAGCAAACATCCAACCCACACCCTTCCCCAAGCCCACTCCCACAGGCCCATCTCCTTTTTATATCAACCAGGGTCAAACATTGACCCTGTGGTCAATACCGGTCAACCATCCCCAATACACACCTCAAAACCACCCCACTCTCCCAAAACCACCCTGCAAAACCACCCACTTGCCAGTCAGATCTCCACCGCCCACTCCACCACAAATACCTAACAAGACAACCCCTCATAAATGCACCACCCCCTTGTGGTTTAAACGGCTAGGATCACTTACAGAGATCTAACGGTTCAAGATTGGATTGGGAAAGGTTTAGTGGGACCCCAGAAGCTCAAAAGCTCAAGTATAAAGGCAGAGGAAGTATGAAGAAGGAGATAGTCCATGTTTTAGCTTAAATCGTATAAGTTGTAGTATGGTATTTTAGTCAAATGAAAAGCTTCTAAGCATTGTAATAGTCAATTTAGTTGTAATCTAAACTATTTCAAGTAATAAATTTCAAGTTTCAGTAACTCTTCTAGTTTATGCAGTTTTCATTTTTATTTCAAAATCTCCAATTAAGCTTTATTGTTATTTGTGTTAATGTTATGGACTTGTAGGATCACTTAAGCTCCCAGAAGCTTTTAGAAACTCTTAAAAGATAGTAGAATCATAAAACAAGAAAAAAAAAATCAGAAAAACAAAGAAAAAAATAAAAAATTGCAGGTTGAAGATGGTAGATTGCTGGAGCATGGTAAATTGTGGATGGCCATGGGTTTAGTGGCTTGTGGAAGCCTTTAGGTTTGGTTCTTTGGTCCTGTTCTTGGTGCTGGCTTGGATTGCACATTGTAAGTTCAAATTTTCATTTTAGCATTTCACTGTAAAGTTGCTTAATAGTGTAGCTTTCTATGTTTCTAGGTTTGTTTTGTGTTCAGTAGTGATAAATTTGCTTGATAAGTAATACTTGTTAGTCGGGATTCATAGTTGCTTATAGATCATTATTATCACTAAAATTAGTATAATCTGTGTCCTGGGGTTATTGTTGTATTTAACTGTGTTTCTAAGCATCTAGTAGTTCACTACATCATATTAGAATAAATTAGATTTGTCTCACACCTTAAATCAGTATAAAACCTTGAAAATCATAAAACAAGTCTAAATAAGGGACTGTTTGGATTTGCTGAGTTAGTGGTGTATTTGGTAGACTTGTTTGTTGATTCCTATTCTCACATACTTCAATAGGTTATATTAGGATAATTAAACCATAAAATCTAGTGGTGATTTGTCAAAAAGTCAAAATACCTTTGATTTGGTCTAAATGTTTGTCTGTCAAGAAGTTTGAGTCCAAAACCTTCATGAACCTTTCACAATTGGTTGAACTAGCTTAATTAGGTCTTATTTTAACCTAATATAACTTATTCAGTCCATAGGATCAAATCAAATCTCATCAAAGTCAACAAAGGTGAAAGCATAAAAAGTCAAAAGTTCTTAAGTTTTCAGAAAACTCATTTTTTGTGGGATTTTTCTAGAATTTTGTGGAGTGATCCAGGTCCTAAAATTGTTAGAGCTTAAAACCTATCACCTAAGCTTCAATAATCTGTGTTCAGCTTAATTTTAGGATTTTTATTGTAGCTTATACACTAGCTTATTTTGACCTGCAGGGCAAGTACATGCCCTGTGCACATGTTTTTGACCAATATTCCCAAGACCATAACTAGTTTATTAGTGGGCCCCACCCTTAGCTTGTTGGCTTTTTGGAAATCCAAGTAACCCATCTTGATAGATCAGGGCTTATTTCACCCTTTAGAGCTTAATTGGTAGGGCTGCAAGTGCCTTTAAGTTTGATCATTTCCCTGAGTACACTGAGTGACTCAGGTTTTGAGCCCAAGTTACAAGCACCACCCAGTGCTTAATAATAAGCCATAGGCCTAGCTTATTGGCTTATTGAGAAGCCCTCCAGTCCCTTTTTAAATTTCAAGTCTTACTTTGGACTTCACTTGACTTCTGTGGATCCCACAGAGGTCCAAAATCCTTGGGTTTGGCCTATTTTGGCCTCTTAGTTGCTTAAGTGTTTATTTTCTTCAAAATAGCTTTTCCAGTGTGCTTTTCCATTCTTCCTTGCTTATTTCATTTCACTTTAGTTGTTTATATCATAATTTATAGCTTGTATGCACTGTGTGGCTTCTCATTAGCTTTTGCCTTATAAAAATCCAAAATACCATCTGTTAAGCTATTTGGGGGTGCACATAGGTTTTTCTCTTTTAGTTTGATAATTATTAGAATTAAAAATAATTTAATTAATTAATTAGATAATATGAGTAATTAAATAGTCTTCTTAAATTTTAATTAACAACAGTAGGTTTTTATATTTTTCCTAGGTTCTATAAATCATTTAAGACTTTTAGAAAATAGTTTCTTAAATTCTACTGTTCACGTTTTAATTTTCTTACTTAAATTAGTTAAATTAGATTTAAATTAATAATCAAGTAAATAATTAGTTAAATAGTCTAAATATAATTTTTAGAAACTTTTTATAATTTTTTAGGATTCCTGTGATGGTTAATTAGTTTTATAAATGTTTCTATAATTATCTAGTCATCTTTAGTATTATTAGTAATTTAAAATAGTTTAAATAGTTTAATAATTATAATTAGTATTTAATTAAAAGAAAACCCACAAAAAGACAAAAACATTTCTTTTTAATTTTTATATTTTCTTAAAGTTAATTTAGAGGTTTAGAAAATAATTTTGCAAGTTTTTAGTTTAATTTGTAGCCTTTATCATTTTTAGTTTAATTTAATTTAGATTTAAATTACTTTTTAAATAGTTTTAATTAATTAATTAGTATTAAATATTAAAATAATCAAGTAAATAATTTCCTTTTCATTTTAAATTTTCTTTTTATTTTAAGTTTGAAAAAGTTTCACTTGCACCCCCTGTAGTTGTAAATTGTTTAAATTTTACCTTTTTCTCTGTCTGTAACATTTCTGATTTCCAATTTGTGTTTTCGTGATTATATCTGTATATCTGTTATTGTTAATATTATTTCAAATTGTTCAAATTCCAAATAATCAGTAGCATAATCACTTCTCAATCATCTTTGGCTACTGTCCTCAGTACCACTCATTCTCAAAAACGTTTTCAAAACACCATTGCAATCTCGCTGGGACATAACGACCCGGGGAAACACTATACTATCCACGGAGAATTGGCCTAAGCTGTTTTTGACTTATTGACCTTGGTCAATAATATCTGACGGTTTAGCCCCAATCAATGCTATGACACCTTATATCGAAATAGGACCTCTAAGAACTCCAGCCACACTAAAAATAGTAAGTAACCGTAGTTCTTTTCTTAAACGTGAAATGAACATTGTGAAATGAACATTCATACGCCAACGACTCAGATCATTTTTACTCACTACTATAAATAGAGCTTTAATCAAACACCTATACTGACCATAACACCATTCTTTTATTGGTATGTAGAATAATAAAATCCAACATCTCTTATGGTTTTCAACACCATAAACAAGGAACATCATTCTGCACCTAATCCAAATGAAAGAACTTATTCGTTGTTACAACTGATCCAATGATATATTATTTCACATGTTTGTTTTATCAAGCTTACCTTTTTTTCTTTTATAGAAGAATTTGATCGGTGACATAACTTTTGTGTGCAAGGACAGTCATGCATTGTCACGGGATGTAGAATCAATTTGATGCGGTTTTTTTTCTTTTAAATCGTTTCTTTGATTGCTAGTTTGCTATATAAAAAAGGTGATATGGGTATGCTCGAGGATTATTTGTTGGTTTATTTAATGACTAGCAGGTCCCCGCACGATGCAGCTGCGGGCACCCTGTAATTTAATTTTTTCGATTAATAATTTATTTTATTTATACGTTTTTTGGCAATAGCTTTACTGATTAGTTTTTTATGGCAAAAGTTTGATGAAATTTTACTTTGTTTGTATTATTTTATTTATTATTTAATTTATGTTTTTGTTTAGTAGTTTGCTTGGTTTGTACAATATGTGAACATATTTTAGTTTATTATGTTCTTTTGACAATAAATTTACGGATATCAAAAATTTCGTTTAGCTCGTGTCCGTTCGGGCTCGAGCCCGTTTGACCCGTGCCCGTTCGGGCTCGAGCCCATTTGGCCCATTGCCCGTTCGGGCTTAAAAATTTGTATAATATGCTTTATTATTTGTATTAGTGACATTTAATGCAGGAATTGTGTTTAAGTTGGTTGTACAATATGTTTGATAATTTTTATTTCTTATGTAAGGGGTGTTTTAATAAATGTATTAATTATATTTATTGACTATTTAATTAATTGTATTTAATATACATAATGATCAATTTTAAGTCATTAATTTTCAATTTTAAGTCATTAATTTTAAACTTTAATAGCAAAAACAAAGTGGTGTGTACTTTAAGCTTCTCAACTTGTAAATGTCTAATTATATTTCATTTATGGTATTAATTGTTTAATTGTTTTTGAATCACTTGTACTTTAAGCTTCTAAACTTGTAAGGCTTAATTTTAAGTATTATAATTATAGTAGTCCTTTATGCATTATAAGATAGTTAGATTTGCATTGGTTCCGTGTAGGCTTTGAAGAGTTTGGTGTTAATTTATCCAATGTTGCAAATGTATGTTTCTATGGTGTTCCTTGTGGCACAATGAAGTAAGCACTTCCAGTATCCAAAACTAACTATATAATTTCTACCCTTATCCTATCTTCTATAATTATAAATATTGTCCCATCTTTTTTTATTTATTTATTTTTTGTAGTGAGCTGTTTATTCACCCAAAAAGTTTCAAATTATTATGAATAGTTCTATCAATCTAAGGGGGTTAATTTCGTCAAAGGTACACAGTTCTGTCATCATTTGGTTTCGATCGAAAGGAAAAGGTAAATCAACCTTAATATGTTTAGTTTTGTTGAGCATGTGTGTTTTCGATTATTTTAAAATTGATTATAAATAAGTTTTCAAAGTTGATCTCAAGGATGGAACCTGCATTCATGCTGATTCGGTAGTTCTAGCTATTGGATTCTTCCTAAACACGAGTCTATTTGAAGGTCAACTCACTATAGAGAAACGAGGATTCATGGTCAACAACCAGTTACAAACAAGCAATAGCTGAGTGTACGCATTTGGAGACGTTGCATCATTTCGAGTCAAGATCTTTGGTAAAACTTGAAGACTTGAACATGTTGATGCTGCCAGGAAATTAGCTCGACATGTCGTTGCTGCAATAATAGTCCATTAATTTTTTCTAATGACAAATTATCAAAAAAAAAATGTTACATACATTAATTAAAAAAAGGAGACAATTGGCTATACAAATGAAACCACTAATGTTGTATACAAGGAACTATATCGTAGTCTTTAAACATTTACATTTTCCGGTATTGATACAAATGTAATTATATGCTTAAACATATTTTGTATGCTTATGTATTTGTGTAATTTATTACATATATGTCATGGTCTTTTGAGATAATTAAACTTAAATATAAATCGTCAAATATTAATCAAACGAAATTATAGAGCTAGCCCGCCCATCGGGTGGGTCTTGAAGCTAACATTTTTATTATATTAGGATATAATGTGTAATTTAAAGCAACATAAAATATGAATATATATATATATATATATATATATATATATATATATATATATATATATATATATATATATATATATATATATATATATATATATATATATATATAGTGTAAGGTTATTTACAGAACCAAATGAATTGCGAGAACTGCGAGAACCAACAAGGACCAATCAGATTTTAGATAATTTATTTTCATTTTATTATTTTCGTGGGGGTATAACAGGTATTTTGCATTATTGTATATTAATTATTTAATTTAATTACTCCTTGATTAATGCAATACACGATCAATCAGTTATCTATATCTTGATTAATGCAAGACACGATCAATCAGTTATCAATATCTCAATTATACTGCCAATTATCAAACCCTAAAACTTAATTCTATCATCACCATCGATTACCACCAATCTTTTTTCACAGATTTAGTAAAAAAAAAATAAAGGAAACCGCAATGGATTCCATGCATGAAGAAAATATTGAACACAATTCGAATGCTTCAGGTCCCATTGAATCACAAACGCATGATGGTATTCACTCTAAAAACGTTGATGACACAGTTAATTCTGATGAACATGATCCTTCAGGTAAATATTTTTCTTTTTTATTGTTAGATAATTATCAAATTATACATCATCCTTCAATTGGTTTTGTTAGGGATAGATTGTGTGTTTTTAACACCATATGTTTAATTTTGATTATGTTTTCTTTACACCATATATTTACTTATTTATTTATTTTTTATTTTTTTTGCATTATACGAAGGTTAGAATATAACATGCATGTTAATAGTTTTTTCAAATTTCGTAGATTTTTCTGCTTTGGATGATTCCGAATCTGATGAAGAATGTGTACCCACGCCCAAAGGTCATAAGTATTACATTCCTGATGTACCGGTTGATGAAAAGCCAACCGAAGAGGAAGTATTTGACAACTTTGATGAAGCCTATAACATGTATCTTGAATATTCTCTAAAGGCAAGGTTTTCAATTAGAAAATCAACAACAAAGCGTAAAAAAGGTCAGATTACTCACAAATACATCCTTTGTAGCAAAGCTGGTAAGCCTAGGAAAACCATAGTTAAAGACACTTTGTTGCAAGAAAAACTAAATAAGGATACTCAGACTGAAGGTGTTAAAAATCCAAGGAAAAAACGATATTCAAACTACACTGTAACTGATTGCCAAGCATGTGTCAGATTTAAGGCCATTCGCGGTACCTCGTCCTATAAGTTATATGATTTTGTTGAAAACCATAATCATCCACTTGTCGATGAAAACAAATAAGAAACCTCGTACTTGTAGCATTTGTAACGAGACTGGTCACAATATGTGCACGTGCAAAAAGAATAAAAGCAAGGGCAAAAGGCTAGTCGATCAAGATTCTGGAGACGAGGACGAAGGTTATGATACTCATTCATCTGAGAATGAGTAGATGCATTCTCACAACATAAACATCTTATATTTGCTTTGATTTATTTTTAAAGCAGTTATGGATTTTTCTAGTACTCTATTACTTTTTAATGTGTGGTTTGTTTCAAGTACATTGATACTTTGTTTAGATATTTCATATCTCAAATTCTAGTTGTCTTATATCGTACTATCTTATATTCTATATTCGCTTTCTAATTTTATGCACAAGTGCAATCAAATTTAGTTTACTATATCTTGAATATATTGAAGTGTTATATCACAATTTGGAAGGTGTCACTATTGTCTCCCCACTCTTAACAAAAAACAAAGGTAGTGCATCATCTGAAAAAACTAAATGTTTACCAAAAACACACAAATGCGGCATGTGCCATGAATTTGGACACAACATCCGTAGTTGTAAGATGAAGACAAACAAAGGGAAGCAAATCAAGAATGATGACAATATAGATGAGGAGTAAACATTTTTAAGATGCATGTTATTTCAAACACAATATATGTTTCACCTATTTTATATTTAATAAGTTTCTAGAATAATTTTTGTGTTTGATTTAATATGTTGCTACGTTTCTTATGTCCTATTAATGTATTGGATATTTTCCATAACATTAAAATTTAAATATATATTTGCTTTTGTGTTATCCAAAGTGTAGAATGTCTATATCTGTATTTTTATCACATTTGCATTTATCATTGTGTTGTTTTGTTCTATTTTGCACATATGTAAACCAAAGTTTGATGCATATATTTCTTAATGTGTTGTTTTGTTATTATTTTGCACATGTGTAAACCATACAAATATATTTTTTTTGCTAAACACATTAATTATACATGTGTTGCACACGTATTTATTAATGTATTGGATATTTTCCATAACATTAAAATTTGAATATGTATTTGCTTTTGTGTTATCCAAAGTGTAGAATGTCTATATCTGTATTTTTATCACATTTGCATTTATCATTGTGTTGTTTTGTTCTATTTTGCACATATGTAAACCAAAGTTTGATGCATATATTTCTTAATGTGTTGTTTTGTTATTATTTTGCACATGTGTAAACCATATAAATATATTTTTTTTTTCTAAACACATTAATTATACATGTGTTGCACACGTATTTATTAGTAAATTTTTGCATGTGCACAATCAAAATGTATAAGAATTAAAAAAAAAAAAACACATGTGCACACATGTGACAAATTTTAAAACAATATATGCACATGTTTAAGAACCCAATTATAATAATTTTAAAAGAAATTCTTTATACCTCCATGTTTAAAACCACATATGCACACATGTGCCAAATTTTATATACTAAATTCATTTAAAAAAATGTAATATAAAAGTTTATAACATTTGTGTTTTTACAAATGGTGCGTAAAGTTCTTTATAACATATGAGTTTTTAAAAATGTAAATAAATTCTTTACATTTTGTAAAGAAGTTCTTTATACCCCATTTTTAAATAGACAATTATAAGAAGTTTAAAAAACACATGTGCACACTTGTGATAAATTTTAAAAACATATATGCACATGTTTAAGAACACAAGTATACTAAGTTCATAAGAAATTCTTTATACCTCCATGTTTAAAACAGATATGCACACATGTGCCAAATTTTATATACTAAACTCCTTTTAGAAAATGTAATATTAAAGTTTATAACATTTGTGTTTATACAAACGGTGCATAAAGTTTTTTATAACATGAGTTTTAAAAATGTAAATAACTTCTTTACGTTTTGTAAAGAAGTTCTTTATACCCCATTTTTAAATAGACACCTATAAGAAGTTTAAAAAACACATGTGCACACATGTGACAAATTTAAAAAACACATATGCACATGTTTAATAACACAATTATAAGAAATTTATAAGTTCTTTATACATCCATGTTTATAAACACATATGCACACATGTGCTAAAACTATAACTAATATAATTAAACATAATATTCAAATATCCATCAACGATAATCATAAGAAATCTAATCATCCAGTTCAAAATCCCAAATTATTTGCAACCATCCTGATAATCTAAGCTTAACCATAATATAAAAAAAGTCATAAACTAAGACAATTGTTTTTCATTAACATTTCTTGTTAATTAGCAGCCATCATACCACGGATCTTATCTTTCATCAAATTGGAGTCATGAAGTAGAATTCGCGCTAAATACTTCATTCTTAACTTGTTCAGCTGCGATATCTGCTTGCACGCATCATCAGAAAGACCACATTCATACTTATCCATGCTTTCTCCCATATACGTTTCCATATGACGCATAACAACAACTCCAGAGTTTTGCACCTTTGAATCTGATTGCCTATCGCTCTGCCGCTTCTCCTCACTTCTGCAAAACCAACAATCATCATACACATATACTAACCTTATAATGTTTAGTTTGTGTACCTCATTTATCAAAACATTTGTGCACCTCATTTCTTAAATTTTTTTTATAAATCCTATCTCAAAACACACATGCACCTCACTTATCAAAAAACCTGCATAAATCCTATCTAAATACACATGTGCATCTCATTTATCAAAACACTTGTATAAATCACATCTCAATACACTTGTGCATCTAACTCCAAAAACACCTGTATACATACTACCTATGCGCATTTGCACCTCATTTATCAAAACACTTGCATAAATCCATTTTCAAAACACATGTGCACCTCACCCCAAACACAACCTCAAATACCACAAACAATCCTATAACAACAAACAACAGGCTAAGATCAAACAGAGCTAAAAATCAAACAAGCTTTGTGAGTAACTGATGTGCATACATCAGCAATTGGGTTCAAATTGAGCAACTTTGAGGGCCAAATATCCAAACAATGAGCACATTCAACAATACAGTAAGAAATCTAAAAGGTATTTTGACTTTTTTATACCATGTCTACTGATTTTATGTTTTAACTCATCTAATATTACCTAGTGTTAGTTGGATAGACCAAAATAAACAACAAAAACAAGCTAGAACTCAGAAAATTCCACTGATCCAAACACCCCTTTATAGGCTTATTTTTTTACTATTCAAAGCAAATGCATGATCTAGGTTGTGTTACTGCTTCAGACTACATATATAAGCTATTTGGAAGATTTATAAATCACATCTCAAAACACTTGTGCATCTCACTCCAAAAACACCTGTGTACATACTAATTATGCACATGTGCACCTCATTTATCAAAACACTTGTATAAATCCATTTTCAAAACACATGTGCACCTCACTACAAAAAAAAACCATTTCATATCATAACAGAACAGAAATTAAAAAAAAAATTAAAAAAAAAAAAAAAAAAAAAAAACAAAACAAAAACCTTAAAACAATGTCAAAACACATGTATCTGTTAAAATATACATTCTAACTAATTGAGGCAAAACTCATAAAATTAATTGAGGCAAATAAACTCATTTATCAAAACACTTGTGTAAATCTAATTTATTTACGCAAATCAAAACTCATCTATAAAAAACAACTGTATAAATCTTATTAATTAAGGAAAAACACCAACAATTTATCAAAACTCGTATAATTAATTGAGTCAAAACTAATCTTATTAATTGAGACAAATCAAAAATCATCTAATTCAATTAACAACAACCGTCTAATTAACTCAGGTAAAACGCATCTAAGAAAATGCACAATCGACTAGATCAACAGCCATTCAATTATCAAAACCACCTTCCATTCAAATCAAAAAATCATTTTATCTTATACACACTAATAAACACACATGCATCTTTCGAAAGTTATTTTTTATTAACAATGATCATAAATGCATAATAAACAAATCATAAAAGTGTAAATTTACCTTCCATTAGTCACCAACAATCACAGTCGCCGTTGATTTTGAATCTGCAGTTTTGTTTATTCGATTGGAAGAAACCCTAGTAATTGGGTATTTATTTTGATAAAATGATAAGGATAATGTGTTTTAATTTTCAGAATTATAAGGAGATATATGCGGAGGTGATTTGATAGCACAAGTGGGAGTAGTTATTTTAATTGATCAGGTTATAATTCAAATATTATGAACGAGATCAGTTACTAAAATAAAAGTGATTGGTACAATTCCTATTTTGTCCCTCATTTTTAAAAAAATGCAGGGAAATAGTTCCACATATTTACAAAACTGCCATGTGCATTCTCAACCATTGATCAAAAATTTTAAAGGCTAAGATTGGTTCTCGCAGTTCTCGTAATTCATTTGGTTCTGTAAATAACCTCACCCTATATATATAAGGGGAGTGAATTCTGGAAAAGGAAGAATTGGGGACAATGTTCATCCTAAGTGTAAAGGGAGGGTAAAATGATGATACCTTACAGATACACTTTCGCTTGAGTTTGTTTGTTTGATAGTAGATGTGTAATAAAACTATGAGAAATACTTGTTAGTGTAATTTTAGCGCCAAATTTAAAATTTTTTACAACATTTAGGAGTGAAACTTTAGCCATAGAAAGCGTCTCATGGATAGGAGATCGTATGACTAACACAAAACCGTACCATTCAGAAAAAAATTTCCACCCAAATATGTGAGGTTCGCCTTTAGATTTGATAGGAAAAGCATTTACTATTAGTGCTTATGAGTGTACCCGTAGCATTTAGATTCTAGAACTTGCGTTAGTGATGCATCCCGAGACCGCTAGTGAGACTACATTCGTGTAGTAGGATTTACTACATGATAAGAGGCATTAGGATCACCCTTGTGTTAAACCCGTATTATAATTACTTGACCATTTAAGTCATATTACTTGGCTAGTTAAATCAACTAATTTTTCCCACACCATTAGCGTTGTACTCATTTTTAGTACACGAAACCCCTAGTACACCCCTCCAAGCCTATCTTTTCGTTTTTAACTTTAAGCATCTTACTTAAAGGAAGAATTTGTTACCCCCACTTAAATGTACAACCAAATCGCCTTATCCTTCGGTGTATGCACTCATCTTTAGTGCATTATTGTTATTTGTTAAACCCTTAGTTAATTATCTAATTGATTACATGGTTGCTAAGTCGAGTCATATCCTTGTACATATTGTTTTGGGACGATTGGGACTCATGGGTAAAGTACTTATTTTATGGAGTAATGGGGAAGAACATAATATTATTACCCCCATATGTGAGTTAATCTTAAAAGTGCTCCAAGTGTTTTGATTTTCTTAATTCGAGTCATTAGATTAGTTTATTGTAAAAGTATGTAAAAATTCAAGTGTAAGGGGAATATTCATTCCCTATGATGTATTATTTTGGATGGTAGGGTAAGAGTGTATGAGAATATATATATATATATATATATATATATATATATATATATATATATATAAAGAAAAGTGAAAAAAAATATACGGACTACCATCCCTTTTCATTCTATGTTCATTTTATGTTTTTGTTATTTTTCATTTATTAGCTTAAGTCGAGTCTAGTCTTGGCTTAGCAACGCCACATTGTACATGTAATTAACCAAGATTGTTAACTCGCCACCAGTAAAGACTGCCTATATCCAACAAAACCGTGTATTCCATATCCCTACACCTAACGTTACAACCCTTTAAAAGACCTCTTTGATAGTTTATCTTAGGTGCTTACGCCATGTGGTGGAGGTTTGATCATTTCCCAAGCCTATGGTAATCTATTTTGCTATGACAGGTAGTGAGAGATGTTTTCCATTTCCATATTGTGATATTACTTTATTACACCCGAGAGATGTGAGTATGTAAACACTATTTGTGATGTGCTAGTGTATGACCTCCGTGCTTGTCTTTGGTCTTTAGTGGAACGATTATTTGTTGTAATTACTTTTATATTAGTGTTAAATGGCCCCTAACTTGTATTTTGACTAGAATAAAAGTGCATTTGCTTGAGGACAAGCAAATCTCAAGTGTAAGGGTATATGATGAGACAAAAAATGAACCGTTTTTAGGGGGTCATTTAAACCCGGAATTGGATTTATTTTATCAAATATTGCCCTAAATCGCTTCTTTTGTGATGTTAGGTAGTTTGGGAGTGAATTCTGGAAAAGGAAGCATTTTGGACGTTTTTTGAGCATAAAAGTGAAGAAAACGGCAAAGACTTAATTTTCCATGCTGAGAACAGTACCTGACGGCGTCAAGAAGGAAATTGTGACGGCGTCAGGAGTAAAATCCATGATGACCCAGTGAAAACCTGAAGGCGTCAAGAGAAGGGCGTCAAGAGTTATTTTGGTGACGGCCTGCAATTGGACTACACGTGACGGCGTCAAACCTAGATCTAGGCAGTCCGAGGAGTTTATTGGCGGCGAGATGACAGCATCACCTCACAAAATCTATATATACTTTTCTAGTTTTCATTCATTAAGAGAGGAACTTGTGTGGAGAATACTAGGGTCGAACCTAATAATCCCTAGGCGTTTGTAATAGTATTTTCAAGGGTTTTCACCCCTTGAAACCTTTCATGTTCAATTAAGATAAGTCCTCTTTCAATTCATTGAATATGTCTATGTGTTGTTTGAATATATCTTATGCTTGTCTTGATTTTAACATGTTAGGCTAGATCTTTCATGTGTTTGCTTAGATGTAATGAAACCTAGATGTTAATTATAGGTTGATTGCTTGTTTATAGTTGTAATGGATGAATGATTTCAATGTTAGGCTTAAGAAAACTGGCAGATCTCCATTGTGTAACTTGCTTGAACGTCTTAAGAAACATGAACCGATGTGTACTAGGTTTTAATGATTGTATTTAATGCATGAGCGAATTCTAGTGATCCCATGTTAGGAGCTTCTTAGCCGGCTCGACATAGGAGTGAAGTAGGAGCTTATAGGATTGGGGAAGTAAGTACGCCACCCCATGAATGGTATTAAGGAATACAATCCGTCATCCACGCAACTGTAACAAGTAATTAACCTGTAAAAGATATCTAGGGAGTAGTGAAATCTAAGTAAACACAATTCTCCCATATATTGCTCACGCCTCTAGTTAATTTAGTTTATTTTCATTTTTAGTATTTTATTTTGATTGCATCTTTAGTTATTGGGTTAGTTGACTAGCAACTAATTCCGCCCACTCCTCTAAAAACCGAGATTTTTAAATTGCTTTTATAAAAACCTAAAAATACAAAAAGAATCATCCCTCATCTCTAGACCTAGTCTTTAGGTTTTCTAATCCTAGCGACACTATTCCCAAGTTGAACGATCAATTCCCCGGTACTTGTCACTATACTATACTACAACGATCAGGTACACTGCCTGGTGGGGGTTGTAAGCTTCTCGAGATCCCTCGAGAGGTAAAGCCTGGTGCAATTCCCACGCATCAGCAGATTATACTCAAAGTACAGTTGCTTACTGCATATAGTAGAGTGTCCCATTAAATTTTTGGAGTGTGCCAATCACTTCCCATCTATCTATACTAATAAACCTGAATAATTTACAAGCCCTCTAAGCACAATAAATTATTAATGCGCTGATGTGTCTCAATTGTGATTGGCTGGAGATTTAATGCATACAAGTTGTTAATGCAATAGCTTCATTTGTTATGTGACATTAATGCTCGGATTCAAAACACCATTATGCTATTTTGCTAACTCATCAAACCCATTCTTCTTTGATACGCTTTAAAGGCAGTTTCGATTCAACATTAAATGTCATTAACCATTCAAAATCATTTTCAATACACCTTCAAGATAACATCCGATCTTTGTCTATATATTTTTTATTCAACCATTAACACTATCCCTAGCAAGCCGATCTATCCCAGTCATTTTTTGGATGATCAAACTTTAAAATCGGTAAATATCTCTTATTTTTGTGCAGATTCAAAACCCTAATTTTTTTTTGGAAAACTGTTTGTATGATTCAATTTAATATATATGGATTTTTCATTTATTTTTTTATGTTGTCAATTAATTTTGTGCAAATTCAGTTTAATATAATGCGCTTCTCATCATTCATTAACCACCATGATGCTTTCTCTAATGTTCTTACATTTGTTTTCCAGAAACAAGAACCGGTGGAGTTAACTGATCAAGTTAAGCCGTTACACTTGCTTACTACTGTGTCATTTTTAATAGCACGACCACTTTGAAATACCTTATACTAACTCAATGGTGGCTGCTACCATTGTAGGTGCGAGTGGACAAACAATGGCGAGGTGTTCCGGCTCATATCAGAATACTGGAAGTGCACGGCCCACCACCCGAGGTGATGCAAATCCTGATTTGTAACATGTTACAGATTATATGTTACATCACAGTTACTCCGCTTTTGCTGTTAATTAAAACATTTAAGCCACGGGGTGAACTAAAAGGAAAGAGGTTAGAACTAATGAGGACTTATCCCGGCTTCGTATTTAACGCTGACACTGAAACCTTCAATTACTTTAAGAAGCATTTTTTTGTATTAAGGTAACCGTTTATAATGTCTTTCGCTCTTTAGTTTCGTTATCTACTTTTGTAACATTCTTATACTGGAATTTTTTGATTTTACAAGGCAGAGCGGTGCTATTTTGACTCTATTCTGCAGTGCCTAAAGCCCATCTTCCATGTATTTTATTGTAGGAATTGTCCCATTTTGATGACAAGAAGCAGTTGGTACGCTCCATAACATGAAAGTTATTTACGACAGAGTGAACTATGATGAACATACTAACGGGTCAGAGCATACTACTGGGTCACATAACATGTGAACTTTAAAATGGGTGGGTTATCCGGATAGGATAATGGTTGAAAATGGGTAACTTTCTAATGTTGGCCCGAAAGTTCGGGCCTGGTTAGTATATACGAGTCAACCATTTCTTTACATTATATAATCGATTATATGAATAATATCATCGATGCTATCGTGTGAAAACTTTTTACTTCAAGTAAAAAATGTTTGACTCATTCACCTATTTTGGTGATGTATTTACACACTTATTTGGATTTGTTTTTACAGTTATATCATACTTTCAAAGCCGAACAAATATGCTTAAAATATTATTATCGCCATTTATATATTAGAAATAAGTAAGGTTGCAACATCCTATTGTTTACACTAAAATTAGCCGCTTGACACTTACTAAAGCCACTTTTGAGTAATCACTTTGGTGGGGTTTGATATTATTATATTAGTAACGATAGTGTACAATATTAGTGGGTCTAAATGACATTATACTTGTATTTGATTACTTTGTTGAATGATTAGTATCATTGTTCTTTGTTTAGAATTTAAGTGTGATAATCAACATTGATTTCACTATACCATAAACTAGATTATGAGTGTTTACGAGACTTTAGCTATTACAAAAATCTACTTAAATATAGTTTTATGTTTTCTATGATGTTTAGTGGTTGTGTTAGTATGTTATTTGAGCTGCGTCACTTACTTACATGGAAAACAGACTGTTTTTGCTACACGGGACTAAACATTTGTACGCATTTAAGGAAGTAGATCGATAAGCATTAAAAAAGGCAATGGCCTTGATGTGTGCCTATAATAGGCAAGGGGCTTTCCACATGGGTGGACATCATACTGGACTTCAAGTCGGAGGTCACGTAGAAAATACAGTGGTTCATTACTGTTTTACTGAACATGGCAAACAACTACCCAAAACATTTGTTCATTTTCTACAGGATCTCGAGCACGAGGTACGCATTTGTAATAAGAGCAAGATTTGTAAGAAATTTATGACTGCATTTTTAAAATAGTTATTTATGTTCGGTTAAATTTCTTAATGTTTCTAATGATCTCAATATCGTTGCACTTTATTTTATTGCTATATGATTTTTAGCTGCATGATTCATATATCATTTTAACTTAGTGGTGGATTGGTGGCAATATGGGTCAAAATGGGTTTGCGATAGGCTGAACCATAAATACTTTTGCGCATCTTTTAATTTTTAATGAATATGAATGTATCATATTTGATTACTGAATCGATATATTTACAATAAAAATTTGTATCTTTAATTATAGCAATTAAAGAGGTTGTATGCACTTCAGTTTACTTCTAACCCGTTTGAATACTCTACTTTTAGCTGACATTTACTTGACCCATTTGACGTGTTTTGCGCATATCATGAGGTTCTCAAATTCTTAGTTTCTGTTATTTCATTGTTGTGTTTCACTCTCTGTAGATGGTGTGGCTAGAGTTTTCTCATTATAATGATATTAAAATTAAGTGGAACAATACCATCAAGGCTTTTTGTCCAATCCATGGTTGCATCTGGTGATATATGACATATGCACAAGCTGTTTTACCGCATAGATGAATTAGATAATGACCCTCATCTTAAGGATATACGCATTGCATTTGCGGAATCAAAAAAGTTTGCAAAATTGCATAAGAAATTACAGCTGTTTTCTCTTGCACTTTCGAGCTATAGGAAAGTCAATGTTTTCTTGACTAGGAAAGATTTAGACATTTGGGTGCTAACTAAACATGTCTTCTAGGTTCTATGTGTACCAAGTTCAGGTTATCTTATTCAATAGTTGTGATTTTTTTAGTGATTTGGTTACACAGATTTTAGATTTATTCTTAAAGATTTGATTTTTATGTTCTTTTCACCCTACTCATGAAAAGTTATAAAATATATATCATAACTTTGATGGGGTGTGCTTTGTTTTTTTTTTTTGGAAGTTGGAATGGAACTTACTATTGGTTCTATGCGATATATTGATTTGTGTATGATCTAATCTGATTATATGATTATTTGTTGGTAATATGTGTGGACTTACCACTATTAGATTTAGGGACTTTGACAAATTAAGAATCGAACAAGGTTTAAATGAAGTTTATTATGCAAAAGCCTCGCGCCGTCGTGCGTGTCGAGAGGGTCCAAAAATGTTGAGTTTTTTTTTTTTTTTTTTTTTTTTTTTTTTTTTTTTTTTTTTTTTTTTAACCATGGTTTCCGACTTTTTTTTTGCCGACCAAAAATGTTGAGTTTAATGGTGAATTATGTTAAAGTTTTGATTAAAGGCGTGTTCGGATGCTTGGGTGTTTGGATTAGAAAGATTAAAATGAGTGACTATGATTATAAAAAAATGCAGCTTGATTACTTTTAGTGGTGGTGAACGATTGCTAAACTAATTTATTATAGTAACTAATATGATAAAATAATGGTCTGCTAAGTGATTTTATGTTGCCTTTTGGGACCACTTCTTATTTGTTGTTAAAATATTGATTAAAGAATATAATTTTTCTTATTGGATAGCTGCAAAAGACATTGATGCAAGCTCTAATAAAGTTGCCTTATTTAGATAATAGGTTCATAATAAAGCGACCCAGTTGTAAAATGTTTGTTAGTTTGATGTTTTAGTATGCAAGAAACCTTAGCTTTTATACACTAAACCTTAGTTTTTATACACTAAACTTCCTCGTAAAAAAACCCAATAAAGTTAATTCTTCAAAAACAACAGAAAAAGCTTGATGCTCACTCCAATAAAGTTAATTCTTCATAAACAACAGAAAAAGCTTGATGCTCACTTTAATATGCCTATCAGTTATGAGCGAACTATTTAGTATTCAGTTAAAGCAAATGAACAAAGCTAGAATTAATGTGATTATGACCATATTTGCCTCTAAATGTTTGATTAGGTATTATTAACAGTGTATGTATTTCCATGGTATAATTACCATGACCCATTCCTCTTATCCCAGTTTATGTATTTTCAAGATATTCCTGAGTTGACAGGTTTTGTGTATTTTTTTTTTGTTGCAGCGCAGAAGCGTTATTTTTGGTGAAGCATTTATATTCTTGATGGCGAGTTCCAAGTGTATTGAATAGATAGAGGTAACATAATGACAATTAAAAGACCAGTAACCAAGAATTCGAAGTTAGAAAGAGGAGATACAAGAAAGAGGGATGTTTATATTCATTTTGGGTAGGTACCAATATTGAAGTGACAAGTATTGAGAAATGTCGTTTGAGCAATGGACATTTGTTACGTAGGTATTTACAACTATAGTAGTTTATACGATCGTTTAGTTACTAATTAGTATTCCATTGACAAAACATTTAAAATTGTTTACATTCGTTGTTCTTTCTTACTTTATTCTAACACTTAATTTCTTTATGCATAAATTCTTTTAACGGGTCAAACCGGGTTCAAACGGAAACATGTCATCTTTTAAGTACGGGTTGAACCAAACTTGCATGAGCTGGGCTAATCGACTACAATTTTGTATTTATATTGTATATGATGAATTTGTCAATCCTGATTAAAAAAACAATATTCTAATGCCATATATCTAAATTTTTGAATAAAACGGTTAATTAAGTACGAGGATAGCTGCATTAAAAGTAGACTGGGAAACTTTCGGCCAGTGGCCCCTTTTAGCCATATATCTAAATTTTTGAATAAAACGGTTAATTCAACGTGTATATGTTTATTTTTCTTTCTTACTTTATTCACACTTTTAATTTTTGATGCCCAATTTTTTTAAAAACCTCGTGATTCCACGGGTCTATAAGCTACGAATCATATTTGGATTCTTGGATGCTTTTTGGACAAAAAAGTGATATAAAATCATTAAAATCCAAAATCATTTATGGGACACATTTGGAAATAAGGTTATCATACCACGATTGAGAATTACTCCTTCTGATAAACGTTTACCTCTAAAGATCGTGAGGAAACAATATCCCATTTATGTGTCAGTCGGCATGACAATAAACAAGAGCCAAGGGTAATCACTTTCAAAAGCGGGTTGTAGCTGCCACGTCCTATTTTCATACATGGACAACTATATATGGCTCTTTCACGTGTCAAAAACAAAAAGGTTTGAAGGTTGTTGTTTCAGATGCGGATGGTAACCTATCAAAAACTACTATAAATGTGGTATATAAAGAAGTTCTCTAGGGTCTATGATCAAACGGTCAATAGGTATGTACAGTATACATATTACATTTTTTGTGGCATTTTTCTTATTTACACTTATTATAAATCTCAAACTTCTTTTACTTACAGATTTTTTAAACTTATTAGGTGTTCACGTAATGGACCTTTTTGTTGAAGTGTTAGAATGGTCACTACATACATTTGCTTCTGAAGACAAACATATTGGAGATTACGAGGCAATGAACGTCTATTACACAAATATTTACAAGCATTGTATTTTATACTATCAGTCACTTATAACTTATTATTCCGTTACAAGAAAATTTCATAATGTTTACGTTCGCTGTTATTTCTTACTTTACTCACGTACTTACTTTTTTTTAATCAAAAACCCTCTAAAATCCCGTGGATTCCACGGGTCTATAAGCTAGTTTCATATATCAAGTTTACAAAAAGTGTTATATATAAGAAATTAAGTCAAAAAAACTATCATTACATGTATTCTTTTTCATTTCTTAAAGAAAAAAAAAAAAAAAAAAAAAAAAAAAAAAAAAAAACCTTCTTCATCGGATTTGAACTAAAAAAAGGCAGCACGCTTCGCGCCTTTTCACGCCTCATCTCACGCCACGCATAAAGTCGACGACTTGGTCTATTTCGTAACATGGAGGTCATGTCTCGCGCCTTAGTGCTTATCCCAACCATGTATATTCATTAGTTTCATTTTCAGCTTATTACGTAATATATAAACTTTATCTAAATCTATTTTCTTTATGTTTTTTAAAATACCCATTAATAATTAACGGGTCTTTTTTAACTAGTAAAAAAAAGAAACTCCACTAGTCATTTAATGGGCTAATACTTGAAGACCCGTGATTTTGTTGTATGTTTCATCTATTATACTTGACTTCATTATGGTTGGACGAAATTCACAATCATATTTTTTGGGTAGTGAACAAACAACTGATAGTTGTTTCGTCATTAGTGTCATGAATGAGCAGTCGAATGATTACACATTTAAATCTAAATTTAACCTTAATAAGGCCATTTCCTTTTGTTGTACTGCCTTCAAGAGCCAAAACAAACTTTGAATCAACTTGAACCAGTCCTACCTAATATACATTGTCCCAGAAAATCCTTCCTTTGACGCAACTACATACATATTTACAACAATCTAACAAGGAAACACATGTAACCCAACAAAACGATTCTAGATGACATTTCGACAAGTATCTGGAAATAACATTATCACTTCCAGGTTTGAGGTGAAAAAACCAGCTGCACCTAATCGATCATGTGAAAGTTGAATGATCAATGAGACTCATTACGATGCAAAAGTGCCGGTTTTGTTGGAAACTACTCATGACTTTTTCTGCAAAGAGGAATGGGGAAGCATGGAGTTGGTGAGTTCCTCATTAAGCTTCACAGGAAGCGGTGGCATCTGCTTCATTATCTCGGGCATGTCGTTTAAGCTGCAATTAGCACCAAATTTTTTTAAAGATCACATAAACCAAGCCATTGAAAACAAACCTCATATGACTATTAAAAACCAAACAAAAATAATATGCTTTTGATAGATTCTATTTTAATGTAAAATGACTTGACATATCCTTGTTTTTCACAAGTTCTTTTGGGAGTATAGAAAAGGGGTCCAGGGTCTAGGTAGATGCGTACAAATGGGGATAATTCCATAACAAGTCTAAATCAGTAATAATCAATGTAAGTTGATTTGGGTCCACACTACGCCCTCTAGTAAAAGATATTTTGGACATTTAATTCATAACCACAAGTTGATAATAAACAGTGTATTTTGAGACATTTCTATAATTTACAATAACATTTGAAAGAGGGTGACAAAGAGATGATAACATACTCGTTTAAAATCGAAACAATATTATTCCGCGCCTGGCAGAAGAGATTGATGTTCTCATGCACCTGCAACAAAAGAGTTAGAACAACATGCTCAACTTTTTAAGGGGTAGAAGAGACTTTTGGCTGAACTGCAAATAACTATTGGATCCCCCCAAGAGGTGGGAAATCAATGGGGCCACTTAAAAACTTGTAGCTTTTGGTACTTGTCCAAATGGGTAGGGTCGGATGACCCAAAACACTTTTCATGCACTTCTGTTAAAGTTTTATAAATTAAAATTGTGTCAATAATAATTGCACACTATATTAGTACAATCATTGATTAATTTCTAAAGGTGATTTTATGCACTAAAATACACTTGCCGAGAGTTTTGATGTGAATTTGACTTATTTCCATTTTAACCTCACCCATTTGACTTGTTAAACACAACCCAAAAGTAATCCATTTATAAACAATTTAGTCAAGATTGCCACCTCTACTCCCATACGTTGACAAAATCAGCTTAAAAAACCAAATGAGGGACTATGACTATCTTGATTTCTCGGAAATGGGACCCACAATTACTCATCCCATAATACTTCACAGACTACAAAAGTATTAAATAGCCTAAATATACATGACTTCGCCCTACTTGAATGTTAGAAGTAGTGCTGCATCACTTTTGTAGGATATATGAGAAAAGCAGACAGTATCAAAGTTCCAAATGGAGAAAGTTAATCTCACAATAACAACCATGGCTCTAATTAGGGTGTTTCGGATTGTGTTTTGGAGTTGATTATCTGATTATTGCGTTTGAAAAACATTAGATAAATCAGCAAATAGTGTTGCACCAATGATTTAGGAAAGGTGATTATTTGCATTTTCATAGAGAGAAAAAGCAGTTTTGATAAAGAAGGCTGAGACGTGCTTTTTTACCACACCATTTTTCAAACACATAATCTTTTTATATGCATTTCCAAACAATCCTTAACTATGCAAATGCATATTTACCTTAAAAGCAGCAAAATTTGCAGAAATTTGATCCAATGCCTGAGCATTCTGCTCAAGAAGCTGACCTGCTACACCACCTATTGCTGCAGATGCCACATAAAACTACTTCAGGAAAACACATTTTACTAAGATTGCTAGAAATAGATCCTTATTTTCATGATAAATATATAATATGATAGATAAACACGTGTAGTAACATATAAATATGTCATAACAATGATAATATCTCAACTGTCCGACACCAAATATTATGTTATATAGACTATATCAAGACGCACATCTCCCTATATACAAATATGGATCGGTTAAAACCGGTAGAATCTAGAATGGAGAGTCGACGTGACAAGATGGGCGGATCACGTGGGTTGAATAACAGGCCAAAACAGATTTGGCTTGAAATGGTCATTCTAGTACGGGTCCGACCAAACTAGGTTCGCCAAAATTACTTTTGTGATCATATGTTATACTGTCAATGAATGGTTAATGCATTTACAAATAATATTTGACGGTAAAAATCTATTTTTATAAGCAATTTGAGAAGCCGTGCTAATTAAATACATTCTGAGCAACTTCCTCTGACCTGTACTTTTTTTGGCTAATTTTTTATTCAGCCAATTTGAAATAAAAAATAATAGAAAACGGTTCAAAACTGTCACCTATAATTCACCATTTCACCCGAACTCTAGGATGTCCATTTACAACCCTAACAAAATCTAGTAGACCCATCATCACAAACATTATAGAAATGATTAAACCAAGAATACGAAGATCCGAGTGCGTTACATTTTTGTATAAGACTATTTTTAAGATGGCAAGCGTGAAGGGTTTAAATTGTCATATAGTCTATCATGTCACATTTAAAATTAAGCAAAACACCAACCTTTGTAAGAGATACCATCATCGCTGTCCATAGAGACCGCCGATTGAGCATATGGAGGGCCATTGGCACGGTTTGTAGTATGAGAAGATGACTTTGCCAAATGTTCCGTTACTTTTTCCTATTGATAGAAGATAAAAAGAAGAATAATTAAAATTTAGAAGGCCCTTCAGCCTTTATCATTTTATAACGCGAGGGAAAAGAATCCATATGCTTCTACCCTTTTATTTATTTGGCAGAACCGCAGAACGCGATTTCAGGTATATATATATATAAACGAGATTAAAGAATAACAATCAACACTAGCATTACTATTAAAACTCTGTCACAAAGGCGTAAATGTACCTTCTTATCTTTGTTTTTCCTTGATGAATTATCCTCCTTCCTTCGCTTACCGTTTTCCTTCTTCTGGAAAAACAAAGAACAAGATAAGCCACAGCTCATGTAGTCAACGCATGACCATACGATATTGCAAACAAATTGTTCTACTATTGCCCTGTATATTCACTTCAGTAAAATCACATGTTTACTGTTACTAACATTATCTCATTATGCCTTTGAGGACTTAAGTTTGGATCCAGAATTTGTATGGAATCTAGTACTCCGTATATGACTAGGGGTGGAATAATGGGCACAAAAGTTTCATACTCTGAGTGTGATTACCAAAACAAAAATAATAATAATAAATAAAATAAAATAAAAATCCTGTAAACAGTGAATGAAAACATATTCACAAAGAATTGGTGGCCGGTTAACAGCTTAAAATCTACTATTCATATGAGCTTAAAGAAGCAATATACCAAGACGCTGTATGTTGGATGAGTTCATAGATGTTTATAATAAGATCTCGCAGTGGTAAACTGGTAACTAGTTAGCATAATTCTTAAAGGCCAAAAAGTGGCACCCTGTTAACACCAACATGATATTGTACAACTCAATTATTAAAGCAAGTACTTGGCAGTTTGGCTTGATCCCAATTCCCAAGGTTGTCAAGTGTTATAATGTCGATTAGAGGGTTTACTAAATCACTTGTATTCCAATTAAATATGACTTGATCTCTACAATTGTGAAATAAAATAGAAAAAAGACATAATCAAGAAAAATATAGATCATACGCTCATCCATCTACAACGAAGTGCCACATCCCGGACGGTTTTGTCTTGTAATTTCTTAGCAATCTTTGCATAACGCAATACACTACTATCTGATGCATATCTGCAAAAGTAACAAGGAATTTGATATAATCAACACAATTCATTGTATGAAAGACATATAAATGATAATAAGCTACTGAACAATTCTGGAAGAAAATTTATTTTCATTGTAGGAAACCACAACTCTATGTAAATCACAAAAGTATGCAAGCAGTGAACAAAAAGAGCAAGTGTGACATACAGATACCTTATCTACCATAATAGTGTGGTTTTAAGAAGTATTTGGGATTGCTAAAAAAATGCTCATCTGCTTATTGCCTTTTAAATAAAGAGTTTCAAGGTGCTCATTCAAAATAGTTTATTATAGTCGCAAACACTCTAAAGTGCTTATCTATTGTATCAAAACGCAATCAATTTTAATAAACGATCTCAAACACCCCTAACTTCAGAAAATATCAGCATGTTCAATGACTAGAACGATAAAGAACTTGATGCTTAATTATCATCTTCTCGATATAAAATCCAAGCTTCTAATTATGAGCATGCTAGTAACTCTTAGGGGGTGTTTGTTTAAGCTTACATGTGGACTTATGAACTTATTTGATTTCGGCTTACATCTCATAAGCCTTAATTTTACGGCTTATTTTGAGACTTATGGGTTTGTTATATCATAATAAACTTACATAAGCCCAAAAGTCTCAAAATAAACCGGAAAATTGGAGCTTATAAGATAAAAGCCGAAATCAAACAAGCTCATAAGCCCACCTTAAAGACAATGAACAAACTAGCTAGTTCATCTTGATATTCTTTACTTGAATTTCACAATATTTACAATCATGGAGCCAACATAAAACAAATGGGAAATTTCCTGTAAATTAACCACCGAATTCAGCTAAAGATTAATATACAAAATCTACCAAATTTCATTCATAAACTAATCATACCAATCACTCAGCATACAATTCTACAAAAAAATTATATCCAACACAATAATACGCAAACCGCTAATCACACTAAAAACACAAAACCCACAAAAACTATGAGATAAGCAACACTTAAACCACAAAACTAAATTATATCAACAATCAAATCCAACAAATCCCATGTCGAATTTCAAGTAATTATAAAAAATCACCATCTTTTAAGATCCAAAACACTAAGCAAACCAATAATTCAACCATAAACACAAACCCACGATTTAAACCTTAAAAAACACATACTTAGTAAGCAGCTCTTCCAACAGTGACTGTTCATCAGGACCCCACTCAACAGCCAACCCAGGATTATGTCTCAACGCTGCCTGAGTAGGACCCACTTCACCATTAACAGCACCTACACCATTTCCATTTCCATTTCCATTATTATTAGTACTTGACCCATTATTATTATTATTATTGGTATTGTTGGTATTATTATTATTAGTATTCCCAGATGGGTTTGCACTAGCAGCCATCAAGTCACAAACTTTATATAAAAAGATTGTGTTCTTTTGGGTTGTTGGGTGATTTTATAAAATTTTTTTTGGAAGATGAGAGAGAAATGAGTTGGGTTTTTGGGATATGTTTTTGTGAGTGATTTTGACGGTGGAGTGATGATGATGGGTGATTTTTTGGGAGTTTTATGGGCGGTAAAAAAATTGAGATTTGAAGGGTAGTAGTGGTAAGAAATTTACTAGAGTAGTTTGCTACCCGTGAAGATGTTGGTGGTTTCTTGGTGCAAAACATGAATATGTTGATGTTTTGTTTTGTGTTTTTTCTCTTTTTAACTTTGTTTCAATTTTTTTAATGCTTTCCTCTTTAACATTGTTAAATGTTAACTAGTAAGTACTTGATTCAACTTTTTAATTTTTGTTACCATCTCTCTTCTTACAAAAAAAAATTACTAAAGTTTACAAAAAAATTTGATCTAAGGTAATAAAATTTCATTTTTTTCGTCCAGGTTACCCATGTAAACGGGTTTGTTAATTTGGTCATTATACGTGTAAAATGGCGACACTAAGGTTATTTAGTGGAAGGGTTACCGGCTATTAGCCCATCACCCATGCCACAGTGGCTTGACAAAACTTCCACCTTACAGAAAAGTTACTAAAGTTTTCAAAAAAATTGCCCTAAGGTAATATAGTTTCATTTTTTCCATGCAGGTTACCCATGTTTACGAGTTTGTTAAATGTGTTACTGAACCTAAGATAATATAGTTTCATTTTTGTCCATTTTTATACGCTTTCATCCGTTTTTATTTGTTTTCATATGTTTTAATCCGTTTTTATTCGTTTTCAACCGTTGTTATACATTTTCGTCCGTGTTATACGTTTTCATCCATTTTTCTTACGTTTTCAACTGTTTTTATTTGTTTTCAACCGTTTTTATACATTTTCGTCCGTTTTAAACGCTTTTTGGCCATTTTATACATATAAAAACGGACGAAAACATATAAAACATAAGAAAAATATATGAAAACATATAAAAACGGACGAAAACGTATAGAAATGGTTTAAAACGGATAAAAATGTATAAAACGGATAAAAACAGATAAAAACGAACGAAAACATATAAAAACGGATACAAATGTATGAAAACATAAGAAAAACGGATGAAAACGTATAAAAACAGGCGAAAACATATAAAAACGGACGAAAAGGTACCAAAACGGATTTAAAACGGTCAAACTAATAGAAATAGTAGTCTAGGGACTAAATCCGTGAAACACGACAAATCACAAGGACCGTTTTGTACTTAAAAAATAAGCCACATAGGATTTTTACCTGTTATATTCATTTACCAAAAACATAGTAACATTTATAACCGGTTGCAAAAGTTGAGTAACCTGAATGAACAACATGAAAATATATTACCGACAACTTTTTTAAAAACTTTATTAACTTTTCTGTACCATAACCATATATAAAATCCCATTTAGAACTTTTATTTTTAAAATTCTTAAAATTATTATCTTTCTTTTAGCAAAAAAGTCTTCAAATTTTAAGCTTATACACTTGTATTATCAGATTTTTTCCCCAGAAAAATAAGTAAATATTCAATTTAATACATTTAATGAGTATTCATTGTAACTATCAATTGTTTGTAGTTGTACACATTCATTTGAACATTCAAAATTAAGTTAAAACAATATAAATGCAAATTTGTAACTACATAAGTTTATATCACAAAGATAAGGTATTTATGGTTGCATTTTGTTTTCTTGCTTGGTAGAATTAGTAGCTGCATTTTCTTGTTGGTGAAATGAATTGTGAGTAAAGTTGGGAGGCAAGCGGAAATGAGTAAAAAGTGACGAAATGAAATGGAACTAAAGAGTAAAATGAGAATACGTTCTCATTGAGGGGTAAAATTGTAATTAACCAAGGTATATATATATATATATATATATATATATATATATATATATATATATATATATAGTGTAACTTTCTTACGAGAACCACCTTTATCTGCAAGAACTGCGAGAACTACCTTTTTTACTCCTAATAATACATAAGGTACATTATGTCAATGCATAATGGCAGTTTTGAAAATATATATAACTTAATTTGATAGAAAAAATTAAATGAGGGGCAAAATGAGAATTTAATTCTTCCATGAAAAAAGGAATTATAGCAAAAACCGTTTCCCCATTTTTATTATTTCCAGATCTCTCTCTTTCACTTTTGATCTCTCATCTTCTCAAAAACCCTAGCCACCTCTCTTTTGCTTCGTGTCTATCAAAAAAATACGCCCCCTCTTTTGCTTCTGGTATAGATCGACTTAAAACTGCCCCCAAAAAGAAATCTGCTTATAAATCGTATCTCACAAACCCATATCTCACCATTGTAGCTACGATTTGTGTAATCAACACTAAAACTGCTTGTCATCTTGATATAAAGATCGTTAACCAGGTAATTATTAATTTCAATATTAGAGGTTTTAACATGAAGGAGTGCAAGATCTGGTGATTTTTTTTTATCTAAAAAAAGGGTGAATCGAAAATAATTTTTTGAGGCATGTTGATAATCTTGTACTAGAGATTCTTGCTTGAATGTATATCACTTTATTAATTTGATTTTCATTGTTGTTTTGTTTATCCACGTATCTCAGATCTAAAATTGTTATTAATTATTTTAGTATTTTTTTATTATCTTTATAATATAAGATTTAGTAAGTTAGTGTTGAATATGTAAGGTAGTAGCCGTGGTGTTTGGATGAATATAATATAGCATATGTAGTATAGATTTATAGGGTACAAAGGTGTGCTAGGATGTGGAAATTGAAAAAAGAGTAACAGCGGTGTTTGTAAAAGCTATAACAGGGGTGTTTGTAATATGTGTAACATGGGTGTTTTGAATAGGTGTTACAGGTGTGTTTGGAAAATCTGTGTAACAGGGGTGTTTGTAATATGTGTAACATGGGTGTTTTGAATAGGTGTTAAAGGGGTATTTGGAAACGGTGTAACAGGGGTGTTTGTAATATGTGTAGCATGGGTGTTTTGAATAGGTGTTAAAGGGGTGTTTGGAAACGGTGTAACAGGTGTGTTTGTAATAGGTGTAACAGGGGTGTTTGGAAAATCTATAACAGGGGAGTTTGGAATAGGTTTTAACATTGGTGTTTTGAATAGGTGTAACAGGTGTGTTTGTAAAAGTTTAACACATCAACTTTGTTAATACAAAATACTAATATAGTTCAAGGATAAATGGATGCATATATGTTTTAAATTGTGCAAAACATGTATGTTCCAAACATATATGTTCAAAACATATATGTTTTTGGAAGATGTGCACTTATGTTTTATGTGTTTTATAGTTGGTATAAATTTTTTTATGCTTTTTTGAAGGAATACATTTATGTTTTTGGAAGGGGTACATACATGTTTTATGGTTAATATAAAATGAATGAAATGGTACGATAATAATACATTTATGTTTCGTGCATACTTGTTTCAGATTGCTTGATGAAGATGATGATATCATTCAAGACTGGGAAGTGGATGAAAACGATTATACATGAAGATACTTTGCGGCCTTTGGAGATATATATTATTTCATGTGTTTTTGTACTTGTAATTAAGTGAAATGTAACATTCAAGTATATCAATCTTTTTCTTTTTATAATGATTTATGTTCTTTAATTTGTGTTTATAAAAATATTGGTAGGTTGATTAAAAAAGTGTTAGCAAAAAAAAACATGTATGCACGTTGATTATTTGGAAAAAAAAATAATAAATAAATAAATAAACATGTATACACTTTTACTAATTCAAAACATGTATAGACCATAACTATTTACAGGAAAAAACATGTATGCACATTTGCGTAAAAAAACATGTATGCACCATGACTATTTGAAAACTTGCTAGCCTTAAAAAAATCCAAATTTTAAGATTTATAAAAAACGGGAATTATAAAAATAAAATAAAAAATAGTATGAAAATGTCTTTTACTATTATGCCCTTTTGAATTAAATAAAAATAACAAAATGCTATGGAGCATTAAATGATGTACATTGTGTATTATTAGTTGTAAAAGGGTGGTTTTCGCAGTTCTTTCAGATAAGATGATTTTCGCAAGAAAGAGACCATATATATATATATATATATATATATATATATATATATATATATATATATATAAAGTGTAAAAAGTGTCTGATGCAGTAACTTTATAACTGAGATGCAGTAATTGAAGTCTTGTGAAGGTGCATTGCAGTTATAAACAATATTGCATCAAAATTAGTGCATCACAATTATTGAACTGCATCAGAATTATAAAGTTACTGCATCAGACATTTTTTACACTTTTTTTTTATTATAAGACACTTTTTAGAATAACCCGAACATATATATATATATATATATATATATATATATATATATATATATATATATATATATATATATATATATATATATATATATATATATATATATATATATGTATGTGTGTGTGTGTTTATCGAGAGATAAACATATTTAAGAATAGGATTAATTTCATATATCACTTTACTTTTATGATTAATTTCATATATACTCAAAGTGCAAGTATTAAATGCACAATGTATAATGTTTTTAATGCATGTTTGGGTATATATGAAATTTCTAACTAAAAGGATGTGAGATATGAAATTACCCCTTAAGAATAAAAAGGCAAAACCAAAAACCCTAAGGTTGTGGGTTTCGGCTAAATCCCCCAAAGGATTAAGTTTGACAAGTTGGCAAACTTAATATACTTAAGGTTAATTAATGGAGACCTAATTCTAGGAAGCTTCATGGTATCTTATAACACCAAGGCTTTCCTAAGACTCTAACCCTAACTCCGGTCCTACCCTCCTCTCCTCTTTGTTCCATCGTTCGAACAAACCCAAAAGGGCTCAAAACCCTTTTGAGTTAATCACAAATCGACCCTAGTCGATTCCCTAAGTCGACTTTAGTAGTTACCCAAGGTTCGTACTCTCATAACTTACATAGGTCCGTAGCTCTAGTTCTACATGTGCAGTACTGTTGGATACCTAACGCAATCTAAGTGGTTATTCTTCTCAAGAAACCCTAAAGTTGATTCCGTGTTGATCAAGAAGGTTGGGGAGCTTACGCAATTGCATGGTCACAAGTAAGTAATCCTAAACATATTTATACGTGTTAGTATGTTATATCTCTGACTAAGAGATTTTTTATCATGTGTTTTGGTCTGTACGGCCTATATGTATTTATTTTAAGTTGTACATGTTCTATAGGCCATGCAGGTAACCACCAATACCCACCAGTTTGCACCTAGCACCAATTGAACATTAGACCTCTCATATTTTAGTTACGATAGTCACAAGACGTTTACCACTAGGCCACCCATGAGAGGTTAATGTTCATCACTTTTAAAACGTTGTTCATTAAAACTCTGAAACTCTTTATTGTGATATATTCAACAAATCTTGATCTTTGCATGAATCACTGAAACATTATATTGCATACTAAACACTTTTAAAGCAACTAAAAAGTGTATTATTGTTTGTTACAATGTTCAAGCTTTTATCGATGGTGATTAGTGTGTTCGAGATAAGAGATACATTATTTGTCTAGGCAATGAATTTTCTAATTATGAATTAAGAAGTGAAGTTTCAAGTTGGGCTAATGAAACCTTATTTCCCTCTTATCATTTCCATCATAATCTACTAATCTAGTATAAACTATTACATCAAAACTTTGTTTTTTAACAATCCCCGATAGACTAGATTTGGATGATTAATGCATTCGAAGCCATATGGATCTTTGAAGTTTGAAAATGCTGAGAAACTTGTATGAAAACTAAGGAAGACCTTGTAGCATTTTCTTATCTTTCAAGGTATCAAATCGGCTTGTCATTAAATCTTGAACTCAAAATTAGCATTATCGAAGATAATTGGTACTCTTGATCTTTATCGGCAACTTGAAACTTTGAAAACATGAATGAAATCTTTGTCTTTAAAGTCTTGATGATGAAAGCACTCTTGATGAACTTGATCTTAATTGTAGATTTCCAACAATAATTGTTGCTAATGAAAGATTATGAACAAGATGATATCAATTGAGCTTGGATTGTAGAAGATTTGATCATTTGTCGCTAACCTTGAATCTTCTACAACGAGATAAGTAGACATGCAATAAATTGATTTTTGTCTTTGTAAAATTTAACTCAGTTGTAACTAAAGTATGTAGATATAAATAAATAACATAATATGTAGTTTTCTTCTTGTAACAATATAACCAGGTATAAGTCTTGTTCATGCATGGAATTTACAAATGAACCAATTTTATTTAAAAATTTTAGTATAATACACATGCATATAAAAAATTGACATTGTTTATTTATACTTGTGATATTAGACGCACGGGGTATAGACCATGATTATAACTAATAATTATATTTTAAATAAATTTGTTTATGTGTACGTATAAGCCGTTTATTATTATTATTATTATTATTATTATTATTATTATTATTATTATTATTATTATTATTATTATTATTATTATTATTATTATTATTATTATTATTTTGATAGGTATAATCTCGTGCATTTACAAAATTTTGGTGTTTACAATTAAATTGTTTATTCTTATGCGTTTTTTAGTTTTTAACCCGTGTACGCACTGGTTATTGAACGCGGATTAGGTTTAAGATAATGACTATAACTAATACTCCCTCTGTACCAAAAAGAGAGTCCACAAACAAATAATGTAGAAATTATGATATGTGTAATTAATGCTACTTTTGATTGATAAAAAATCATTTTTACCCTCATAGTTAATATAGAAATAAAAAATGAGTAACTAATGCAAGTTTTAATTAGAAAAGTAAAGTAGGAAAACCAGTCATAATTACTGTCTATATATAAAAACTGAACACTTATTTGGGGACAAACAAATATAGTAAGATGGACTAATTCTTTGGGACGGAGGGAGTAATAATATTTCAACTATATTTGCTCGGGTTTGAAAATATGACCAATTTTATTTAATAGTCTTCTTATTTATATAGTTTAATTTGATATTTTGACATTATTCAAATTCATTGAATATAAATGTTTATATATGTTATATTTGACCTCATTTATATACTCAATAACATGTAGGCATATGCTGGTGGTGTTTTTAGTACTACAATTAACTTAATAATTATTATTATGATTATAATAGTAATAATAATAATGATAATAATAGTAGTAGTGGTTGTTTACCAAAATTTTTTAAAAGGTATATGAGGTTTTGTTAGCCATATAATGTTTTTAAAATTAGGGAGGCTTTTACACAAACCATATGAGAGTAAATACACCGGGTTGACCAAACTGATAAAAACTTTATGACAACAGCCGTAGAACACGAGAGTTTCATGCTTAAATTACGGTTGTCGCAAACAACTTTGAAATGATCACGCTAATCATTTACATAAAACTTGATTTAAGTTTGTGTGACGATAAAGAAAGCACCATTATTAGTGGCGTAAAATGTCATAAACCACAAAACTAAAAAAGAAGTATAATATTAGGGTGCGTTTGGTTCGTAAAGGGGTTGGAATTGGATTTGGATTTAGTATTGGTTTGAAAGAAAAGTATGAGAGAAAAAAATAAATGATAGTGTAAAATGTTGTTTGTTTAATAAAATTAATTTGGAATGGTTTTGGATTTTAATATTATTATATACAATATTGTTTCATTTTATAAACCTTGACTTTATTATATTTTAATTTATTAATACAATGTTTTGTCAATTATTGCTTTTTAAGTTGGCTTTTGTATAATAAATGGTAAAGAAATCATGCAAAGCTATACACGTGTACTAAAAACAAATTGATAGTGGGATGTAAATATAGAAACCTGTCACAATTATTAGCTTTCATGGAACCCCTTGTCTATGCCTATCAATTACTATTCTAACACCCATATACTCAAAACAAACATCTTGTATTTCTTTGAATCCATTCTTCCAAATCTACACCCTCAAAACAAACACACCCTTAGTTAAATCATAATATAAGGTTTTAGTCAAGGAAAAAAAGAAAGATAACATAAAGAAGGTGTAATATTAGTTAAATATAGGGTGACCACTTTCAACATATATACTGTAATTATTGTACCACCAATATGTCAAGAAATGACAGTACGAAACAATCAACACCATAAATAATGACATATTGTACACTTGCTTTATGCATTTTGCCATGAATCTACTTCAAAGCTTGCCATATTATGCTTTTCCTTTTCAAAATTTAATGCACTCATATATCATTATTCTCCTTTCATTATAATGTTGATATGAGAAATAAAGTGGCCAGTTAACTAAAATGACTATACTTCTTTTATATAATATGAGAAATTCAATGCACACATATATCATTATCCTCCATTTTAGCCTTAGATAGTCATTGTACAATAAATTGCATGACCAGGTCTTCGATGAAAATCAAAGGATATAATGGGGTGTTGTGGTTGCGCCAAGCTTGGATATAACTTGAAATAAGAAATGCTAAAACACTACGTTAAGTGATTGCGCAGGGGTTGGACCCTACGAAACACCTACGGCGTGTGAATAAGTACTTGGTATCAAAAGGTAGGTGAAAAATGTGGTAAAGTAAAGTAGTAGAAATTGCATATCAGATTTATGACTCGTCCAAGACTATTTATAGGTGATGAAATAACCTTAGAGAGTGTTCACACGTTTCTTGGAGATCATCGGGCGTCCCATGATTTATGGTAACTGCTAGGGTTTAGTGCCCCACTCCTGCTAGTTTAGCGGGGGCTAAAGAGGAAGAGGAGACATGAGTGAGACTTGGTCCTGCTAGAGTCCCGTCCCAATGTCATCGTAGGATGTACCCCGAAGGGCTTAATCCTTCTATTGGCGAATTCCCAGTTGGTAACTAAATCAAAAGTAATTAGTTTTACGCCATTGAAAGTTTTAGGAGACTAGCCAGAGCCTTCAATATGTATGTTGCGACCAGGCTCGAAGGGGGTCCTTCGAACTGATCGGAGGGTGCATCATCAGATAGCAAAGAATTTAATATGTTGCTCATAACACCTATTGGGCCCAATACGAGCTTTTACGCTGCTCATGTATCGGGCTTCATCGTGCTCTTAGATTTTACCCTTAGATGTATGATGTTAGAGTATCAACAAATAAAGTTAGAATTAAAGTTAATCGGCATATGACATTAACGTATAAGGTAGAGTCTGATCTTTTATGTTAAAGTAAAAGAACTTTAACAATTTTATTGAAAGTACTCTAAACAAACAAAACATGCGGCAACATAAAAGAAAGCACATCTATGAGTTCATAAAGAGTAGCAACACTGGTTGATGAGAGATCGACACTTTGATATTTAAGGAAGAGGAGAGTCGGAGACCTGAGGCATCAATGAATAAATAAACATCGAATAAGACGATGGTTGGAGGTATATTTAGTATGCCATGCCTTGTTAGTTAATCAATTTCTCAATGAAATGCAGTTAAACAAGACCATAAGTCAAAATCAAGCAACAATTTTTAGTTGCTTTGGTGATAGACAATTCGTGTAGATGAACATTCAATGACCAGTTTTTGTATATACATTTTTTAAGCAAAAGCAAATTGTACATGGAAAGGAATTTCAAACCTGCTTCACGAAAAAAATATATAGTTCCAGACGTTGCTACAACCTGTGAGCTACATTCTGTGTCTGTCAAACGTCCTTTTTTTTTTTTTTTTTTTGGTGAAAGTGGTGAACTTAAATTAATAACAACTCAACTTACTAAAGTAAAGAAAAGGATTTGGACATGCCCAAACCTTCATAGAATACTCAGTAACAAAGATACAAAACACAAACAGAAGTAAACCATAAACTATACCAAACAGTCTGGTCATACCTCAACAGACCAAATTCACCACATATTCACCACACCATAGCTTCATGACTACATTTCCAAATCCTCACATAGCAGGCCTCCAGTGTCTGTCAAATATATATTACACAGGTTGACAAGATTGTATTTCATTCTCATTTATCAAAAGTCATGGTTGACAGATTATAACATGATTGTTTCAAGACTTCAGTGTAACAGGAAACTTACCTAGTGTCTTCATATATGTTTCTGGCTCCCCTTCCTCTTGGATCATATTCTTTAATTTCCTCAACTCTAAATCATGGTCATTCTTGTAATAGTGCAGCCTGGCGGGTTATTCGTCGACATGGCTAAATCCTTCCTACGTAATTTAAGACTATTGATCCCAGACAGAGTAACTTGCCTCCAGTCAACGTATATCTTTGATAGACTCTCGCAACCATTACCTAAAGCTAGTAGTCCTTTATCACAAAGGTTGTCACAATAATTTACATTAAGTACTTCCAAACTTTGACAATATAACCCAATCGACTCCCAGCCAGATATCGCAATTTTGGAACAATATGATAAGTTCCACTCTTGCAGGACCGGACACCCTTTTGAGATTTTAATTATAGTATCATCTTCAAATAATTTGCAATAAGAAAGGTTAAGGACTTCAATATTTGCACCCAATCCTAAACCAATCGCTGTGAGGCCGTGTACCCTAGTGTGCTTTAAAGAACACGAAACATTTAGATACCTGAGACCACCTCCACTTAAAATTCCAGTAACACCAGTAGAATCAAATGCACAATGATCAGCTTCCAAACAAGCCATGGTTCGAGAAAAACCTTGGAAGCCCACACCAGTAATGTTATGACAGTGAGATAACTTGAGTGTTCTAAGTTGACGACAATTTTGGTTCAGGGACAAAATACCACGGTCAGTTATGTTTTGGCACCTAGAGATATTCACTTCTGTTAAAGAGCTGCACGAGTTTGCTAAGATTTCCAATCCACTATCTGTAATACTGCACTTACAAAGACTGATAACTGATAACAACGGACAACCAGAGGCAACTAAAGTAAATCCTATTGCAGTGATATCATGGCAAAAATCTAGCCAAAGATAGTGCAACTTAGAGCCATTTGTTAGCAAGGGGGTTAAAGCTGAATCCGAGACTTGAATATTGCAACTTCCTAAAGACAAAGAATCTAATTCTCTAAACCTAATGAGCAATTTCTGAATGGTAAAAGGATCAATAGGATAACATGAGCATTTTGACTTGATCAAGCATCCAAGTTCCAAGTGTTTAATACTTGAATTCTGTATATCAAGAAAACAACGGCATGTTAGGCCAAAAGAATCTTGATCATGTTTAGAGCGTAGCTTTTTGAAGATCAAATACCAACAATCATCAGGAAAGTGTCCAATACTCAAGCGTCGAATTTTAGAACCTTCAACCATTGGTATAAATAGCTAGCCGGCCAGTAGACAATCTCCAGGTTAAGTTGTAACAAGTGAAGGAAAAATTGTATACGACTATACGAGGGTTGGGTTGGTGTTCTTTTTTTTGTTGATATCTAGAACTAACAAACTGACATATATATCCGTGCTGAACTTGCAGTAAAAGTTGGTTTCATTAATTGTTTTTCAAAGACCTTATCTTTTTTTAGTAATTATTTGAGAATAACTATTTGAAAATTTTTGACCTTTATACCTAATTTTTTTTCAATACATCTAGTGATTGACTTATGATTTTATATTTTTATGTCTTGCACATTCTATTTTTAATCGATTTGGCCGAGCCTTAGGTTCACGGTTGAGCCAGTATAACCAACTGTTCAACAAAGTTTTTGGGTCAAAACCAGCTTCTGGTAACTCAACCGGTTCCCGGTTCGACCCGGGCATTAAAACACTTAATTTTTTGTCTTGCGGCTTAAATCTTGCTATACAATTCCTGTTAGGTACAACACAATTTGCTATTTTTTCTTGTATATATATAATGTGGCAAAACTAGTGGGCTTGTTTTGGTTGCCCTTATGTGAGGGCCCGCATTAACTCCTTGGCGGATAAGTCTCTTCCTTGATTACTAAAAAGATCGAGTAATGCAGAACCCATGAGGGCCAACTTGTACCGCATATGGGGAGTTCATTGTGTGGGATACATAAGATATTGACATACCTTATTCCCAAGATAACCCAGAATCCCTCGACTTATGCAACCCACGACCCCATCTATAAACCTTTGAGATACTAATCTTTTTTATATAATAAAAGAATTACATCATTTCGGAGTATTTCTGCAAATCACTTATTATTGAAAAAAATATTAGACCAATAGGAGAGCTCGGTTTTGCCACGTAGGCGAAATCGAGCAATATGATTGGTAAAAAAAAGTCAAAATTAAATTGATTCTAGTCAAACTTAATTAATTTGGTAGAGAAATTTGTTTAAAAAATGCATAAAAATATAGGTGTCAAATTTATGAAAACAAAAACTTAAAAAAAAGAGGACCTAATTAATAAAACTTTGGTTTTTGAATTTTAAATAAATTATATAGAGCAAAGTAAAATTACAAGTTTTCATGTTTTTTAATAACTTAAAAAAAAAGGAAAAAAAAAAAACCCCTTACATTTCATACCCCCTATACTTTATAATATTAACTTTGTTTAAAATTACATGATTATTAGTATTAGTTTTTAAACTTTCATCATTAAAATTACAAAATTTGGTAATATGCGAATTAGTTTTAATAAACGTTAAATATTTTTTAAACTAATGTTAGTTTTAGACTTTTCTAGAATATATTTTAAAATAAAGACTCATGTTATTTTATTTAAAAGTTTAATTTATGCGTACACGAGTTTGAATATTAAATACGGCTAAATTATTAGTAACGGGAATATAAATATCAAATGGTAAGCACGAGTTAGTGTGATATGAAAATAGATATACGCGATTCAACTTATAATAACGACTCATGAAATTATTATTTGAAATTTATATATGGATATCCATAAAAGCATTTTAAAAACTTTATGGAGCATAATTTAACTTTATCAACGCTCATTATGTGCTATTAAACTCACACATTTTGTATAACATGATATCAAAAATTAAACAACATCAACCTTAACCTCAACATATCTGTCAGTTAAAAACGTTATACAAAGCTAATTATTAAAAAAAACAAACAAACACATGGGTTAGATAGTCATTGTTTAATGAAGGTGTTCTCCTTAAATTATAAAAAAAAATATGCACACATCACAATCCTTATTTGTTAACAATCACCTCCTAAATCAAAAAAAGAAAAACTACGTGGGTGATAACCTAACTTTATTCATTGACGTGATGTTTCATCAAAAAAAAAAAAAAAAAAAAAAAAAAAAAAAAAAAACCGTAATAGTTTGCTGTTGTAAAGGAATTAAAAGTATGTATATGAGAATTATTAAGCAAGTATATATAGTTTTTAATTAGGTTATTACGTTACTATACTGCGATAATGTTATTGAGTTGGTAATCACGGATGTGAGATACAACCATTCTTTTATACTTATTATTTATGTGTTAACCTCTTTTTGCTTCTGAATAGAATCCGAAAAAGACCTCAACAGAACTTTGACTAATGCCTTATCTAGCTGATAGTTTTTAGTAACCTTTTTTATGGTTTAACTTTTTTTATACACACCAAATTTTAGTAACTTTTTTTTAATGTTTTATTGAAAACTTCTACACATAATATTTGTGTTTTTACTATAAACATATTAAGCTATGATAGAATTAGTTGTGAGTTCAGGGATTTTCTATTAAGCTTCTCAAAAGAAGCTTAAAGCTTTATCATAAACTTATTGTGTTATAGTAATTGAATAAGCAAATAAGTACCTTCAATAAGCATAACCAAACACCCCTTTAGTTCTAATATGAAGTTTTCTTATTTAATGTTAGGACTAACTTTGTTGTTATCCTCACTATAATGCAACATGTTAGTGGTGTTTGCAGTTTTATGATTTTAGCGCACACACTAAAATGCAAAGCAATCTGTTGTGTGCATTTTTTAGAGGGGGATTAAGTATCAACACATGATTGTCGTGAAAGGATTATCTATGCCTGCCCAAGGTATGAATGTATAATTAAGTAGAGTTGCTAATTTAGATAATACATGAATGTATTTTAATGTACCAAAGATGTGTTTTAGTGCCTATATGAGGAATTTTATAGTAAGAATTCTTAGCAGGTGTCTTTGAATGAGTTAATGAAACTTACTAGGTGTTTGTTGTCAATGATAACACTATGGGTGTCAACCAACGGTCTAAAATATGAGTGTCTTTTACCTTGATGATTTAGGCTAATTGTGAAGAAAGTTGCATTAAAGTGAAATGTCGGTAAGTATTCAAACAATCCTAAAAGACTTGCGAATATACTCTTTGCCGTTTTTTCCATGCATTTATAATTTACTTATGCAAGTAATAATAATTTCCTTATATAGTTCGGTACATAAACGTATTCTACCATTACATCTTTTTTTTTTTTTTTTTTTTTTTTTTTTTTTATTATTATTATTATTAATTTTTCTCTCTTTATGTAATAAAGAAGCTATAATATAAGCCTCTATGTTAATTTGGTAATTTTATGATCAAACATGAGAAGTAAATGACACAAACTATGAAAATACAATTTCTCAAACAAAAAGGTACATTGGTAAAAATGGTATGATGGTTATTCATAATCAAGGAAATGAATCAATCTTCAAAGCTATCTAAATATGCTACTGTACATATTTTAACAAAAATATAAGTAAAAGAAATACGACAATTACAAAACACATCGTAAATTGGTATCACGGGTTAGCAAAACTAAAAGCATATATCACTAACATCTTAGGCAAGTCAAATATCGTCATGTGATTTTGCTTGATTAATAAATATTATTTTTAATCCAAAAGCATTCTGATAAAATAATAAGTAGATTATAACATATATACATGTGGTTTTTTATTTTTAGTCCACAAAGTAAAATCATTTGAAACATGTTAAGTGATTTATTTCTTAATCAATAATAATATATAATCAAAAACAAATCTTAAAAACCCTGTGCGTGCGCAGGTATTATAACTAGTTTAATCATGTACAAATACTAGATTATCAATGCATGGGCAAAAACTCTATTTTGTTTATAGCCTTAACTAGTCAATTTACGATAAATACGTTTTGATTGTTAGCTAATAAGGCCTGTTGGCCCGGCCCACTTGTTTAGGCCCGTTTAGTTGCTAGGGTTAGCTTAGTTTATTTTGTGTATGACAAACTCCCAATGTCACTGCTGAGACATTGTGAGTTTGGGGAAGGAATGAAGGATATTAACTAATAAGGCCTGTTGGCTCGGCCCACTTGTTTAGGCCCGTTTAGTTGCTTAGGTTAGCTTAGTTTATTTATTTTATTTTTTTTGAGGCGTAAACAAAATTTGTAGGGTTTAGGGATCTTAAGGCTTTGATACCATAATAGGATAGGTTTATTCCCCCTTTCTCATTAAACTCTACCAATCGGTATATATAACCCTTAACGGGCTGGAGTTAAGACTCATACAATCAATAATAATGGGCTAATAATAAGTTCAGCTAATGATACATTGCTTTTTCATTTCTTTTAAAATGGCCGAGTTTTTGCAAAATATAATTTTATCATCCTTGCATAGATTTATTTTGCAAAATAATAATGGGCACTTGTTGAATAATGATGATTTATGATATTGTTAGTACAAGTAATAATATTCTCGTTTAATTATAAGTTGTTATAGATAAGCTGTTTGGGGCACTAGCTAGTTTGACCTTGTTTATCATATAATTAGAAGAAACTGCATATAGATGTAACAACCTTTCATGTTTTTGTCATCGTATGCAAGGTACTTTTATTACCAAGTTGATGTATCACACTTGATGTTGTTACCATATGATGTAACTGACTGGGTTATTAAACGCTTCATCAAGAGTACGTTTAGGGATCCATCCAGCTACAACCATCCAAAAACTCCATTCAAATTAATACTCACCAGAGATTTTGTAAGCAATTTGAACAGGAGAAGCATACTCAACTCTGATATATAAAGACTGATTTTTGCATGAGACTCTCCCAAAGTCTACTATCTCTTATGCGTTTTTTGTTAGCAGTAATCCTCAAAGTACAAACTGGCCATCTCAGGATAGGCAAAACTATGGACCAAATGGTTAAATTTCCTTTGACAAAAGTAAACAACCAAATGACCAGACTATAACGTACAGTCCTACCTCATGACTCATGCATTATATTTGGAAAAAAAGGTAGCTATTAAAGGACAGCTTCACCATTCTTCCTAGACATCTCTTCTAAACCAGGTATCCAGACATTATATTCAGACTAATCACCATCAGTCAATCCTACTAAATACAGCAAGTTTGACTGATTTCTACTCCTCGATTAGCCATCATTCTAGTATAACTTTACCTGTAAAATATTTTAGTGCATAGTAACAAAATTGTAATCAATGATGTATAAGTTCAGTGATCAATTTCACAAGAAAATCACTTATTATTTAAAACTCTTAATAATCCTCGCAATACCTTGATGTTTCAACCCCTACAACGCTTACCAAAAGCGGTTCAATACGTACAATGTATATAAAACAAATCAAACCATCTAACTATGTTCCTGATCACGGGTCAGTTTTTTGTGATGTTCTCCCATAAAGCATCCCAGGTTCCTGCAGTCAGTGCAGCCTTGGATTGAGATTGATTTATGACACGTGGTGTTCTAAAACCCAACAGTTGGAACACATATCTAGCTAACTCAGGGTATACTAATCCAGGTATATCAAGCATCTGCATAAGTACAAAGAAATTGGTAATTAAGATTTAAGAATATCACGTTCAATGCATGGGGTGTGCTGATTAGATATTCCACATACCGTTCTACTTTAAGTTACAAGTAAGGATATACAACTTAAATTCTATTAGACCATCCACATGGGTGTTTTGAATTTTGGACTAAACATGAAAATAAAACCGATAGTGTATCCAAGGTAAATTCGAGTACGTATGGAACTATGGATATACAAATCCAGTTTTATGTCTAGACCGAATTTATATTATTTTATTTTTCAGATCTGAGATTTCCAAATCAAACAAAAATTATATATGTTATTATTTTTAGAAAAGGAATATTGTGAGCAAGAAATGTAAAAATGGGCAGGTTGGGTCGGGTCATATCGGGTAGTTTTTTAATATGGGTAAACGGATAACTGATCAGAGTTCGAGTTTGGTTTCATTACTAGTTTCAATCAAGAAAGATTCAATTTGAATCAGGTAAACTGCTGAAACAAAAAAACTCCCCTAATTCCAGCTGACGTTTCATGATAGAAACATAATTCGCTAGAAAAGCCACGTATGAAATCCAGTTGGTGCAATGGTGCGTTCCCAAATCAGGTACGATTCGGTTGGGATCAGGAAACTCAACGATCCGAATCAGGAGCTACCCAATCCTGATCTTGTGATACCCTTTTTTGAATGTTAATATCTAACTATGATATAAGGCAGCATAAAAAACAACAAAATCAATAATGCGATTGAGTATTGTTATGACTTATGAAATTTTGATAAGTATTAAACTAATTTTATACTATAAATGGTAGGGTTTTATATATCTCTCAGGATCGATCCCAAATGAACCTACCCCATCGAACCAAATTCTAGGTACCTAGCGAAACGCGATCCGGATCCTCGACCCCTATGTGACTATACTTTCATCGCATCATAAGGTACTTTAAACAAAAAAAAAAAAAAAAAAAAAAAAAAATCAAACGCTTTGACAAATGTATGTCCGGAATCAAATGCGTTATTTAAGGGAAACATAAAAGTACCTGAAAAAATACCGGCATAGAAATCTGAAACGCTCGATTGCTTTGGTCTATTAAAATTGCTACCCGGCCAAAGAAAGTTACAACTCTTTGCATCTGCCATAAAGCATAAAAGATTAAAAGGAATATCTTTTATAAGATGGCTGCATTTATTTACTTACCACGCGCATCAAAGAAATCCAAAATCTTGGAATAGACGAGGAAGCACACAATGGACTATCTGGATCCTCATCAATGCATGGATCACTCATTGGGCTACCACAAATATTCTTACGTGTTCGCCGTGTATCATTCATGTCACCAACTTTATACATGTCAATACCATGCATTCGTCTGTTATACATTCCTCTGTCTGAACTATCACTACAAAAATGGGATCGATTTGGGTCGACAATGTCGACCCAAAGGTTGAAGTGGGGTCGTACCAAACGGTTTGGGTCGACAATTTCGACCCTTTCGGGTTGTACCAATTTCCTCGTCCCAAAAACGTTTGGAACGACATTTTTAAAACCAATGGGACGACATCCATTTACCGGTCAACAATGAATATTTCCTTTGGAACGACATTGTCGTTCCAAATCTCTATTTAGTTTTTGCAAATCATTTATGTAAATACACGAAAATATTTTGGAAAATACCCATTGGAACGACAATGTCGTTCCAAAATTTGATTTATTTTCCGTTTTTTAGTTATTTAAATACACGAAAATATTTTGGAAAATACCCATTGGAACGACAATGTCGTTCCAAAATTTGATTTATTTTCCGTTTTTTAGTTATTTAAATACTAACAATATTTTGGAAAATACCAATTGGAACGACAATGTCGTTCCAAAATTTGATTTATTTTCCGTTTTTTAGTTATTTAAATACTAAAAATAATTTGGAAAATACCCTTTGGAACGACATTGTCGTTCCAAAGGTTTTAAATATTTAAAAATTTTGCCAACTGGAACGATTTTTTCTTGTAATTTTGGGACGACATTGTCGTCCCATTTTGTGAAGTATGCAAAAAAAAATGCAGCAGCAGCCTGCATTTCCAGGTTTTTTCCGGAATATTTTCCGGAAAAAACCTACCATTACACAAGCTGTAAATCAACCAATATCCGCAATACCAATTCGGCTATATGATACAATACCAAATTACTCATCTATGACTTAAATTCGACAAATACGATACAAATTAAACTAACAAATATGAACTTTAAACATATAGTAACAGTTTCATTCAAATTACAAATTAAGAACAATTTTCATCATCCGAATCATCGCTAGATAAAACTTCTTCAACACAATATCATTCCAATAACAAATACATTACTAATTAAATTACATACTAATAAACAAAAACAAAATATGGAAATAAAGAAAACATACTAGCTGATGTCACGGTTGGTACAAGGCTGATAGAGAGGTGGTGCTTTTGCGATGGTCCTACACAAACATACATTTCATAAACCAAATTACAATTCACATAAGTTTAACAATTATACAAACAAAATTACAATATCATAAGAGTAATTAAATTATATACCTAGTTCGCGGCTAAAATAGAGGAAGAGAAGAAAAGAGAAAAAGAGGTGATGTCCCGGCTCTCCCGGCTGTCCTGGCTAACCAAAAACATACACATAAAGAAAACAACCTAAATTAATACCAACTTCATTTTAGCACATCAATACATCTAATACTTCTAAACTATACTATCTTAAATACACAATCTTACATCACCAAATTAAACACTTTAACAAAATAAAAAAAAACACAAGCGAGAGGTGGTCCATAACTTTGTCCCGGCTGTCCAAAACACTTTGTCCCGACTGTCCATAACTTTTGAGGACGACATTGTCGTCCCAAACCACTTTAACATAATAAAAAAAAACATACCTTTAAATTAACAAAAAAATTATATATATATATATATATATATATATATATATATATATATATATATATATATATATATATATATATATATATATATATATACCTTTAAGGTGGTGGTGGTGCTGCTGCCGCCGCTTCACGGTGGTGGTGGTACTGCTGCCATCTAACACCAACACAAACACGACACAAAATATCAAACCAACATTAAACAAAACAAATTAAGACAATGAAATTAACAAAAAAATCATACCTTTACACAAAACAAATTAACAAAAATTAAACAAATTGTGCACAGTGGTGAGTGTGTAATTGGTGTTTTGAGGTGATTGTGGTGTCGAATGTGGTATTAATTTGGTTGTGTTGGTGTAGAATTGAAGAAGATGAACAATGGGAGCGATGGGTTTTTTTTTTTTTTTATTTGCTTCTGATAGAACAGATGGTTCATCGACTGGGTTTTGTCAATTATTGAGCCCTTTGGGTCGACATTGTCGTCCCAAGGGTGCACGATTTTTTTTAATCCCTTTGGGTCGACATTGTCGTACCAAAGGGAGTAAGTTTTTTTCTTTTTTTTTTTTTGCTTTTTTAATTTTGGAACGACAATGTCGTTCCAAATATTGTGGCGGGATAAATTAATTCACGGCGCGGGTACATTCAATTTTGGTGAAAATTTTGGTGAAAAATTTTGGAACGACATTGTCGTTCCATATGTTGTTTTTCTTTATTTTTTCATTTATCTTTTGCAAAAAATTTTGTTCAAAACCAAAGGAACGACATTGTCGTTCCTTATGGATTTTTTTTTTTTTTTTTTTTTTTTCATTTATCTATTACATACTAAAAATGATTTTAATTATTTAATTAATACTAAATAAATTAAAAATGATTTTTATTATTTAATAATACTAAATAAATAAATAATGATTTAAATTAATTAAAAAAAATATTTAAATAAATTAAAATTATTTAAATAGATGTTGTAATCTTGTTTTGAATTATTTAATTAATACAAAATAAATAAAAATTAAATCGCGTCCAAAAACGAGCCTGTTTCGTTTAACAAATGAGCCAAGTGTTAACCACAATGTCTTACCAAGTGTCAACAACAAAGTTCCAGCTTATCTTGTTCTAGTTTGAAAGATGCAACTCCTAACTATGGGCCAAGTGTTAACCACAATGTCTTACCATGCGTAAAGCAGTTTATTAACTCGCCTGTTTCGTTTAACGAATGAGCCGAGCAATTATGGAACTCGTGCTCAACAACAAAGTTCCAGCTTATCTTGTTCTAGTTTGAAAGATGCAACTCCTAACTATGGGCCAAGTGTTAACCACAATGTCTCACCATGCGTAAAGCAGTTTATTAACTCGCCTGTTTCGTTTAACGAATGAGCCGAGATGATATGGTTGTACACGAGATGTTAAACGAATGAGACGAGCAATACTGAAACTCGCGCTCAACAACAAAGTTCCAGCTTATCTTGTTCTAGTTTGAAAGATGCAACTCCTAACTATGGGCCAAGTGTTAACCACAATGTCTCACCATGCGTAAAGCAGTTTATTAACTCGCCTGTTTCGTTTAACGAATGAGCCGAGATGATATGGTTGTACACAAGATGTTAAACGAATGAGCCGAGCAACAAAGTTCCAGCTTATCTTGTTCTAGTTTAAAAGATGCAACTCCTAACTATGGGCCAAGTGTTAACAACAATGTCTCACCATGCGTAAAGCAGTTTATTAACTCGCCTGTTTCGTTTAACGAATGAGCTGAGATGATATGGTTGTACACAAGATGTTAAACGAATGAGCCGAGCAATTATGGAACTCGTGCTCAACAACAAAGTTCCAGCTTATCTTGTTCTATTTTGAAAGATGCAACTCCTAACTATGGGCCAAGTGTTAACCACAATGTCTCACCATGCGTAAAGCAGTTTATTAACTCGCCTGTTTCGTTTAACGAATGAGCCGAGAAGATATGGTTGTACACGAGATGTTAAACGAATGAGCCGAGCAATTATGGAACTCGTGCTCAACAACAAAGTTCCAGCTTATCTTGTTCTAGTTTGAAAGATGCAACTCCTAACTATGGGCCAAGTGTTAACTACAATGTCTCACCATGCGTAAAGCAGTTTATTAACTCGCCTGTTTCTTTTAACGAATGAGCCGAGATGATATGGTTGTACACGAGATGTTAAACGAATGAGCCGAGCAATTATGGAACTCGTGCTCAACAACAAAGTTCCAGCTTATCTTGTTCTAGTTTGAAAGATGCAACTCCTAACTATGGGCCAAGTGTTAACCACAATGTCTCACCATGCGTAAAGCAGTTTATTAACTCGCCTGTTTCGTCTAACGAATGAGCCGAGATGATATGGTTGTACACGAGATGTTAAACGAATGAGCCGAGCAATTATGGAACTTGTGCTCAACAACAAAGTTCCAGCTTATCTTGTTCTAGTTTGAAAGATGCAACTTCTAACTATGGGCCAAGTGTTAACCACAATGTCTCACCATGCGTAAAGCAGTTTATTAACTCGCCTGTTTCGTTTAACGAATGAGCCGAGATGATATGGTTGTACACGAGATGTTAAACGAATGAGCCGAGCAATTATGGAACTCGTGCTCAACAACAAAGTTCCAGCTTATCTTGTTCTAGTTTGAAAGATGCAACTCCTAACTATGGGCCAAGTGTTAACCACAATGTCTCACCATGCGTAAAGCAGTTTATTAACTCGCCTGTTTCGTTTAACGAATGAGCCGAGATGATATGGTTGTACACGAGATGTTAAACGAATGAGCCGAGCAATTATGGAACTCGTGCTCAACAACAAAGTTCCAGCTTATCTTGTTCTAGTTTAAAAGATGCAACTCCTAACTATGGGCCAAGTGTTAACCACAATGTCTCACCATGCGTAAAGCAGTTTATTAACTCGCCTGTTTCGTTTAACGAATGAGCCGAGATGATATGGTTGTACACGAGATGTTAAACGAATGAGCCGAGCAATTATGGAACTTGTGCTCAACAACAAAGTTCCAGCTTATCTTGTTCTAGTTTGAAAGATGCAACTTCTAACTATGGGCCAAGTGTTAACCACAATGTCTCACCATGCGTAAAGCAGTTTATTAACTCGCCTGTTTCGTTTAACGAATGAGCCGAGATGATATGGTTGTACACGAGATGTTAAATGAATGAGCCGAGCAATTATGGAACTCGTGCTCAACAACAAAGTTTCAGCTTATCTTGTTCTAGTTTAACATCAAAAATATTTTTGATTTTGATAAATAGTAAAGTATTGATTTTGTAAATTTTTTAATTTATGTAATTTTTAAAATTAATTTTTACTCTAACATATAATTTTAATATTGATTTTAAATTAAAAACTGATTTAAAAAGCTTTTCAATTAAAAAAAAAACAAATACACGCAGAATGGGTCGACATTGTCGTCCCATTCGGCTTTTAAAAAAGTTTTAATATTGATTTTAAATTAAAAACTGATTTAAAAAGCTTTTCAATTAAAAAAAAAAAACAAATACACGCCGTATGGGTCGACATTGTCGTCCCATTCGGCTTTTAAAAAAGTTTTAATATTAATTTTAAATTAAAAACTGATTTAAAAAGTTTTTAAATTAAAAAAAACAAATACACGCCGAATGGGTCGACATTGTCGTCCCATTCGGCTTTTAAAAAAGTTTTAATATTAATTTTAAATTAAAAGCTGATTTAAAAAGTTTTTAAATTAAAAAAAACAAATACACGCCGAATGGGTCGACATTGTCGTCCCATTCGGCTTTTAAAAAAGTTTTAATATTAATTTTAAATTAAAAACTGATTTAAAAGGTTTTTAAATTAAAAAAAACAAATACACGCCGAATGGGTCGACATTGTCGTCCCATTCGGCTTTTAAAAAAGTTTTAATATTAATTTTAAATTAAAAACTGATTTAAAAAGTTTTTAAATTAAAAAAAACAAATACACGCCGAATGGGTCGACATTGTCGTCCCATTCGGCTTTTAAAAAAGTTTTAATATTAATTTTAAATTAAAAACTGATTTAAAAAGTTTTTAAATTAAAAAAAACAAATACACGCCGAATGGGTCGACATTGTCGTCCCATTCTGCACAAATATTCAATTTGCTTTGACTGTCTTTTTGGTAGAAAAAATAGTGGGCCATGGGCAACATTTGGGACGACAATGTCGACCCAAACATTTGGCTTGTCCCAAACCTTTGATATTGGTGTAGTGTATAATATTCTACCACATGACCTGTTCCGAGAAATATGTATGTAGGATAATTATTGGACTACAGAAACACAAATTGCACATCAAGAAAAAGAAATAAGAAACAAGAACAGCCAGCATTGTGCGCTAAAGGGTGTTTGGATGAAGTTGTAAGTCATTGTTCTTACTTTTATGCTGGCACGACATAGAGAGTATAGGCCTATTAAGTGCATATGTATCAGTTGCTGAATTTGTATTGCTGTTTGCAAACATTTCACTTGTTCCTGCTATTCCAGAAGCCTGAACTACATCACTTGTGATACTAGAAACGGTTTTAAAAGGAACAGGACCAGATGATGAACATGATGGTTCCCGCGGTTTGGGAGATGGACTACGACTATCTGGATTGCAAAAAAGAAAACATCAATGATGAGATGAATGAATACTTGTTTGATTATTTGTTGAATATCTGACATGTATATTTACTCTTCATTGTGCGTGTTTATTGACCTAACGCAGTTATCTGAAACAGTGGTAAAGCCAGGATGTGGCAGTGTGATTTATACTAAGAGGTTCTCTGGGATTGCATTTTGGGTGTGATTTTCTGATTATTGTGTTTAGAAACGCACATACTAAAATAATAATGTTTGGCGAACAGTCACAAAAACTGAAAAACGTGATTAATTATCTAAAAGCTTTTTCATAACGCAGTTTTGCAAACTCATAATCTGTCTTGCACATAACCTAATACTTAATAGGTCACAAATTCACTCGCTGTTATTTCTAGATATGCATGTGAGATGAGATCGAATCTCAGAAAACTTTCACATTCTTCAAAAATTACGTAAACGAAGTCATAAACAATCAAAACTATATATATATAGCTTATGAAAATAAGATCAAATCAAATAAACTTCAAATAAATAATCAATTGATGCCCCCACACATTTGCAATACAAAGTTACTTAATAAATTTTATAACTAAATTTTAAACCTGATCGTTCATTGTTTGCCATGGTTGAATATCATAATTATTTAGAAACTGCGTTCTTGTATACATGTTTTTAAAGGGTGTTTGTTATTGATTATCTATCTATCTATCTATCTATTTTTTTTTTTTTTTTTTTTTTTTTGGAATTACATACATGTTTATCTTGAAGTGATTATCTATTTTTAAAACCAAAGCGGGTAAGCATGTTTTTATACGCTAACTACATTTTTTATTTGAAAGTTGAAACTACGAAACGTAGTTGCAAATGATCATCATCCAGGTTCGTCTTATCAATTTTGGGGGCATGTGATATAACTACAAAAGGAGTTGCAATAGCCACTAAGCTAGTGCCATGTGTCTCCCAACCATTCCCTCTCTTTTTTCTTTAATATTTTCGGTTAGAGGCATTTTGGTCATTTGACATATTTTTTAAATTCCTTCTTAAATTTCAAATGCAAATAACTTTCAAACGACAAACTTTTACAAAAAACCAATTTCACCATAATTTTTAAAATTTAATCCTCTTTAATTTGGTATAAATCTTTTTAATTTTTTCAAAACTTTTTTTTGACATTCATTGGGTCATGATTTTCTTGAAAATTTTAGAATTTTCGGCTCTAATTTTGTCTAGTTTAAAGGCCGAATTTTGCAAAACTTAAAACACGAAAGTTGTAGCTTCTTGGCCATTTTTTACCTAGAAATTTGAATCACTCAAATCCGATATGATATGAGTGAGATATCGCGCGTTAAAGATGACGTTTTAGTCATATTTAGTGCACATAAAGTGTTTGATAAAATAACTAAAAGAGATTTTTCATATAAAAATACATTTAAATGCACTAATTTGTCAAGTTATTTTCAATTTAACAAAACTATCAGTTTGTTTTGTTAAATAGAATTAATGAACCCAAACATTTGATCAAATTGATGAACTTGAAAAAATTGATGAACCTGAAAAGAACTGTGATCAATTTGATGAACCTGAAAAAATTGATGAACCTGAAATTTGATGAACCCAAACATTTGATCAAATTTGATGAACCTGAAAAGAACTGTGATCAATTTGATGAACCAAAACATTTGATCAAATTGATGAACCTGAAAAAATTGATGAACCTAAAATTTAATGAAACTGAAAAGAACTGTGATCAATTTGATGAACCCAAACATTTGATCACATTTGATGAACCTGAAATTTAATGAACCTGAAAAAATTGATAAACCCAAACATTTGATCAAATTTGATGAACCTGAAATTGATGAATATAAAAAAATTGATGACCTGAATTTGATGAACCAAAGTAACTGATGAACAAAATGTATTTTTTTAAAATCAGTTAATATGGTTCATCAGTTAAAAAAAAACAAAAAAACAAAACTTTTTGAATATTACATTAATAAAATGACTAAAGGTGCATTGTTGTACAAAAATTAGTGCATTTAACTCGATTTTTAGACTAAAAATCTAAGCTAAACATTTCATCAAATACGTTGTGTGCAACAAATATGAGTAAAACGTCATCTTTAACATACGATATCTCACTCATATCATATTGGATTTGAGTGATTCAAATTTCTGGGTAATGAGTGAACCAAAATCTACGACTTTCATGTTTTAAATTTTTCACGATTCGGCATTATGATGGTACAAAATAAGGTCGAAAATGCCCAAAAAATAAAGAAAATTAACACCCATTTCGTATGTAAAAAAAAGTTTCGAAATTTTTAACAAAATTTATACAAAATTAAAGAGGATTAAATTTTAAAAATTATGGTGAAATCGGTTTTTTCTAAAAGTTTGTCGTTTAAGAGATATGTGCGTTTGAAATTTGAGGTGGAAAAAGAAAAAACGAGTAATTTTACTATTTTGCCCCTATCCAGATTTTTTAAATAAAATAAATGGGGGACACGTGGCAGCACCAAATTTCTTTTTAGGCTTTGCAAAGTTTGGGTACTTTGCAAGGGATCGCTCGCCACTACAAAAGTTGTATCTAATGAAAAACCTCATCGATATTGCGTAAAAATGAAGAGTAAACTCTAAAATACATACCTCAGGTTTACCAAGTTTGCCAGTTTACATCCCTGTCAAAAAAGTTAGGACATCGACATCCTTTCGTCAATAAACGTTAGACAATATACATCCATAGGGACGACAGATGCAAAAAATTTTCCGTTATCTGCTAACACGTTTCTAACATGAGGGGCATTTTCATCCTTTTGCTTGTGACATTGATGTATTTTACACTTTAGTCTTCTTGTTGTTGTCGTCTTCGCCGTCGTTGTTCTTAAATCCCACGACACATAAAGCCTGGAGAGACCTCTCAGGCCTGACTGAGTAAGGACAAAACTACTGCTCTCCAACTGTCACTAGCGGTTAATATGTACTATCTGACATCGTACAGTGGCATCCTGGCAGCCGTTGATCACTGCCAGAGCGCATATTTCAAAACCGTACAAGCCTCTCTATAAAAAGAGAGCAACACACACTATCATATAAGTTTCTACACACTTGGGCAAATATTGTCTCACAACAGTGCAACATGGTTCTTATTTAAGTGTTACCAGAACTTCTTGATTTATATCAATGTCATCGGGTACTTACCGTTCTAAACGGGAAACCAAACAACAAAACCATTTCCATCCCATCTCTAAATCGATTTACATAGCATACGTAAATATTGCGCCATCCGTGGGGACATGAAACAAAATATCCAAAAATATTTTGAAAAATTTCACCTATTTCACTCATTTCTCACTAAAAAATCCAAAGAATTTTCCCTTAAAACCACTAGTTTCTTGGCCAAACATGGCTAGTGACCAACGCCCTAAAATTTCGAAAACAACCAAAAATAACCTCCGAACGATCTGAGTGGAAAACCTCTCTCACATAGAGAAAAACAAAAAATATTTGAAAAAGATACTCACCAACCATCTGAAAACAAAACGAAGAAACCTACGAGGAAGACACATACGGCAGTTGACCTTACAGTCCTGCACACGTCATTCCTCTCAAAGAAGCCGACAAGGTTCTACGGAAGATATCACTCTCTCATGTCACTCGCACAAGCTCGAAAATCGCAAACGCATGAGATTCAAGGGGTAGTGAGGGATGCTGGAAGATGTCAGGAAAGGGGTCCGACAAACATACAACTCAGGTCACGCTACACGCACTTATCGAAAAATACTCGGGTAAATGCATGCCCACTCACTTGTCCTTATCCGTATTACTTTACATATAGCAATCAGACCAAACGACTACCTGAGAACTACCTCAACTATAACACACAGAAAGGCACCTTGACAACCCCTCCTAGCCCGCACCCTAGACATAAGATGCAACCTACCCTATACTTGGAGCATCTAACCCAAAACTAACTACCCTGGCACACAACCTAAAGTAGGGAACACTACCCAAAAGCGACCAGAGTCCCTCAAGGGAACATGTAGAGAGTGTCAACATGATCCAATCATGGCACTCAGGTACAAAAATGAGTAATGAGGTCATGGAGACCTAGAAAAGTACCCCACCGAGAAGCATTCCATGGGATACATTCATGCCATCATCTGATCCAGTGGTCATAACAGCAATGATAGCTTCACATAGGGTGAGTAGGATATACATGGATGGAGGGAGTTTAGTGGACATAATGTACAAACACTGTTTCAACAAGCTCCTAGAATATATCGGGTCAAACTTCAAGCCCCCAACCATACCAATAATCGATTTCTCATAGGAGAGATCATACCCTGAAGGAGTAGTCACTTTAGAGCTAACAGTAGGAACACACCCGCTGTTGAAAACAATCTTGTTACAGTTCCACATTGTCAAATCTAAGTCCAAGTATAATGTGATACTCGGAAGGACAACACTTCAAAAGCTCAGCATGTAAGTTTTAACCATTAGGTCTTTAGTAGAGTTCCCAACCAAAGTAGGAGTCGCTACAGTAAAAAGCGACTACCCAGCAAAGACACAAGTCTAGCAGTCGCGGTAGAAGAGAGTAACGTTAGGGAAATCGAGTGGGTACCTATTCCGGGAGATAATACCAAGCAGGTAAAGGTCGTCATACACTCAGAATACCCAGATTAACCAATCACAATCGGAGTTAACCACTCACCCCAGGTTCAGAACCAATTAGTACAATTACTAGCAAACAACCTGGAAATATTCGCCTAGCAACCTTCAGACATGACGGCCATTCATAGGGAATTAATAGAATACAAAAAGGGTCTAAACCAATATGCACCACCTATCAGGCAAAAAAGACACAGTCTTTCTCTATAGCGCTCTCAGGCCATGGATTCCCAAGTCACGGACCTAGTCCAGGCAGGCATCTTACAACCAATCAAATATCAAACCTGGGTCTCAAACCCTGTCATGGTTAAGAAAGTCAATGGCATATGGAGCATGTGCGTGGACTTCACTAGCTTAAACAAGGCATGTTCAAAAGAAAACTACCCTTTACCTCCTATCGACTGGAAGGTAGAGTCTTTAGCTGATTTCAAGTACAAGTGCTTCCTCGATGCACACAAGGGATACCACCATATTCTAATGAAGGACAAAATAGCTGATGCGTGCGTATATCGTTGTAGGTATAGATTATAATTATCAAGTTTTAAATTTATATTTAGCCGACTTAACCTATAACACACACTAACGAGCAATGTACTCGATCAATGTAGCTAGTTGGTAAGTAGAGTGTCGAACACTAAGAGTGGAATGTTAACACCTTAAATGTCTATCAGTATTTTAATTCCTAAGTTAGTTTAAAAATCTAATCTAACACAAGAGGGGTTTCAGTCTGAGAGACTGGCATGATTGAGTAGATTGATATCAGCAATTAAAACTCTGGAGTTGAATAAGAGAATGTCAAACACATACACAGATAGAAAACAGATACAGATAAGAGGTCAAGCCGATAGTAAAGTAGATTGTCACTTTGTTTTATTGCTAGTTTTATAAGATGAGTGCTAAAATGTATTCTCTCTCTTTAGTATCTTAGTTACAGGCGAGTAAACTCTTAATGATTACTTAGTTTATATTAATTAACCCTTTTACAGGCTTACATTAAGTATCTAATGATGCTAATGAAGTAATTGTGGGAGGCATATGGCGGCGCAAACAAGCCACGCTAAACTCAGAGATAATCAAAGCACATGCATAAAGAACTAAATAAACATCAAATAAACTTTAATCGATGGGAAAGCAGATTAAATGCGAGGCATATGGCGGTAACAAGGCACGCTGTCCTGATGGATTAAAGAGTACTAATACAATAAAACAAATCTACTTATTGAATGAACCACTAGCAGGACCTTCTTACTGCTATGAATTCTTTGTTTGGGTGGTGTCTTGTACTGCCAATTCGTCTGTATTCGTCTCCTTAGGGTTTTGTTGCACACCGAATTTGGATGTCTCATGTGGTATTTATAGTTTCTGTCAGTAGGGTCGATACGACGTATCAACTTAGTTGATGCAGCGTATCTCGGTAACTTCGCGTAGGGTCCAAGATTATAATATTTATGAATATTCGTACACCGCCTTTAGATGCAGCGTATCTTCAATCTCTTATGCGGCGCATGTTATTCTGTGTCTTGGATTATCTTTGGTGAAGTCTTGATATTGATACATCGTATGTTTGGAATGCAGTACGGTGTATCTGGAGTAAACAAGTCAGATCTTCTTTGTTGACCAAGGTTTCATATACGACGCATGGGATGAACACATGTGGCGTATGCTTCAAAGTCAGGCAATGGTCTTCATATTCATCTAAGTATTGTTGTACGACGTATCAGTCTAGAATGATATGGCATATCTTCCTTCGGTTCAGTAGACTTTTCCAACTTGATCCATTTTGCTCCAATTTCCGTCCAAAATAGCTAAATTTCACCAAACGCTTGTTTATAACTGAGAATTACAAAAGTAAGCGATTAAGTATCAATTCTCTTATAAAGTAATATAAAATAAGTCAATCATATAGGATAAATGATGCCAATAATTTGTACTTATTTGATGTCATCAACAACATTCTACACCAATCAGGGTCTCTATTGCTACACCAAAATGCCTTTCAGTCTCAAGAACGCAGTTGCCACATACCACGCACTGGCAGACAGAGAATTCAAATTTCAGATAGGTGTCAACTGTCAACCTCGAGGCATACATTGACGAAGTGGTTATCAAAAGCAAGACAGAAGATTCCTATTGCACGACATCATATAAACCTTCTAAACCTTTAATGCATCAAAATGAAGCTAAATCCTACTAAATTCACATTCAGAGTTGAAGAGGGTCAGATCTTGGGTCACATAATTGACGCTACGGGAATCTGGGCTAACCTCAAAAGACTCAGGTAGTACTAGACATGATTCCTCCTGTAATACCCGGTAATTCTCCAGACGTATTTTTATACGGAATAGCCTAGTTTTTCATTTACGAACCTTCCTGAACTCATTTGACTTGAAAACGTGGATTTATCTCGTGAAATGTAAAAATCGCACACAACACGTACCGGCACAATCGTTAACTCAATGATAATTTGATTTGCTTATTTTATTATCTGCGAGATACAAGGTGTATTGATAGTCATTTCGACCGGAAAATTATTTTGAGTTCGATGGCGAAATTCTTGTGTCTTGAATCAACCGTTTTCTAGTCTAAATGAGTCCTGAACCTTATTTTATGAAAGATTTCATAAATTAAAACTGTGGTACCAGTGGAATTTACACCCCGTCGTCCCTTTACTTTGGGTATTTACACTTTTGGTCCATGTGGCTAGTATATACCCCACCCATTTTTGGGTTTCCTCATTTTCACACAGACACGCTAATATCCTCTCCTCTCTCTAGGGTTTCGACGTTGCCACCACCTATGGGCTATGGCCACTATTCTAGCCAAAACCTAGCCGCCGGTCACCATCTTGGCTGCCACCTTCTGCTACTGACGTGAGCCGCCTCCATAGACACAACCATCACACCACAACCACTGTCATCATCATCAAGCCGATCCACTGCCGTTGTTGAAGGATGAGTTTGTTTGGGGGTTTGTAGATCGAGGTTTGATAATGGGTTTCGTGTTTTGTTGGGTCCATGAAACGCCACTCAGTCGCCACCACGACCCAGCCGCCACCAACCATTACGGCTATCACCGGCACCGCCACCGCCACCTGCCACTCCTCTACCGTCATTTGTGTTGAAGATTCAAGACATGTAAAGGCGTCTATGTGTTTAGACGTGATGTGAGGGTCACTTATAGGATTAAATCAGGGTTATTGGTTCATTTTTGGTTCGTGTTCACCACCATCACCGTTTCATCACCTCTCATCTACTCCCTCATTTGTCCGTGTGGTATGGCAAAACCGTTTTCCCCGTTTTACTTATTTATTTAAGCGATTACAAATAAGTTGTTATGTTTTCATGGTTAAAAACCGGATTGAAATAACATTTTTGATAAAGATTTCGTGTGGTAGATTTTAAGTAAACAAATCCCATATCGGGTGCGTTTTATTTGTTGTCTTTATTGAGTGTTTGGATTTAGCGAGACCACAAGAGCAGTCGTATGATTTCTTGTGTTTCAATAACAAAGGTGGTTTGTTGCTGGTTTCGTTCCCATTTCACGAGATACAACCCGTTTATGGTGCATTTGGTTGTGTCAAGGTTCAGTCACTAAGACACCAAAGTGGTGCTTGTTTGTTGTATCAGTGTTTGTTTGTCTCAGCTCATTGTTGTGGCTTACTTAGAATCGCTTATTGCCTTTGTGCTTATTTGAGATTTGGGAATTATTTACTGTTGGGCTAACATAAAACCGAGGGTATGGTCATTTAGATTCAGCCGCATAGGGTGGGTTTGTGTCTATTTAAATCGAGCCCGTATAGGGTTAGTCATTTGTGTTTTCTGTTTATGTATGCTTTCCTTCATTGTGTTTGTGTGTTTGTATCTGGGTTTGAGATTACGTATGAGTTGTGTATACTTGAAGTTGGTAAAAGGCCATAAGGCCCAACAGCCTTTTAAGTGTCCGTTTGGTAGAATTGGGCCTGAAGCCCATGATTAAATAAAAAGGGTACATTTGGTGGTTAAGTTTATTGGTCAAAAATTTTGTGAGTAAATTACTTAATTGGTCCTTATGGTTTACCGGGTTTCACATATATTGTCCTTGTGTTTTTTTTTCGACGGGTCATGTCCCTATGGTATGCAAAAGTTGCGGATCCTGTCCAATTTACTAACGGCGTTTAAACGGTCGTTAAAAAAGGACTAACGTGATATAGATGCATAACATCGGGGCCTAAGATTAAATATGTGAAACCCGGTAAACCACAGGGACCATTTTAGTAATTAACTCAAAAAAAAAAAACTTTTTTTTAAAATTACGAAAAAAGTAATTAACTCAAAAAAAAAAAAAAAAAAAAAAAAAAAAAAAACTTTTTTCATAATTTACGAAAAAGTAATTAACTCAAAAAAAAAAATTAAAAATTAAAAAAAAAGTAATTAACTCAAAAAAAAAAAAAAAAAAAACTTTTTTTAAAATTTACGAAAAGTAATTAACGCAAAAAAGAAAAAAAAACTTTTTTTAAAATTTACGAAAAAATAATTAACTCAAAAAAAAAAACTTTTTTTTTAAATTACGAAAAAAGTAATTAACTCAAAAAAAAAAAAAAAATTTTTTTTTAAATAAAAGTTTAAATTACGAAAAAAGTTTTTTTCGTAAATTTAAATAAAGTTTTTTTTTATTTTTTTTTTTATTTTTTTTTGAGTTAATTACTTTTTTCGTAATTTAAAAAAAAGTTTTTTATTTTTTATTTTTTTGAGTTAATTACTTTTTTTGTAATTTTTAAAAAAAGTTTTTTTTTGAGTTAATTACTTTTTTGTAAATTATAAAAAAAGTTTTTTTTTATTTATTATTATTTTTTGAGTTAATTACTTTTTTCGTAATTTTAAAAAAAAAGTATTTTGAGTTAATTACTAAAATGGTCCCTGTGGTTTACCGGGTTTCACATATATAATCTTAGGGCCCGACGTTATGCGTCTATATCACGTTAGTCCTTTTTTAACGACCGTTTAAACGCCGTTAGTAAATTGGTCAGGATCCGCAACTTTTGCATACCATAGGGACATGACCCGTCGAAAAAAAAAAACACAGGAACAATATATGTGAAACCCGGTAAACCATAAGGACCAATTAAGTAATTTACTCAAATTTTGTTAACATGTTATTGATCAACGGACTAACTTGTTTATTTTTGTGTTATTGGTAAGTTTCAAACTCATTTTGGATTTGTTACTTGAATTGGTCTATATTGATACTTAACGGATTGGATAAAACTGATTATTACTTGACGTATGGTACGGATATGGGATTTTATAAATACTTGGACAAATTATTGATTATACATTGATATATTTGGACATATTGGACATTTGACATTTTTCAACTATTGGATACGAGACGAATATGATATATTAGACTTGAACGAATTTAATATATTACGATTCATAACGAACTCATAATACAAAAACAATGTTTATTGACCAATAATTAATAAACATACTTGAAACATTAACGTTTTTTTTTTGTTTTTTCATATATAAATTGTTTTGGAAAATTGATTTTATTTAAGTCACCACGACTTGGGAAAGTTATATAAATGGACGCATAATGCCGAAATTTGTAAAACTTTCTAAACTCATACTTTATTCCAAAAACCTTTTAATTTTCTAAACTTATGGTTTTTGTTAAACTGAAAACTTTTATTTGGTGATATACTAATTTGAGTTTCGAAACTTGAATTACCTCTCAAGACTTTATTGACTGTTTACAATTTTTTTTGGGATTATGAGGTAAATATCGAATCTTACCAATTGGTTTACTTCTAGGCATATTTTCTTGTCAGTCCTTTTCTTGACTTCTTTTGCATTACCTTCTCAACTTGAGTCCGCGTCAGTATTTGCTTATCTGTTCTCTTCCTGCTCTTATAATATATCGGGGTATATATTATACTTTGGCGTGAGTTGCATTTTGAGTCTATGACTTCTTACCATCACACAAAATGTTGATACTAAACTTTACAAGTAATGATATGAATAATCCACTAAAACTACGACAAGTTGTCCTGGTATAATTAATTATTACGAGACGTATCTTGAGATAACCGTATACGTATTAGGTGTGCTGATCTCATACTATTGTGCCAGTCTCCTGGATACCATTGTGTACCATTGTGCCTGTATATCTTGGAACCATCGTGTTGTACCTCTTGATACCGTTGTGTTCTATTCTAGATGCCAGTTGTGTCAGTTGTGATGTTAGCACTGCTGTGGCTAAGGTGAGTTCATTGCCCCTACTTTTACTGGTTTTATAACTGTTTTGGGGGAGAATAAATGCTCATTTTTAACTAAAGTCAATGAATATTTATTTGGATACGTGAATTGTTGCTCAAGAATTGATTGTTTGGCTGAAATATATGATTTGGTCATGTGAATGCATTATGTGTTTATCTGGTATATATGTGATTATTTTTCTCATGGACCTAAATACGTGGAACGGCCTACTTATTTATTTGACCTGAAATTGTGTTTGTGTTTTATGAAACTAATATGTGAGCAGGCTAAGGTTTAGCATCCCGTTAATTGCCCACTATTAGGTCATTACTTCATGCTGGAAGCGCGAATGTATTAGATAAATCTCTTGTGGTTGATTACCCAGGACTTTGGTTGCTCAACTTGCCGAGCTTTACACCCGGATTTTAGATTATCCAACTTGCCAGGATTTATATCCGGATTTTTGGATGCACCAACTTGCCAAGACTTATAACCTGTCGGATTGTATATGTGTTTAGGGCGTTATTAGATGCAAGGATATTTATGCACCTCTATAAGTTAGAGTTCATGACTTAGCCTGCTTAATAATTATACAAACTGCTATGGTCCAAATGCTTTTGTTTTATGATTAAACCTATGAACTCACCAACCTCGTGTTGACACTTTCAGCATGTATTCTCAGGTTTAAGGCGATAGCATACTGTTGGAAGGCGCTTGGCAAGGGGCACAATCATAGACGACTCTGATATATTTGGGAGCGCTTTAATTGTATTTGGGCCTATATTTCTGCACTATTTTTGAACGATGTAAATTTAATACTTTTGATAATGAAATTCCTTCTAAATGGTTGTGGTAAAACCGTTATTTGTACTTTGTGTTGTGATACCAATTGAGTAGCACCGCAGTGATATTATCTTCCGCTGCGACTCTATTTTGGGGGTGTTACACCTCCCAATAGCCTTAGAGAGCTACTACGTCAGATGTTGACACATAAACTAGAAGTTGAATATGATAGTTAGATGTCTTTAGATCTTATCTGGTTTATTATTCAATTGAAGAACAAAAAATAAGATGTTTGGAAGCATCCTCCTAGTGATTGATGAAGCTTGAATGAAGAAACTTGATAATTTTGGGAGAAAATGTCAAGTTTAAGGGAAGATTGTTGGGAATTAAAGCTTCTTCATGATACTGCTGCTCTATGAGATTAAGGCTGCTCTTGGTAAGTTACAACTGCTCTTGGACTTCAATGGAAAATGCTAACTATGTTTCTGCTGCTGGTATAAAAGTTATGACTGCTGGTGTTACTTACTACTGCTCTTAGAAGATTACAACTGCTGAAGAAATTCAAGAAATATTCTAAGTGTGTTAGTGCTGCCAGTATAATATTAGTGCTGCTCGTGCAAAGATAATGATGCTGATGAGTTAATGCTGCTGCTTCATAGTTAAGACTATTAGGCTATTTAGTCGGTTATAGTTAATGTTGTTAATGAGATGTACATGTAAAGTTGTTTAGATTAATATAGAAAGGGCTAATCACTTTAAAAATCATCATACTTGACACTCTATATTTTTATGTGTAACATATTAATTTTTTGAGAAAATTTCTTAAACGACCCATTTCTATTACCATTTTATGAAACCAAACTTCGCCCATGTTATTTACCATAATGAACTTTTAAATATCATCAACCAGATTCATTCTGGAATACATTTTCAATCGTACACGTGTATGATTTTTCTGGGCGACATTTTTACGCGACTGAGAAGTACTAGGCGAGGTCTAGGTAATGTCAGGGCAAGTGGAGCAAATTAGGCAAATCGTCGGCGATGTCTGGGCAAATCGTAGGCGATGTCTGGGCGTGAATGGTTGTAGGCTACATCTGGGCGAATCGTAGGCGACGTTTGGGCGGATCATATCAAAGTGAAGGAGTTATGATATAAAGTGTTAGATTATAATGTGTTTGCGTTTGTAGTTAGTAATTGTAGTTTGTGGTGTTAGCGAGGTTAGGTTTGAAAGTTGTTTTTAAAGAAACAATACATAAGAAGCTTAGTTGATTCGTGTGTTTGTATTTTGTAAGTTTCAAGAGAGAACAAAGAAGAGATTCTAGTTTGTGTTTTGAGATTGGTGTGTTTCTAGAGATAGAGAAAAAGGAGATAGGTGGCTGCATATGAAAATGAAATTAATGGGTTTTAGGTGGATGAAAAGAAAATAAGCAAGTTTTAGATATGGCAGAGGGGCAAGGTAAACAAAGGACACGTGGATGGCCAATTTGAAAATATTCAAAAATTGGTTCATTTTCGTAAGTGGTGTAGTGTAAAGGTTCATTTTCGTAATTTTTTTTATTTTTATTTTATTTTATTTTATTATTATTTTTTTTTGCTTATCTGTGTACTAAAGTACCATTTTTGTCTTTATGTGTGTAGTGAAAATGTGTGATGACCATTTACCCATCCAAGTTACATAAATTATCCTTTTGGGTTCGCGAAAATTGCATCCACCATCCCTAAGGTAAATTACATAATGGTCCTTTTCGTTGGGAGAAAATTGCATCCACCATTTTTATTATTTTTATTCATATGTTTTCATCCGTTTTATATGCTATCCGTTTTTATATGTTTTCATCCATTTTTATACATTTTCATATGTTTTCAAATTATCGTCCATTTTTTATACGTTTCTTCTGTTTTTATACGGTTTTATATGTTTGTCCGTTTTTCGTCCGTTTTTATATGTTTTCATCCGTTTTGATTCATGTAAAAAGAGCTTGTAGATTAAAAGTTGTGATAAATTAATATTCTAAAAGAAAAGTGAGAAAATGTCTCTCAACCGAACTTAAACCACGATTTTGACCACTTTCTGGTCCGAATCATGAAAAGCGTAAAACAAGAAAGTTTTCTGGAATGATGTTTTAGATAAGACTTTTAAGGATTTTAACCTGAAAATGCAAAAGAACGGCCGTTTACTATAAAAAAATGGGCTAAAACATATAAAACCGGACGAAAACGTTTAAAACGGACGAAAAGATAAAAACAGACAAAAACGTATAAAAAATAGGGATGGTGATGCAATTTTGCGCTAAACCACAAGGACCATTTATGTAATTTACCCTATAGGGACGGTTAATGCAATTTTCGCAAATTCACAGGGTAAAATGGTCATCACACGTTTTCATTACACACATAAAGACATAAATGGTAGTTTAGTACACATATAAGCAAAATTTTTAATATCTTACACATAAAAAGATTGTGTGACAAGTATGATGATTTTTAAAATGATTAGCCCATATAGAAAAGATTTAGAAAGATTTATCTTAGAGAACAAGTTATTGTAAGACGGCTAGGACTCTTTAGTCTATAAAAGAAGGTCCTAGGGCATTAAGTTAGAGAGTTAGGATCAAATAAGAAGAAAAATAAAAATAAAAATAAAAATGATAAGGATAAACCACAACCACACATTTCAGATGCACCTACTAAAATAGATGCATCTCCCCTTGAAAACCTCTCCCTTATTTGAAATGTATGGCTAGAAATTTCTTTTATTCTTCTTATTTTAGTTTTTCTTCTTACCAGATCCCTTCCCTTGAGTTAGATACCTTTTTGATAAGTTTAGTTGTTTATCTTCAAGTTTGTAACCCTAATACTGTTGATTATTCGTATTATTGATCAATAATATTGAGGCCGTTTTGTTTGTTAAATTGTGTTCTTGTGTTTACTGTTACTTCAAACAAAGTTCTTTTTAAGATTAAAGTTTATATTCCGCATAAACTTTAATACAACTCAAATACAGTTTCTATACCTTGGTTGTGTTAGATTTATCTAGCATAGCTAAACCTTTACAAGCTAAAGGAATTCAATCAAGTTCATTACTGGGATCAACAATATTTATATTCACCTTAACAATAGCCGTATTTAATTTTTAAACCCGTGTACTCATGGGTTAAACTTATGAAAAGGAATAACATGAGTAGTTATTGAACGTAGATAGTAAAACAAAAATATTTTTTAGGATATCCTTACTTAAACTTATAAAGAGGAATAAGATGAGTTATTCGTATATGCGCAACCTCATGTAGGTATTTACATATGCAATAACTCATAGTTTTATTTTAGTATTTATAATATCGTGCATACGCATGTTGTATTTTTAAAACAAAATATATGTTGTATTTTTAAAATATAATGTCTAGGGGTATAGAGATATTAAAAAAAATGGAAACTCATAAGTTTACATTTGACTCCATATAATTTATTTAAAATTTTTATCAACTAAAATTTTACTCGTATTAGTTACACCATTTTTTAAAACTTTTTATTTTCACAAACTTGACACTTATATTTTTTTCCACCAAAATTATTAAAGTTTGACGAATTTTTTTAATTTTGACTTTCAGCTGGCAAAATAAAAATGCTTTATTTAACTACGTGTCAAAATAGAGCAGCCTGATTGGCTCAATTACATTTTCAATAAGTTGTGATGGGTTTTGGCTTTAATTGGCTGACAATTCCATACACTATCAAGTTATCCTAGTTCATTAGTGTATTTGACTGCTCAAGAAAATATGGTGACAAACTCTTGCAAGTTGAAGAGTCTCTTTTTCCTGGGAGCATGAGTTTCTAGGTAGTAAGTTTTTTTTCTTCCTTAAGTGTGTCATGCTTTCGATGCTTGGGATTTGATACGGCCTTTTTTTAGCCGTCTAAATTTTATCATTTTGGGACGTTATGATGTTCTTTAGGCACCTTGATTTCGGGGCCATTGTTATGTAGCCTTTGATTTCTCTTTCCTTCTTGGGCGTTGCGATAATTATTTTGAATTCCTCGAGAAGGCGCACGTTTTGGTTTTGTTTGCAAACACGCGACTGTCCTTTCACTTGTGTACGTGTTCCATAAATATTGGGAAGCCTTTTAAAAAGGTTTTGGGTATATATATAGCCAAAAGATATCTAAAATCTTTTTGCCTTTCCACTTCTACTCTTGAATCTTTTTATGTTTGCTTTTTCCTATCCCTCCAGAGTGAATCGTGGTTGCTCCATTGAAGGCGAAACCAGGATTTTAAGTGAAGGGGGCCGAACTTGACGTTATTAATTATAGCAGTATATACATCGTACCAAAAATGAATTTGCAGTTTTTTAACCCATCATTCAGCCCAACACGTAATAAGTAGGAACTAATTCAAATTAGAAAAGAATAGTTTGATTTGTAAATTAATTTCGGTGCTTTGAGATTGGTAAAGTTATTTGTTTATGAGTTTTTATCAAAAGGAGGTAATTGTAAAAACCGATAAGAACATATCTTATGGCCTGAATCATTACCTAACAAATGAGCTTATAGGGGTGGCTTAGCACCCACTAGCTCCGCCCCTGCCTTTGATGCAAATGATTCATTTGCTTATAAAGATTTGGTAATCTTCTCGTTTGTAGTTTGACCCTTTTTCCTCTTTGTGTAGGCTTTGGTTGTTTTTGTGTAGTCGAGGCTTGTGTCCTTTCGTCGTTTGTTCAATGTGCTTCGCGTTTGGTAAAGATTTTTTTGAACTTTGACTAAAAGGTTATTGTAAACCGGTGGTTCCAATTTTGTATTTCTTTGAGAGAGGGGTTACACCTATCTTCAAAGGTCCAAGATTGTTTTGTTTTGGAGTTTTGGTACCCTTATTATCGACTATTTGCTCGATTTTTGTGGTCTTTATTTTTCCTTGGTCATTGTGACTTGGCATTTGGAGACTTCTATTATCGATTGTTTGCTTGATTTTGTGTCGTCTCTACTCCCCTTTTTGTAGGAAAGGTTTTTCGGACATGGTTTTATTAAAATACTTACGAAATGATATAATTTTCTTATTATATAAAGGATTTACCTTTTTTTTTTTTTAATATTTTTATAAAATTAAAATACAATACAATTAGTTTTATAAAATTAAAATACAATACAATTAGTGGTGATTAAGATCTAACAAGATGTCGCCACGTTGCATCAGGTGAAATTCCCAATCTATTTTAGTGTTCCCGCTTAACATTTTAATAAAACCCCTAGCTTTCATCTGAGCCCCCGTTCATTTGACAACAAAAACACCATCCTCTCATCCAGTTCTCAAATTTGGATCTATCAACACAATAGAGGTATTCATAATTTATCATTTATGCGTCCTTTTTTACTATTTGAAAAGCTTCTTGTTTTGAACATTTGATTGATTTTTATCATACATTTTTACCACATCTTACTAAATTTGTTTAATCATCATGTATTTAACTTAGATACGGTGATTAGGTTAATTCTGTGGTATCTGATCGTTTTTTTTGTTAAGAGGTTGTTTGTTTAAGGTTTAGATTGATATTTAAGGTGTGTTTTCTTATTTATTTTGAAAAGTTAGGTTGATCATCTTTTGTTAGGTGACTCTTTTCTGAATGTCGCTGTGGCTGAAGAAGTGTTTGTGATTCTATTTGTTTGAGATCGTTTATCATATAACTCTATTATGTGATTGTTTTAGTAAATGAACTCTTGATTGTATTCTAATTGTAGCAAAGTTTAGTGATGAAAAACCTACTCTATTAGGTATTTTGTGTGAGGCACATAGGTCAAATTTAAAAAGGAGATATCCGGACTTTTTGTTAAAACTAGACGTGGCTAAGATGTAGTCAGCTATATTACATTATCAAGACTACTGAAGTTCCATCATGTCTGGGAACGTCTCTAGAGGTCTTGTGAAAATGATGAAATCATATAATTCGTTGGTATATCTGAATCTGATATATTTTATGTATGCATTATTTTCACAAGATTACACACTAAAGAGATGGTTCAGATGTGATGGAACAATTTTGATTTTGTAAACGAGGATTTCTAAAGAATTAGAAGTATCTGATATTCTTATATGTGGAATATCACATACGCATGAACCCCTTTTAAAAAGATCATTAAGATCCTCTTTCTGCTAATCGATTAGATTTGGATCCGCATTGTAAAAGACATCCATGAGTTCATAACAGTACATATATGAGGGGTCTAAATCTTATTTGGAATCACTTTTGCTGAATTATTTGGTTTCAAGACTCTACTCAATTCAATAAAAAGCATTCTCTCAAATTCCTATTCTCTAAATACAATATAGGTAATGTCATTTTTCATTTTTTTTCTGGATCGATACTGTTGTATCTTGAACATTTAATTGAAAATTTTCATACATGTTTTTCCTAATTCTTTTTAATATGTTTATCTTGGATCCAACATTCAGTTATGCTAAACTTTGGTTATCTGATCGCTTTTCTTTTGAGTATGTTTGTTTAAGGTTTAGATTGTATACTGTAAGTAAGAAATTTTTTATTTTTTATTTATTATTATTATTATTATTATTATTATTATTATTATTATTATTATTATTATTATTATTATCATTATTATTATTATTATTATTATTATTATTATTATTATTATTATTATTTTAATTTGTTTTTTGTTTTTTTTGGGCGTGGTTTGAAAAGCTAGCTTGACCATTTTTGCCATGAGTGACTAGTGACTATTTTCTGATTGGCGCTCTGGATAAGGAACTCTTTGTGATTCTGTTAATTTGAGTCTGTTCATTACTGTGATATAATCTAACTATGTGATTGTTGTGGTTATGATCAGCTCCTGTTTGTTAATTATATTAGACTACTAGACATCAAATTGTAGCAAAGTTAAAGTTTTTAGAAACCTACTCTTTTAGCTATTTATTATATATGTTATATAAGGAGATCTCTTGTTTATGAAAGACGGAGCTATAAGGGAATTAAAATTGTATTAGTAATGAGGCTTTTGTCATCTTCTAATTAAAAAAGGGTTCCGCAAACGCTAAAAGGGGATATATACCATCTTTTTTGTTATTTTATATTTTTTTATATTAAAAAAAAAAATCTTGAGCTATTTGCACTTCTCAAATGCAACTACTGAAGTTCCATTACTTCCGGAAACATATGATTTGTTGGTTTATGGATATGTTGTGTGCTTTTTCTATTTTTACAAAGGCAACACAGTAAAGAGATGTTGGGTGGCATAGAAAAGTTTGGATTTTGTAAATGTTAATCGTTAGTTTATGAAGTATTTATTAATCTTATTTGGTCTATACAGCCCCCTCTTCTAAAAGACGATCCAAACCCATTTTCATATGATAGAATAAATTTTAACCAATGTTTACGAAGACGTCCATGTTTTCATGATGGTAAACGGTGATCAAATGTCTGGATTATAAGCTAGCCAAATGTCTTCAACTTTCTGCAAAATTATATCTTGAAAAATATAACTCAGAGTCATAAAGTTCTTATCATTTTTTATTATTTCATATTTGATCTAGTTTTTAAAAGAATTGTACTTGATTTTCATAACATCCTACTTGATTAGGCATTGAAACGTTAAATAAATAGAGATGTTATTTAGTGCGAGCTAATTAATGATCTATGGCTTATTTGCATTCTATTGATTTAGCTTTCATATAGTCAGTAATTTGTTTAAATTTTTTTGAGATCTGGAGTTTAGAATAATTTTATCACAGAAGTTCATTGGCTATATCATGTCTAATTAATGAGCAGAAACAAACATTATTTCATGTGGTGATTGATTTACGTGACAGCTTATTACAATGCATAGTTTTACTTGGCTGGTACGGTAGTTTACTATATCCAGATTGCAATATGAAAATTTTAGCACTACAAAAACCATTCGCTTTTCATTTTCCGATGTCCTTTTTTTTAGGGTTTCAACAGGTATGGATCACATGGATAGCTTTTGATGTAAGCATCAGCTATCAGCTCTAAATGTCATAAGTCCATCCAAAAAGGTTCTAACTTATTCCAGATCATTGACCTGATCACGTTCATCTAGTATCCATGATTTACTTTTTCTTAGAGGTTTAAATTATCATTGGCCATATATAGAAATGGATGTCCGTTTAAGAAATCACCATTCCTATTTAACACACCTTCCTGATGATTTTTTGTGTATAATATTTGGAAAATTAGAAACGAAGCTTGATCAAGAATCTTTTGGCCTAACTTGTCACCATTTTCTTGATATTTAAAATTCCAATACTAAATGCTTAGATAATGTTGGATGCTACCCTTGGTTAAGTCATTCTTCTAGCACTGGTAACTCTTTGCTTGATATTTTACTTGTTAGACCCGTTTCCCGGGTACTTGGACCCCACCCTAGATGTAATGGACTAAGAGCCTTACGTGGTTGGTTAGTCAACAAATGTCGTGATGTGGTCAAACCCGATAGTCATAGTATTTCATAATGTGGTTTTAGAAGTATTATGTGTCATAAGTAAGAGGGATAAGAACTTGAGGGACCTAAGTTGACAGAATCCCAAACTGGTACTAGAACCAACTTATTCTAGTACTAGAACCAACTTGTTCTAGTCTGCAGGGACTATTCTTGCCAAAACCTCAAACTAGCACTAGAACCAACTTGTTCTAGTACTAAGGATGAATGGTTACATGACCTAAGGGACTAATAATGTCATTAGGCCAAAGTTGTGGTGGCTTATATGTGAAGGAATTCCCAGACATTCTAAAATGTTCCAGGAAAGTGTGGTGTGTTCTTGTATGTCGACATAGAGCAAGAGAGAAGAGAGGGAAGGGTTAACATATGATCTTTTGATGAAAGAATTAGACTCCCAATTCAAGAGATAAAGCCCTAGTAATGATTCTATGCAAGTAAGTAATCACTATCTTGAGTTAATTTATGAATATTGAATTAGGGTTCATATGGAGTAATTGGGGATTTCATCATATGATCAAGATATGATCATATGATGATATATATAAAGGATGATGAGTAAGTTATGGTGGGTTTTGTATAAACCTTTGTTTATGATTATTGATTGTTATGCTACTAGGTTTGGTAATGATGAAGGATGATGATGATGATGATGATGATGATGATGATGATGATGATGATGAATAGTGATGTTGTTGATGGTGATTTGGTATATTGATAGCTAGCTTGAAATGAAGGTAAGTAACTTGTACTAAAACATATGTTATATGTATGTTATCCATATGTGTATTATGATTGTGATAGTGTAGTGATGAGGCGAAAAATGATCCATTTTTAGGGGGTCATTTAAGCCCGAATCCGACTTTATTTGATCAAATATTGCCCTAAATCGTTCCTTTTGTGATTTTAGGTACTTGGAGAGTGAATTCTGGAAAAGAAGCCATTTTGGACGTTTTTGGAGCATAAAAGTGAAGAAAACGGCAAAGTATCAATTTTCCATGCTGGAAGCACTAGGTGACGGCGTCAAGAGTCACACCTGACGGCGTCAGATAGCAAGAATAAAATACCGTAGGTGGTGACGGCGTCAAAAGCCATCATGACGGCGTCAAAAGTCCCAAGAATAAAATACCGTAGGTGGTGACGGCGTCACACAGGCCGTCATAAGGAGATCAAGGCCGTCCGAGGAAGTATTTGGCGGCGAGGTGACGGCGTCACAAGCTTGTCTTGACGCCGTCAGACCAGTTTTCCTATATATAGTTTTCTAGTTTTTTCATAAAAAAAAGAGAAGTTTTGGTGAAACCCTAAAGACGAATTTGGTGCCTCTTTTACAGGTTTTTCAAGGGTTCCAAACCCTTGATACCTTGCATTGTAATTGAGATAAGTGTTCTTCTAATTCAATCAATATGTCTATGTGTTGGTTGTCTATATCTTGTTCTTGTCTCAATTCAATTATGCTAGGCTAGATCTCTCTTGTGTTTGCTTAGATCTAATGAAACCTAGATGTTGATTATGTGTTGATTACTTGTTTATTCTTGTTCTTGGATGAATGATTTATATGTTAGGCTTAAGAAAACTGGCAGATCTCCAAATGGTAACATGCTTGAACGTCTTAAGAAACATGAACCGAGGCGTACTAGGTCTTTATTGGTTGTATTTAATGCATGAGCCACTGTTTACAATCCCTATAGTTGTGCTGGGTCATGGTGTAGGAGGAGATAAGAGCTCATAGAATTGGGGAGTTATGTATGCCACCCCATGAATGGTATTAAGGAATACAATCCGTCATCCATGCAATTATAACAAGTAATTAACGTGTAAAAGATATCTAGGGAGTAGTGAAGTCTAAGTAAACACAATTTCTCCTATTACTGCTCACAACCTTAGTATAATTAGTTTTATTTCATTTTTTGTATTTTATTTTGATTGCATCTTAGCTTTGGGTTAGTTGAATAGCAACTAATTCCGCCCACTCTTTCAAAACCCGAGATTTTAATTGCTTTCTAAAAAACATAAAAATACAAAAATAATCATCCCTCACCTTTAGAACTATTAATTAGGTTTTCTAATCCTAGCGACACTATTTCTAAGCTGAACGATCAATCCCCCGGTACTTGTCACTATACTATACTACAACGATCAGGTACACTGCCTGGTGGGGGTTGTAAGCTTCTCGAGATCCCTCGAGAGGTAAAGCAAGGTGCGATTCCCACGCATCAAGTTTTTGGCGCCGCTGTCGGGGAATAGTTATTGTCTTGGTTAGGATTTCTTTTTATTAGGTCTACTTGCTAGATTCCTTTCTAGTAAGATTTTATTTTTATTTTTTTTAGGTCTTCTTTAGTCTATCTAATTTCTTCGTGCCTTTGTTCGTAACTCTTTACCATCCGACATCATGGAAGGTGGTAACATCTTTGAACCCATCATCCCACCACAACAAAACCCACCACTAGAACCCCTTAGGCCCCGAACCTTAGGAGAGTACTCCCGACCTAGCCATCAAGGCTACCGAAACACCATTGAGCTCACCGGAGCCAATGTGACCCCCTTGCGATCCGACACCATCCGGTTGGTGCAAAGCGGATGTGCATTCCATGGACTTCGTTCCGAAGATCCAAACCAACATCTTAAGGACTTTCTCAAAATCGTAGATTCCATAGACCTAGATGTTGAAACTAGAGAGACTACCCGTTTACGCCTATTACAATTCTCTCTAAGGGATCAAGCTAATCAATGGCTTGAGCGGTTACCCGCGGGATCCATCACCACATGGGACAATCTCGCCAATCGCTTCCTTACCCAATTCTTTCCGCCGGAAAAGACTGCAATGCTTAGAAGGGACATTTTGTGGTTTGAGCAACAGCGGGGTGAAACTTTCTACGAAGTTTGGGCCCGTTTTCAGGATCTCCTCCACAAGCTCCCTCATCATGGCATAAACCTTTGGTTATTAGTCCAGATTTTCTACGACCATGTTGACTATCACACTAAGCGCACCATCGACAGGGCCGCGGGAGGTAAACTGCGTGATAAGAACGCTGAGGAGTCTTGGGCAATTATTGAGGAGCTCGCCACTGACAATCAGGAATTGTGGGAGTTTAAACATACGATAGAAGCGGCCATCAATGCAGTCTCGACATCTGGAGGAACCACCGAAGTACCCGATGAACTCTTATGCGAACTTGAAGCAAAGGTTGACTATTTTGAGGAAAGGCAAAGGCGACCTTTGAGTCCTAGATGGGCTACTGTCAATTCTGTCTCAAAAACAACTTCGGCACCATTATCTGAATCACCCTCTAGGGAAAACGCCGAGACTTTTCAAAACTACGCCCCACCTTGTTCCCCTCCCAAGGAACTTAGCTCGGAATTTGAGGCTAGGATGAGAGAATATATGGCAACTCACTCAGATCGGCTTACTAGATTCGAAGAAGCAGTTTATAAGCAGAAAGAAGAAATGCAGGAGAAAATGAATGAGGTGTTGAGTCTATTGGAGGAGTATGCCAATCAGAAAACCCCCGAACGAATACTACTAAGGAAAGAAAGCGCCACTCCCACCACCCAATTTGTTAACTCCATCACCATTGTCCATAAAGATAACGAGAAGGTAGAAACTCCTGCTAAACAAACCTTAGAAAAACAACCAGAGTCCCAACCTTTGAGTTACTACCTGAAACATGATATAAACGAAAACACCATAACAAATTGGATTAAGGGTGATGGGCGTAACCAATCCTCCGGACAGGTTCCTAAGAAAGAGGAAGAAGAGGAAGATGAGTATGATACGCTTCCTGGAGGATCAGTATTCGAGAGGTTGCTGGTACAGAAAGTGGCTACTAAGCAGGTAGCATGTGGGAACTTTGAAATACCAACAAGCATCGGGGACTTGAAACATCTTAGTGCTTTCGCCGACCAAGGATCGGAAGTAAATCTTATGCCCCTAACTACCTACATCCAACTAACGTCAAAAATGCCAGCACCCACTCGTGTTAGGTTATCTCTTGTTGGACACTCGTACGTATACCCCCTAGGAATCGCAGAAGATGTATTAGTTAATGTTGCAGGATTCATGTACCCCGTTGATTTTATGATCATCGATGATAAAGGGGATGGATGCATGCCAATAACCCTTGGGGCACGATTCCTCACCACCGCTAGGGCTGTCATTAAGTATGAAGGTAGGAAGATTGAGCTTAAATCTGGAAAAAGAGAGATTAGCTTCCCCATGACCCCACGAAGTGGGCATGAGAATTTGAGTTGGAGAACGATAAAAAACAACATTGGCACGACACCCATTTGTGTTGAGAATAAGATTCTTGCATGGGAGGCAAGGATCAAAAGCTATAAGAAAGCTAAGGATGAAAGAAGAAAAAGCAATAAGGTTCCGATTGAACTCGAACATACTCGACATGAAGAAAATCATACACCTTTTGAGGAAGGGAACTTGGTACTCTTGAGACACTCGGAAACAACAATACCACCCGATAAACCAAGTCCTTGGTGGTATGGGCCATTCACAATCGAAGGATTGAGTCAAGATGGGGTAGCTAACTTGAGAAGCAAATTAGGTGGGAAGGTGATTGCGAGTATCGACAGATTGAGGCACTACCACCATAACAGTAATGATCGCAACTATATGGGGTACATCATTTCAAATGATGAGATCACGTAGTAGCCCATGACTTTGAGTCTAGCTACAAGACTCGTAAATAAAGAAAAGCGCTTCTTGGGAGGCAACCCATGTTTTGTGTGATTTTATTTGTTTTGATTGTTATTTGCTTCCGTATGCATGTTTTATTTTTATTGTTGGTTGATCATGCTTCTCAATTAAAAAGTGGAAATACTTTACTATGTTGTTTAGCCTAGTCTTAACTCCAACCTAAAAGTATTTTTGCAAAAGATAAGTGTAAGGGGAAACCCCAAATATGTTTTTAAGAAACAAACCGATCATGATTCTCCACAATATTAAATGAACATGTATATTCGTATTTGTTAGAGTCAAATGCTTGTATTGAGTCATAATGAAGTTTTGCAGGATTTTCCAGGAAGTAGGACGAAGTTTTTCCAGAAATTTTCCGGAAACTTAACATAAGAATTTCTGCAGGTCCATTCTGACGGCGTCAGAGTTTACTCTTGACGGCGTCAGGAGTTAAAATCTGGAAATTTTACCGGTTTTGTTTTTCTAACAGAGTCTTATGGTTTTTGTGAATTATTAAGTTTTATAATCTCCAGGAAATCTGCAAACTTCATTCCACAAGCATTATATCTTACTTTGTTTTCTAGGATTTAGAAACTTATATAAGATGCCGCCGATTTTACGCGAGGTTGTCTTGTCTATTTTGTCAGGATTTACAGGTTATTTTTGACAAGAAGATGATTTATATTCTGGAAGGGAAGCTTTGATTGTTCATTTTCTTGGAGGAAGATTTAACCTGGCCGCCTAAAATCCATACCGAGCGAATCAGGGGAGTATTTGATTTCATTCTATTTACTTTATCACTTTTACATTCTTTACTTGAACATTGGGGACAATGTTCATCTTAAGTGTAAGGGGAGGGTAAAAAGATGATACCTTACATATGCACTTTCGCTTGAGTTTGTTTTGTTTGATGGTAGATGTGTAATAAAACTACGAGAAATACTTGTTAGTGTAATTTTAGCGCCAAATTTAAATTTTTTTTACAACATTTAGGAGTGAAACTTTAGCCATAGCAAGCGTCTCATGGATAGGAGATTGTATGACTAGCACATAACCGTATATTCAGAAAAATTTTCCACCAAAAAATGTGAGGTTCACCTTTAGATTTGATAGGAAAAGCATTCATTATTAGTGCTTATGAGTGTACCGGTAGTATTTAGATTCTAGAACTTGCGTTAGTGATGCATCTCGAGGCCGCTAGTGAGACTACATTCGTGTGGTAGGATTTACTACATGATAAGAGGCATTAGGATCACCCTTGTGTTAAACCCGTATTATAATTACTTGACCGTTTAAGTCATATTACTTGGCTAGTTAAGTCAACTAATTTTTCCCACACCCTTAGCGTTGTACTCATTTTTAGTACATGAAACCCCTAGTACACCCCTCCGAGCCTATCTTTTCGTTTCTAACTTTAAGCATTTTACTTAAAGGAAGAATTTGTTACACCCCACTTAAATGTACACCCAAATCGCCTTAGCCTTCCGTGTATGCGCTCATTTTTAGTGCATTATTGTTATTTGTTAAACCCTAAGTTAACTTTCTAATTGATTACATGGTTGCTAAGTCGAGTTATACCCTTGTACATATTGTTTTGGGACGATTGGGACTCATGGGTAAGTACTTATTTTATGGAGTAATGGGGAAGAACAACATATATTACCCCCATATGTACGTTAATCTTAAAAGTGCTCCAAGTGTTTTGATTTTCTTAATTCGAGTCATTAGAATAGTTTAATGTAAAGTATGTAAAGATTCAAGTGTAAGGGGAATTCTCATCCCCTATGATGTATTATTTTGGATGGTAGGGTAAGAGTGTATGCACACACACAAAAAAAAAAAAAAAAAAAAAAAAAAAAAAAAAAAAAAAAGAGAAAAAACATACGGACTACCATCCCGTTTTTCATTCTATGTTCATTTTATGTTTTTGTTATTTTTCATTTATTAGCTTAAGTCGAGTCTAGTCTTGGCTTAGCAACGCCATATTGTACATGTAATTAACCAAGATTGTTAACTCGCCACCAGTAAAACTTCCTTTATCCAACAAAACTGTGTAATTCATATCCCTATACCTAAACGTTACAACCCTTTAAAAGACCTCTTTGATAGTTTATCCTAGGTGCTTACGCCATGTGGTGGAGGTTTGATCCTTTCCCAAGCCTATGGTAATCTATTTTGCTATGACAGGTAGTGAGAGATATCTTCCATTTCCATAATGTTATATTACTTTATTACACCCGAGAGATGTGAGTATCTAAACACTATTTGTGAGGTGCTTGTGTATGATCTCCGTGCTTGTCTATTGGTCTTTAGTGGAACGATTATTTGTTGTAATTACTTTTATATTAGTGTTAAATGACCCCTAACTTGTCTTTTGAGTAGAATAAAAGCTCATTTGCTTGAGGACAAGCAAATCTCAAGTGTAAGGGTATATGATGAGGCGAAAAATGATCCGTTTTTAGGGGGTCATTTAAGCCCGAATCCGACTTTATTTGATCAAATATTGCCCTAAATCGTTCCTTTTGTGATTTTAGGTACTTGGAGAGTGAATTCTGGAAAAGAAGCCATTTTGGACGTTTTTGGAGCATAAAAGTGAAGAAAACGGCAAAGTATCAATTTTCCATGCTGGAAGCACTAGGTGACGGCGTCAAGAGTCACACCTGACGGCGTCAGATAGCAAGAATAAAATACCGTAGGTGGTGACGGCGTCAAAAGCCATCATGACGGCGTCAAAAGTCCCAAGAATAAAATACCGTAGGTGGTGACGGCGTCACACAGGCCGTCATAAGGAGATCAAGGCCGTCCGAGGAAGTATTTGGCGGCGAGGTGACGGCGTCACAAGCTTGTCTTGACGCCGTCAGACCAGTTTTTCTATATATAGTTTTCTAGTTTTTTCATAAAAAAAAAAGAGAAGTTTTGGTGAAACCCTAAAGACGAATTTGGTGCCTCTTTTACAGGTTTTTCAAGGGTTCCAAACCCTTGATACCTTGCATTGTAATTGAGATAAGTGTTCTTCTAATTCAATCAATATGTCTATGTGTTGGTTGTCTATATCTTGTTCTTGTCTCAATTCAATTATGCTAGGCTAGATCTCTCTTGTGTTTGCTTAGATCTAATGAAACCTAGATGTTGATTATGTGTTGATTACTTGTTTATTCTTGTTCTTGGATGAATGATTTATATGTTAGGCTTAAGAAAACTGGCAGATCTCCAAATGGTAACATGCTTGAACGTCTTAAGAAACATGAACCGAGGCGTACTTGGTCTTTATTGGTTGTATTTAATGCATGAGCCACTGTTTACAATCCCTATAATTGTGCTGGGTCATGGTGTAGGAGGAGATAAGAGCTCATAGAATTGGGGAGTTATGTATGCCACCCCATGAATGGTATTAAGGAATACGATCCGTCATCCATGCAATTATAACAAGTAATTAACGTGTAAAAGATATCTAGGGAGTAGTGAAGTCTAAGTAAACACAATTTCTCCAATTACTGCTCACAACCTTAGTATAATTAGTTTTATTTCATTTTTTGTATTTTATTTTGATTGCATCTTAGCTTTGGGTTAGTTGAATAGCAACTAATTCCGCCCACTCTTTCAAAACCCGAGATTTTAATTGCTTTCTAAAAAACATAAAAATACAAAAATAATCATCCCTCACCTTTAGAACTATTAATTAGGTTTTCTAATCCTAGCGACACTATTCCTAAGCTGAACGATCAATCCCCCGGTACTTGTCACTATACTATACTACAACGATCAGGTACACTGCCTGGTGGGGGTTGTAAGCTTCTCGAGATCCCTCGAGAGGTAAAGCAAGGTGCGATTCCCATGCATCATGTAGCATATGGATTGAGTAAGGAATGAAGACTATGTGGTATAGTGAATGTTATGGATCGAAGTAAGTGATCATGATGCTTATGTGCTAATATGTGTATGATATATGTTTTATGTCGGGTTACTTACTAAGCGAAAGCTTATGGTTTAGTTGTCTAACCATGTTTTGCAGGTTCATATATCATGGAGATTCTACGGTTTGGAGTATGAGTTAAGACTTGCTTATATGCGAAGTATAGAAGGATTTGGTAAGATAGAAGGAGCTAGGTAGTATACCGAGCTCAAGTGTCAAGTTTGTACCCCCGTTAGTCTTTTATGGGTTGTTAAAGGGCAGCCGTATGGCAAAGTGTATGTCAAGAGTTGTATGACAATTTGGTAGTCATTTGATAAGTCAAAGTATGGTTTATGTGTTTTTGAGTAAAGTTAAAGGGGCGTTTGGTTTAAGTGTAAACATACCCATTTTGAGTAGTAAACGGGTCAAGTGTTATTGGAACATGTTTGATATGTTAAATTATTGATTTCTGGAAAGTTTGGTGTAAAACGAAAGTAAAATAAGTGGTTTGTTGCGAAATGGGTCAAAACGGGTTATTCGCATAACCCGTCGTAAAGTACCCCTTCGGGGTATCGTAAGATAAATGTTTTTGCATGAAAATGAGCCCATTCATATACCAAATAAATCTGGAAAGTTTGGTTGAGTTTCGAGTTCCGGAGGTCGGGTTTCCGGCCGGGGATTTTGAAAATGATTTCGGGATAACAAGCTGTCCAGATTTTCCGGGCAGACTACAGATTTTTGGCAGTTTTCAAAAATTCATATCTTTTAATCCGTAAGGAGTTACGGGTCGTGCCACCCGGCGTTTCGAAGGTAATTGAGTATAGTTTCATTTAAAAATGGTCTCAATGGATGAATGTTTATGGATTTTTGTCAGCTTGTAAAAGAGTAACGGTATGTCCATTAAAGTCAAGCATTTCCGCGCGTAAAGTTTTAATTTTTTGGTCTAAGTGGGAACGGGGTGCTACAACTTGGTATCAGAGCTTCGGTTTAAGTGAATTAGGTTTCCACTATAGGTTGCCTATTCTTAAACCACTAGTAGATATGTTGGATGTAAGTGTTAGTAATGCGGAAAGTAAACGTTAAGTATGAGATGGATTATATTTTATGATATATGAGATTAATGATGATAAGTGATGGATGTATGATATATTGTTGATGTGTATGAGGTATTAGTCAGTGGAGGACTTGAAGTGTTTGAATGATTTGTTGGCCGTGTACCTTGATTGGTGCCGATGACTATTATGTGATAATGTGAATGTAAGAGTAGAGGTAATGGAATGCGAGTACTCGTAGAAATGCCAAGTGGTATTAAAGATGGGCTAGTAAGCGAATTAAAGTGTCATGATGCCTTAGTTATAAGGTAGACTAGTGCTTGCGGCTAATTAGGATGTTGATGCTTAGACATAGATTGATTGTTCAATGTGATGTATGAGCCATAGACTATATGATTTGATTATGATTATGAATGTTTTAACACTTGTTAGATAAGTGTTAAGTGTTATTGTTTATGTGACGTTAAGTCTATGGTAGTAGTTTATTATATGTCTAAATTTTATATGATGTGCTTGAGAGCACGATTCACAGAAGTGTATGAGTTGAGATAGATGCATTGGAATGCATTTTTCGTGAGACATGAATGATTATATGTAATAATGAGTAGATGCTTGAAGCATAAGTCTTACACGCTTAATTAAAATAAGAAAAGTTAAAGTATACGGTTAAGATGTGACAAGATCATGTTATATATAAAACATGATAAGTAAAATGTGTTAGTAAGTAAATGGTTAAGCGTGATGAGTAGAAGTGATGAATGAGACATAGATTGCGCTAGAATTCATAAGTGATATGAAGTGCGCTAGAAGAATTGTAAAACATGATTATAGTCATGTTTATATATTGGATAGTATGTGATGAGATTAATGTAAATGTTATAGAATAAGCCTATGTAAGGCTTATATGAGTAAAGTTGAGTAGACTAAATGAAGTGATAGTATGAGTTGTGAACATGGTCAACAAGGGTTGACGGATAATAGTAAAAGTGTGTGGTAAGGACACATAGAGAATGTGTAAACTGTAAATGGAAAAGCATCATATAGAACTTGTCTAAAATAGAGATGACACGTAGTGAATGTATGAGTGAACTTGGGGTTGATGGATAAATGATAAGTAGCATTGTGAGAATGCAAACATAATTTAACAAGTGTAATATAGCAACTTGTCTAGATGAATGTAAACGTGGTAGCGAATGTTGAAATTGCTCAAGGCAATGAGAAGTGTTGAAGTGATAGCATGTACTTAATGATAAAAGTAAATGAAAGATAAAGCGAGTAAAGATGATAAGTTAGATATAGCTTGGATCCAATTCTCTAGTTTTGGTATCCTTCGGGATAGCCCAGCTTGCCTTTATGGCATGTATTTTCGGCATCCTTCGAGATGGCCTAGCTTGCCTTTCATGGCATGGTTGTTAGCTTGCCTTCGCGGCATGTGTTTTGGCATCCTTTGAGATGGCCTAGCTTGCTTTCATGGCATGGTTGTTAGCTTGCCTTTCATGGCATGGTTGTTAGCTTGCCTTCGCCGGCATGGTTTGCCTATATTCTTGGCATGTATGAAAGTATCCTTTGGGATAGCTTAGCTTACCTTTCATGGCATGGTTGTACAGCTTGCCTTATGGCATGAATGATAGTTATGGCATCCTTCGGGGTGGCCCAGCTTGCCGCAAGGGCTTGGATATTATGGTATCCTTCGGGATAGCCAGCTTGTCTTTATGACATGGATGAATAGTTAGTGAGATTAGATCCAAGGCTGAAAAAGAAGGAAAGTAAAGTAAGGATAATTGTTGTGTCGGAAGTACATGAGTAGGAGGATTTATAATCTCCTTATTTAAATGGATTGGGATGCCTCTTCGTTTAAATAAAGAAATTGTAAATCGCCGAACCATAAGTTTATAATTCCTTACTTGCATAGATTGGGACGCCTTTTTATGTAAGTAAAGAGTTATAAATGAGTGGGCTTATGTGTAGCCGATATGACATGAATACGGGTAGAGATATGAGAAAGTGAAAACTAAAACAAGTTAGACGTTATAAGAAGAGATTAGATATAAAAGCTTGTAGTTGCGTTAAGGTCCTATATGAACCTTAAGATAGACGCCTAGAATGAGTTTTTGCTATAAGTTGATAAGATGATGGGTGGAATTCCCACGACTTAACAAGAGGATTGCTTTAGTAATGCGTAGATTTGGTTTTGGAAGTGTCGTTTATATGGTACTATGTATATATTGCGAGATAAGTTACCGGTATTTGGAAGTAGATAATTGTTGATATTGTGTAAAGTGTAATTTTGGCCGGTATGTGACTTAAGGTCATGTTAGTGCATTTGTGAATGAAGTGATGATAGTGTTGAAGTTTGACTTATGGAAAGTCAAATAGTAGATGTTCCTGGATGACAAATCATCATTGTTGGAAATTTTAGATAAGCTTGTGATGAGAAGTATTGCTTATAGTCTATTATGAGTTATGATTGTGATATAGAAACTTGGAATTGCAAGATCACTTAGATCATTGCAATGTAATGACTAAGGATTTTGAAATTATGAGACATGTATATTTTGTGATTCAGTTTTTGATAGCAAAAGACGAGAGATTTCGGGGACGAAATCTAAATAAGGGGGATAGAATTATTAGACCCGTTTCCCGGGTACTTGGACCCCACCCTAGATGTAATGGACTAAGAGCCTTACGTGGTTGGTTAGTCAACAAATGTCGTGATGTGGTCAAACCCGATAGTCATAGTATTTCATAATGTGGTTTTAGAAGTATTATGTGTCATAAGTAAGAGGGATAAGAACTTGAGGGACCTAAGTTGACAGAATCCCAAACTGGTACTTGTTAGCATTAAAAATATGTATTATGAAGTGATGGTCTTTCTCATATTGTAACTTTGTGTCGTTTGTTAAGATTAGTAATAGTTTAGTCATTGGGCCTTGGACTTGGCAAGCTAATATGTTATGTGCTATGTTTCATAAGCCTAGTTATCCAATCATGTAACCAAGTCCAAGCCCAAGCCCATAGAAAGCCCATAGGGCATCTCATGTTAAGAACTATTTAAACACCTCAAAGGCTCATTTGAGGTGTGTGCTTGTGTGTGTATTTGTGTGTGTTTTCTCTTGAATAAAAGCTCTCATATTTCATCTCTCTCTCTAATACACGACATACTATACTACATCAAGTCACCATCTTTTCTTCTCTACTTCTTCTAAGCTTCTATTGGTGTGATAAAGTTGTGATATTTAAGGTCCTACAAGTGGTATCAATCGACTAACAATGATTTAGGAGGGTTGAGGGTTTGTTAGTTTCGTGTTTTTAAGCTATTTTTACACGTTATTTTCATAAAAATTATTACTTTTCTTGTTTTTCTTGGCTTTTAACACTTTTTTGATTACAAACTAGTGTTATAAACCTTATCTAACAAGAAAGTTTCAATCTTTTTGAAAATTTCTAGCTTAAAAATTCGTATTGGTTATTGTACTTGTTTTCGAGATCTCTAAAAAGTTTTAATAAAAATCATCAAGTTTGGAACTTTCTTCAAGTTTTGGTGATTTTATGCATAGAAGTACAAGTATCTTGGAACACAAACTTGATTTTGGAGTGCTTTGAGCTACACGATTTGGCTACCATTTATCGAGAATCTCATTCTAGTTATCATCATACGATTCCGTGGTTTACTCGGTGTTTTTCTTCCTTGTATAAGTTAGAAGAAACACTTCGACTTGGGATAACTTTCTAAATTGTATAATTTAGAAAAGTATTAATTATTTTCGATAAGTGCATATTTTCGATAAATCTTGCACAACATTATCGAGAATACTTTGCTTAAATTATCGAGATTGCATATGTTGAAATTTTTGAATATTTTATTGCAATCCTGATTTCCATTGAGAATCCTTTGTTGAAATTTCACTTGTTGAAATTTTCGAATATTTTAATTGCAACATTATCGAGAATCATTTCTTGAAATTTCGAAACTTCCTGTGTTGAAATATTATCGAGAATCCTCTGCCATTATCTTTCGAATATTTTATTGCCATCAATCTTGGAAAGTTTCGAAAACTTGGACCACTTTTTTCGCAAATCTGATATTTTCGAAAAAATTGGACAATTCTTTTTTCGCAAACCTTATATTTTCGAGAAAAAACTTGGACAATTTTTTTCGCAAACCTGAAATTTTCGAAATCTTGGTCAAAGTTTCGCATACTTGAAATTTTCGAGAACTTTGTCATAATTTTCGAAAACTTGGAACTTGGACATATCTCGAGAACTTGGGAATTCTCCGAGAAGAAGTTATTGAAGTCAAAACTTTCACCGTCAAATCTTGCAACTATTTACTCCAAACTCAACTCCTATTTCGTTGGAACGATCCAAGAATCAACTTTATCCATCTACACTTCATCAATGGCATCTCAACAAGATATTCATGCAGCCGGTGGTGAAAACAGACCTCCCATGCTGTCAAAGGGTGGTTACTCACAATGGGCAAGTCGCATGACGCGCTATCTTAAGAGCAAAACAAATGGAACATTACTTATCAACTCCATTGTGAATGGACCCTTCAAACCAATACAAGTACTTGACCCTGGTGATCCAAATGGAACCCTCCCAGTACAACCATTCTACAGAGATTAGAATGAGACTGAGTACACGGAACAAGACAGACAACAAATCATAGCTGATGATCAGGCATTTCATTTCATTGTTCTTGGTTTACCTGAAACCATCTATGCTACTGTTGACAGTGAAGTAAGTGCTCATGCAGTCTGGGAATGAGTCAAGAGGTTAATGTATGGGACAGACATCGGGAAACAGGAACTGGAAACACAATTGCTTAAGGAACTTCGTAAGTTCACTTCAATTCCTGGTGAATCCATAGAGACGTACTACCACAGATTCTGTAAGATCATGAATGATTTATCAAGAAACAACCTCAGTCAGACAAATATTGCTAACAACACCATTTTTCTGAATGAGTTACAACCAGAATGGGGAAGATATGTCACTATTGTTTATCAGACAAAGAATTTGCATGAAGTGACTTATGATCAGGTGTATGACTTCTTGAAGCAAAATCAAGATGAAGCTAATGAAGTAAGAGCTGAATTACTAGCTAAAAAGCATGATCTTCTCGCATTACTTGCTAATACACCAACACCTTTACCAGTGAACACACAACAACAACCATCATCATTATCCACTCACAACTACATGCAACCATCCTACATTCAACAACCAACACCGGTCTACCAACAACAGTTCTACCCACAGCAACAACAACATCTTATTCCACAACAGCAATACCCACAACTCCAAGAACCGGAATTCACAGACAATGATGAGGCTTCTGCAGCATTATCCCAAGCGTTTGCTTTTTTGTCAAAGGCATTCAAAGGACGCTATTCTACACCAACTAACAACAACCAAAGGATTTCATCGAACACTCGCAATAAGCAGATTGCTCAGCCGAATTTCAATATGGGCAATGGAGGCCAAATGGTTGGAGTTTATGGGAATAAGCAAGGATATGCTACTGGATTTAACATGGGTAATCAGAATATGCAGAATGCAGGGAATCAGCATGGTCAGTATGCAGGGAATCAGTTGGGTCAGTTTGTTGGAAATCAGAGGGGTCAGAATGTTGGAAATCAGGCAATGGGTAATCAGAATAGGAATGTTGCAGCACAAGTTGCTGGGAATCAGGGTAATGTGAATCAGGGTATTCCGATAAAGTGTTTCAACTGCCAGGGTGTAGGTCATATGGCAAGGAACTGTCCTACTAAGCCGAACAAGAAAGATCTAGAGTACTTGCAGAAAGCAGTGATGTTGGCACAAAAGGCAAAGGCAGGATTTCAGTTGAATGCAGAGGAGAATGATTTTATGGCTCTTATGGATGACATGGAAGATAGAGAGGATATCGATGCGAACTGCATATTCATGGCGAATCTTCAGGAAGCTAAGTATGACACGGATTCTGACACACTTCCTGTTTATGACACCAATGCACCATCTGAGGTATCTAATTTCAACACATGTCACAATAATGATATATTTGATATGTCTCCTCATGAGGAACAGCATTTTGAGAAGCAAGCATCCACTTATGATACATACCTGGACACGCCAAGTAGTAGCAATACTTCTTCAGCAACTCCAGATGTGAATCATAATGGAGGCTTCATTTCATAGCATGCTGAGAATGATGAGGAAACACGTGCTTTATTTGAATCATTATTAAATAATTGTGGTATTGAAATCGAGAAAGTGAAAAAGGTCAATCGCGATGTTAAGGCCGCGAATGAGAAATTGACCACTGAGCTTGAGAGATACAAGGAAAATGCAAAAAGTTTTCAAATTCACAAAGAACGCGAGTTAGAATTTGAAACTGGTTATAAGAAGTTACTTGTTAAAGATAGGGAATGGAAAAACAAGTTTGCTAATCTTGAAATAAGTTCAACAAAAACCATTAACTCTTTAAAACAAGAAATTTCTGAATTAACAAACCAACTTTCAAAACAAAAAACAGCTTATACCAATCTTGAAAAAGAACGGGATGAGTTGAAAAAGGACTTTGCAATAAAAGAAGATAAACTTTTGGAAGAAATCGTAGAGTCAGAACACAAGATTACACATCTAGAAGAATTCGTGGTTAAGTCGGGTCAGTCAAGTCAAACAATGAAAATGATTTCAAACCAAACTAATCCGATTTACCATACGAAACACAAAATGGCTCTCGGTAACAACAATCCTTGTAATCTCAAGAAAGCTCAGGAAGAACAGAATGTGTTGTATAATGGTAGTGTTTTTTACACCAAACATGATCCTCCCGTCGTTCGGGATTCTGTGCAAACGATAGAACATGTCGAAGAGAGCATTATTAAAATGAAACAAAAGGATTTGAAACCCATTGATTACAACAAATTGAACAAACTTTCGGGTATTACTTTTGTTCCACAAAAAGAACCATCTGTGTTTTCCATAAAATGACCATTCTCAAAAATGTTTTCTAAGAAAGTAGTTGCTTCCAAATCGCTTTCAAACATGGAACAGATGTCTTCAAACAACACTTTTAACTCAAGTGCTGCCAGAGGATATCTTGACGATCTTAAAACCAGAGTTGGGCAACTTAAAACGACTTTAGAATCTAAAACGAGACTTAATGAGATCAATTGGAATTCTACGATTCATTTACAGCTTAAAAAGATTCTTGAAAGTGAATTTGCTCCTCAAATTAATAACATTCATGCTCGCGTAATTCACTTTGAACAAGCATTTTTGAAAGAAACAGCTGACTTCGTCACGGATCACAAATCCCTGATTAAGAAGGCTAATGAATCTTTTAAGCATATCAATGTTTTGGAAAACCTGAATGATTCACTCTTTGAAGCCGTTATGACCACTGATATTATGTCCATCATCATACAAACATATTCGGTTCAAGACGATGAAAGACTGAGAGCTGAGACCTCCGCAATTGTTTCAAAATATGAAAATGCTCTTATTAAACTTGAAAAAGAAAATGTGTCATATTTTAAACAACTTGATCGTAAAAGCGAAGAATGCAAGTATGACAAATTGTCGTATGAGCGTGCCTTCAAGAACATGAAAGAGCAAAATGATCTTTTGAGGACTCAACTTGAAAGTCAAAAAGGGAAGGGTGCGGAAACTAAGTTTGCAAAACCATCGACTCCGGAGAAACCAAATGTTTCAAACACGGTTAACAAACCAAAAATGTCAATTTCACGGTTTGCTCCAAAAGTCGATGAGAAAAAGGATTTGACAAAAACAGTCACTCCAACACCCTTGCCCAAGCTAAGTGAAAATGTAAAGATTCCTGATAAAGGAAAAGCGGTTGTCGAAACACCAAAAGTGATAGCACCTGGCCTTTTTAGGATTAGTCCCACTAATGCGTCTGCCTCCACATTTAAGACAAATGCGTGCAAAAAGGATAATTCTAAAGAGTCTAGTGATGCTAAAAAGGACAACAATATAAATCCTAACGCGTGTGCCTTACCTTCTACAGGATTAGAAAGCACCTCTAGGAGTAGCAGACTAAAGCCTAAGATCAATACAAGGAACAATAGAGTCTCGCCTGCCTCTAAGAGTAGTAGCAAGAATAAAGTTGAAGAAGTAGAAGAACACCCTAGGAATTTATCGCTTTGTAATAAGAAACATGATTCATCTGAATGTAATGTCGAAAGTACTGGTTCTAATGCATGTAATGACTCTGTTTGTTTAATATGCAAGAAAAGTTTAATCAATGATGTTCATGATGAATGTGTTTCTAAGAATGTGAATGTTACGCCTGAACAGAAGAATGTTCCAGCAAGACCTAGTGCCAGATCTAGATCTTTAGAAAGATTAGTTGCACGCTTTAGGTCTACCACTATTAGTCGTATGCCTAGGAACTACCTTAAGTATTGTATGTGGATTCCGACGGGTAGAGAGTTCACTTTTCAGGATGGCAAATTGGAAGTTGTTAAAAATAAAAATATTGCAATCCTTGATGAGTGTGATTCAGTTTTTACTCCTAACCCCATGGAACCAATTTCAAAACGGTTTCCAAATACAAACTCTTCTGTTCTTGGCAGGTTATCGAAATATGTTTTTGGATCGTCGACTCGGGTTGCTCCAAGCACATGACCGGGAATTTAAAGCTGCTGATCAACTTCATCTGGAAATTCATGGGAACTGTACGTTTTGGAAATGATCATGTAGCAGCTATTCAGGGTTATTGAGATCTTCAGTTTGGAAATTTTTTGATCACTCGAGTTTACTACGTCGAAGGGTTGGGACACAATTTGTTTTCAGTCGGGCAGTTTTGTGTTGCAGATTTAGAAGTGGCATTCAGAAGAAACACGGTTTTTATAAGAAATTTGGTTGGTGATGATCTCTTAACTGGTAATCGTAGTACAAACTTATATGCTATCGACATCAACCAAATGGCTTCTACATCACCAATTTGTCTTATGACAAGGGCAACCGAAACTAAGTCCTGGCTGTGGCATAGACGTTTATCCCATCTCAATTTCGACACCATCAACAAGTTAGCCAAAGACAACATCGTCACCGGACTTCCTAAATTCAAATACACCAAGGAACACCTATGTCCATCATGCGAACAAGGAAAAAGTAAAAGAGCATCATATAAACCCAAAACCGTACCTAGTTCGGAAGCAAGGTTACATATGTTGCACATGGACTTATGTGGCCCAATGAAAGTTGAAAGCATTAATGGGAAGAAGTATATTCTTGTTATTGTTGATGATTATTCAAGATATACTTGGGTAAAGTTTTTGAGATCAAAAGACGTAGCACCAGGCATCATCATCACCTTTCTGAAGCATATTCAAGTTCTACTTCAAGCTCCAGTAAGGATTATAAGAACAGACAATGGCACAGAATTTACAAACCAGGAGTTAAGAACTTACCTTGAAGATGTTGGAATCACACATCAAACATCAGTTGTTAGAACTCCACAGCAGAATGGAGTAGTTGAAAGAAGAAACCGAACTCTTGTGGAAGCTGCTCGCACAATGCTAATTTTTTCTAGTGCACCACTATTCTTATCGGCTGATGCTGTAGCCACTGCTTGTTTTACTCAAAACCGATCCTTAGTCCATCCGAGATTCAATAAAACCCCATATGAGCTAGTGAACAACCGTAAACCTGACGTCTCTTACCTTCACGTGTTTGGCGCTTTGTGCTATCCGACGAATGACAGAGAAGATCTAGGAAAGTTAAAAGCTAAGGGTGATATTGGAATCTTCATTGGATATTCAGAAAACTCGAGGGCATTCAGGGTGTATAATAGAAGAACAAAAAGGATAATGGAGACGATGAATGTGAAGTTTGACGAGATTTCACAAATGGCTTCTGAGAGACTCGCTCTAGAACCCGCGCTTAATCCGATGGCTTCTAATCAAAACGGATTAGGACCCGCACCAAACATGCAGACTTCTGGACACATCAGTTCAGGACTCGTGCCTCAAAGAGCTCAGACAACAAACACGGACAAACCTTCAGAACAAGAACTGGAAAATTTCTTCGAGTTAATGTTTGATGAATACTATGGTGGAACGTCGACAAATGCATCTCAACAACATTCCGCTGCACCCGCTCAAAACCATCAACCACCACCACCACCACAGGATGCATCTACTACAATCGAAGCTGAAGCACCAACTACATCAACATCATCTACATCTACTCAAGCAACTCCAGTACTTGAAACTGATCTACCAAGAGTTGATGAGCAAAACCAAAACACAAATTTTCAAGAAGAACCAACAAATAATTCAAACGATGTTGCGTTAGAAGGAGAAGAAGAAGTATTTGAAAACCCGTTTGCATCAGACTCTGCTGAATCTTCTTCAAGGTTACAAGAACCATCTAACACACATTCGTTCAACCAAAGGTACCCTTCTACGTTTCAATGGACAAAAGACCATCCGTTAGTACATGTTATTGGTGATCCTTCAATGCCAGTTCAGACGAGGAGACAATTTGCCACCGATCTCGAATTGTGCATTTACATTTGCTCAATAAGCACCAAAGTACCTAAGAACATTCGGGAAGCAATGGCAGAAAACCCATGGATTGAAGCGATGCAGGAGGAATTTCTTCAATACATGTTACATGACAGTTGGGAACTTGTTGAACGACCACTTGATAAACGAGTTCTTGATCTCAAGTGGTTGTGGAAGAACAAACTGGATGAGGAAATGACTGTCATTCACAACAAAGCTCGTCTCGTGGCTAAAGGATATCCACAAGAAGAAGGGATAGATTTCAAAGAATCATTCGCGCCTGTAGCTAGACTTGAAGCAGTCCGGATTTTCTTAGCCTATGCAGCTCACAAAAACATCACAGTCTATCAGATGGACATTAAGACAACTTTCTTGAATGGAACTCTGAAAGAAGAAGTGTATGTGAGTCAGCCAGAAGGATTCGTTGATAAGGAACATCCAGACTACGTCTACAAGCTTAAAAAGGCCATTTATGGTTTAAAACAAGCTCCAAGAGCGTGGTATGACGAACTATCATCTTTCTTACTCAATAACAATTTCACCAAAGGAACAGTTGATGACACCTTGTTTATCAAAAAATTCAAAGATGACATTTTGATTGTTCAGATTTACATGGAAGACATTATCTTTGGGTCCACTAATCCGAATCATTCAAAACATTTTGAAAATCTCATGAAAAGCAAATTTGAAATGTCCATGATGGGGGAACTAAAATTCTTTCTTGGTTTACAAATCCATCAATCCCCTCGTGGCATTTTTATCAATCAAGCTAAATATACGATAGAGATTTTGAAAAAACATGGAATGGAAAATTGTGATTCTGTTGGTACACCAATGGTCACTTCACCAAAAATAGGTGCTGATTTGTTTGGGAAACCTATCGATCCGAAGAAATATCGGAGCATGATCGGTTCTCTTATGTACCTAACCGCTAGTCGACCAGATATTCAATTTGCTGTTTGTTTGTTAGCACGGTTTCAGGCAAAGCCTACCGAACTTCACCTCAAAGAGGTTAAACGGATCTTTTGGTACCTACGAAGCACCATTAACATGGGACTTTGGTATCCGAAGGAGTCGGAGTTTAATCTAACAGCATTTTCAGATGCAGACCATGCTGGTGATCAAGTTACAGCAAAGAGTACATCAGGTGGAGCACAATTTTTGGGTGAAAAGCTTGTAAGCTGGTCTTCAAAGAAACAGGATTGTACTGCGCTATTGACTCCTCCCAAACCAACCAGTCAGCCGTGTGCAGCTGTTAGGCCCACCTGGGAGAAAGTGCAAGTTAATATTGACCGTGGAAGTACAGGAAAATCCCCGGGTCGTTAAATCCCAACGAGATTGAAATTGTATTTGTAAACGATTAGGAAAGTGAGTGGTACTGAGGACAGTAACAAAGATGATTTGAGGGCTGATTACACTACTGATTGCTTGATATTTGGAAAATATGAAATTATAATAGAAATACAGATATAAGCACAAAATCAGATAATCAGATAACAGACAGAGAAAAGTGATATTTAACAAGTTACAACTACAGGGGTTAAAAAGTGAAACTTTTGAAAACTTAATATTAAAGAAAATAAAAATGAAATTGAAATTATGAAAATGATTATTATAATATTTAATTATTATTTAATTAATAAAACTAATTAAAATCTAATTTAAAACTTAATTTAAATTAACTAAAAATTACAACTATTACAAATAAACCTAAAAACTTATAACAATAATTTCTAAACCTAAATAAGAACTTGAAGAAAGTATAAAAAATGAAAATAAATATTTTTGTCTTTTTATAAGTATTTTATTAATTAATAACTATTTAATTTAATTAATCTAATTAAACTATTTTAAATTACTATTATTACTAAATTACCTTAGAAAATTATGATAAAATTTATAAAACTATTTAATTACTACAGGAAGACTAAAAAATTATAAAAACTTGCTAAATATTATATTTAAGCTAATTGACTAATTAATTACTTATTAATTACTTTTAAGCTAATTTAATTAAATTAAATTAGAAAATTAGAAAATGAACAGTGGAAATTATGAAACTATTTTTAAAAAGTCTTAACTAGTTTATAAAACTTAGGAAAAATATAAAATTCTACTTTAGTTAATTAAAATTAAAGAAATCTATTTAATTACTAATATTACCTATTTAATTATTTAAACTAGTTTTAAATCTAAAAAATAGTAAACTGCTTAGGAAAATTCTAAGAAAATTATTTTAACTACTTTAAGGTACTAAGTAATTTATAAAATTATAAAATTGGATAAGTGCTTATTAATAAGCTAAGATGAAAATTAATTAGATAATTTCTATTAAATAGAAGCTATCACTATTTTTATGTTTGCTTTTTCTGGTTTTTCTTTTATAAAACTATTTAAATACTTAAATAATGAAACTTTTACAAAAACAACTACTTTGGAAATCAAGAATAAGCACTGAGAGTGCTTATTTGCTTATACAGTTGACTAAGGTTGACCAAATTAAGAAATAAGCTAAGCTGAGGTTATGTGGGGTCCACTATGGTGAAATCTGGTTTACCTAAGTTATTTATACCTAATTAAGCTAAATTTGTTGAGATAAGCTCCTAGGATAAGCTGGAAAGCTCAAATAAGCACTTGCTTATTTGAGTTCTGACTCAGAAATGGGACAGAGTTTGAGGACAAGTTTAGGTGGGGTCCACTGATCTATAGGTCAAACTAAGGGTCAAGTTTTGAACCTGGGTAGGAGGGGGGTTGTAAGAAACTAAGTTGGAGGTGTGGGACTTACTGGTGTGGGCTGCAGCCACCACTAAAGTTGGTGGTGTAGTGGTGGTAAGCTGGTGCAAAGGGTATTGGTTTACCCTGCAGTCTACTTCCAATGAGTGTGGGGTCCACAAGAGTGAAAGGGGGTTCAAACTAAATCTAGGGGTTCAAAACTAAGGTGATAAGCTACAAATTGAGCCAATAAGCTAACCTTATGGTTCACTAATAAGCTCTGTGTGAGCTTTTGAATTGGTGATCATATACTGAGTGCTCAGTATAGCATTTTGAAACAGGTTACAAACTAGGGTTCTAAAAGCTATGCTACAATAAGCTAAACCTCAAACTAATTCTAAATATGAAAGGGTGAACTGATAAGCTACAAATTAAGCTAAGGGTTGGGGTGTGGGGTCCACTAGAGAGCACACTATGGGTCTTGGTATTTTGCCTAAAATCTGTGTACAGGGGAGATGCTTGCCCTGCAAGTGATTTCCCTAGCTTGTGGAGACCAGGGTAAAATTGCTAAAAATATAAGCTGATTAGGATCTTAAAATAGAGCTGGTAGATAACAAGTCCACAAAAGCTCAAGGCTTGAATCACAATACACAAATCTATAAAAATCCCTCTAGTTTTGAGAAAATCTGAGAATGACCATTTGACTTTTCATGAAACTTGAGTTGGTTTGACTTATATGAACTTTGAGCTTAATCTACTTACTGAATATGGTGTAATAAGTTATAATAAGACTTAATTAAGTTATTCTAATAACTTATGAGTAGATATGATGAGTTATGAACTCAGATTTCACCACAGTTAACTGTGGTGAAGAAATACTTGTGATTTTGACTTTTTGTGGTTTAGACCTAATCTTTTATGCCTTACTTTACCTAAGTGACACTACTGCAAACTATTTAAACACAGATAAACACCAAATGACAATAAGAACTAAGCTCACAAGCTTATTCCAAACACTCCCTAATCTAGACTGTTTTGTGATTTGTGAAGTAAAGGGTTACAAGAGCTTCTGAAACAGATTAAAAACAACTTAATAAGATTAATTAAGCTATAATGGACACTTAAACACAGAGAACAACAACAAATAACCTAGATTATTGATTATACTATTTTTACTGTATGAAATTTATTTCTAAGTAATTATGAATTTAAATGAACAAGCTTGCTATATTTAGTTATATTATTACTACCTAGCATCAAATAAGCACAAACAAACCAAAAATTAGATTAATAGGAGATGCCACAGTGAAAACCAAAGATTGAGGATAGAAACTTACAAGTTGCTTTCCTGCTAGAACCATGAACCAATAACCAATAACAACCTATTTCCTCCCTGAGGATCTAAACCAATACTCCAAGCTGCTTCCTTTCCAAATTACCTCTGAATCCCAGAAATCAAGAACAAATGCCATAGTTGACTTTCTTTGACCAATTTGTAATGTGTGAGATTTTTTTATATTAAACTGATTGGTAGGTTACTAAAAGCTTTATTGAGCTTATGGGAGCTTATATGAGCTTATTCAATCCATGAAACCATACATTAACAACAACACAGCTTATTGAGATTTTGATATAAAATTGAAATTGGCATTCACTAAGATAATAATACAAACTTGATTTTCATTAACTTAAAAGATCACTAGTACACTGAGAATACTTGAACTGAAACTTGAAAGCTTTAAATTACACTTAAACTTTTAAAACAACTAATACGACATACACTTTTTTAAAAATAAACTAGATAGATACTCCTCTGCTTCTCTTCATCTTTATAGGCTTCAATTAGGTTTAGGAACATCTTCTGAGCTTTTCCCACTTCATCTGAGCCATCCATTTCTCTGAATTGATCAAGACCGTTTAAAATGAAAAATGGCGCCAAAGTCCTTCACGTTAACTTGGGGCCAAAGGTCTTCAATTAAGAATCATTGGAGTGTTGTGGAGGTGTCAGGAGGCAAAGGGGAGTGTTTTAAGGACAAGTTGGTTTATTATGATGAAAACAGAGGTTTAGGAGTAGTTTGGAGTGAAAAATTATGGAGAAAGCATTAAATGCCTATGTGGTTTGGTCTGTGAGGTGGAGGTATGAGGTGAGGGGGTAGGTGGTGAGGTGGAAAGGTGAGGAGGTGGTGGAAAACCACCATGGTTTCAGGTAATCAGGGGTGAGGGTGGAAGGTGAACAGTGGTGGTGGTTTTGCCGGTATTTGGATGGTCAACGCGGGTCAACGCCCGTTTTAAATAAAAAGGGTGTTTGGACTGGGCTTATGTTTGGGCTAGGGGTGTGTGTGGGTTGGGTTGGTTTTAGTTTTGGGGTTTATTAATAAAATGGGGTCCGGTTTGGTTATTTAGTGAACAAGGACCAATTATGTAATTTTGACAAAAGTGAGGGACTGAAATTGTAATATTTCCCAAACACTCATAAGGGTGTAATTTGCCAAGAACCAATAATACAAGGACCAAATTCATATTTTACCATTTTTCAAAATTACCGGGGACCTTTTCTGCCAATTCCACAAACTCCAGGGACCATTATTGTAAATTTGGATTTTTAAGGGACTGTGGTTGTAATTTCTCAAAATGTTATCAAAATTGTTCCATTTTGTCATTCATGCATAGTACAAGGGTATTATTTGTAAATTTTCCAGTTTTAAATACCCAGGGACCATTTTTGCCAATTTTGTAACTTGAGGGGTAAAAGTTGCCAGTTTTGTGTAAACTTTCATCCAGGGATCATTTGTGAATATTTTTGGTTTCCCAAGGACTTAAGTTGACTTTTCATTTATTTTAAACCTTCAGGGACTAGTTTTGTCAATATTTGAAACTTGAGGGACTGAAACTGCCAATTATGCAAACTTTGTACGTTTTTCATTTGTTTTTGCATATTTTGTATTTGAAACATATAAAACACACTTCTAAGATATTTTAAGTATTATGATGCATTTTTGAGTGTTTTTGTATGTTTTGGCAGCTCAGATTTGTACAAAATGATGAGTATTTAGACACTTATCAATCCCCCACACTAAACTATTGCTAGTCACTAGCAATCTATTTGAGAAAAAATTAATGGATTTTTACTCTTTACCAAAAGCCATCACTTCTGGAGTAGCCAGGTGTAAGAACTGTGGCACACCTGATAACCGTGTGATTTTTAGCAAACCACCAGCTGTCAACGGATTTGATTAGTCTTTACCAAAAGCCGTTTGCTTCTGGACTAGCCAACTCTTGATGGAATAGTCAACATCTTGGTGAGCTGATTACCAATTATGGTTTTTCACGGCCTTTACCACAAGCCATAATCTTGCGGGCTAGTCAACTCATTCGCTTTAAGGGATATGGGGAGTTGAGGAACCACACAATTTTTGGCAAATTGCAAGCCATCAACGGTTTTGAGAAGTCTTTACCAAGAGCCGTTTGCTCCTGGACTAGCCAATCCTGTTGTGGGTTAGACATGGAGGATTGATACCATTATTTGCATTTCTAAGTGTGAAAAAACTGATAATTTTGATCAAATGGGGGTTCTTGATGGAACATGTGTTTTGCATTCGTGAGAACGCTCCCCCACACTTAGAACTGAATATTGCCCTCAATATTCACAGTACTTGGTGTCCCACCAAGACTTTAGAACGTAAGGAGGCAATACTATTAACCTTTTTATTTTACTCTATTTACATACAAACTCACTTTTTTCTTTTTATTTGACTTATACCATTTTTTTTAAATATATTACATATGTACAACATGTGGTTCATCTCCCCCACACTAGGGTGTTAGAAAGGGATGAGAAGACAGAAATATGGGTGACGACCCATATTGCTACTGTTTTTGATTACCGAGTCGCTAGCTTGACTCGACCTCGAATTGATTTGTCCATGAGGTAGCCTGTTTTTGATTCCCGAGTCACTAGCTTGACTCGACCCCGAATTAAAATTGTCCTTGGGGAAACTTGTTTTTGTTAACCGAGTCTCTAGCTTGACTCGACCCCGAATTTATTGGTCCATGGGGTAAGTTTGGAGATCCGGGACAACCATTGGTTGTATGTCTCCTCCAAAATAGTGTTTTAACCGATGACCATTTACTTTAAAATTGGGACCGTCGGGTTGTAATAACTCAACAGTTCCATATGGGTATACTTTGGTTATAGTAAATGGTCCAGACCAACGGGTTTTTAGTTTTCCCGAAAAAAATTTTAACCTTGAATTGAAAAGAAGAACTCTGTGACCAACGTTGAAAACGCGGTTCTTAATTTTAGAGTCATGTATCTTCTTAGTCTTTTCTTTATAGATTAAAGAATTTTCGTAAGCTTGATCACGTAATTCATTTAGTTCGTTTAGTTGAATTTTACGGTGATCACCCGCTGTCTGAAGGTCGAAATTTGCATGTTTTAAGGCCCAATAGGCCTTATGTTCTAATTCGATCGGAAGATGACATGCTTTCCCGTACACTAGCTTATATGGAGTACACCCGATGGGTGTTTTGTAAGCAGTGCGGAAAGCCCATAATGCATCGTCCAGCTTATCCGACCAAGAGGCACGGTTTTCACCAACCGTCCTCTCGAGAATTCTCTTAATACCACGATTTGAGACCTCCACCTGCCCACTTGTTTGGGGGTGGTATGCTGTAGAAAGACGGTGAGTTACACCATATTTTAGCATTACTCTCGCAAATTGTTCATTGCAAAAGTGAGTACCACGATCACTGATAATGGCACGAGGAGTCCCGAATCTGGCAAAGAGAGACTTTAAAAATTTAACAACTACTCGTGCATCATTGGTGGGTAAGGCTTTTGCCTCAACCCATTTTGACAGATAGTCGACAGCGACGAGTATATACTTATTCCCTCGTGAAGACGGGAATGGCCCCATAAAATCAATGCCCCACATATCAAATATTTCACAGATTTGGATGGCATTTTGTGGCATCTCATTCTTTTTAGAAATATTCCCGTGACGCTGGCAAGCCTCACAGGTTTTGATAAGTTCATGGGCGTCTTTATAGATCGTGGGCCAAAAGAATCCTGAATCAAACACCTTTTTGGCGGTGTAGTTTGGGTTATGATGTCCCCCCGTGGGTCCATCATGACAAGCTTTAAGAATTTCCATGGCTTCTTGGCCATGGACACACCGTCGGATGACTTGATCCGCACATATTTTAAACAAGTAGGGGTCGTCCCAGAAGTAATGTTTTACATCTTTAAAGAATTTTCTTTTATGTTGGGACGACATCCCTTTCACAACGAAATTTCCCGCACGGTAATTTGCAAAGTCGGCAAACCATGGGGTGATGGCATTATCCCGGTTAGAGATGAGATTTAGAGTCTCCAGAGGAAAAGTTTCATTAATTTCTTTTCTCTCGAGAATATCCTGATGAGGATTTTCTAACCGGGACAAGTGATCAACTGCAAGGTTCTCTGCTCCTTTTTTTATCTCTTATGAGAATTTCGAATTCCTGGAGGAGCAAGACCCACTGGAGCAGTCTTGGCTTTGCATCCTGTTTAGTGAACAGGTATTTCAAAGCCGAATGATCCGTATATACCACGCTTTTGTTTAAGATTAAGTAAGACCGAAATTTTTCGAAGGCATATACCACGGCTAATAATTCTTTTTCTGTGGTGGTATAGTGTGTTTGAGCCTCATTCATGGTCTTACTTGTGTAGTGTATTGGTTGAAAATGTTTGGTTTTGCGTTGCCCCAGAACTGCACCAATAGCATAATCGCTAGCATCGCACATAAGTTCAAAGGGTAAGTCCCAGTCGGGGGCAACAAGAATTGGTGCCTCAGTAAGCCTTTTCTTTAAGATTTCAAAAGCTTCGATGCACTCTGGTGAGAAGATAAAAGGAGCATCCTTTTCAAGAAGATGAGTCATGGGCCGGGCTATTTTGGAGAAATCTTGTATGAATCTCCGATAGAACCCGGCATGTCCGAGAAAACTCCTTATTCCTTTAACAGTGGTGGGATGAGGCAGTTTAGCAATAACATCAATTTTGGCCTTATCGACCTCAATCCCACTTTTTGAAATTTTATGGCCGAGGACAATGCCCTCTTTAACCATAAAATGGCTCTTCTCCCAGTTTAGACAAAGATTAGTGTTTTCACACCGTTGAAGCATTTTTTCTAAATGGGAGAGGCATGAGTCGAAAGAATTCCCGATGACTGAGAAGTCATCCATGAATACCTCCATGGTTTTTCCAATCATGTCATGGAAAATAGCCATCATGCACCTCTGGAAAGTGCCCGAGGCATTGCATAACCCAAAAGGCATACGACGATAGGCAAATGTCCCGTAAGGGCATGTGAAGGTAGTTTTATCTTGATCCTGTGGATCAATGGGAATTTGGAAGTAACCCGAGAAGCCGTCAAGGAAACAATAATACTCATTTCCCGCTAGTCTTTCGAGCATTTGGTCCATGAAGGGTAAAGGAAAATGGTCTTTGCGGGTGGCTTCGTTAAGCTTTCTGTAATCAATACATACTCGCCACCCTGTAACCAAACGAGTTGGTATTAACTCGTTGTCCTCATTTGTGATAACCGTGATGCCACCCTTCTTTGGAACACAATGTATTGGGCTTACCCAAGGACTATCAGATATAGGATAAATCAATCCCGCATCAAGAAGTTTGATAACTTCAGCTTTTATAACTTCGTGGATTTTTGGATTTACCCTTCTTTGATGCTGTACAGTAGGTTTAAAGTCCTCTTCCATTAGGATTTTGTGTGTACAAAAATCCGGGTTTATACCCTTTATGTCTGAGAGCTTCCAAGCAATTGCTTGTTTGTGGGACTTTAAAACCTTAAGTAGCGCAGTTTTCTCCTCATCCTTTAAGTCTTTTGCAATAATGACCGGTAACTTATCGTTACCTTCCAAGAATGCATATTCTAGATGAGGAGGCAGGTCCTTAAGTTCAACCTCGGGGAAGTCATCATTTTTCTCAACATATTTGACTTCCACTTTATGAAGTTGTGGAGGTAGAACAGGAATGGGAGAAGGATCTTTTTTCAATAACTTCTCAAGGAGAAGTATATCCCCCTCCGGGTCAATCTCTTGGTTATCAATTCCTTCGGGAACTGAATCACTTTGGAGAAAGGCCTCTAATTCCTCAAGGACGAAATCACTTCCCCCAAACGGAGTGAGGGAAGGAGAAGAATTAGCGATTATGGGATCAGAAGAAGTAGTGGGATTGCCACTTGGAAAATTATCAGTGAATCCAAGGAATTCTTGAGCATACTCCTCGGATGCAATGTCAATGACATCAATTCGGTTGACCGAATCAGCATTATAATTCGAGGAGTATCTCGAGGTTTGATCAAGGTTGAACGTTATCGCTTCATTGCCAACTCGTAACGTGATTTCCTCATCGAAAACATCGATTAATGCACGTCCCGTTCTTAAGAATCCCCTCCCAAGAATGAGAGGAACTCTTGGATCTGCATCGAAATCAACAATGACAAAGTCTGCCGGAAAATTGAATTGTCCCACTCTCACAAATGCGTCCTCGGCAATACCGAGGGGACGTGAAATTGAACGGTCTGCAAGCTCGAGAGTCATGCATGTGGGACTAAGTGCCTGAAGAGAAAGCTTTTTCAAAACTGAGTGAGGCATTAAGTTGATGCTTGCACCTAGATCGGCCAAGGCAAAACATTCAACCATACCCGGGAAAGTACATGGTATTAGGAATCTCCCGGGGTCTCCTAGCTTTACGGGAAGCTTTTTCAATAGAACCGCAGAGCAGTTCTCATTGAGTGGAGTTCGTGCCATTTCAAACATTTTTTCTTTATTGCTCAACAGGTTTTTGATTGTCGATGTGAATTTGGGCATTAAAAGAAGAGCATCCGCGAAGCTAATATCGAAGTGTAGTTCTTGGAAAATTTGAAAGAATTTTTCCATTTGATGATTAGCTTTTTCACGGAGCTTTTGATCTTGCAATCGTGAGGGATATGGAATTGTTGTTTTTGGGTTGGCTTTTGGATATTCAGCAGGACCTTTGGTAGTTTCAAACACGACTCTTTTAGGAGGAGTCGGGACCGGGATAACTGGAGGAGGGATGTCATTGGTACCTCCGTTATTATTAGGAAGTACCGTATTCGTAGTATCCTCAGTTTCACATTCCTCTACAAGGATAGGAGATGAGGTAGAGGGAGCTGTAGGTCCTTGGTAAGAAACTCCACTTCTTGTGGTGATCGCCTTTACATCGCCCCTCGGATTAGCGATCGTGTTGCTAGGTAAAGTTGTACCTGATCATTTAAAGACTTCTGGAAACTAGACATTTGACTAACCAGCATTCTGTTCAGTTCTTCTTGGGATTTCATAAACTGTTTTAATAACTCATCATGTGATGGTCCAGTTGGAACAATGGCTTGATTTTGGTTTTGAAAATTTTGAGCTCGATTGTTCTGGAAATTCCCATGTTGCTGATTGTTGTTACCTTGTTGAAAGTTACCCTGTGGGTAATTGTTCTGACCTTGATTACGGTTATAGTTCCCTTGGTTCTGATTTTGGTTAAACTGATTTTGACTAGAGATGAAATTCCCTTGGTTGTTATAACCTTGGTTCATCCGATTCTGGTTCTGATTCTGGTTAAAATTTTGGTTCCTGTTTTGAGGTTGATTAAACCCTGGTGGTCCGATATAGTTATTAGAACGGTAGCTCAAAAGGTTTCGATCCCCTTGCGGTTGGTAAGAATTACCTCCCGTGTTATAGGAACCTTGAGCTGCAGACACGTTTTCACGAGAAAAGCCACCGGAAGCTGGGCAATCTGTGTACGTATGTGGACCACCGCAAGTTTCACAACTTGGGTTAACAGTTTTGACCTGATTAGGATTATTCTGATGGATACGCAAAACTGCTGTAGACAAATCATCCAGCCTTTTAGCTAGGATTGATATTTCATTGCTTGCCGGAGTGTCTGACTTAAATGAGTCATTCCTCTCAGCAGAGGAGTCCCAAAAATTATGATGGGCAGTCATGTTTTCGATTAAGTCATAGCACTCTTCAGGGGTTCTTTTCATAAAGGTACCCCCAGCAGCAGCATTGATGGTGTCACGATAACGGAGTGTCAAACCATTATAAAAGGTGTCAATAATGGTGACAAGAAGCATGTTATGATTGGGACACTTATCAATGGCAAGTTTGTAGCGTTCCCATGCCTCAAATAAGGACTCTTCGGGAAGCTGTCTGAAGTTGCTGATGTCATTCCTCAGCTTTGTGACCATAGATGGTGGAAAGTATTTGGCCAGAAATTTAGTGATCATCTCATCAAAAGTGTGGATCGAATTCTTTGGAAGTCGATCGAACCATGAAATCGCATGATGAGTGAGAGAATAGGGGAACAAGTATAAACGTAGGCTGTCTTCGGCGACGCCATGTTGTTTCATGCTTTGGGTGACAGTTAAAAATTTGTCGAGATGCCTGTTAGCATCGTCACCCGGCAATCCGTGGAACTGGCACGTATTCTGGATCTGTTGTATCATATGGTGTTTTAATCCAAAATCCGTGGCTCCAATAGTGAGTGGTGCAATTGGTCCACCCCTTCCGTGCATGGTAGGTTGACACAGTTCCTCCATAGTTCGGGTGTCAGGAACTGGCTCATCCTTGGGAAGGAATGGGGGCTCGTCGTTCATTTTTGTTGTGTGTTCTTTTTCAACAATACGTAACTCGGGTACGTTTTTCTTCTTTTTATTCTTTGCTTGTGAACGAGTGCGCATACACAAAAATTAGTTTTCAACACAAGATAGAGGCAAAACTACAGTGAACTTAAACCCAATAATCACAAATGAACAGCTTCTTTAAAAAGGTACACTATTCAAAAGGATACAATGGTAAGTTTAAATCTTAGGTTTGGGAACTTATTATGTTCACACCCCTAGTTGGTAGGTGTTCTGCCTTGATTTGCGGTGGTAAACTTTTATGTAATTATATTCACAGTAAAATGTTTTTGGCTTTTCGTGTATGGGTGAAAAAACTTGGACAATATTTTTGAAACTGATTCGTTAACCGAAATCGTTCCTTTAAGATTACTCGCAGGCTGGCGGGAGGAAATAAATGGATCCCTCTTAAGTTCGCAATTTAATGTAAGAACTTACCTTAAACCAACTGTATAGGTTGTAATCGTAAAGATACGAAGTAATTTAACTTCACAGTTTTGTTTTGTTGTTTATGATATGTTTGGTGTTGTTAACACTTCAGGAGAAATGTTATTGAACGTTTTCAGATATGATTTTGATTTTTCTTAAAAATTTACAAAGTGGTGATATTTGTACAGGAGGGTTTTTGAAAAACCACTAAACTTTTACCGTTTTGAAATACGCAACAACCTCCCCGGCAGCGGCGCCAAATTTTGACTCCTCCCAAACCAACCAGTCAGCCGTGTGCAGCTGTTAGGCCCACCTGGGAGAAAGTGCAAGTTAATATTGACCGTGGAAGTACAGGAAAATCCCCGGGTCGTTAAATCCAACGAGATTGAAATTGTATTTGTAAACGATTAGGAAAGTGAGTGGTACTGAGGACAGTAACAAAGATGATTTGAGGGCTGATTACACTACTGATTGCTTGATATTTGGAAAATATGAAATTATAACAGAAATACAGATATAAGCACAAAATCAGATAATCAGATAACAGACAGAGAAAAGTGGTATTTAACAAGTTACAACTACAGGGGTTAAAAAGTGAAACTTTTGAAAACTTAATATTAAAGAAAATAGAAAATGAAATTGAAATTATGAAAATGATTATTATAATATTTAATTATTATTTAATTAATAAAACTAATTAAAATCTAATTTAAAACTTAATTTAAATTAACTAAAAATTACAACTATTACAAATAAACCTAAAAACTTATAACAATAATTTCTAAACCTAAATAAGAACTTGAAGAAAGTATAAAAAATGAAAATAAATATTTTTGTCTTTTTATAAGTATTTTATTAATTAATAACTATTTAATTTAATTAATCTAATTAAACTATTTTAAATTACTATTATTACTAAATTACCTAAGAAAATTATGATAAAATTTATAAAACTATTTAATTACTACAGGAAGACTAAAAATTATAAAAACTTGCTAAAAATTATATTTAAGCTAATTGACTAATTAATTACTTATTAATTACTTTTAAGCTAATTTAATTAAATTAAATTAGAAAATTAGAAACTGAATAGTGGAAATTATGAAACTATTTTTAAAAAGTCTTAACTAGTTTATAAAACTTAGGAAAAATATAAAATTCTACTTTAGTTAATTAAAATTAAAGAAATCTATTTAATTACTAATATTACCTATTTAATTATTTAAACTAGTTTTAAATCTAAAAAATAGTAAACTGCTTAGGAAAATTCTAAGAAAATTATTTTAACTACTTTAAGGTACTAAGTAATTTATAAAATTATAAAATTGGAAAAGTGCTTATTAATAAGCTAAGATGAAAATTAATTAGATAATTTCTATTAAATAGAAGCTATCACTATTTTTATGTTTGCTTTTTCTGGTTTTTCTTTTATAAAACTATTTAAATACTTAAATAATGAAACTTTTACATAAACAACTACTTTGGAAATCAAGAATAAGCACTGAGAGTGCTTATTTGCTTATACAGTTGACTAAGGTTGACCAAATTAAGAAATAAGCTAAGCTGAGGTTATGTGGGGTCCACTATGGTGAAATCTAGTTTACCTAAGTTATTTATACCTAATTAAGCTAAATGTGTTGAGATAAGCTCCTAGGATAAGCTGGAAAGCTCAAATAAGCACTTGCTTATTTGAGTTCTGACTCAGAAATGGGACAGAGTTTGAGGACAAGTTTAGGTGGGGTCCACTGATCTATAGGTCAAACTAAGGGTCAAGTTTTGAACCTGGGTAGGAGGGGGGTTGTAAGAAACTAAGTTGGAGGTGTGGGACTTACTGGTGTGGGCTGCAGCCACCACTAAAGTTGGTGGTGTAGTGGTGGTAAGCTGGTGCAAAGGGTATTGGTTTACCCTGCAGTCTACTTCCAATGAGTGTGGGGTCCACAAGAGTGAAAGGGGGTTCAAACTAAATCTAGGGGTTCAAAACTAAGGTGATAAGCTACAAATTGAGCCAATAAGCTAACCTTATGGTTCACTAATAAGCTCTGTGTGAGCTTTTGAATTGGTGATCATATACTGAGTGCTCAGTATAGCATTTTGAAACAGGTTACAAACTAGGGTTCTAAAAGCTATGCTACAATAAGCTAAACCTCAAACTAATTCTAAATATGAAAGGGTGAACTGATAAGCTACAAATTAAGCTAAGGGTTGGGGTGTGGGGTCCACTAGAGAGCACACTATGGGTCTTGGTATTTTGCCTAAAATCTGTGTACAGGGGAGATGCTTGCCCTGCAAGTGATTTCCCTAGCTTGTGGAGACCAGGGTAAAATTGCTAAAAATATAAGCTGATTAGGATCTTAAAATAGAGCTGGTAGATAACAAGTCCACAAAAGCTCAAGGCTTGAATCACAATACACAAATCTATAAAAATCCCTCTAGTTTTGAGAAAATCTGAGAATGACCATTTGACTTTTCATGAAACTTGAGTTGGTTTGACTTATATGAACTTTGAGCTTAATCTACTTACTGAATATGGTGTAATAAGTTATAATAAGACTTAATTAAGTTATTCTAATAACTTATGAGTAGATATGATGAGTTATGAACTCAGATTTCACCACAGTTAACTGTGGTGAAGAAATACTTGTGATTTTGACTTTTTGTGGTTTAGACCTAATCTTTTATGCCTTACTTTACCTAAGTGACACTACTGCAAACTATTTAAACACAGATAAACACCAAATGACAATAAGAACTAAGCTCACAAGCTTATTCCAAACACTCCCTAATCTAGACTGTTTTGTGATTTGTGAAGTAAAGGGTTACAAGAGCTTCTGAAACAGATTAAAAACAACTTAATAAGATTAATTAAGCTATCATGGACACTTAAACACAGAGAACAACAACAAATAACCTAGATTATTGATTATACTATTTTTACTGTATGAAATTTATTTCTAAGTAATTATGAATTTAAATGAACAAGCTTGCTATATTTAGTTATATTATTACTACCTAGCATCAAATAAGCACAAACAAACCAACAATTAGATTAATAGGAGATGCCACAGTGAAAACCAAAGATTGAGGATAGAAACTTACAAGTTGCTTTCCTGCTAGAACCATGAACCAATAACCAATAACAACCTATTTCCTCCCTGAGGATCTAAACCAATACTCCAAGCTGCTTCCTTTCCAAATTACCTCTGAATCCCAGAAATCAAGAACAAATGCCACAGTTGACTTTCTTTGACCAATTTGTAATTTGTGAGATTTTTTTATATTAAACTGATTGGTAGGTTACTAAAAGCTTTATTGAGCTTATGGGAGCTTATATGAGCTTAATCAATCCATGAGACCATACATTAACAACAACACAGCTTATTGAGATTTTGATATAAAATTGAAATTGGCATTCACTAAGATAATAATACAAACTTGATTTTCATTAACTTAAACAATCACTAGTTCACTGAGAATACTTGAACTGACACTTGAAAGCTTTAAATTACACTTAAACTTTTAAAACAACTAATACAACATACACTTTTTTAAAAATAAACTAGATAGATACTCCTCTGCTTCTATTCATCTTTATAGGCTTCAATTAGGTTTAGGAACATCTTCTGAGCTTTTCCCACTTCATCTGAGCCATCCATTTCTCTGAATTGATCAAGACCGTTTAAAATGAAAAATGGCGCCAAAGTCCTTCACTTTAACTTGGGGCCAAAGGTCTTCAATTAAGAATCATTGGAGTGTTGTGGAGGTGTCAGGAGGCAAAGGGGAGTGTTTTAAGGACAAGTTGGTTTATTATGATGAAAACAGAGGTTTAGGAGTAGTTTGGAGTGAAAAATTGTGGAGAAAGCATTAAATGCCTATGTGGTTTGGTCTGTGAGGTGGAGGTATGAGGTGAGGGGGTAGGTGGTGAGGTGGAAAGGTGAGGAGGTGGTGGAAAACCACCATGGTTTCAGGTAATCAGGGGTGAGGGTGGAAGGTGAACAGTGGTGGTGGTTTTGCCGGTATTTGGATGGTCAACGCGGGTCAACGCCCGTTTTAAATAAAAAGGGTGTTTGGACTGGGCTTATGTTTGGGCTAGGGGTGTGTGTGGGTTGGGTTGGTTTTAGTTTTGGGGTTTATTAATAAAATGGGGTCCAGTTTGGTTATTTAGTGAACAAGGACCAATTATGTAATTTTGACAAAAGTGAGGGACTGAAATTGTAATATTTCCCAAACACTCATAAGGGTGTAATTTGCCAAGAACCAATAATACAAGGATCAAATTCATATTTTACCATTTTTCAAAATTACCGGGGACCTTTTCTGCCAATTCCACAAACTCCAGGGACCATTATTGTAAATTTGGATTTTTAAGGGACTGTGGTTGTAATTTCTCAAAATGTTATCAAAATTGTTCCATTTTGTCATTCATGCATAGTACAAGGGTATTATTTGTAAATTTTCCAGTTTTAAATACCCAGGGACCATTTTTGCCAATTTTGTAACTTGAGGGGTAAAAGTTGCCAGCTTTGTGTAAACTTTCATCCAGGGATCATTTGTGAATATTTTTGGTTTCCCAAGGACTTAAGTTGACTTTTCATTTATTTTAAACCTTCAGGGACTAGTTTTGTCAATATTTGAAACTTGAGGGACTGAAACTGCCAATTATGCAAACTTTGTACATTTTTCATTTGTTTTTGCATATTTTGTATTTGAAACATATAAAACACACTTCTAAGATATTTTAAGTATTATGATGCATTTTTGAGTGTTTTTGTATGTTTTGGCAGCTCAGATTTGTACAAAATGATGAGTATTCAGACACTCATCAGCTATCAACCGCAGAAGCCGAGTATGTGTCTCTATCTGCGTGTTGTGCCCAAGTTCTTTGGATGAGGACACAACTCACAGATTATGGCTTTACTTTTGACAGAATACCTATGTATTGTGACTCAAAAAGTGCCATAGCCATCTCGTGCAATCCCGTACATCACTCTAAGACGAAGCATATCAAAGTCCGCTACCATTTCATCAAAGAACACGTGGAAGAGGGTACTGTTGAATTATTTTTCGTTAAGACTGACTACCAACTCGCCGATCTATTCACTAAAGCCCTTCCAAAAGAACGGTTTGACTATTTAGTTCGACGAATTGGCATGCGAAGCCTAACTCCTGAGGAGCTAGAACGTCTTCTCGAATCTTCTTGAAAAATGTTTTCAAAATCGCTTCGCTGTAAATATTTTTTGAAAAAAAAACAAAATACAAAATTTGAAAAACCATCAAAAACAAAATACAAAAATATAAAATTTCAAAAAAAAATACAAAAACAATATAAAATCAAAAAACCCAAAAATATTCTTCTCACGACATGTCTCTCGTATAAATCAATATTCTGTACGTTTCTAGAAATGTCATTCAACAATGATACGGACATGTACAGATGCTTGAGCGGGAGTTCTTTTTAATGTTTTTCTAAAACATGTCGTTTCTCAAAAGTTTTTCACTATGGCTTTCGTATACTTCAGTACGAAACCCGGACATTAAACGATGACTTCTGATTAATTTTCAAATCAAGGACTCGTACGTTCAATGATGAACTCTTTTTCAAAAAGTTCGAGTCTAAACAAACGAAAAAGATTTCAAGCATAAACTCGTTTTCAAACAAAATTCCTGAGCACTTTTTCAAGATTGTTCAAAAGATTTCTCAAAATCTCTCAAAATTAGTGCTCAAGATAACTCCCTAAAAACCCTTAATTAATTTTAAATATGCTATCATTAAGGGGGAGTACAAAAAGAAAAAATGTTCCGAATTCATGCAGAATCTGTCTATCTCTCCAAGAGCTTTTTCTAAATCAGTTGATATCAAAAATATCAAGCTATGCTATTTTTGAGGGGGAGAAGACATGATTAAAATGTGATCAAAGATGTTTAAAGATTGTGGCAGAATCTCAAAAGAGCTCGACTCAGATATTACCAATGAATTGACGAAGCTTAAATGTCATTAATCGAAAAGACTTGTCCTGGACGGGTAATAATTTCAAGCTAGTCTAACTAGTGATGTAAACGTGTCTCGAATAGGACTTGTCTGAGTAGAATGTACCGTATCGAGAGACTTTCTTTGGACTTGACCAGGACGGGTAATAATTTCAATCTAGTCTAACTAGTGATGTAAGCGTGTCTCGAATCGGTCATGTTCACTGAAAGTGGATCAATTCAAAAAGTGCAAACTCCTCTCGCATGTGCAAATTTCTTAAAAAATACATGAGCACATGTGAAGGGGGAGTCCTTCAAAAGAAATGCAAAACTCTCAAAGTGGTAACAACAATGTGTTTTATTATCATAAACACTTTGAGAGATTTTCACAAATGGTTTTATGGCAATGATAGGATAGTCATGGAGTTATAAGGTGACTAAGGTTAGGAAAAACCGTCCTATGATCCGCCAGAGCCGGAGGGATCTAGCCAAGGACAATTCCAATAGATTAGAATTAGAAGTCCTTAGGTATGATTGAAAAAAGGAGAAAATGAGAAAGGAGAAAGAAGGGGTTGAAGAATTAAAAGGAAAAGTTATGAAAAAGGGTGAAAAGAAATAGCCCTCCAAATGTTCAACCTTAGGGCAGACACCGGGTTCAACTCATATGCTACTGGTTGTTACTAAGGTGACACCGGTATTGAAGATAAAGACGTCATGGACCCAGTGACGCACTGCACTAAACCTTCTTAACCACTCAAGTTCTCTTAAAAGAGCTTGTTTCATTCTCACGGGGAACCGGTGTAATCTATCGACCTGTCTCTTAGAGATGGTTGATATTGAAGCAGGAGACCTCTCCCTAATCTCCGCATAGGAAACCAAATGTGCACTTATCGAGTCTAGAGCCCCGAGATTCATCATAAGATCTCATAGGAACACATGATATTTCTACACTGGTTGTTCAACATTAAGGATGCCAGATGTAAACTTAAGAGTCCTACGCAGATCTTAGCAATCTTCCAGAACATTTATGAGAGGATTCATATTTGTGATTCTCAATGATTGAATGGAAACTCCTGCCAGGGTCAACATCAAGCAGCCCTGACAGCAGGCCACTTCGGTAATTCTTTATGGGTTACGCTTAGTGTTCGCGGTGGTTTCAAATGGTCTACAGTCGTGGAGTGATCCCCAGCGACTCACCCAGTCATTGAGCTACTTAGTAGGTCTCGTAAGCTCTCTCGAGAGTATCTGACATGGGAACGGCCTTGGTAAGGGTTAGAAGGAGTCTTCACACTATGCTGTTGACGATCTCTAATTCTTATCTGTAAGTACCGGATGTTTTATTGCTAACTGTTTATATGCAGGGACACTTCATCTCCATGGCGACAGATTCCGCATGCTCATACATACATCTGGAAGTTAAAGAAAGCTCCCTCAAAGATCTATGCAACACAAAGTTCAAAGAAAGATTCTACGCCAAAAAGAAGAATCTACAAAGTATAAAGACTAAGGATCAAAGTGAAAGAAAGGGAACTACGTGCATATGAATATCTAAATCCAAAGATGTATGAGCATGTTGGAATGGCAAACAACCACCACAGACGCAAAAGTGACGAAAGGCAGATAACTCCACATCACAAAAGAACAAAGAACGATGAAAAATCAGTTATCAAAGACCACAAAGCATGAAGGAACAAAGACTAAAGACTATTCTACAACGACACACAAAGTTAAAGACAATGAACACGGAATACCCACTCACGTGGAACATCATTCGAATGACCACCCCTTAGGGGGAGATTGTTAGCATTAAAAATATGTATTATGAAGTGATGGTCTTTCTCATATTGTAACTTTGTGTCGTTTGTTAAGATTAGTAATAGTTTAGTCATTGGGCCTTGGACTTGGCAAGCTAATATGTTATGTGCTATGTTTCATAAGCCTAGTTATCCAATCATGTAACCAAGTCCAACCCAAGCCCATAGGGCATCTCATGTTAAGAACTATTTAAACACCTCAAAGGCTCATTTGAGGTGTGTGCTTGTGTGTGTATTTGTGTGTGTTTTCTCTTGAATAAAAGCTCTCATATTTCATCTCTCTCTCTCTAATACACGACATACTATACTACATCAAGTCACCATCTTTTCTTCTCTACTTCTTCTAAGCTTCTATTAGTGTGATAAAGTTGTGATATTTAAGGTCTTACAGTACTAGAACCAACTTGTTCTAGTACTAGAACCAACTTGTTCTAGTCTGCAGGGACTATTCTTGCCAACACCTCAAACTAGCACTAGAACCAACTTGTTCTAGTACTAAGGATAAATGGTTACATGACCTAAGGGACTAATAATGTCATTAGGCCAAAGTTGTGGTGGCTTATATGTGAAGGAATTCCCAGACATTCTAAAATGTTCCAGGAAAGTGTGGTGTGTTCTTGTGTGTCAACATAGAGCAAGAGAGAAGAGAGGGAAGGGTTAACATACGATCTTTTGATGAAAGAATTAGACTCCTAATTCAAGAGATAAAGCCCTAGTAATAATTCTATGCAAGTAAGTAATCACTATCTTGAGTTAATTTATGAATATTGAATTAGGGTTCATATGGAGTAATTGGGGATTTCATCATATGATCAAGATATGATCATATGATGATATATATAAAGGATGATGAGTAAGTTATGGTGGGTTTTGTATAAACCTTTGTTTATGATTATTGATTGTTATGCTACTAGGTTTGGTAATGATGAAGGATGACGATGATGATGATGATGATGAATAGTGATGTTGTTGATGGTGATTTGGTATATTGATAGCTAGCTTGGAATGAAGGTAAGTAACTTGTACTAAAACATATGTTATATGTATGTTATCCATATGTGTATTATGATTGTGATAGTGTAGCATATGGATTGAGAAATGAATGAAGACTATGTGGTATAGTGAATGTTATGGATTGAAGTAAGTGATCATGATGCTTATGTACTAATATGTGTATGATATATGTTTTATGTCGGGTTACTTACTAAGCGAAAGCTTATGGTTTAGTTGTCTAACCATGTTTAGTAGGTTCATATATCATGGAGATTCTACTGTTTGGAGTATGAGTTAAGACTTGCTTTTATGCGAAGTGTAGAAGGATTTGGTAAGATAGTAGGAGCTAGGTAGTATACCGAGCTCAAGTGTCAAGTTTGTACCCCCGTTAGTATTTTATGGGTTGTTAAAGGGCAGCCGTATGGCAAAGTGTATGTCAAGAGTTGTATGACAATTTGGTAGTCATTTGATAAGTCAAAGTATGGTTTATGTGTTTTTGAGTAAAGTTAAAGGGGCGTTTGGTTTAAGTGTAAACATACCCATTTTGAGTAGTAAACGGGTCAAGTGTTATTGGAACATGTTTGATATGTTAAATGATTGATTTCTGGAAAGTTTTGTGTAAACGGGTTTGTTGCGAAATAGGTCAAAACGGGTTATTTGCATTACCCGTCGTAAAGTACCCCTTCGGGGTATCGTAAGATAAATGTTTTTGCATGAAAATGAGCCCATTCATATACCAAATAAATCTGGAAAGTTTGGTTGAGTTTCGAGTTCGGGAGGTCGGGTTTCCGGCCGGGGATTTTGAAAGTGATTTCGGGATAACAAGCTGTCCAGATTTTCCGGGCAGACCGCAGATTTTTGGCAGTTTTCAAAAATTCACATCTTTTAATCTGTAAGGAGTTACGGGTCATGCCACCCGGCGTTTCGAAGGTAATTGAGTCTAGTTTCATTTTAAAATAGTATCAATATCTGAATGTTTATGGATTTTTGTCAGCTTGTAAAAGAGTAACGGTATATCCATTAAAGTCAAGCATTTCCGCGCGTAAAGTTTTAATTTTTTGGTCTAAGCGGGAACGGGGTGTTACAACTTGGTATCAGAGCTTCGGTTTAAGTGAATTAGGTTTCCACTATAGGTAGCCTAGTCTTAAACCACTAGTAGATATGTTGGATGTAAGTGTTGGTAATGCGGAAAGTAAACATTAAGTATGAGATGGATTTTATTTTATGATATATGAGATTAATGATGATAAGTGATAGATGTATGATATAGTGTTGATGTGTATGAGGTATTAGTCAGTGGAGGACTTGAAGTGTTTGAATGATTTGTTGGCCGTGTACCTTGATTGGTGCCGATGACTATTATGTGATTATGTGAATGTAAGAGTAGAGGTAATGGAATGCGAGTACTCGTAGAAATGCCAAGTGGTATTAGAGATGGGCTAGTAAGCGAATTAAAGTGTCATGATGCCTTAGTTATAAGGTAGACTAGTGCTTGCGGCTAATTAGAATGTTGATGCTTAGACATAGATTGATTGTTCAATGTGATGTATGAGCCATAGACTATATGATTTGATTATGATTATGAATGTTTTAACACTTGTTAGATAAGTGTTAAGTGTTATTGTTTATGTGACGTTAAGTCTATGGTAGTAGTTTATTATATGTCTAAATTTTATGTGATGTGTTTGAGAGCACGATTCACAGAAGTGTATGAGTTGAGATAGATGCATTGGAATGCATTTTTCGTGAGACATGAACGATTATATGTAATAATGAGTAGATGCTTGAAGCATAAGTCTTACACACTTAATTAAAATAAGAAAAGTTAAAGTATACGGTTAAGATGTGACGAGATCATGTTATATATAAAACATGATATGTAAAATGTGTTAGTAAGTAAATGGTTAAGCGTGATGAGTAGAAGTGATGAATGAGACATAGATTGCGCTAGAATTCATAAGTGATATGAAGTGCGCTAGAAGAATCGTAAACATGATTATAGTCATGTTTATATATTGGATAGTATGTGATGAGATTAATGTAAATGTTATAGAATAAGCCTATGTAAGGCTTATATGAGTAAAGTTGAGTAGACTAAATGAAGTGATAGTATGAGTTGTGAACATGGTCAACAAGGGTTGACGGATAATAGTAAAAGTGTGTGGTAAGGACACATAGAGAATGTGTAAACTGTAAATGGACAAGCATCATATAGAAATTGTCTAAAATAGAGATGGCACGTAGTGAATGTATGAGTCAACTTGGGGTTGACGGATAAATGATAAGTAGCATTGTGAGAATGCAAACATAATTTAACAAGTGTAATATAGCAACTTGTCTAGATGAATGTAAACGTGGTAGCGAATGTTGAAATTGCTCAAGGCAATGAGAAGTGTTGAAGTGATAGCATGTACTTAATGATAAAAGTACATGAAAGATAAAGCGAGTAAAGATGATAAGTTAGATATAGCTTGGATCCAATTCTCTAGTTTTGGTATCCTTCGGGATAGCCCAGCTTGCCTTTATGGCTTGTGTTTTCGGCATCCTTCGAGATGGCCTAGCTTGCCTTTTATGGCATGGTTGTTAGCTTGCCTTCGTGGCATGTGTTTTGGCATCCTTTGAGATGGCTTAGCTTGCTTTCATGGCATGGTTGTTAGCTTGCCTTCGCGGCATGTGTTTTGGCATCCTTTTAGATGGCCTAGCTTGCTTTCATGGCATGGTTGTTAGCTTTCTTTTCATGGCATGGTTGTTGGCTTGCCTTCGCCGGCATGGTTTGCCTATATTCTTGGCATGTATGAAAGTATCCTTTGGGATAACTTAGCTTGCCTTTCATGGCATGGTTGTACAGCTTGCCTTATGGCGTGGATGATAGTTATGGCATCCTTCGGGGTAGCCCAGCTTGCCGCAAGGGCATGGATATTATGGTATCCTTCGGGATAGCCATCTTGTCTTTATGACATGGATGAATAGTTAGTGAGATTGGATCCAAGGCTAAAAAAGAAGGAAAGTAAAGTAAGTATAATTGTTGTGTCAGAAGTACATGAGTAGGAGGATTTATAATCTCCTTATTTAAATGGATTGGGACGCCTCTTTGTTTAAATAAAGAAATTGTAAATCGCCGAACCATAAGTTTATAATTCCTTACTTGCATAGATTGGGACGCCTTTTTATGTAAGTAAAGAGTTATAAATGAGTGGGCTTATGTGTAGCCGATATGACATGAATACGGGTAGAGATATGAGAAAGTGAAAACTAAAACAAGTTTTACGTTATAAGAAGAGATTAGATATAAAAGCTTGTAGTGGCGTTAAGGTCCTATATGAACCTTAAGATAGACGCCTAGAATGAGTTTTTGCTTTAAGTTGATAAGATGATGGGTGGAATTCCCACGACTTAACAAGAGGATTGCTTTAGTAATGCGTAGATTTGGTTTTGGAAGTGTCGTTTATATGGTACTATGTATATATTGCGAGATAAGTTACCGGTATTTGGAAGTAGATAAGTGTTGATATTGTGTAAAGTGTAATTTTGGCCAGTATGTGACTTAAGGTCATGTTAGTGCATTTGTGAATGAAGTGATTGATCGGTCCTGATCAGTCATATAATTAATAGCCAACCACTTGTGAATGGTCAACCATAATAGTCAAACTAATCAGGACCAAATGCAATTTAAATCCATGGAAGTATAGAAATATCCCCGGGTCATTATGTCCCAACGAGGCGTGAAATCTGAAATACAACGACTGTGTGTTCTGGTGATGTTGAATATAGAAACAGGAATCTGATTGACTAACACTAGGAATGTGAATAGTAATAGCTCTGTCATAGCTATATCAGTAAAAACGTGCAATCAGAAACCCTAAAATGTAAAAGGTTATACAGACGTACGTTTAGGTTCAAATAAACGTAAACATACAAAAACAAATGGGGAATTATAACAAAAGAGGAATTTGCATGCCTTAGGGGCTTAAATGCAAATTAAAAAAATTTTAAGATATTTACTTTATTAATTACAAACTTATTTAAACGTTAAGAAAACCTAAAAACCTAAAACTCGTACGTTTACGTTTAAATAAACGTCTACGTACAAAATAAAAACTGAAAACTGATCAATACAAACCCCACAAATGTGAAATTTATATTTTTTGTGATCCTAATAATATAAAAAAATTATTGGTGAATTAAAATGATTTTTACAAGTATTTATGTAATTACTATTAATTAAAAATTATTATTTACTATTTAATAATTACCTAAATAATAAGAAAATCTAAAATAAACCTAAATAAATAAAATAAAAACTTAGAAAAGTCTAAAATATTATAAAACAATTTTTGAAACTGAAAATATAATTATTACACTATTTATGTATTTATTATTAATTATTTACTATTATTTAATTACTAAAAGTATTATTGAATTATTATAAATAGTAAATGAGCAAACAAAAATTTGAAACTTTTTACATAATTATTAAATAAATAAAGGAATCTATGAAAAATATAAAAATGATGTGTTATTAACAGAAATAAGCTAATAAGCAAATAAGCTTCTAAATAGAAGCTATCACTTAGCTTTAAATTGTTGTTTTTGGGTTTTTCTTTTTCTGGATCTAATTATATACTGATTATAAACAAGTTTAACAAAAATGAAACTTTACAAATTGAAAAATAAGCATTGTGTGAGCTTATGGTTTAGACAGTTAAGCTTTTGGCTTAACTTGGATGGAATGAAAGCTTGAATAAGCTTGGTATAAGCTCCACACAGGAAAACAAAGAAAAAAAATAAGATTTATACAAGTTTTATGGACAAGTATGAACAAGGATGTGCACTGGATTCACCAAATAAGCCCAAATAAGCTGATAAGTACTAGGCCAAAATCTGAGTACCAAACAGGCCAAATGGCCAACTTTAGGCCAATGTGGGGCCCACTAGGGACATTGGAAGTCCAAAGTAAAAGCTAATTTGAAAAGCTAGCCAGAAGGGCTTTCTAAAAAGCCAAGGTTCAGCCCTTGGGTCCCACTAATGAACCTAGGAGAGGGCTTGGAAATGAGGCACAAAAGCTGACCTGTATGGGAGGAAGGAGGATGATACACTGATGACAACTTAAAGTTTTATGCAGCCCTACCAAATAAGCTAGGAAGTATGAAATAAGCCCTGAACCTTTAAGATGAGCTTATTGGCTTTCCAAAAAGCCAAAGTTCATGAACTGGGGCCCACTAATAAGACCAGGGAGGGCTTGAAAATGAGGCTCAAAATCTGAGTGCTCAGTGTATGTGTAAATTTTGGACAAACAAAAAGCTGCTTGCGGCCCTTATAAATAAGCTGCAAGATGGGAGTTAAGCATTGGGACTTAGAGACTAGTGGATAAGCTTCTAAAAGAAACTAATTTCACAAGCTGAGTCCAAGTAATGAGCTTTTTGAGAGCTTATGAAATTGGCATGAATATGCTGATGACTCAGCATACTCATGAAAATGGAATAACTTATAAGCTACTTGCAGCCTAATTAAATAAGCTTTTTATAAGCTTATGAAGTTTGCTATAAGTACACTGGATGCCTAGTGTACTTTGCTTGATTGTTGAGTTTTGATTGAACAATTTAAGCACTTGTATAAGCACTTATTGGAAATTTAAGCACATGCATAAGCAGGTAGCATGGCAAACTATTCAAAACAACAATAAACTAACACTAACATGTACTGAGGATCAAAATGGAAGTTAATGAAAAACAAATGAATAACTGTGCACAGAGCATGTTTTTGAAAAACTGGCTAAAAGATAAGCAGTTAAAAAGCTAAACTAAAAATTAACAAAAATACTATAAGAAAGACCAGCAACAAGAGTTTAAAAACCTAAAAGCATTTAAGCTAAAACCAACTAACAAGATCACAATAAAAATCACAAGTTTATTCAAAAATTAATAACTAAGAAATATTGACTTTTTACATAAACACTTAAGTTGACTAAAACGAAATTTAAACCTAATTTATGGACTGAAAATGTTATAATAAGCTATAAAAACATGAAAATAAGCTAGATATACTACTTATACACTGATATGATGGATTTGGACTTGTAAATTATCACAGTTATCAAATTAAGGATCCAAGATGTGATTTCTGACTTTTTTATGAATACACAATAGGCTTAATGGTTTGTCTGACCTTAAGGAACTTAGAGTATCATATAACAACCATCAATAACAACCTAGGATCAATTAATCACCAGCAATTCAGCAATCCCAAACACACCTTAAACAAGCTAATTTTTGGATTTTCAAAGCATAATACTAATTAAGACCAAGAATCTGAATCCAAGCTATTTAGTATGATTATTAGATATCATAGAAACACAAAACATCAATAACACAAGTATAAACACAGATTTGTCAAAAATGTATATTAAACTGTGAAGTATCAATCTTTTGCAACAATGAAATTCAATGAACACACAACCTATATTAAGCTAAAATAACATTAAACAACAACAAAGACACATAAAAATGCAAAGATCAAAGCATATACTATACTTAAACAGTAAAATGCAAAATTGATAAAAAGGCTTACAAAATTGGAATTCAGTTGAGAACTAAAAATCATGGACCATAAACATATCCTAAAGCTTCCCAAGAAGCACTACAACCCAGGGTCATACAGAATTTATCCTACTCCAAGCTTCTTCCTTCTCAACACAGATTTTTTTATTTTATTTTCTATTTTCTTGTTTCTTTTTGTGATTTTTGATTTTAAAAAACTATAACTGTTTTAAGGTTTCTAAAAGCTTAACAAGCTTTGTCAGGGCTTATGTGAGCTAATAGAGTCCAGGAAACAACCATAATTAACAAGAATTTAAAAGACATGGAAAATTGAAGACAACTAAGTAAAAACTTGATATTTAAAGATAGATGGAATTAAACTGTAAATAAGGATCATTACACATTGTCAGTGAGTAATGAATCACTTGAAAGCATTTAAATGACTTAAAATTAAAGAAAGCAGTAAAACTAAAACTAAGTGACCAAAGCTAATCTATTGTTGCCTTCTCCTCTCTTTCTTCTTGGTTCTTTATAGACATTTTGAGTTCCCACCATCCTTCTGAGTAAATCCCATCACTAATCTTGGCCGTTGGTTGCCTATAACTCATCCTGCCCGTTTAAATAACTTTTGGCGCCAAAAGTAGATAACGTGGCTAGGGGCAGTTTGAGAACAATTAATGCTTCTTGGTTGCTTGTGGAGGTGGAGGGGACAAGGTGAGATATTTTGATAGCCAAGTGGTGATGGTTTCAAGCAAAACAGGGGAAGTGATATGGTTTGGAGGAAAAAGCAGTGGAGATGCATTTATTGATTATGGGTTGGTGTTTAGGTGGAAGGAGATGGTGGAGAGAGTAGGTAAACAGCTGGGGGCGTAGGTGGAAAGGTGGAAAACCACCTGGTTTTGGTGATGCAGGGGTGGAGGTGAAGGGTGAACAGTAGGGCGGTATTTGTGGAGGGTTGACCGGGTTTGACCCTGGGTAATATTAAAAGGGATTGGGCCTTGTGGTGTTGGGCTTGGGTAGGTGTTTTGTTTGTTTATTTTGGATTTGGATTTTTGGGTTTATATATTAAGGGTCCGGTTTGGTTGTAGTGTATTAAGCCCAAGGACTAAACTTGTAACTTGTTGAAACTTTTAGGGACTGAACATGCCATATTTCCAAAGTATCACAAGGGGCCACTCCTGCTATATAACATTAGTACAAGGACAATAATTGTATATTTCAATTTTAAAACCTCCAGGGACCATTTATGTAAATTCACCAAAGATGAAGGGGTGAAATTGTAATTTCCCAAAAGTTATCAAAAGGGTTCAAATTGTAACTTATGAATAGTACAAGGGTATTATTTGATAAAATACACTTTTAAAAATACCCAGGGACTAAATTTGCCATTTTTGTAACTTGAGGGGTAAAAGTTGCCATTTTGTGAAAACTTTCATCCAGGGATTAATAGTGAACATGTTTAATATCCCAAGGACTTAAGTTGACTTTTCTTTCATTTTAAACCTTCAGGGACTAGATTTGCCAATTTGTGAAACTCCAGGGACTAAAAATGACAGTTTTGTGAACTTTGCATGCTTTTCACTTGTTTTCAATCTTTTTGTACCTGAATCACATAAAAACACATTTCAATGATATTTATAGCATTTATATGGTCATTTGTGTGTTTTTGGTCATTTTGTAGGTTTAAACAGTATAAAATATATGTGTATTTATACACATATCAAATCCCCCACACTAAACTATTGCTAGTCCCTAGCAATCTTTTATGAAAAATTTATGGATTTCATCTCTTTACCAAAAGCCATTACTTCTGGAGTAGCCAAATGTTTCAGTTCAAGTAAGAACTATGGTCTATGGTCCACCTGATAACCATGTGATTTTGAGCAAACCACAAGCTGTCAACGGATTTGATTTGTCTTTAGCAAAAGCCGTTTGCTTCTGGACTAGCCAACTCTTAGATAAATTATAAATATTATCTTTGGTGAGCTGAATACCAATTATGGTTTTCCACTGCCTTTACCACAAGCCAAAACCTTGCGGGCTAGCCAACTCTTCACTTTTTGGGATATGGTGAGTCGAATACCATACAATTTTGGGCAAATTGTAAGCCATGAACGGATTTGAGATATCTTTACCAAGATCCGTTTGCTCCTGGATTAGCCAATCCTTATGTGGGTTAGACATGGTGGATTGATAACCATTTGTTGTGTTAGTGCAAAGTACTAACACCAAATGAAAAAATTTTAAATTTTGGCCATTTTGGGGGAAAAAGGGCATAAAAGGGTACATAATTGATCGAATTCGCCAGAATTTCCCCCCACACTTAGAATTGAATATTGTCCTCAATATTCAAAGTCCCGGCTATTATGCCGCATCCTTGAATGTAAAAAGATAACATTACTGGCCAAGTGTGGTAACACAACAATTATTTTATTTTTTAATATTTACAATTTTCATTCATTTTTTAAGACATATATACAACATGTGGGGCATCTCCCCCACACTTAGGTAGTAGAAAGGGAAAAGAAGACAGAAACATGGGTGAAAACCCATGTTGTACTACTGTTTTTGATAACCGAGTCGCTAGCTTGACTCGACCCCGAATTGATTTGTTCATGGGGAAGTGGAGTGGGATTGCCACTCACAGATTGGTTGAGAAATTGGAGTGGGATTCCCACTCACAGAATTATGAGTGTACATGTGATCAGCATGCACAAATACGAATCTAAGAATCCTTTAAGTGAAGGAAACTCATACTAGGAAAGAAGAATCTTTTTGGTTTTTGATTTTTTAATACAAACAGAAAGAGAAAAATGTTTTTGTATTTTTAGCTTTTATATATATATACAAAGGAAAAGAAAATATTTTTGTGTTTTATATGTTTTTGGAAATGAAATATGATATTATATATATAATATATACAATGGATAGATATTTCAACAAAACACAAATTCGTTATACGCAGCACACCTCCCTGGCAGCGGCGCCAAATTTTGATCGGTCCTGATCAGTCATATAATTAATAGCCAACCACTTGTGAATGGTCAACCGTAATAGTCAAACTAATCAGGATCAAATGCAATTTAAATCCATGGGAGTATAGAAATATCCCCGGGTCATTATGTCCCAACGAGGCGTGAAATCTGAAATACAACGACTGTGTGTTCTGGTGATGTTGAATATAGAAACAGGAATCTGATTGACTAACACTAGGAATGTGAATAGTAATAGCTCTGTCACAGCTATATCAGTAAAAACGTGCAATCAGAAACCCTAAAATGTAAAAGGTTATACAAACGTACGTTTAGGTTCAAATAAACGTAAACATACAAAAACAAATGGGGAATTATAACAAAAGAGGAATTTGCATGCCTTAGGGGCTTAAATGCAAATTAAAAAAATTTAAGATATTTACTTTATTAATTAAAAACTTATTTAAACGTTAAGAAAACCTAAAAACCTAAAACGCGTACGTTTACGTTTAAATAAACGTCTACGTACAAAATAAAAACTGAAAACTGAACAATACAAACCCCACAAATGTGAAATTTATATTTTTTGTGATCCTAATAATATAAGAAAATTATTAGTGAATTAAAATGATTTTTACAAGTATTTATGTAATTACTATTAATTAAAAACTATTATTTACTATTTAATAATTATCTAAATAATAAGAAAATCTAAAATAAACCTAAATAAATAAAATAAAAACTTAGAAAAGCCTAAGATATTATAAAACAATTTTTGAAACTGAAAATATAATTATTACACTATTTATGTATTTATTATTAATTATTTACTATTATTTAATTACTAAAAGTATTATTGAATTATTATAAATAGTAAATGAGCAAACAAAAATCTGAAACTTTTTACATAATTATTAAATAAATAAAGGAATCTATGAAAAATATAAAAATGATGTGTTATTAACAGAAATAAGCTAATAAGCAAATAAGCTTCTAAATAGAAGCTATCACTTAGCTTTAAATTGTTGTTTTTGGGTTTTTCTTTTTCTGGATCTAATTATATACTGATTATAAACAAGTTTAACAAAAATGAAACTTTACAAATTGAAAAATAAGCATTGTGTGAGCTTATGGTTTAGACAGTTAAGCTTTTGGCTTAACTTGGATGGAATGAAAGCTTGAATAAGCTTGGTATAAGCTCCACACAGGAAAACAAAGAAAAAAATAGGATTTATACAAGTTTTATGGACAAGTATGAACAAGGATGTGCACTGGATTCACCAAATAAGCCCAAATAAGCTGATAAGCACTAGGCCAAAATCTGAGTACCAAACAGGCCAAATGGCCAACTTTAGGCCAATGTGGGGCCCACTAGGGACATTGGAAGTCCAAAGTAAAAGCTAATTTGAAAAGCTAGCCAGAAGGGCTTTCTAAAAAGCCAAGGTTCAGCCCTTGGGTCCCACTAATGAACCTAGGAGAGGGCTTGGAAATGAGGCACAAAAGCTGACCTGTATGGGAGGAAGGAGGATGATACACTGATGACTCAGTATATGAAATGAATTGGCACCAACTTAAAGTTTTATGCAGCCCTACCAAATAAGCTAGGAAGTATGAAATAAGCCCTGAACCTTTAAGATGAGCTTATTGGCTTTCCAAAAAGCCAAAGTTCATGAACTGGGGCCCACTAATAAGACCAGGGGAGGGCTTGAAAATGAGGCTAAAAATCTGAGTGCTCAGTGTATGTGTAAATTTTGGACAAACAAAAAGATGCTTGCAGCCCTTATAAATAAGCTGCAAGATGGGAGTTAAGCATTGGGACTTAGAGACTAGTGGATAAGCTTCTAAAAGAAACTAACTTCACAAGCTGAGTCCAAGTAATGAGCTTTTTGAGAGCTTATGAAATTGGCATGAATATGCTGATGACTCAGCATACTCATGAAAATGGAATAATTTATAAGCTACTTGCAGCCTAATTAAATAAGCTACAAATTAAATTCTTAACTCTAAAACTTTAAGTCTGGTTGATAAGCTTTCCAAAATGCCAAAAATTACAAGATGAGCTCCATTAATGAGCTCTATAAAAGCTTGTGAATAAGCTCTTATAGACTGAATGATCAGTGAACTATGAAATTTTGAACAAAAATGTAAGCTAATATTAGCTTATCAAATAAGCTTTATAGCTCAAGATAAGACTGGATGCCTAGTGTACTTTGCTTATATAAGCTTATGAAGTTTGCTATAAGTACACTGGATGCCTAGTGTACTTTGCTTGATTGTTTAGTTTTGATTGAACAATTTAAGCACTTATATAAGCACTTATTGGAAATTTAAGCACATGCATAAGCAGGTAGCATGGCAAACTATTCAAAACAACAATAAACTAACACTAACATGTACTGAGGATCAAAATGGAAGTTAATGAAAACCAAATGAATAACTGTGCACAGAGCATGTTTTTGAAAAACTGGCTAAAAGATAAGCAGTTAAAAAGCTAAACTAAAAATTAACAAAAATTGTATAAGAAAGACCAGCAACAAGAGTTTCAAAACCTAAAAGCATTTAAGCTAAAACCAACTAACAAGATCACAATAAAAATCACAAATTTATTCAAAAATTAATAACTAAGAAATATTGACTTTTTACATAAACACTTAAGTTGACTAAAACGAAATTTAAACCTAATTTATGGACTGAAAATGTTATAATAAGCTATAAAAACATGAAAATAAGCTAGATATACTACTTATACACTGATATGATGGATTTGGACTTGTAAATTATCACAGTTATTAAATTAAGGATCCAAGATGTGATTTTTGACTTTTTTATGAATACACAATAGGCTTAATGGTTTGTCTGACCTTAAGGAACTTAGAGTATCATATAACAACCATCAATAACAACCTAGGCTCAATTAATCACCAGCAATTCAGCAATCCCAAACACACCTTAAACAAGCTAATTTTTGGATTTTCAAAGCATAATACTAATTAAGACCAAGAATCTGAATCCAAGCTATTTAGTATGATTATTAGATATCATAGAAACACAAAACATCAATAACACAAGTATAAACACAGATTTGTCAAAAATGTATATTAAACTGTGAAGTATCAATCTTTTGCAACAATGAAATTCAATGAACACACAACCTTTATTAAGCTAAAATAACATTAAACAACAACAAAGACACATAAAAATGCAAAGATCAAAGCATATACTATACTTAAACAGTAAAATGCAAATTGATAAAAAGGCTTACAAAATTGGAATTCAGTTGAGAACTAAAAATCATGGACCATAAACATATCCTAAAGCTTCCCAAGAAGCACTACAACCCAGGATCATACAGAATTTATCCTACTCCAAGTTTCTTCCTTCTCAACACAGATTTTTTTATTTTATTTTTTATTTTCTTGTTTCTTTTTGTGATTTTTGATTTTAAAAAACTATAACTGTTTTAAGGTTTCTAAAAGCTTAGCAAGCTTTGTCAGGGCTTATGTGAGCTAATAGAGTCCAGGAAACAACCATAATTAACAAGAATTTAAAAGACATGGAAAATTGAAGACAATTAAGTAAAAACTTGATATTTAAAGATAGATGGAATTAAACTGTAAATAAGGATCATTACACATTGTCAGTGAGTAATGAATCACTTGAAAGCATTTAAATGACTTAAAATTAAAGAAAGCAGTAAAACTAAAACTAAGTGACCAAAGCTAATCAATTGTTGCCTTCTCCTCTCTTTCTTCTTGGTTCTTTATAGACATTTTGAGTTCCCACCATCCTTCTGAGTAAATCGCATCACTAATCTTGGCTGTTGGTTGCCTATAACTCATCCTGCCCGTTTAAATAACTTTTGGCGCCAAAAGTAGATAACGTGGCTAGGGGCAGTTTGAGAACAATTAATGCTTCTTGGTTGCTTGTGGAGGTGGAGGGGGACAAGGTGAGATATTTTGATAGCCAAGTGGTGATGGTTTCAAGCAAAACTGGGGAAGTGATATGGTTTGGAGGAAAAAGCAGTGGAGATGCATTTATTGATTATGGGTTGGTGTTTAGGTGGAAGGAGATGGTGGAGAGAGTAGGTAAACAGCTGGGGGGCGTAGGTGGAAAGGTGGAAAACCACCTGGTTTTGGTGATGCAGGGGTGGAGGTGAAGGGTGAACAGTAGGGCGGTATTTGTGGAGGGTTGACTGGGTTTGACCCTGGGTAATATTAAAAGGGATTGGGCCTTGTGGTGTTGGGCTTGGGTAGGTGTTTTGTTTGTTTATTTTGGATTTGGATTTTTGGGTTTATATATTAAGGGTCCGGTTTGGTTGTAGTGTATTAAGCCCAAGGACTAAACTTGTAATTTGCTAAAACTTTTAGGGACTGAACATGCCACATTTCCAAAGTATCACAAGGGGCCACTCCTGCCATATAACATTAGTACAAGGACAATAATTGTATATTTCAATTTTAAAACCTCCAGGGACCATTTATGTAAATTCACCAAAGATGAAGGGGTGAAATTGTAATTTCCCAAAAGTTATCAAAAGGGTTCAAATTGTAACTTATGAATAGTATAAGGGTATTATTTGATAAAATACACTTTTAAAATACCCAGGGACTAAATTTGCCATTTTTGTAACTTGAGGGGTAAAAGTTGCCATTTTGTGAAAACTTTCATCCAGGGATTAATAGTGAACATGTCTAATATCCCAAGGACTTAAGTTGACTTTTCTTTCATTTTAAACCTTCAGGGACTAGATTTGCCAATTTGTGAAACTCCAAGGACTAAAAATGACAGTTTTGTGAACTTTGCATGCTTTTCACTTGTTTTCAATTTTTTTGTACCCGAATCACATAAAAACACATTTCAATGATATTTATAGCATTTATATGGTCATTTGTGTGTTTTTGGTTGTTTTGTATGTTTAAACAGTATAAAATATATGTGTATTTAGACACATATCAGTGATGATAGTGTTGAAGTTTGACTTATGGAAAGTCAAATAGTAGATGTTCCTGGATGACAAAATCGTCATTGTTGGAAATTTTAGATAAGCTTGTGATGAGTAGTATTGCTTATAGTCTATTATGAGTTATGATTGTTATATAGAAGCTTGGAATTGCAAGATCACTTAGATCGTTGCAATGTAATGACTAAGGATTTTGAAATTATGAGACATGTATATGTTGTGATTCAGTTTTGGATAACAAAAGACGAGAGATTTCGGGGACGAAATCTAAATAAGGGGGATAGAATTGTTAGACCCGTTTCCCGGGTACTTGGACCCCACCCTAGATGTAATGGACTAAGAGCCTTACGTGGTTGGTTAGTCAACAAATGTCATGATGTGGTCAAACCCGATAGTCATAGTATTTCATAATGTGGTTTTAGAAGTATTATGTGTCATAAGTAAGAGGGATAAGAACTTGAGGGACCTAAGTTGACAGAATCCCAAACTGGTACTAGAACCAACTTGTTCTAGTACTAGAACCAACTTGTTCTAGTACTAGAACCAACCTGTTCTAGTCTGCAGGGACTATTCTTGCCAAAACCTCAAACTAGCACTAGAACCAACTTGTTCTAGTACTAAGGATAAATGGTTACATGACCTAAGGGACTAATAATGTCATTAGGCCAAAGTTGTGGTGGCTTATATGTGAAGGAATTCCCAGACATTCTAAAATGTTCCAGGAAAGTGTGGTGTGTTCTTGTGTGTCGACATAGAGCAAGAGAGAAGAGAGGGAAGGCTTAACATATGATCTTTTGATGAAAGAATTAGACTCCCAATTCCAGAGATAAAGCCCTAGTAATGATTCTATGCAAGTAAGTAATCACTATCTTGAGTTAATTTATGAATATTGAATTAGGGTTCATATGGAGTAATTGGGGATTTCATCATATGATCAAGATATGATCATATGATGATATATATAAAGGATGATGAGTAAGTTATGGTGGGTTTTGTATAAACCTTTGTTTATGATTATTGATTGTTATGCTACTAGGTTTGGTAATGATGAAGGATGATGATGATGATGATGATGAATAGTGATGTTGTTGATGGTGATTTGGTATATTGATAGCTAGCTTGGAATGAAGGTAAGTAACTTGTACTAAAACATATGTTATATGTATGTTATCCATATGTGTATTATGATTGTGATAGTGTAGCATATGGATTGAGTAATGAATGAAGACTATGTGGTATAGTGAATGTTATGGATTGAAGTAAGTGATCATGATGCTTATGTGCTAATATGTGTATGATATATGTTTTATGTCGGGTTACTTACTAAGCGAAAGCTTATGGTTTAGTTGTCTAACCATGTTTTGTAGGTTCATATATCATGGAGATTCTACGGTTTCGAGTATGAGTTAAGACTTGCTTATATGCGAAGTGTAGAAGGATTTGGTAAGATAGTAGGAGCTAGGTAGTATACCGAGCTCAAGTGTCAAGTTTGTACCCCCGTTAGTCTTTTATGAGTTGTTAAAGGGCAGCCGTATGGCAAAGTGTATGTCAAGAGTTGTATGACAATTTGGTAGTCATTTGATAAGTCAAAGTATGGTTTATGTGTTTTTGAGTAAAGTCAAAAGGGCATTTGGTTTAAGTGTAAACATACCCATTTTGAGTAGTAAACGGGTCAAGTGTTATTGGAACATGTTTGATATGTTAAATGATTGATTTCTAGAAAGTTTGGTGTAAAACAAAAGTGATATAAGTGGTTTGTTGCGAAATGGGTCAAAACGGGTTATTTGCATAACCCGTCGTAAAGTACCCCTTCGGGGTATTGTAAGAAAAATGTTTTTGCATGAAAATGAGCCCATTCATATACCAAATAAATCTGGAAAGTTTGGTTGAGTTTCAAGTTCGGGAGGTCGGGTTTCCGGCCGGGGATTTTGAAAGTGATTTCGGGATAACAAGCTGTCCAGATTTTCCGGGCAGACTGCAGATTTTTGGCAGTTTTCAAAAATTCATAGCTTTTAATCCGTAAGGAGTTACGGGTCGTGCCACCCGGAGTTTCAAAGGTAATTTATTCTAGTTTCATTTAAAAATGGTATCAATGTCTGAATGTTTATGGATTTTTGTTAGCTTGTAAAAGAGTAACGGTATGTCCATTAAAGTCAAGCATTCCGCGTGTAAAGTTTTAATTTTTTGGTCTAAGCGGGAACGGGGTGTTACAACTTGGTATCAGAGCTTCGGTTTAAGTGAATTAAGTTTCCACTATAGGTTTCCTAGTCTTAAACCACTAGTTGATATGTTGGATGTAAGTGTTAGTAATGCGGAAAGTAAACGTTAAGTATGAGATGGATTATATTTTATGATATATGAGATTAATGATGATAAGTGATGAATGTATGATATAGTGTTGATGTGTATGAGGTATTAGTCAGTGGAGGACTTGAAGTGTTTGAATGATTTGTTGGCCGTGTACCTTGATTGGTGCCGATGACTATTATGTGATTATGTGAATGTAAGAGTAGAGGTAATGGAATGCGAGTACTCGTAGAAATGCCAAGTGGTATGAGAGATGGGCTAGTAAGCAAATTAAAGTGTCATGATGCCTTAGTTATAAGGTAGACTAGTGCTTGCGGCTAATTAGAATGTTGATGCTTAGACATAGATTGATTGTTCAATGTGATGTATGAGCCATAAACTATATGATTTGATTATGATTATGAATGTTTTAACACTTGTTAGATAAGTGTTAAGTGTTATTGTTTATGTGACGTTAAGTCTATGGTAGTAGTTTATTATATGTCTAAGTTTTATGTGATATGCTTGAGAGCACGATTCACAGAAGTGTATGAGTTGAGATAGATGCATTGGAATGCATTTTTCGTGAGACATGAACGATTATATGTAATAATGAGTAGATTCTTGAAGCATAAGTCTTACACGCTTAGTTAAAATAAGAAAAGTTAAAGTATACGGTTAAGATGTGACGAGATCATGTTATATATAAAACATGATAAGTAAAATGTGTTAGTAAGTAAATAGTTAAGCGTGATGAGTAGAAGTGATGAATGAGACATTGATTGCGCTAGAATTCATAAGTGATATGAAGTGCGCTAGAAGAATCGTAAAACATGATTATAGTCATGTTTATATATTGGATAGTATGTGATGAGATTAATGTAAATGTTATAGAATAAGCCTATGTAAGGCTTATATGAGTAAAGTTGAGTAGACTAAATGAAGTGATAGTATGAGTTGTGAGCATGGTCAACAAGGGTTGACGGATAATAGTAAAAGTGTGTGGTAAGGAGTAAGGGTCGAAGTATATGGTTGCCGGGTTGGTTAAATGCTATTCAAAATCACGCAAGAAGGCATTATGGCTATTACTATAAAAATTGTGTAGAGTGGATTGATACAGGTACAGGCAAAAGTTCTGAAACAAGTAATCAAGACACAAAAACTGTGAAATATTTCCTATCTTTTGAGTTCCAAGCCTTTTGAGTCTCCTATAATAAGTCTTTTGGTGTGTCAAGGTTCAGGAGGTTATGTCCTAAAACCTTATAAATAAGTGAGTTCTAAGCCAAGTATGGCATGTCAAGTTTAATAAGTGTTTACAAATAAAATTGAAGTTTTCAGCTTTCTATCTATGTTCTGTATCTCTTTGGTGTTTCCATTGAGTGGTGAACCTAATTATGCCCTGTATCTGTTGGAATTATATAACATGACATGCATAAATATAAACAATAAACATCAAGTAGACAGGTGCGGAAGCGTTATAACAAGATCATATAACATGTAATCAATTAATCAATAACAAATAGTAAACGCACCTTTGTGATTCTAGCCCGAACAATAATCAATTAAAAGCAATCTTCAACTTATGAACCCTATTTAGGGTTTATATAGATTGTAAGAATAACCCCATACCTTTTTGTTATTCAATCCAAGATATAACCAATAGTGTGGTTATATCATGTTCTTGTACACACGTACTAATACCAAGTAAATGTTTATCCAAGTAAATAATAACAAAACACTTTTTAGAAGATCAAAATCGAATCCCTAAGGATTTAGGGATGTTTGGTCGATTTTGGAACAAGAAAAGAACAAGAGAAAAGCTTTAGGTATTGTGTGTGTAAAGAGATACCCAAAACCTAAAGAATGCCTTTGTATTTATAGTGTAACAAATCTTGGAGCTCAAGTAATGTTTGGGTTGGGCTTCCCCTCCCTTAAACCGATCGGCCACACCCTTAATGGGTGTTCCGGAACCTTCTTCACATCCAATTATTTACACAATAAAACTTTCCTTATATTCGTCTAACGGTCGTTAGTCAATTTCCATTAAATACTAACGATCGTTACGTGTTTTGTTTATTAATAATTATTCTTAACATTTATAAATAATTATTATTCATTTACTTTTCATACGTAAAGTGTGCAATCCCGTGATCTCGAGTTCGATCGTAACACCCCACTATTAATTTATGTTCATAAAACTAACAGCTCTCACTTGGACATATCTTAATAGTGTGATCACATCAGTTAGCGTCTTGCAACACGCCGATGCCTCTAGTACGATCTCGAGTAAGGCCCCTGGATAAACCTTTTAATGATTTCTCATTATTATTATCCTTTTGTTTCTAATACCACGTTAATCAGGATATGGATCAAAGTCATTCCTTAATTAACCATTCTGTTTCTCGTTGTTTGTGATTGAGCAAGATTACCAAGTCTTCTTAACATAGTCAGGGGAGATCTTGGGTGCGGCCACACATACATCTTACCAACCCTACGAGGGGCCTAGCAGTATTAGACTCCAAAAATAAATTTGAATGAACAAATTCTATCTTAACTACAAGCAAAACCCACAAACTTTGTAACACTTTTGAAAACAACCCTTATGACTACCAGTTACGTATAGCGTTAAGTTGTTCCATAAAAATGTACTACATTCATGACACTTATCTTGCATCTCAAGTCAGAGGATAACTTCTCATGATTTACTTAATGACAAGATCCATAAAGTAACATCATGTAGTTGGGATACGTCCTATATTCAGTATCATTGAATATCATCTGAAATGGCATGACTACGCATCAATATACTTAAAGTATATTATACCAACCTTCAGATTTGTCTTGATTTAATAATATTCCTATTATTAACTGACAACGGACAATTTAGAATAACAGTTATTAATGGATTAAACATACAAATATAGGATACAATATATTATAAATTAAACATACCATGTATTTAAATTTATTAGAATAATTGTTTAATATCCCTTATCCAAATACTAAATAAATCAATGCATGATAAATCTTGTTGATGAATTATGTCTCAAGTAATGAAATTCATACTTATTGACAAGGCATAAATCATCCAACTTTTATCTATTTAGAATTTTAAGAATACTTATTTCAAGAATTCAACTAGTGAAGTTCTTGTATGTGCATACTCAACTGTTTTGATAATGTCATATAATATTTCATAAAATGTGTGACATCCTTAAGAACCAATTTATGATAATCAAACTTCCAAACATTTTAAAGTTTGAATTATTCTTATTCTCTTGTATAATGCAACTATGCTCTTATTAAGCACAACTAGTACATATAGCCAAAGGATGAAATCCTTATCATGACTAGTATTGAGTGTCATCTCAATTTCATTAGCATCATTGTATGCAAACAACAATATGCTATTAAAAAATTCCCGTAAACATTAATATCTATTGTGTAATGTTTGATGCCCTTCAAACTTTCAAGTTTGTTGGCTATGACAATTTGCACAACAATTGACCAATTGTTCATCTATAGAATTTGGAAGCTGTTCAAGACTTAGGATGTGATTCTATAATCAAACATATTCTTATTATAATATTACACAAGTTATCTAATAACTTTTTAGTTAGATATTAATATTGCCAAATCATCTTGTAATCAAGCATGATACAACAAAACATGATGTTCATGAAAAATCTTTGAGTCATACATAGATTTTATTCATGTCATACATATCTATTTAGACTTTCTAAATGATATATCATGTTATATTAGATTCATTTACCACACATGTTTATTAAATAATAAACTTTTATTCCAAGGTTGTATGTTTTATTTTCTAAACCTTTTTATGCGTGTCAATTATAGTATATATTTATTTTCCGAAGAAATACTTAGAAAAGTATTTCCCGGGTCGTTCTCCCAACGAAGGTTCGAATGGAATTTCGAATAATCGAATTGGGAATCGTGTAGTGAAAAGTGCAAAGTGAAAAGTGATTGTGAAATTCAAATTGTGAAAAGAAATAGTGAAATATACACAAGATACAAGCTATATATGCACAAAGATCTAAAACGTGAAAACGGAAATGCAAACGTAATTTTAAATCGTAACGTACAAAATAAAACGCGAATTTTATTCTAAAAATGATCCTACAAATTTGAAACAATTTTCTAAAAATCTTAAACTAATAAAAAGAATTTTAAGAAAAAGAAAAATATTTTTTTGAGTTTTTATTTATTTTCTATGAATTTATTTTGATTTTTGTAATTTTAAATGGATTAAAAATGAAGAAAAATAGAAAAATAAAGTGGAAAAATGAAAATTTAATTCTGAAAATTCTAAAATATTATAAAAGAATTTCTAAAAATATTTTTGTATTTTTCACAACCTTATCTGAATTTTTATGGATTTTTGGTATTTAAAATCTATTGAAAATTTAATAAAATCAAAAAGAAATAAAGAAAAATAGTAAAAATGCTCAGAAAAATCTGGAAAAATTCCAGAAAATCTAAAATATTAGAAAGAACTTGGATAAAAATTTTGAAGTGAAAATGAATAGTAAAACTGCTTATTTAGGTAGACTGCTTATTCACAAGGGCTTATTAATAAGCACTTGTGAACAGTACTCCATGAAACTTAAAACTTAGTCTAAAAATGATGCAATATGCTCAATAATGCAAGATATGCACAAATATTATCACAAAATTCAGCAGAAGTCCAAGAATTATGCAATAAGCTCTATGATAAACTCACTTTAATAAGCAATACAAGAACAGACAATTCCAGAAGCAAAGCTATGATACAGAATCCTCAAACTACTCATATACTTCTCAGAATCAAGCACAATTCACAAATACAAGCCTAGGAACAAAATTGCAGGCCTTAAATTGGTACACAAGCCCTGTCTCAAATAGACTACTAAACAGGTTCAAAAAGCTTTACAAATAAGCTCTAAACTCAGGTATTATGGGGGCAAATGCTAGATTGAACAACTGAGATACAAGTTCAAGCTATATTTATGTCTCAACTAATCAATATCCACTCTTGAATTAATCAATTACAACAACTACTGAACACCTAAATTCTGATTTTAGTTGACTTTTCAATGACTACTACACTTTGTCTTCTTTGAATTTTAACAACTAATTTCTACAATTAACCTGATGTATTAAGCTATGTTTAATCTGGCTATTGCTATATCTAAGTTTTATGCAATTGTAAGCTAAATTCTACTATCTAATAGCTCCTAAAATTAACTGTGATAGCAATTATTTTAACTTTGACTATATAAGAGCTATCCTACTGATTTTATTGTTCAAATCCTTTTTATTACACTAAATGAATCTGTATGAATATGAAACAAAAATCAAATGGTGCAACATCCAGTCTACTCAACACACTTTATTCCAAACACTCCCTAAATGACAGAATTAAACTACAACTACTACATAAAATCTTCTAATTACTTATTAAAACTACTAAACTCAATCAAATTACTCAGAATTGAAGTTAGCCACCCACAGGTTCAACCAGCTCAATTAATGAAACACAATTCTCAGATTCTCTTGATATGACAGTATTCCACAAATTCAATCAATGATGATAACACATATCTATAACTAAATCACATCCACTACCATAACTCTCAACTCAAGTAGTATATCAGTAAAAAGCTACAAATTCCAATTAACAATGAAATAGCACAGTTCCAATACAAACAAATATCAAATAAACTATGCTAAATCAGGTTTAATCTCAAACAACTTCAATCACAGTTCAAATTAACTACTATCAGTTACTCAATAAAAACAAAGACAATCTAAATCAACTACTAGTATTACTAAAACACTACAATTAATTCAACAAAACTAATGGAACAGTAGAAACTTAGAGATTACCACACTTGTCTCCCTCAGCATGAACAGAGGGAGTTCCCTTAGCTAGCCTATCTTTAAGATAGGCCAAGACCATCCCTGTCTGTCTCAATCTATCAATTTCACCACTGCAAATTCAAGATTCAAACCTTCTTTGAATGGAACAGTAAAAGTACACCACAAGCTATATGAGCTTGAATATACTGTATATAAGCTGAAAGCAGCTTATTGAAGACCTAAATCACAAATACTTTTAAACATTTTTATTTTTTTAATTTTCTGATTTTTATTTATTTTTCTTCTTTTCTGTAAATGATAAGAGATTGGAATGATTTTAAGAAAAAAAAAACTAATTACCAATAACTACTGAATTAAAGCTAGAGTAAAACAGATTTAGAATAGAAATATTAATAAGAATTGAGGAATAAGCTGAAATCAGTAAACTAAAACTATTTATTAAAACTCAATAAGAAATTACAAACACTACACTAGTTACAATAAAATTTTGACATCATAACTCTAAGCTAAAAAATTACACACCAATGAACTAAAACAGACCACTATTTATAGGAGAGGTGAAGGGTTTGGGGTCTGAATGCCATGCTGGCAATCCTCACAACTCTGTGCTTCTTCAATCTTATCTTAGCCCTTGGATTGCTTTTTTGTTTCTTCAATCTCCTCACAGCCCTTGGATCATAATTCGTGATGTGGCTTGGCCAATCTACTTCTGACATCTGCCCAATGCGTGTGGTACATTCTTTGTCATTGTCAAAAGAATCTAAGGAGGAATGTGACACGTTCTAACCAATGGTGAGCAGCCAAGTGTCCCTCAAGCATTCATATTCTCTCTGACACGAATTCTGCACGTGAGGTGGGCTTCTAGAAGTCCCAATGATTGCCTAATCATGATTAATTTGAAATGGGTGTGGTCAATTGAACCAAAGTGGTGAGCTAGGGTTCATGAGGGTGTGGTGGAATTCTGGGTATTGAAGGGAATTGGGGGAAAAAGGGTACGCGTTTGTTTATTTATTATACTTTTGACCAAGCTTTGACCCTTGACCATTTGACCGAATATTGGGTGGGCTTTTGGTTTTAATTTTGTGACTTTGGGCTTTAGTGAAATTGGTATTAATTGGATCAGGCCTGATGTTGTAATATTGAAATGAAAATTACAAGGACCAAATTTGTATTTCTCAAAAATCCAAGGGCTAATTCTGTAAATCTTCAAAAGTATAGTGCAAGGACTAATTCTGCAAATCTTGAATAAATGAAGGACTGAAGTTGACTTTTGAATCCCAGCTTTGACTTTTTGACCATCTTCCACTCTCATGCCCGTTTTTTCGGTATTTGCTTGATTTTTCGTCTTTTTGTGATAAATCCGTGCCTGCATATTCACAAACATAAAACATACATTTCTTTGGCATTTGTTAGCTCATTTAGTCAATTTGGGTCGGTACTTGGCCATGAAATGGTATGTGAATTAACACATACCAAAATCCCCAGACTAAGATATTGTCGTGTCCTCACGCAATGTGATCAATTCACGCTTAAGAGATAAATAATTTTAAAACTCTTCCTACTAACTTTGTAAAGTAGCAAGGAGGTTCGAAAGAAGTAATAAAATCATTTATTCCCGAAAACGCTCCGTTTTCCAAAATTTTTCCTTTATTCCTTTATTCCACTTATACTTTCTATTTTTGGACTTTTCACTTTATACTTGTGATGGTTTGCTGAACTTTCATTATTTTGCAATAATTATTAGGGTCAACGAGTAGAAACACTTTTTATAGAAAAGTGACCATACAGATAAAAATCGTCATCCTTGATTTTTCACGAGTCCCCAAACTAAGCATACAAACGAGATCACATCTTATCTACAAATTAGATGCTAACACTACTCATAGTAGTTACTCGTGAAAACTCCTTACTCCCATGTCCTAAGTTTTGTATCTCAATATTTTATTTTTGTTGATAAATGAATTGCTTCATATTTTCTCGTTTCAATACTTTTTAGTCCGATAGTGACACCTAAGTTTAGACGATAAGTAGTTTTTCATTTTCTCTTAAGAACACTGCAATAGAAATTCGGTCCACATCAAGGAATTTTGGTACATACAACATCATAAATATAAGTTGCGGAGTACTACACGTGCACCTCATGTGTCCAATTCAGAATCATCCACATGCTCCTCACGCGCCAACAACTTATTTACATTCAAACTCTTATTCAACATAACTTTTAACTTTTTTATTTTTCACTTTTTTTCACTTTTCTCATATTTTTTCATACTTTCACTTTTTTCTCATAACATCAATGGAAGCTTATCGGGTAGCTCCAAAACCACATAGATAATCAACTTTTGACTTTTGATTTTTTTTTTTCACTTTTTGCACTTATTTTTGATGTTCCTTGATATGTACCCAACTTTTAAAGCAAAGATTCTCTTAAGAAAACAAAGAACTAATTATTATCCAAACCTAAATACCACTAATTAACCTAGAACATCTATTATATATTGGTGACGTATCTGATGGGAGTAAAAAGCCACAAGTACCTCTCATGAGCTCTAAAGAGAACCACTACTCCACGTTTAGCATCTAACTTCTAAATAAACTCTATCATTTCTCGCTCTTCGCAATTTAAGATTCCAAATAATGAAACCAGCGAATACTTAGCCGATAATCAGCCATGCATAAATAAAGTCAGTTACGGAAACTTGCAAATTCTAGAAGAAGAATTCGCGTTTTCTAGCTTCTGATGTAAAAGACTAGCGAAAGCTTTTAAGCTACGCATGTATAAAGTCAAGTACGGGAACTTGCAGATTCTTAAGAAAGAATTCGCATTTTATAGCTCCTGGTGTACAAAACTAGCACAAGCTTATGTGATTATCATTGGTTAAGGGAACAAGCTAGGGCTCAACACGCCCGGTCAAGTCAAAGTATTTATTCCTACTCTCGCCAGCAAGAAAGTCAACAAGGTGTCAAAACACTTATTCAAACTTTATTATATTTTTGCACAACTTTTTCACTTTTTCTCATTTTTTTGTGCTTTTTCATAACATTTCATTCATTTTTCTTCAAAATTTTTGAAATTTTCAATTTTTTTTTTATTATTCTTATTTTTTTTGGTGGAAAAACGGAGTTGCAAGAGTGCACGACATGTGAAAAATGCAAGGTCATCGAATCGAAGATTCACCCTCCCCCAGACTAGAATGAAACATTGTCCTCAATGTTTTACGGGTTAAGGTAATCCTAACAAAATTCTAGGCCGTTTATTAATTATGCCAAAAGATAAATGTTAGTCGATAAGATTCACGGATATAGGATTTCCAATAAGCACCGATGAATGAAACTCGAGCGGAGAGAAGATAATGAGCACGAGAGTCATCCTAAATCGCGGACAATCCTAACAAACATCACAAACAACCACGGAACACAAGAGTAGAAGAGGCACCCCCTCCTCACGTTATTCGTTAGAAAATAGAAAATAAGAAGATGAAATTGGATAAGCATGGGTTGCCACCCACGAAGCGCTTTGTTTTTGATTTCCGAGTCACGTAGCTTGACTCGATCCCCGAATTAATTCGTCCTTAGGGAAAAATCCATGGAAAAATAATCTCACTCGGGCTTTCATTCAAAATATTTGGAAAAACATATGAATTAGTTGAAAGTTCCGTCCCGAAGAGATAACCAATGGTATTTTAATAGTAAAAACTTTGAAAAACGATACCAGGGTAAAAAACAACATCCTCACTCCCCACGGAGTGAAGGATAAGAGATATCACACCAAATGTTACAAATGGCAAGAAGGTCATGATAACAATCTTAAAAAACTCATTATCATCAAAAGAAAACTTCATAATTGTGAAATTATGAATTGTATCATTTAAGCTCGTCTTAAAAACTTTCCCGAGTGGGAGGGATGGGTTAAAATTTTCATAAAAACTCTCATTTTTAAGAACACCACCCGGATCATGATCAACTTCAAGATCAAAACTAAAACTTTCATATTCAGAATTAGAAAACTTTTCCATTTTACATTCAAATTCATCAAAATGAAATGACTCATACTCCGGAAGAGAGATAAAAGCATGAGAAGTGGTACTGCCATGACTCGTCTCTTCCGAGTGATCGGTATCAAAATGAAAAGCTTCAAATGTCGGATCAGAAAAATTAAGACGATAAGTGGGATTGCCACTTATCTCCTCAGTCGTATCAAAGGTAAAACTCTCAAAGTCGGGTAAAAACTCCTCGAGCTCGGGCTCCAAAGGATCGTCAATTATAAGCTCAATCTTTGTCTTAACTTTATCCGGAGGGATTGACGCTTCATTGTTCAACAAATTGTCAAGAAAAATAGTATCTCCCTCCGAATCAAAGTAAGATTCGTCAATCTCAGAACATGGAATCGTTTCAATAGCAAGAAATTCATCGACCTCTTCCCAAAAAGAATCATATTCCTTAGTCGGAGGAAATGATGGGGAAGAGTCGGAGACGAAAGTTTTCACAAACATCGACGCTTTTGACGGAGTACTTATTCAATTTCAAAGCATCGACTTTAAAAATCATTATATCGTCATCATGTCGTAAAGTGATGGATCTTGACACCTTGAACTTGTGTTAGATTGATACTTTGAATTATATCACTAAGTATGCGGAATCTACTTAGTAACACTTAGAAGTTTAATTGTGAGTAAGACAGTTGTAAATAAACAATGTATGTAAACAAACTATTAGCTCCAATATTATTAGTGATAATAATACGAGTGATCTTGATATCACTAGGGTTACACCTTGAAGCTCTAAGAAAAACGTATGTAAACTTATAACCTAGGATCTCCTTCTATAGCACAAGGAGTCCTCTTCTACAAGATAAGTATAAAGCTAATAGAATAAGATATACACAAAATCTATTCTATATTTATCTAGATGCGTTTCCTAACAGTTATCTAATAAGCAGTGGTAATATATTGTTCTTGCAGTGGTAATGAGTTTCCACTGCAAGTACAATCTTCTGCAGTTGTAACTTCTTCTTTAGCCGTGGTAACTGTTAGTATAATTCCCAACAATCCTCCCCTAACTTATGATTAATTCATAAATCAATAAACATGAGGATATGGGAATTCTTCCAAACACTTATCTTCTTCTTCTTAACTCTCTATCAGCTCTCACACTTTGATCATAAATCCTTTGCAGCAAATCATCTATGACTTCAGTTCTTTCCCAACACCTAAGCTTCTCTGACAACATCACTGTTAATACTCCAACTCTTAATGGATATTCTTTCTCAGCCAGCATAAAAACATCAACTCCATCTTGAGTAGAAACATGATGCACAGAACTTAAATCATAGAATTTCCACAAAGTTCTTGTACCATGAGCTTCAAATCTCCAGTATCTATCACTTGGATCAGGTTCATATAATCTTCTGAAGTGAACCCATAACTCCTTAGCTTTGACATCAACAAGTTCATCCTTTTGAAACTGATCTTGAACAATTTTCCACAAGGTATCCAAATCTTCTCTATCACAGCATCTAACAATGTCTTCAAAGTCTCTACAGATATTTGTGACATTTCCATTTCTGATGATCTTCCAAGCAGCACCAAAATTATCAGAAAAGATTTCCCAACCAACTACTGAATATTTTGCTTATAGAGGTTCAATGTTTAGCACATCAGTTTCTATGAACAACATGTTTGTAACTTGCTCTTCAGTCAACTTGCTAGGACCTTCTTCTTCTTGAGATGATTTCTGAGTCTTCAACTTCTTTGCTTCTTTAGATTCAAGACTCACTCCAGTCCTTTTTGTCTTCATAGATAATAGTTCTTGATCCATTGGAATGAAGTTACTATCTTGTCTTTTGATTCTGTAGTAAATACCTTCAATCTGATCATGTGACATTCCTTTGAATTGACCCATCTTCATATTACCAACATGACAACAAAAAGTCTTCATCTCAGAAATAATTTGTACCTTTGTAAGTTTCCTTGGCTTCTTTTGACCTTTTCTAGCATCTCCAATGATTTGGTCAAGAGCCTGCTAATTTTTCATTAGAATGAAATCTTTAAGTTGAGCAGACCTTTGTTCTTCATCCAAGGTTGTATTTGCAATCAATTCAATAGCCTTCTTCCTAATTATTTGATCATTGTTAATCAAATAGTCAATCTCTTCTTCTGTAGGCACATAGGTAAACTCTGGAGGTTTCTCATGCATTACAGTTGGTGAGACACTTGAAATAGGTTCTGCCATAACAGCTTCAAGTTTATCCAACCTAGTTGCTTCCATAAAACTAGCAACTTCATCTTCTTTAATCTTTTTCTTTCTTTCATACTCTTCAGCTTGTTGTTGCTCTGCTAACCTATGATCAAAGTCAATCTGAGCTTGTTCAAACTTAGAAATCTTTCTTGTCTCTTGATCTGAAGCAATTACAATAGCCTTTCCTTTAACTGATCTTCTTCTGGCAGCATCTTCCTCTGCAGTGGTAATTTCTTGACTAGCAGTGGGAACATTTTCACTTGCAGTGGTAAGTTGTTGATCAGTGGGAACTTGTTCTGCTTCAGTGGAAATTGGTTGAGCAGTTCCAACTAAATCATCAAAGTTAAAACCTGCATCAGCATCCATATCTTCAAAATCCAATTTCCTCCCCTCAGTCTCAGCAACATCATCTTTTGCTTGAGCATTATCAGAATCATTGAGCTCAGCAAATGCTTTTTCAAAATTTGTTCTCCTCCCCTTAAACTCTGCATCAGTTTTCCTCCCCTGTTTGGAAGAATCTCCCAAAACTTTAGTAGAACTTGCAGAAAACTCATATGAAGGTGAAGAGGATGATGATACAACCTGAGATCTTTGCTTCTTGAGATTCTCAACTTCATTCTGCAATTTGTGAATCTCATCCTTCAATGTCTTCAGCTCTGTGGCATGTTGTTCTTTGGTCTGTGCCAGATCTTTCTCCAGAGCTTGAACCTGCTTGACTAACTTGGTACAAATGTCCATCAATTCAGTTTGTTGCACACTGCCTTCATCACTTCCAGCTGTGTAACCTGCTGGGAGAGGTGAATCATGAGGCATTAATTCAGGCTCTTCCCTAGTTGGACTAGGAGGAAGCCTTGAACCACCACTGCTTGTGCCTAAACCAAATGGCTCAGCAACATGCAATGTTGAGATGAGAGAAGTTGGCTGTTTAGACCTTCTCTCATAAGTGTGAGTGACTGCAGGGGTATGTTGAATTGGTGGAACAACAATATTGGGTGTGTTTTAAGATGCAACTGGGATTGATGCATCCTCACCCTGTACTTGAGAAATTTTAGCAAGCATTTGAGGTAAAAGTGGATGAACCTGCCCATTCCAAAGTTCTGAAGCCTTAGACATATTTTGAAAAACTTTTGGCTTAAGAATGGAAGGTTCATAAATTCTGTTGTGAGGTCGCAGTTGAAACTCATTTAACACTGCTTGCACAAACCTTGGATACATCAAAAATTTATATGTACTCTTTACATTGCCTTTCATATTATTAAAAATAAACTTTGACCAATTGAAAGTCCTATCTGTTGCCAAACAAACCAAAGGATAAGCCATGGTTGATGCAAATTGTTCATAAGATGTTTTCTTAGGACTTAGGCAATGTAGAAGAGTATGTATCAAAAATCTCCAATGGGGACAAAAACATCCTTTTCTAAAAGTAACTTTTTGATCTGATGTATCATACCCCATTAAAGCAATATTTGTAAAAATTTCTGAATTAGGTAATGTGATGATACCATTGAGATCATCCAATTGGAGAATTCTCCTCAAGGATGACTCGGTAACATCAATAGTTACCCCATCAACTGTGGCTCTTAGAGCATCCATAGATTCTTGTGTGTCTCCCTGTTCAAGAGTTATGGACTCCACAGTGTTCCAGAACTGTTTGATATGAGAGACATAGATTGTGGGATTAATAATTAACTCTTCTCATTCGACTTTTGTAAGTAGGCCACTTGGTTGTGCTCCTCGACAAATTTTAGAATCGCCATGATATTTGTGAAAAAGAGAATGAAAGTGTTAGTAATCAAGATAAAAATCAAGCCGTATGACAATGAATTTATACTAATAGGGTTTGAGGAGGTTGCGCAATGTGAATTATCTTTGGAAAGAATTATCTTTGGAAAAAGAATAATTTATAATAAGTAAGAAGATAATTCACAAAAGATTTTACCCTATTAATAAGGAAAGACAGTTATTTTTACAACGGCTAGTAAAAAATAGATTACTGACACAACAGTTGTAACGGCTAGTCATCAGTGGAAAAATTACTCTTGCAGTGGTAACTGATGAACTAGCAGTAGTAAAATTTTCACAAAAATATCAAAGAGCAGTGGTTAATAAAACATGAACATTTGCTGCTCTTATCATAGTTTTTAGCAAACTACCAGCTATCAACGGATTTGATATGTCTTTACCATTAGCCGTTTGCTATGGACTAGCCAACTCTTGATCACATGGATGTATGGTGAGTTGATAACCTAGTTTTTGGTAAACTATCAACCATAAACGGATTTGATAAGTCTTTACCAGTAGCCGTTTGCTCTGGACTAGTTGATTCTTATGTTGATTAGACATGGTGAATCAATAACCATTTGTTGTGTGTCTATGATACACACCTTATTACTCCAATGACTCCAATAATATGGGTTGTTTGCATCAACTCAACTTAACTCACAAAACTTAACACAAAGTAACTTTTTAACCAAGTTACTATTCACAAAAATATCTTCCAAAAGTCAACCCGATAATAACCAAATTTACTCCTCCAACCTACCAAAACAAGTAGGAGTAAATATCCTTCATTAAATAGAATTCGACCTTGACTTTGCATATAAAAGGGGGCTCAACATCTTTTATCTTTCATCAACAATCTTCTTTAATAAACACAAACCCTATACAGCATCATGAGTTGGTTTCCACTTATCTACATCTCCTCTGATGATTCTTCTGATGAGGAAATCAGCTATTACTTAGATTCTGAAGAACTTTCTTCTGGATGGAGTGGATATTTTCCACCAAAGTCTGCAACTGCCACATCTTCAAGCATGAAGCCAAATAAAAAGATATCAGCTGATCCTGCTCCATCTCTTGAGTTTTATTCCAGCTCTTCATCAGATGATGACAATGACCCAACTTTTGATCTTTCCAAGGAACTCCCAAAGGCTCTTACCACATCATTGACATCTGCAATAAACAACATGAAGTGGCCAGCTGTAGACAAGCCTACTCAAGCACCAAGGCCTCCCAAGCAAGTTCTGGGACTTGCTTGTCCAAGGAAACAACTCTCTTTTGATAACAAGAGAAAGAAAGTTTCCAAAGGCAAGCAGCAGTATGAGGGAAAAGGAAAGAAACCCATGTAATGGTTTTCTTGTCTAGGTGATAATTTTTTCATGATGGTTGTGATGTACTCTTCCTTAATAATCAATAAAAGTACTCTTATGCTCTTGCTATTATCACCAATCCTTTCCACTGATGTATGTTAATTACCACTGAGCACTTGATAATTCTGCATACAAGTTAGTAGAAAACCATACATACAATACAAACAATATTAGTACCTAAAAAGAGTATCCTGCAACACTGAAAAATATTTAGACATCAAAAGTTTATGGATTGAGCATCCCAATACCTGTTACCAAGTATTGAAACCTACCCACATCAAGCCCTTTTGTTAATAAATCAGCATAATTGTCATCAGTATGAATCTTGACAACATTAATAAGCTTTTTCTCAAAACAATCTCTAATAAAGTGATGTCTAATTTCAATATGTTTAGTTTTTGTGTGTTGCACAAGATTTTTAATAATGCAAATGGTACTACTATTGTCTATATAGATAATGGTGTTCATGAAATTGTACCCATAGTCCAATAATTGATTCTGAAGCCAAAGGATCTGAGCACAACAACTAGCAGCTGCAACATATTCTGCTTTAGTGGTTGAAGTAGCCACCATAGTTTGCTTCTTGCACTGCCATGACACCAATCTACATCCAAGAAATTGACATCCTCCAGTAGTTGATCTTCTATCCAAACTTGCACCAGCATAGTCACTATCTGAGTATGTGATCAATTCCATTGGAGAGTCTCTTGGATACCATAATCCTAGATTAGGATAAGTCTTCAAGTACCTAAAAATCTTTTCCACTGCTGTCAAATGTGATGTCTTTGGAGTCACTTGAAATCTTGCACAAGCACAAACAGCAAACATGATGTCAGGCCTTGATGAAGTAAGATACATCAAGGAACCAATCATAGATCTGTAAGTGTGAACATCAACATTAGCACCACTTGCATTCTTCAACAATAAGTGAGTGGTCTTGTCAGCAGGAGTATTGGAAGATTTTGCATCAGTGAACTTGAACTTCTTGATAATCTCAGCCACATACTTGTCTTGGCTGATAAATATACCTTCCTTACTCTGTTGTACTTGTAGCCCCAAAAAGAATGTAAGTTCTCCCATAGAACTCATTTGAAATTCATCTTTCATTAGCTTCTCAAACTGTCTGCACATCTCTTGTTTTGTAGATCCAAAGATAATATCATCAACATATACTTGCACAAGTAGGATATCACCTTTGTCTTTCTTGATGAACAAAGTTTGATCAATTTTACCTCTATGAAACCCATTATTCAATAAATAATTAGCTAAGGTTTCATACCACTTCCTTGGAGCCTGATGTAAGCCATAAAGAGCCTTAACCACTTTGTAAACTTTATTTGGGTGTTGAGGATCTTCAAAGCCTGGAGGTTGAGAGACATATACCTCCTCATCAATAGTTCCATACAGAAAGGCACTCTTAACATCCATTTGATAGACTGTAAAGCCCATAAATGATGCATAGGCTAAGAATAATCTAATAGCCTCAATTCTTGCAACAGGAGCAAACACTTCTTCATAATCAATACCCTCTTCTTGAGTGTATCCTTGAGCAACCAATCTAGCTTTGTTCCTGATTACAATGCCTCTTTCATCTTTCTTATTTCTGAAAACCCATTTAGTACCAATGACCTTCATACCATCAGGCAAGTCACAAAGAACCCAAACCTTTTGAAGTTTAAACTGCAACAACTCTTCTTGCATAGCTTCAACCCAGCTAGATTCTCCTAGAGCCATATATACATTCTTAGGCTCCATTTGTGAGAGAAAACAGAAAAACAAACACTCATTCTTCTGGCTATGTTTCTTGGACTCATACACTTCACTTATGAACCCATGAATGTCATCTTTCTTTGTCTGTCTTCTAGTCTTCACACCTGATTGAAGTTCACCAATAACATTATCAAGTGGATGCACTTTGTGAATGGTAGACTGTGATGTACTAGGAATATCATATGTTGTAGGCATGTTTGAGATCTCTACATCATCACTTGGTGATTCCTGAGAAGTATTATCCACATTTGGACTTACAGTGGAAACTTCTGGTGTAGCAGTGGGAATTGAGTTACCACTGCTAGTAGGAATATCTTTATTCACAGCATCTGCATCACTTGGTTTTTCAGAATTATCACCAAAGTCCCAAAGTGGCATAACAATTTGATCTTCATCATCTTTGCAAGCTTCATCTTCATCAATGAATTCTTCTGAATCTTCAAGATCTTTGTCACCAGTACTTGAAGTGAGAGGAACATAATTCATTGTATTTGATAATGTTTCAAGATCAAATAGCCAATCTGGACCTGAACCTGCCATGTTTGCTTTATTCTCAAGAAACTGAACATGCAAGTTCTCTTCAATTTTCTTTGTTCTTAAGTTATAGACTCTAAAAGCCTTGCTAACCATAGAGTATCCAACAAAGAAGCCTTCATCTGACTTTTCTTCAAATTTACCCAGATGATCAATGGTATTGAGAATAGTAACATGACACCCAAATGGCCTCATAAACTCCAAAGTAGGAGGTCTTCCTCTGAACAACTCATAAGGTGTCTTGTTCTTTGTTTTGACCACTAAAACTCTATTTTGAATGTAACAAGCAGTGTTAACTGCTTCAGCCCAAAAAGTCACTGGAAGCTTGGAATCAGCTAACATGGTTCTAGCAGCCTCAATTAGTGTTCTATTTCTTCTTTCAGCAACTCCATTTTGTTGAGGAGTTCTTGCAACACTAAATTCTCTTTTAATACCTTTATCTCTGCAGAAATCATCCATAACTTTATTCTTGAACTTTGTCCCATTGTCACACCTGATGATCTTGATTTTCTTTTCAAATTGATTTTCAACTTGAGTGATGAAAATCTTAAGGATGCCTGTGGTTTCATCTTTGGTACTTAAAAAGAAAACCCATGTGAATCTACTGAAGTCATCAGTTACAACAAGACAATATTTCTTTAAATTGATGCTGCTCACAGAGGTAGGACCAAACAAGTCCATGTGCAGCATAAAGAGTGGATGATTGATTGAATTGAATGCCTTGGTTTTGCATGAAGCTCTGTGTTGCTTTCCTTTGAGACAGGCAACACAAGTTTGGTCATTTTCAAATCTTTTCTCTGGTAGTCCTTTGACAAGGCCATCTTTCACAATCTTGTTGATGGTCTTAAAGTTAACATGACCAAGTCTTCTATGCCAAAGCATTGATTCATCCAAAGTGGCTTTAGCAAGCAGGCAAGTAACATCATTATTAGCCACTATGTTCTGCATATCAATGCTATACAAATTTCCTTTTCTAGGGATTTTAAGCAAAATGTCACATTCTTCTGGAAGCTTATAATCCTTAGATAAGATATAGCATTCATCTTCTGTGAATAGAACTCTATGCTTTTTATCACACATCTGTGACACACTAAAGAGGTTGTACTTGAGTTCTTTCACATACTGCACATCTTCAAAGTCAATGTTTCCAGCCTTGATTGTTCCTTTGCCAGAAACTTTGCCACCAATTCCTCCTCCAAAGCTGACAAATTGTCCATCATAAGGTTGAAAGTCTGAAAGATAAGACTTATTGCCAGTCATGTGCCTGGAACATCCACTTTCTGAGTATCCTTGATCATTAGAAGTCTTTGAATGTCCCTGCACACAAAATAAAGGAATTAGTTCCTTTTGGGGACCCAAGCCACAAATGACTTGGATCTGTCTCGTGTATCAATATAATTATATCTATCAAAGGTCATTGATACACCATTGGGATTGTCTGAGGTGATAGTTCCTTTTGGTTTCCATTTGCAACGAGCTGAGGCCTTAACAGCTTTTCCCACATTTACCCTTTTCTTGTTAACAGACCTATCGGTGGTAACCTTTGGCCTTGCAGTGGTAACTGCTGCCTTAGCAGTGGAAACTGCTGGCTTAAAAATTTTAGGTGCCCACTTCTGATTATGGTTAACTTTCTTTTCAAAATAAGTCTTTTTCCCTGTTTGAGTAGATTTAACAAAAGTAGTAACAGGGGGCTTAGGGTAAACTTTGTTGTTATTTCTGGCAGTGGCAACTGCTGGTCTAGCAGTGGAAACTGCTGGTCTAGCAGTGAAAATAGGTTTGATGCCAGAATGAAGCAAAACAGATCTGGGAATCATCTTGCTAAGAGTATTTGGGTGAGTCAAGTTATTAGCATTGTTTCTATTCACCCAAATATTCCCAAACACTTCCCTTCTTCCCAAGTGGTAGGTACAGTCTTTAGCTAAATGGTCAAAGCTACCACATATATGACAGGGTTTGTTATTGAACACAAAGTCACTACCAAATTGCCTAGATTTGACATGATTCCAACTCCTCATATTGCCTCTAGGAGTTGGTGATCTACTTCTGTACATCTCTGCATATCTAGTAGTGGGCCTAGTAAAATTAGGTTGTGACCTAGGCTTCTCTTTGACTACCTCAGGAATACTTCTCTTAACCTCCACTTTAACATTTTCAGAAGTACTAGGTTTAGACTCAACATTCAAATTATCATCTTTAAGAGATGAGTCACTAGCACTATCAAATACATCAACCTCAACCTGAACCTTTTCAATTTCAACTGGTTTAACAAACTTTGGTCCATAGGTCATAGGTAGATCCTGAAATTCTTCTAAACCTGTGTGAGCTAAGTCAATACCAGGAGGTGCTGGAACACCTCTTAGAGGTGGTGGAACAGTTTTGTATCCAAGACCTGATTTAGCTTTGCTCACAATTTGGGCTTCCCAAATTTTATCAATACTCTTTGATTGATGATCCAGTGTTTGCTTAGTTATCATTATATTCTCACTAGCCACTTTAACCTTTTCTAGTTCTTCTCTAAGAACTTTATTAACAGCAACCTGATAATCTAAGTCTCTTCTTAATACTGCAATATCATCATTGAACTTAGATTCATTAGCCCTATAATGCTCTAATTGAGTTTCTAAAACACTTAGGCCTCTTTTATGATTTGATAAGTTATAATTAGTATGAGTTAACTCTATGTGTTGCTCATTAAATTGTGCTTTAAGTTTCTCATACTCTTTTAAGGCCTTACAAGATTTAGAACAAGCATTATCAATTTGTACCTCAGAGTCAGAAAAAGCCATTAGTGCCACCATTGCAGACTCTGAATCATCTTCCTTTTCCTTAGTCATAAAGCTCCAATCAAAGCTCACTCCATCAATGGCCAATAGCCCCTTTGGCTCATCAGTAGTAGGTTCCTTCTTCTTGTCCTTCTTGTACCAAGTTGACCTGTTATCAGACTTCCTTGGCTTCTTACACTCTCTGGCAAAGTGCCCCTTTTATTGACAATTGTAGCACTCCACTTTCTTTTTGTCAAAACCTACTGTTTCATCAACACTGATGTTGATTTTTCTTCCAGTCTTCTTCCAAAACTTCTTTGTCCTCAAGCTTAGTAATGCCACTTGCCATTTAATGTCCATCTCCTCCATATCATCATCATCAATTTGATCCAGATCCTCATGATTAAGGATTGAACCACCCACTTGACTTGATATAAAGGCATAAAAGGTAGTATCACTAAGCCCTGCAATCTGTCTCTTTGAGCTACCAGTGGAAACACTTCCACTAGCAGTAGAAACAACAATGTTAGCATTGTCATCATCACTATCACTTTCTTCATCTGAACTATCAACAAGAGATGATGATATAAGTGCTACACTTCCAGAACTTGAGCTTATTTTGCCAGCTTTCTTCAATCTTTGTTCAATAACCTTGAAGTTATTGTACAATTCATTGAGTTTCATGGTCTCCAACTCTGGCTTATCTTCCCACACAGCAACATTGGTTCCAAACTCAGATGGTAAGCTTCTTAAGAATTTTAGATTGAGGTCTTCCTTTTCCACTTCAATTCCAAAAACAGTGAGTTGAGAAACAATCTTTTGTAGCCTTGTGAAGATGCTATCAAGAGATTCATTACTTGTTGAACCAAAGTTTTCATAAGTTTGCTTCAGCAGAGTCTTTTGAGTCTTCTTGGTGGAATCATTACCACCAAAAACTTCACAGATCTCATCAAAGAGAGTCTTTGCAGTCTTGAACTTGCTGAATGCTACAACTTGATCTCTTGGAAGTGTCATCAGCAACAGACCTCTGGCCTTCAAATCATTCTTTAGTTGAAGTCTTTCATCATTAGTAACAGGGCCAGTGTTGAGCTTAATTACTTCCTTGCCACCAACCATCTCTGAAGTAGAGCCTGGTTTGAAAGAATTTCCAACCATGATGATCTCCCAAAGTGTGTAATCTTGGACCATAAAGAATTGTTCTATCATTAGCCTCCACATCTCAAAGTCATTCAACTTAAGCTTTGGAAGCTTAGCAGCAATGTTTGAGTTACTGGTTTCTGTCTCTATTGAATCTTCTGAGTGAACTTGAGTCTTCTAAATCAAAGTATCAAAACCTTGCTCTGATACCACTTGATGGATCTTGACACCTTGAACTTGTGTTAGATTGATACTTTGAATTATATCACTAAGTATGCGGAATCTACTTAGTAACACTTAGAAGTTTAATTGTGAGTAAGACAGTTGTAAATAAACAATGTATGTAAACAAACTATTAGCTCCAATATTATTAGTGATAATAATACGAGTGATCTTGATATCACTAGGGTTACACCTTGAAGCTCTAAGAAAAACGTATGTAAACTTATAACCTAGGATCTCCTTTTATAGCACAAGGAGTCCTCTTCTACAAGATAAGTATAAAGCTAATAGAATAAGATATACACAAAATCTATTCTATATTTATCTAGATGCGTTTCCTAACAGTTATCTAATAAGCAGTGGTAATATATTGTTCTTGCAGTGGTAATGAGTTTCCACTGCAAGTACAATCTTCTGCAGTTGTAACTTCTTCTTTAGCCGTGGTAACTGTTAGTATAATTCCCAACATAAAGTTAAAGTATCCTCGAAATGATCTACTAGGGCTTTTGCGGTTCGTAAAAACAGTCGCCCTAGTATAAGAGGAACTCTCGGATCAGCCTCAAAATTAACAACAACAAAATCTGCCGGAAAAGTACATGAATTCACACGAACAAAAACGTCTTCAGCAATTCCAACTGGATGAGTTATCGATCGGTTAGGAAGCTCTAAAGTCATTCTCGTCGGTTTAAGCTCCCCCATTCCAAGTTGTTCATAGATCGATAATGGTATGAGGTTAATACTCACACCTGAATCGGCCAGGGCGTTGCAAACTTTTTGATCTTTCAAGGAACAAGGAATGAGAAACTTTCCCGAGTCACCAAGCTTTTCGGGAAGCTTCTTGAGAAGAATCGCGGAACATTGAGCACTTGTTGGTGTTTCGGCTAATTCAAGCAATTTCTCTTTATTACTTATGAGGTTTTTGAACGTCGAAGCAAATTTTGGCATGTACACGAGAGCATCCATAAAACTTATATCAAAGTGCAATTTTTGTAAAATATCGAGAAATTTTTCCATTTGTTTTTTAGACTTTGCACGGAGCTCTTCATCATTAAATCGTGACGGATATGGCAATTTAGACTTGTATTTCACATTATTCTCAAAAACGACTTTTTCTTTATATTTTTACTTTTGGACAACCGGAGGTTGGATGTTTTCGGAACCTCCATTATTAATAGGAGGAACCGGGTCCTTTGTCGCCTCGGTCTAACAATCCACTACCTTAGGTGGAGACGAAGAAGAAGAGGTAGTAGGAGCTGTGGGTCCCTCATATTTAGCACCACTGCGAGTCGTGATCGCCTTAACTTCGCCCCTCGGGTTTGCGATCGTGTTGCTTGGCAAAGAAGTAGTACCCGAACCCGAGGGTCAATCATTTAAACGTTTGTTAATATCACTGATTTGATTTGCAAACAACCGTGTTGACTCTTCATATTTTGCCATAAAAGATTGTTGGTTTTGAATCAATTGCTTAATCAAATCTTCCATGAGCGACAGATTTTGAATAACACCTTGATTTTGATTATTGTTGAAATTCTGCCCACGGTTTTGGAAATTACCATGATTTTGATTTCCATGATTAGCGTTCTGAAAATTCCTAGGGTTTCCATAGTTTCCTTGGTTTTGAAAATTCCCTTGAGGCGGGCCTTGGTTGTAATTACCTTGAAAACCCCGGTTTTGATTAAATCCTTGATTATGATTTTGAAAACCGTTATTAGCTCGACTCTGATTTTGAATTCCTTGATTATTACGATTCTGCACATTATGGTTCTGGTTGACTTGATTGACTTGGTTTGGTTGTTCGAGAACGGGTGGTCCAAGATAATGAGTAGAACGGTAGCTGAGGAGATTACGGTCTCCTTGAGGTTGTGGGTAACCGTTGTTACCCGTGTTTGCAGCATACGCATTCTCATGAGAAAAGGCAACGGTGGCCGGACATTCATAATACAAATGTGGACCACCACAAGTCTCACAACCATGACTAACTATATTGACTTGATGGTTTGATTTTTCAATTTGAAATTGCATCAACTTTCTTTGTTAAAGCCAATATCATACTTATCATTTCATCATTATTTTTACCATTATTCGACACTTGAGGTTTATTCCTAGACATTCTCACACGAGCCTTATTCTCAATTATCATGAAAGCATCATTCGTGTTTCTAGCCAACAAGTTCCCACCCGTAGCAGAGTTGAGTGAGTCTTGGTCAACATGACATAACCCATTATAGAAAGTGTCAATCTGCTGAAGGTCGGTGAACCCATGGTTAGGACATTTTTCCTTCAAATCTTTGAATCGATCCCAAGCTTCACAAAACGACTCATCAAAAGCTTGTTGGAACCGAAAGATTTGGGATCGTAGGTTAGAAGTTTTAGAGGGAGGATAGAAATAGTTCACAAACTTGGAAGCGAAATCATTCCAAGTGTGAATCGAATTTGGCGGTTCCTTTTCCAGCCAAGTCCGGGCTGCTCCTTTTAAGGAGAAAGGAAATAACTTCAATTTCACCACATCGTGAGGAACTTGGTTCATTCTAATTGTCTCAGCGATGTCGGTGAAATTTCTGATGTGAGCATAGGGATCTTCGTTATCAAACCCGTGAAAGGATATACCCGTGATCAAATTGAGTAATCCGTGATTGATCTCAAAATTGGCATTGATGTCCGGAATCACAATAGCTCTCCTCACACCATTGAATGGTGATTGGAGTTGTTCCTCCATTGGACGTGGATCAAATGCCGGTTGTTGTCCCATCGGCGGGATAACATTGTGTTGCGGACCACCCATCGGCGGGGGTCCATTGTGTTGTTCGTTTTGGTTCATCTCCTCGTCGTCAAGGGAATGAACCCGACTAGTATGTTGTAAAACCCGCTCGGGGTTAGAGAACGGAGACGTAAGACTCTCAAAAGAAGAACGGGTGTGCATACACCACAAGCAAATTCAAAAAGAAAAAGAAAAGAAAAGAGAAAAGAAAATCTTTTTGTTTTTATTTTTTTTCTCAAAAACTTTTATTTCTTTTGTTTTTCTTTTCTTAAAACGTAACGTTAATTGAAAACCGTTTCTTTCAAAACCACTCGCGACGGGACGGGAGAGAAGAATGGATCTCTTTTGAGCTAGCAATTTAATGTCTTAACTTCCGTATTTCCCGCTTAATCGGTTGTAGTAATTGAAATAATCCGATAAACAACTAATTTTACGTTTTCGTTATATTGTGAGACTTATTTGGTCTACAACGCCCTTCCTTCCACGGCAGAGTCGAGGCTGTAACTTTATTATTTTTTTGGTGTTTTTGTAAACACTTTAGGAAAAGTGTTTTGAAATTTTGAATTTTTATATTTATATAGTAATATATACAAAATAGAGGAAGGCTTAACAAAACACGATTTTTCAAAACGATATTCAAAAACTCACTTCGACCTTCCCCGGCAGCGGCGCCAAAAGTTGATGCGTGTCAATTGTAGTATATATTTATTTTCCGAAGAAATACTTAGGAAAGTATTTCCCGGGTCGTTCTCCCAACGAAGGTTCGAATGGAATTTCGAATAATCGAATTGGGAATCGTGTAGTGAAAAGTGATTGTGAAATTCAAATTGTGAAAAGAAATAGTGAAATATACACAAGATACAAGCTATATATGCACAAAGATCTAAAGCGTGAAAACGGAAATGCAAACGTAATTTTAAATCGTAACGTACAAAATAAAACACGACTTTTATTCTAAAAATGATCCTACAAATTTGAAACAATTTTCTAAAAATATTAAACTAATAAAAAGAATTTTAATAAAAAGAAAAATATTTTTTTTAGTTTTTATTTATTTTCTATGAATTTATTTTGATTTTTGTAATTTTAAATGGATTAAAAATGAAAAAAAAAATAGAAAAATAAAGTGGAAAAATGAAAATTTAATTCAGAAAATTCTAAAATATTATAAAAGAATTTCTAAAAATATTTTTGTATTTTTCACAACCTTTTCTGAATTTTTATGGATTTTTGGTATTTAAAATCTATTGAAAATTGAATAAAATAAAAAAGAAATAAAGAAAAATAGTAAAAATGCTCAGAAAAATCTGGAAAAATTCTAGAAAATCTAAAATATTAAAAAGAACTTGGATAAAATTTTTGAAGTGAAAATGAATAGTAAAACTGCTTATTTAGGTAGACTGCTTATTCACAAGTGCTTATTAATAAGCACTTGTGAACAGTACTCAATGAAACTTAAAACTTAGTCTAAAAATGATGCAATATGCTCAATAATGCAAGATATGCACAAATATTATCACAAAATTCAGCAGAAGTCCAAGAATTATGCAATAAGCTCTATGATTAACTCACTTTAATAAGCAATACAAGAACATACAATTCCAGAAGCAAAGCTATGATACAGAATCCTCAAACTACTCAGACACTACTCAGAATCAAGCACAATTCACAAATACAAGCCTAGGAACAAAATTGCAGGCCTTAAATTGGTACACAGGCCCTGTCTCAAATAGACTACTAAACAGGTTCAAAAAGCTTTACAAATAAGCTCTAAACTCAGGTATTATGGGGGCAAATGCTAGATTGAACAACTGAGATACAAGTTCAAGATATATTTCTGTCTCAACTAATCAATATCCACTCTTGAATTAATCAATTACAGCAACTACTGAACACCTAAATTCTGATTTTAGTTGACTTTTCAATGACTACTACACTTTGACTTAATTGAATTTTAACAACTAATTTCTACAATTAACCTGATGTATTAAGCTATGTTTAATCTGGTTATTGCTATATCTAAGTTTTATGCAATTGTAAGCTAAATTCTACTATCTAATAGCTCCTAAAATTAACTGTGATAGCAATTATTTTAACTTTGACTATATAAGAGCTATCCTACTGATTTTATTGTTCAAATCCTTTTTATTACACTAAATGAATCTGTATGAATATGAAACAAAAATCAAATGGTGCAACATCTAGTCTACTCAACATACTCTATTCCAAACACTCCCTAAATGACAGAATTAAACTACAACTACTACATAAAATCTTCTAATTACTTATTAAAACTACTAAACTCAATCAAATTACTCAGAATTGAAGTTAGCCACCCACAGGTTCAACCAGCTCAATTATTGAAACACAATTCTCAGATTCTCTTGATATGACAGTATTCCACAAATTCAATCAATGATGATAACACATATCTATAACTAAACCACATCCACTACCATAACTCTCAACTCAAGTAGTATATCAGTAAAAAGCTACAAATTCCAATTAACAACGAAATAGCACAGTTCCAATTCAAACAAATATCAAATAAACTATGCTAAATCAGGTTTAATCTCAAACAACTTCAATCACAGTTCAAATTAACTACTATCAGTTACTCAATAAAAACAAAGACAATCTAAATCAACTACTAGTATTACTAAAACACTACAATTAATTCAACAAAACTAATGGAACAGTAGAAACTTAGAGATTACCTCACTTGTCTCCCTCAGCATGAACAGAGGGAGTTCCCTTAGCTAGCCTATCTTTAAGATAGGCCAAGACCATCCCTGTTTGTCTCAATCTATCAATTTCACCACTGCAAACTTAGGATTCAAACCTTCTTTGAATGGAACAGTACAAGTACACCACAAGCTATATGAGCTTGAATATACTGTATATAAGCTGAATGCAGCTTATTGAAGACCTGAATCACAAATACTTTTAAACATTTTTATTTTTTTTAATTTTTCTTCTTTTCTGTAAATGATAAGAGATTGGAATGATTTTAACAAAAAAAACTAATTACCAATAACTATTGAATTAAAGCTAGAGTAAAACAGATTTAGAATAGAAATATTAATAAGAATTGAGGAATAAGCTTAAATCAGTAAACTAAAACTTTTTATTAAAACTCAATAAGAAATTACAAACACTACACTAGTTACAATAAAATTTTGACAGCATAACTCTAAGCTAAAAAATTACACACCAATGAACTAAAACAGACCACTATTTATAGGAGAGGTGAAGGGTTTGGGGTCTGAATGCCATGCTGGCAATCCTCACAACTCTGTGCTTCTTCAATCTTATCTTAGCCCTTGGATTGATTTTGTATTTCTTCAATCTCCTCACAGCCCTTGGATCATAATTCGTGATGTGGCTTGGCCAATCTACTTCTGACATCTGCCCAATGCGTGTGCTACATTCTCTGTCATTGTCAGCAGAATCTAAGGAGGAATGTGACGCGTTCTAACCAATGGTGAGCATCCAAGTGTCCCTCAAGCATTCATATTCTCTCTGACACGAATTCTGCACGTGAGGTGGGCTTCTAGAAGTCCCAATGATTGCCTAATCATGATTAATTTGAAATGGGTGTGGTAAATTGAACCAAAGTGGTGAGCTAGGGTTCATGAGGGTGTGGTGGAATTCTGGGTATTGAAGGGAATTGGGGGAAAAAGGGTACGCGTTTGTTTATTTATTATACTTTTGACCAAGCTTTGACCCTTGACCATTTGACCGAATATTGGGTGGGCTTTTGGTTTTAATTTTGTGACTTTGGGCTTTAGTGAAATTGGTATTAATTGGATCAGGCCTGATGTTGTAATATTGAAATGAAAATTACAAGGACCAAATTTGTATTTCTCAAAAATCCAAGGACTAATTCTGTAAATCTTCAAAAGTATAGTGCAAGGACTAATTATGCCAATCTTGAATAAATGAAGGACTGAAGTTGACTTTTGAATCCTAGCTTTGACTTTTTGACCATCTTCCACTCTCATGCCCGTTTTTCTGGTATTTGCTTGATTTTTCGTCTTTTTGTGATAAATCAGTGCCTGCTTATTCACAAACATAAAACATACATTTCTTTGGCATTTGTTAGCTCATTTAGTCAATTTGGGTCGGTATTTGGCCATGAAATGGTATGTGAATTAATACGTACCACCTTTCAATTAAAGTTTTATTCCAAACTAAGACTTAACTTTTAATTTATATGAAATATTACTTTTTATATGTTTTACAACATATATGATTTAAGAAATTAAACATAATACTCCCACTAGCTTTTAGGAATACTTAGAAATTATCTTATTTCAATTGTAAATCAAAACATGGATTTTCAAATTGAACATAAGAATAATCTTCTAGATGCATGCATTTATCTATCCATGGATTATTGGACTTTGTACACTTCCAAAGATTTATTTGAATTCATAAACTCGTTTTGATTACTTATCGTCCTCGCTCAAGTAATCACTTAAGAAATAGTTTTGATATTCCATTGTCAATTTCATAAATATGGCAATCATAATCTTTATATATTTAATGAGTTTAGAAAAGAATATTCAATCACAGTTAATTGCTTAAGTTTGATTAATAATCTTGTCACAAAACATGCATTAAATACGTGCACAATATTGTCCATATGATTTCTACACAAAGATTTAAACCACAAGGGTTACCTTATCTTTGAAGAAACTCATCTTCATTTTCTAGTCTAACTATTAAGATAAATCAAATTTCTAAAATTGATTATCTTTATGGACAGCATCTTAATCATTCATATCATGTGTACTTTACCCAATTTCATATTTGGTAATGTATCATGATGATTAACAGGTTTACAATAATCCTGTAAATCATAGCACTCAGCATATTAATCAAATATATGAGATATTTTGCTATTCTATGAATGAGAATTCATCATCTTGAGATTTAACATTTTAATGTCAACCTCATTATGATATTTACTAGTGTATTTTAGAAGATTTTGTATCTTGTAATTTTATCTTTTAAAGATCAAAACTCCCACTTGCTTTTAGTAATTTAAAAACTATCTTTAAATACTTAGCAAATAAAGCAACAATACAATGTTCTCTTTTGGGATATTACAAATACATATTGACAGATCCTGACTTTACTTTGTTAATAACCTCTTCATAAGCAGTTTAACAAATTTAGAACTTCAATTTAAGACTTAATATAATTTATCACATTCCATCATATGATGATGTCTTATTAATCTTCTAGATTGGAGTTTTATTAAGTATGTCCAAGCCATACTCAATATTATAACCTTGATAACTTTTGGAAGAAAAGAAGTCATAGTTATCTTTAAATCAACCAATATAACAAGAGTTTGATTTTCCTAACTGAACATACCATAAATATTTGGTATTTCATTAGTATTAATATTGTAAGACAATCTAACAATATTTAAGATAACCATATTTCTTTTGACTTGTCTATTTACCAACTAAGTCATTATAATGGTGTAATAAAATTTTCAAGCCAATTTCATGCTTTATAACACAAGTACTTTTTATAAAGTCACTTCATATCCATGTCTCTACAAGAAAACATAAATTGTTATAATCCCACTATACGTTATACGTCATTTAACAATTTAATAGCTTCATGTATATGTCTTAATTAAAAAAACATAACAAGATAACATCTTACTTTATTATAAGTCTTGTAATAATTTAAAAACTTTATGTTTATATCTTTACAATGAAACATAAACATGTTTAACTAAAGTAATTATGAACACCATCTTTTGGTTTCAATAGTAATTTAAAGTTAATTTTATTACTTCATAATAATGTAAATAACATTATCTCTTCATTTATTTATGTTATTCCAAGAACACATAAATATTCAGATTGAAGTAGCATTAGATTACTTTATTAATTTATGTCATTCCGAGAATTCATAAATATACAAATTAAAGTAGTCTTGATATCATATTGACACACGTTCTAATAGGTATCTAATTTAGAAACTGCAAATTCTCATAGTTCCATTACATCAGTTGATCTGCTAATAATGAAAATATAAAATTTACCTTGTTGTTGTAATCTAGCTAAGCTCTCACATAACATAAATTGTAACAACAAGTGTTTCTTGAATTATGTTAATACAAATATCGCCTAAAAACATTATTCATATTTTACGATCTTTGCTAAGTTTTGTTAACCATAAAGTGTAAACTTTAGTTTTTAGTAAAACATAATTTGAGTTTAAAGACTTACATAATTAGACATTTGCTACATTTACATTTCATATAAAATGCAACATTTTTATATTTCTTAGAATAGAAATGTCACATCCCATTTATGGTAAGTTTGTGTCAAACACATCAATATGCATTTAAGGAAAGATTGTGTGTTTGACTCACCATAAGTATTCTTACACAAGTATGTGTTTGACTAGAAATATGTTGATGTGACTTTGGTTGGTTTGGAATGATTTATTGCAAAACTTACTGTCAGACCTGGCGGAACCTTGGAGGTACACGGGCGGAACCCATCTGAGGGTTCCGCTGTATCCGCCAGAGCTGCTGAAAGTCTTGCTATAAATACCAAGCCATTTCTTAGATTTTTCTTTTATCACTTCTCATTATATTTTACACACATCATTCATCTAACCTATTAACATTGTCATTTGTGTGAAGTTCTCTTGTAGCAAAGAAGTTCACAAGTTTATATAAAAGTTACAAGTACTCAACACAATGTTGCAAGACTTGTTAGCTTAACATTATACAGACTTCGTGTAGTTTATACTTCATTTAATTGTGTATATTCAAGTTGTGATCGGTTAGTATTTTAGGCCTTAAAATACATAGTGTGACGGGAGTTGTTGTACCCTTTTAAAAGAACTAACAGGAGTGGTTGTACCCTTTTAAAAGAACTCGACATCTAGCTTAGTGTCGGTAATCGTATAAGCGACGTGTAAGGTTTTCTCCGCCGGTGAAAGGAGCTTGTTGGTAGTGAAAGAAACTCTTGAGTTGGATACTCGGGGCGTGGACGTAGGGCAAGGAAAAAGAATCCTTGTAGCTGAACCACGATAAATACTCGTGTTGTGGTTTGATCGTTTCTTTCTTTATACTTGCATATTATATATTGTCTTTGAGTTTATATCTTTGATTAAACGGAAAGTTTCAAAAGATAATTAAACGAAAAACCGGTAAAACTATTCAACCCCCCTTCTAGTTTTCCACAATTGGCATCAAGAGATACGTTACTCAAGCTTTTAAAATATATTGTGTTTTAAAACTTGAAACGTTCCATGGATTTTTAAAATTACAAAGAAGGGCAATCTATGCAAAGACCATCACTTTTTGAAGCAAATGGTTTTATATATTGGAAAACCCGATTTGAAACTTACATGGAAGATATAGATTTATGGTATATAATCATTGATGGTGATAATGTAGCTACCAATAGTAAAGATGAAGATCAAAAGAAATTGATTGCTGAAAATAATGAAGCAAAAATGATGCTTTACAATGCTTTGCCTAAGAAAGAATATGAAAGAGTCTTTATGTGTAAAACCGCCAAAGAAATTTGGCAATCTTTAATAGTCACTTATCAAGGAAACTTACAAGTTAAGGATAACAAAATTGATCTTCTTGTTCAACAATATGAACAATTTGTTATTCCTGAAGATGAGATTATTGATAGTGCATTTGCTAGGTTTAACACTATTATTACTTCACTTAAAGCACTTGATGAATCTTTTTGTAGCAAGAATTTTGTCAAGAAATTCCTTAGAGCACTCCATCCGAAGTGGAGAGCAAAAGTGACGGAAATTGAAGAATCCAAGGATCTTTCAAGCATGTCACTTGACGAGCTAATTGGAAACCTCAAAGTTCATGAAATGGTAATGGAAAAAGATTCAGAAATAGTTAAAGGCAAGAAAGAAAAGGTTAAGTCCATTGCCTTGAAAGCTAGAGTCCAATCAAGTGATGATGAAGAATCTAGTTCGGATAGTGATGATGAAGAATATGCCATGGCCGTTAGAGACTTCAAGAAGTTCTTTCGTAGACGAGGGAAGTTTGTAAGGCAACCTAAAGATGACAAGAAAACCTTCCGAAAAGATCGTGATGATAAGAAAGTAAAGGTTGAAAGAAATGCTTTAGGTGTGGAGACACAAGTCATCTCATAGGTGAATGTCCAAAACCACCCAAAAGCAAGTCTCAACAAGCTTTTGTAAATGGTGCTTGGAGTGACTATGAAGAAGATGACGATGAGCCAAAGAATGATGAAATTGCTCTCATGGCTCGTGACTCAAATGATGAGGTACTCTCCAACTCATCTTATTCTTCTATTGATGATGACACCTTACAAAAAGAATATAACAAACTTTGTGAACTAAGCTTAAAAATCATAAACAAAAATAAATTTTTGAAAACTAAAAAGGAGTTTTTAGAAAATGAAGTTTATAAGTTAAAAGAAAAAGCTAAGAGATTAGAAAAGAGTAAAGATATTGACACATCGTGTAAATCATGTGAAGAGCTTAAACTCGGAATTGAGAAACTTAGAATTACTCAAGATAATCTAATAAAACAAACCACAAAGTTTAAGAAGTTCGATAAAAGTATTTCTTGTGCGGATGAAATTATGAAACTTCAAAAGTCACCATTCGATAAAACAGGACTAGGTTTCATGAAACTAGAAACTTCGAAGAGTTAAACGAAACAAGAAAAGAAAGCACAAGAAACTAACAAAACTACTACAGCAGCCCGCGGAACAGACGGAACCCAAAATAGGGTTCCGCCCGTTGAACCCAAAGGTTCTGTCGGGTCTGGAGCAGCAATGACAGCTTCCACGTTGGATCGTTCAAAATTTGTTAAAGTCACATATAAAAATGAAACAAAATCTGCTGTTAAAACTGGAGTAGGACTTAGTAAAAACGAATTTAGAACTAAAACTACTCAACCAAGACCTAAGACTCCTATTCCCAAACGCCCCTTTCCAAAGAGTAACTACAACACACGACCAAACTACCAACATGTTTGGAACCAAAACACTCATGGACATTACCAAACTCCAAATTACATGTCATGGAACCCTTATGTTCTATTTTCATACTTGGATCAAGTTAATGGTATGTTTAACCAAAATGGACCCATGAGAAATTAGGGACCAAATGCTTGAATGTTTTTCATAAAATAGGTGTGCCTTAAATTATGTTTGGAACGGATGAATGGATTAAAGATAGCGGCTGTTCAAGGCACATGACGGGTAACAAAAGCCTCTTCTCAACATATCACAAATGTGATGGAGACAATGTTACGTTTGGTAGTAAAGCTAAGAGCAAAATCATCGAAAAAGGTACAATCTCTCATGACTCTCTTTTTATAGATGATGTAGCTCATGTTGATAACTTAGGTTTTAATCTCCTTAGTATTAGTCAACTTTGTCGTAATAAGTATAACGTCCTTTTTAGTGAAAATGGAAGTAAAATACTTAAAGATGGCATAATCATAGCCAAAGGTGTTCTTAAGAACAACGTGTATGTTATGAAGATGGATCAAACATCTAGAGACAAACTTTGTCTTACTTCATTAGATGAATCTTCAACTTTATGGCATAGACGTTTAGGACACGCTAACATGAGACTTATACAAAACCTCTCCTCCAAAGACCTAGTTCGAAACCTACCTAAGTTGAAATATGACCAACACTTTTGTGACGCTTGCAAAGTCGGTAAACAAGTCCATAGTAGCCATAAGGCTAAAAACTTGGTTTCTACATCTAGGTGTCTAGAACTTTTGCATATGGATTTGTTCGGTCCATCCGCTATACAAAGTTATGGAGGTAACTTCTATACTTTGGTAATAGTAGATGATTATTCAAGATATACTTGGACAAAATTTTTGAAAAGTAAAAATGAAGCTTTTGATCAATTTGAAATTCTAAGTAAGAAAATTCAAAATCAAGTAGGAACTTGCATTGTGTCTATTAGAACGGATCATGGTCGTGAATTTGATAATGAATTTCAATTTGGAGACTTTTGTAATAAAAATGGAATAACTCATAATTTTTCGGCTCCACGAACCCCTCAATCTAATGGTGTAGTAGAACGTAAAAACCAAACACTTCAAGAGATGAGTAGAACAATGCTTAATGAACAAAATATTCCACAAAAGTTTTGGTGTAACGCCGTTGACACATCAACTTATATTTTAAATCGTATCTTAATAAGACCATTTTTAAACAAAACTCCATACGAACTTTATAAAGGTAAAAAGCCTACACTAAGTTATTTTAGAGTATTTAGGAGTAAATGTTTTATTCTTAACACAAAGGATTATCTCGCCAAATTTGACCCAAAGTCTTATGAAGGTGTGTTTCTTGGATATTCACAAAGTAGTAAAGCTTACATTGTTTTAAACAAAGAAACCTTAAGAGTCGAGGAATCGTTGAATGTAAACTTTGACGAGAGTCCACCTCCTTCTAAGACATCACCTTTGGTAGATGATGACTTAGTTGAAAGCCAAGCAATAGAAAGTCAAGAGATCTTAGGTAATGACAAGGAAGATGAACTATTAAACAAAGAAATTGTCAATGTCAAAGAATCTAAAAGTGATCCATTAGATGGTGTCATAGGAAACATTAACGAAAGAACACTAAGATCAAAAGTTCAAAATGAAAGCAACTTCTTTTGTTTCGTGTCAACCATTGAACCGAAAAATATAAATGAAGCAATAAAAGATGAGTCATGGGTAATAGCCATGCAAGAAGAATTAAACCAATTTGTTAGGAATGATGTTTGGACATTAGTTCCTCAACCAAAGAGTCAAACAATAATTGGAAAAAATGGGTCTTTCATAATAAAATGGATGAAAATGGTGTAGTGTCTAGAAACAAAGCTAGGCTAGTAGCACAAGGTTATAATCAACAAGAAGGCATAGAATACGATGAAACGTTTGCTCCGGTAGCTAGGCTCGAGTCTATTAGAATTTTATTTGCATATGCATGCGCACACAATTTTAAACTCTTTCAAATGGACGTCAAAAGTGCATTCCTAAACGGGTTTATAAATGAAGAAGTATATGTTTCTCAACCACCGGGCTTCACCGATTTTGAAAAACCAAATCACGTTTACAAACTTAAAAAGGCTTTATACGAACTTAAGCAAGCTCCAAAAGCATGGTATGATTGACTTAAAACCTTCCTAGTTGACCATAAGTATACCATGGGCTTAGTTGATAATACTCTCTTCACTAAGAAGAAAGGTTCACATATTATCATAGTCCAAATCTATGTTGATGACATTATATTCGGATCAACTTGTCAAGAATTGTGCGTTGATTTCTCAAAAATCATGCTTGACGAGTTTGAAATGAGTATGATGGGAGAACTCAATTTTTTCCTAGGACTCCAAATCAAACAACTAGAAGATGGTATCTTCTTTAACCAATCCAAATACATTAAGGACATGCTTATGAAATTTGGTCTAGAAGATTCGAAACCAATCAAAACGCCCATGTCCACGAAAACAAAACTCACCAAGGATGAGGAAAGTGAATCCGTAGATAGCACTAAATATAGAGGCATGATTGGAAGTCTACTTTACCTAACGGCTAGTAGACCCAAAATTATGTTTAGTGTTTGTCTATGTGCTCGTTTTCAAGAAGATCCTAAGACAACTCATCTTGAAGCCGTTAAAAGGATTTTTAGATATATTAAGGGCACTACACATTTAGGTTTATGGTATCCCAAAGGAACAGGAATGGACACCATAGTGTATGCCGACTCGGATCATGCCGGTGACTATGTTGATAGAAAAATCACAAGTGGTACTTGTACTTTTGTTGGACATTGTCTCACCTCATGGTTCTCTAAGAAGCAAACGGCTCTCGCTATCTCAACAACGGAAGCCGAATACGTTTCGGCCGGAAAGGCATGTCAACAAGCTCTTTGGATGAAGCAAGCTCTTGTCGACTACGGAATTCAACTAAACGACATCTCCATTCTTTGCGACAACAAAGGAGCCATAGATCTTAGTAAAAATCCCGTCCAACATTCCCAAACTAAACATATCGAAGTCCATCATCACTTTCTTCGTGACAACATCCAAAAAGGAAACATCTCAATCGATAAAGTTTCTCCCGAATACAACATAGCCGACATTCTCACAAAACCTCTTAAACGAGAACCTTTTAACCTTCTTAGGCTCGGCATAGGACTCATGGAACCTGCATTGTAGTTCTAAACATTACACAAAAATCAAAACAAATAAATAATTTTTTTTCTTCTTTTTCTCAGCAGAGTCGGCGGAACCCTGCGACAAAAAGGGCGGAACCCTCTTTTTGGTTCCGCTGTATCCGCCGACCTGCAGAACTTTTTTTTTCTTAGTTTATATTAAACCAAACACCCATTATCTCATACCACCACCTCCAAACTGCTACTATTCACTTCACCATTCATCCACACCTACGAATTTTTGGTCCTTCCTTCATTCACATTGCTCATCAATCATCATTGTAAGTATTCTAAACATGATTACACTCCTGATCTGAGTCTAGGAATTCTATTTTTGCACGAAAACAAAAACTTGGGGTTATACATTAACTTGAAAAACTCATGCATGAAATTAGGTGTTTAACAAAACTAATCATGTTCCCCATAGTTAGGAATTGCATTCTTACTAGTTATAAACATGTTTGCTAAAACACCCCATGTCAAATTTTTGCAAAAATTTCTCACAAATAGGACAAATATTTTTTTGTCTCACATTGTGAATACAAAATAAAAACGTTATGTTTAAAACATCACTTGCATAATGTCTCTTGAATGCTAAAGGGAATACATAACGAATATGTATTTTCGGGTACATTCAAACGAAGCTAAATTGAACTAGGAGCGTTTGGGTTATCTTTTGTTTTATAACAAAACTTGCATTATAAAGCGTTTTAAGCATCAAACTGAGTCAAGATAACCGCACCTCCACATTGTTTTCATATAGGCACACACTAGAACATCCACATTATTATAGTCGCTAACTTAAGACTAAAATGTGAAATTTTGTTTCTAGGAATCATCATGCCTCCCGTGACTCATTACGACTACAAGGACACCATTAAGTACCTACCCAAACACCACAAAACCAAAGGCCTTACCGAATCTCAAATCAACATTTTCAAAGCCTTAGAAAAACGATATGTCCATGAGGTAGAACCATTGACCCATCCTTCCTAGCCGGTACAAATGTAGCCCCAACTCGAAATATGGCAGCTGACATTCTGGGGGCACTACGCGAATCGAAACCAGGCATCTTTATAGCAAATGACCACAACACGGGACGTTTAAAAGTGCCTCAAAACACATCATTCATTTTACAAACCATTTTAGAGTACATAGACTCTTTAATAAATAGCAGCGGAATAAAAACAAAAGTTTAGCAGCGGAAAAACCAAGTGTAGAAGTAGTAATACAAAGTTTAGCAGCGGAAAGTAAATAAGTTTAGCAGCGGAAAACATTAAAGATACACCAAGGTTTTACGAATGACATGTAAAATAAAGATAGTAGAAAAGAAATAAGCTGCCTTGACAGAAAACTTCCTTCGTCCAGCCACTCCACCACGCCCAAAATCATAAAGCTCCACAAATTAATTAGCAGTAGTACCAGAAAAGCACATGCTTAAAAATCAACACAAAGGTTGAGTGTAATCCATAGGTTTAAAATAATAAAGTTGAGCACAAGGGTTTTAATCATACGATATAAGCAACAAATGCAAATACCATGCTAATCAAGATAACACCCAATATGTAGAGGCATCCCAGTGCATACATACGGTTGATGATACTAATCTCATGACACACAAGACGTTAACCAAACCAATCGACAGTAATTATGTACTGACATAAACAATAACCGCGGAATTTCATAATAATAAGTGCCCCCAAGGCCAGGTACTTACCAATACCCGGCAAAACGACAAATAGTACACCCGCATGTCAAGCCCTTGACAACTACGAGTGGGATGGTCAGTCCTATAGGCCTATAAACTATGTTCGCGCTCACCCGTAGGTGACTAATGGCTCATGATCTGAGGGTCTTTCCGGCAAGACAAGCTACTTAGTACATCGTCAGGAATATATATATCATCATTCAGGAAAAAGCATACCAAAAATACTTGTGCTCAGAAAACATTTAAAGCATGTGTCTCCCCCCATGGGTTTATAAACAACTAAAATATAAAAAGTGGGGCTATGAATCACACCTTAACAATAGCAGCAGGAAACGAGATATAGCAATCAATCAATAATGCGTCACAGCAATAGGGACCTCAGCACAACCTAATCAATATAAATGGCATAACTCAGAACTAAACTCAAATATTTCCATAAACAATGCTTGAGTAAAATTTTTGTAAAAACAATGGCATTTGGAAGATAATAGATTTCGTAAAGTCTCGTGTGGCAGACAAGAAAGTTTAGAAAAGAAATAAGTCGGCGAATAATCCAAAGGCAAAAGAAAGACGAAAGAACTCCTCGAAGAAAGTCGTCGAAAAGAAATGAAAAGAAAAGAATAAAAATAGAAGAACTCACGCAAATAAAAATAAATAATAACACGTAACAATAAGTCTCGGATTTTACCCGTTTTCCCCAAAATAATGTTGAAGTAAAAGGTTTTGAAATAATAATAATATTTGATAAAATAATTTAAGTTTATAAAGAATTTTACAAAATTCCGGCATGACCTGCCCGTTTATATAAGTAAATATGATTGGATATATCATTCGCGTAGTCCATTAGTTGTTTAGGTTTTATCGACCATTTTGTATTTGTTCGGGTTTCAGGTACGTTAAGATCTTTACGGGCCTAACGTACCCTACCGTCTCGTGTACCAAAGGGTCCATAACATCCAAATAAATGTGGCCGTAAATCCGATACGTCCAATACAAGCTGACAATGTCATAATACGGAAACATGTTCGATAATAAGTCCACTAAACTATTACAATTTATTTTATATTTCATATTTATATATTATCCGTTTTATTTATTTAGTTATCGTTTCTAATAAAAATATATCCCGAGACTATCAATCAATACCCAAAAATAAGCACCACAACGATATTTACTCAAAAATCAACCCAAGTCCAAAAGTAAATAACCCGACATCAAACCAAAACCAATACGAGCCTTAACCCGTCTCCTCGGCTCAACCAAAACGAAACCAAATCCAATCCAAACTATCCTAACTCATCCAAATAATCAACAACAACAACAACAAAACAATATTAATAACCCTTCCCCACCACCACCCAAGGCGCGGTGGTGGTGGCTCTCGGCTGCCGAAACCCAACAAAGCCAAACGGACCCTTAATATCAAATCCAAACACAAATATATACTCCCCTTCATCACTAGTATCAAAACAACAACAAAAATAATGAAACCCTCACCGAGTCAAGCGAGTTGACTCGATGAGTCAACTGAGTCGCGGCCAAGCGTGGGTCGAACGAGAACCAAGAAGAAATCCACACGAGTTTTGAGGTTAAATCATTATCAAAACCATTTTTATAAAAGATTTTAATAACAAATCGGATGTAAATAAAAAATAAAAATAGGGTTTTGTTTTAAAATCAAAAATAACAAAAAGAAGTGGTGGGGGATGGTGGTGTTACCGTCGGAAAACAAAAGGGGGCGGCGGTGGTGGTGTTGTCGCGGCGGTGGTGGTGCGTGGGGGTGGTTACGGGGTGTTTGGAGGGGTGTGGGTGGTACGGGTGTGACGGGGATGTCCCGATCTATAAGTTGGTGTAAAAATATGGGGTGGCCGGAATATTTTCCGGCAGTGGTCGCCAGTTTCTGCTGGTGTTGCCCGGAGGGCGGCGGCCAGAAAACTCAAGAGAGGGAGAGAGAGATATTGTGAGTGTGTGTGTGATTTAAATGAATAAAATGAGAAATTGGTTGGGTTTGGGGTATATATATGGTAAAAATAGTGTAGGGTAGGTTTGGTAATTAATGAAAGTATAGGGTAGATGTAGGGTGATATTCCAAGGGCCAATATTGCCAACGAATCAAACTTCTTACGATAAACGCTTCGGGGCTCGAACGACATAGCAAACGGACTCAAAAATTTATGAAACTTGCGCCATTGTTCACGAAATAATTTTTCCAATAAAATCAAGCATAAACTTCAGAGTTTTTTTCCAAAACTCAAAATAATTCAAATAATTTGGCAAATGCAATACAATTCGAGTGTTCTAGGTTGTGCTGAGTCAATCAAGGAATAAAGTTCTCGTTTCCAATATATCTCACGTTTCCCAAGCCCATATAATCACAAACAAAAGTTTTAATGTGTCTCAAGTACGAAAATAAATATTTTGGCTAGAAATAAGTTTAGAAAAAGTACCGGGGGTTATAACAAACCTACCCGCGGAACTTGCAAACATCAACTTTGATTGTCTCTTAGAAATCGATGAGCCTATTTGTCCTAGGTTTATTTTAGAATTCCATGCATCCGTCACTCTCTCCACGGATGAGTATGGTCGCATGTCTATTAACTTCATGGCTAGTAGTCATCAATACTCCTTCACTCTCAATGAATTTGCTCAAATCCTAGGTGTCCCAAACCGTGGTACTTGCATCTACTCCGACAAGCATACCCTCTCAACTCTTGACACACTCATTGACCGCATCCATTCCTATGATACCCCTCTTGTGTCCAAGGATGAACTTCGTGACCACCTCTTCATTAGGACCACCACCACTAGGAGAACCCGTATCGGAAATGAGGTCAACAAGGACCCGTATGGTATGGAACTCAATGAACTCAAGCCCCAATTCAAGAAATGGGAAGAACTCCTTAGAGCCAATGTCATTAGCACCATATGAAACCGGGATCATATCAATGTTTGCCTTTGCTACATGCTCTACTCCTTGTCCGTTAGGCAACCCTTCAACCTTGCCTACTACATGGCCAAGAGAATGGCCGACATTCCCGTGCAAGGCACAATGGCTATGCCTTATGGAATGCTCTTGACCCGTCTCTATAGGCACATTGCTCCTATTCCTCCAACTCCTAGAGGTCTTCGCCTAGACTACTCTCTCATCCCACACACATTTGTCCCACTTAATGATAATAGAGTTTACAAAACCCAAGGGAAACGCCCTCATCCTCCTACTTCCTCATCATCATCTTCAATGAGTGAAGATGAGAGCTTACCCAACTCTAGGCTTCCACCTCTAGAATACCTTTCACAACTTCCAACAATTCCTAATGAGTCGGCGGAGTTCAAGCAAACAAAGGGGATGTTCAAATGTCTTGGGAGGTTCCTTGGCAAGCTTAAGAAGAAGTTGGATCGTCAATGAGAGCGTGTGGGAAGGAGTGTTTGGCACTAGGTGCTATTTGAACAATATGGTCATTTAAACAATATGTGTTATGTATTTGTGTGTTGGTAGGAAATTTGGTACTATTTAGAACTTGTATGAACTAACAATGATGCAGGACGACAACATTTGGCATGTTGTCAAATTTTCAAGAATATGAAAAATTTCACTAAGTATAGTGAAATTCGCTAGCCCCCCGTCAAAGTCCAATGGTATGGGTGTTTACATGTTCATTTTTTGCATTTCCTAATCATATATTTTATAAATTTTCATTTTTAAGAATTTTCGGAACATTTGAAAATCGTCTCGACGGTCAAAACGGTGGACTGTATGTTTTTTGGTTCTGGCGGAACCGACGGAACCTTTAACAGGGTTTTGCCAGTAAAAACAAATTTTGGGTAACCCAGATTTAGCCTAACGGAACGGACGGAACCCTCAGAAGGGTTCCGCCCATGATGTCGTAGGGTTCCGCTAGTTGCCTGCAGATTTTTTGTTTCCGTTTTCAAAATTCCAACTTCCACACAACACCAAACCATCCTTTTTAGATAGAAATCTATTCCAAATTAGTTGTTAAGATTACTAGGATCATTCTTAGCTTCTAAAACAAATAGGAAGCCATTTCCCGCCAAAAATCAAAATTTGCTATAACAAACTCAAGGAACCTTCATCCATGAGGGAAGGAACCCTCCCAAAGGATCCTTCAAATCCGTGGAACATATTCTCCCAACCAATTTGACAAGACCACTAAGCATTTAGTGCAAATCTTTGTATTCTTACTCCATCCCCTTCATTGGATTGACTTCCAATTGATTTGACAACATTCATAACTCACCCAAATCATTAGAAACCTCAATATTTGTTTGATTGAATATGAAATCCAAACACCCCTTCCAACATCTCCTCCACCCTATAAATTTAACCATCTTAGAACACTTCAAATCACACCATCACCATCATAATCCCTTCTCTTAAGCTTCTAAACCACAACTTTGACAATGACAAAGTCAACAATCACCTCTCAACCATCTCGACCCGTTTGGAGAACCGCCCGCATAAGTGTGAAACCAATTTTTTCACACCACACAATCAACCTAAGTTCTTCATCTTCGGATGAATTTTCCTCACCCATAAAAAATGAACATTTTTTAAACCTTGCATCTCCAACTCCATCACCCAAGGGACCCAATGACTTCACTACTCCACCACCAACAAAATCACCCATTGACCCAACTCCACCAAGTACACCAATCCAAACATCCAAAACTCCATCACCAAAAACACTACCTAAACTTGAACCAATGGAGTTATTTGGGTCTCCTCCAACATCACCACATCCTTTTGTACAAGATCTCAATGATCTTCCACCAAGATCAACAAATCCACCACCTTTGACAAATGAAAAACCAAGGCCATTGGTTGACCAAAATGAGCCTTTTGACCACAATCAACCACCACAACAAGAGTCACAACAACCAAAACCATTGTTGTTTCATCCAATCTTCAAAGACATCCATGGTCCTCTATATGGAGAACCTAAATTTGAAAACTATGATCACCCAACTCCACCACATTCTCAATCCCAATCCTTTGATTCTTTATTTCCTTCTTATGAGGAAATTCAAAGAATGGTCGAAAATCACCTCCATCAAGCAATGGAGCTACAAACCACCTTGCTTGACTCCATGCAAAACCCATCCTCCACTCAAGAAACCAACAACAACCCACCACCACCACCATCATCAAACGACCCGTTTCCACCCACTCATCACCATGTTTGCTCACAATGTTAGCAAATGCTCAAAATAGGTGAAAATATCAAAATGTTGCTTCACCAATTTCAAGATGAAACCCGCTTTGCTATACAACACATCCTTGAGCGTTTGGATGATCTTTCCCACCCAAACCAATCTTAGAGCAAGTTTGGAGGCCTTTTGCCCCATTTAGGAAGTGTTGAATTACTTCTACTTATAGAAGTAGGATTTTCTTTTTCTTTTATTTCTAGGTTATTTTTAAATTTTTATTTTTATTTTTAGAAGTAGGATGATATTTTTCATTTCTTGTCTTTGACTTTTATAAAGTCAAATTTTACTTGGAATGATGTCTTTTTCTACTATCTTTTTTGCATTGTTGGTTGGTTATATATGAGTTGTGATTGTGGTTACTTATATTCTCATATAGTGTGGTACCTACAAGGTTGATTATATGTCATTATCACCAACTAACCATTTTTTTGTAGGTTCAAAATCTATGTTTCCCATCTTGGCACTCATTTTAGGGGTAGTATCGACCAAGGGGGAGCACGTGCATAATTCCGCTTCGCTACTCTTCTTTTTGTTTTGACAAAAAGGGGGAGAAGATATATAAACTTATAAACTTTAAATGATTTTCATCACTTAAGTGAAACAAGTTTAATATAACATTTTTTTTAAGTTTTAACACTAAAATTTGTGAGTTACTTAAAAACAAAGTTTATGTTTTGTCATCAACAAAAAGGGGGAGATTGTTAATACAAATATCGCCTAAAAACGTTATTTATATTTTACGATCTTTGCTAAGTTTTGTTAACGACAAAGTGTAAACTTTAGTTTTTAGTAAAATATAATTTGAGTTTAAATACTTACATAATTAGACATTTGCTACATTTACATTTCATATAAAACACAACATTTTTATATTTCTTAGAATAGAAATGTCACATCCCATTTATGGTAAGTTTGTGTCAAACACATCAATATGCATTTAAGGAAAGATTGTGTGTTTGACTCACCATAAGTCTTCTTACACAAGTATGTGTTTGACTAGAAATAAGTTGATGTGACTTTGGTTGGTTTTGAATGATTTATTGCAAAACTTACTGTCAGACCTGGCGGAACCTTGGAGGTACACGGGCGGAACCCATTTGAGGGTTCCGCCGTATCCGCCAGAGCTGCTGAAAGTCTTGCTATAAATACCAAGCCATTTCTTAGATTTTTCTTTTATCACTTCTCATTATATTTTACACACACATCATTCATCTAACCTATTAACATTGTCATTTGTGTGAAGTTCTCTTGTAGCAAAGAAGTTCACAAGTTCATATAAAAGTTACAAGTACTCAACACAATGTTGCAACACTTGTTAGCTTAACATTATATAGACTTCGTGTAGTTTATACTTCACTTGATTGTGTATATTCAAGTTGTGAGCGGTTAGTATTTTAGGCCTTAAAATACATAGTGTGACGGGAGTTGTTGTACCCTTGTAAAAGAACTAACGGGAGTGGTTGTACTCTTGTAAAAGAACTCGACATCTAGCTTAGTGTCGGTAATCGTGTAAGTGACGTGTAAGGTTTTCTCCGCCGGTGAAAGGAGCTTGTTGACTAGTGATAGAAACTCTCGAGTTGGATACTCGGGGCGTGGACGTAAGGCAAGGAAAAAGAGTCCTTGTAGCCAAACCACGATAAATACTCGTGTTTTGGTTTGATCGTTTCTTTCTTTATACTTGCATATTATATATTGTCTTTGAGTTTATATATTTGATTAAACGGAAAGTTTCAAAAGATAATTAAACGAAAAACCGGTAAAACTATTCAACCCCCCTTCTAGTTTTCCACAAATTAGATTATAATAATTCATATTAGAACATTATTCTCTTACCTTTCAGTCAAGAGAATCCATTAAATCATATCTTTATGAGTTGTTTCTTGCACATGTTAAAGATAACATTTCTCTCACTTGTGCATGGAACAACCTCATATAGTTGATAAACAACACGCCATGCATTTGTTTATGTGATGTAACACCCCCAATTCATGATGCAGTGGAATTCAACTTGGGTGTTACTCGACGGCACAACAGTCATAATAATAGAAAACGATCTCTAACCGAGTCGTATTAAAAAGAGTTATCATTCGAATTTATTCAAATATATCAGAGTTTACATAGTAAGGTCCCAAAAAGGTTCCATGTTTCAAAATACATCAATATAAAGTCTTTGATGTTTTATCGAATGACATAATAGTTTATAGCCTTCTTCCTTTAGTACGTGCCCTTCCGCTCCATTCTTGAGTATCATGGACCTGAAATACATGCTTAAGAGGTCAAAACAAAGGTTGAGTGATATTCATAGAGTTTGTTTAACGGTTGAACACAATATGTTGGTAGTGTGAGTTAATTAGACTCATACTTATGTTGGAAAACAAAACAGTTATTATTATTTACTAAGCTCATGCAACCAATACGTTAACGGGTACCAATATCAATCAGCGGTTTTGTTGCCCCGGTAAGTACTTTGCCGTCATACTTAATGTTTTCAAATATAGTGCATTCGTTTGAACTAATCTGCTCAAACAAATGGGATTCGTCAATCCCAATAGGCCTATTCACAATACTCGCGCTCACTAATACTAGTGATTAAATGGTTCATGATATGGGGCCTAGGATTGGCAAGGTAGGTACTTAGTAATAATAAAACAATCAGGCAGCATACAGTTTCAAAGCATTGTGTTCGGTTTAAAAGTAGCATGTATTCCCCCCAAGGGTTTGTAAAACATTGAAGTAATGTAAAGTGGGGCTATGAACTCACCTTAAGTAAGATAGCAAGTAATGAAGGTAATGGTTGGATCGTGTGGGTTTCTACGAGCAACCTATAATAGAATGTTGCGACTTAGGATCGGAGTAAAGAATATGAATAAGTGCCTATATAAATATCTTGCATTTAGTCCATGATGTGGTATGATGTATAATGTAAGTCTTTGAAAGAAAAGATTCATGAAACATGTATGTTTTATATATCGTTTACTACCGTTCGGGCCGACATAATTCAGAAGTCATGTTAGTAAGCGTTCGAGGAGCCAGGACACTTTAATTCGTAAATCCACAACTTATCTCGACGGCTTACATAATGAACTCCTCACATGAGGCTCCCTACTATTGTAGTAGTTGATAAAATATATAGATATAAGTTTTGATCCGAAAAGTTACATGTCCGATATTTGAATAAACTTAGGAAAGTTTATTTTTACATGAAGATTGTTATTAGGGTAAGTTTCATAAGTCTTGTATGACCATTTTTCTTTGTAATAACTCATGGTTCTTTTAAGTGAAGTAGATCCAAATTGCTTGTTCAAGTTATCGTCAATTCCTTGTTTCATGTTTTCGCCTAAGTAAGTTTGTATGGTCATTTAGTCATGGCCTTGCCATGACCTTTGGTCCTTGTTCCATGGTCATGAGACTCAACCTTGGCTCTTGCCATGGTTGTGGTCTTGATTATAGGTCATAAGACCTCTTGTTTCTTTTAAAGTATAACCATAATATAGTGACTTGTATATATGTAAATAGCTGTTAAGAAACTGAGAAATATCTCATTCGTTATTGATTTTCTGGAGACGTACTCCTGAGTTTTTGAAGAAAACGTGATTCCGGACAACTTTCGTGCTTTAACTTTTTCATGAAACGGACCAGAAAGACCTCTTTTTGCGTGTTTTAGGTTCTGTCACAGAAACTATTTTGGCAGTTTTGCCGGAAAGTTTTGGTAACTTCAAATCGTCATAACTTTTGACTCGTATACTCGTTTTAGGTGGTTCAAGTTGCTACGGTTTCCTTGTTAGGTCCTCTACTACAATATGTAATGATCCAATATCATAATTTTACCATTTTGATCAGGTCTTACCAAGAAAGTCACTAGTTTACTTGTTTTAATAACTTATCTTAACAATCAATAATAATAACTTGTTTTACTCATTTTTATACATCATGGACATGAATACAAGACATAATATAGCATGAATAATATGTAAATGATATGAACATGATTATTTAACAAGAAGCATGTTAGGGTTTGGCTTACAACTTTTGGCTTTCAAAGATGAAAGGAAGTTAACATGTAAGGATAGGACTTTGATAGACTTTAACTTCAACCCACTTCACTTCATGCAATCTTTCTACTCTTGTAATCTTGAAAGAGAGATGATGAAAGTTGAGGTGACTTGAGTGGATTCAAACTCAAGAGAAATCACCAAAGTATATGAGGTTTGGAAGTGTTTTGATAACCTAAAACCAAACTAGGGTTTCTACCTTGAATCTTGCTTGAATTTAGAAGAAATAAAACTAAGTATGGAGTGTTGTGGTGTGAGGTATGGACGGCAAACACAAGGGGGGAGGGGGGCTTTTATAGTCCTTAGAGGAGGTTACAAAGTTGGATTTGACAAAGGCTTACATGACAAGGTTATACACATGTAACACATCCATGATCACTTAGCTTAGGATCAAGCCACACCAAGGGTGACTCCCCCCCCCCCTAATGGCGGTTCACAAGGCTAGGGGGTGAGGTGTGCTTGGCTTGATAATATCCTAAGTATTAGGATGAGATTTGACTCCGGGAAATGCCAACCGTAAATGATTAGGCCTCAAAACGTAAAACCGGGTGTCGTAAAAATATGGAACTTGAAAGTATTGTTAAACATGTCCATAAGTTCCATAATAAAATATAAAATGAGTGGTAGGTTCCATTTGGGTGGTAAAACCCTGCTAAAACTGGAAACACGGGTCTAAAACGCGTAATACGTAAAATGTACGAATATTGCGTAAAATTGAGAAAAGTAAAATGTTACTTTTCTAATAGGATATAAATGATTTAAAATGACTTATAATGTCTAGACTGGGCTCAGTCTAGTGTCGGTTGGTATTAAATGTCTTTTAGACATCAAACCGTAATCCTAAAAATCAAGGAATGACTTATAAAATCAAGGAATGATTTTTGGTCAAAGGAGGAGGGAAAAATATGTTGACTTATTCTAATAAGTTGAAAACTCAAATCATCTTAGAAACGCGGTGCAAGTATAGGCTAAGGTTACGGCTGAGTAAAAACGCTTAAAACTGAACATTCCAGTTTTTCACGGCCGAGGTTTATTTTGGTCATGTTTTTTTTTTTCAGTCATGATTTATTCTCAAATAAATCATGAGTGTGTCAAACATTTTTCTGATGCGGGGTCACTTAACGCGGTCGAGTTTCGTTGTGCGTAGAATTTCTGAATGACGTTTTACCCTAAAACGTGTAATTCCTTAATAACTTTCACGAAAATGATCTGACGAATGTCAAACATTTAATTTGTCATGGAAATGATTTATCAGTCGAGAATATGAAATAAAAAATCAAATTTCGGGAAAATAACTCGTAAAAATGAATAGTAAAAGTGAATAGTGAAATTTTCCGGGAATAGTAATTAACCTGAAATTGCGAATTGTTACATGTGATCAATATGATTGTGTCATAGATTTTAGCATAACAAGTAGTTATAGAACAACAATGTTTAGTAAGGAAACGTACAAGACTATCCTTAAAAGTATGAGTGTCTACACCTGGAAAGTAATTATCTTTAGCTACCAAGATGTCAAAGCTTGTAACTCCCACTGAATTAAAGATCATTACAATGATTCCTTATTCAGTAATAAGTACACAATACTCCCACTGAGTTTGACAACATTGTATGTGTTTCATATCCAGTGAAAACAAATATTGTGCTTTTAACTTTCCTACAACTTTAAATGTCCATACGTAACAATTATTTATGCACTAAAGTGTGTATTCTACTTTGTAAATGATGGACTATCCACCAAATGCTATTAACTTGAAAAATTAGGCATGCCATTTCTTCCTTAAGAGGTCTACCATCCCACAATGTATGTAGCACCTTTTAAATAGTCAAAACAACTAGATGAATAAACTAGTTTGTCTTTTACCAATTTGCGGTAATTAGTCTAGCTTCTAATTATAATAACTCATAAAATGTCATACATAATTTTCTGTTAACCAAATATCATATTTGTTACTAAGAATTTAATCACCGAATGAGGATGATGAAATTCCTATGGAAAATATGCAATTATCTTAACTATTAAAAAATTTGCTATGAGTTATATTAGAATTTAGACATATCTAATATTCCTATTATCCTTTTTCATTCATGAAAAGAAATAGGATTGTGACTCACTCTTCTTTCATAGAAAGGAGACTTCTTTTGTCTTTTAAGTAAATTATTCTTAATCAAACATTTATTTGAAAACAGAACGAGATCAATTTACCAAAGCCCAAAATGCGTTTACGGTTTTAACGTTGCATTAACACATTAAAATGAATTACAAAATTCAATTTCTGTATTTTTGATAATTAGGTCTTTAAGAAAATAAAATACCTATTGGTAAATATTCATATAAACCTTAGTATTTTCTTAAAGCTAGGATCCTAATTGACATAGTACCATTACATCAGTTGATCTGCTAGTAATGATAGTATTCAACAAGGTAATTGTCGAACAATAATTGCCAATATCATATTGCAATTCCTAGATCATTATGGGATTTACATTCACAAAATCTTTTGCAATGTAAGCATGTTTTATCCTCATCTAATGCCTTGAGTCCAAGTTCTCACTTCCTACGTAATTTAAGTCGTCTAACTTAAAAACTTCAAACCCATAATTCCATTACATCAGTTGATCTGCTAGCAATGAAATTATGAAATTTACCTCTCCATTGCAATCTAGCCAAGCTCTCACATGAAGTAAACTACAACTTCAAATGTTCTTAATTAGATGGCATTCGACTTAATTTTATAAGGGTATTAATTTTGATGTGTAATCAAAATAATGTATGAAGAAGCATGTATACAACTTCATAACATTGGTTTTACAAAACAATTTAATTACCAATTCACTAAGATCAAATTAACAAAATTTTGATTGAGGTATTGGGTTCACCAATTAAAGAATTACTAATAGTTATCATCCACTATACCGTACATTTGCACAAGCCCTAAAGCTTAGTGTTTCGGGTAATCATAGTGGAATTGTAGTCAATTCACCCTTAAGATGATATTGTATGTAAAATAGTGATATAGGTAAGTCTAGATCGGCACACAAGCGGTTGTAGAGAACCGGTAGGAGCATGATCTTTAAAAACCCATCTCTACAAGCACATTGTATGGAGATTTATGTCCGCCTTTCACACACTATTGTACAAAAACATCAATCAACTAAACCTTGTAAATTTGACTCTTAAAACCAAAACAAATTTTGCCATTTATTTAGTCCATATTATTTTTCTATTCAAAAATTACCCTTTTTCGTTTATAAACATGTCTCACATAAATAATAAACAAAAAACAAGTAATGCATAATAAAAAAAAAAAAAATAACACAACTAAATAAATATATATACATGACATAACAATTAAATATGTATAAAATATGTAGCCACATGCAAATTTAATTCAATAATCCTATTAATAATCAAATCTAGGTGTATAATGTATTTATTCAATTAGAGCTTTCTTCTTCAAGGTAAAAAGAGCCACATACATCGATGAATCTATTGCGTAAGCCAAAATTAAATAAACACCACATAACACGTAATTGATTACTTAATATTGGAGTCTTCCTCAATTCGACATCTATTAATAAATTTACATGTTTCGATATAACTTAACAATTTAATTCATATATCCAATTTAAACAATTTAAATTTAAATACAATAAAAATACATGCAAACATGCACTTTTCATGGAATGCTTAACAATTAACATATTGCACCAAAATCGTTTACTAAAGCGCATAAACAATTACATGACAATCTTAGGGTTTCTAATCATATTAAAAATCAAAAACAAAACCCTAAAAAACAATGAGGGTCAATCGACCCAACTAAAAAAAATTAGGTTTTGGATGATCTAAACCCTAAAAAAAAGATTAACATGTGTAAACTCAATATTCAATTTTTATGCGTTTTGATAATTAATTACACATTATAACGGCTCATGATGCAACTGTTTGAATTATATAACATGACATGTATAAATATAAATAATAAACATCAAGTAAACACATGCAGAAGCGCTATAACAAGATCATATAACATGTAATCAATTAATCAATAATAAATAGTAAACGCACCTTTGTGATTCTAGCCCGGACAAGAATCAATTAAAAGCAATCTTCAACTTATGAACCCTAATTTGAGTTTATATGGATTGTAAGAATAACCCCTTACATTTTTGTTATTTAATCCAAGATATAACCAATAATGTGGTTATATCACGTTCTTGTACACACGTACTAATACCAAGCAAATGTTTATGGAAGTAAATAATAACAAAACACTTTTTAGAAGATCAAAATCGAATCCCTAAGGATTTAGGGATGTTTGGTCGATTTTGGAACAAGAAAAGAACAAGAGAAAAGCTTTAGGTATTGTGTGTGTAAAAAGATACCCAAAACCTAAAGAATGCCTTTGTATTTATAGTGTAACAAATCTTGGAGCTCAAGTAATGTTTGGGTTGGGCTTCCCCTCCCTCAAACCGATCGACCACACCCTTAATGGGTGTTCCGGAACCTTCTTGACATCCAATTATTTACACAATAAAACTTTCCTTATATTCGTCTAACGGTCGTTAGTCAATTTCCGTTAAATACTAACAGTCATTACGTGTTTTGTTTATTAATAATTATTCTTAACATTTATAAATAATTATTATTCATTTACTCTTCATACGTAAAGTGTGCAATCCCGTGATCTCGAGTTCGATCCTAACACATCACTATTAATTTATGTTCATAAAACTAACAGTATCTTCAAGATGGGTTCCTTGAAGTGGTGAGCATCGTTGTCCATTTGTTTTGAACCCGATACCTCGTCCTACCCATTACTTACCTGGCATCATGGATTTTTCAAGGATCATACTTTTCCAAATACAAATTTTGTATTAGTACATTAGTGACAGATATTTATACTCTTTAGATTTTATAGTTTTATTAATAAAGTATCTTTTCATCCTGTTCTTCAACCTTACTTTTAGAATCGTTTCTAGTTATGCCACATTCATCTTTCCTGTTTTTGAATTCAACTAAAAAGTTGGAACCACCCATATATATAAGCTTGCATTATGTAGGACTGAAAGATGACCATAGTGATTCAAGTTTGACAAGTGAATGAATCTCGAAAGATTCACACATTTGTTATTTGTTTTGATTTTTAATAATTGTGTAATAAACCGAAAAAAAATACATATAAAAGTAATTTTAGTTGACATTTACGAGTGAAACTTTAGTTTTAATAAAGCGTCTCATGAATAAAAGTTATATAGATAGCACAAAAACCGTACCACTCAAAAATAAAATCCACCCCAAAAATGTGAGGTTCGCCTTTAGATATTTAGGAAAAAGCATTCACCTTGAATGATTATGAGTGTACCGGTAGTATATAGATTCTAGAATTTGATTTAATGATGCATTCAGAGATCGCTAATGATATAACATTTGTATGATTAGGATTGACTAAATGATAAATGACATTAGGATAACTCTTGTTTTAAACTTGTTTATTATAATTACATTGGCTACATTTGTCAAGTAATTACCCAAAAGAGTAACATAAGTTAATAACAATAAATAAAATATAAAAAGAACACACAAAACATTTTATGTTATTTAACAAAACCTTGACAACAAAAGATATTCTTTAACATTATTAGTGATATAGCATCAACTTTTTTTAGAGTAGTGATTGAGAGACCTAAAAGATGTGTCTAAGCCTATGTGGCATTATATATCCTGATGGCTGCATCCATAAGACCTACTTTTCACAAATCATCACTATCATGCCACACATGTTTAGGCAAACAATTAAGCCTCCTAATAATTTTCCTTTTCTTTATAATCAAAAGAATACATCACATAAAAAAAAAAAAAGCAACCCTTAATCACATAGAAAAGTGCCAAAGTACATACCGTACTCCACATCCATGTACACACAAAGAGACCTCCTTGCATATACCATCAAAAGATTAGATGCTCAGTGTTATCAAATTTTGGTTTTTCTTAATCACTCATTGCAACAAAAACTTATCAAACTTTTGGACTTTATTTCAAGATTATATATAGTTTTACATCTCTAATGGCGTCAGCTTATGGATCCTGACTCCGTCAGCTCGCCGTAATTAGGGTTTCGTCTTGTGCAAGTCGCTGTTTTGACGGCGTCACTTAATAAGCCCTGACGTCGTCACCTTCATCCTGATGCCGTCTCTTAGTGATAGTTTTGAGCCGTCTCTTGTTGACTTAAAACGTGACTCCCTTATTCAAATAACACCTAACCGGATGGTGTAAATTCTTGATTTATTTCTGAAGCAATGTGTGTTAAGTTCCATCTAGCTCCAATAACAAGTGACGGTGTCACATTGTAATGCCTGACGTCGTTAGCCTTCATTTTTCTGATAGGTTTTCGCGACTTTATTGTTTTCTTCACTTTTTTGTCTAATTACGTCCAAAAATCGCCAAATTCCATATTTCTCGTCCCAAGTATTTAAAATGCAAAACAAAATGATTTGAGGCAATACTTAATTATATAATTACGATTTTGGGCTTAAATGACCCATTAAAAAGGTATCAAATAAATCCTTATCACTTTCCTTCTTGGGCGTTGCGATAATTATTTCGAATTACTTGAAAAGGCGCAAGCTTTGGTTTTGTTTGCAACCACGTGCCTATCCTTTCAACTGTCGTTCCAAAGTTCATCGGGATTCATGGGTCCACTTGTGTACGTGTTCTATAAATATTGGGAAGCCTTTTAAAAAGGGTTTGGGTATATATATATAGCCAAAAGATATCTAAAATCTTTTTTCCTTTCCACTTCTACTCTTGAATATTTTTCTGTTCGCTTTTTCTTGTCCTTCCAGTGTGAACCGTGGTAGCCCCATTGAAGGCGAAGCCAGGATTTTAAGTGAAGGGGCCGAACTTGACGTTATTAATAATAGTAGTATATATACATCGCACCAAAAATGAATCTATAGTTTTTTAACCCACCATTCAACCTAACACGTAATAATTAGGAGCTGATCCAAATTAGAAAAGAATTATTTGATACGTAAATTAATTTCGGTGCTTTGAGATTGGTAAAGTTATTTGTTTATGAGTTTTTATCAAAAAAGGGTAATTGCAAAAACCAATAAGAACATATCTTATGGCCTCAATAATTACCTAACAAAGTGAGCTTATAAGGGTGGCTTAGCACCCACTAACTAGATCTGCCCCTGCCTTTTATGCGAATGATTCCTTTGCTTATGAAGATTTGGTAATCTTCTCCTTCGTAGTTTGACCCTTTTTTCTCTTTGTCTAGGCGTTCGGTAAAGATATTTTTTGAACTTTGACTAAAAGGTTATTGTAAACAGATGGTTCTAATTTTTCATTTCTTCGAGAGAGGGGTTACACCTTTCTTCAAAGGTCCAACATTGTTTTGTTTTGGAGTTTTGGGACACTTATTATCGACTGTTTGCTTGATTTTTTTGGTCTCTATTTTTCCTTGGTCATTGTGACTTGGCGTTTGGAGACTTCTATTATCGATTGTTTGCTCGATTTGTGTGGTCTCTACTCCCCTTTTTGTAGGAAAGGTTTTTCCCACATGGTTTTATCAAAATACTAACGAAATGATATAATTTTCTTATATAATAAAAGATTTATGTTTTTTTTTTAATATTATTATAAAATTAAAATACAATACAATTAGTTTTATAAAATTAAAATACAATACAATTAGTGGTGACTAAGATCTAACAAGATGTCGCCACGTTGCATCAGGTGAAATTCCCAATCTATTTTAGTGTTTCCGTAACATTTTAATAAAACCCCTAGCTTTGTTTCTGAGCCCCCGTTCATTTGACAACAAAAACACCATCCTCTCATCCAGTTCTCAAATTTCGATCTATCAACACAATAGAGGTATTCATAATTTATCATTTATGCGTCCTTTTTTACTATTTGAAAAGCTTCTTGTTTTGAACATTTGATTGATTTTTATCATACATTTTTACCACATCTTACTAAATTTGTTTAATCATCATGTATTTAACTTAGATACGGTGATTAGGTTAATTCTGTGGTATCTGATCATTTTGTTTGTTAAGAGGTTGTTTGTTTAAGGTTTAGATTGATATTTAAGGTGTGTTTTCTTATTTATTTTGAAAAGTTAGGTTGATCATCTTTTGTTAGGTGACTGTTTTCTGATTGTCGTTGTGGCTGAAGAAGTGTTTGTGATTCTATTAGTTTGAGGTCGTTTATCCTATAACTCTATTAGGTGATTGTTTTAGTAAATGAACTCTTGATTGTATTCTAATTTGTAGCAAAGTTTAGTGATGAAAAACCTACTATATTAGGTATTTTGTGTGAGGCACATAGGTCAAATTTAAAAAGGAGATATCCGGATTTTTTGTTAAAACTAGACGTGGCTAAGATGTAGTCAGCTATATTACATTATCAAGACTACTGAAGTTCCATCATGTCTGGGAACGTCTCTAGAGGTCTTGTGAAAAGGATGAAATCATATAATTTGTTGGTATATCTGAATCTGATATATTTTATGTATGCATTATTTTCACAAGATTACACACTAAAGAGATGGTTCAGATGTGATGGAACAATTTTGATTTTGTAAACGAGGATTGCTAAAGAATTAGAAGTATCTAATATTCTTATATGTGGAATATCACATACGCATGAACCCCTTTTAAAAAGATCATTAAGATCCTCTTTCTGCTAATCGATTAGATTTGGTTCCGCATTGTAAAAGACATCCATGAGTTCATAACGGTACATATATGAGGGGTCTAAATCTTATTTGGAATCACTTTTGCTGAATTATTTGGTTTCAAGACTCTACTCAATTCAATATAAAGCATTCTCTCAAATTCCTATTCTCTAAATACAACATAGGTAATGTCATTTATCATTTTTTTTTTCTGGATCGATACTATTGTATCTTGAACATTTAATTGAAAATTTTCGTACATGTTTTACCTAATCCTTTTTAATACATTTAACTTGGATCCAACAATTAATTATACTAAACTTTGGTTATCTGATCGCTTTTCTTTTGAGACTATGTTTGTTTAAGGTTTAGATTGTGTACTGTAAGTTAGAAATTTAGTTTATTATTATTATTATTATTATTATTATTATTATTATTATTATTATTATTATTATTATTATTATTATTATTATTATTATTATTATTATTATTATTGAAATGTAATTTTTTATTTTATTTTATTTTTTTACATAAAATTGGATAGGAGTCTAGACACAAGATGTGCTCCCACTCCTTTCTGAATACAAAAACTAACTCTATTAAAGATAAAAACACCACTTTTAGCATTATTTGAGTGGCTGTTGGCAATAGATTTAATTCGTGAAAGTATGTCCAAAGCCTCTGTATCGAATTCCCCGAATGTAGAAAAAGCAAATGGTGTGAACTTGTATCCGTTGTCCTCACATTTGGATGCATACTTTCTCCTTTTCTTCTCCACAGTATTGTGCAAGGCTACCCCAGGAGCCCATGAAGTCGCCTCAATACCAGCAAATGGAGAGATACCGGTCACATCCACGCATGCATCTTTACCTTGAAGCCAATTTAATAATAGCAAGGCTGCAGGACGCAACTCATTCCCATCCTCCGAAAGGAACCCCATATATTATTATTATTATTATTATTATTATTATTATTATTATTATTATTATTATTATTATTATTATTATTATTATTATTATTTGGTGTGAAAAGCTAGCTTGACCATTTTTGCCATGAGTGACTAGTGACTATTTTGTGATTGACGCTCTGGATAAAGAACTCTTTGTGATTCTGTTAATATGAGGCTGTTCATTACTGTGATATAATCTAACTATGTGATTATTGTGGTTATGATCAGCTCCTGTTTCTTAATTATATTAGACTATTAGACATCAAATTGTAGCAAACTAAAAGTTTTTAGAAACCTACTCTTTTAGCTATTTGTTACTAGTATATATTTTAGGGATAATCACCAAAATAGATCGGGCAACTATGGTGAATTCGGTTCCTGCCCTCAGATCTAAAAATGTCTTTTTTAGACAAGGCAACTGGGCAACTCGACACATATGATGACTAGTGCCCCCAGTTGCCCAAAAATTGGCGGCGGTTGCCCAAAAACCTGACAGACAATCAACACTTGTCACTTGCAGAAAGTGACACTTCATCGGTTGCCCAGTTGCCCTGTCTAAAAAAGACATTTTCCGATCTGTGGGCAGGAACTGAATTCACCATGGTTGCCCGGTCTATTTTGGTGATTATCCCTGTATGTTATAAAAGATCTCTTGTTTATGAAAGACGGGGCTATAAGGGAACTAAAATTGTATTAGTAATGAGGCTTATGTCATCTTCTAAAAAAGGGTTCCGCAAATGCCAAATGGGGATATATACGATCTTTTTTGTTATTTATTTATTTTTTATTTTTTAATTTAAAAAAAGAAAAAAAAAGGTCTTGAGCTATTTGCACTTGCCAAATGCAACTACTGAAGTTCCATTACTTCCAGAGACATGTGCGTAGCATAGTTGGTCTTGTGAAAATAAAGCAATCATATGATTTGTTGGTTTATGGATATGTTGTGTGCTTTTTCTATTTTTACAAAGGCAACACACTAAAGAGATGTTGGGTGGGATAGAAAAGTTTGGATTTTGTAAATGTTAGTCGTTAGTTGATGAAGTATTTGTTAATCTTATTTGGTCTATACAGCCCCCTCTTCTAAAAGATGATCCAAACCCATTTTCAGATGACTGAAAAATTTTTATCCCCTGTTTATGAAGACGTCCAAGTTTTCATGATGGTAAACGGTGATCAAATGTCTGGATTATATGCTAGTCAAATCTCTTCAACTTTCTTCAAAATTATATCTTGAAAAATATAACTCAGAGTCATAAAGTTATCATTTTTTATCATTTCATATTGATCTAGTTTTTAAAAGATTTTTAATTGATTTTCATAACATCCTACTTGATTAGGCATTGAAACGTTAAATAAATAGAGATGTTATTTAGTGCGAGCTAATTAATAATCTATGGCTTATTTGCATTCTGTTGATATAGCTTTCGTATAGTCAGTAATTTGTTTAAAAATTTATGAGATCTGGAGTTTAGAATAATTTTACCACAGAAGTTCATTGGCTATATCATGTCTAATTAATGAGCAGAAACAAACATTATTTCATGTGGTAATTGATTTACCTGACAGCTTATCACAATGCATAGTTTTACTTGGCTGGTACGGTAGTTTACTATATTCAGATTGCAAAGTGAAAATTTTAGCACTACAAAAACCATTCACTTTTCATTTTCTGATGTCGTTTTTTTTGGGGTTTCATCAGGTATGGATCACATGGATACCTTTTGATGTAAGCATCAGCTATCAGCTCTAAATGTCATAAGTCCATCCAAAAAGGTTCTAACTTATTCCAGATCATTGACCTGATCACGTTCATCTAGTATCCACGATTTACTTTTTCTTAGAGGTTTAAATTATCATTGGCCATATATAGAAATGGATGTCCGTTTAAGAAATCACCATTCCTATCTAACACACCTTCCTGATACTTGGTGTGAGGCATATAAATAAATTTAAGCAGATATATTGTTTGTTGAATTTTTATTTTTTTCAAATTGAGATTAAAATGAACCAGTTATTTGGAATGCGGATTTCTTTATCTTTTCTTATAGAAAGGTTTCGCATATGCCATGCCAGGTTGTTTACTTTTTCGGTTTTGTGCAATTCACATTTTCCAAATGTGGACTGTTGAGTTTCCATCACGTGCAACAACATCTCTAGTGCGTAGTATTTAGAAAACAAATAAAGCACATAATTTTTGGTATATCTAAAATTTAGTGTTGCTATCTTTACACGAGACTGTAAAAGATGTTGTTGCATGTGGTGGCGGTATAGCAGTTTACATGTTACGAATACGGATTGCTAAATAATGAGGTATGACTTACTAATTACTTGGTATTCTCATTCGGCATATGCGGGAACCCCTTTATTATAAGATGATAAAATAAAGCTCCTTTTGTTTACTAATTTAAATTTAGTCCACATCTGAAAAAGACTCATTTTTGGGTTCATGATGGTGAACAGGAATGCTATATCTTATGTCGGAATCAGTTTTACTGGATTGTATCTTATTTAAGAGTTATATGTTTTATGTAGATTTTACTGGTTATTATCGTGAAAATTATAACTAGGGCAACAAAGGTCGTTTGTCAGTTGATTATTTAAAGCTAATGCAGTTTAATGTAGATGCAAGTCTTGTAAGATTGGTTTATAAGTAATTTAATCTATCAAACAGTTGTACTGGATCTATATAACATCTTACTTGATTAGACATGCATAATTTGAAATAACTAAAAAGGAGGATGTTTCAGAGTTTTTATCGTTTTGCTTTCATTCAGTCATTCTTTTTGTTTAAAATATATGACATATATAGTTTAGATTGATTTTTATGATCTTAGCTAACACCAAATTCCATTATGACCATATTAGTCTAGCTTAAAACGAAATCCTGTGTATAGTTTACATAGTGCATTTTTTTTTCTAATTATCTGCTTCTTTGCTTGAACAGATATCGGTTATGTAAATACCTTTTGATACTAGCAACTTCTGCCATAGGCTCTAAATCTCATAAGTCCATCCGAAAAGGTTACTTCTTCTTCAACAGCTATCAATCATGTGGATACCTTTTGATCTAATTTCATTAATCTAATCAAGAGATTATCTTGAATTATCACCAGCCATACATAGAAATGGAGGTAGGTTTAAAACATCACAGGTCCTCTATCACACACCTTTCGGATGACTCTTTGTATCTGATATTCGAAAAACTAGACACAAAGCTTGATCGAGAATCTTTTGGTCTAACTTGCCACCATTTTCTTGATATTCAAAATTCAAGTCTTAAATGCTTGAAAATTGATTCCATGCGTCGCCCTCCTTTCAACCAGACCATGGATTCATCTATGCTTGATAAATTGCTGAACCGTTTTAGGCAATTAGAGTCATTATCAGTGAATCTATGCATGGATGTTACCGATCTAGGTTTAAGTCAATTGCAAAATTATGGCTCTAAGTTACACTCTCTTTATCTTGATGATCTCTTTAATGTCACCAACAAAGGAATTTCTTATATTGCTTCTGGATGTCCATTGCTGTCTGTTATCAGTATTTCTTTTTGTAAAATTACTGACACAGGATTAATAAAATTATCAAAATCCTGCAAGTATCTAAAAGAAGTGGATCTTTTTAAATGCTCTAAGATAACTGACAGTGGAATTCGGTCTCTCAACAAAAATTGTCGTCAACTAAGAGCACTCAATATTGGTATGTGTCAGAGAATTGTTGGAGCAGGCTTTCAAGGGTGTTCACCAACATTGGCTTGTTTAAAGGCCGATAGATGTGTGTTGAGCTCAACTGGTATTACAGAAATGTTAAGTGGAGGTGGTCTCCAGTATCTAAATTTTGGTCTTATTACATGCATCGGGGACAACAGACTCGCAGCAATTGGTGCAGGATTTACTGCAAATCTTAAAATCCTTGATTTTGAAGGGTGTAACTTTGTTACGGATGATGTTGTCTTAAGCATTTCAAAAGGGTGTCCGTTGCTGCAAGAGTGGAACTTATCACATTGTGACCATATTGGGACTTCTGGTTGGTATCCGATTGGATTGTATTGTAAAAATTTGGAAAGACTCCATGTGAATGGATGTTATAGCTTTCATAATGATGCACTACTAGCTTTAGGCAATGGCTGTGAAAGTCTATTGGTAGTTAGCATGCAAAATTGCCCTCAAGCCTATGCAAGTGGGAAGAACTCGTTTATAACACAAAAGAAGGGCAGGATGATCCTTGAAAACGAAGTGTGGTTTATTATTCCACATTGGGCATTTGCAAGAAGGCCTTAATTCTAAGTCGTCAGAATAGTTAGTTGATGAAGAGAGAACCAGAAAAATTAAGAAGACAAGTGGTGTATTCCTTTTATTTTGATAACTTGTAAGATGCCGTTATGGTTTAGTTTTACTAATGTAATCTGGATGTATGTGTGTATGTAGTTTCATGATTTTGAACCTTACCGGATCATGTTTTATCATTTAAAGGCATCTCGTAATTGGAAGTGAAGATGACAGTGATAGTTTGACTATGAAAAGCTAACATCAAATGAGCTTCTCCGGTCTTTGGATGCTTATGGTTAATCCCATCAATGTTTTTGCAGGTTACCATGAGTACTAAACTGCATCTTTTGCGGCTCTTTGGTATCTGATTTTGTCATTTCAATCTCCCTAAATACATGTACAACATATAAAAATGTGTGATCTGCTGTGTAAGATCAACATTTTTTTGCTGCATAAGGGTATTTTGTTTTCAGAACGGTAAACAATTTTTTAAATTCATATCATTTGATTATTAATAAGATAGGACGAAAAACATTAAATCTTTTCACCAGGGTTCTCAAGTATACATTTAAAGAAAAAAAAGTACTATATTTCTTTAGTTAAAATGCCTCATCCCTTAAACTTAGGACCCGTATGGTTTTTTAGATGGGTTTTGATGACGTGTAGTACGGATAGCGGATCTACTGGGCCTGGACTATTTCGTACGAACTAGGCCTAGACCGCATCACGCATAACTGGGCTCCAGCCCTACAAATAAACTGGCCCAGTCCAGAAACCGACAAAACCGGATATAACTAGAGCCCAAGCCACGAGCAAGGCATAGTCCAGACATACAAGGACACATACGGACAATTTGAGTGGCGCCCCTGAAGCATGCTCACGGACCGGCCCCCGGTCCGGAAAATGATCCACGTCTACCAACATCGATTAAGCTGTGGACCCTTGCCCGACAAGGGCCCCATCTCGGCTGTAAAAACGTAGAGGGGGTGAATACGTTCCTTTTTAAAACTTAAAATGTTTGGTATCAAATTCCCGATTAAGTGTGACTAAATATGAATAGTAGTTATGTCACATACAACAAACATATATGTCACTTAATAACAAGTATGCAAGCAAAAACATAACATAAGGTTTAAACGTTTTTAGCCAATTCAGATTATACCGAGGACGGTCCCTTAAATGTTTGGGGACCGTCCCTATATAAAGGACCGCCGCCAGTGAGCAGCTTCTTTCATGAGATTAAGTTTTCTTGTGTTTTGCGTTTCTAAGTTAACTAGTTTATATCACAAGCATACACACAACAAACCACACAAACCTAAATGCAATGCAAGTATGGAAAGTAAAGAGATAGGAAAAGAAAACGCAAACCGGACACAATGATTTATAGTGGTTCAGCACGAAGCACCTCTTCGTCCTACTCCACTCCTCGAGTACCACACTCGAGAGTTACTTCACTAATCAACACGCTCCTTCAAGCGGAACAAACCGTACACAAGCTTACACGAGGTTTAACGACACTAAGCGGAATGTCGAGTTCTAATCCTAGCTAGAACCAATCTACCAAAGCCCACGTGGCCACATGAACAAGCACTTTTGTCCCACTTAGATCGACACACGATCCAAACCTTCAAACGAACGAGCACTCCCGTTCACTTGAACCTTCACCCGATTAAGCCTTCACACTAAGACACACTTGAAACCTTTCTCGATCCAATTCTTCACACAAAGACTCAACTAAGTCCTAACCTAACCACTAGGACATCACTCTCCTCACAACAAATACATGAACTAATCTAGTTACAATACTTCTTGGATCTTCATCTTCTTCCAAGTTCACACACATAACTCTATCCTCGACTCACACACAAGTCGGAAGTATTTACAATATTTACAAGACCTATAACCGTAACACTTGTTACGTTTGTGTGTGGACACCTATAACATCTCGAATCTTCATCTACGTCGAGAGTTCTTCTCTTGCACTTTGCGGAAGAGGAACACACTTTAACATCTCGAATCTTCATCTACGTCGAGAGTTCTTCTCTTGCACATGATGTAGTAGATGAGGGGATCACTTATAAACACATACCAAAAATTTATAGTGATCAAAGATGAAGAAAGAAAGAAAAGGAATTTTTTGTGCTAAGAGGAATCAGTTTTTCTGTTGGAATGGATAAGTATTTATAGCCAGGTCGAGGAGCGTCGGCGGTCCCTTAAGCCTTGCGCGGTCCTTTATCAATAAGGGACCGCCGCATAGATAAGGGACCTCCGCGACAGTTTTTGTCCGTTAATGGTGAAATATTACATGGTGACATTTTATCTGATTTGGGGGGGGGGGGGGGGGGGGGGAGAAATGGCCGTTTTTCAGATTTGAAATTTGAATTTAATTTCTTTAATAAATCATTTTCTTTTAAATACAAAAATACTTTTGTAAAAATGTTTTGTCACATAAAATGTGAAGTTTAGAAAGATAAATTCTATGATCACTTTAACTAAGTTGGTATGGTGTAACAATTCGCATTTTCAGGTTAATTTCTATTCCCGAAAATTTCACTATTCATTTTTACTATTCACTTTCACTATTCATTTTCCGAAATTTAATTTTTATTTCATATTCTCGTGTGATAAATCATTTCCATGATAAAATAAAAGTTTGACACTCATCAGATCATTTTCGCGAAGGTTATTAAGGAACTACATGTTTGGCTTAAACGTCGTTTAAAAATCCTACGCACAACGAAAACCAACCGCGTCAATTTTCCCCGCATCAGATAAATGTTTGTTACACTCATGATTAATTAGAGAATTTTTGATGATTAAGAAAAATGTTACCAAATAGACCCTGGGCCGTGAAAAACAGAAAATTACGTTTTAAGTACTTTAACTTATCCGTAACCTTAGCCTATACCTGCACCGCGTTTTCTGAGACGATTAGAAACTTTCATAATTTGGAAAAGTCAACATATTTTCCCTCCTCCTTTGACCAAAAATCATTCTTTAATTTTGTAAATCATTCTTTGATTTTAGGCTTACGGTTTTATGTCTAAAAGACATTAAATACCAACCGACACTAGACTGAGCTCAGTCTAGACATTATAAGTCATTTTAATTCATTATTATCCTATTAGAAAAGTAACATTTTACTTTTCTCAATTTTACACAATATTCGTACGTTTTACGTATTACGCGTTTTAGACCCGCGTTTCCAGTTTTAACAGGGTTTGAGCCACCCGATGGAACTTACCACTCATTTTATATTTTATTATGGAGTATATTGACAAGTTTAGTCATTCTTTTAAGTTTCACATTTTTACGATACCCGGTTTTAAGTTTCATGACTTTATGACTTACAGTTAGCGATTAACAGGACCAAAACTCACTCCGTAACTTATATAAGCCCAAGATTCATCCACCTAGTCTTCCCTCCTTGTCCATAAACGTGTAGAGGGGACTCACCAAGGCCTTTTTGGCTTGGTGATGAGCCTTGGAATGTATATGGCCTAAAAACAACCAAGTATGCATCATGTGTATACTTTTAAGCCATAGAAAGTCTTATGGTCAAAAATCAAACAAGTATTCACTTATCTAAGCAAAAATATAAACCAAGGCACTATAAATACTCCCTCCCCCTCTTCTTGGTCGTTCATAACATCAAAAACACAAAAACACTCTTCTTTGATCTTCTACTTCAAGTATTATCCAAGAGAATTCAAGCTACAAGTAAAACTACATCAATTCCTTGCAAGTTTAGGTGATCCTCTTGAGTTTAGATCCACTCAAGTCACCTAAAACCTCATCACAAATACTTCAAGAATACAAGGGTGTAGAAGGATTGCTAAAGTGAAGTGAAGCTTGTTCAATCAAAGTCCTATCCTTACTTGTTACTTTCCTTTCTTAGAAAGCCTAAAGTTGTAAGAAACCCTAATACACTTTCTTGCTCAATATCATTCTCATGCTTATTATACTTCATTTATGCTATATATTGTCTTTATATTGTTTTCATGATGTACAAAAACTTTTAAAACAAGTTAAGGGAACCATATGTTAGCTAAATGGACATAAACAAGAAAACTAGTAACATATATTGTGAAATTCGACCAAACTAGTATAACCATGATATTGGACACTTACCTACTGTTAAAGAGGACTTTACAAGGAAAACATAGCAATTTGAACCACCTAAAACGAGTATACGAGTCAAAAGATACGGCCAAAAGAAGTTAGCAAAACCAAAACGCCGAATCTGCCAAAATAGCATTCTGATCAAAATTTGGATTTTTTTTTTAGGCCTTCCGGTCCGTTTCATCAAAAAGTTAAAACACGAAAGTTGTCCGGAACAATGTTTTCATTCAGGAGTAAAGAAGCTCGAACCCTGAAATCGCATAACGAGTGATATTTTTCTTCAAATTCTTAACAGCCCCTTTTTAATACCAAATGACCATGTATTGGTTATGGCTAAGTAAAACCAAGAGGTCTAATGACCTTAAAGCCAAGACCACAACCATGGCTAAGGCCAAGGATGAGTCTCAAGACCATGGTAGCAATGACCAAAGTCACGGCAAAGCCACGGCTAAAGACCATATAACTTTCTAAGTCGAAAACATGAACTAAAGTGTTAGTTGTAACATAATCAACCAATTTAGATCTACTCCATCAAATGACCATGAGACTTTGCTAGTAATATCCATTCTAGGCATAATAAACTCATTGAAAATAACAATCTTTGTTTAAAATAAACTTTCCTAAGTTTATTCAACTATTCGGACATGTAACTTTTCAAGATCAAAAACTTATATTTTCTATCAAATACTACAACACTAGGGAGCTTCATGTGAGGGGTTCCATTTGGGTAAACGGATCGACGAGTTGCTGGATTTATGAATTAAAGTGTCCTAGCTCCTCGAACGTTTACTACATGACCTCTGAATTATGATGGCCCGAACGGTAGTAAGAGATATACAAACTATACATGTTTCATAAACCACTTTTATTCAAAGACTTACACTATATACTAAGTACTACATCATGAACAATATGCAAGACATATATAGGCAATTCTTCATATTCTTTGACATTACTTCAAACCTAAGTAGCAACGTTCTATTATAGGTTGCTCTTAGAGACTTTCGCGATTCGATTACCATTTTCATTTCTCACTACATAACTTAAGGTGAGTAATAGCCCCTACTCTTTTAATTGTTTTGTCAACTCTTTGGGGGAGAATACATGCTCGTTTTTACATAAATGCAATACTTGTTTTACTTGAACATGCTACTTGTTTACTTAAACACCAATTGCCTTACTCAATGTTTGTGGTTTACTCAAATGCTTTATGTGTTTACATGTTACATACTTCATTATCTTCCCATTTCACTAGTATTTAAAAACGTAGTATTATGGCTTCCACTTCATTGTCATCATTATTTAAATGGCATTATTGTCAAAATTGTTTATATAGCGGTATTGCTACATTTATCTTTGAATCTAGATACAAGTATTACTTTTGTTCGCATAAACCAGATCATATTTGGCAGTGGGTTGTAAACACACAGGTTGCAAGTCTTGTATGGGCGGGGCTTGGAACTGAGTGGATTTACGATGCCTTTGCTGGGAAATCATCATTCAAATGTTTTACATTACATTTTTGTCACTAAACTCTATGAACTCACCAACCTCGTGTTGACACTTTAGCATGTATTTTCAGGTTCATAATGAACAAGGCTGGCACGGAGGAGCACGGATATTCAAGAGGGCTATAAATTTTATTATCATTCAAAAACTCATTTAATGTAATTTATAAACATGGAACCATCTGGGACCTCATTTTGTAATCTCTGATATTTATATAATTTGAATGATAAATCTTTTAAAACAACTCAATTAGAGATCGTTTTCTGATGCGTGGGAATCGCAACAGGCTTTACCTCTCGAAGGATCTCGAGAAGCTTACAACCCCCACCAGGCAGTGTACCTGATCGTTGTAGTATAGTATAGTGACAAGTACCGGGGGATTGATCGTTCAGCTTAGGAATAGTGTCGCTAGGATTAGAAAGCCTAAATTACTAGTTCTAAAGGTGAGGGATGATTATTTTTGTATTTTTATGTTTTTTAGAAAGCAATTAAAATCTCGGGTTTTAGAAGAGTGGGCGGAATTAGTTGCTATTCAACTAACCCAAAACTAAGATGCAATCAAAATAAAATAATAAAAATGAAAATAAACTAATTATACTAAGGTTGTGAGCAGTAATTGGAGAAAATGTGTTTACTTAGACTTCATTACTCCCTAGATATCTTTTACACGTTAATTACTTGTTATAATTGCATGGATGACGGATCGTATTCCTTAATACCATTCATGGGGTGGCATACATAACTCCCCAATTCTATGAGCTCTTATCTCCTCCTACACCATGACCCAGCACAACTATAGGGATTGTAAACAGTGGCTCATGCATTAAATACAACCAATAAAGACCTAGTACGCCTCGGTTCATGTTTCTTAAGACGTTCAAGCATGTTACCATTTGGAGATCTGCCAGTTTTCTTAAGCCTAACATATAAAATCATTCATCCAAGAACAAGAATAAACAAGTAATCAACACATAATCAATATCTAGGTTTCATTAGATCTAAGCAAACACAAGGGAGATCTAGCCTAGCATAATGGAATTGAGACAAGAACAAGATATAGACAACCAACACATAGACATATTGATTGAATTAGAAGAACACTTATCTCAATTACAATGCAAGGTATCAAGGGTTTGGAACCCTTGAAAAACCTGTAAAAGTTGCACCAAATTCGTCTTTAGGGTTTCTCCAAAACTTCTCTCTTTTTAATGTAAAAACTAGAAAACTATATATAGGAAAACTGGGCTGACGGCGTCAAGACAACCATGTGACGCCGTCACCTCGCCGCCAAATACTTCCTTGGACGGCCTTGATCTACTTATGACGGCCTATGTGACGCCGTCACCACCTACGGTATTTTATTCTTGGCACTTTGACGCCGTCAGGATGACTTTTGACGCCGTCATCAACTACGGTATTTTATTCTTGATGTCTGACGCCGTCAGGGTGTAACTCTTGACGCCGTCACCTAGTGTTTCCAGCATGGAAAATTGATACTTTGCCGTTTTCTTCACTTTTATGCTCCAAAAACGTCCAAAATGGCTTCTTTTCCAGAATTCACTCTCCAAGTACCTAAAATCACAAAAGGAACGATTTAGGGCAACATTTGATCAAATAAAGTCGGATTCGGGCTTAAATGACCCCTTAAAAACGGATCATTTTTCGCCTCATCATATACCCTTACACTTGAGATTTGCTTGTCCTCAAGCAAATGCGCTTTTATTCTACTCAAAAGACAAGTTAGGGGTCATTTAACACTAATATAAAAGTAATTACAACAAATAATCGTTCCACTAAAGACCAATAGACAAGCACGGAGATCATACACAAGCACCTCACAAATAGTGTTTAGATACTCACATCTCTCGGGTGTAATAAAGTAATATAACATTATGGAAATGGAAGATATCTCTCACTACCTGTCATAGCAAAATAGATTACCATAGGCTTGGGAAAGGATCAAACCTCCACCACATGGCGTAAGCACCTAGGATAAACTATCAAAGAGGTCTTTTAAAGGGTTGTAACGTTAGGTATAGGGATATGAATTACATGGTTTTGTTGGATAAAGGAAGTTTTACTGGTGGCGAGTTAACAATCTTGGTTAATTACATGTACAAGATGGCATTGCTAAGCCAAGACTAGACTCGACTTAAGCTAATAAATGAAAAATAACAAAAACATAAAATGAACATAGAATAAAAAGGGATGGTAGTCCGTATGTTTTTTTCTCTTTTTCTTTTTTTTTTTTTTTTTTTTTTTTCTTTCTTTTTCTTGTTTTTTCGATTTTTTTTTTTTTTTTTTTTTTTTTTTTTTTTTTGCATACACTCTTACCCTACCATCCAAAATAATACATCATAGGGGATGAGAATTCCCCTTACACTTGAATCTTTACATACTTTACATTAAACTAAACTAATGACTCGAATTAAGAAAATCAAAACACTTGGAGCACTTTTAAAATTAACGTACATATGGGGGTAATAAATGATGTTCTTCCCCATTACTCCATAAAATAAGTACTTACCCATGAGTCCCAATCGTCCCAAAACAATATGTACAAGGATATGACTCGACTTAGCAACCATGTAATCAATTAGAAAGTTAACTTAGGGTTTAACAAATAACAATAATGCACTAAAAATGAGCGCATACACGGAAGGCTAAGGCGATTTGGGTGTACATTTAAGTGGGGTGTAACAAATTCTTCCTTTAAGTAAGATGCTTAAAGTTAGAAACGAAAAGATAGGCTCGGAGGGGTGTACTAGGGGTTTCGTGTACTAAAAATGAGTACAACGCTAAGGGTGTGGGAAAAATTAGTTGACTTAACTAGCCAAGTAATATGACTTAAATGGTCAAGTAATTATGATACGGGTTTAACACAAGGGCGATCCTAATGCCTCTTATCATGTAGTAAATCCTACCACACGAATGTAGTCTCACTAGCGGTCTCGGGATGCATCACTAACGCAAGTTCTAGAATCTAAATGCTACCGGTACACTCATAAGCACTAATAATGAATGCTTTTCCTATCAAATCTAAAGGCGAACCTCACATTTTTGGGTGGAAAATTTTTCTGAATATACGGTTATGTGCTAGTCATACGATCTCCTATCCATGAGACGCTTGCTATGGCTAAAGTTTCACTCCTAAATGTTGTAAAAAAATTTAAATTTGGCGCTAAAATTGCACTAACAAGTATTTCTCATAGTTTTATTACACATCTACCATTAAACAAAACAAACTCAAGCGAAAGTGCATATGTAAGGTATCATCTTTTTACCCTCCCCTTACACTTAAGATGAACATTGTCCCCAATGTTCAAGTAAAGAATGTAAAAGTGAAAAAGTAAAGAGAATGAAATCAAATACTCCCCTGATTCGCTCGGTATGGATTATAGGTTGGCCAGGTTAAATCTTCTTCCAAGAAAACGAACAATCAAAGCTTCCCTTCCAGAATATAAATCATCTCCTTGTCAAACATAACCTGTAAATCCTGACAAAATAGACAAGACAACCTCGCGTAAAATCGGCGGCATCCTATATAAGTTACTAAATCCTAGAAAACAAAGTAAGATATAATGCTTGTGGAATGAAGTTTGCAGATTTCCTGGAGATTATAAAACTTAATAATTCACAAAAACCATAAGACTCCGTTAGAAAAACAAAACTGGTAAAATTTCCAGATTTTTAACTCCTGACGCCGTTAAGAGTAATACTCTGACGCCATCAGAATGGACCTGCAGAAATTATTATGTTAAGTTTCCGGAAAATTTCTGGAAAAACTTGGTCCTACTTCCTGGAAAATCCTGCAAAACTTCATTGTGACTCAATACAAGCATTTGACTCTTAACAAATACGAATATACATGTTCATTTATTATTGTGGAGAATCATGATCAGTTTGTTTCTTAAAAAACATATTTGGGGTTTCCCCTTACACTTATCTTTTGCAAAAATACTTTTAGGTTGGAGTTAAGACTAGGCCAAACAACATAGTAAAGTATTTTCACGTTTTAATTGAGAAGCATGATCAACCAACAATAAAAATAAAACATGCATACGGAAGCAAATAACAATCAAACAAATAAAATCACACAAAACATGGGTTGCCTCCCAAGAAGCGTTTTTCTTTATTTACGAGTCTTGTAGCTAGACTCAAAGTCATGGGTTACTACGTGATCTCATCATTGGTTCCACTCTCTAGGTCGTCTTCTAAACCAGTTTTGTATTCCGGACCTAGTTGCAAGCACTCTTTGTAGAAACCAAGCATTCTATTTCTAACATACTCTACTCCCCTACGTCTATCCTCCTCATTCCTATAATAAGCCGCTTGCTTGTGTTCTTTTTCGAAATTAGAGAGAAGGCGGTATTGTTCGATCTTGTAGGGCATTTGATAAGCAACCTCATCATTCTCTTCCTTAAATCTAACTATCCCTAAATTCGGATCATAACTCATCCTAGTGGCCTCAACAAATGGTTTTCCGAATATTATTTGACTTAGGCAAGCATCTATCACCGGACGAGTGTCTTCTACTATCATGAAATCGATTTCATAGATAAGATTTCCTATAATCACATGCAATCCCTTCACTCTTCCTGCAAAATTACTTATCAGATTCTTACCGGGCATCATCCTAAAATTGAGTTGCTTCTTCATCACCCAATTGTAATAAGTCCTAGTCATGATGTTCACGGGTGATCTAAGGTCGATGTAAGCTTTCCATATATGCATGTGCCCAATATTGCATGGGATGTTAATGTTAGAGGGGTCTCCCATCTTGATAAGGGGGTCGCCAAAGATATATGTTCTCTCGGGACTATCAAATAAATCCTTATGGTATTCCCGTTCTTCCTTGGTTGGCAACTTATCAAAGTATTCTTCTATAGGTTCTACCTCCTCTAGTTCCTCATCCTTATTAACCTCAACTTCCCTACTCTCATCCTTACTATCGGCTTCTATTCTAACTTCATCCTTGTCACTCTCCTCTATCTCCTTATCTATTGGTTTAATGGTGACAACATTGACAAAGTGGACATGTTTGGATGATGAGGGGTCCTTAATTTGGATTCCACTATTGGTGTCCCTAGTGTCCTTCCTAGGTGTGATTAATGCTTGGTTGTTGAGGGCTTTCAACAAGTTGTCAATCTTGTTGGTCATCTCCGTTTGTTGTTGGTTGAATTCGGTTTCAAACCTAGCTATGCGGGCTTCTTGAGATGCCATGAACTTTGACATCAATCCTTCAAGATTGTTGGTACTACCATAGTTGTTAGAAGGATTGTTGTTGAAAGTACGGTTGGATGGTGGACCGTTTGGTTGGTAACGATTAGGTGGGTTGGATGAATTGGGTTGATTTTGTTTCCACCTAAGGTTTGGGTGATTTTTCCATGAGGGGTTGTATGAATCACCGTAAGTGTTTGGCTCGGGCTTGAAAGTGTACCACTTATCTCCCGCTTCGTCGGTACGCATGGATGCGTAGTCCGCAAAAGCTGTTCCGGGGAGTTCCACACAATCACGAGTGTCATGGGGACCACTACATAATTCGCATGAAGAAGTGATTTTGTTCACTTGGCTTGAAGGCTTAGGAGCATCGTAGGATTTCATGAGAAACTTGACTTGGTCCTCAAGTTCCATGATCCTACGGTCGGGAGTGCTAGAATTGTTCGAAGGCAAAGATATTGCCTTGACTGTTTTGTTCAAGTCACGGGGATCATTCCAACTTTCGTTGTCATAGAGAGCAAGATCTTCTATGAGTTCCCATGATTTTTCCGCACTAAGATCACGTAGCTTACCACCGGCCGATTGGTCAATGGTTCGCCTCGTGGGGATGTCGATATGGTCATAAAAAATTTGGACTTGGAGCCAAAGATCTATGCCATGATGAGGGACTTTTTGGAGTAAGTCCTTGAAACGAGTCCATGCTTCATAAAGAGATTCATTTTGACGTTGTTGGAACATCAAGATGTCATTCCTAAGCTTAGTAGTTCTTCCCGGTGGGAAAAATTGAGCAAGGAAACGAGTGGTGAGATCATCCCATGTGGTGATGGATCCCGCGGGTAAACGCTCAAGCCATTGACTAGCTTGATCCCGTAGAGAGAATTGGAATAGGCGTAAACGGGTAGTCTCTCTAGTTTCAACACCTAGGTCTATGGAATCTACGATTTTGAGAAAGTCCTTAAGATGTTGGTTTGGATCTGCGGAACGAAGTCCATGGAATGCACTTTGCACCAACCGGATGGTGTCGGATCGCAAGGGGGTCACATTGGCTCCGGTGAGCTCAATGGTGTTTCGGTAGCCTTGGTGGCTAGGTCGAGAATACTCTCCTAAGGTTCGGGGCCTAAGGGGTTCTAGTGGTGGGTTTTGTTGTGGTTGGGATGACGGGTTCAAAGATGTTACCACCTTCCATGATGTCGGATGGTAAAGAGTTACGAACAAAGGCACGAAGAAATAAGATAGACTAAAGAAGACCTAAAAATAAAAATAAAATCTTGCTAGAAAGGAATCTAGCAAGTAGACCTAATAAAAAGAAATCCTAACCTAGACAATAACTATTCCCCAGGCTGCGGCGCCAAAAACTTGATGCGTGGGAATCGCAACAGGCTTTACCTCTCGAGGGATCTCGAGAAGCTTACAACCCCCACCAGGCAGTGTACCTGATCGTTGTAGTATAGTATAGTGACAAGTACCGGGGGATTGATCGTTCAGCTTAGGAATAGTGTCGCTAGGATTAGAAAGCCTAAATTACTAGTTCTAAAGGTGAGGGATGATTATTTTTGTATTTTTATGTTTTTTAGAAAGCAATTAAAATCTCGGGTTTTAGAAGAGTGGGCGGAATTAGTTGCTATTCAACTAACCCAAAACTAAGATGCAATCAAAATAAAATAATAAAAATGAAAATAAACTAATTATACTAAGGTTGTGAGCAGTAATTGGAGAAAATGTGTTTACTTAGACTTCATTACTCCCTAGATATCTTTTACACGTTAATTACTTGTTATAATTGCATGGATGACGGATCGTATTCCTTAATACCATTCATGGGGTGGCATACATAACTCCCCAATTCTATGAGCTCTTATCTCCTCTTACACCATGACCCAGCACAACTATAGGGATTGTAAACAGTGGCTCATGCATTAAATACAACCAATAAAGACCTAGTATGCCTCGGTTCATGTTTCTTAAGACGTTCAAGCATGTTACCATTTGGAGATCTGCCAGTTTTCTTAAGCGTAACATATAAAATCATTCATCCAAGAACAAGAATAAACAAGTAATCAACACATAATCAATATCTAGGTTTCATTAGATCTAAGCAAACACAAGGGAGATCTAGCCTAGCATAATGGAATTGAGACAAGAACAAGATATAGACAACCAACACATAGACATATTGATTGAATTAGAAGAACACTTATCTCAATTACAATGCAAGGTATCAAGGGTTTGGAACCCTTGAAAAACCTGTAAAAGTTGCACCAAATTCGTCTTTAGGGTTTCTCCAAAACTTCTCTCTTTTTAATGTAAAAACTAGAAAACTATATATAGGAAAACTGGGTTGACGGTGTCAAGACAACCATGTGACGCCGTCACCTCGCCGCCAAATACTTCCTTGGACGGCCTTGATCTACTTATGACGGCCTATGTGACGCCGTCACCACCTACGGTATTTTATTCTTGGCACTTTGACGCCGTCAGGATGACTTTTGACGCCGTCATCAACTACGGTATTTTATTCTTGATGTCTGACGCCGTCAGGGTGTAACTCTTGACGCCGTCACCTAGTGTTTCCAGCATGGAAAATTGATACTTTGCCGTTTTCTTCACTTTTATGCTCCAAAAACGTCCAAAATGGCTTCTTTTCCAGAATTCACTCTCCAAGTACCTAAAATCACAAAAGGAACGATTTAGGGCAACATTTGATCAAATAAAGTCGGATTCGGGCTTAAATGACCCCCTAAAAACGGATCATTTTTCGCCTCATCATTTTCTATTATTATGACTGTTGTGCCGTCGAGTAACACCCAGTTTGAATTCCGCTGCATATCACGAAATTGGGGGTGTTACATATGGTGTGTTTGTACATACCTGAGTGATGTCGACTTGATTCGTCGAGAAATGTTGATGTGTGAACGAGTAACTTGTGCACTTTACGTTATGTATTAAAAGTAACATGTTTGTCATCGTTAAAACATGAAGATATTGTATAGATTAAACGTCGTAACGTTTGCACTAACAATCTCCCCCTTTTTGATGATGACAAATATGTAAACCGTAACTCATAGTAAAGTGTAGAAGTTACTAGTTTACATTCCCCTCTCACCCCCTTTTGTCTAAGCAAAAAGGTGTCGCCAATGTTGAGGATGAAAGATGATCGGCATGAGAAGATAGCTTGAGAAGACGATCTTGAGCATATAGAATGAAAGATGATCCCCGAATGAATTAGACTATGATGAGGCGAAAAGTGTACCGCTTTTAAGGGGTCATTTTATCCCGAATTCGTGTTTATTTGATCAAATATTGCCCTAAATCGTTCCTTTTGTCATTTTAGGTACTTTTGGAGAGAAATCTGGAAAAGGAAGCATTTTGGACGTTTTTGGAGCATAAAAGTGAAGAAAACGGAAAAGTCTCAATTTTCCTTGCTGGGAACAGTACCTGACGGCGTCACAACTTTCTACATGACGGCGTCAATAGTTACAAAAGAGGTGGAAGTGGAAAATACACGTGACGGTCCAGAGAGTTTTAAAGCATAGGACCTGATGGCGTTACCAAGGCCGTCAGGGTCCATTTGTACGTGACGGCCCAGAAGATTTTTATACATGACGGCGTCAAAATCAGATCTAGGTAATATGATTTTTATTAAGGCGGCGAGTTGACGGCGTCACAATTCAATACATGACGCCGTCACGAGATGTAATCTATATATAGTTTTCCAAATTTCATTCATTAGTGTGCAACTTTGAGGGAAAAACCCTAGGCCGAATTTTGTCACTTTTTCAAGGGTTTCAACCCCTTGAATCTTTCATGTTCAATTAAAGATAAGTATTCTTTTAAATCATTCAATATGTCTATGTGTTGTTTGATTATATCTTACGCTTGTCTTCTATTTAACATGCTAGGCTAGATTTTCTTGTGTTTGCTTAGATGTAGTGAAACCTAGATGTTGATTATGGGTTGATTGCTTGTTTATAATTGTTACGGATGATTGTATTCAATGTTAGGCTTAAGAAAACTGACAGACTTTCATTGGTAACTTGCTTGAACGTCTTAAGAAACATGATTGGAGGTGTACTACGATTTTTGGTTATATTTAATGCGTAGGAGAATTCTAATGATCCCATGTTAGGAGCTTCTAACGGCTCGACATAGGAGTGAAGTAGGATCCTATAGAGTTAGGGAATATTGTACACGGCCCTACGACTAGTATTAAGGAATATGACCCGTCATCCATGCAATTGTAACAAGTAATTAACCTGTAAAAGATATCTAGGGAGTAATGAGATCTAAGTAAACACAGCTTTCCTCATTATTGTTACCACCACATTAGTATAATTAGTTTTGTTTTCATTTCTTTTATTTTATTTTGATTGCATCTTTAGATAAAGAGTAAATTGCAAAAATCGTCCCTAAAGTTTGACCAATTTGCATGTTTCGTCCCAAATATTTCGAAACTGCAAGGATCGTCCCTAAATTTTGGCCCGTGTGCATGTATCGTCCCTAAAGTTTTGGCCCCGTGTGCATGTATCGTCCCCAAAAAGGACTATATATGCCCCAAAGTTTAACTTTAAGGACGATCCTTGCAGTTTCGAAATATTTGGGACGAAACATGCAAATTGGTCAAACTTTAGGGACGATTTTTACAATTTACTCTTAGATAAATTGGGTTAGATGGCTAGCAACTAATTCTGCCCACTCCTTTAAAACCCGAGATTTTACTTGCTTTAATAAAAATATAAAAAATACAAAAAGAATCATCCCTCACCTCTAGACCTAGTTTTATAGGCTTTCTAATCCTAGCGACACTATTCCTGAGTTAAACGATCAATCCCCCGGTACTTGTCACTATACTATACTACAACGATCAGGTACACTGCCTGGTGGGGGTTGTAAGCTTCTCGAGATCCCTTGAGAGGTAAAACCTGTTGCGAGGGTGCGATCCCCACGTATCAAGTTTTTGGCGCCGCTGCCGGGGAATAGTTATTGTCTAGGTTAGTATTTCTTTTTATTAGGTATACTTGCTAGATTCCTTTCTAGCAAGATTTTTATTTTTATTTTTAGGTTTTCTTTAGTCTATCTTATTTCTTTGTGTCTTTGTTTGTAACCATCGCCATCCGCCATCATGGCAAATGAAGATCTCTGTTGGAACCAAAGTTTTTACTATTTTGTCAAGTCTCGGTCATTTGTAATAATAGGTTGCTTAGGTTATTTATTACTTACAATATTGGTTAAGTTACATGTTTACTAGGCCTAAGTAATATGACCCATGGGCTTGAAGCCCACACGTTTACATGTAAGGATGGAGTAGGGATGTTGCCCTAGCTCCTTTCCTATAAATACTAGTCTTAGGCCTCATTTGTATTTGGTTGGTTATTTGAAAACATTAAGGAAACTCTTGCAATTCATATTCTCAAATTTCTCATAATCATCCCACTCTCATTCTCATCTCATTTCTTACATAATCATACTTGTGTTTACATAATGGTGACCTAACAAGTGGTATCATTCGCTAGAGGAAGGTGTAGTTATTGTTTTCATTGATTTCTATCTTAAAAATCGTTTTTTTTTAATCGAATTTTTGTGAAAATCTTAAACTTTCTTGTTTGTTTCTTGGTTTTTCTCACATCTTTGCTTACAAACTTGTGTTTCAAATCAAAACAAACCAAAAAGTTTCAAATTTTTTACAAATCTATTCGATTTGCTTATTTGTACTTTTATCGAGATTTTTATTAAATTTGAAAAATTTCTTAAAGTTTTCTACTTTCTTTAAGATCTACTCATTTTATACACAAAAGTACAAGTATCTTGAAATAAAAACGAGTTTTAGGATTGCTTTCTTTGTAAAACAACAACTACCAAGTTATCGAGAACTTGCTTGTCCCCTATTTCGAGATCTTCTCTAAGTGCACTACCTCGACTTCGTTTGTGTGGACTCGGTATTTTCTTTCTTGTATAAGAAAGTTAAGTACTTCGACTTTTGGAAAAGTTTTTCGAAATTGTATAATTTCGAAAACTGTGTTTCGCAATCTTGTGTTTTTTCGAAAAACTTACATTTTTTTTCGAAATCACAAAGTTATCGAAAACTTATTAAAGTTTCGAAATCTATTATTTCGATAACCTAAAAGTTTCGAAAACTCTTGATTATCTCGAAATTTCAAGTTTTTTCGAAAACCTGCCAACTTTTCGGAAACTGTGTTTCTCGATAACCTGAAGTTTCGCAATCTCTGTCAAAGTTTCGCAATCTGAAGTTGTGCTAAGTTTTTCGATACTTGGTTAATTCTACACTTTCTACAAGATCCATTTCTACACAAGTGTTATAAGATGTCTCAACCACCTAATCACTACTTCCCTCACATTCCTCAGCATCAGCAGTCTCAGCAACCTCAGCATCAGCAGTATCAGCAACAACAATACCTTCCGCATATAATGAATCAACAACCTCCTAAACAAACATACAATCCACTACATCATTACCTAATGATGCAACAACAGATCATTCCTCAACAACAACCAAATCAAGTGCTACAACAAACCACTCAGTTTTCCTCCAAACAACCTCACTGGTTTGACAGAATGTGTGAAGTTATTACAACTCAACAATCCCGACATGAGGCAGGATCACTTGAAACACCTCCAATGCTAACACCTGGGAATTATGTTCAATGGTCAAGTCGATTCTTAAGATTTGTTGAATTAAAGAAACCTCATGGGCAGTTCTTAAAGCAAGTGATACTTGAAGGACCATTTGAGTGGCCAACAAGATTTGAAGCTGGTGATCCAAATGCTGATCCTCCACGTCCTCCTGGTGATAGACCCCTTCCAGAAACTGCACTCACTGAAGAACAGAAACTACATCGTGAAGCTGATCAGTATGCAATGGCTTATATACTTCAAGGTATACCTAATCCGATCTATCGAAGTGTCGATGCTCAGAAAACAGCCAAAGCTATGTGGGAACACGTTCATCTCCTTATGGAAGGCACTCAATTGAACAAAGATGACATGGAATCCAAGCTTTACATGGAATACACTGACATCACAATTGAACCTGGAGAGTCACTTGAATCCTACTATCATCGTTTCACAAATGTGGTCAATGATCTGGAACGTCACAAAATCACAGTACCAAGGATCGCTGTGAACTCCAAATTTGTTGGTAGTCTTGGCCCTGATTGGCATAAATATGTGACATTTGTTCGTCAAACGAAGAATCTTCATGATGCTCCATATGGCTTGTTGTATGATTTTCTGAAACACCATGAACCTGAAGTGGAAAAAGATAGAGCACTACGAGGAGGATACACACCAACATCAACACCAAATTCTTTGGCTCTCGTAGCTCAATCTCCCTATGCTCCACCACCAATGTCAAATCATGCATATGTTCAAGAGCAGAACTACTTCAGTTATCCACAATCTTCCACCTCGAACCAAATGATCCCTTATGATTCATCTCCACAAGATTCTTCTACTCAACTTGTTCCGTCAAACAACAATGATGCTGTGTACTACTCCAACTCTAATGATGATGACGATGATGACTTTCATACGTTGAATCAGGGACTTGCTCTTATTGCTCGTGCTTTCAGCAAATTCTCTAACAAAACAAACAACCGTCAACGTTCATCCTCTAACACAACGAATCAAGCTGTTGTTAATGATGGAAGAGTGGAAATTCAGAATTGTAGCTATGGTCGATCTGGTTCAGGAAGCTCTTCAGGAAATTATGGGAATGGTCAGAGGTTTAGTAACAATACAGGGTTCAGGAACAACTCAGGATCTTCTCAACAAAGGTCTGACTCAGTTGCTACAAGGAACTCCAGCTCAGGGAATGCAGTTTGGTGCTACAATTGTAATGAACAAGGTCATATAGCTACAGCATGTCCCAAACCGAGAACTCGGGGTAGTAAGTTTCACAATCAGGCATTACTCATGGCTCTTCAAGATGAAAAAGATGGACATTTCCCTGAACAGGACAACAACTTCATGGCAAATGTGAACAACGATGATGACATGGAAGATCTGGAAGCCAATGCTGCTGTGATGCTTATGGCCAACATGCAGGAACTTAAGCTCAATAATTCAGGTCCAGTGTATGACACTGACGGCTTGTCTCAGGTACATGACCTCAATGCATGCTTTATTAATGAAATAGTCTCACCTTCTGCTTCTGAATCAGATATGGCGCAAGTTGTTCCATCTATATCATCTTCATCCTCTCAAAAAGATGAACAAATAAGCACAGTTGTCATATTTGATGATGACACAGTTGTTTCATTTGATGATCCAATTGAGAATGATAAACATGATAATTTAGAACAACATGAACCATCATTTGATCCAGACCCTGACCTCATATTGTTATCTAAACAATTGGATGCTCAACAATTGCAAATAATAAAATGCAACGAGAAAAACAAAGTTTTGAAAGAACAAAATGCGTCACTTGCAAGAGATATTGAATGTTATAAAATTCAGCTTTCGAATCAGGAAGACAAGATTAAAAATGCAAAAAGTTTTGAAAAAGCTTTTCAAGATTCTTACAACAAAGAACAAGATCTTCAACGTAAAATGCAAGATTTAATTGAGTCAAACGGAAAGTTGATTTCGAAACTTGAAAGTGAGAAGTGTGAATTGAAAATGCAAGTTGAACGTCTTCAAAGAGACCTTTCAAAAACTGAAACAGAATTGTCAAATTGCAAAAAGGAGTTTTGTGAACATAAAACACGAAAAAGGAAGTATATAGATGATTTACTTGGTGATATTGTTGATCTTGAAAAACAACTCAAAGAATTTCGTCACATTGTTTACAAACACGGGAACTCTGTCACAACAATTCAAAAGTTTGCTTTAAAACCGAGACCCGATAAAGGATTTGCACTTTGCGATTTTAAATCAATGTTTCTTCACAAAGCTTTCAAAGAAAATCCTAAGGTTTACAGTATTGATCACATGTTTGATAATACAATTGTGCGTGCTGTTGTTTTTGATACTGAGGAAGAAGAAGAACTTGAAGACGAGAGTCGATCAAAAATGAGTTATGTTCAACACTGGACACCATATGACTATTCAAAAGCTCCACCTCTTTCTAAATCTTTTGTTACTCAAAAGGATTTACCTGAGAAATCATGGTTTATCGAAGAGTCATATGTTTCATCTCACAATGAGGCCCCTGTCCAAACTGTAGCACAAATAAATGGTCCCTTACCATCATCCGGTGAACTTACACCTTTACCGAAAACGTGTCGTGTCTTAAATTATTTCAAAACTTTTATGGAAGACATCGAAATTTTGGAGGAAACAATTGAACGTAATTCTGAAATTAAAATTGAAACTTTTCAATCCGCTTACGAGCGAGAAAAGAGAGATATTTTTCAAAAACAAATGAAGCCAATTGTTCAACACCTCCGTCTATGTGCTACACGTTGGGATCAGGAACTTCAAAAGGAGGTCAAAAATATGATACACGTTTTCAATGCAACTGAAAATGACATTTTGGTTCAAAAGCAAAGAAATAGAGTTTTAAAAAATGATGCTGATCGACTCTTGGAACAAGTTCTCAATGCTGATATATTGTCTGTTATCATGAATGATCTTTATAATTCTGGTACTTCTATGCTTAAGCATGATCATTGTGTTGATAATAGTTTGTTGAATGAGGAAATTGAGACACTTAAACAGGAAAATGATAAGTTGAGAATTAAAAATGATGATGTGACAAAACAATTTTCAAAAGAAATTTGTCAGCTCAATCAAAGGCTTGAATGGTGTCAAGCTAAAAGTCTTGAAAGGGAATTGAAGTTTCAAAGTCAAAATGTTTCAAACTCTTGTCAGATTTGCAAAAACAACGAGTCTTTAAAAGGTCGATGTTTCCAATACGAGAAAGAAATTGCGGATTTAAAAATTGAAAACGCCGAATGGCAACAAAACCGCGATGACATCAAATATTGCAATGGTTTACTTGAGTCTGAAATTCAGGACAAAAATCACATCATCATTGATTTGAAAGAGAAAGTTAAGCTACTTCAAAAAGGAAAAATGGTTGACACCACGGTGATAGCACCAGGAATGTATCAATTAAACAAAACTGATAAAGAAAAGGTTGTTCAAAACACTAATGTTGATAACTCCACTTCTACAGGACTAGTCTCCACTTCTAGCGTTAGCAGACCCAAGCGAAAAAGTAAAAAGAAGAATAGGATCTTGCAACGTAAGAGAGGACACCTAGAAGCTCAAGAAGTAGAAGACCAACTTAGGAATTTGAATAAAACTCATGTTGCATCAGATTTAGATTCTAATCTGGCAAATTGTAATCAAAATCTAAATGTAACGAATGATAAACCTTTGAATGTTTTGAATATTAATGCATCTTGTGTGTTTTGTCGTAAAAGTGTATCATCTGGTGTTCATACAAAATGTTTAGCTAATTCTCTTCTCAATCGTCATAAGAAACGTAGGACACGCATTCCTTTTAGGCCCACTACTGCCTCTAAGTCTAACTTAGGAAAGCCGTCTTCTACGGTTTCTAATGATATCACAGTTACCCCCATAGGTGCCAAGAACAAATCTAAGAATGAGCCAACTACTAGTGCATTTAACATTAAGAAAGCAAAAACTAGTTGGAACTGGCAACGTTGGTTACAATACAAACCAGACTTTAAATGGATTCCTAAATTGTTGAATACATGTGTTACTAACCAACAGGAACCGCATTGTCTTTGGGTTCCACCCTTACTTCTGTTCCATCCGTGTCTTCTTCTTGTGATACAGGTGGTACAGCTCGTTCTCTGGATTGTTGATAGCGGATGCACCCGACATATGACAGGCAATCTCAAACTGTTACACAACTTTGTCTCAAAGTTCATTGGTACTGTCAGATTCGGGAATGATCATTACGCTCTGATCATGGGATATGGTGACTATATCAGCGGGAACATCGAAATCAGCCGTGTTTACTATGTGGAAGGCCTTGGACACAACCTTTTCTCTGTTGGTCAATTCAGTGATGGAGATCTAGAAGTTGCATTTCGTGAGAAAACTTGCTTTGTTCGTGACTTACAAGGAAACGATCTTATGTCTGGCTCACGTGGCTCCAATCTTTATACAATATCAATGTCAGATATGATTGCAACATCTCCGATATGTCTTCTCTCCAAAGCAGAATCAACTAAATCTTGGTTATGGCACAAACGTCTTTCACACTTGAATTTTAGAACTATGATTGACCTTGCTCGTTATAAACTTGTCGATGGATTTCCAAGATTTCGTTTTACCAAAGATCACTTATGTCCAGCCTGTGAACAAGGAAAAAGTACTCGAGCTCATTTTCCTTCAAAACCTGAGCAAAGTACAAATCATGTTTTACAACTGCTTCATATGGATTTGTGTGGACCGATGCGTGTTCAAAGTATCAACGGTAAACGCTACATACTAGTAATTGTGGATGACTTCTCCAGATGGACTTGGGTTTATTTCTTACAAAGTAAAGATCAGGCTCCTTCAATGATCATCACCTTTCTCACTAAAATTCAAGTTCAGTTACGCAACACGGTACGAATCGTCAGAACTGACAATGGAACCGAATTCAAAAATCAGACACTTAGGTCTTATTATGAGAAAGTGGGAATTGAACATCAAACATCTATTCCTAGAAGCCCAGAACAGAATGGTGTGGTTGAAAGACGCAACAGGACGTTAGTGGAAGCTGCTAGAACTATGTTGATTAATGCTCAATTACCAGATTACTTGTGGGCAGAAGCTGTTTCAACCGCATGTTATACTCAAAACCGTTGCATGATCACAAAACGCCATCGCAAAACACCATATCAAATTGTTCACAAAAGGAAACCGAACATCGATTACTTTCATGTATTTGGAGCACTTTGCTATCCGAAAAATGATCGTGACGATTTAGGTAAACTTAAAGCAAAGGCTGACATCGGAGTGTTCGTTGGATATTGTGAAAATTCCAAAGGTTTTCGAATATGGAATCGTCGTACAAGAGAAATTCAAGAAACCATACACGCTAATTTTGATGAACTCACACAAATGGCTTCTGAGCAACACAGCTTAGGACCCGAATTCAACCGTCTCAACTCTCCGGCATCTTCAGCTGAACCATTGCCACTTAATCGCAAAGAATTAGAAACCTTGTTTGCTCCACTATTTGATGACACAATTGAATACCGTCCTACTGAGGTCTCACCTAATTCCGCTGCTCAACCTGATAACATTCCAGTACCAGACTCATCTCAACAAGCTTCTACAAGTGTTGAGAGAGACGGTCCTCCAATTGTATCACCATCTACAGCCGAACAAACTGGTTCTAACTCCCGCCATCCAGCTGAAGATCCCACACCACTAACAGTTCCACAACCCGCAGAGCAAGATCCTGATGCGTTCTTTAATCCGTTTGCACCAGCTACTACAGTTCCTGATATAGCTGAGTCGTCAACACGCAACTTGGATCCTGCCAACATGCGAGATACATATCAACTACACCCTTCAACACACAAATGGACCCGAGATCATCCACTAGTTCATATTATTGGCCATCCAGATGCACCTGTTATGACAAGACAACGACTTCACACAGATGGAGAAACTTGCATCTACGCACTCACAGTTTGTCATGAAGAACCCAAGAACATTAAAGATGCAATGACTTATGACAACTGGATTGAATCTACGCAAGAGGAATTTCAGTAATTCATTAGATTAGAAGTCTGGGAATTAGTTGAAAGACCTGACGGAGTCTTTGTCATTGGGCTAAAATGGATCTGGAAGAATAAGTTTGATGCTGAAGGGACTGTCATACGCAACAAATCACGCCTGGTAGCGAAAGGATACTCTCAACTGGAAGGACTAGATTTTGCTGAATCCTTTGCTCCAGTGGCTAGACATGAAGCTGTTCGGATCTTTTTGGCCTATGCTGCACACAGGAATATGGTGGTTTACCAAATGGATGTGAAAACAGCATTTCTTAATGGAGAACTCCGTGAAGAAGTTTATGTCAGTCAACCTGAAGGCTTCGTTGATCCTGAGCGTCCCAATCACGTTTACCGACTCAAAAAGGCACTCTACGGACTCAAGCAAGCCCCACGGGCGTGGTATGACAAACTATCCACTTTCTTACTGGCCAATAAATTTTCTAAAGGATCAGTGGATCCAACACTGTTTACAAAAACCTACGGGGAGGACTTACTTGTTGTTCAAATATATGTCGATGACATCATTTTTGCCTCAACAAAAAGAAGTTATTCCAATGATTTTGCAAAATTAATGAAAGATAATTTTGAAATGTCCATGATGGGTGAACTTTCGTTCTTTTTAGGACTACAAGTTCATCAATCACCCCGTGGAATTTTTATAAATCAGTCCAAATATGCTCTTGAAATTTTAAAGAAACATGGAATGATGTCTTGTGATACTTTTAATACACCAATGGGCTATACCACAAAACTAGATGCTGATTTACATGGGACTCCTGTTGACCCTACCAAATACCGAAGTATGATTGGGTCCCTCATGTATCTCACAGCTAGTAGACCTGATATAGTATTTGCTGTCTACATGTGCTCTCGCTATCAGTCTAAACCAACTGAAAAACACCTCAGTGAGGTCAAAAGAATCCTTCGATACATTAAGGGAACCATTAACTTGGGAATCTGGTATCCGAAGGATTCTGGTTTCGAACTAATTGCTTTTTCAGATGCTGACCATGCAGGATGTTTAGACACACGCAAAAGTACATCTGGTGGATTACAATTTCTCGGAGACAAACTTGTGTCATGGCAATCTAAGAAACAGGACTGCACGTCACTGTCATCTACAGAATCTGAATACGTAGCCATGTCTGCCTGTTGTGCTCAAGTCATCTGGATGAGATCACAACTCAAGGATTATGGCTACCTATTCAACAAGATTCCAATCTACTGTGACTCCAAAAGTGCAATTGCTATCTCCTGCAACACAGTACATCATTGCAAATCCAAACACATCGATCTCCGATATCATTTCATCAAAGAGCATGTGGAAAGGGGTACCGTTGAACTTTACTTTGTTGGAACTGAGTACCAACTGGCGGACTTACTTACCAAATCTTTAGCACCATCAAGGTTTGCTAGTCTAGTTCACCAAATTGGTATGCGATGTTTGACTCCAGAGGATCTGGAAAAGTTTTTAAAATACAATTGATCGTCAAACATCATAGCTATCTTTGTATAAAAAAAATTTTCTTTCTTAACTTTAAACCAATCAAAAAGACAAAAAGATTTTTCATATTTCTTTTATTTAAAAAAAAAAAAAAAATGCAAGTATATCGCTTCAGTTCAACACTTTGTTCTTATCTTACAAGTGTTGAGGGGGAGTCACGCTTAAATCTTTTACCAATTTTAATTGGTATACTTGCATGTTTTCTCGTATATTACGGTTCTTCAGAATGTGTGGACGATTTCTTTTACATCACTTTGTCTCATTTGTTTTAAGTCTTCATTAGTTAGGTTAACTAATGCATATCTCAATGTTACTTATGTTTGCAAGAAACTTTAGGACACAAGTTTGTTTATCTTAAAGTCTAAGGACCTAAATTGTCAAAAACTTATAATTTCAAAACCAATAAAACAAACAAACTGTATAACTTAAACCCACTTATTCATAAACCCCCTAAAACCCTTTTCTAACCTACGGTTCTAATTCAATCCAGAAATCCAAGACCTTGATCATCAATTCGTAAGTTCCTATGTACTCACTAGGGTATTACACACATAGGATCTTGGTTAATTGGAAAAACAACGGTTCGATTTCTTGTTTTCATGATGTCGAGAACTAGGGCTTAGGATTTCGAGAATTGCTCTAAACATGTTTAGGTGGATGATTCTTGATAGGGCTTTGTTAATTAGCTTGTTTATAACATATCCCCATTGTTTTTTCATTCACTCCATCTTGTTAACTTTGATTCTCGAATTCATAATATTGGGTCGAATTGGGTTTATGAGGTACTGTGCATATTTGCTTGATTTTATTGGTGGGATTTGTTTCTAAGGTCTCATAAATGCATGTTTGATTTATCTTTGTTGATATACACCATGGATGCTTAGTTCTCGATAGACATGTATGCCTCGTTCTTTGATTGTCTACATCTATCTGAGTCCAAAGGTGTTGAATGCTATCATAATGTGCTTGCTACATATGTTTGAGATATGGTAGTACCATTGATTCACATTAAGCTCAAATTTGTTAAGTTATCGAAATACTTGTTCTTGATTTTTATCGAGATCTTGGTTATCAAGCATGTTGGTTATATCTGATTGGGATGTGTCAATCTTTATGACAGGTCTATATCATTGATCGCAAAATAAACGTACGTTAAACTTCTAATTCGAAAGATTCTTGTATAAGAATGTTTTCGAGAAAATCATGTTTTTCGCAATCTATGGAACTTATCGAGAAACTCAGTTTTTTCGATAATTTGTTGTTCAAACTCAGTATTTTTCGAAATCATTTCTTGAAATTACTCTTTTGAACAAAAATTTTCGAAATCACTAGGTTCTCGAAAAGTTTTTATCGAAATTGACGTTTTTCTCGAGAAAGTTGACAGTCAAGGATTTTTTCGAAATCACTAGGTTCTCGAAATTACTTTTTCTCGACAAAGTTGACAGTCAAGGATTTTTTTTTCTCGATAATTCATGTTTTTCGATAAAAAATCTTTCTATTCAAGTTTGCGATACAAGGATGTGTAACAATTTTTCGAAATCTTCTTTTACTAGTTTGCGATAAACAGGACTTGTCACATTTTTTTCGAAAACTTCTCTCCACACAAGTTTGCGATAAAAAGGAGGAGTTACACTTTTTCGAAAAACTTGATTAGGCCTTGTCATGGTGTTCATTGTTATTAAGAAATGTGAAGTAACCATGAATGTTGCTCATTGTTGTTATGATGCTTTTGTGCTTAATTGTCTTAAGTGGATATCTGTTACCTAATTCAAAATTGTGCTAACTTATAACAAATTTGGATGTTTGGTTTATGGTGATATTTTTTTCAGAATAACATGGCTGAACACAATGAGAATGTCACTAAACAAGTTCTTCCATTACTCACCATGGATGACATCACTTCCGAGAACTACAACGTCACGATTGGCGACAACAATCCACGAGTTGATTTCGACAAGCTGAGTATTAAAGAGAACTCGTGCAAGATTGTCAAGGATATTCTACTTGCACATCCATGCAAACCTATGCTCACCTGTTCTACCTCAGTTCCTCTGTTCTACCTTCATCAGTTCTGGCTCACGGCTCAGGCTAACTTGGACGATGAATCTTTCACTGTTACATTGGATAGCCAAGAATACTCTGTAGATCATGACGTTCTTCGAACAGCCCTTCTCATGCCACAAACTGACAGCGAATTTGCTCCTATACTACCTGAGCTGGATCTTCTTGACTTCTTCATTGAATTAGGATATGAGGTTGATGATGATGTACCGCTAGTCAAGCTTTCCCGATTTAATGCCAAGAATATTCCTCAACCTTGGAGAACATTCTGTCTGTTGATGGTACGATCTTTATCTGGAAGGAAAAGTGGTCATGAACATCCAAGGCTCGAACACCTGCAAACATTCTGGGGAATGGTGACTCTGACACCGATTGATTTTGCAGTTCCTATCATGAATGATATCGTCCACAGTATTCAGACTGAACGTGTGAAGACTATGATACCATTCACGAGATTCACAAAGCTTATTATAGAACATCTCTGCAAAAGTTCTCCAGAATTCATCAAAAGGATGGCTGATCCTAATGAGCCGAAGCACCTCTTCGAGGACGACTTCACCACCTCATTCATCAAGACGACCACTTCCTCAACCAAGATCAAAGGAATGAGGCATCCTGAATACCTACTGAATGACAAAATCAAGCAGAGTCTGAACTACAAGCTGTATGACAACGCTTACAAAGGTGTACAGGAAGAAGCAACAATTAAGACTCGTAGCAAAGGCGGTGTAAAGTCTGGGAGTACTACAAGCACCACTGCCTCACCACGTACTAGATCTAAGGATGCTCCTAAGTCAAAACCCAAGACTTCCACCAAGCCTAAACCTACACCCAAACCTAAACCTGTCACCAAGCCAAAGAAGAAGGCAACTCCTGAGTACTTTATTCGGGATGAACCTACTCCTCCACCTTCTGACACCGAGTCTGAGTTCGATACAGAATCTGAAGAAGAAGAACCAGACTATGAACTGAGATACAGAGCACCTGATGAAGCATTTCCTGCAATAGAGATCGCCGTACAACAAAGTCTTGAAACTTATGAAGAAGAGACATGGAAAAGAAAAGGAGTCACTATCAATGAACCTCAGGATGATGAGGACGAACCAATCGTTGAACCATTGGTCGATAAACGCAAACTCAAAAGTATAGTTGTCGACACTAGAGCTGAAGAAAAGCGGATTAGGAAAGAACAGAAGAAAGCAACTCTTGAAAGCCGACTCATGTCTCAACCTTTAACCCCACCACCTATTGATCAGTCTGAACATGTAGGAGCTACAAGCAGCATGATTCCTCCCGTCGTATCCACCACGATAGAATCAGCTCCACAGCCTGATGACACCGTTAAAGATACAGACAAAACAGGAGATGTCACTATGACAGAGACTGCAACTATAGAGGAGAATGTTGGGGTTCAAGAGAACATAGCTACGGATCAGGAACATGAATATCTCATTACTCCAGAGTTTCTTGCACGAGAAGCAGAGGAAGCAGAGGAACGTCGAAGAAAGGAAAACGAAGAGAAGAACGCGTTCGACACCAACATATTTCTTAAGTCATCTTCTCAGCAGACTTCCTCAGCACAACCTCCACCTCCTCAAGACTCTCCACCAAAGGATCCGACTCTTCCTGCTTCTTCTTCGGACTCTCACAACGAGTCATCGTCCGAATCATCACCCGAGCACTCATCTCCCACACCTTCTGAAACCGCATCTAAACAGCATTCGATCAATGAACCAAAACAACCAGTTGATCTTCAGGAGCAAGTGAACAAACTCACCAACATGGTTACCAATCTTACCAAACAAGTTGAGGAATTCCAGGAGTCAACGCAGCTGATCGACAAGTTCTTGAAATCTGATTACGAAGGATTTATCAGAACTGCAACACATGATTTTCTCACTGAAAATCTGGTTGAGATGATCACTCCTGAGGTAGCAAACCTTCTCAAACCAATCAATGACAACTTGGATCACAAAATTAGAAGTGTTACGAGGAAAATGTTGTCTACTACACCATTCACGCTTCACACCGCAAAATCTTCTAATGTGGCTCCAACCGTCCAAGAATTGTCCTTCAATGACATGCTTGTCAAACTCTTCGACAACCTTGCCACCAAAACCACACAGACAGCTGAAGAAAAAGCCCTGTATGATGCTATGGTAGCTTACATGTCAAAAGAGTCATGCAAAGATGCTGCTGGAACCCAAAAACGGACAAGAAAAGATGACGATCCTGACCCAAACTCCAAAGGCAAGAAACCTAAGTCTGGAACAGGTCCCTCATCCTCTCTACTACCACAAAAGGACTCCACTCCTCCTGGAACTCAACAACCACCCTCAACTACTGGTAAAGGTCAAACTGAAGATGAAGAAATTTTCATGGAACACACTGATGACTTCCAAGGTCAACCTGACACTGATTACCGTGCTCCACCTATTCCTGATTCTCATGCTGGGCCATCGTCACCATCCAAAGTTAAAGACAAAGATGCTACATCTAAGTCTAAGAAATCCAAGAAGAAAACACGTCATTCATGGCTCGACAATGATGACACTCCTCAGAATGATTGGCTGACGGACATGGTTCAAGCTCAACCTCCTCTGGAAGAAGAAGAACCCCTTCCTGGTAACACTCTACAGTTTACCCAAGTCATTATGAAGGATCTTCACATCGACAAACTCACAAAGGAAGAGCTCAGAAGAATCAATAGGGATGCACAAGAATTCCTCAAGAAAAGATCTGGAAACAAAGTCGAATACGAGTACCATATGCAGAATATAGCTAGTGCAATGTCTGCTGACTTTGACTGGCTAAATCCAGAAGTGAATATCGATCTAAGTTCCAAGAATCATGAAAAACCTTACTTCACCGACTGGACCAAACCGCAAGATACGAAATTCCAGCCATTGAAGAAACCACTCGTATTTTCAGCAACTCCATCGTAGCTTACGACAGAGATGCTCTACATGGAATTCAACATTGGCCAGATCGTCGTCGTCTCGGTTATACCAGCAGATTAGGAGAAACATCATTGGAAAATGTGAAGCAGAAATCTAAGATCATCGCTATCTTGGAGATTCAACAGTCAAAACGATTTAACTACATTTTCATGCGTGAAATTGTTGTTAAACGACAAGATGAAAAGAAGTACAAGTTCTCCGAAGCCGACTTTCCCAACCTTAATCTCAATGACATAGAAGATATGTATCTTGAAAAGGTTCAAAGTAGAATGCGCGGATTCGATAGAGACGTCCAGTACAACTTCATGGCATCACTACTTCTTTACATCCGAAGACTGATTGTTCAAGAAAGAGTGGAAGATCTTCAGCTTGGAGTGGAAAGTTACCAACAGAAGATCAATTTGACAAAGCCACAATTTTACTTTGATGGTCTCTATCAAACACCACAGTTTACTCTCATCCAAGAACCGTTTGGTTTCACCTACGTCAACAGCAAAAAGCTACAAAGCTTCATGAGGTTCGATGAGGTACATAAATTCTGTGATGTTACTCTCAAAACAGTTCGTGATGGGCTTGTAAAAAGGTTGAACGATGATCGCCGTAAGATAGCAAAGGGGGAACAACCTCGATGGAAATCCAGCTCAAGAAGACAAGTTTGTAACTTTGTCTTAAAGATTGAAGAAAGGTTATTTCGACGGGAACAAATCAGACGTCTGGAAAGCTACATTGGTGTCAGACCTTCGTTTCCTATCCGACTCTTCGAAAGACCAGAACCTCAGTTCACTAACTTCGATGCTCCACTACCGGCCGAAGAGTAACTTGGTACATTTGGTTATATTTTTCATTATCAATTGTTTCATTGATTGAATCATTTTTCCATTATGGTTTGTGCACGTATTACAGTGCACAACCCGAACTTGTAAAGAAAGGACCCTGAGGTACGCTTCAGTGCCTCAATCCTAATTTAAGGAGCGAAGGCTTCTTACTTTTGAGTAGAATTAATCAAACATTTATGATTTTCATAATTCTGCTCAAAAGGACAAGTATTTCAACTCAATAAGACCTAATCACTTGTTGAGGGGGGGCACTTGTCAAAACAAAATACTTTGCTCAACATCAAAAGTTCTTTGTGAATCTCCCCGTAAGAATCAAAAGGCATATTTTAATCTAAAAGTTTGTCAAAAACACCATTTTATATGCTATTTTTGAGGGGGAGAAAATGTAAAGGTCATTAAAATATACGAAGTCAAAGCTTTAAGTTGTATCATGTGCGAGCTAGACTCAGTATCAACCCAGGAATTGACGAGATAATTAAAGTCTGTAATATCGAAAGGACTTATCCTCGACGGGTAATAACATCAAGTTAGTTCCTAGAGCTAGTTGTCACCTAAAAGCTGACAATGTATCTCTTTAACTAACCACGTAAGCGTGTCTCGAAAAGGATATGTCTTAGTAGAAATGTACCATCTCGAGAAACTTTCTGTGAACTTGATCAGGCCGGGTAATAATTTCAAGCTAGTCTAACTAGTGATGTAAGCGTGTCTCGAATCGGTCTTGTTCACGGAAAGTGGATCAATTCAAAAGTGCCTGCTCCTCCCGCATGTGCAAATTTATTTAAACACTTAAGAGCACATGTGCAGGGGGAGCCCTTCAAAAGTGTACACAAAACTCTCAAAGTGTTAACCAAAATATTTGATTATCACAAACACTTTGAGAGATTTTCAATCAAAGGTTTCTTGGCTACTGTCGGAGTTATAAGGTGATTAAGATAGGAATATCCGTCCTATGATCCGCCAGAGCCGGAGGGATCTACCCAAGGACATCTCCCATAGTTAGAATTAGAAGTCCTTAGGTATGATACGAAAAAAGGAGAAAAGAATGAAAGGGAAAGAAGGAGTTGAAGAATTAAAAAGAAAAGCAAAGTAAAGGGTGAAAAGAAATAGCCCTCCATATGTTCAACCTTAGGGCAGACACCGGGTTCAATACGTATGCTACTGGTTGTTGCAAAAGACAACACCGGTATTGAAGACAAAGTCGTCATGGACCCAGTGACGCAATGCACTAAACCTTCTTAACCACTCAAGTTCTCTTAAAAGGACTTGTTTCATTCTCACGGGGAACCCGCGTAACCTATCGACCTATCTCTTACAGACGGTCGATATTGAAGCAGGAGACACCTCCCCAGTCTCCGCATAGGAAACCTAGGTGTGCACTTATAGAGTCTAGAGCCATGAGATACATCAAAGATCTCTTAGGAACACTTAGTATTTCTACAACTGGTGTTCTACATCAATGGACACCAGCTGTAAATTATCGAGTCCTTCGCAGATCTTAGCAATCTGCCGAGAACGTTTATGAGAGGATTACGTAAGTATTTCTCAATGATTGAACGGAAATCCTGCTAGGGTCAACATCAAACAGCCCTGACAGCAGGTCACTTCGGTAACCCCACAAGGGTTACGCTTAGTGTTTGCGGTGGTTCCATAGCGATCTACAGTCGTGGAGTGATCCCCAGCGACTCACCCAGTCATTGAGCTACCTAGTAGGTCTCGTAAGCTCCTTCGGGAGTATCTGATATGGGAACGGCCTGGATAAGGATTAGAAGGAGTCTTCACATTATGCTGTTGATGAGCTCTAATTCCTTATCCGTAAGTACCGGTGATTTATTGCTAACTGTCTACTCGCAGGTACCTCACTTCCATGATGACGGATTCCACATGCTCATACATGCATCTTGCAATCATCAAAAGCTCCCTCAAAGATCAAAGCAACACAAAGTTCAAAGTAAGATTCTACGCCAAAAAGAAGAATCTACAAAGTATAAAGACCAAAGATCTTAAGTGAAAGAAAGGGACTACGTGCATGTATAAGTCAGAATTCAAAAGATGTATGAGCATGTTGGAATGGAGCTCAACCACCACTGACGCTGGAGTGACGAATGGCAGATTACTTCATAACACAATCACTACTACATCATCAAAGAACAAAGACAACGAGCAAAGTATATCCATCATTATTCTAATCATTTCTGAAGACGTCTAAAGCTATGAAAGTCAAAGATTAAGACGAAGACGTCAAGCAACCATGATGACCGACCCTTAGGGGGAGATTGTTGGAACCAAAGTTTTTACTATTTTGTCAAGTCTCGGTCATTTGTAATAATAGGTTGCTTAGGTTATTTATTACTTACAATATTGGTTAAGTTACATGTTTACTAGGCCTAAGTAATATGACCCATGGGCTTGAAGCCCACACGTTTACATGTAAGGATGGAGTAGGGATGTTGCCCTAGCTCCTTTCCTATAAATACTAGTCTTAGGCCTCATTTGTATTTGGTTGGTTATTTGAAAACATTAAGGAAACTCTTGCAATTCATATTCTCAAATTTCTCATAATCATCCCACTCTCATTCTCATCTCATTTCTTACATAATCATACTTGTGTTTACATAATGGTGACCTAACAATCTCTCTAACTTTAGAATCACTAGGAGTCGTAGTTCCGTTAGAAATCTCGTTTTGCCATATGCAGAACCTGAAAAGGAAATGCGTAAGCTAAAGCAATCTCTCTCAACACCCGAACCATCTAGCGTAGCCATCAACTTTGATGAGGCCCTTTCTAAAGAAGATTTAGATAATCACCTCACACCCTCTAGCCCCCAATCCAACAACGACATGAGTACCCCCGAAATTCCCACCCCTAAGCGCCTTAAGGACTACTCCTCCCCGAATCCTCGTGGCTTCTCAAATGCCATTGTTTTCCCAAATGAACACACCGATGAGGTCTTGCGTGCAAAGGATGTTTGGCTTGTCCAAAGTGTATGCAAGTTTCGTGGAAGGGATACCGACGATCCAATTCAACATATCCGGGATTTCTTGAAGATAGTGGACACCCTCCATACGGATGGGGCCACTAGAAACGCGTCCTGATTACGATTATTCCCTTTCACCCTTTATGAAAAAGGCAAAGAGTGGTATAATAGACTTCCCTCCGAATCTATCTTTACATGGGAGCAACTTATATCCAAATTTTATGAGAAGTTCTTCCCAGTAGGGAAAACCTCAGCATTTAGGGATAAGATCCTCTGTTTCCGAAAAGGAAAGGACAAACCCATCCATAAGTCATGGATTAGATTCAAAGATTTAATAAGACAAGTTCCCCATCATGGCATCGATCTTTGGCTTCTGGTCCAAATCTTCTACGACAATGTATCCTCAAGCGACCAAAACGGAATCAATAATTCAAAAAAAGGGAAAATAGCTAATCTGAGCACCGAGGAAGGGTGGAATAGGATTGAGGAATATGCTCAAGACCAGGACGATACTTGGGATGAACCCGATTCGACTATGAGCACATCCGAGATCACACAAACACCCTTAGATCGGCTAAGGAAAATTTACGAAAGGGTGGAATACCTTGCAGGGTCGCGAACAACTAGACAACTCTCAAATCCTTACTTGATCTGCGACTACTGTGGGGGCCCACACGAGGTAGAGGAATGTGGAGGAGAAACCACGACCGAACATGCGTGTTTGTCAGGACATGACATCTACGCTGACCCCTCCCTTTTACCTTTTTACCAAAACGATGATTATACCCTTTGGGGGAACCTGGTGAAAAGAAAAGAAGGAGAGGAAGGCCCTGAATACAAAATCAGTAGCACTTTTGAAGGTGACCTTGGTTGCTTTACTCAGGAAAAAGGCTTACAACTGAAGGGGATTGACGAGCTCATCGATGAGCAACAGAATGACATGGAAAAATGGTTCAATAAGCTTAATGCCACCCTTGATGGCCATGACAGGCCCCCAGTAAGCCAAAAAGACCCCCTGCTTGCGGTTACTACCCGAGCTAGAACAACAACCAAGGACCCTCCTTATCCGAGCCAACATCCTGTCACCGTTGAGCCAATCGACCCCCGCGAGGAGGAAGGTAATGTAAGCAACGAGGCTCCTGAACAACCTCCTCTGGTAACCCCACCTACACCAACTCCACCTACCAACCTGTAAGAGTCCCATTTCTATCCCGCCTAAAAAACCAAAAGATTGAAAACGATAATAAGAGATTCTTGTCATATCTAAAAGATTCAGTGGTCACCATACCTCTCCTTGATGCTTGCTATCACATGCCCAAGTATAGCTCATACTTCAAAAGACTGCTTGCCAACCAAAAGAAACTCGAGGATCTTGTGACTCTGGGAGAAGAATGTTCGGTGGTAACCCAACGAGGGCTACCGAAAAAGGTAGACGATCCAGGCAGCTTCACCTTGCCCTGTTCCATAGGATCTCTATCGATAAAGAATGCTCTTGCTGATTTAGGGGCAAGCATCAACCTCATGCCCCACTCCATGTTCCTCAAACTGGGATATTCCGGACTAAAACCTACCCGTATGAATATCCAGCTAGCCGACAGATCGGTCAAATACCCCTTGGGAATATGCGAAAATGTGCTAGTCAAAGTTGGTAAGTTCAAATTTCTGGTTGACTTCATGATCTTAGAAATGGAGGAGGATGACCTGGTACCCATCATCTTAGGGAGACCCTTTCTCGCTACCGCTCGTGCAGTCATTGATGTTCATGACGGCAAGTTAACCTTACGAGTAGGAGCTGGTAGCTTGACCTTTGATATTAAAGACACTATGAATTTATCTCTCGAAGCAGCTAATCGGCTCTATTTTATCGGAGAGGTCGATGAACTAACTGATGTCATTGACAACTGTGTTGATGAACAAATCGAAGAAGGCTGGTTACGGGATGAGAGTTTCCTCCCCATAATGGAGGAGGAGAAGATGGAGGGCGCGAGCGCAGTCTCCTTCTATCCCAGACAAGAGACCACTGAATAGCTCGAACTCCGTAAACCCGAAAACAAGCTAAAGTCCTCCATTATCGAACCACCTAAGCTAGAACTTAAGGAACTCCCAAACCACCTGGAGTATGCCTTCCTCCATGGAGAGGATCAACTGCCAGTAATCATACACTCTTCCCTTGAACAAGAGCAAAAGGATAGGCTCTTAGGAGTCCTAAAGAAATATAAGGGAGTCCATGCATGGAGTGTAGCCGACATTAATGAGATTGACTCGACCTTTTGCACGCATAAGATTCTTATGGAAGAAGACTATAAACCAGCCGTGCAACCCCAGAGGCGGGTGAATCCCAACATTAAGGAGGTGGTGAAAAAAGAAGTTATCAAACTCATGGATGCAGGGCTGATATACCCGATTTCGGATAGCCCATGGGTCAGTCCTGTACAGGTTGTACCAAAGAAAGGAGGAATAGCTGTGGTGAAAAATGACAACGGAGAGATGGTACCCCAGAGAACGGTTACTGGTTGGCGGGTATGCATCGATTATAGAAAGCTCAATGATGCCACCAGGAAGGATCATTTTCCCCTCCCGTTCATTGACCAAATGTTGGAAAGATTATCCGGGCACGAGTATTACTGTTTCTTGGATGGATTTTCCAGATATTTCCAAATCCCAATAGCCCCGGAGGACCAAGAAAAAATCACGTTTACTTGCCCTTATGGAACATTTGCCTATAAGAGGATGCCTTTTGGGCTGTGTAACGCTCCCGCCACATTTCAGCGATGCATGACCGCAATCTTTCACGAGTTAATGGAAGACAGCATGGAAGTTTTCATGGATGACTTCTCAGTCTTCGGGGACTCTTTCGACTGCTGTCTCGCTAACCTCGAAAAAATGCTCAAACGTTGCGAGGAAACCAACTTGGTCCTAAATTGGGAAAAATGCCATTTTATGGTAAAAGAAGGGATTGTGTTAGGGCATAAGGTCTCAGGAAATGGGATTGAGGTGGACCAGGCAAAGGTTGAAGCTATATCTAAACTACCTTATCCCACGACTGTCAAAGCAATACGTAGCTTCTTGGGTCATGCCGGGTTCTACAAGAGGTTCATTAAGGACTTCTCTAAAATAGCTCGGCCAATGACTCAATTGCTGGTAAAGGATGCCCCTTTCAATTTCTCTCAAGAATGCAAGGATGCATTCAATCTCCTAAAAAAGGAACTCACGCAAGCTCCAATCACGGTTACACCCAACTGGGAGTTACCTTTCGAGATCATGTGTGACGCTAGCGACTATGCTGTTGGGGCAATATTAGGACAAAGGCGTAATAAACAATTCCAACCGATATACTATGCTAGCAAAACTATGAATCCCGCTCAAGAGAATTATTCTACCACCAAAAAAGAACTATTAGCCATGGTGTTCGCTTTCGACAAATTCTGCCAATATCTTGTCCTTTCAAAGACGGTTGTTTTTACTGATCATTCGACTCTCCGGTACCTTTTCGCTAAGCAAGATGCTAAACCACAACTAATTTGGTGGATCTTGTTGTTGCAAGAATTTGATCTTGAAATTCGTGATAAAAGGGGTGCAGAGAATTTAGCTGTTGACCACCACTCTCGTCTCGAAAATCCCCTTCTTAGTGAGCTTGACAAAAGTGAGATTCGGGATTCATTCCCTGACGAACAGCTCATATCGATGATAGATTATGAACGCTGACTATGCTAATTATCTCACAAGCAGGCTCATCCCAGAACACATGACTAGACACGAGAAGAAAAGGTTCTTTGCCCAACTAAAATACTACTTTTGGGACGAACCCTTCTTATTCCGAAGATGTCCTGATCAAATAATCAGGCGCTGTGTTTCGGGAAAAGAGGCGATTAAGATTATGAAAGAATGTCATTCGGGCCCTTCTGGGGGCCATCATGGGATAAACACCACCGCACGAAAGGTTTTCGATGCTGGATTCTATTGGCCCACAATATTTCGTGATGTAAAGGAGATGATACAAGCATGCGATGCATGTCAACGGGCCGGAAATATATCAAGGAGAGATGAAGCACCTCATAATTTTATACAAGTTTGTGAGGTTTTCGATGTTTGGGGAATTACTTTCATGGGACCCTTTCCATCTTCAGGGGGAAACGAATACATTTTTGTGGCCATCGATTATGTTTCAAAATGGGTAGAGGCACAAGCCCTTAGGACCAACGATGCTAGGGTAGTTATTCATTTTCTATAAAAGCTGTTTGCTAGGTTCGGCATTCCTAAAGCTCTCATTAGTGATAGGGGGACCCACTTTTGCAATGCGCAAATGGAAAAGGTCATGAAGAGGTATGGAGTTTCCCACCGGTTCTCCACCACTTATCACCCACAAACCAACGGTCAAGTCGAAAACACTAATAGGGCAATTAAGAGAATATTGGAAAAGACGGTCAATCAAAATAGAAAGGACTGATCATTTAAACTTGATGAGACCTTATGGGCATTCCGTACGGCCTACAAAACACCTATTGGAAAGACCCCGTTCCGCATGGTTTATGGCAAGGCGTGTCACCTTCCGGTGGAACTTGAGCACAAGGCTTATTGGGCATTTAAGGTGTGTATGAATCCTCTGTTACATATAAAGAAAGGGTAAAAAGATGGCATGACCAGCGAATTAAAAAACCTAAGGAGTTCTCAGAAGGAGACAAAGTTCTATTGTATAATTCTCGGTTAAGGTTATTTCCCGGGAAACTTAAGTCTAGATGGTATGGGCCCTTTCCTGTGAAAAGTTCCTCTAAAACGGGCGCGGTTGTGTTAATGGACGATGAAAATAGAAAGTTCACTGTCAACATACAACGTATAAAACATTATCAAGAAAGTAGTAATGAGATGATTAGTGAGGAGGATGTAACATTTGATGATGAGGTCACGTAATAGCCCATGACCTTGAGTCTAGCTACAAGACTCGTAAATAAAGAAAAGCGCTTCTTGGGAGGCAACCCATGTTTTGTGTGTTTTTATTTGTTTGATTTTTAATTGTTTGATGTTATTTGCTTCCGTATGCATGCTTTGTTTTTATTGTTGGTAGATCATGTTTCAAAATAAATTGTGAAAATTCTTTATTTTGTCGTTTAACTTCGTCTTAACTTCATATAAAGGTATTTTGCAAAAGCTAAGTGTAAGGGAAAACCCCAAATTTGTTTCTAAGAACGAAATTGATCATGATTCGCCACAATATTAAATGTACATGTGTATTAGTATTTATTAGAGTCAAATGCTTGTATCAAGTCATAATTATGTTTTGCAGGATTTTTCCAGGAAGTAGGACCTAAGTTTTTCCAGAAATTTTCCGGGAACTTAACGTAAAGATTTCTGCAGGTCACTTCTGACGGCGTCACGTGTAAAATTCTGGAAATTTTGCGATTTTTGTTTTTCTAACGGAATCTTAAAGTTTTTGTTAATTCTTTAGTTTTATAAACTCCAGGAAATCTGCAAACATTCATTCCACAAGCATTATATCTTCAATCGCTTTCTAGGATTTGTTAGTATATATAGATTACCGCCGATTTTACGCGAGGTTGCCTTGTTTGTTTTCTCAGGTTTAACAGGTTATATATGACAAGAAGATGATTTATTTTTCTGGAAGGGAAGCTTTGAATGTTCATTTTCTTGGAGGAAGATCTAACCTTGTTACCACACTATCCACACCGAACAAATCAGGGGAGTATTTGTTTTCATTCTTTTACCTATTTCACTTTTACATTCTTTAATTGAACATTGGGGACAATTTTCATCCTAAGTGTAAGGGGAGGGTAAATGATGATACCTTATAGGGTACACTTGCGTTTGAGTTTGTTTGTTTGATGGTAGGTGTGTAATAAAACTAAGAGAAATACTTGTTAGTGTAATTTTAGCGCCAAATTAAAAAAAATTTACAACATTTAGGAGTGAAACTTTAGCCTTAGCAAGTGTCTCATGGATAGGATTTGTATTACTAGCACAAAACCGTACCATTCAGAAAAATTTTCCACCCAAATATGTGAGGTTCGCCTTTAGATTTGATAGAAAAAGCATTCATTATTAGTGCTTATAAGTGTACCGGTAGCATTTAGATTCTAGAACTTGCGTTAGTGATGCAACCCGAGACCGCTAGTCAGACTACATTCGTGTAGTAGGATTTACTACATGATAAGAGGCATTAGGATCACCCTTGTGTTAAACCCGTATCACAATTACTTGACCACTTAAGTCATATTACTTGACTAGTAAAGTCAATTAATTTTTCCTACACCTTTGTGTTGTACTCATTTTTAGTACACGATACCCCTAGTACACCCCTCTGAGCCTATCTTTTTCGTTTCTAACTTTAAGCATATTACTTAAAGGAAGAATTTCTTACAACCCACTCCAAATGTGCAACCAAATCGCCTTAGCCTTCCGTGTATGCACTCATATTTAGTGAATTATTGTTATTTGTTTAAACCCTTAGTTAATTATCTAATTGATTACATGGTTGCTAAGTCGAGTCATATCTTGTACATATTGTTTTGGGACGATTGGGACTCATGGGTAAAGTACTTGTTTTATGGAGTAATGGGGAAGAACATCATATATTACCCCCATATGTGCATTAATCTTAAAAAGTACTCCAAGTTTTTTGATTATCTTGATTCGAGTCATTAGAATAGTTTATTGTAAAGTATGTAAAAATTCAAGTGTAAGGGGAATGTACATTCCCTATGATGTATTATTTTGGATGGTAGGGTAAGAGTGTATGAAAAAAAAATCAAAAAAATCAAGAAAAAAAAAGAAAAAAGAAAAGAAAAAAACATACGGACTACCATCCCGTTTCATTCTATGTTTGTTTTATATTTTTGTTATTTTTTATTTATTAGCTTAAGTCGAGTCTAGTCTTGGCTTAGCAACGCCATATTGTACATGTAATTAACCAAGATGATTAACTCGCCACCAGTAAATATTTCCTTTATCCAACAAAACCGTGTTCTCCATATCCCTACACCTAACGTTATAACCCTTTGAAAAGACCTCTTTGATAGTTTATCCTAGGTGCTTACGCCAAGTGGTGGAGGTTTGATCCTTTCCCAAGCCTATGGTAATCTATTTGCTATGACAGGTAGTGAGAGATGTTTTCCATTTCCATATTGTGATATATACTTTATTACGCCCGAGAGATGTGAGTATCTAAGCACTATTTGTGAGGTGCTAGTGTATGACCTCCGTGCTTGTTTTTGGTCTTTAATGGAATGATTATTTGTTGTAATTACTTTTATATTATTGTTAAATGACCCTTAACTTGTATTTTGATTAGAATAAAAGCGCATTTGCTTGAGGACAAGCAAATCTCAAGTGTAAGGGTATTTGATGAGGCGAAAAGTGAACCGCTTTTAAGGGGTCATTTTAGCCCGAATTCGTGTTTATTTGATCAAATATTGCCCTAAATTGTTCCTTTTGTCATTTTAGGTAGTTTTGGAGAGAAATCTGGAAAAGGAAGCATTTTGGACGTTTTTGGAGCATAAAAGTGAAGAAAACAGCAAAGTCTCAATTTTCCTTGCTGGGAACAGTACCTGACGGCGTCACAACTTTCTACATGACGGCGTCAAGAGTTACAAAATAGGTGGAAGTGGAAAATACACGTGAAGGTCCAGAGAGTTTTCAAGCATAGGACCTGACGGCGTCACCAAGGCCATCAGGGTCCATTTGTACGTGACGGCCCAGAAGATTTTTACACATGACGGCGTCAAAATCAGATCTAGTCAATACGATTTTTAATAAGGCGGTGAGTTGACGGCGTCACAATTCAATACATGACACCATCACGAGATGTAATCTATATATAGTTTTCCAAATTTCATTCATTAGTGTGCAACTTTGAGGGAAAAACCCTAGGCCGAATTTTGTCACTTTTTCAAGGGTTTCAACCCCTTGAATCTTTCATGTTCAATTAAAGATAAGTATTCTTTCAAATCATTCAATATGTCTATGTGTTGTTGATTATATCTTACGCTTGTCTTCTATTTAACATGCTATGCTAGATTTTCTTGTGTTTGCTTAGATGTAGTGAAACCTAGATGTTAATTATGGGTTGATTGCTTGTTTATAATTGTTACGGATGATTGTATTCGATGTTAGGCTTAAGAAAACTGGCAGACTTCCATTGGTAACTTGCTTGAACGTCTTAAGAAACATGATCGGAGGTGTACTACGATTTTTGGTTGTATTTAATGCGTAGGAGAATTCTAATGATCCCATGTTAGGAGCTTCTAACGGCTCGACATAGGAGTGAAGTAGGATCCTATAGAGTTAGGGAATATTGTACACGGCCCTACGACTGGTATTAAGGAATATGACCCGTCATCCATGCAATTGTAACAAGTAATTAACCTGTAAAAGATATCTAGGGAGTAATGAGATCTAAGTAAACACAGCTTTCCTCATTTTTGTTACCACTACATTAGTATAATTAGTTTTGTTTTCATTTCTTTTATTTTATTTTGATTGCATCTTTAGATAAATTGGGTTAGTTGGCTAGCAACTAATTCCGTCCACTCCTTTAAAACCCGAGATTTTACTTGCTTTAATAAAAATATAAAAAATACAAAAAGAATCATCCCTCACCTCTAGACCTAGTTTTATAGGCTTTCTAATCCTAGCGACACTATTCCTGAGTTGAACGATCAATCCCCCGGTACTTGTCACTATACTATACTACAACGATCAGGTACACTGCCTGGTGGGGGTTGTAAGCTTCTTGAGATCCCTTGAGAGGTAAAACCTGTTGCGAGGGTGCGATCCCCACGTATCAGACTATCCCGACCCCTATCATTTAAATAATTGAGCGTGCATCAACCTAGTGAAGCTTTGCTCCTATTCAACCAACTCCGAACCATGTACCCCACTACTTTCGAGCTCCCCCTAGCACATTGCATCCCTAGTTTGACACTTGCAAATGCTCCCCCTTGGTGTATGCTCAAAACTAGTTTTGGTTACCAAAGATTCGAGCAATGAAGTAATGCTACAAAACAAAGTTAGTAGAAAAGTGCACATATATATAATGATGATATATATATGATGAAATTATCGAGGGTTAATACATGCATGACTCAATTATGATTATTCTAAAGCATGGCATGAAAGGGATTGAAACTAAACATATATAATAGTTTATTAACTCACCATTCATTAACTTCTTCCAAGATAAGTGTCTAGTGTCTAGGTGATATGGGATGAGGATGGTATGCTCCTAGATATGGATGAAGATGACTCTCTAATGGTAGAAAGGGATAGACCAAAATAAAGAGAGTATGTATTGAGCTAAAGTCTAGCAAGGATGGTGTGAAGATGAGATGGAAGATAGGAGACTTCATAATTGAAGTTGGTGGTTATAATGTATGTATGGAGATAATGAAAGGAACATTTGCACTTACAATGAGTGAGGCAAGGATTTAATGGAATACAAGCATCCTTAAAAAGGCATAGTCGATGTTGGAGAGAGGAAAGAGATTGACGGAATATTATCATCCTCAATAGGGCATCGTCGAAGAGATCGACGAAGTACAAGCTATCCTAGTTTTGTTGGGTACTTAATCAAGAAGATGTAAATGTGACAAAGGAAGAGGGATGATACTATGGACTCTTACAAAGGATTTTTAGAAGGAATTCTCATGGGTGGTACCAATTGTATTGGATTTGTCATTGGAGGTGGATATGTTGGTGACAATGAGTGTTCTTGAGGATTGAGGTTAGGAGACATTTTGTGAATTTGAATAATCATTAATGGATGTTTGGGAATCATGGAATTTTGAGGTGTTTTGTTGGTTGACGACCGAAGGTGGATATGAGAAATGAGATGGTGATGGCTCGACAACACTTGAAGCTTGGATATCTTCTTTGTGTTCTTCACTTGCTAGAAAGTGGAAAAGACGCATTTCATAATGAAATTCACTTGACTATTGAGGACATAGACAAATATGTTTATGAGTGTATGGGTATGACCGTTTCTCTTTGAATCAAAGAGCGACACAAAGGTGAACATAGGTTTATGTATCATGAAAGATGGATTAAGTTGTAGTTGTGATGACACATTTAGTAGAGTGTAGGGGATGGTTACATGGTTGAATCTTCTTATGAAGATGACTAGGTGGAGTTATTGGTGAAGATTGGTGAGAGTGCAAGAGCAATGTTCAAGGAAGGAATTTCTTAGGTAGGAGGTGGTGGTGACACTTTTGGTAGTGGAGACTCATTTTGGGCTCTAAAAAATTATTTAGAAGTTGGTTTTTAGTCGTCATATTGAGCTCTAAAAAATCAATCCATCCTCGGGAATTTCAATTTTGAGGGTTTTCCAGGAATTGGTATTACGGGAATTGGTCTTCCTGGAATTGGTCTTCCTGGAATTGGTCTTACGGGAATTGGTTTTCTGGGAATTGGTCTTAAGGAAATTGGATTCACGGGAATTGGATTCATCGGAATTGGATTACTAGGTACTTCCCTTGCTTGTATAAGTTTGTGGAATACTTCGACTAAGGAAAATCTTCTAATTTGTACAAATTAGATAGATACTATCTTAATTGGATTTATATAAATTGGATTTAACTAAATTGGGTTTATCTAAATTGGATTTATCTAAGTTGGATTTATCTAAATTGGATCTATCTAAATCGGATTTATCCAAATTGGGTTTACCTAAATTGGATTCATGGGAATTCAACCAAAGTCACGAGAATTCAACCAAGGTCACGGGAATTGGACCAAATGTCATCGCAATTGGACCATCAAAGTTTTAAGACCAAAATTTCACTACAACAACTAAACGTAACCTTCACCAAACACCACTCCTACTTCGTTGGAACGATCAAGATCAACTTTATCAATCATAACTTCATCAATGGCAACTCAGCAAGACATTCATGCAGCCGGTGCTTCAAAACGACCTCCCATGCTGTCAAAGGGTGGTTACTCACAGTGGGCTAGTGGTATGATGCGCTATCTTAACAGATCCAAATGGCTCGTTCTTATTTATTCTCATTGGTGACGAAGATTATTTATTACTTTTTTGACGATGAAGTGGAATTTTTCGGGTTTGTATTCTTATTATATCTACAAATTGACAATCACTTGAAGGAGTTACGTTATTGTGCTCAGTGATTATCGTCAAGAGATTGCGGTCTCTTTATACATCGTTTTGGGTATACTTTCGAAGTTATATTTAAGACATGAGTTTGGGATATTCCACTTCAGCATCAAATTAGTAATGGTTAATTTTCTTCATCATTACATACAGCCTATAGCCTATAGAATTGGAGATTCAAGAGATGGTTAACCTATGGGTTTCAGGGGAAGCTTAGGTGTTCAAATGGTTAGCCATTTATATGCTACATCGAGGTGAAGATTTTTACTACCACTTGTGGTTATTACTACTGCTGGTTTGATTTCTATTGTTTCAAGTACATTTCTAGATGCGAAAAACTTAATGGTGGGCGACTTTGAAACATTGGAAAGATGGATTGGACGTATAATATTGATTCGTGGTTGTGAAGATCAAGGTTGATTATATTTTAGTTCCCTATTTGATGATGAGAAAAAGGGGAAGAAGATTTAAATAGAAGTTGCAACCTGAAGATCCTTGGTGATATAGCATGGTTTAAGAGGAAGTTCATTTATATCTTTCATACATATTAACTTCAGAGGAAGTTCGTGCTTACTTGGTTTTGTCATTATCAACTAGGGGAAGATTGTTGGGTCTAATACTTGAGTTGATATGACAAAATACATGAAAGATGAAGGACTTAAGAAGACAAAGTAAAGAATGAAGACAATGCAAAAGACAAGGGACTTGTTTTACAAAGAAGTTATTATGATTTAGTCCTTTGTACTATTTTGTAACCCTAGTATCTCTATTATATAAAGAGATACAGAGAATAGGTTTTATTATGTCTTCCAATATGTAGTCCACTGAGAATAGGTGTGTGTGTCTAGGCGTCAAGTTCTCTAATAAACACCTAGATTGTTTGTGTTTGGTAGAGTTAGAGATGATGATTAAGAAACCTTGTTCAATAATAATGATGTTTTGTTAATTCCACTGTGCATGATTATTGTCATTATTATTGTTAACCCTAGTGCTTAAAACGATCCATGGAGTCTAACAAACTCCACACAAACCAACTGGAAAACTTCTCATTCATTCCATTCTGGAAGGACCCTTCAAACCACGAAAAGTACTAGACCCTGGAGATCCAAATGGAACCCCCCCCCCCCCCCCAATACAACCATACTACCAAGATCAGAATGAGACTGAATACACTAAAGAAGACCGACAACAAATTGCAGCTGATGATCAGGCATTTCATCTCGTTGTTCTTGGATTACCTAAAATGACTTATGCAACTATTGATAGTGAAGAAAGTGCTCAAGCAGTCTGGGAAAGAGTCAAAAGGTTAATGTATGGGACAGACATCGGGAAACAGGAAATGGAAACACAATTGCTCAAGGAACTTCGCAAGTTCACTCCAGTTCCAGGTGAAACCATAGAGTCGTATTATCTAAGGTTCTGTAAGATCAAGAATGACTTATCCAGACACAACCTCACTGAGACAAATATTGCTAACAACACCATCTTCTTGAATGAGTTACAACCTGAATGGGGAAGATACGTCACTATTGTTTATCAGACAAAGAACTGGCATGAAGTTACTTACGATCAGCTGTACGACTTCTTGAAGCAGAATCAAGCTGAGGCAAATGAAGTAAGGGCCGAATTACTAGCTAAAAAGCATGATCCTCTCGCATTAATTGCTAATACACCAAAACCTCTACCAGTGAATACACCACATCAATTATCTTCCACCCACAACTATATGCAACAACAATACATTCCACAAGCTGCTGTGATTCCACAACAAAAATTCTACCCAAAACAACAACATATTATTCCACAACAACAATAACTACAATTCCAAGAACCAGAGTTTAAAGACAATGATGAAACTACTGCAGCTTTGACACAACATTTGCTTTTTTGACAAAGGAATTCCAAGGACGCTATTCTACACTAACTAACAGCAACCAAAGGATTTCATCGAACACTCTCAACAAGCAAATTGCTCAGCCGAGTTTCAATATGGGCAACGGAGGCCAAATGGTTGGAGTTATTGGGAATCAGCAAGGATATGCTACTAGATTTCACAGGGGTAATTAGAATATGCAGAATGCAGGTCAGTATGCAGGGAATCAGTTCGGTTAGTATGTAGGGAATCAGATGGGTCAGTTTGTTGGATATCATAGGGGTCAGAATGTTGGATATCACGAAATGGGAAATCAGATTGGGAATGTTGCAACTCCAATTGTTGGGAATTATAGAAATGCGAATCAGGGTAACCCGATAAAGTTTTTCAACTGTCAGGGTGTAGGTCATATGGCAAGAAGCTGTCCGACTAAGCCGAAAAAGAAAGATCTAGAGTATTTGCAGAGCATTGCTGTTGGCACAAAAGGAGAAAGCAGGGTTTCAGCTGAATGCAGAAGAAAATGATTTTATGGCTCTTATTGATGACATGGAAGACAGAGAGGATATCGATGCGAACTGCATCTTCATGGCTGTGGAAAACTAGAAGGGGGTTGAATAGGTTTACCTCTTTTTCATTTTATAAAAAGTTTGTTTCAGAATCTTCAATTAAAGTTTTCCTTTTTAAAATCTTAAAATGTTTTGTATCAAATTATCGATTAAGTTAAACTCAACATGAGAAGTGTGAATAATGCATCTAAGTCCATTAGACCATATCATATAATAATACATCCGATCACAATATTAACTTCTATCTATAACACAATCAACATCAAAACATTATAAGCAACGACTAAGACACATATGCAAGGATAGATATAAAGCAATAAATGCGAGAATGAATGAAAAGAGATAAGAGAGAGGAAATGCAAACCGGACACGATGATTTATAGTGGTTCGGCTACAAGGACACCTTCCTTGCCCTACTCCATTCCCCGAGTCACCTACTCAAGAGTTTTCTTCACTACTCAACAAGCTCCCTTTTGGCGGAGAAAACCGTACACACCTTTGCTTACACCGATTTACAACACTAAGCAATATGTCGAGTCCTAATGCTAGCTAGGACCAAACTCACGACACGACTTCGATCACTACACAACTTCTACACACGACTTCTTCACGCCACTACTACTACAAAACTACACCACTTTTTCACACCGCCACTTCTTCACAACTACATGACTTCTTCACTCCATCATGACTATACACTACTAGTCTTCACGACTTCACTCCATTTCTTACACATCCATTGACTCACTACTAAGTAAGATCATCTTGATTTACTTATTACATATACTTATATAACTTACTTCTACAACTTCACATCAATACTAACTAGACTCTAATACTTCTTTGACTTGATGATAAGGAGTATTCTTCTCTTGCACTTTGAGTGATGAAGGATTGAATCACTTGAAACAAAAGCTTATAATCTTATGATCAAAGATTTAGAAGGATGTTTAGAAAGGATTGGGTCTGAAAATTTTAGTGCAAAAGGTGAGGAAAAATGCCAAGGATTGAACCAGTATTTATAGGCAAAGAAAAGATGCCGAGGAGTGTGCCGGCCCTCTTCAAGTATGGCCGGCCCCCTTAAATAATTAAGGGGCCGCCCTATTTAAGGGGGCCACCCCTCAGAAACGGCTGTTTTCTTTGTCTTTTACTGGGGAAGGTTTATCTAGTGAAATTTTAACTGTATTTGGCCAAAAAAATTGAATTCATATATTTATTATAAATTAAACATTTTCCTTTATATACCAAAAATGTTTTGTAAAAGATATAAAATATTTTTGACATTTTATAAAATTGTAGTGACTAAATAAAAGTTCCTTTGATCATAAAATGCATTAGGCATTTGTTTATTCATACCTTATGTGATTGTTGAAGCATACTCGAGACATTGAGATGTCGAGAGATGTTGACGTATGAATGCATAGATGATTTGTGATCACAAGTAACTTAAGCACTTTACGTTATGTGTTGTAACTTACATCTTTGTCATTATTAAATCATGAAGAGGATGTTTAGATTAAATATCATAATATTTATGCCAACAATCTCCCCTTTTTGATGATGAAAAACTATGTAAACTATAACGCATAGTAAAATGTATAAGTTACTTGTTTACACTTCTTCTCCCCCCTTTTGTCGAAGCAAAAGGGTGGACTCCTAGACGAGACTTCCACTACACTTCAATCCTTGAAATAAAGAGGTGAGCTTGCATCATCGTAAGTGAAGCCTTGATCTTATCATCCTCTAAGACATTGACATCCTTTGAAATTGACCCTAGTGGATCCATGGAACAAATAAATAGCAAACTTTCATCCTACATCGAGAGTTAGTTTTGTGCAAAAAAAATATATAGATAGGGATGAAATACACGTAGCCAATGCTCCCCCTTGGTGTATGCTCCCCCTTGGTGTACACTCCCCCTTGTTTGGGTAACCAAGAAATCAAGAAAAGAAAGAGTGCTACAAGGTAAAGTTAGTAGAAAAGATGCAAAAATATATAAAGATGATGATAGATATATGCATGACTCTAATCGGGGAACAAGATATGGATGTCTAAGGTGTGGACTAAAAATATGACTCATGCAATTATTGTTTTAAAAACAACAACCTAAATCCCAAAAAAACTTACCATGACCAATGCTTAAGACATGACAATGATTAGGACCTAATGCAAAGATTTAGCCGACTTATGTAGAAGAAAAATGAAGATGAAAATGGTACATTCTTTTAAAAACGTAGAAAAATGGAGAAGGATGAGCATGAATGGAAAGGGAAGGTGATGACACAAGGTTGGCAAATATGGTTTAGATTAATATATCATTTGACAAAGGTGGATGATTGGGATAAATGGAATGTTTTAGGTGTTTTGTTGGTTGACGACCAAAGGTAGATATGTGAAATGAGGTGGTTGAGTGAGGGTAAGGATGTTGGATTAATGGAGGTATATTTTTGGGTGCATGGATGTTGGAGAGTTTGGAACGGAGGAGGTTGATTGATGGTTAAAGTGTTGTGCTAGTGGAGGTGTTGGATGAGATCTAATGAGAAGGTGCTCAATCCAAGAGAAATGCTCATTTAAGGCAATGGTTTGTTTTTGGAGAAAGATACAACAAGGATAATTGTTGGTATATTTTTCTACTTGATTCAAGTTGTGGGGTGATGAAGGTAAGCTATAAGGAGGTTGATCCAAGTTGTGTTGGGCAAGGTGTAAAGAAAGAAGAGCACTAAGCTCATGGGCTTCTTTAAGTTCTTCAATGAACTTCAAGTGATCGTAACTGTAGCACCCACAACTCAAATACGGCAGCTGACATGTTGGGGGATCTACGCAAATAGAAACCAAGCACATTTATAGCTAACGACCACAACACGGGACGTTTATAAATGTTGCAAAACATATCATTCGAATTATAAACTGTTTAGAGTACAAGGACTCTTAAGTCAAAGTAGCAGCGGAAGCGTAGAGCGAACCACACCAATGACCACTTCTATCAATACAATATTATTTACTCTTATATGGACATTTTTTACTACTAAGCATGAAAATTATAATACATAACTATAATATTTTTAATTAGTTTTATTTTAATAGAATTTTGTTATATTACTTTTATTTTAATAGCATTTTTAATAGAATGACCACTTCATCTATCATATAATATTTTTAATTAGTTTAAATCATACAAATAGAATTTTGGTATATTAGTTAAGTATGTATGCTATTACAAACGTTGTTTATAACTTAGTTTTATTTCGCATTTTAGTTTAAATCAAATGATATATTGTTACAATCAATATGAATTTCAGTTGACTAATACCATCAAAAGAATAATTGTAAGTCACACCTGTCTATTTATTAATACATAAGTTATAACTATAAAAAGATCATTATATCCGTACATCACTAAATTAAAATGTAAATTACAAGTTATGCCCGCCCATTGGGCGGGCTTTGAGACTAGTATATATATATATATATATATATATATATATATATATATATATATATATATATATATATATATATATATATATATATATATATATTTGCAAACTCATCGGCTACAGAAAAAGGTTCTTCATATATATAGATAGGATTGTGGCTAATGAAGATTTTTTCAAGAAGTTCCCTCAAGGATGTGTTGTACGTATTCATGCCTTATTTGATCTCAGACAGTTGACTATTCCTAATGGAATGGGGCAAAAGAAGAAATCCTTCAATTTGCAAATTATGTTGCTGAGAAAGTAGAATTTATAGCATGAATGTAGAAAGAATGGAAGAAGGAAGTTGCTGGTTACAGTATGTTTCAAGTTATTTAGAAAATAAAGAATCTCAAATATCCATTAAGAAAAATCAACTAGAGTCATGTTAATTTGTTTGAGAAGGTTATAGAGCTAAAAAGGAAACTGAAAAGAAGTTCAAAACATTGATTAATGGGGACCCTCTAAGAACCATAGAGTATTGAAAGTTGATATTTTAAAAGAACATATTGTTGCTTGTCTAAGATGAGGAAAGATGTTATTGCAGAAGAGTAAAATTCAGTGATTGAGTGATGGCCTGATGGGGATAAGCATAATGCTTTTTTCCATAAAGTTGTAAAGAGCAAGCAACAATTAAATAGAATTGATGTTATTTGTGATGAAAATGGGCAGAGTTTTGAGTAGGATGATGTAGGTACTCAGTTTGTATGTTCAGCAGTTTCTGGGTGAAGAGGATGTTGTGGATAATATTGTTGATTAAAGAGGTTAATGACAAGTTAAGGATGCAATTCTTTTAATCCTGGTGATAATAAGGTACCTAATCCAGATGTTTACTCAGCAATGTTCTATAAGAAATCTTGGAATTTTGTGTGTCAAGATGTTTGCAAAGCTATAAAAGAGTGTTTTCAAACAGGAGTTCATCACTAATATTGGAAATTTCGTCACTAAACCGGATTTGTCACAAAAATCAAGCTCGTCGCCTGTCGTCACAAAATCACCGTCACATAATAATTAGTGACGAAAATTGAAATTTGACCTGCTAGTGACTAGGCAAACGTCAATAATGAGTGTGTGACAACCCTCTTCTTCGATTAATTTCGTCACTAATCAGGTTAAAGTCGTCACTATTTGAGTAGATAAGTGACGAAAGAAAGCCATCATTTTTTTGAGTGAAACTAATGTTAGTGTAGTAACTATGAAAGTTGTCGCTATCAATGACGGTGAGTGACTAGAAAAGTTGTCACTGAAAGAAATTACAAAAAATTATGAAATTTTGCTACAATTGGTTTTGCCACGTAGATTTAAACTGCTATGAATTAATAATGAAAATCCATAATAATACAAGTTACATCCGAATAACACGAGAGCTTAAGATTCATCCTTAAAACAAGTATAACGTTATTACATCAAAAAGGAATGGATGCCCCCCACTCACGGATCTTTTCAAGTTCCACTATTAGATCCAAATGTAGAAGATACAGTTATATGGAAGGCAATGGAGGGAAAGGTGGTACAGTTCAGTGTTAAAAGTATATAAAGATATTTCAAAAGATGAGCCTGATGCTATATGGTGTGAATTAATTTGGTTGGCTATTCATGGAAGATTGCTCACTCAAGACAGAATGGGTAAATAGAGTGGTTCTGATATGATTTGTGGTGCTCCATGCAAAAACGGTGCAGAGTGAAAGCCAACAAACAAATTCGTGTATAAACCATACTTCATAGCCACACTTTACAAACATTAGGCTAACCCTATACGTTACAGAAGATTACAATGTTTTTTCAAAAAACCAGCAAACAGATTACGGAAAGACCTACAGCTACAAGGCACAGCATGCTTGTGCCAGTCCATACCGGGTGGCCCCATACCTGAATCCAAGCCGAAGCATGGAAACAACGAATATGCTGACCCGATACACTAATAAAGCTCAAAAAAACAACTAAAGCTACAAGGCACTGCATGCTTCAACACGGAGTCTGGTAGGAGTACATGATATACGCTAGTCCATTCTGGAGCACCCCATACCTGAATCCAGCCAGAAGCATGGAAACAACGAACATGCTGACTCGATAAAAGTTACCTAAATTAACTAGACACCTAAGCTAATAACTACTGGACAGCTAAAAAAGAAATAAATAAATAAAATTGCTCAGAAAAATCTAAATAAATAAAAAAATGAAAGAAGACTGAAGGTTATTAGTCCCTCCCTCGAACCCCAAGTCACATCCACAAACACCAATCAAAACAGCAAATGGGTTTTCACTTTTCAGTGTATTTATCACTTCTCCTAATAGGAATAAAAGTTGTTGAAAGATACATTGATAAGTCTTTACACACACACACACACTATATATATATATATATATATATATATATATATATATATATATATATATATATATATATACACACACACATACTAGACGAGTACCCGTGCATAGCAACGGGATTTTATAGTAACAGATAGTTTATTGATAAAAAAAATTTATAGGTTATAAACGAAAAATAATAAAAGTTTGAAGTTTTGGGAATTAAACATAATGTTTTGAAACCCGGTTCGACCCAGGTGGTTCAATTGGTTGAACCGTTCCGGTCGAAAAACGGGTTTGAAGCGTCCCGGGTCAACCCGGTTTCTATTTTAATTAGTTGCATTTAATTTGTTATATATGTTTTTATTTGGTTGTACAATGTGAATAAATAATTGTGCTTTTAAGTATTAGGGTGTTTTAATAAGAGTATTAATTACATTTTCACTTTCTCTCTCATTTGATCATTGTTGAAAACTCAACATTTCACTTGAAAATTTAACATTTCACTTTTAACCATTTTTCTATGAATGAGGTTCATGTGGGATAGTTATTAAAATGAGATAGTATAAGAAACCAATAAAAAAAATGACACGTGTCATAAAAGGTTCAATAACCTTAGCAGATGTTTAAAAGGTTCAAGGGCATTTGGGAAATTAAACATGTCCTCATCCCTTCCTAGTTTATAGCAAAAGAAAAAGCATCTTATACGTAATTGTGGGTCATCATTTTTCTGCGCCTATTCTCAGAACTAAATGCCATGATCATCATCTTAACTTGATGCTCTTCCTTCTATGTTCAACAATAAACTATGATCAAATATATCAAAACTATTTCAAACTATAACAGTAAATGATTATTCTTTGTTCGCATATCAACCTTTATCCCTCAACTTTAAAACACGTAACCAAGATGAACCATTTACGTTGAGCGATACCGTTTTATCATTGATCACCACGAACGGATTCATGAACCTTTTCTCCTTCATCCTTCAACCGAGCCCGAGGCCATCTCCAACTGCCTTCGTTTGTTCGTTTACGTCGTTCAAAACTCGTAACCCATATCAGTCGGTTTCTGTCCATCTCCACCATCGTTCGTTTGAAGTTTGAATCGGAATTGCTATTTACTCGTGTATCAATATATAAATATCTTTTTTTCGATTGATGTATATTATTATCCTTGTGTATGAGTTTGCCGCATGCATGTATACTTAAGTTTAAGCATGTGGCACGTATGTAAAATTGTACTATGAATATGGGACCTGTGTTGTATCATTTTTAACTTTTTTTTTTACGTAGTGATGCTCAATTTTATGTTATTTGTTGTTATTACATCAATTTAATATTATTGGTATTCAACTATTAAATCATTATGGATCAATTAACATGTTGTGTATCACTTGTAAATGGTTAATATCATAAGCTTTATGTATCATTGGTATCAGTTTATATAATTTTGTATCAGATGTTAACGTGGTGATCTATAATTTATATATTGACCTAATGTTCCCAAAACATTTTACAAAAACCTCATTAAATTACTGATCATAGTTCCCAATTAAAATTGAAATTAAGAGAATGTATGTTTAAAATACCTTAAATACCCTTAAACCTTTTTGAACCCTATCAAACTTTTATGAACCTTTAATGACACATGTCCTTCTCTTGTTACTTCCTACACTTCCTACAATAACAACTATCTTACAATAACCTCCCTCTATATATATATATATATATATATATATATATATATATATATATATATATATATATATATATATAAGCGTTCAAATGAGAATCCTAAATTTTGTGAGAACGCGAGAAGCAATTCTAGCCACTCATTTTATTCTCCTTTAACTTTAATCTAATGGCTAATATTAGTTAATCAACTTTTTAAAAATTTCTTAAAATATTTTTAAAAATTTTTAAAAAAAATTCGAAAATTGTCAAAAAAATTTCGAAAAAAAAAATTTCGAAAAAAATTTTCAAAAAATTTTTTTTTCAAAAAAAATTTTTCGATTTTTTTTTTTTCAAAAAATTTTTCTTTCGGAAAAAAATTTTTCGAAAAAAAAATTTTTCGAAAACTTTTTTTTTTCGAAATTTTTTTTTTCAAAATTTTTTTGAAAAAAAAATTTGGAAAAAAAATTTTCGAAAATTTTTTTTCCAAAATTTTTTTTTTTTTTAAAACAATTTTTTTTCGATAAAAAAATTTCCGAATTTTTTTCTAAAAAAAAAATTTTCCGAATTTTTTTTCCAAAAAAAAATTTTTCGAAATTTTTTTTTCCGAAATTTTTTTTCCTGAAAATTTTTTTCGGCACATTTGAAAAAAAAATTTGAAATTTTCACGAAATTTTTTTTGTCACGTGTGAAAAAAAAATTCGTCACATTCAGAAAAAAAAAAATTCGTCGCATGTAGGTATCATAATTGCACCTTTTTAAGAAAAAGTTTGGCCAACTTTATTTGACATCTCCATTTCAGAGTTGAGATCCATGAAGAACCCATACATGTCATAGAATCTATCAACCAATCATAGCCACTCATTTATAATTTCTACCTTTTTTTTCAATACAACATATCTTTCAAACGGTAAATCTTCAAACTACAAAAAAATACCATCGCGACGAGAATTAAATGATCTTTCTATAGATATGCATTGTTATATACTTTCGACGAATTTTTATTTTTAATTTCCGCCCAGAAAGAATCATATATGATTCGTAAAAATCATATATGATTCGTAAAAAATCATATATGATTCGATTCTTACGAATCATATATGATTCTTACTTACGAATCATATATGATTCGTTAAAATCGAATCATATATGATTCTTACTTACAAATCATATATGATTTTTCTGGGCAAAAAAAAAAATTATCGAAAAAAAAGTTCGTCGAAAGTATATAACAATGCATGTCTATAGAAAGATAATTTAATTCTCGTCGCGATAGTATTTTTTTTGTAGCTTGACGATTTACGGTTTGCGAAATATTTAAGTTTTAAAAAAAATGTGGAAGTTTATTTTTTTATTTTGATAAAAAAAAATGAGTGGCTAATATTGTTTGATGGGTTCTATGATAAAAGTTAGATCTATAAAGAAGTTTTGACCTCCATTTCATGCTATGACATCATATTCTACACTGTCTCTCACACCAAAATCTAAACATTTCATACGTCACACATTAACAAACCAACAACGTACAAGTGTACAACCATAAATTCCCAACCATCTATAAATCACAATTAACAAAACACCCAAAAACTAAACTATCCAAACTCCCAAACATTCCTCAAGTGAGCAGGCAGTAATCTCAATCAACATATGCAGGTATATACGATAAGGTTAAATGTCGTTTGATTGTTAGTTATATGATTGTTTTTATACGTATTTGTTTAGTAAATTTAAATACAAACTTATGTTTGACTTGCCACCCCGTTGAGATAAATGCGTCGTGTTCAGTTATGTGTACTAACTTTAGTGTTTACATGGGCTTAGTACCTCATAACAAGAGGTCCGGTTCAAACCTCACTAGTATACATTTGGAGTGGCCAAGGAAATGGTCGGAAAGAGGTGGGAATACCTCAGTTAGGCCGCGCACACATGAGTGTAGGACTTGCCCTGCCCGGGTAATTTGAACAGAGTAAACCTCACCCGTTTACCATTTACCGTTTATAGTTGGCCGTATTATCCGGATTTTATGACCATTTAGCTACTGGTACAGACCAGGCTTTGTTGGCTAATATTAAGGCCATTGGTCTGGACCGGGCTTTAGGACGGGGCTTTTTTGCATGTGGCCAGGGACCGGTCCTGGGCTATAGCCCCTGTGAACCTCTAATTCAAACAAGTCACCTTTGACTTGCCAACGGATGACATGGGTCGTGTTGGTTATTGTTGGCTTAATCACGTAAACAAGTCATGTTTGGGTTGGGCTATTTTGACCCTCCAACCCTAGCCTGAGTTGCATTGGCATATAGATTTAATTTATACCCTTCTTAAATGATAAAATTAAGCACCCTTTTCATAATTGATTTCAATTTAGTCTATGTAAAAAAAGGTTCATCCATGTGCTCATGCTTGTGAAATGGGATCTGATATCTTATGCTAATTGCTAAAGCAGTTTAGCTGAATTAGATTTTACTGAAATGTTATAAGTTTCTGCAGATTTTACCGGTTATTATCGTGAAATTTATAACTTAGAGTCAACAAAGTTTGTTTCTTAGTCGATTATTTAAAGGTAAATTAGAGTAACGTAAATGCAAGTCTTTTAAGATTGGTTCGTATTTGATTTAATCCATCAAACATTATTTGATCTTTATAATATCATCCTCTATATTTTATTAGGAATGCATACTGTGAAATAACTAGAGATATTAACATTTTGAGAACAAATGAAAATGTTATTTGACTTATTTCTTAGTTTTATATCGTAGTGGTTTCGTTAAGTTTCTGTTAAAAAATATGAGGTATATAGTTTAGCTTGATTATTACGTAGTATGATCTTTGATGACACTAAATTCCAATATGATCATAGACTCATAGCAGCTTATCTTTTAATGGAAATCATATGTATAGCTGTACTAATATGATGCATAATTCAGTTTCTAATTATCTGTTTCTTTGCTTCAACAGCTATCGATCATGTGGATACCTTTTGAAATCACCAACTTCTATTGCTAACTTCTGTGACATATAATTGGCTCCAGATGACACAAGTTTAACTTAAAAGGTTCTATGTTCTTTTAGATCAGTGATCTAATTCATTTTATTACTAGCCATATATAAAAATGGATATAGGTTTAAAACATCATCAATTATCTATTACACACCTTTCTGATGATGCTTTGTATGTGATATTCAAGAAACTAGACACAAAGCTTGATCGTGAATCTTTTAGTCTAACTTGTCACCATATTCTTGATTTTCAAGATTCAAATCTTAAATGCTTGGAAATTGATTCCTTACGTCGCCCTCCTACCAATCAGAGCATAAGCTCATGTATGCTTGAGAAGTTGCTAAAAAGGTTTAGGCAATTAGAGTCACTATCAGTAAATCTATGTATCAATGTTACAGATTCAGGTTTACGTCAATTGCAAAATTATGGCTCTAAATTGCACTCCCTTTATCTCCATGATCTCTTTAAAGTCACCAACAAAGGAATTTCTTATATTGCTTCTGGATGTCCACTACTGTCTGTTATCAGTCTTTCTTTTTGTAAAATTACCGATAGAGGACTAAAAAACTTATCAAAATCCTGCAAGTATTTAAAAGAAGTGAATCTTTTTTGCTGTGCTAATATCACTGACAATGGAATTCGGTCTCTCAACCAAAATTGTCGCCAACTAAGAACAGTAAATATTGGCATGTGCCAAAAAATTTCTGGAGTGGGCTTCCAAGGGTGTTTACCTACATTGGCTTGCTTAAAAGCCCATAGTTGCGTATTAAGTTCAACAGGCATTACTGAAATGTTAAGTGGAGGTGGTCTTGAGTATCTAAATCTTGCTAGTATTATATGCATTGGAGACAATGGACTGGCTGCCATTAGGTTAGGATTTGCAGCAAATCTTAAGATCCTTGATTTTAGTAAGTGTAGATTTGTTACGGATGATGTTGTTCTAAGCATTTCAAAAGGGTGCCCATTGTTGCAAGAGTGGAACTTATCTCGTTGTGACCGTATTGGGACTTCTGGTTGGTATCCAATTGGATTGTATTGTAAAAATTTGGAAAAACTTCATGTGAGCAGATGTTATAACTTCGATAATGATGCATTGCTAGCTTTGGGTAATGGCTGCGAACGTCTGCTGGTGGTTAGCATGAAAAGTTGCCCTCAAGTCTTTTCAAGTGTGAAAAACTCATTTAGAACACAAAGAGAGGGCAGGGAGATCATTGAGAGGGAGGTGAGTACAATTATGCCCTCGTTGGCATTCACAAGACAACGTTGATTTGAAGTTGTGGGAAGGAGAACTAGAAATTTACTAAGAATGTGGTGTGCTCATTTTATTTTGAAAACTTGTAACATGGCATATGGTTTATTAAGTTCTAACTTACTTAGTTATGATATATGTGTGTAGTTTTATGATTCTGAACTTTACATTCTTACAACATCAATTGTTGATGTCAAATTTGATGTCCTAAACATTCACACCAGCCCTAATGTTTTACTGCATGATTAAAATTTCATTTCTTATTCGACGATTTTAGGTTCATGGGATTTTATTGTTGATAAGATGCGAGGAAAACGTTCTACTTCCAAATTGAGTTCATTACAGTTCAAGAAACTAGTTATAATGCCTACGCACAACGCACGTGCAAGGCTTTTTCTAAAATTTTCAATAACGTATTTTTTATTTATTAAAAAAAATAGCTTAATTTTGGTTTTTTATTTTAGTTATGGTTCTTAATTTAGATTTATAATTATATTTGATGTACGTGGTAAAAGTTCATATATGGTTTTTTCATAGACATGGTAATCTTTATGTACAAAGTTTAGCCACCGCATGTTGTGTTTGTCACCTACAATTTAAATCAATTTTTTTTTAATGCACCTTTTTGAACCTCTCTAAATCAATAGTACATCTTTTATTGCAAATCGTACAAATTTATGATACATAAAAAGGGGTGTTTGGTGTTGCGTTTGAGAATTGATTTTCTGATTAACTTGATTCTAAAATGCAATAAATTAGTTTTTGGTGTTCGGCAAATTCTTAAGAAAGTGATTAATTGCATTTGTAAGGCTTCGAAACCTCAAAATAGAAAAGCAACCCATAGTTAGAAAACACGGTTAGAAAACTCAGGTATGGACCCCAAAAAAATAATATATTACTTGCTTCAAAATCATGTAAAATAGTAATGGCTATAAGATAGAAATATAAAAAAAGTGGCGTTGAGGACTTACATTTAGGATAAGATTTTGAGATAGAGAATGAATATTTTATAGATAAAATAATTTATATACAACCATAATTTTACGTTAGTTCTTCATTATTTTTAGTCCAATAAGAATAGATAGTTTATATATTTTTTATTCCAAATTATCTGAAAGGCCCATTAAGTAGACATTCTTTTAACTGAATACTAGTACAATTTTAGTGCCTTACATGTTATAAATGACCATATAAAAGCACTCATAATAAATATTTCCATTTAAGATTGAATCATGTGTAAAGTAAACTTTTATATAAATGTTTATTTTATTTATAGAAAATACTCAAAATAGTTTATTTCTTAACTTTATTTCAACAAGAAACGTATAATCAAAAACATTAGCTCGCTAAAAAAATTTAACTACAGAGTACCCGTCGTTCCAACACGCGGGTACCCCATAGTCGTATAAATGAGAAATATGCAAACCAATACTCGTATAAATAATTAAGCCCATTTGACCCATTCTGTTTCCTCACATGGCCCAAGCAGACCCGATAGCCTAGTAAAAGTATAAAGCTACCCCTGTGTTTAGGCTAAAAATTGATTAAAGGATCCCCTAGCATATCATTCATACGTAGTCAGGTATCTAAAGTATACATGATTATATTTATAATCTGCTTAATTGATATATCTATTGGTAGTTGGTTACTTAGTTTGGCTGTTTTAACCTTAAACAGGTCAGCACGCTCAACTTGTTTATAATAAATTAAAACATGTCGTGGTCGTGTTGGATATGGTCATATGGGTCTAGTCAACAAACTGCTTAACGCTTGAAAAACAAAAATAAAAATATAGTGGGCGAGTTAACCGGGTCTAATACTAATCAAGTCATGTTGAGGTTGCGTTTTTTCAACCTGAACCAGAGCCTCAGCCGCATTGCGACACTTGTTGCAAAGTTGAGATGTACTTTATGTAATTTGTGTGAGGCATACAGATCATAGTTTATTTATCATGTTGAATTTATATCCTTCCCAAAAGCAAAGACATACCTTAGTGGAGACCGGGAAGGTCGTGACCCGGCTCCCCTGTCATCAGGTTACCAACTTCCTTGACCTTTCGGCAAAAAACTTTGAGAGTTTTCTTATAAGCATACTTAAACAATTTATCTATTTGATACACTGTATAAAGAAAACAAAAGTTTGGCCCTCCCAAACTAGATGACATACAATTCGGTCCTCTAGATAAGTTTGTTTTATTTATTTATTTATTTTATTTTTTTTCGCCTATGCTATGATGATAAAATAAAGCCCCTTCGCCTTTAAGAACAAGGCTCATCCTTGGGTTCATGGTGGTGAATGGGGATCTTGCTGTATCTTATGTGGAATTGTTTTGCTGGAAATCATATAAGCAACTTAATTAAGTGTACAAGTTTCAGCAGATTTTACTGGTTAGTATCATAGAAAGGTATAATTCAGAGTAAAAAAAGTTCATTTAGTATAATGTAGATGCAAGTATTTTTAAGATTGGTTCCTATGTAATCTAATTTATCAAACTAGTACTCAAACTTTATAACATTCTTGTTTATTTGGCATGATTAGACATGAACTGATACGTTACGCATGTTGCATGAAGGCCGCATGTTGCATGAGCCGATTCCACCTGTATGAGTTGACTGTGGCATAACAAGCATGTATGCACCATTCGAATATGGCCTTCAAATATTAGTCTTTTGCCATTCAGCTTGTTATGTTATTTAATATAAGTACTTTAGTTTAGTAACTTTTAAATTTTAACAAGTCTTACTAGTTTATTAACTTTCATTTGAATTAGTCAATGTAGTTACTTGCAGTGGAGTCTTAAGTGGTAGTTTGGCCCTTGTTTTTAGCATAGTGGTGTAGCAAAGTTTCCTATATGTAATCGTTTATTTGGTTAATGAAAGTAAAATTAAAAGAAGAAGAAAATTGTTTGAACTCTCTGTCTTTCCTTTTTTTTTTTTTTTTTTTTTTTTTTTTTTTTAATCTTGTCCGCTGAAAGGGCATTATCTTCTCGTTTCTTCATTTAGTTCTTGAGAGATTGACCATCTCAAATCACTCTCTTATCATGAACACTGTGAATTAGCCAGAGAATTTATACACTTTGTGAGCAAATAAATGTTTGTGAGCATCTTTCTATTTAATTATATGAGATATTTGTGCTTGTTTTATATGATCTTGGGTAACTCTAAATTTAAATATGATAACTGTGAATTCGATATCATTAAATGGAAAGAGTGATTTGATTTGCTCGCAAAAATTAATTTGCTTACAAAATGTATAAAATCTCTGGCTAATAATATGAGAAGTTTACTAATTTACTTGGGGAGGAAATTGTATGTACAAGTGTACGACTGTACAAATAAAATGCATGTCATTTTCTAATTATCTGTTTCTTTGCTTCAACAGCTATCGATCATATGGATTCCTTTTGATACCAGTAATTTCCAGTGATTAGGTCTGCAATAGGCTCTAAATATCATAAGTTCATCCAAAAAGTTTCCATATCCTTCTAGACCATAATCTAGTTCCGTGAACCTAGCTAATAGCCAAGACTCAAGAGATTATCTAAAACCATCACTAGCCATATATAGATATGGATGTGGGCTTACAAGATCACCACTCCTATATTACTAACCTTCATAATGACTCTTTGTATCTGATATTCAAAAAGCTAGACATGAAGGTTGATCAAGACTCTTTTGGCCTAACTTGTCACCGATTTCTTGATATTCAAAATTCAAGTAGAAAATGCTTAGAACTTGGCTACAACCGTTCTTCCTTTATGCTTGATAAACTACTCAAACGTTTTAGGCATTTGGAGTCATTATCTTTAAAAGGATGCACAGTATATTCAGGTTTATCTCATTTACCAACATGTGCTCTAAATTGCACACTCTTTATCTTGTTTGTGTCTACCTCAGAAATAAAGGACTTTCTTATATTGCTTCTGAATGTCCATTATTGTCTGTTATCAGTATTTGTTCTTGTGATATCACCGATAAAGGATTGAAAATATTATCAGAATCCTGCAAGTATTTAAAAGACGTGGAACTTCTTCCAATTCACTGTGACAGTATAACTGACAGTGGAATTCAGTCTCTTAACCAAAATTGTCTACAACTAAGAACACTGATTATTGGGTGCTGCCCTGGAATTTCTGGAGTAGGCTTCCAAGGGTGTTCACCGACGTTGTCTTGTTTAATAGCTACTAATTGTGCGCTGAGTTCAACGGGTATTACTAATATTTTAAGTGGAGGTGGTCTCGAGTATCTAAATTTTGGTTCTGTTAAATGTATTGGGTCCAATGGACTCGCAACCATTGGTTTAGGATTTGCTGCAAATCTTAAAGTCCTTGATTTAAATCAGTGTAGTTTTGTTACGGACGGAGTTGTCTTAAGTATCTCAAAAGGGTGTCCGCTGCTGCAAGAGTGGAACTTATCATATTGTGACAAGATTGGGACTTCTGGTTGGTATCCGATTGGATGGTATTGTAGTAATTTGGAAATACTTCATGTGAACGAATGTTATAGCTTTCATAATGAAGCATTGATAGCTTTGGGTAATGGCTGCAAGCGTCTATCAGTGATTCACATGAAAAATTGCCCTCGTGTCGTTTCTACAGAGAAAGACTTATTTATAACACAAAGAGAGGGCAGGAAGATCATTGAGAGTGAGGTTAGTATGATCATCCCCCGTTGGGTATATGCAATATGGCCTTGATTGGAAGTTGTTGGAAGAATCGAGTGAAGAGGAAAAAGAACCAGAAATTCGTGAAGACAGGACGACAGGTGATATGATCATTTTATTTTGAAAACTTGCAAGATAGTATTATGGTTTACAGTATTAAGTTCTGACTTGTTAATTTGGAGATATGCATTCAGTTTCTTGATTTTGAAACTTATAACTTCAATTGTTGATTTATATTTCATTTCATATCCAACAATTTTAGTTTCATGGTACTTCGATCTTTTATTGAGTTCCGAAGTTTACAATTCAAAAAAAATTCGTGTTGTTTCAAGTCATCATGCCATGTGATTCCCCCTCATTATAATTCCCCGCCTTTCGTTTATGTTTCAATCTATTGAAATAAGCAGTTTATAGGCTAATATAAGCTTAACATGAGTTATGATCAAATCAGAAGAAAATTTAAAATGAGAAAAGTGAGAAAAAATTATCACCACAGATTTCAGATGCACCTACAAAAGTAGATACATCTCTACTTAAAATTCTCCTTATATGAAATGTGTGGCTAGAAAACCAAAAGAGAAAACTTCCATTTCCTGGCTCGAAACAGTCATGTCCCAGCAATTAGATCCACCGTATGTAGACAATAGGTTTTTATCAGAAAAAGTGGACGAGACATCTTCTACACGATCGAGATTTCCGTATAACTTAGCGTGTCATTGCTTAATGAGTCTCACGAACAGTGGTACAAAAAGTTGTATTGGTTACGCCAAAAATGTGTGACGATATGCATATAGTCACACACGTTTTTTTCGTTGTGTGTCACTAAAGGTCCCGCCACCGTAGGTGGCATATGGTCACATTGTTGAGTTCGTGGCCTTTTCCATCAAAAAAGAGTGACCAAAACCCCGAATATGTGTGATAAATTAGGCACAAGTTTTGTTGGATTAGTCATTATCAGTGACCGTAAACACCTTATAGTCACACGAATGTTTTTTTAGAGTAACTATTATTCGTCTTTTGGCCACATAAATATATAATATATGTGACATTTGAGATGATATATTCAAGTAAATGTGTATTTTGTGTGACTATTTCCCGTCCTGTGGCCACATGAATATACAATAAATGTGACGTTTGTGATGATTTAGTCACACAATGGGTGTTATTTTTTCGGAGTTAGTCACATACAATTTAACACAAAGTGGCCAAAAGTGTTAATAAGTGTGATCATATGCTGTTTAAAGTGAAGAAATGTGTATTTTGTGTGACTATTGATCATCCAATGACCACATGAAGTTTATGTTTGCGTGGCCTTTTGTAATATTTAGTAACACAAAGCATGTTTCTTTGGGTATTTAGTCACATACCATTAAGCAAACAGTGGCCAAAAGTGTTAATAAGTGTGACCATATGCTGTTTAAAGTGAAGAAATATGTATTTTGTGTGACTATTAATCATCCAATGGCCACATGAAGTTTATGTTTGCGTGGCCTTTTGTAATATTTAGTCACACAAAGCATGTTTCTTTTGGGTATTTAGTCACATACAATTAAGCAAACAGTGGCCGAAATCGTTAATAAGTGTTACCATATGCTGTTTAAAATGAAGAAATGTGCATTTTGTGTGACTATTGATCATCCATTGGCCACATGAAGTTTATGTTTGCGTGCCTTTTGTAATATTTAGTCACACAAAGCATATTTGTTTTGGGTATTTAGTCACATACAATTACGCAAACAGTGGCCAAAAGTGGTAATAGGTGTGATCATATGCTGTTTAAAGTGAACAAATGTGTATTTTGTGTGACTATTGATCATCCAATGGCGACATGAATTTTATGTTTGTGTGGCCTTTTGTAATATTTAGTCACATAACGAATTAAGAAAACAGTGACCAAAAGTGTGACTATATGCATCTTTTAATCGCATTTAAAAGATCAATATATATCAAAACAAATTCAAATACAATAAAATTGGAATGTATGTAACTGAACCAAATATAAAATTGGCCATCTTTTTATACACCAAGGAGTCCTATTCGGCTTACAATGTTGTTTCCTAATTAAGTATCTATAATCTTTTCCAGAAGCAACTAGCTAGCAACTTCGAGCGGTCTTGATCTCTGAGCAGTACCAACTTTCACTAGCAGTAGTAAATACTTGGCACATTTTCTTTGAAGTTCATGAGCAGCACTAAATCCATCTAAGCAATATTAACACAAACATGAGCAGCAACAACATCATGAAAACTTTTAATCCAAAACAATGAACATAATAATAAAATTTGCAGTTAAATTTACAAGTTTTTCTCCCATTGATCTAATCTCATCATTTGGATATAAAAGCCTTGAAAATGTAGGTTGCTGCATATCAACAATAACCACATCAGGATGAGAGCAGAACTAGAACATGTCAAAGCACACAACATGACAGAACTAGATGAGCATACCAGAATAAAGTTCTTGATTAGGTGCTAGAAAACATTCCTCTCTAAAAAGTATGTGGTTATATATATTGTTGACGGGTGCATCTATTTCTTGACAATTGACATAGAGACACTATTGCCTTGTCTTTTGTCAGGTACATCTAGTTTGTTAGGCGCCACTAGTTCAACTATCTGCTGTTTTGGTGGTTTTGAGTCGCTTGATTCGCCACTGATTCAACTATCTGCTTTGGTGGTTTTGAGTCACTTGATGCGCCACTGATTCAACTATCTGCACAAACAAGGTCTATGGTATTTTTCTCGAATAAAGTGAAAGTAAAATAAGGGAAAACGCATTAAAAAAAAGATCAATTACCTGTGCTCTTACTTTTTCCAGATCCAATGTATTTTCATCTGAAGTAGATTTTATATGGTATAAAACTTACTATATCTAATGTATATTTAAAGAGTTGTATATGTGGAAAACTAGAAGGGGGGTTGAATAGTTTACCGATTAAAATCTTTTTACCTTGTTAAGTTAGCTTTGAAACTTTCCGTTTGATCAAAGATATGTACACAAACACAATATATAACATGCAAGTAAATGAAAGAAACGATCAAACCACAACACGAGTATTTATCGTGGTTCGGCTACAAGGACTCTTTTTCCTTGCCCTACGTCCACGCCCCGAGTATCCAACTCGAGAGTTTCTTTCACTAATCAACAAGCTCCTTTCACCGGCGGAGAAAACCTTACACGTCGCTTATACTTTTACCGACACAAAGCTAGATGTCGAGTTCTTTACCAAGGGTACAACCACTCCCGTTAGTTCTTTACAAGGGTACAACTACTCCCTATACACTTTGTATTTTGAGGACTAAAATACTAACCGATCACTACTGAAAATACACAATCAAATGAAGTGTAAACTACACAAGTCTACACAATGCTAAGCTAACAAGCTTGCAACGTTGTGTTGAATACTTGTTACTTTTAGTAAGCTTGTGAATCTCTTTGCTACAAAAATAAACTTCACATATGAAATGTTAAGAGGTTAGATGAAAGAATGAATGTGTGTGTAAAAATATAATGTCAAGTGATGAGCCAAAATTCAACTTGTGGCTCAATATTTATAGCCAAAACCTTCTGCAGGTCTGGCGGATCAGGCGGACCCCTGAGAAGGGTTCCGCCCGTGTACCTTCAGGGTACCGCCGGGCTTGCAGTTGGTTTTGCAATAAATCTTGCAAACCAAACAAAGTCACATCTCATTACTCTTAATGTCACATCACATAATATCAAGTCAAACACTAAACTTGCAAGCAACATCTAAGTAAGTCAAACACATTTCTTTCCATAAATGTATAATGACAAAACTTGCCATAAATGTGATATGACAATTCTATTTTTAGAAAATAAGAAGTGTTGTGTATTATGAAATGTAAAATGTAGCAAAAGGCTAGTTTATGCAAGTCTTTAAAACTAAGATTATGTTTTACTTAGAAATAAAAGTTTACATTTGTCATTAACAAAACTTAGCAAAGATCGTAAAATATAAATAACGTTTTTAGGCGATATTTGTATTAACAATCTCCCCCTTTTTGTTGATGACAAAACATACACTTTGTTTTTAAGTAACTCACAAAATCTTGGTTTTTAAGACTTAAAAAAAAATTATATTAAACTTGTTTTACCTAATTTGTGAGAATCATATTAAGTTTTGAAAGTTCAATATATTTCTCCCCCTTTTTCTCGAAACAAAAAGTAGAGTAGCGAAGCGGAAAAATGCACTTGCTCCCCCTTGCTTGTTACTCCCCTTAAAAGGAGTGCCAAGATGGGAAACACGGATTTTGGATCCTACAAAAAAATGGTTAGTTGGTGATATATATAAGCTTGTAGTTACCACACACATTGCAACCACAATGACAACATAAACATGATCAACCAACAATGCACGAAAGTAAGTAGAAAGAAATAGCATTCCAAGTAAAATTTGGACTTATAAAAGTCAAAAGACAAGAAATGGGTAAAATTCTTCTACTTCTAAAAACTTAAAAAATAACCAAGAAAGAAAAAGAAAAGCCTAGTTTCCTAAATTAGGGCAAACGGCCTCCAAATGGTTCTTTAGGGTTTGTTTGGGTGGGAAAGGGCATCCAAACGTTCGATGACGTGTTGGAATACAAACCGGGTTTCATCTTGGAGTTGGTGAAGCAACGTTTTGATGCTTGCACCCATTTGCTCACAATTTGAGCAAACATGGGGATGAGTGGGTGGAAATGGGTTGGCATTGGTTTCTTGGTTTGAGGGTTGATTGGTTTGTGGTTCTTGGGTGGATGATGGGTTTGGTATTGAGTCAAGCAATGTGGTTTGAAATTCCATTGCTTGATGGAGATGGTTTTCAACCATGTTTTGGATATCCTCATATGAAGGAAATAAAGACTCAAAGGTTTGAGGTTGAGGGTGTGATGGATTTGGGTGATCATGGTTTTCAAAGTTTGGTTCTCCATATAGAGGACCATGGATGTCATGGTAGATGGGGTGAAACAATAATGGTTTAGGTTGATGGTACACTTGTTGTGGTGGTTGAATGTGGTTAAAAAGGTTATCTTGGTCAAGAATTGACCTTAGTGATTCATTTGCAAAAGGTGGTGGTTGTGTATGTCTTGGTGGAAGATCATTAAGATCTTGGACAAATGGGTGTGGTGATGTGGGAGGAGACCCAAATAGTTCCATTGGCTCAATTTTGGGTAATGGTGATGGTGATGAAGTTTTGGATGGTTGAGTTGGAGCACTTGGTGGAGTTGGGTCAATAGGTGATTTAGTTGGTGGTGTAGTGAGCTCATTTGGTTCATTGGGTGATGGTGATGGAGATGCAAGGTTCAAAAAGTGTTCATTTTTTATGGGTGATGTGAATTCATCCGAGGATGAGGAGCTTAGGTTGATGGGTTGATTAGACCATAGTGGTTTAACACTAATCCGGGCGGTTTTCCGGATGGGTCTTGATGGTTGAGAGGTGATTGTTGACTTAGTCATGATGAAAAATGGTTTATAAGTTTCAGAAATTGTGTTGAGGAAGGTGTGATTTGATGGTGTTAAGGATGGCTTAATTTATAGTGTTGATGAATTATGAAAAGGAGTGTTTGGATTTGATGTTAGTCCATACAAAAATTGAGGTTTCTAATGATTTGGAAAACTAATTGTGGGTTGTCATATCATGGAAGTCAATCCAATGAAAATGGTGAAGTGAGAAGACAAGTTTTGCACTAAATGCTTAGTGGTTTTGGTGGATTTGTGGTAGTATAAATCTCAGGGATTTCAAGGATCCCTTAAAAGGGTTCCTTCCTTTATGTTTAAGGGGTCCTTGAGGTTGTTATGGCAAAATTTGAATTTTGGCGGGAATTGGTTTTGGTTAAGTTTATGGAAGAAAGAGTATCCTATTATGCTAAACACATTGTAAGTAATGGGTTTCTACCTAAAAGGATTGGATTTTGGTGTTTGGATGTTGAATTGGTGAAAATGAAAACAAAAAATTCTGCAGGTTGTTGGCGGCACCCTCAGAATACACAGGCAGAACCCATTTGAGGGTGCCGCCTGGTCCGTTGGGCCAATTCTGGAATTCCCAGAATTTACACTGGCGGAACCCAATATTGGGTACCGCCAGATCCGCCAGACCCAAAAAAATTGGCAGTCCGCGTTTTTGACCCGCGAGACGATTTTCAAAATTTTCGAAAACTCCTAAAATCAAAGAGATAAGGCATTTCTGGTTGGGCAATGCAAAAAATAGACACGTAAACATGCATTTCATAGGACTTTGATTTTGAGGTCGAGAATTTCACTATACTTAGTGAAAATATCATAAACTTGAAAATTTGACAACTTGCCAAGAGTTGTCTACCTGCATCAAAGTTAGATATTACATGTTCCAAATTGTATCAAACATTGTACTAACACACAAATTCATCACAAATATTGTTTAAACGACCAAATTTGTTCAAATAGCACCTAGTGCCAAACACTCCTACACACCCGCACTCATTGACGGTCAATCTTGTTCTTGAGCTTTCCAAGGAACCTTCCAAGATTCTTAAACATCCCCTTTGTTTGCTTGAACTCCTCCGACTCATTAGGAATATCCGGAAGTTGAGAAAGGTATTCGAGAGGAGGGAGCCTAGAGTTTAGAAAATTGTCATCTTCACTCATTGAGGAAGACGAAGATGAGGTAGGAGGATGTGGACTTTTTCCTTGGGCTTTGTACACTCTCTTATCACTTAGTGGGACAAAGGTGTGTGGGATGAGAGAGTAGTTGAGGCGAAGACCGTTTGGAGTTGGTGGAATGGGTGAGATGAACCTAAAGAGACGGGTCAAGAGCATTCCATACGGCATAGCCGTTGTGCCATGCACGGGAATGTCGGCCATTCTCTTGGCCATGTAGTAGGCAAGGTTGAAGGGTTGCCTAACGGACAAGGAGTAGAGCATGTAGCAAAGGCAAAGGTTGATATGGTTACAGTTCCCTATTGTGCTAATGACATTGGCTCTAAGGACTTCCTCCCATTTCTTGAATTGGGGTTTGAGTTCGTTCATTTCCATTCCATATGGGTCCTTATCGACCTCATTCCCCGAACGGGTTCTCCTAGTGGTGGTGGTCCTAACAATGAGGTGGTCATGGAGAACGTCTTTTGAGACAAGGGGTGTGTCATAAGGGTGGATACGGCCTTGAAGGTTGTCAAGAGTTGAGAGGGAGTGCAAGTCGGAATAGAGGCAAGTACCACGGTTTGGAACACCTAGGATTTGAGCAAACTCCTCAAGAGTGAAGGAGTATTGATGACCGCTAACCCTAAAGTTGATAGACATATGACCATAATCATCCGTGGAGAGGACGCATGATGCATAGAACTCTAGAATGAACCTAGGACAAATAGGCTCGTCGATATTCAAAAGACACTCAAAGTTGATTGTGGCAAAATCGGCGTAAAGGTTTGTGCCTTCTAGGAAAGATGGGTCAATGGTTCTACCCTCATGTACATAGTGTTTTTTCTAGGGCTTTGAAAACGTTTACTTGATTTGCGGTAAGGCCTTTGGTTTTGTGGTGTTTTGGTAGGTACTTAATGGTGTCCTTGTGGTCGTAGTGGGTTAGAGGAGGCATGATGATTCCTAGAACAACAAAATTTCACATTTTAGTTTACGTAAACCACTATTATAATGTGGAAGTTCTAGTGTGTGCCTATATGAAAACAATGTGGAGGTGCGGTTATCTTGACTCATTTTGATGCTTCAAAATCATTTTATGCAAGTTTTGTTATAAAACAAAAGATAACCCAAACGCTCCTAGTTCAATGTAGCTTCGTTTGAATGTACCCGAAAATACATATTGGTTATGTATTCCCTTTAGCATTCAAGAGACATTATGCAAGTGATGTTTTAAACATAACGTTTTGATTTTGTATTCTCAATGTGAGACGAAAAAATATTTGTCCTACTTGTGAGAGAAAAAAAATTTGGAAGGATTTGACATGGGGTGTTTTAGCAAACATGTTTATACTAATTAAAGATGCAATTCCTAACTATGGGAAACATGATTAGTTTTATTAAACACCTAATCTAATGCATGAGTTTTTCAAATTAATGCATAACCCCAAGTTTTTGTTTTTGTGCAAGAAATAGAATTCCTAGACTCAGATCAGGATTGTAATCATGTTTAGAATACTTACAATGATGATTTAGTTGCAATGTAAATGAATGGAAGACCAAGAATTCGTAGGTATGGATGGATGGTAAAGTGAATAGTAGCAGTTTAGAAGTGGTGGTATGAGATAATGGGTGTTTGGTTTAATATAAACAAAGATTTTGGTTATGCAGGTCGGCGGATACGGCGGACCCCTGAAATGGGTTCCGCCCGTTATGTGTGAGGGTTCCGCCGTCCCTGCTGAGAAAAATAGTTATGGATTTGTTTTGATTTTTGCGATTTTTGTCTAATGTCCAGAACTATAATGTAGGTTCCATGAGTCCTAAGCCTAGCCTAAGAAGGTTAAAAGGTTCACGTTTAAGGGGTTTTGTGAGAATGTCGGCTATGTTGTCTTCGGAAGAAACTTTCTCAATTGAGATATTTCCTTTTTGAACGTTGTCACGAAGGAAATGATGACGGATTTCAATATGTTTGGTACGAGCATGTTGAACCGGGTTTTTGCTAAGATCAATGGCACCTTTGTTGTCACAAAGAATTGTGATGTCGTTGAGTTGAATTCCGTAGTCGACAAGAGCTTGCTTCATCCAAAGAGCTTGTTGGCATGCCTTTTCGGGCGAAACGTACTCGGCTTCCGTTGTTGAGATATCAAGAGCCGTTTGCTTCTTAGAGAACCATGAGGTGAGACAATGTCCAACAAAAGTACAAATACCACTTGTACTTTTTCTATCGACATAGTCACCGGCATGATCCGAGTCGGCATACACTATGGTGTCTATTCCCGTTCCTTTGGGATACCATAAACCTAAATGTGTAGTCCCCTTAATATACCTAAAAATCCTTTTAACGGCTTCGAGATGGGTAGTTTTAGGATCTTCATGAAAACGAGCACATAGACAAACACTAAACATAATGTCGGGTCTACTAGCCGTTAGGTAAAGTAGACTACCAATCATACCTCTATATGTAGTACTATCTACGGATTCACTTTCCTCATCCTTGGTGAGTTTAGTTTCCGTGGACATGGGAGTTTTGATAGGTTTCGAATCTTTTAGTCCAAATTTCTTAAGCATGTCCTTAATATATTTAGATTGGTTAAAGAAGATACCATCTTCTAGTTGTTTGATTTGGAGTCCTAGGAAAAAGTTGAGTTCTCCCATCATACTCATTTCAAACTTGTCATGCATGATTTTTGAGAAATCCACACATAATTCTTGACAAGTTGATCCGAATATAATGTCATCAACATAGATTTGGACTATGATAATATGTGAATCTTTCTTCTTAGTGAAGAGAGTATTATCAACTAAGCCCATGGTCAACTAGGAATGTTTTAAGTCGATCATACCATGCTTTTGGAGTTTGCTTAAGTCCGTAAAGAGCCTTTTTAAGTTTGTAAACATGATTTGGTTTTTCAAAATCGATGAAGCCCGGTGGTTGAGCAACATACACTTCTTCATTAATGACTCCGTTTAGAAATGCACTTTTGACATCCATTTGAAAGAGTTTAAAATTGTGTGCACATGCATATGCAAGTAAGATTCTAATTGACTCGAGCCTAGCAACCGGAGCAAAAGTTTCATCGTAGTCAATGCCTTCTTGTTGGTTACATCCTTATGCAACTAGCCTAGCTTTGTTTCTAGACACAATTCCATTTTCATCCATTTTATTACAAAATACCCATTTTGTTCCAATTATAGTTTGACTCTTTGGTTGAGGAACTAATGTCCATACATCATTCCTAACAAATTGGTTTAACTCTTCTTGCATTGCAATTACCCAAGATTCATCTTTAATTGCTTCATTAATATTTTTAGGTTCAATGGTTGACACGAAACAAAAGTAGTTGCTTTCATTTTGAACTTTTGACCTTAGTGTTCTTTCGTTAATGTTGCCAATGACACCCTCTAATGGATGACTTTTAGATTCTTTGACATTGACAAGTTCTTTGTTAAATAGTTCATCTTCTTTTTCATCACTTAAAATTTCTTGATTTTCTATTGCTTGGCTTTCAACTAAGTCATCATCTACCAAAGGTGATGTCTTAGAGGGAGGTGGACTCTCGTCAAATGTTACGTTCAACGATTCCTCGACTCTTAAGTTTTCTTTGTTCAAAACAATGTATGCTTTACTATTTTGTGAATATCCAAGAAATACACCTTCATAAGACTTTGGGTCAAATTTGGTGAGATAATCCTTGGTGTTAAGAATGAAACATTTACTCCCAAACACTCTAAAGTATCCTAATGTAGGCTTTTTACCTTTATATAGTTCATAAGGGGTTTTATTCAAAAATGGTCTAATTAGGACTCGATTTAAAATGTACGTTGAAGTGTCGACGGCATTACACCAAAACTTTTGTGGAATGTTTTGTTCATTAAGCATTGTTCTACTCATCTCTTGCAATGTCCGGTTTTTACGTTCTACTACACCATTAGATTGAGGAGTACGTGGAGCCGAAAAGTTATGAGTTATTCCATTATTATCACAAAAGTTACCAAATTGAAATTCATTATCAAATTCACGACCGTGATCCGTTCTAATAGACACAATATTAGACCCTACTTGATTTTGAATTTTCTTACTTAGAATTTCAAATTAATCAAAAGCTTCATTTTTACTTTTCAAAAATTTTGTCCAAGTATATCTTGAGTAATCATCAACTATGACCAAAGTGTAGAAGTTACCTCCATAACTTTGTATAGCGGATGGACCAAATAAATCCATATGCAAAAGTTCTAGACATCTAGATGTAGAAACTAGAAACCAAGTTTTTAGCCTTATGGCTATTATGGACTTGTTTACCGACTTTGCAAGCATCACAAAAGTGTTGGTCATATTTCAACTTGGGTAGGTTTCGAACTAAGTCTTTGGAGGAGAGGTTTTGTATTAGTCTCATGTTAGCGTGTCCTAAACATCTATGCCATAAAGTTGAAGATTCATCTAACGAGGTAAGACAAAGTTTGTCTCTAGATGTTGGATCCATCTTCATGACATATACGTTGTTCTTAAGGACACCTTTGGCTATGGTTATACCATCTTTAAGTATTTTACTTCCGTTTTCACTAAAAAGAACATTATACTTATTACGACAAAGTTGACTAATACTAAGGAGATTAAAACCTAAGTTATCAACATGAGCTACATCATCTATAAAGAGGGAGTCATGAGAGATTGTACCTTTTCCGATGATTTTGCTCTTAGCATTACTACCAAACGTAACATTACCTCCGTCACATTTGTGATAAGAAGTGAAGAGGCTTTTGTTACCCTTCATGTGCCTTGAACAACCGCTATCTTTATTCCATTCATCCGGTTCCAAACAAACTTTGAGGCACACCTATTTTATGAAAAACACTCAAACATTTGGTCCCCAATTTCTCATGGGTCCATTTTGGTTAAACATGCCATTAATTTGTTCCAAGTATGAAAATAGAGCATAAGGGTTCCATGGCATGTGGTTTGGAGTTTGGTAATGTCTAGGAGTGTTTTGGTTCCAAACATGTTGGTAGTTTGGTCGAGCGTTGAAGTTGCTCTTTGGAAAGGGGCGTTTGGGAATTGGAGTCTTAGGTCTTGGTTGAGTAGTTTTAGCTCTAAATTCATTTTTACTAAATCCTACTCCAGTTTTAAACACAGGTTTTGTTCCACTTTTGTATGTAACTTTAACAAATTTTGAACGATCCGAAGTGGATGAGGTTACTGCTGCAGCAGGCCTGGCGGAACCTTCGGAACCAACGAGCGGAACCCTAAATTGGGTTCTGCCTGATCCGCAGGCTGCTGTAGCAATTTTATTTGTTTCTTGTGCAATCTTTTCTTGTTTCATTTGACCCGTTGAAGTTTCTATTTTCGTAAATCCTAGTCCTGTTTTATCAAAGGGTGACTTTTGAAGTTTCATAATTTCATCCGCACAAGAAATGCTCTTATCGAACTTCTTAAACTTTGTGGTTTATTTTATTAGATCATTTTGAGTAATTTTGAGTTTCTCAACTTCTAGTTTAAGCTCTTCACATGATTTGCAAGGTGTGTCAATACCTTTACTCTTTTCTAATCTCTTAGCTTTTTCTTTTAACTCATAAACTTCATTTTCTAAAAACTCCTTTTTAGTTTTCAAAAATTTATTTTTGTTTATGATTTTTAAGCTCAATTCACAAAGTTTGTTATATTCTTTTTGTAAAGTGTTATCATCAATAGAGGAGTAAGATGAGTCGGATAATACCTCATTTGAGTTGTGAGCCATGAGAGCAACATCGTCATTCTTTGGCTCATCGTCATCTCCTTCATAGTCACTCTAAGCACCACCCACAAAAGCTTGTTGAGGTTTGCTCTTGGGTGATTTTGGACATTCTCCTACAAGATGACTTGTGTCTCCACACCTATAGCACTTTCTTTCAACCTTTCCTTTCCTATCATCACGATCTTTTCGGAAAGTTTTCTTGTCATCTTTAGGTTGCCTTACAAACTTTCCTCTTCTACGAAAGAACTTCTTGAAGTCTCTAACGGCCATAGCATATTCCTCATCGTCACTATCCGAAGTAGATTCTTCATCATCACTTGATTGGACTCTAGCTTTCAAGCCAATGGACTTAACTTTTTCTTTCTTGCCTCTAACTAGTTCCGAATCTTTTTCCATTACCATTTCGTGAACTTTGAGGTTTCCAATTAGCTCATCAAGTGACATGCTTGAAAGATCTTTGGATTCTTCAATTGCCGTCACTTTTGCTCTCCACTTCGGATGGAGTGCTCTAAGAAATTTCCTAACAAAGTTCTTACTACAAAAAGATTTGTCAAGTGCTTTAAGTGAAGTAATAATAGTATTAAATCTAGCAAAAGCATTATCAATAATCTCATCTTCGGAAATAACAAATTGTTCATATTGTTGAACAAGAAGATCAATTTTGTTATCTTTAACTTGTGAGTTTCCTTGATGAGTGACAATTAAAGATTGCCAAATATCTTTGGCGGTTTTACACAAAAAGACTCTTTCATATTCTTTCTTAGGCAAAACATTGTAAAGCATCATTTTAGCTTCATTATTTTTACCTATTAATTTCTTTTGATCATCATCTTTGATGTTAGTAACTACGTTATCACCATCAATAATTATATACCACAAATCTATATCTTTAGATTTCACGTAAGTTTCAAAATGATTTTTCCAATATATAAAACCATTTGCTTCAAAGAGTGGTGGTCTTTGCATAGATTGCCCTTCTTTGTAATTTTCAAAATCCATGGATCGTTTCAAGTTTTAAAACACAATATATTTTAAAAGCTTGAGTAACGTAGCTCTTGATGCCAATTGTGGAAAACTAGAAGGGGGGTTGAATAGTTTACCGATTAAAATCTTTTTAACTTGTTAAGTTAGCTCTGAAACTTTCCGTTTGATCAAAGATATGTACACAAACACAATATATAACATGCAAGTAAATGAAAGAAACGATCAAACCACAACACGAGTATTTATCATGGTTCGGCTACAAGGACTCTTTTTCCTTGCCCTACATCCACGCCCCGAGTATCCAACTCGAGAGTTTCTTTCACTAGTCAACAAGCTCCTTTCACCGGTGGAGAAAACCTTACACGTCGCTTATACTTTTACCGACACAAAGCTAGATGTCGAGTTCTTTACCAAAGGTACAACCACTCCCGTTAGTTCTTTACAAGGGTACAACTACTCCCTATACACTTTGTATTTTGAGGACTAAAATACTAACCGATCACTACTGAAAATACACAATCAAATGAAGTGTAAACTACACAAGTCTACACAATGCTAAGCTAACAAGTCTTGCAACGTTGTGTTGAATACTTGTTACTTTTAGTAAGCTTGTGAATCTCTTTGCTACAAAAAGAAATTTCACATATGAAATGTTAAGAGGTTAGATGAAAGAATGAATGTGTGTGTAAAAATATAATGTCAAGTGATGAGCCAAAATTCAACTTGTGGCTCAATATTTATAGCCAAAACCTTCTGCAAGTCTGGCGGATCAGGCGGACCCTTGAGAAGGGTTCCGCCCGTGTACCTTCAGGGTACCGCCGGGCTTGCAGTTGGTTTTGCAATAAATCTTGCAAACCAAACAAAGTCACATCTCATTTGCAAACCAAACAATGTCACATCACATAATATCAAGTCAAACACTAAACTTGCAAGCAACATCTAAGTAAGTCAAACACATTTCTTTCCATAAATGTATAATGTCAAAACTTGCCATAAATGTGATGTGATGATGAGGCGAAAAATGAACTACTTTTAGGGGGCATTTAAGCTCGGAATTGGATTTATTTGATCAAATATTGCCCTAAATCGTTCCTTTTGTGATTTTAGGTACTTTGGGAGTGAAATCTGGAAAAGGAAGCAATTCGGACGTTTTTGGAGCATAAAAGTGAAGAAAACGCTAAAGTCTTAATTTTCCTTGCTGGGAACAGTAGGTGATGGCGTCAAGAAGGAATTTCTGACGGCGTGAAAAGTAATTTCCATGACGACCCAGTACAGATTTGACGGCGTCACGAAGTAGGGCGTCAAGAGTAAAATGCATGACGGCCTGGAAAATGCTAACACATGACGGCGTCAAAAGTAGATCAAGGCAGTCCGAGAATTATTTTGGCGGCGAGGTGACGGCGTCACAAGCTTTGTCTTGACGCCGTCAGACTATATTTCCTATATATAGTTTTCTAATTCACACATTAAAAAGAGAGAAGTTTTGGAGAAACCCTAAGTACGAACTTGGTGCGAATTTTACAGGTTTTTCAAGGGTTCTAAGCCCTTGATACCTTTCATGTGTAATTGAGATAAGTATTCTTTTAATTCAATCAATATGTCTATGTGTTGGTTGTCTTTATCTTGTTCTTGTCTTAATTCCATCATGTTAGGCTAGATCTATCTTGTGTTTGCTTGGATCTAATGAAACCTAGATGTTAATTATGTGTTGATTACTTGTTTATAATTGTATTGGATGAATGAATTCGATGTTAGGCTTAAGAAAACTGGCAGACTTCCAAATGGTAACATGCTTGAACGTCTTAGGAAACATGAACTGATGTGCACTAGGTTTTATTGGTTGTATTTAATGCATGAGCCACTGTTTATAATCCCTATGGTTGTGTTGGGCATGGTATAGGAGGAGATAAGAGCTCATAGGATTGGGGAGTTAAGTGCGCCACCCCATGAATGGTATTAAGGAATACAATCCGTCATCCATGCAACTATAACAAGTAATTAACGTGTAAAAGATATCTAGGGAGTAGTGAAATCTAAGTAAACACATTTTCGCCACTTATTGCTCACAACTTTAGTATAATTTAGTTTATTTTCATTTCTAGTATTTTATTTTGATTGCATCTTTAGCATTGGGTTAGTTGACTAGCAACTAATTCCGCCCAAATCCTTCGAACCCGAGATTTTTACTTGCTTTCTAAAAAATATAAAAATAGAAAAAGAATCATCCCTCACCTTTAGAACTAGTATTTAGGTTTTCTAATCCTAGCGACACTATTCCTAGCTGAACGATCAATCCCCTGGTACTTGTCACTATACTATACTACAACGATCAAGTACACTGCCTGGTGGGGGTTGTAAGCTTCTCAAGATCCCTTGAGAGGTAAAGCCTGGTGCGATTCCCACATATCAAGTTTTTGGCGCCGCAGCCCGGGGAATAGTTATTGTCTAGGTTAGAATCTCTTTTTATTAGGTCTACTTGCTAGATTCCTTTCTAGTAAGATTTTATTTTTATTTTTAGATTTTCTTTAGTCTATCTTATTTCTTTGTGTCTCTGTTCGTAACTTTTCACCACCCGACATCATGGACGATGGGAACATTCTTGAACCCGTCATCCCACCACAACAAAACCCACCACTAGAACCTCTTAGGCCCCGAACCTTAGGAGAGTATTCCCGACCTAGCCACCAAGGCTACCGAAACACCATTGAGCTCACCGAAGCCAATGTAACCCCCTTGTGATCCGACACCATCCGGTTGGTGCAAAGCGGATGTGCATTCCATGGACTTCGTTCCGAAGATCCAAACCAAATCTTAAGGACTTCCTCAAAATCGTAGATTCCATAGACCTAGGTGTTGAAACTAGAGAGACAACCCGATTACGCCTATTCCAATTCTCTCTATGGGATCAAGCTAGTCAATGGCTTAAGCGTTTACCCGCGGGATCCATCACCACATGGGATGATCTCACCACTCGTTTCCTTGCTCAATTTTTCCCACCGGGGAGAACTACTAAGCTTAGAAATGACATCTTGATGTTCCAACAACGTCAAAATGAATCTCTTTATGAAGCATGGACTCGTTTCAAGGACTTACTCCAAAAAGTCCCTCATCATGGCATAGATCTTTGGCTCCAAGTCCAAATTTTTTATGACCATATCGATATCTCCACGAGGCGAGCCATTGACCAATCGGCCGGTGGTAAGCTACATGATCTAAGTGCGGAACAATCATGGGAACTCATAGAAGATCTTGCTCTCTATGACAACGAAAGTTGGAATGATCCCCGTGATTTGAACAAAACAGTCAAGGCAATATCTTTGCCTTCGAACAATTCTAGCACTCCCGACCGTAGGATCATGGAACTTGAAGGTTGAGTCAAGTCTCTCATGAAACCTTACGAAGCTCAAAAATCCTCAAGCCAAGTAAGCAGAATTGCTTCTACATGCAAATTATGTAATGGCCCTCACGAGACTCATAACAGCATGGAGCTTCCAAAACGGGCTTATAATGAATTCACGTCGTCACACGTGGGTCAAGGTCCTCGAACTTCTGACGAGGCCTATGAAGCATGGAAGGATAAACCTAATTTCAGAGGGTACCAAACGCGGAGCGTATCTTTCAATGACTCCTCACCACTCACTTGGTCTGAGCATTTTCCATCACAAGGCATTCCTAGGCAAAGCTGTGAAGATGCTCTAAAAAAATTCATTCTATCTCAAGAATTACAGCTCTCTACGCTCGAGGCTAAATTTAGACAACAGCAGGCTGATATGAACAACAAGATTTGTAATCTGTTAACTGCTATCAAAGAGCATGTTGTTAATAAACCCATTCACGTTGATGAGGTTAAGTCTGTTACCGTCATGAGTCCACCAACCTCCCCTGTGAAAATAAAAAGTCCTAGCAAGTTATTCAAACATCTGTCCCCTAAAGGAAAAGAACCTGTTAACCCCCTAGGACCAATCCATTTCGTAAACACCATCACCACGATATCTGCCTTTACACCCAACCCAACCCAACAACAAACTAACAAATTTGGTCATACAGCTAAAGATGAGACCTTAAGGGTAGACCACGATTCGGCCAGAAAACCTACCGACTCATCCGAGCAGTACACCGCGCGAGAATCTGGCAAATCGGATGAAGGGAAAGAGAGATCGGAAGAGCATGAGAGAAATCCAACCATTTTGGGTAAATCTATTATAGAAGAACCCGAGAGAAAAATGGAGGATGTTACTAGTGGGAGTAGCGATAGGACTAAGGAAAGTAACCCTAAAGTTTTCAAGATCTCCTGCACCATTAAGGAAAAGCTCCTAAGCAATAGTCATATAGATCCTAGCTTCCCAGTCAACATAATCCCCCTTTCCTTATACCATGAGGCCTTCCCAAAACGCATTGCGTGCGAAGGGGTAATGAAAAATTTATCAATCAGGATTGGAGAGCTTGTTTACAATACTGACCTCACCGTGATCGATGACGTGGACCCTCTCACCAATCAAACGTTAACCAACTTTGTTCTTGGGAAACCATTTATCAATGAATCGGGAGTGATCCTTGATGAGAAAGATGGTAGTGCATTATTCACCAATGGTGTTAAGAAGGTAATTTTTCATAGGGGTAATGAGGAGGTGTACGAGTATCGCCCTTCCCTTGAGGGGAATATATATGGGTCAAAGGATGGAGAGTCGGGGAAGATAAGACAGCGTAATCCGAATAATCTCAAAATCCTCTGCATGATCGGTCATAAGTACTTCGATAACATCTACATTAACGTATTCCTGCCGAAGAATTTTATGTCCTTATTCCATTATAACAATATCTGCAGATGGGGAATGATTTACAAGGGAGAGAAAGTGGTTGGTAAGGATCATGAAATCCAGGTGTTTGTAGGAAATATGGCATTTACTATGGAATTTACGATCATGGACAACATCGAAGACTATCTCGACCCTAGATTATCACAAATTGTTTTTGGGGCGCCATTTTGTGAGATCACTAATCTGATAATTGATGACCGGAACGGAATAATGACCTTCGCTGATGGAATTAGGAGGGTTTCATACCAAACGCCATACAAGAGAAGAGACTTTAAGGAAATCGATTGTGTCAGGCTTGATAAGATAAGTTCCCAACTTATTTTGTGCGATGAAGATGTTCGGAGAGGGTGTAAGAACACTTCTGATTTATCATGTGGATTCTTTAAGGATGTTAGTAAGCTTGGTTCTAAGTATCGAAAAGATATCTTCGAGTTCGAAGACCCGAAGTACTTACACTATGAAAGCGATACTAGTTTAGAAGACGACCTAGAGAGTGGAACCAATGATGAGGTCACGTAGTAACCCATGACCTTGAGTCTAGCTACAAGACTCGTAAATAAAGAAAAGCGCTTCTTGGGAGGCAACCCATGTTTTGTGTGATTTTATTTTTGTTTGTTTGTTATTTGCTTTCGTATGCATGCTTTATTTTTATTGTTGGTAGATCATGTTTCTCAATTAAATAGTGAAATACTTTACTTTGTTGTTTTGGCCTAATCATAACTCCACCTAAAAGTATTTTTGCAAACGATACGTGTAAGGGGAAACCCCAAATATGTTTTCAAGAAACAAACCGATCATGATTCTCCACAATATTAAATGAACATGTATATTCGTATTTGTTAGAGTCAAATGCTTGTATTGAGTCATAATGAAGTTTTGCAGGATTTTCCAGGAAGTAGGACCAAGTTTTTCCAGAAATTTTCCGAAAACTTAACATAAGAATTTCTGTAGGTCACTTCTGACGGCGTCACGAGTTAACTCTTGACGGCGTCACGTGTAAAAATCTGGAAATTTTACCGGTTTTGTTTTTCTAACGGAGTCTTATGGTTTTTGTGAATTATTAAGTTTTATAATCTCCAGGAAATCTGCAAACTTCATTCCACAAGCATTATATCTTATCTTGTTTTCTAGGATTTAGTAAATTATATAGGATGCCGTCGATTTTACGCGAGGTTGTTTTGTCTATTTTTTCAGGATTTACAGGTTATGTTTGACAAGAAGATGATTTACATTCTGGAAGGGAAGCTTTGATTGTTCGTTTTCTTGGAGGAAGATCTAACCTGGCCACCTTATTATCCATATCGAGCGAATCAGGGGAGTATTTGATTTCATTCTTTTTACTTTTTCACTTTTACATTCTTTACTTGAACATTGGGGACAATATTCATCTTAAGTGTAAGGGGAGGGTAAAAAGATGATACCTTACATATGCACTTTCGCTTGAGTTTGTTTTGTTTAATGGTAGATGTGTAATAAAATTATGAGAAATACTTGTTAGTGCAATTTTAGCGCCAAATTTAAATTTTTTTACAACATTTAGGAGTGAAACTTTAGCCATAGCAAGCGTCTCATGGATAGGAGATTGTATGACTAGCACATAACCGTATATTCAGAAAAATTTTCCACCCAAATATGTGAGGTTCACCTTTAGATTTGATAGGAAAAGCATTTACTATTAGTGCTTATGAGTGTACCGGTAGCATTTAGATTCTAGAACTTGCGTTAGTGATGCATCCCGAGACCGCTAATGAGACTACATTCGTGTGGTAGGATCTACTACATGATAAGAGGCATTAGGATCACCCTTGTGTTAAACCCGTATCATAATTACTTGACCATTTAAGTCATATTACTTGGCTAGTTAAGTCAACTAATTTTTCCCACCCTTAGCGTTGTACTCATTTTTAGTACACGAAACCCCTAGTACACCCCTCCGAGCCTATCTTTTCGTTTCTAACTTTAAGCATCTTACTTAAAGGAAGAATTTGTTACACCCCACTTAAATGTACAACCAAATCGCCTTAGCCTTCCGTGTATGCGCTCATCTTTAGTGCATTATTGTTATTTGTTTAAACCCTAAGTTAACTATCTAATTGATTACATGGTTGCTAAGTCGAGTCATATCCTTGTACATATTGTTTTGGGACGATTGGGACTCATGGGTAAAGTACTTATTTTATGGAGTAATGGGGAAGAACACCATTTATTACCCCCATATGTACGTTAATCTTAAAAGTACTCCAAGTGTTTTGATTTTCTTAATTCGAGTCAATAGATTAGTTTATTGTAAAGTATGTAAAAATTCAAGTGTAAGGGAAATGTTTATTCCCTATGATGTATTATTTTGGATGGTAGAGTAAGAGTGTATGCAAAAACAAAAAAATAATAAATAAAAAAAAATAGAAAAAAGAAAAAGGGAAAAAACATACGGACTACCATCCCTTTTCATTCTATGTTCATTTTATGTTTTTGTTATTTTTCATTTATTAGCTTAAGTCGAGTCTAGTCTTGGCTTAGCAACGCCACATTGTACATGTAATTAACTAAGATTGTTAACTCGCCACAAGTAAAACTTCCTTTATCCAACAAAACCGTGTATTTCATATCCCTACACCTAACGTTACAACCCTTTAAAAGACCTCTTTGATAGTTTATCCTAGGTGCTTACGCCATGTGGTGGAGGTTTGATCCTTTCCCAAGCCTATGGTAATCTATTTTGCTATGATAGGTAGTGAGAGATATCTTCCGTTTCCATATTGTAATTTATACTTTATTACACCCGAAAGATGTGAGTATCTAAACACTATTTGTGAGGTGCTTGTGTATGACCTCCGTGCTTGTCTATTGGTCTTTAGTGGAACGATTATTTGTTGTAATTACTTTTATATTAGTGTTAAATGACCCCTAACTTGTATTTTGATTAGAATAAAAGCGCATTTGCTTGAGGACAAGCAAATCTCAAGTGTAAGGGTATATGATGAGGCGAAAAATGGACCACTTTTAGGGGGTCATTTAAGCCCGGAATTGAATTTATTTGATCAAATATTGCCTTAAATCGTTCCTTTTGTGATTTTAGGTACTTTGGGAGTGAAATCTGGAAAAGGAAGCAATTCGGACGTTTTTGGAGCATAAAAGTGAAGAAAACGCTAAAGTCTTAATTTTCCTTGCTGGGAACAGTAGGTGACGGCGTCAAGAAGGAATTTCTGACGGCGTGAAAAGTAATTTCCATGACGACCCAGTACAGATTTGACGGCGTCACGAAGTAGGGCGTCAAGAGTAAAATGCATGACGGCCTGGAAAATGCTAACACATGACGGTGTCAAAAGTAGATCAAGGCAGTCCGAGAATTATTTTGGCGGCGAGGTGACGGCGTCACAAGCTTTGTCTTGACGCCGTCAGACCATATTTCCTATATATAGTTTTCTAATTCACACATTAAAAAGAGAGAAGTTTTGGAGAAACCCTAAGTACGAAATTGGTGCGAATTTTACAGGTTTTTCAAGGGTTCTAAGCCCTTGATACCTTTTATGTGTAATTGAGATAAGTATTCTTTTAATTCAATCAATATGTCTATGTGTTGGTTTTCTATATCTTGTTCTTGTCTTAATTCCATCATGCTAGGCTAGATCTATCTTGTGTTTGCTTGGATCTAATGAAACCTAGATGTTAATTATGTGTTGATTACTTGTTTATAATTTTATTGGATGAATGAATTCGATGTTAGGCTTAAGGAAACTGGCAGACTTCCAAATGGTAACATGCTTGAACGTCTTAGGAAACATGAACTGATGTGAACTAGGTTTTATTGGTTGTATTTAATGCATGAGCCACTGTTTATAATCCCTATGGTTGTGCTGGGCATGGTATAGGAGGAGATAAGAGCTCATAGGATTGGGGAGTTAAGTGCGCCACCCCATGAATGGTATTAAGGAATACAATCCGTCATCCATGCAACTATAACAAGTAATTAACGTGTAAAAGATATCTAGGGAGTAGTGAAATCTAAGTAAACACATTTTCTCCACTTATTGCTTACAACTTTAGTATAATTTAGTTTATTTTCATTTCTAGTATTTTATTTTGATTGCATCTTTAGCATTGGGTTAGTTGACTAGCAACTAATTCCGCCCAAATCCTTCAAACCCGAGATTTTTACTTGCTTTCTAAAAAATATAAAAATACAAAAAAAATCATCCCTCACCTTTAGAACTAGTATTTAGGTTTTCTAATCCTAGCGACACTTTTCCTAGCTGAACGATCAATCCCCCGGTACTTGTCACTATTCTATACTACAACGATCAGGTACACTGCCTGGTGGGGGTTGTAAGCTTCTCAAGATCCCTTGAGAGGTAAAGCCTGGTGCGATTCCCACGTATCATGTGACAATTCTATTTTTAGAAAATAAGAAGTGTTGTGTATTATGAAATGTAAAATGTAGCAAAAGTCTAGTTTATGCAAGTCTTTAAAACTAAGATTATGTTTTACTTAGAAACAAAAGTTTACATTTGTCATTAACAAAACTTAGCGAAGATCGCAAAATATAAATAACGTTTTTAGGCGATATTTGTATTAACAGTATATATTTGACATTAACTATTTAAAAACAAAATCATAAAGTTCGGAGTCTTTGGACGTATAAGTGTATCACCATTGGGCCAATCCAACCTGACTCCCACCCTACCAAAATTTCAAGTTTAGAACTATTACCTAACCTGCCTATTTTGCCACCTCTAACTATGAGCATATGAAACAAAATCGTAAGGTGCTGTAAAGAATGCAGATGAATTAAGAATGGAAAAGATAAGCTGAAAAAATCAAATAGACCAACGTGACTACTTGATTAGAAACAAGAACCCAAGCATATAATCACCGATGTACCCAGGAACCCAAGCATATAAATTATACTGACCCGGGCGGACCTTCTTGATCTCAAAGTAACCTTTATTGTCGTTTTGAGTCCAAAACTGATAGCCCTGATTATGTAAAATAAGGTATAGATTAAACTCTAGGAATGGTTTACAAAGGTACAAGTAACTTTGTCCCAACCACCCAACTAAAAATGGAAAAGATAAGCTGAAAAAATCAAATAGACCAATGTGATTACTTGATTAGAAACAGCTATATTTTTTTATAGTCAGATCTTGGTCTTTTTCCGATTTTTGGCTTTCTTACAATCGATTCTGCATCTTTTATTTGTAATAGTGAGCTGAATACCGCCACTGCCATATATTATCATTTGCAACCATCACCGCCATTGTAATTGAGACCCCAAATCCAGGAATCGAAACATTTATGCTACATGAGAGAATTAAAAAGACATGGTAAGATTTTAGACATGAAATATCATAAGTTTACATTTAAAACCTTACCAGGTGACCCTGTAAATCTCTCGTATTCTTCATACGCCTGTCCTATCATCACCAGACTTGCACACACTATTTGTATGTGTGTATGTGTGTTTTGAGAGAGACTGATGTTCTTGAAGATGCTATGTCGGTACTTATCACCGAGAAACAAGTAAAATTTACCGATTGAGCCGGACTGGACCGCCAAACATGTCATTGGATCGGGCCTTAGCGGTGGTCTTGGTACGAGTGTTGTGGTGGTGCAAGTGGTGGCGTTGGTGAGGAGAGTGTTGAGGAGATAGAGGAAAACCAGATCTAGTTTTGGTGGATATATATTTGGGATGGAGTATTGAAAAACATTAGTGGGTTCAATGAAATTAAGTGGAGGAGCAATTTAAATTTGGGGAAAAAATTAAGGCGGGCTAGCTTTGGAAAAGTTAAAAGGAAAATTTTATTTTAGGCAATTAAGTAAGGGGACATGTAAAATATTACATATAAATTTAACACGTGAAGTATCTTAATTTTTTGCTTTTATAAGAGGCGGAAATGAGCCGAGCCGCTCGTGAAAAGCTCAAGATCATATCAGTAAAATGATTTGAGCTTTTGTCGAGTAACTCGAGTTCGTTCGAGCTGATTCTTATTGAGCTTTGAGCTCAAGCCTATCAAATGAAGTTAAATGTTAAATGAGTTGAGCTCAACCTTATAAAAGTTCGACTCGAGTTATTGTTGAGTTTTCGAGCTTGTAAGTAATATAGCATTTTTTTTGTATGTAAGCGTACTAAGTGTAAATAATTAATTATAAATGTATCGAGATTTTCGAGCCGAAGGTGAACCGAATTCGATTATTAGATTATATTTCAATTTTAATTTGTGTAAGAAAACACACCTTTACAAATAAATCGAGCTTTTCGAGTGATCAAGCTCGAGCCGAGTTCAAACTTTCTCTATCCCGGATAACATGATCGGGAGGTCTTTGCATACTTGCTTCTTAGTGTCTGTGACAAACAGTATACACCTACCAAGCCGGTGTAACCCATGCATGACCGCCTTTAATAACTTCAAATACAATTCATATAACATTCACACTATAACTATACACTTACCAAGCCGGTGCAACCCATGCATGACCGGTGATAATGGCTAATTCACATGGGTCATGGGTCATATGCATTGGGTTATCACTGGTCACATTCAATAATGGGTATTTGACAACATATGGGTCATATGCATTAGGTTATCACTGGTCACATCCATGACTGTTGATCATTGGGTAATTAACATGGGTAACGGGTCATGTGCATTAATATTGGGTTGTAGTGGCGTATAGTGTCATATATGTTAACGACCAACACATGATTGATGATCGACAATGGTAATTAACATGGGTCATGGGTCATGTGCATTGGATTTTGTAAACTAAGACAAATACTATACAACATTTTATACGTTTTGTATTTTTTTTTTTTTACGTTTTCATCCGTTTGTAACGTTTTTCGTCCCTTTTTAACCGTTTTCAATCGATTTTGATCGATGTCGCTAGTTTTCGACCGACGTTGACAATTTTCAACAGATTTCGACGGATTTAGACCGTTTTAGACCGACTACGACCGATTGCGACCCTTTTCGACCGATTTCATCCATTTTGAATGTTTTCGGCAATTTTCGCTCGTTTTCATATGTTCTAAGCTTTTCTGAATGTTTTCCTCTGTATTAAAACGTTATGAAACGTTTATTACGTTTTCGTACATTTTTGTACGATTTTTTCATTTCCATACATCCTTCTTTTTTTTATTCAGGTCAACCCGAGTAACCCAAATACTAAATAAGGTCCCGTATCGGGTTGAAAATATTTGGTCACACTCGGGTTCGGGGTCGACCCGATTGACCCGAATAAGGATTAATGGCAGTCAATTTTTTATCTTCTGTTATACATACGGCTAATGATTTGCACACTCAAAAAAGTTATTTGCACACTCAAGGTACAAGCGGTTGAAGCAAAGTGTTTAATACTGTACAAGTATTTAATGCACAGATGGAGTGTCCCAATCAATTTATAAAGTGTGCAAATCAATTCCCTTTCACATAAACCCTAATTTAACACAATCTAAAAAATCATAACAAATCCCAAATCAAAATCAAACTAACTCATGTCGTCTTATCTTTGTGATGATTATTGCAAATGTGACAGGCCAGCAATGGTGGTAACATCTTCGACACCATCCAACCCTGCTCGACGTTTCATTTGCTGCCAAAATCGATGCGTAAGTTATCAGATACGTTTAGTTTAAAGATTATTAAGTTTAAATGTTTAATATACTACAGTTTTTTTATTTTAGAAATCGGGTACGAAGAAATGTGAAAATTTTGATTGGTATAATCCATAGGAGCAATGTGATTGGTACAAGATGCATTTGTTTGAGATGTATAGCAAACTGAATCCCCAATCAAAGGCGTGAGGTTCAAATTGAAGTTAATCGTCAAAGAAGGATTGAAGAATTGGAGGCAGAGTTGACAAATGCCTTAAAGAAAGTCAGTGTTTAGAAGTCAACACTTTGCGTTTTTGCAGTTGTGGTTTCTTTGGTACTTGCACTGAAGTAGTATAGTGTTTATGGCTAGATTGTGTGGTTTATAGTGGCTCATGTACCCCATCTTTTTGGTGAATGGTTAAGTGTTTTCTTGTAAATTTAACTGATCTTGATCTTTTGGCTACTCGATATCTTTTGGCAGTAATTACCCAAAATGGCACAATTTGGCTATCCTGTTTGACCTTATGCAAATGAATGTACATGCACAAAACTACCAAAAATTACCCAAAGTGACAATCATGATTGGCTATTAGTTATCTTTTGATAGTAATTACCTGGAATTGCCCAAATTCACTTAGAGACACTTTGACTTTTGCAAATGACAATCAAGTTTGACAATCTTTGTTTAACTTTTAACAAAGCATCATAACATAGTCAAAAAAGCAACATAACATAATTAATCAAAAATAAAACTTGATCATATAGTAATCGATAACTTGATTAACAAAGAAACATAACATAAGTTTTCTTTGAACACAAAAACATTAAACTTCAAATAAACATAACATAAGTTTTCTTCGAGTCACGGTCAAACATTTATTCCCTCGGGTCAAAACCCGATCCCAAATCATTGTTGGAAATATTGAGTTTGGAAGTTTATTATTCATAAAGCATGAGATACAAGTAGTTGTTGCATCAACTCATTGTACTTGGTAAGTCAAGACTTGGTAAAAGGAAAGTGGAGACTTTTGCGTACCACACTTAATTCCTTATCTTTAGGAACAGTTTTAAAATATCTTCAATTCACAGTATGATTTAGGCGCCTTTGGTCGATCCCTTTTCCCGCCAAAAGTATTGGGAACTGTTCATATACCTCTCCAGCCTATTTATACCTCTCTATTGTATATATACCAAATAAACACACAAACACATATATCACTTTCAAAGAAAACTTCAACAATGGCAGCAAATGGTAACTTTCAAAATGATGCAGAAGAGTACGAGTGGGTATTAAACAACAGTTTGCTATGGGACGCAGTGTTTAATCATTTCGGGTATGATCCCGTTTACGAATATGGGTCGTATAGGCAGGTAGATACGTGGATAAGGACAATAATTTTGAAATGGCTGCATAGACAAGACTTTTACTGGGATGAGCGTTGGGGACTGAATGATGTGGAGGTGGAGGGAGAAGATGAAGAGGATGAGGAGGATCAACAGGATGCGCAGCAAAATATGGTGGAGCAGCAAAATGAAGAGGATGCGCAGCAAAATGTGGTGGAGCAGCAAAATGAAGAGGATCAACAGCAAAATGTGATGGAGCATCAAAATGTGGTGGTGCATCAAAACCAAGGGGGTCAACAAGATGGGTTTGCATTTGCAGACCCGTTAAATCTGGAAAACAGGATTAGCGATCTTGAAATTAAGTTTCATTATCTCCTGGAAAGGAAAAGGATGCAACGCAGGGAGTAGAGCGCTCTGGTTTTAACAAGTTGGTGTGAAATGGAGTGAAGCAGTTTTTAATGATGATGTTTTTATGTTTTTAGTATCTTTAGTATTTAGGTAGGATAATTAATTATATTTACGTTTGCAGCTTTTATGAATGGTTGTATCTTTTAAAAAATACCAATGAAAATTTTGTGACCTTGTATGGTTGCTTGTGATGTCAAACTGTCAAAGGTGTGTTTGGTTTCTTGGATAAAAGCAGTATGTCAAATTGTTAAAATCCAAAAATGATGTGTTAATGTTGCTAGTTATAAATAGTATTGCTAAGTGTGGTGGTGCATCAAAACCAAGGGGGTCAATAAGATGGGTTTGCATTTGCAGACCCGTTAAATCTGGAAAACAGGATTAGCGATCTTGAAATTAAGTTTCATTATCTCCTGGAAAGGAAAAGGATGCAACGCAGGGAGTAGAGCGCTCTGGTTTTAAAAAGTTGGTGTGAAATGGAGTGAAGCAGTTTTTAATGATGATGTTTTTATGTTTTTAGTATCTTTAGTATTTAGGTAGGATAATTAATTATATTTACGTTTGCAGCTTTTATGAATGGTTGTATCTTTTAAAAAATATCAATGAAAATTTTGTGACCTTGTATGGTTGCTTGTGATGTCAAACTGTCAAAGGTGTGTTTGGTTTCTTGGATAAAAGCAGTATGTCAAATTGTTAAAATCCAGAAATGATGTGTTAATGTTGCTAGTTATAAATAGTATTGCTAAGTGTAATTGATGATGTGATTATTGTGATTCGGGTAATGAGTTAGGTTTTGTGTTTTTGGGACTAATATTTTGCAGGATAAGCTGATAAAGTGCTGGAGTCCTGAAAAATAAGCTGGTTCGAGTGGAAACTGACTTAGTGTTGCTAGGCATATTTTAGTGCTGCTAAGCCTAACTTAGTCCGGCTAAGGGTTGTTCTGCTATTTTTGAGAGTGCAGGGTACTATTTTAGAAATATGAACGGTTAAGGGTTTGTAAACTTCAATCATTCATAGTTTCACACAAATGTTTTTATCCGATCAAAACTCTATCAAACATAAAACCACTGCTTGAGTTTATCAATTAATTGCAATTCCCAGCAAAACCCTACACAAATTTTCAAATTTTACAATGTCGACTCTGTCTTTTGCCAACCAACATAACATGATTGCATTCTTGCAAAAGCCCACCAAGTAGAATGAAGAGTTCACTGAAGTTGTTGATTTTCTCAATGCTACTCATATTAGGTATGCATTAACAGTTAACCCTACTGTATATGTTTCCAACATCAAACAGTTTTGGGCTACTGCAAAGGTCAAAACTATTGATGAGGAAGTACAGATTCATGCCCGTGTGGTTGGGCAGAAGATTATTGTTACAGAGGCATCTGTTAGAGAAGTTCTTCATCTAGGAGATGTTAATGGAATTGAGAATCTTCCAGACTCCATAATTTTTGAAAACCTTCAAGAGATGGGGTATGTAAGAAAAAATGATTCTTTGAAATTTAATAAAGGTGACTTTACCCCACAGTGGAAATTTGTAGGACCTTAGATATATCAACTTTAACACAAATATAAGCACTAGAAGAAGGAAAGATGGTGTCTTGATGCAATATGTGTGGCGTTAATATGAGAGAAAAAGAGTAATAAGATGAAGAGAACTTTTTATTAAAAACACACACAATACACACACAAGCACACACCTCAAATGACTCATTTGAGGTGCTTATATAGTAACTTACATATTGCCCTAAAAGGCTTTCCATGGGCTTTATCTAATGGGCTTGGTTTACATTTTCTAATAAAGGCTTACATGATATACTTAATAAGTACCAAGTCCATAGCCCAATATTCTTAACTATTACAACACTTGTTGACTCAATAATGATCGTCACTTTTAATGCTAACAATCTCCCCCTAAGGGACGATCATTGAGATCTCCCTTTGATTACATAAATGATCTACACTTCTAATGCTAACAATCTCCCCCTAAGGGTGATCATTGAGATCTCTCTTTCGTGACCTTGATCTTTGATCTTTGACGCTTGTTCTCTTTGAACTTTGAGTCTTGTTGTGTAATAGTTTTGCTAGTTCCTTTGTTCCAATCATGCTTTGTGATCTCTAAATAATGTCGTTTGGTCGTTCTTGCCTTTGATCAACATCTTTACTCTGTTGTCTTTACGTCTTTTCCAACATGCTCATACTTTGTTTGACTTTAAATCTTTGGGAAGTTCTCTTTTCTTTGACTTTAATCTTTGTTTCTTTAGTTTATAGATTCTTTGACTTTGACTTAGAAACGTTCTGAACTTTGTTTTGCTTTGATCTTTGAAGAGAGCTTTGCAGGGTATGAGCATGTGGATCTTTGAGTGATGGTAACGGTCTTTCTTCAAGGAACATTCATCAGTACCTGCATAAAACAGTTAGCAATAAAGCATCCGGTACTTACAGGTTTGGAATTAGAGATCGTTAACAGCATAGTGTGAAAACTCTCTCTAACCCTTGCCAAGGTCGTTCCTGAACCAGATACCCCCGAGAGGGCTTACAAGATCCACCGAAGTACATCAATGATTCAGGTGAGTTGCTGGAGATCACCCCACAACTGTAGACCGTTTTGGGACACAGTAACCATCATGATAGATAAGGCAAGATCCGTAGATCTCATAAAGACTCTTACAACTTGTGTCCTTTTTGGCGAACACAAGTGTATTCATAGGAAGTGTATCCTAAGAGATCTTTTTAATGAATCTCATGGCTCTAGACTCGATAAGTGCACATTTGGTTTCCTATGCGGAGATTAGGGAGAGGTCTCCTGCTTCAATATCAACCATCTCTAAGAGACAGGTCGATAGATTACACTGGTTCCCCGTGAGAATGAAACAAGCTCTTTTAAGAGAACTTGAGTGGTTAAGAAGGTTTAGTGCAGTGCGTCACTGGGTCCATGACGTCTTTGTCTTCAATACCGGCGTCACCTTAGTAACAACCAGTAGCATATGAGTTGAACCCGGTGTCTGCCCTAAGGTTGAACATATGGAGGGCTATTTCTTTTCACCCCTTTTTCATAACTTTTCTTTTTAATTCTTCAACCCCTTCTTTCTCCTTTCTCATTTTCTCCTTTTTTCAATCATACCTAAGGACTTCTAGTTCTAATCTATTGGATTTGTCCTTGGGTAGATCCCTCCGGCTCTGGCGGATCATAGGACGGTTTTTCCTAACCTTAGTCACCTTATAACTCCATGACTATCCTATCATTGCCATGAAAACCATTTATTGAAAATCTCTCAAAGTGTTTATGATAATAAAACACATTGTTGACACTTCGAGAGTTTTGCATTTCTTTTGAAGGACTCCCCCTTCACATGTGCTCATGTAATTTTTAAGAAATTTGCACATGCGGGAGGAGTTTGCACTTTTTGAATTGATCCACTTTCAGTGAACATGACCGATTCGAGACACGCTTACATCACTAGTTAGACTAGCTTGAAATTATTACCCGTCCTGGTCAAGTCCAAAGAAAGTCTCTCGATATGGTACATTCTACTCAGACAAGTCCTATTCGAGACACGCTTACATCACTAGTTGGACTAGCTTGAAATTATTACCCGTCCAGGACAAGTCTTTTCGATTACAGACATTTTAAGCTTCGTCAATTCATTGGTACTTACTGAGTCAAGCTCCTTCGAGATTCAGTCACAAAGTTTAAACATCTTTGATCACATTTTAATCATGTCTTCTCCCCCTCAAAAATAGCATATTGTGATATTTTTGATATCAACAGATTAATAAAAGGCTTTTTGGAGAGATAGACGGATTCTGCATGAATTTGGAACATTTTTTCTTTTTATACTCCCCCTTAATGATAGCATATTTAAAATTAATTAAGGGTTTTGAGGGAGTTATCTTGAGCACTCATTTGAAAGATTTTGAGAAATCTTTGGAACAATCTTGAAAAAGTGCTCAAGAATTGTATTTTGAAAAACGAGTTTATGTTTGAAATCCTTTTCGTTTGTTGATACTCGAACTATTGAAAAAGAGTTCGTCATTGAACGTACGAGTCCTTGATTTGAAAATAATCAGAAGTCATCATTCGGGTCCGGGTTTCGTATTGAAGTATACGAAAGCCATTGTGAAGAAAATTTTGAGAAACGACATGTTTTAGAAAAACATTAAAAAGAACTCCCGCTCAAGCATCTGTACATGTCCGTATCATTGTTGAATGACATTTCTAGAAACGTACAGAATATTGATTTATACGAGAGACATGTCATGAGAAGAATGTTTTTGGATTTTTTGATTTTAAATTGTTTTTGTATTTTTTGAAATTTTATATTTTTGTATTTTTTGATTTTATATTGTTTTTGTATTTTTTGAAAATTTTATATTTTTGTATTTTGTTTTTGTTGGATTTTCAAATTTTGTATTTTGTTTTTCAAAAATATTTACAGCGAAGCGATTTTGAGATCATTTTTCAAGAAGATTCGAGAAGACGTTCTAGCTCCTCAGGAGTTAGGCTTCGCATGCCAATTCGTCGAACTAAATAGTCAAACCTTTCTTTTGGAAGGGCTTTAGTAAAAAGATCGGCGAGTTGGTAATCAGTCTTAACGAAAAATAATTCAACAGTACCCTCTTCCACGTGTTCTTTGATGAAATGGTAGCGGACTTTGATATGCTTCGTCTTAGAGTGATGTACGGGATTGCACGAGATGGCTATGGCACTTTTTGAGTCACAATACATAGGTATTCTGTCAAAAGTAAAGCCATAATCTGTGAGCTGTGTCCGCATCCAAAGAACTTGGGCACAACACGCAGATAGAGACACATACTCGGCTTCGGCGGTTGATAGCGTAGTACAATCCTGTTTCTTTGACGACCAGCTTACTAGCTTTTCTCCCAAAAATTGTGCTCCACCTGATGTACTCTTTGCTGTAACTTGATCACCAGCATGGTCTGCATCTGAAAATGTTGTTAGATTAAACCCCGAATCCTTCGGATACCAAAGTCCCAAGTTAATGGTGCTTCGTAGGTACCGAAAGATCCGTTTAACCTCTTTGAGGTGAAGTTCGGTAGGCTTTGCCTGAAACCGTGCTAACAAACATACAGCAAATTGAATATCGGGTCGGCTAGCAGTTAGGTACATGAGAGAACCAATCATGCTTCGATATTTCTTCGGATCGATAGGTTTCCCAAACAAATCAGCACCTATTTTTGGTGAAGTGACCATTGGTGTACCAACAGAATCACAGTTTTCCATTCCATGTTTTTTCAAAATCTTGATTGTATATTTAGCTTGATTGATAAAAATACCACGAGGGGATTGATGTATTTGTAAACCAAGAAAGAATTTTAGTTCCCCCATCATGGACATTTCAAATTTACTTTTCATGAGATTTTCAAAATGTTTTGAATGGTTAGGATTGGTTGATCCAAAAATAATGTCGTCCACGTAAATTTGAACGATCAAAATGTCATCTTTAAATTTTTTGATAAACAAGGTGTCATCAACCGTTCCTTTTGTGAAATTGTTTTTGAGCAAGAAAGATGATAGTTCGTCATACCACGCTCTTGGAGCTTGTTTTAAACCATAAATTGCTTTCTTAAGCTTGTAGACGTAGTCTGGATGATCTCTGTCGATGAATCCCTCTGGCTGACTCACATACACTTCTTCTTTCAGAGTTCCATTCAAGAATGCTGTCTTAATGTCCATCTGATAGACTGTCATGTTTTTGTGAGCGGCATAGGCTAAGAAAATCCGGACTGCTTCAAGTCTAGCTACAGGCGCGAATAATTCTTCGAAATCTATCCCTTCTTCTTGTGGATAACCTTTAGCCACGAGACGAGCTTTGTTGCGAATGACAGTCATTTCCTCATCCAGTTTGTTCTTCCACAACCACTTGAGATCAAGAACTCGTTTATCAAGTGGTCGTTCAACAAGTTCCCAACTATCATGTAACAGGTATTGAAGAAATTCCTCCTGCATCGCTTCAATCCATGGGTTTTCTGCCATTGCTTCCCGAATGTTCTTTGGTACTTTGGTGCTTATTGAGCAAATGTAAATGCACAATTCGAGATCGGTGGCAAGTTGTCTCCTCGTCTGAACTGGCATTGAAGGATCACCAATAACATGTACTAACGGATGGTCTTTTGTCCATTGAAACGTAGAAGGGTACCTTGGGTGTAATGAATGTGTGTTAGATGGTTCTTGTAACCTTGAAGAAGATTCAGCAGAGTCTGTTGCAAACGGGTTTTCAAATATTTCTTCTTCTTCTAACGCATCATTGTTTGAATTATTTGTTGGTTCTTCTGGAAAATTTGTGTTTTGATTTTGCTCATCAACTCTTGGTAGTTCAGTTTCAAGTACTGGAGTGGCTAGAGTAGATGTAGATGATGTTGAGGTAGTGGGTGCTTCAGCTTCGATTGTTGTAGATGCATCCAGTGGTGGTGGTGCTTATATAGTAACTTACATATTGCCCTAATAGGCTTTCCATGGGCTTTATCTAATGGGCTTGGTTTACATTTTCTAATAAAGGCTTACATGATATACTTAACAAAATTCTTAATTCACACTTTGTTATAGTGTCTTAGCCCAAAGACTACTGGTTGGAATGAGTTTAGTAGCTTCTGCCCTTATATGCTTGGCAAAAAATGAAGAAAAATTCAATTTTTCAAAATTAATTTTTGATCATGTGGTTAAAGCCTTGGATAATTCTTCAAACCAACATTACTTATATCAAAGATTTTTGCAACTTCTTATGGATAAACAGTTTACAAATAAGAAAGTTCACGACAAGGTTTATCCTGTTCACTCTCATATTAAAAAGGTCGTTTCTAACATGAAGAGAAAGGGTAACGACTTTCCTGTCATAGTGAAACTATTGTTTCAAGCAATGTTAGAACTAAGTCAACATAAGAAGGGTGAAGGTTCAGGAACTTATAATGAATCAAGTTCCAATGGAACTGATTCAGGTGAAGGAAATCGCAGGTGCCAAGAAACCAAGGGGGACAATGCAAGTGATGAGGATAAAAGTGGTGAGGAAGAGATGGAACTTGTTAAAGAATTGATGGTTAAATGTACCAAACTTAAAAAACAGGTTCTTGGCCTATAACAAATCACAGATACTCAGGGGGATGTAATTACAAGTTTGAAGCTGAGGGTTAAGCAATTGGGAGGTCAGAAGGGGTCAAGAACCAGATCATTCAAAAGACTGAAAAAAATAGGCACAATAAAAAGGATTAGTTCATCTGAAAGCATAAGTTTGGGGGAGGATGATCCCAAACAGGGGAGGAATGAAACCAAGGATTCAGGGGAAGCTATGGAAAATGTTGATAGTGCTGCTGCTGGTGATGACATTGGTGTGGATATGGATGTGGATTCTAGTGAGAATGATGATGAGTATGTGGTTGCTGATAATCAAGGTAATGAGGTTGTTATGGAAGCAGCAATCAAAGGCATGGGAGATTCTACTGCTGGTGCAAGTGCAGAAATGGCCAAGGAGGATACTACTGCTGAGGAAAATGTTCCTGTTGCTAGTGATGATGATGAAACTTTGGCCGAAGCAATGATTCTATTGAAGACACGATTTAAACAAGCAGTGCCACAATCACCACTACCAACAGAACAATCACAACCACCACCACAACAACCAAGAGTAACGGTCAAAGGTGTGGTGATTAGAGTACCAACTCAACCAATCAAGAAGAGTGTACAAGAGCCAAGTTATAAGGGCAAATGCAAAGGTATTATGGTTGAAGAGCCTAAGCATGATCCTTTAATTAAGGATCTTCCTTTTGAGTACTGGCCCAAACACAAGCAACTTGAAGTAGATGAAGCTGCTGCAAGAAAATTGGCTGCTTCGTTTGCAGAGGAGAATCAGATGGTACTTGAACAAAGAAGGAAACACGCTGAAGCTGAGGCCAAAACAAAAGCACTCTTGGATTCTTGGGATGAAGAAAGGATTAAAGGTGATGCTGATATTGCACTGATGAAACAAATAAAAGAAAAAATGCAAGAGTACACTCAAGAACAAAAAGATGAATGGAAGAGGAATTATGAAGCTGAAAGGAAGAAATTTTATCTCAATCAAAGAAAGAAGGGAAAAGTACTAAGTCGTCCAACAGTTAAGCAAAAGAGGAAGTACTATGAGTACTATCTAAACAATATGAAGGGTTGGAAGCTTGTTAAATTAAAGCGATACTCAGATGATGAGATCTTCAAAATGTATGAAAGAGCCAAAAACTCAATGTGACTAATATATATCAATGTTAATGATAACTGACTTCACATTTTGCTATAAATAATAGTCACATGAATATTTCACAATGTGACTATTTTGAATGTATTGGTCACATATAATACCCTTATAATGTGGCCACAAACATCATTTAGATACACATTTCTGATATGGTGTGACTATTGTAAAGCATATAGTTACAATGTGACTATTTATTTATTTATTTATTATTTTTTTTTAATGTTTTTTTGTAAAGCCTATAGTCACATGATCATGCTTCAATTAAGTGTGGCTATACACATTAGGATTTGGCAAACAAACACACACTAAACTTTAGACACACATATTAACTTACGTTACCATATGTATCGAATTTTAGTTACACTTAATCATGTTTCTATGGTTTAGTGTGACCATATATGACATTTGGTCACACTCTTCAAGTGTGTGACATATATTTGTCACTCTTAAATGCATTTCGTGACTAACGCTTCAAACTGAATTTTTAGTTGTCACACATTTCAAATTCATATGTGGCTAACTATTCAGCAAAGAATAGCAGTCACGTTTATATAATGTGTGACAAACTTGACTATATAATTTAGCCACATACGCAAGTACTTCATGTGACCATATATCTTTTTGGTTACACTGTTCAATTGTGTGACATATATTTGTTACATATGTATATCTATAGTGTGACTAATGTTTCGAGCTGATTTGTAACTGTCACACGTCCCGAATTAAAAGTGACTAAAATGTCGAAAAATATTTACCAGTTACCCTCTGGTCACATATATAAACAAATGTGTGACATATATTTTACGAAATGGTCACACAAGTCGGATCAAGTGTGGTTGTTTATTTAAGGCTGGTACATTTAGTCACGTAAATATGTTGCTGTGCGACCATTCAAAATACGCTATTTGTGACGAAAGGCCAAATCTGTACTAGTGGAAGCCCAAAAAATAAAAAATAAAAAAATATATAAAAATAAAATAAATAAATAAAATTATATTTACATTGACTTTCTTGTTATTGTTAAATGTAGCAAGATACGTTGTATATTTGTATGCAAGCATAGAATAATTGATGAGAATATTACACCACAACTTGAATGATGTCATTGTCATGCATGATGTGCGAAACTAAGCATTTGTTATTGAACATATAAATCATTCCATTTGTTATCTGATGACGTATGGTCTGGGAAGGGCATAAAGAATGAGTCCGGGCTAGAGCAAAACCTCTTACGGGGTTGGAGCAAAACCCCTTCCGGGGCTGGAGCAAAACCCTTCCGGGGCTGGACTTCTCCGGGCAAGACATAAGCAAGTCCCGCCTAAATGCGTCGCTATCGCGACCCAGGACAACCAGATAATGACAAAGAAGCCCACCTATAAATGGAGTGCATTTATCACTCTCAATGGTATGATCTTTCTCGCACTAAAACACATATACTCTCTCTCACTAGAAACTTACTCTCACATCGGAGGTCGACCGCGAGAACCCCTCCCGCGGTGAGACTAACGATGCCTTTTTTCTTAGCAGATTAGCTTTCAAGCAATTCGCTTAGTTCAAGATTCAAGGAACTTTCGTGGAACCCCGTTTCAACATTTTTTACTTTAATTATTTATTTATTATTATTATTATTATTATTATTATTATTATTTAGATTTTTGGTGAGTAAGAGAGAAACAAATACATCAGTCCATATGAGATTACATGAAAGTATAGCTCAGCTCGTTTATATGATATCCATTGCCTATACTTGCTAACAAATTCTATGTTTCATAAAAAAGGACCCCCGTTGATCACGATTGACACTATTTTTAAGTTATTTGTATATATATGTATGTTTGTGTGTATAGAGTTAGGATCAAATAAGAAGATTACTTAAAATAAGAAGGAATAAGAAGAACTATAACCACAAATCCGAGATGCACCGACCTAAATTAGATGCATCCCTATAATCTTAGATGCATTATAACGCACCATAGTGTGTTTTCTAGCTTTTAATCAGATGCATATACGTATATTAGATGCATTTCATGATTTCTCTTGTTTTTTGTTCTTCTACACGTGTCAAAATCATGAAAATCAATTTGCACCATCTATACATTAAATTAACTTTCAAAACTCAAGATGTTGCATCTATATGAATAGAAATGCATCTATTGCAAGTCGTTGCGTCTCAAATGCGTGGTTTTGGTCACTTCTCACCACTTCTTATTTTAATTTACTTCTTACTGGATCCCTACTCTGTGTGTATATACGGATTATACGAAATGCTAGCACATATTTGTTGTTTTTTACATCTTGTTTGGGGACTTTTAAATTATGTTACTACAAATCAAGGTGAAAAATGATAAATCACATTCTAAGAAAGTCGCAGATGACGATCGACTTTATGTGGCAGCCTTCCTTCAAATAAACGTATTCTTATGCATGAATTAGACATGTATAACAAGGTGTGTCATTAGATAAGTTTGTTCATTGTAATTCATATTATATTATATGTTATGTATAAAGGGATTAAAAAAAAAATCAGTGTTCTGTGGTATGATAAACATTGTTTTAATAGTTTAATGTCATTCTATGAAGGAAGATTTGTGTTTGGAGGTGCATTTTGACAATTTGAAATATCAGAGTCACGACTTCAAATCATACTTTGAATGTGATACTCATTTTTGTCTCATATATATATATATATATATATATATATATATATATATATATATATATATATATATATATATATATATATATATATACTAGATGTCGAAGCCCGCCCGATGGGCGGGCATAACTTATAATGATAATTTTGATGGTGTCCGTTAATGGATAATTATTTTTGTCAATGTCGATTTCATTTAATTTTGTTATGGTATATTCTATTGATTGGGTTAGTTAATGGGAAATTATTTTTAAGGACGTCGATATTATTTTTAAGGACATCGATGGGCGAGCATTACTTATAATTATTCTTTTGATGGTATTAGTTAACGAAAAATAATTTTTAAGGAAGACAGACATGACTTATAATTGTCGTTGGATAGTTGCAAAGCCCGCTCGTTGGGTGGCACGACTTATGAATATCGTTGATAAAAATAAGTTAACAAAAAAATATGTTATAAACAAACCAAACCATCACCACATAAAAAGGATGAACCTAACGCATTTGATTAATACATATTGGGGCCCTGTGGGAACACATCATGACCGCAATTGCCTGTTATAATGGTAGGTTGCAGCGACTCTCACTAATGACTGTCGATGGAATCCACTTGTTGCCATGCCAATACAATTAATGACATTGCCTAATGAAAAGTCCGATTGACCAATTCACCAAGGATTACTTTCACCAACCTGGATTGGACCTATGATCCAGACTTTACCTACATCTGTATGCAAGCTAATATGACGTCTAACTCTTCCTTAAAATAATTTTACATGCTCACGTACATCTAGGTGTCCAGTTATGTTTCTATCAACTGTTCTTGTGGCATCATTACTTCTTCAAATGCAAAAAAATAATCAATTCCAAACGTCCCCTTATTAACCAAACCTGTTCATAAACATACTAATGACTTATATCTTTACAAAAGAAAATAAAAAAATAATAGGAATTTACATGTTTGCATTTGAGATGATGATGAAAGATTTGAACGTTAGCCTTTTAAGCTTCCTGCCACGTGACAGACTCCTGACCCTTTTTTTCATTATTAGCTCTTGGTTATGTTGTCTCTGTGCCTTCAGCCACATTCTCATAAGGCTCGGCTTATGTATGGATCTATCTGTCACAATAGCAAACACATACTAACAAATGAAATCATAATAAGAAGTTTTAAAAAGCAACTGATAATCTTAATCTTATTGATGATCTCAACATGGTCCTTAAATAGCCAACGTTTGAACTGCCACTCCTTCCATGGCACGAGCAGCTACGACTTGACCCCATCCCTACGTCTTGAACAGTGATGGCTTATTGTTAAAATCATCAAGATATTAACTATGTGTTCAGGTAAAATTTTAATCCTCACTTTGATGGTAAGGGAATTACCTGATATACAGCATACCGTGAAAGAAATTTAATATGCTAAAATAGGCTTCGATAAGCAATAGCAGATATATAAAGTACTGGTATCTGGTATGAAAAAAATTTATTTGTTACAGACCTACAAAAGCTTCAAGAACTATTCCATTTACGCCTTTTTTTGTTAGTATAACAAATATGTTTCCTGAAAGTGGGTTCACTTGCATCATTAATCATAGCTCTTTTGGTCATTACAGAACGAAGATTATTAGATAAGCTTTGGCCCTTTTTTTCTTCTCTAAAATGGTTTCACTCACATCATTAACAAAGTACCATGGTCGTAACAGGCCCTTGATAATCAACTAACCTAGATAAAGCATAATGATTCTTAATAAACAATACATAAATTTATAAATAACTGGTAAAGAAATCCTTTTCGATATCATAATATTTCTCACATTTGGTTTCTCTAGCTGATCCTAACTTAAGCATCATAACGGAAACATGTCCTTCATGTTCCATCACCGAGAGTGTCCTCCATTAAGTTCTATTGTATTAAGTTTAGCAATAACTCATAGCAACCATTATTTATAATATTTCAAAATTATTTTGACAAAATCAATGATAATAATAGAAACTTATGTAAATAATTAAAAAGAATGTAAATATATGATTAGAATTAAGAAAACTCAAATGTGAATATGATTTGTGAAAGATTAAAGCAAAAACAATATACAATAAACTCTGTACATTCAAATCCAAGAACTCATTTGTAAACCATGTTGGTAGTGCCATTTGTCTAGTTTCCGTGTTTCTCGCAGCATGAAACCTTCAATCTTTTCGTGATCCTTGACTCTTGAAACGACCTATATAATTGTGAAATAGCATAAATTTAAAAAAAAAATGAAGATTACAATGATTTCTGTAAAGCAGTTCATTAAAGAAATAACTTACAATGATTTCTTGTAAAACAGTTCATTGTAGACAAAGATTGTTGTACAAAGAAGTTCTTCGTAACCTATTAAGCATCTTGTTATAGACAAGGTTGTTTCCATAAGAAGCTAGCTGCAAACTTGCATATCAACCAACCATTGTACAGTGTTTAGTTCAAAATGTGTCAAATCATCTCCAATCCAAAAAGTGAAAGAAGACTCGAGCACGAAATATGGAAACTAAAATTGAAGAACTCTTAAATAGTCCAATATGGACGGCTAAGTTTTGCTTACTACGTTTGAATCTTCCTCTGTCAATCTGGTAAGTCATAGATATCGTATGAGCTCAATTGCAAGCTTTCCTAGCTTGGTTTCATCTTCTTCTATCTTACAAAGATGCAAAATACCAGCAGATTAACTTTTTGACAATCCGAACTAAAACATTTGCAAAATGAATAGTAGTAATCGACACATTTCTGTTAGCTAACCTTTAATATTCCTTCGCGCTTACAGTCATTATAACACCAGTCCTTGTTATCGTATTATTCTTTGTCACCGTCACCGAATTGACCCTTACATCGCCATTACTGAAATACGGGAATCCACTAAGAACTTAATGCATAACGATAAATTTTCTTTAAATATAAAGAGAATGATCATAAAGTTACCTAATCAAACCAGCAAGTTTTGCTATCGAGATCTTGAATCCTGCACTTGCTATCGAGTCAACCCTCATATATGTTACTCCCGTTCTCAATATTTTAATCATACAAAAAGCAACTTCATCTCAGTTTTGAGGCAGTTATGAAATCAACTGCTAGATTAAGAAAATAAGATGGTGTTTTATTAACCTTGATGTTTCATATTCAAAGGGAATTAATGGCCTCTTCTTACATGTGACGGGTACATTCCCAACCTCATTACACAAAACTCATGTTGAGTTTATAAAATGGCTTGACTTCAACTTTGTTTAATTTTAATTATATGAGTAATAATTCCTTTAGCTTATATAAGCACTACCACTAAAGAAACAATGCATTGAATAAATAGTGACCTTGTCAAGTGACGAACCTGGAGAATTAAATAAAACGATCAGAATAATTATTGGTGAGGATGTATTGTTTGTAGGGATGAGTATAAGGATTGTACGGAGTAGCCATTATTGCAGACTCTTCAATATCTGGATTCACATACACATACAAACCGGGAGTAGCATTCAACTGCAACACTCCTGTTAACATTACATTTTAGCGAGAATTCATAAAATAAATGTGAATAAACCCATATCAGTTAACAGAGATAACAACATCTGTGAAAAACTTGAATGCTTTAAGCTTGATCACATCTGTGACATTCTGAAGCTTCCTACAAATCTTAATTCAATATCTCTTAGTATATACTGAATCAATTTATGATTAAAGATTGATCCACTTATAGTTTCAGTCCTTACCATTATGGTTCTCGAACTTGTGCACTTGCCGCTCATACTGAGATTCATAGCTGAAGCCTTTACCATTGTGGTTCTCGAACTTTAATTTTGCCTACGAATACATGAATATTATCAAGCTTACAACTTCAAATTCAGTAGTGAAGCACATATAATTATCAAACTTACAACTCCAAATTCATCTGGCCAAATTTCAAACTACACATTTCTGAGATATACACTGAAAATACTCTCTAGGTGTGTAGACTAACCTGAAGAGAAGCTCTAACATCACCAATGCCCATTCCCATTTAGACTATTGTGGAGATCGGTACCCCTGCATAGCATGGCTTGCCACATTTAAATCAAGATATTAGAAATAATAAGCTATAGACAAAGCATAAATACCATGTACAATCAACATACTGGCTTATAATATCCTAGTCAAGTCAAGTTTCTATAACTTAGAAGTCATGTATTAGTCATTGCTTAAGAGTAGTGTGTTTGTACCAGTATTTTTTTTATTTATTTAACCTGTCACCCAAACAGTAGCACATATAGAATCGATGTTGCAAAATAAGTAGGCATTCAGCTTATCTAAGATAAGCTTTCACGTAAGTATGAAACACTATAAAAATAGGCACATGATCGTGTGTTTGTGTGTATCACTCCTTCCACTTTCAGCCGCTGCAACTATCAATAATGCACTACCAGTTTGCCAAAGTAAATGTGTCAACCTCACAGTACCATATCCTGTTAACATCATAAATATATTAGTCCAAAGGCCATAAAATATACTAATCCAAACACCCTCTTAGCACATTGAAAGCAACACCAAGTCACATTCACTACTGGTGAAATCATGAAATTATATATATATATATATATATATATATATATATATATATATATATATATATATATATATATATATATATATATATATATATATATATATATATATATCCATTCACTGATTTTGCTTTTCCAGCCACATTCACTATGGATGTATGAGCCTTGTGCATAAATATATAAGGATTAAATGTCACAAACGACTAAAAAAAAGTCTCATTTTTTATGTGAATTCAAACTTTAGTTACCAACTAATGTCATATTTGTTATCAAATCTATCAATTTAGCAGTTAAATTTCTTCAAGTTCAAAAGATAAGAATAATGAAGAAACAAACATGCAACTCACTAACATTAAACATTTCAGCCACATTTCTTTTTGAAGTTTACCTTCAATGTCTTTATTATGTGTAAGTGGAACGTTCAACCACCTTGTTAATTACTCAATGAGTGATTATCACACCTAAAAGTCTATCATTAAATGTAATAGCAGTAGGCCAAAAAAGCACCTGTACTCCCACTAAAAACCATCCCAAAACCCCTTAAAAACGACCAACTAATCGATAGAAATAGAAATTTGAACCCCGTTAATATATAATGGGTCAATTTGGGTTATCTTTTTTCTCGACCCACTTCAACGTACAAAATATAGCTTAAAAGGAAATAGGTCGAATGGGTCAAAGTCTGCAAAAACTGATGAAAATTATTAAATAACAACTTTTAGTAAATGTTGAAGCTACAATTTTCAGCATTCCCAAACACCCCGTAAATCGACCCAAACACCCGTAAAATCTTTAGTTTGCAGTAGACAGATACATCCCATTAAAATCTTTTCGCAGTTGTTCCAGCTCAAAGTTACCTATAAATTACAACATGAGGTAACAACTTGTAATCGAGTATATAGTATATATAACATGTGTTCAATTATTCCGTCATCATAACAATTAACAGCTTATACACCCCAATAATAACAACAGAAGAAAGCATCACCAAATATAAAGCTAAAACTGATCACCTTGCTTTAGAGCAAATGGAAGTTCGAGGTGATCAAAGGCTTCTAGAATTAACTCCACATTTTCCAATAATACTTCCACTGCAATATGTAAAATTTGATTCAGTTGAGAAGAACCGCTTCGAAACCTTAAATTTTCAGTTAATTATAAGAGTGATTGTGTAGATAATCAAGAAGAAAAAGTAACAAAGTATACCTTGTTCAAGAACCATGTACAGATCGATGCATCAAAAATACAAAAGCGATAATGATAACAGAGAACTCATCTAAAATATACATTAATTTGTAATTATATAAAAGAAACACTCAAATCACAAAAATAACTCTAATACTGTCGAATCACAGCTGCAATAAAAATAGTTCGGATAAAATATTAGTTACATACTTTACTGTGTCAGTCCCTCACTCATATTTTGATCCTCTATAAAACTCTTTAAGCTTGAAAAAATATAAATATGAACTTAAGTGTAACTTCTTTGAAGCGCTAAACGTAAAAATGCATTCAAATAGAAATAACCACAACAAAGTCATGCTCTTTACATAAATATGAACTTAAGTGTAACTTCTTTGAAGCGCTAAAAGTAAAAATGCATTCAAATAGAAATAACCACAACAAAGTCATTCTCTCTACCTTATGTAAAGGGACTACAGTGACAGCGTGAATGGTCCACGTGTTGTATAATCATGTTTTGCATTCCAAAGCAACCATTTAAATGTGCATTTTTCTTATTAAAAAAGAATAGAAAAAAAGAAGAGGGATAATGTCTTAAATCATTTGTCACCTGAAGGTGATGTAGCTTCAGGGCAGCTTTGATACTTTCTCTAGAGGCTGCACCGTAGGACCAAGCCAGCCTACCCTTTCTCACATACTTCTATGCGTCTCGGCTGTATAAAAGACCATATAATGCGTTGCAAGATATTTACCAATGTAATGAAAAACAAACTTGAAACTGATACAAAAGAACATGTACTCTACTTTCTACGAACCATTTTTGTTCCATGGAGAGTTAAGAATAGCAAGGTGATAAGCCATGACTAATAACTTTAATTCATCATGTATTGTCCATTTGAATTGCTTTGTATCTTTGTTGTAATATTATATGCAGAAGTATGAATTTAACACATTACATTACAAATAAAATATAATAACCCAGTTGAATATCAAGTTAAGGGCATAACTAGGTATACTTTTTACCCTGTGCGGTTGTGAACTCTTTCGACACAGTAGATGCATTGGCCCTGTGACACAGTAAAAAATAATGAACACATTGATTACATATATGACCATGCTCATTAAGAAAAATAGGATATCTAATCATCAAGTTGTATTGAAACATCAGGTAAATTAACCTCACAAAAAAAGGAGTATTCTTACGGGTCTATCACCAAAGTTCATCATAACTGTGGGTACATTCATGCTCTCCAACATTTTTTCACCTTCATTGTTAACTTTTTAGCAGCTTCATGTTTCCTTTGGATGTGAGCACCAATCACAACAATAACTTTTCAGCAGCTTCATCTTAATTGATATAGTTTTAGCATATATATCTATATCGATTTTAAGATATATATATTAAAAATAAATTTTGAATCGACGATACAATAAATAGTCATGATCATTATAGGAGATGGTTGAGGAAAAGATGATATTAGGGTTTTGAAAAAAAAATATTATGAATGAATTGGGATTTTTTTAACGTGAGTTTGTATGTTTGCTTAGGGTTGAAACTCCAAATTTTAATTATGTTCGTATATAAAAACCATAATACATTAATTTTGTTGTGTTTATAGATTTAGAGTTGCAAAATATGTTCCAAAGATTGAGTTGATCTAGTGGATGACAAGTTTGTTAGTGGTATGGACAACTCAAGTTCGATACCCTTCAATCTCATTTTTGAACATAATTAATCCGGATTTTTGTTGATTGAATTTTATTTTGAAAATAATACTACTTAGGTAGCATTAATTTGTGATGACATGGAAAATGCAAATAAAATAAATTTTAAAAATTGCTTACATGGCGACAATGTGATTACATGGCTGATGACATGGCTGATAATGAATTACTGGGCAATGAGGTGGCGTTTACGTGGCATTATCTACGTGTAACGCCTCCTGTTATATATAATATAGAGATATATATATATATATATGCAATAGATGTTAGAACTTAGAAGTGTAGCTTTGTGCCAATTTGCAATAAATAGTGGGCTGAAGTTAATTATCTCTCACATATGGGCTGAGACAAGGCCCAAAAAGTAACACTGAAAATTTATACTCCGGACTGTATAAAACCACATTTATTGCTTAAACTCCCAAAAATTTTAAGAAAAACATCTCACGTCCCAAACTTTTAACAACAATTCAATACACCCTCTTATGTTTTGTTAAGCAATAGAATTTTCCTTGTTGATATGCATAATTGTAAATCTTAGCATACAATACTTCGGTGTTCGCATATACCACATCTTTTCCAAATTAATATTCCACGTTTCTATTATAGTTGTTTCAAATTAATTATCCATTATTAAAAACTAGATGAGTATCTGTGCATAGCAATATGATTTTATCACGACACATAACTATGATTGTGATATCTTTATTAAGGTGTTGTTTGTTTATTCAGAGGTTGTGAATCTGAATCTGAACCGCACATCTGAATCTGAATCTGAGGCGTAAATGTTTGAATCTGAATCGAAAATCTTGTTAAATTAAGGTGCTTTGTCATTTGCTTGCTCGTACTTTTTTTATTTATTTACTTATTTTTTGAGTTATTTTGTGTTAACAAGAGGCATTAAGACACCCCTCTCAAGTCTAGACAATTAAGATGTAACTGCCTCCGACCGCGTCTGAAAGGGAAAAAAAAGCGGTCTGAACACTCAAAACGTGTGACCGATTAAGAGGTTTGGTTCGTTAAGAGGCATTAAGAGGCTGTTAAAACATTAATAATAATAATAATAATAATAATAATAATAATAATAATAATAATAATAATAATAATAATAATAAATAAAAAAGCCCACCACCTAAGTGTTTCGTATAACATATATTCATACAACGTAAAAAAATCAAAATGTAACTGCATATTATTGTACCATATAATGATACATTAGTTTTAAGCTTCTTAAATTAGTTTTCAGCCTTCTATTTAAGTAAAAGAACAAATTTGTTTTAAGTTTTCACTGTTCATTTTTTGGTTTTTTCCTTTATACATTGTATAGAAGTATAGATATATATAAAAAGTTTGATCGGGTATATTGTATACCCTTACTTTAAATGAATATTACAAAGTTTAAAGATAACATTAATTAATTGGTTCTAGGTCAAACTGTCAATCTGCAAAAAAGAAAAAGTGGTAATAATCATGTTTTCCTTAAGCTTTGTGTTTTTTGCTGGTGGACAATTATTTTGAGACAGAAAGAGTATAGTTTTATTGTATCTTTTGAACGAAGAATGGTTATGTACTTAAAATTTTATTAGCTTCATAGCTATGTTGCAATTAAATCATATCGATAACAATTTTAAAGTGTAATATTCATTTTCTTATGGCTTACAAAACTTAAAACGTTTGCATGATAATGGTACGCTTAAAATTTTGAATTAGTTCAATAACAACTAACAAAATGGCAAAAAAAAAAAAAAAAAAAAAAAAAAAAATGAAAATGAAAGTGTGTTTATGATTGTGAAAAAGGATGCTCATGCTCAACAAAGATATAGCTCGACCATACTCTAATTCTGTAACTACAACATGGTTTGATTTTAACTACTTGTGCCATAATTACAAAATAATTGACTGAACATGAGAAACTCAAATATACGCAGTAAGAAACTTTGAAATATGACAATTATAAAAAAAAAACGGCATCATAATCTATTAATCTTAATTCATCCTTGTTATAAAAATTATCACGATAAAAATTAAATTTTATTTTCAATCATATACGAATATGTCTATCAAAATGCTTGTGTCTTGCTCTACTCCCATGCAATGTGAGAATATTCCTCACCAAATAGTTATGGTTCAAGTTCTATCTAACATTTATAACACATTTGTGATGTATATAATGCATTGAACATTAATTGACATGCCTAACTGCTATGCCTAAATGTATGACTAATCTTATGTGACAACATCCTTTCACAACCAATAAATCATTGCTAGCTATGTTGATTTAGGCACAAATATAATTATATTTTTAAACATCTCATCATTTTTGCGTAAATTTAAGCCGTTCATACAAACAGTGGCGAAGCTTGGATTTTTCGAGTGGGGGGTCGGGATCTAAATTTTTTTTTCCTAACACTATGGGGGGTCGAAACCGAATTAAATTGGGGGGGCGAAACCGAAAATACCGAAATTTTTCTACACGAAAACTATATACCCCTACATCGCAAAAAAAATTTCGGGGGGTCCGCCCCCCCCCCCCCCCCTATGAAGCTGCGCCACTGCATACAAAAAGCTTAACAAAGATCCGTGAAGCTGTATAAACATGTCTAGAAGCTTACAACAAAGTATAAAAGATCAGGGAGTGTACATAACACTTAACAATACTCCAAGGTCCAAAACAACACATCCACCAAACCAAACAAAAACCCTAAAAACAAAACACAATCTCAGCCGTTGATCTGAAACCTTTTTTAAGGTTTATGTTCTTCATCCCTCATAACCCATTTTCCTTCACTGCCTCTGTAACCATTCACTCACAGAAAATCAATCATGGTAATAGGCATTCTCATTTCTCTTACAAACTTACTTTAATCAAAGATCTGTTTATGTTTATGTTTTTTTATTATATAGGGCGTTTGGATTAGCATTTTTAGCTGGCTTATGGGCTTATTTGATTTTGGAAAAGCTGATAAGCTCACTTTTTAGAGCTTATTAAGTTTAGATTATTGGCTTAAGCCAATAATGTGAAGTTGATAGGATCATAAGCTTCAATAAGTGAGCTTATTGGCTTTTCCAAAGTCAAATAAGCCCATAAGCCAGCTAAATAAGCTGATCCAAACACCCCAATAGTATATGAAAAAATAAATTGTATATTGTTTACTGTTTGATTGTTTATGTGATATGATATCTAAATATATTTTTTGGGTTATTATTCTAGTGGTTATTTATATATATATATATTTTTTTTGAGTAGAATAAAAGTTGCTTAAATGTGTTGTGTAATTGTTTTTGGGTTTATTTGTTTTTATGTGAATGGATTGATGTTTGATTTGGTAACAAAAGGAAAAGGGTTTGAGTGTTTGATTAAGGGGGTGTTTGGAGTAGCTTATTTTTTTTGGTTTATGAGCTTATTTGAAACTGGAAAAGCCCATAAACCTACTTTTTACGGCTTGTGTGTTTATCTACTTGCGTTTAAGGCTGATCATAGTTTACAGGCTAATCTTGATAAGCTCATAAGCAGAAAAAGTAGGGTTATGAGCTTTTTCAGTTTTAAATAAGCCCATAAGTCCGGAAAATAAGCTTATCCAAACACCCTCTAACTGATTATGACATTTTGGTTTCAAGTTAAAATCACTCTGATCAGGTCTTATTAAGCTAAATTTTGGTAATAATCGCCTAGCTACTTTGTTTATTTCACACTTTGCAAGCAACTGGGGTTTAGAAAGTTGGCGTGTTTTAGTTTTCTATCACCCTGTGCTTTACATCTGATTATAGATATATGTTTGCAATTTACATAACTAGTTCTTTTTTGCTTGTGGTCTCTTTTTTGAAGGTGTTTGTCAAACCTCAGAAGTCGAGGTCTTACTTCAAGAGGTTTCAAGTCAAATTCAAGCGAAGGAGAGGTATGATTATCTTATTTATTTTTTGCTTTGTCTCATATATATCAATATCAAGCTGTATATAACTTCCATTTATTGATGCAGAGGGTAAGACGGATTATCGTGCAAGGATCCGTTTGATTAACCAGGACAAGAACAAGTACAACACTCCCAAATACCGCTATGTTGTGCGATTTGTATCCTTATTTATTTTTTGAGTATTTTGTGATGTGCACATATAATCCTGATTTTGAGGGCCAACTCTTCATAGGATTGGTCCAGTTAAGCACATTTAATGTGCTTATTTGGCGTTACAAACTTGCAATAGTTAATTTGTCAAAACACTGTTATACAAAATTTATTGTTTTTGTCTAATTTCATATTATACTTTTCTGTTTAAAATAGTTTACTTCATGAATTTCCTTAACAATTATGCTAGACCAACAAGGATATAATTGCACAAATTGTATCTGCTAGCATTGCTGGTGATATGATTCTTGCATCTGCTTATGCTCATGAGCTTCCTCAGTATGGGCTTAAAGTTGGACTTACCAACTATGCTGCAGGTACTTAATTATTATTTTATTTGTTTTTTTGTTTTGTTTGTTTTGTTTGTTTTGTTTGTTTGTTTGTTTTTTGTTTTGTTTTGTTTTTTTTTTTTTTTTTTTTTTTTTTTTTTTTGTTTTTTTTTTTTTTCTCGTTAATTTCGTTAATTAAAATTGTTTTAGATGTGGTATAAATATATCCTGACTTTTTGTTATGGTACTAGCTTATTGTACTGGACTTCTGTTGGCTCGTCGAGTTTTGAAGAAGCTTGAGATGGATGAGGAGTATCAGGGAAATGTTGAGGTATGTAAAATGAGTTTTACCATGTCTATTGGTCTTTGTTATATGGATCAAGTTATCATTAAAGTTATTTTATTTACAGGCGACAGGTGAAGATTTCTCGGTTGAACCTGCAGAGAGCCGAAGGCCGTTCCGTGCTCTTCTAGATGTTGGTCTTCTCCGCACAACCACTGGAAACCGTGTGTTTGGTGCCCTCAAGGTACATGGCTGTCCTTGTGTGTTTTACGATCATGATCTAGAATGTTCTATAGAGGTGTTTTACGTTTTATGTATTTTTTTTTTGCAAATTTATTGCAAACTTACTCGCCAAATAAAATATATCATCAGGTGGAAAGTTTGACATGTTTTAGTTTATTTTGGTTGTCTAGAATCTCAAATTGTTCAAACGTGTAAAGCTCATAAACGTAGTTTGAAGTGGTATAAATGGGTCGAAGTAACTGATGTCTATTCAATACAACATTTGTGTATATATATCTTGGAAAATCAAACAAAAATGTTGGTGGGTCGAATCAAACCAACCTATTCTGACACATGTTAAACGTTCATTGTTCAAACTCGAACTTGTTTCCTGACCCTCTTGTCTAATGCGGCTTTGCATTTTGAATGTCTCAGGGAGCACTTGATGGTGGAATTGACATTCCTCACAGTGAGAAGAGGTTTGCCGGATTCAACAAGGATGGGAAGCAACTTGATGCTGAGGTTCACCGCAAGTACATTTATGGTGGGCACGTTGCTGCCTACATGAGGGTACGTATACGATAATCTTTTATTACAAAAGTCATATGACCAGATATTAATAATCTAAATCAGAGTATTTGTGCTTCAACTAAATATTTTCAAAATGGATGCAGACTCTAATGGAAGATGAACCAGAGAAGTATCAGACTCACTTTTCTGAGTACATTAAGGCTGGGGTTGAACCAGACAGCATCGAGGAAGTTTACAAAAAGGTGCATGCTGCTATTCGTGCTGATCCTAACCCAAAGAAAACTGCCAAGCAGCCACCCAAGGAACACAAAAGGTAACAATTTCTTTTGCTATTATTTATATTCAAATAGGTAGATTTGGGTTAAGTCTTACTTCTAACTGGTTAAAATGTGCTAAACACAAATTAGCTAGTAAATGGGTCTTGTGGGTTGATTGTGCTGGAAATTTATAAAGTGCAATTTTCAATGCGGAAGGCATTCTACATGCTCTTGTTTTTACCTGAACCAGACCTGATAATAATCGTCTAAAACACATCATAATTCAAGCTAAATGGGTTTTTAGATGCTATGTTACGACTAGATACTAAAAACATTGTGATCACTATCTTATGGTCGTTTTGTTTATTGTGTTAGGTATAACCTCAAGAAGCTGACTTATGATCAGAGGAGGCAAAAGCTTATTGAGAGGTTGAATGCTTTGAATGCTGCTGCTGGAGCTAATGATGATGAAGATTCAGACGACGAGTGAAAATCTAGTGATGGTTATTTTGCATGTTGAGATATTTAGGAAGAAGAGAACAAGAGTTTGGCGACTTCAGTTTTGTTGGTTTTTGTTGATTCGGGAACATCAGTTGAATGTTTAATATTTTACTTAATATGGCAACTATTTTGCTACAAGATGTAGGTGTGCATTTCTTTTTGGCTTATGTTGTTAAAGTTGCAAATCTCCATTATACTCAACCAACCTAAAAGTAATTCGGTAAATAATTTTTTAAAGAAAAGTAGGGTTCCTTGAATAATTAAAGAACCAACTCAAGATCAGCCAGTTTGAATTTGAAATGGTTTGGCAAATCTCTATAAAGTAAAATGGTTTGTAAAGGCATGTGTGGTTCCGAAAGAAAAATTAAGAGTAATATTATATTACTCTTAATTAAAAATTATTTATATTTAATTATACGGGTTAAATGGGTTAAACGGGTCGACCTACTAACACGTTTAACCCATTTTACTCGTGTAATATGCTAATTTTTATATATAAAACGGATTAAATGAGTCAACTCGAAACCCGTTTAACATATTTAACCCATTTAACCTATTTAACATGTCAACCTAAGTATATATACGGGTTAAATGGGTCAGGTTCGGGTTACGTGTAAACAGGTTAGGGTTCACATAACTGACCCAATGATTTAAATGGGTCAGGTTCAGGTTGGGGATTTCTGACCCGCCAACCTGCCAACCCGAACCCGCCAGCCCGAATTGCCACCCCTGACTAATATATACACCATTCTTCTCGAAATTGCACCCAAAATACATGCCTAGTTATTCACAAAAATTAAATACATCAGTTTCTTTCTCCATGAGTTCAAAATATTCCATACTCAGGACTTAATACAAGCTTAGTTCTTCACAAAAATTAAACATATCACTTTCTTTCTAATACTATGAGTTCAAAATATTCCATATTCGGGATTTTCTTATTCAAAATACTGTGAGTTCTATTAGAAAGACTGACTTTTAGATAACTTATTTAGGAAGGAGCCATTGGAATAGTCTTTCAAGGCAACTGCCAAGTGAGCCAGTAAGCCGGTAATAGTCACCCAGCAAGCTGGGCCGTTCTTGCCAGTTCAAGTACGAGACTTCGGTGTGGTAGTACTATAACGGTTTTGACACATAACGGTCCCCACTGTTCGCTTTTTGCATCACTCAAGGTCCTTTTGATTGTCTTCCGTCAATCAATGTCCGTTATCTACCAAACATGCGTTTTTTACTATGAGGGCATAATAGTCATTTCAGATATTAAATAATTTATAGTATTGAATTTCACTCGTCTACCACCTGACAATATTTTGTCTCTTCTCCCTATAAAGCTCGTCTACCTCCTTATCAATATTAGGGGTGGCAATTTGGGTCGGGTTCATGTTAGCCGGTTCGGGTTGTCAGGTTGGCGGGTCAGAAAACCCCAACCCAAATCTGACCCATTTAAATCATCGGGTCAGTTATGTCAACCCTAACCTCTTAACACATAACCCGAGCCTAACCCATTTAACCCGTATATATACTTGGGTTGGCGGGTTAAATAGGTGACACGGGTTGAATAGGTTAAACGGGTTTCGGGTTAACTCATTTAACCCGTTTCTTATATAAAAGTTGCCACATTACACGATTTAAAAAGGTTAAACAGGTCGACCCGTTTAACCCATTTAACCTTTATAATAAAATATAAATATTTTTTAATTTAAGAAAAAAATCTTAAACGGGTTGCGAATCGACCAACTTAATTTATTCTCAACCCGAACTTGACCTGTTTAATAAACGGGTTAGCGACCCAAACCTGACCCGAAATCTATTTAACCCGAAATCTATTTAACTCAACCCGAACCTGTTAATTTTCGGGTCGGGTTTCGTGTTGGGTTAAAAATTGCCACCCCTACTTATCATCACTCATCCCCAAACTTTCATCTCTCCAAGAATCTTATCCCTTACCTTCCTTCATTCACATTTGAAAAAAAATGGTGCGTTGTTGGTGCAAGAGACAAGCTGTTATTAGAACCTGCTAGAATAACACGAACGCAGGACGAAGGTTTTTTACTTGTCCTCATCAGGTTAGGACATTTATAATTATTTGATGTTTAAGTTGTAAGCTTCATGAACAATAACAATGGCGATTGTGTTTATTTGGTAACTTTTCATAATCTGTTAAGAGTGCATGTACGATGTACATTCCATTTTATTGGTTGGTTTGATCCAACCATAAAACTCTTTTGATGTCTTTGTTTTTAGCTTAGTGTACAGTAACAATGACGTTTTTATATATTAGCTAACTTGTCATGTTTAATTTTAGGGTTTGACTTGCAGAGTTGCAGGTTTATTGGCATGTTAGACCCAGCCATGTGTCCAAGGTCAACAGTTATAATACCAGGTCTGTTGAGGTCAAAGAATGAGATGGAAGCAACCTTACAGTCAAGCCAAAGTGACCTATTAAGGTGGAAAAATGAATACGAAGTGGCACTGCAATCGTGCCAAAGACACATTCTTACTCAATTAAGAGGAGAATGTGTGGAAATGGAAAAACTACTATGTCATTTCTTGGTTGGTTGCTATAATTTTATTGGTGTTCTTTATCTAAGTGCAGGTAGTTTGGTTGATCCATTGGGTTACATTGTGTTTTGTATTATGGGACAACTTGTAGTGGTAAACTGGTAATGGTAAGTATGAAAATGGTACTTATCTATTTATTGCAAACGAAACATTTTAAAATGTTTGGCCACAATGTGAGATCATGCAAAGGTAGCAAGTGACCAATTTATTCCACATGTAAAGGTATGGTTGTGAAGATAACTTCATGGTGTCGACCTTTTTAAGTTTGGTCCATGCAGTGGCGAAGCTTGGATTTTGTAAGTGGGGGGTCGGGATCTAAATTTTTTTTTCCTAAGGCTATATTTTAGGTATACCGAAATTTTTGGGGGGTCGAAACCGAATATACCGAAATTTTTCTACATGAAAACTATATACCCCCTACATCGCAAAAAAAATTTCGGGGGGTCGGGCGCCCCCCCCCCCCCCCCCCCCCCCCCGGCCCCTATGAAGCTTCGCCTCTGGGTCCATGTACTCAAAAGGTGGTAAATGCATCCGTAAATAGACCAACATGATCCTTGTCAAAACACATATCTAAGTGATATATTCCATAGATAATGCAAATGGATCCGTAAATAGACTGACACGAGATTCTTTGGGCCTGTACCCAGCCCAACACCTTCACTTGGACCACAAACTGATATTGTACCCCCCCCTTTTTACAATGTCTTTGATTTCTTTTGTAGAACAAAAAGTTTGACCACAGGAAAAAGAATATTTCCTTGGAAACATCTTCTGACTCACTTAACTCTTGTTTCATGTATTCTCCCTCAACTTTTTCTTCCTTACTTACTCTAGATCATTTTCAGAACCATAATTGATGACGTATAGCCTATAGTTGGGCCACGAGCCCAAATTATAGACATTACTAAGCCCAAACCCACTACGAGTGGGTTATCATGACAAATGACTTGGGCCATTAATACCAACGGCTTGGGCTCACGAAGCCCAAAGCCCAATCGATACGCATAATTAAGGGATAAGGATCTTCTATTCACGGGATAAATATCCTTACCTAAGATAAGCACCACGAGTGCGAAGAGTAAGGAGCAAGATACCTACACGGTTTATGCGTCCTATATATAGAATTACATATTCTCATTGAAAGGTACGATTTACACAATCCCTAACTCTTCTACAAACCCTAAAACCGATTACTTACTCTCACGCCGGAGTCTAATCGTGGGAGACAATCCCACGATAAGCCTAACGGTGTTGTTTGCTTTCTTAGTGCGCAGGTTTCACAAGCACTAAAGTTCTAATTGGTATGCGAGCAGGAGTCCAAACAAGGTAAGCCCAACTTTTGTATCAACAAGTGGCGCCATCCGTGGGACATACTGCACTAAGAACTCAAGACCAGAATGCCAAAAAACAAGAACTCAGGTCAGTGGACTACGCAGATGGAGAAAACACGTGATGATTCACATAGGAAGAAGCATCAAGATTTGACTTCTAAACCAACCTCTGGAACAACCAGTGCGCCTGGTCATCGGGAGTCGAATGTAACTCCAATCCCGGCCGCGGTAGAATTGCCTTTGGGAACAACCCGAACTACGACCGTAGTCTCAAGCGCTGAGGACATTCAGCGCACCCTCTTTACCACTCCCCACCAGGTGGCATCCATAGTGGACAACACTGTGCCACCGGGAGCACCTAATAGAGAGAGGGAACCCCATGCGGAGACGAACATCCTCGCAGTAGAAGAGGATGCACCTGGAGTGGCACTAAACGATTTCGTGTCCCAACATTATGAGACTCTAACTCGTCTCATGCAAGAGGAGACAAGGAAAAGGTCAAGCCGCAACCTGCAAAATCGGCTAAACTTTAACCAAGAAAAATCTCCACCGCGCCAACATGAGCGCAGAAACAGTGAGAGGCGTACCAACGTCCATGATAGACTTGGTACAACATCTAACTCTCAATACTCGGAGGATTACGAAGACAATGCGAAGCACACCAGTGTCCATGATAGGCTTGGTAGCCGCAGAATACAAGATAGAATTGGACGACAACGCTCACCAAGTGTAAGCACCTCAAGGTCAGGAAGCAGAAGAATCCAAGATAGGTTGGGGAGACACCACTCCCCAAGTACAAGTCCTTCAAATTCAGACTCCGAGGATAAACGGCGCAAGCGTCGTAGGAGAAACAACTCCCCCTCAAGCAGCTCCTCGGACAACGAGGACAGAGAGACGGGACATTGGAAATCTAAGAACCGACGCCGGAACAACGAAGATGAGGATATTTCCCTTCCTTGGCGTCGCCATAAAATTGATGCGTTCACGCGACGCATAAGCGATTTCTCAGATGACAAGAAAAGGCGCATGCCCACCAATGTGAAAACATACGATGGCACGGGTGATCCTGATGATCACCTAAAAATTTTCGAGTCAGCAGCTGCTATCGAAAACTGGCCACAACCTGTGTGGTGCCATATGTTCAACTCTACATTAGTGGGGAATGCGCGAACATGGTTCAGCAAGCTTCCACGACGAAGCATAAATGGGTTTGAAGAGTTGCAGAAAGCATTCCGCCTAAATTTCACGCAACGAAAGAAGTGCGCAAAGAACCCTGTGGAACTAGCCAGAGTGAAACAGCGCCAAGGGGAATCCACAAGCGCTTACATGAAGCGCTTCAAGGATGAATGCATGCAAGTCAAGGCATGTACCGAGGTACTAAAAATCTCAGGGTTCATGAACGGGATTAATAACCCAGAGCTGATACGGAAGCTAAATGACAAAGTACCCCAAAGCTTTGATGAGCTAACAAAGCGCACCAGATCCTTCGTTCAAGGGGAAGCGGCAGCGGCAGATAGCAAAAAAGGTTACTCAACCTTTAAACCACAAGAACAGTCGAGGAGACAATCCAATGACCAAAGTGGCAACCGCAACAGGAATTACCGCAACCAAAATAATGGAAGGGATAACGAAAAGTATGTCCCACTCACAAAAACCCCTAAGGAAATATTCGCGACAGAGGGAGCAAACTTTTCAAAGCCTCCACCAATCTTAACTCCAGAAGAAAAGCGCATCGGAGGAGGATACTGCGAATACCATGGGCAGAAGGGTCATACCACTAACGAGTGTGTTCAACTACGCCAGCTAATTGATAAATTAGTGAGAGAAGGAAAGATGGACCACCTCGTTAAAAACATCAAAGAAGGAAAAGATAGACAAATGAATGGGACCAAAAAGGAGATGCCAAAAAATAAAGCTGACACAATATACATGATACAATCATGGCAGCAAAATACGAAGCAAAAAGTCAGTCAAAGGTTTTCCAAGGGAAACCATATCTCTTTCCCCACCCTCACTGCGGACAACGCAGTAATCGAACCACTCACCATTGAGATACAAGCGGGAGGTCACGAGATCCACCGCATGTATGTCGATGGAGGAGCATCTGCGGACATCATGTATGAACACTGCTTCAGAAGGCTAAAACCTGAGATACAAAACCAGTTAATTCCGGCCACGACGTCGTTGACTGGATTCACAGGTGAAAAAATTTGGCCCATGGGACAGTTACGCATACTTGTAGTCATTGGTAATGAATACCATTCTACAACGGCTTGGATGAACTTCATGGTGATTAGGTCTCCCTCATCATACAATGACATTATTGGGAGACCAGGGATATCCGCTATGCGCGCGGTTCCATCCACCGCACATGGGATGCTCAAGTTCCCAGTGGAAGGAGGGATCGTCACCCTCTATAACACTACCACATCTCCAAGAGAATGCAACATAGTGGGAGATGAAATTCCGCGCGCTCCAGAACAGCACACGACCAAGGTGACAAACCTGAAAGTTGCAATCCACCCAGATTACCCTGACCAAGAGATATCAATTGGGGGATTACTGTCCGACAAGGGCAGAGCAGCTGTGTGTGCATTATTGCAAAAGAACCTAAACATCTTTGCATGGGAACCTAAACACATGACCGGAGTGCCAAGAGCCATTACTGAACATAAGATCGAAATCCGACAAGGATATCCTCCAATACGCCAGAAAAAACGTGGCCAAGCTCCAGAACGCGCAAAAGCTATCCTAGAGGAAGTACACAAACTCGTGGACGCAGGGATCATACGAGAGGTTTATTACCACGATTGGCTTTCCAACCCAGTAATGGTAAAGAAAAGCGATGGTAGCTGGAGAATGTGCGTGGACTTCACCGATCTCAACAAAGCATGTCCACAAGACTGCTACCCACTACCAGAAATCGATTGGAAAGTAGAATCCCTGTGCGGGTATCCCTTTAAATGCTTCCTAGACGCGTACAAAGGATACCACCAAATTCAAATGGCCAAGGAGGACGAAGAAAAAACAGCTTTCCATACGAGTCAAGGGGTGTATTGCTACACAAAAATGTCCTTTGGCTTAAAAAATGCAGGAGCCACATACCAACGGTTAGTGGATAATGCATTTGAGAAGCAAGTAGGCTGCAATTTGGAGGTCTATGTTGATGACCTAGTCATAAAAAGCCATACCGAAGAGGAATTGGTGCGCGACATGGAGGAGACGTTTATAATATTGGGAAGGATAAACATGAAATTGAATCCTAAGAAGTGCACTTTTGGAGCAACAGAAGGCATGTTTCTTGGATATCTAATAGAACCCGATGGTATTAAACCTTGTCCAGAAAAGACAAGAGCGGTTATCGAACTACCTTCACCGCGCACACTAAAAGAAGTCCAGTCACTAAACGGCAAATTAGCCGGGCTGAACCGATTCTTGTCCAAATCAGCGGACAAATCACTTCCTCTCTTTAAAACACTCACAAAGTGCACAAAGAAGGGAGATTTTCGATGGACTCCAGAAGCGGAAGGAGCCTTCCAACAGCTGAAACAAAACCTAGCAGAGCTACCAAAGCTCGTCGCACCCCGACAATGGGAAGAATTGATCATGTATCTCTCAGCGACCCATGGAGCAGTCAGCGCGGTACTACTGACAGACAGAAACTCTGTTCAAACACCTATATACTTCGTAAGCAAAGCCCTCAAAAAGACAGAGACTAACTACACCGCTATGGAGAAACTGGTCCTAGCTCTAGTATTCGCAGCTAAAAGGCTGCGCAGGTACTTCCAAGCACATCCGATAGCTGTAATCACGGACCAACCCATCAAGCAGGTTATCTCTAAACCTGACGCATCAGGGCGACTTCAAAAGTGGAGTGTGTTATTGAGTGAACATAATATCTCCTACAGGCCGCGCACCGCGATCAAAGGACAGATACTGGCTGACTTCATTATCGAGAAGCCAAATGATGATACTCCATCACCGAAAATTGAAGTACCATTACAAGAACCATGGGTTCTATTTACAGATGGATCCTCATGCGCAGAAGGATCAGGCGCAGGTCTTATCCTTACCAGCCCTGATGGAACAGAGCATACTTACGCCCTACGCTTTGAATTCATAGCCACAAACAATGAGGCAGAATATGAAGCATTGCTGGCTGGACTACGCATAGCAAATAAAATGGGTGTACGCAACCTAGAAGCTAATGTGGATTCACGACTAGTAGCTAACCACGTGTTAGGCGAGTATGTGGCTCAAGAAGAACACATGATCCAATACCTCGATAAAGCCAAATCCTTGATCAAGAATTTTGACAAGTTTTCCATCAAACAAATCCCACGAGTAGAAAACAAAAAAGCCGATGCGCTTAGTAAAATCGCATCCACAAGCTTTGCACACCTGTCAAAGCAGGTATTGGTGGAAACCTTGAAAAACAAATCCATCTCTGAGATGGAAGTATCCACAGTGATAGAAGAAGAAAATCCCACATGGATGACACCCATCATGGATTTTATCAGTAAGGGAACACTCCCCCAGGAACAAAAGGACGCTCGACGGATACGGCGCGCAGCGCAGAGGTTCGAACTTCGAGATGGTATCCTATATCGGCGTTCATTCCTACAACCATGGCTCAGGTGCGTCGGACCTCTTCAGGCAGATTACGTACTCCGGGAAATCCACGCTGGATCCTGCAGTATGCAGTCAGGACCACGGTCTGTTGTAGCGCGCGCTTTGCAATCCGGATACTATTGGCCTACCATGCACCGCGATGCGCGAGACATGATTAGAAGATGCAATGACTGCCAAGTCCATAGACCCATTCCGCGTCGGCCACAACATGAGCTAACACCCATCACTTCACCATGGCCATTCCACAAATGGGGAATTGACATTGCTGGACCCTTTCCAGTCACGACAAGAGGACTCAAGTTCCTCATTGTCGCCATTGATTACTTCACCAAATGGATCGAGGCGAAATCAGTAGCAAGTATCACAGGCAACCAGGTCAAACGATTCGTTTGGGATAACATTGTATGCCGCTTCGGCCTACCTGGAGAAATTATTTCGGACAACGGAAAACAATTCTGTGATAACCCATTCAAAGATTGGTGCGCGCAGTTAAACATCACACAGCACTTCGCGTCAGTTAAACATCCACAAACAAATGGATTAGTAGAACGCGCGAATCGTAGCCTGGGTGAAGGAATTAAGGCGCGCTTGGACAGACATAAAGGAAGATGGGTAGATGAATTATCGCATGTTTTGTGGGCTCACCGCACAGAAATCAAAGTCAGCAATGGCGATACACCTTTTTCTCTTGTCTACGGGACAGAAGCTGTTATACCAGCAGAAATTGGAATGCCTACAATCTGTACATCGGAAGTTAACATCGCAACAAACGATGATGAACGACGCATTGACTTAGATTTGTTGGAAGAACGACGCGAACGGGCAGCTATTCGCGAAGCAAGATCCAAATCAAAGATGAAGAAGTATTATGATGCACGAGTCAGAAGCACTTCTTTCAAACCAGGGGACTTTGTATACCGCGCCAACGATGCCAGCCACGCAGAAGACACGGGCAAGCTCGGACCAAAGTGGGAAGGGCCTTACGAGGTCACAGAGGCATTAGGCGACGGTGCGTACAGAGTGCGCGATATGAAAGGCCACGAGCTACCACGCACCTGGAACATTTGCAATCTCAAGAGATGCTACCTTTAGGCCACGAGCCACACACTGACACATCCGCACTTTAGTAAGCGCTCAATAAATGTTGGTGTATTTATTTTTTCTTTCTTATTCTTAGGAAATTGTTATTTCTGCAATTGCAACAATTAATAAAACGTTGTGGTTTCTAGCTAACTCCACAACACAGTTCAACATTATTGCTTACATTATCTATTTATGTTTCAATTCTGTTTATATTATTGCCTACATGGCGTGCATGCACATATTAAGACCACACGAGGGCAGACAGGATGAGTAAACCTACTAAAGTACTCGTTGAGTAAGAGGGTTGCAAACCCATCAACATCGGATCACGTATCCTTGTTAAACACCTTACTATCAAGACGTTGGAGTAAGTTTATAAGTACATCCCACGATGGATGCACTTTATTGCACACGGTGCGCGTTTAACAAAACATGGACTCAAGACAATTGACTCCTACATAGTGGAACTCGCAGTACGCTGCACTCCACCACATGGGTTCAAAAAAATTGACTCCTAAGTTCGTACACTAACTTCATATAAGCTCATGACTTTAGTACGCATCTCACAACGAATGCGCAACAACAAGTTGAAAACGAACTAATAAACCAAAACACTTGGCCATCAAAAATGATAAACGTAGTACGCTACTCATTTACTCGCACGTTTGATAAGGTTATGGACCGCAAACGTTTCCTAAGTCACGAACTTAACAAACAAATTTTGGGCTCAAATACAAGATATTATTTGCACGTTTGATACTCTAGATAAGTCTTTCACGTAATAAAGACAAGGAACAAATCTAAGTACAAAAACAACATATGTGCACAAAAGAGTCCAATATTTTTATTTACCAAAAACTACGAGTTTTTCCAATGATATAACTAAGAGTTGTACATATCTATACACTATGGACGCGCTTGGGGGAAGACTCTGGCACAACTGAACTTCCTGCCTCCTGAAGCTTCTTCAACAACAGCGCATCTCTTTGTGACACTGTCGCCACACTGACTGCAATGCCATCCGACCTAGGAAGATGCGCAGCACCCACACCGCAGAGAGTGGCCTTCCCTTTAAGACCTTTCTTCTTTGCTGCCCTCTCTTCATGGCGCTCCAAAACTTCCTTCAGTGGCACCTCCGTCTCAAGAGCGAAGGGGTTCAGGATATCACGCGGTCGCGCAAATACTGGAACCTACAGTTGGGATTCATCAGGCTTTAAGAAGAAATCAGCCTCGGCCTCTGCGTTCTCGGCTATATGCCTCCCAAGTGTTAATCCCTGCATGATCACTCGGATGGGATAATCTTGGTCGCGCTCCAGCTGCGCAATATGGGGAAGCTCAAAGAGCCTCATCTTTTCCATTACCTGCATAAGCTCGTCGTAGGCATCAACATTATACTCAGGAACCTCAGAGGGAGATACCTTGAGCAGTTGCGCCTCAGCCAACTCTTCAACGGCCTGCGCCTTGCCACGAGCAATGGCGCACTCCACTACCCTCCCAAAGGCGCTCACAACCTCTGGGGACTCCAATGTCCCCACGGCAGCCAAACGCAAGCCATGGTTGATCAACCACCTGCGAAAACAACGACAAAAGGCATTAGAAAAGAAACACAAAATATACAAAGAAATTAAGGTACAACAAGTACCTGCGCTCTGCAATAGTCAACATCAGATGGGGATACAGCTCCTCATCATACTTTATGCTGAGACGGCGCAACTTCTCTTCCTGCGCCTCCACAGAGTCCTCTACCTGCTTGCCGAACTGAGCAAGCTGACTGCAGAGCTCGTTCTTTCTCTCTTCGAGATATTTTACCCCCAGGCAAGGTCAGCCTTATATTGCTGCGACTCCCCACGTTCGCGCTGTAGCTCAGCCAACACTACCAGCTTCTCTTCAGTCGCCTTCTTGGCGCGCTCATCGGCAACTAACACCTCTGCCTGAGACTCCGCCAATTGCGCTTTGAGTTGCGCAATCTGCTCATCCCTCTGAGCAAGGCTACCCCCTCAACGATGGTCCGCGCCTTCAGCTGAGTAACCAACTCAGCTTGGCGGGTAGCAACACCAGCAAGCTCCTCAACCAACTCCTGTGCAGACATCTGCGCCATAGCCTTCAAAGGCTCCTCCACATCTGCAACCTTCGGCGATGCGGCATGATCAGCAAAAGCCGCATCACCCCCTGCAGCATAGTCCCTGTGAAATAAAGAGGATGTAATTAGTATGCGAATACGCCAAATAAAGAAGGTTAAGAGCACAAATACTTACACAAGTGGTGGAGATCTGTCCTGGTTCTTCTGCGCACTAGTGCCGGACATCTCATCTGGTGCATATAACTCATCCTTACCAATCAGGCGGCGCCTCCTTTTGGAGGTACCGGCATAACCACCAGAAGACGCTTCCTTGCGCTTCATCTCCACACTATCAGACGACTCCGCATGCGTCCCTTCCTCAGCGTGAGATGGCTCTCCAGTGGGAGGAACACTCTGCACTGGTGGCACATACACAGCTACATGTGGTGAGTTCGGACGATTAACGGGCCCAAACACCGTTAGGTGTCAGTCAGTCGCCTCTAAAATAGGCTGCTCACCAACCGTCAATGGACGCACTCCCACGGTCGCACGTTTGGGCTCCTTCAACTTCACGAACGCGAACAAGTCCATCTCTGCGAAGAACAACAACAAATAACAAGGACAACTTAGTTATTTAAAACAAATACTTACATTCTAGAGGCAAGGGCAAGAGAGGATGAGCACCCACCCTGGCTGTTCTCATCAATGAAGGTTGGAACCTCGCCAGCGCTATCAAAGTAATTGCGATTGAGCCCCATGTGCACCAAAAACTCCTCAGGATAGGAGTTAATGGGAATACTGCACTAAGAACTCATGACCAGAATGCCAAAAAACTCCTCAGGATAGGAGTTCTTAGTGCATTCTGGTCTTGAGTTCTTAGTGATTTTGTATCAACAATAATCACTTTCAAACTCATAAATAATCTGGTATCTGGCTAGAGCTTCTTATATTGGGTAACTGTTTAGTCTTACTGACTTGGAACAAAGTAACCTCAACATCAGGCTCTGATTCGCCTTAAACTAGTTATCTTTTATTTCTCAACCACTTGTGAATGGTCAATATTAAAGTCAAACTAATCAAAGGCAAATGCTTCCGAGGAATACAGTGTTTTCCCGGGTCGTAATGTCCCAACGAGGTTGTGATGATTTAAAAACGAATCTGTGATCGAGTGAATCTGAACAGGGAATGGTATAAAAGTGTGTGTGTGTTTAAACTAGGGTTTATAAAATAAAATAACTTAGGTAAGCTAATGGAATGATTACGTGAAAACTAGGTATTAAAAACGTATAAACGTGCACCAATTTAAAATCAGACGCGACTGCGTACTGAGAAAAAGGTGAGTTTTGAGAAAAATAAACTACAGGGGTTAAAAATGACAATTCTATAAACTTAAACTAAAAATAAAATTAAACTAAAAAGAAAATTATTTTTTAGATTATTTTATTATTTATTATTAATTATTTAATTAAAAACTAATTTAACTATTTAATTAAAACTAACATAATTAAAACTAAAAATAATAAACACTACAAATTAAACTAAAAACTTATAAAAATATTTTCTAAACCTAAAATAGAACTTGAAGAAAGTATAAAAAATAAAAATAAATGTTTTTGTCTTTTTATAGATTTTTTATTAATTAAAAACTATTTATATTATTTATACTAATTAAACTATTTTAAATTACAAATAATATTAAACTAACTTAGAAAATTATGAAAAAATTTATAAATCTAATTAACCATCATGGGAATCCTAAAAAATTATAAAAACTTTATTTTATATATTTTTAAACTAGTTAACTAATTATTATTCTATTTATTAATTAATATATAATTAAACTATTTAAATTATGAAAACTATTAAATGAACAGTAAAAATTAGAAAAATTACTAAAATTATATTATGACTTATAGAAGCTAGGAAAAATATAAAATATAGGTGTTACTATATAAAAACTAATTATTCTATTTAAAACTTATTTATTGATTAATTATTAATAAAACTATTTTTAATTCTAATAAATATCAAATGACAATATAAAAATCTAAGAAAATTATTTAAATTACTTTAACCTATAAGGAAATTAATAAAAATATAAAAACACAAATTACTTAATTAAAATCTAAAATTGAAAATTAAAATTAAATTAAATTAAATAGAAACTATCACTTATTTTTATATTGTATTTTCTGGATTTTTATTTTACAAAACTAATTTATATATAAAAACAAGCAACTTTAATAAAAACAATAATTTTATAGCTTATTATTAAGCACTGTGGAAGCTTATTACTTCCACAGTTGACCTTTGTTGACCAAACAAGTTAATAAGCTCAAATGAGCTTATGTGGGACCCATCTTGGTTAAATCAGGTCTAAGTAAGTATGTTGGATATGTATAAGCTAAAAAATTCCAAATAAGCTCAGCAGATAAGCTGATAAGCAAGATTAAGCAAATCCAAAACTCAAATATTACTCAGAAATGGGACAAACTAGATGACTTAAATTAGGTGGGGGTCCACTGAGGTGCAGGTCAAACAATTGGTCAACCTTAAGAGTCTGGTAGGAGGGGGGTTGTATGGAACTGATTTTGTGGTGTGGGGCCCACTGAGGTGGTCACAAAACACCACCAAAGGTGGTGGTGTAGGCCTGAGCTGCTGATGCAGGGGAGATAGTCTCCCTGCAGGTGAATTTGGGAGTGAGTGGGGCCCACACTAAAAATCACAAAAATGAAAGCTATATGGGATTTCAAAGTTGAGGTGGTAGTCTATTACCACAACAATTTTAAGAACCTAAAACCTAATACACAAATCTAGAAAAATCCCACAAGTTTTGTGAAAAACTGAGAATGGAAATTTTGACTTTTTGTAAATCTTAACTAGTTTGACTAATATGAGATTCTAACACTCACTACTGATTAATTAAGTTAATATAAGCTGTATAGAACCTATAATAAGCTAAAGATGCAAGATTTAAGCTAATGGGTGGGTTTGTGAGACAAATATCCTTGACAGTTAACTGTCAAGGAATATGGAATTGGATTTTGACTTACTTGGTGATTTAAGGTACTGAGTATAGTATTCAAACAAAGATTTAGTAATGCAACTCAATATACCACCCAGAATAGACAATTCCAAACACCCCTATATAACTAACTGTTTTTGTGATTTCAAAGGAAATCAAAGCTTTGACCCATTCTACTAATTTGTAAGTATTTGTTATGATAAAATAAGACACAAGAAACACAGAATCAACAATTTAAACAATAAAAACTCAAGAATCCAAAACAAGCTATGTTGGACAGTTAAAATGAAAACTAAGCTATCATTAATCCAAATGAACAAGCATGATATATTAAGCTATAATATGACTAACAAGCAACAAATAAGCACAAAGTAACAGAGATAGGCACTTATCAAGCTATTACACAATGAAAAGTAAAAATGGTAAAATGAGCTTACAAGAGTGAAATTAACTGAGAAGCAATGAACCAAGGACTGTGAACCAAACTTATATGCTTTCCACAAAGCTTTAATACCAAAGCAATCCAGAACCACACCTTGCTCAGCTTCTATCTTGTTCTTCCCTATATTTTTTATTTTTCTCTTATTTAACTTGATTATTTTTGGTATTTTCTTATTTATGGCTAAACAAATAATTAAAGTATTCTAACACTTATATGAGCTTTTTCAGAGTTTATATGAGTTTATACAAAGCCTTAACAACAACTAACAACACAGTTAAACTTTTTGTGATTTTGAAATTAAGAGTAAATGGCATAAACTGAGAGAGCACTTGAAACTTGAAATTAAGATGAAATAAAGTTCAAATTATATTAAGATAACAGGATACAAGCTTTTTGAATTGAAAATTACAACTAAATTGGAGTTTTTACTAACTACGATTATCCTAAACCTAAATTACACTAATACTTCATTCATTCTGCTTCTCTTCCTTTTTGTAGACACCTTCTGAGTTTGTGGGACCCATAGTGACCTTTCCCACCAATCTTTAGCCATTGATTTAGTCAAATTGATCATAGCCGTTTAAAAATGCTTTTTGGCGCGAAAGTCTCCACACGTTAACGTGGGCAGCTATGGGTTGCGTGTGAGGGATTTATGGGTTTGGAGGGATGTGTGAGGTGGAGGAGAGGGGTTAGGACAGGTGGTGGTGAGCTGGTATTGAAACCAGATGAGGTGGAGAGGTGGTTTGTGAGTCTGTGGTGGTGGTGGTATGGTTTGGGAGGGAAGGGTAAAACTGGGGTGGTTTTGTTTTGTGTTGACCGGGTTGACCAAAGGTGTGGACTGGGTAGGAAGTTGGGCCTGGTGGATCACAAGAAGGGATGGGCTTGGTTGCTTGGTTTATTTTGGGTTTTAATAAAAAGGATCCGTATGGTTTGTAGTATTTTAAACCAAGGACCAATTTTGTAATTCCATGAAAGTTTGGGGGGCTGAAATGGTATTTTCCAAATTTAATCAAGGGGCCATTCCTGCCATGTTAGAATAAACCAAGGACATGTTTTCCCATTTTTAAATATTTAAAGGACTATTTATGTAATTTTCGGATTTTTGAGGGACTAAACATGTAATTTTCCAAAATATTATCAAAAGGTCCAGTTTTGTAAAAGTTGAATAGTATAGGGACCTTAAATGATAATTTTTCATTTATTGTAATTTAAAACACCCCGGGGACCATTTCTGCCATTCTCTGAAAGTCCAGGGACCAAAACTGACAAACTGCCAAACTTGAGGGACTAATTATGTAATTTCACCAAACTTCACACCAAGGACCATTCCTGCAAAAGATTATTAGTACAAGGACCAAAATTGAATTTCTCAAAGTTTTTACATCCCAGGGACCATTTATGTCAATTTCCAAAGTATAGGGACTAAACTTGTAATTTTGTGAAACTTTGCACCAAAGGACTAAATATGTAACTTTATGATTAAAAAGGACCTTTGGTGACATTTTCATGTTTTTAGAATAACCAGGGACTAGGTTTGCCAATTTATGAAACTTGAGGGACTGAAACTGCCAATTATGCAAACTTTGTACGTTTTTCATCTGTTTTTGCATATTTTGCATTTGAAACATATAAAACACACCTTTAAGATATTTTAAGTATTTTGATACATATTTGAGTGTTTTTGTATGTTTTGACAGTTCAGATTAGTATAAAATGATGAGTATTTAGACACTCATCAGGCTCCTCAAAAGTATTCTCATCATCAACCAATATGTTTTCATAATGTTCTCATTAACATCATCATCACTCTCATAACTATTTGTTTCACTCTCATTTCCATCACCTAATTCTTCTTCAATTTGACAGACCTCTATAGATTTATCTATTTGCATATGGTCAACATGTCATCTATTTGTTCATTTCCATCACCTAAATCATCTTCAGTTTGATAGACCTCTACAGGTTTATCTATTTGAATATGGTCATCAGGTTGGTTATTTAAATGAATAGTCAAGAGATGAAAATAAGGGTTCATTTTCTAGCAAATGACTAGATTTTCAAAAACTATTGACTTCTAAAGATACTTGTGTTACTTGTAAAATGATATGCCAATTGCCACATGCTCCTTAACAATGTCTTCTAAGAACAGTTGTGCCGAGACCTCATTATATCTAGGTGAGTGTGCTCCTCGTCGTACCCCTTCTTTCTCCTCCTCCTCTTCATCTACGAGAAGAACCTGAGGGGCTTTCTCTGGACACCGATGTCCTGGACCGAACTTCTCATCACATCGGTAGCAAGCCCTTTAGATCTCTTATCTGCTAACTCTGAGTCTATCATACGTTTAAACGGAGCCCCCCACCCCCACCCCCCACATACCCCTGCAGCCACGACTGGAGGCCGAGAGCTACATGCGGAGCACCCTCCCTCAATATGGTAGAGGTCTCGGCACATGCTGAAGTAGGTATTACCTCTCCTCACACTATGAAATTACGTGGCACTGTTAGGGGAACCAGTGTCACACCCCTAAAATGTCGTAGCGGAAGATAACCGAGGCATGACTTCTTAGCACAACGACACATCATATAAAGAATGACCTCTATATGAGTCCTTCAGAAAAATATATGTTCGATAAAAGAAATTAAGTTTTACAACACATAACCCAAGTGTTTACAAAATATAAAGAAGTTTTTGTTTCACAATCGAACATAAGGTGATGCAACAATTCTTTGTCATGATGAAAATGTGAATCTAATGCGATGCTCCATGCAATCCAAGCAAATGAAATGAAAGACCTAAGAAATACATGCTAAAATATAAATACAAAGTTGGTGAAATCATAGGTTTAATGTTAAGTAAAAGTAGTATGAACCACAAGATTTTTATGACTATTGTAACTTAGACAATACCATGGAATGATTTTGTGACTATTGTAACGCATACAATATCATGAAAAATATTACTATTACACTAATCTCATGATGCCAAAGCCTTATGTGGTCTATATATGTCACACCCCCAAAATATCGCAGCGGAAAGGGTAATTGGTGTGTGACATTCATAGCACAAAGACTGAAAGACAATAATATAAAGAACGACTTCTAAATGAGTGTTTTGAAAAAAAAATGCATCGTTTGATTTATTTAAAATAAACAAAGTTTTTGACATGGAAAGATCACATGATCCGTAGCAAATGAAAAGATAGTGTTTAAAGGACAATCAAACGATATAAAGTCAATGCAGTGAATCTTCAATGAAATGTGCCCGCCAACGGGGGACTTTAATATAGACTTCATGATGCTAACCAAGCATGCCTTAAACACCTAAAAATTACATACTAAAAAGTGTCAACGGGACTCTAATATTTTGGTTGTATAAAACTATGAATAACTGTTGTATATGTTTACTGATTAAATTTTTTTGCTTTGAGTTTGACTTTTGTATCGAAAGTCAAGTCTTGCAAGTTGCAACATTTTAGCTAGACTATCTCTGTTGGTTCATCATATAGTGCCTTTTTTTTTTTTTTTTTTTTTTTTTTTTTTTTTTTTTTAATACTAAAATTATTCGATTGAATTTTCTAACAAATTGCTTGTTAATTTCTTTCTTCATACTTTGTCGTTTATCACACAATTACTTCTTAACTCTTATTCTTTGGCAGAATCCGTCTACTATCAATTTGAACTACTTTCACATCTAACCCATTAAAAAATGGGAATCTAGAATGGCAGAGGCAATCGTTACTTCCATATTTGCAAAATTAGTAGACTGATTGTTTGGTGTGAACAAAACAAAGATTAGTTACATCTGGAACTGCACTGACAGTGTTGAAAGTTGAAGGATGAAGCTGAAAAGCTCAAAATTATGGAAGGACGATACGACAACATATAGATAATGCCACATGTAAAGGAGATAATCTATAATACTGATTAATCGTTGAAGCAATATGTAATATAAGTTTATTTTAGAAAGACAAATATTCACGCACCTAAATTACCTAAATACCTCAAACATGTCTCAATTGATACTTGACCGACTTTTGGTTGACAAGTCAGTCACATACAAGTACCTATGCTAAAGCCCTTTGGTATATGGAATATAAGTTGAAGTCAGGTGATAGACACTTCGCTACCTAAGAAAAGAATATTAGTGAGTACTCGCTGATTTATAATCCTTCTAAGGGTGGAGGGTAGCGCCGCATATTTTTCTCTTTTCAAAACATTTTCCTTCGATTTTCCTTCAATTATTACCTCTTTCATAAAAAAATTTCTAATTTTGATCATTTAAAAAATACCTTAAATACACACATACAAAAAATAAAGTACACTCTCTCCATAATAACCAATAAAAATATCCAATCTCTCTCTCTCTCTCTCATTGTTCGAGACTTGATTCCTGTGAATGTTTCTTTCTCGTAAAGCATGTTATGGTATTTCCTCTTTCGTTTGCCTACATGACACATTTCCCGTGGTTTTTCCTTATTCACACCCTACACACTAAGAAAAGAATAATGTGAGTACTAAAAAATAATATAAATTTCCCTTTTTACAAGCAAGAACCGCTATTTATTTTGTTTTATTTCATTTCCCTCTTGTACCAGCTCGAAAAACTTCCTTTGGTCTTTTCTTTAGTTACTTGGTTCTATCTATTCAGTAGCTTCATTCATCTTTTAATCAAATCTTTCTACCAACCATCTATTTTGCATACTTCTACGTCTCATCTAAATATGGCAGAGGAGGTTATTAGAAACTTGGTTGTAAGAGTAGTTAACTCATTGGTTGATTTGGCTATGAAAGAGGTGAATTACATACGGAAGTGCCCAGAAAATGTTGCAAAGTTAAAAGATGAACTGCAGAATCTTAAAGATATGCGGGAGAAGGTACTGAACTTGGTAACTTCTGTTAGGCTTATTACATAAGAGTATGATGATTATTTATTTATTTATTTTGTATGTGTGTGTGCGCGTGCGCGCGTGTGGTGTGGGGGGGGGGGGGGGGGGGGGGGTGAGTAAAAATGAAACAGAACACAACAAGAACTTTCTTATTTATTTTACTTCACACATAAAACTTACATGCCAACACTTACTTATAATACATCAATAACTTCTTGAAAAACCTAAAAGCCTAATGATATAAACTACTAGTAAAATAAAACTGCAAAGTAAACTGCCAATTCTAATTCAAACATAGGCCTCATGTTTTAGCTTCCATCTTCACTTAAATACTTGAGTTTATCATCATCAAATTCCTCCCTTAAACTCAAGTCTCGTCCATCCTTTATTCTAAATTCTTTTTTCGATGGTGTAGAATTTGAACAGTCGCTTCTATGGTCAGGGATGGACCTACATTGATGTTGGGTGTTGCACGGGCTACACCCGATTCTTGGTCAATAAATGCATTTTTTTCAAAAACTGTCATTTTTTGGTATGTGCAACCCCCGATAAATATTTTGCTACTTTCGGTTTTTTGTTATAACTTTACTTAGCCCAATAATTATTTTGTGCAACACCCTTTCGAAAATCCTGGTCGTCATTGTCTATGGTAGTTTGTTTGTGACCCAAGAAGCATAGTTTTAGGCCCATTATCAGATTCTTGTTTCTCACACATAACATCATTTTGGTTGTTACTGGTCCATGCACTTTCCTCCCTCACTTTCACATCTCGGTTCACAATCACATTATGGCCACTTTGCAAACCATCCACCAACAGGATGTTAAGGTTAAGTTTGAACATGCTATTCTTGGCCATCTCTACAAGAACAATTAATTGGTCTTCTTTATACTTCATCTGCATCAACCGACCCTTCATGTATATCATGTATCCCTTTCCCGTAAGTTAATTTTCCCAAACTTATGATGTTTCTCTTCAAATTCGGCATATAATACACATCTTCAACTCGAATTTCTTTGTCATTATCAGACAAACATATAGTACCCTGTCCTTTCACTTGTACCATAACTCGTCACCGAACGAGACACACCCATCTACTACATCTTTCATACACATATGATTGCTAGCAGCAGTATCGAGATACCATATGGTGTCGATAACATCATCTTTATACGCCATCATCACAGTATTGTCAACTTTTGCCTCTTCTTCAACAACTTCTTCATACACCATCATAACTGTACCATCAACTTTCTCCTCTTCCTCGATAACGAGGTTCGTATTCTCTTCTACTATCTTCGGCATTTTACAATCTCTTGCATAGTGACCCACCTTGCCACAATTATAACAATCGTTTGCATTTCGTCCACTGTCTTTGGAAACCTGCAATCTCTTGCATAGTGGCCCGGCTTCCCACAATTATAGCAATCGTATGAACGAATTTCTCTACCATAATCGTAGCCTCTTCCACTGCCTCTACCATGACCAAAACCACGCCCACCAAAGTTTCTTTCTCTTCCCTGTTCGTTTCTTTGTACATACATGGCTTCTTCCACAGTCACGTATGTTTGCAACACCTGATCATCAAATGACTCTTTTTTCTTCTTTATCTTTGTTTGTTCATGTGCCTCTAACGAACCGGCTAGATCATCGATTGTCGTGTCTTCTAAATTCTTCGACTCTTCAATCGCACACAACACATTCTCGAACTTCTCGGTTAACAACCGCAAAATCTTCTCTACAACTCTCGAATCAGTTAGAGTTTCGCCATTTCGTTTTAGTTGATTCACCACCGTTTGCACACGAGTGATGTAATCGGAAACACCTTCTGTTTCCTTCATCTTCATGGCCTCCAACTCACCACGTAGAGTTTGGAGCCGCACTTACTTGACTCGGTCAACCCCTTATCCCCTTTATATACCTTCTCCAATGTTTCTCATGCCTCTTTTGATGTCGTAGCATCAGCGATCTTCTCGAACCCCGACTCATCCACTGATTGAAACAAGAGATAAAGGGCAGTCTTATCCTTCATGTGCTTCTCCTTCCATGCCTTTAACTGATTCGTGAACATAGCACCGACTTCACTTGCACTCGGTTCTTCATAACCGGCTGTGACAGATTCCCACACATCTTGCACACCCATTAATGCTCTCATCTAGATACTCCACTTATCATAATTCGACTTGTTTAGTTTTGGTAGTGACACATGGCCTAACGAAGTACCGATAGGATTTGTTTTTACCAATCTGTGATACCAATTTGAACTTGGTAACTTCTGTTAGGCTTATTACATAAGAGTATGATGAAATGTTTTGGGTGGGGGCTGTTGTTGTAGAAGTAAAAATGAAACAGACACAACAACTTTCTTATTATTTTACTTCACACATAAAACTTGTGTGGAAAAGTATACAAAGATCACTAAAAAACAGTCTGATTATGAATACAACCAACCTCCACACTTATTTTATTCACAACATCAGTCTATCACTTCAAATGTGATAACTGGTTTTGAGTTCAAAAGAAATACAAAAGAAAGAATTACAAAACAATTACTAACAACTTCTCAACACAGAGAAGAATACGAATACACAGAGATAAGAGAAAGCAACTAACTAAACCCTAGCTCTATAACAATGCTTATACAGCTGCTAAAAGAATCTTTCACCACTTGAACACTTTAAGCCCACATTTTTAGCTCAGCTACACAAACAGTCCCTGCACATACAAAACAAAAGAAATATACAAAGAACAACTTTACCTTAATTACAAATTGAACCCTGCACTTAGTCAAACCCCAAGTCAAAGTTACAAGGCTAGATTAGCCTTCTATCTCAGCCTTGTACATATCAAACAAGCCAAGACTATCACAAAACTTATTGTGTTCCTGCACACTCAAACCTTTTGTAAAAATATCTGCCACATTATCAACAGATTTAACTTTAACAGTTCTAACCACTCTAGCAGAAACTTTTTCCCTTAAGAAAAATAATTCTATCTCAAAATGTTTTGTTTTCTCATGAAACATTGAATTTGCTGCTATTTGAATAGCAAAACTGTTATCACAATGAATAGGATCAGGAAAAGAGATTTTAATGTTCAATTCAGCCAATATTTTCTGAATCAAAATAACTTCACATGTCACACTATTCATTGCTCTATATTGTGCTTCAGCAGAAGATTTAGAGAGCATAGACTGTTTCTTACATTTAGGAAACCAAACTTTTTCCCAAAAACACACAATAAAGTCACTGATTTTCTAGTGACTTTACATTTTGCCCAATCAGAATCAACAAACACACTTAAATCAAGGTTATTTCCCTTACAAAAGGAAATACCTTTACCAGGTGCATTTTTTAAGTACCTGAGCACTCTAAATGCCAAGAACTGACATCTCGGATCTTGCCATTGCCAGGAGCATGGATGCCGAGAATGCCCTCAGTCTATGGCTATCTATATAGATAGGCTTTAAGAAAAAAAAGGCAAGTAAGCCGTAAGCCAAAAAGAAAGGCTTTAAAGGATCTTCGACTGCTTATAAATAAGCTAATAACAGATCTTTTGCATCTTTCGAGATGACTCCCTTATTTCCTCCTTAGGAGCAAATCTCTTCTTGACTTGAAAGCCTTCTTCCCGTATTCCTCAACCTAGGATAGATCAATTGACTGTGTAAGCTCTCTAAGGTAGCTATCTATCTTTAATGAGGTTCCTAGTGAAGTCATTCTAATCTTCCCATGGTTCTAACCGGACGCTTATACTAGTGACATTCTATCATCCTGTCTCACTAACTTTAAATGAGATTGCATAGGTGCATGCATAAACTGACTTAGGACATGTACTACATAACTGATCAGGTCTTGTATGAGTAAGGTAAATAAGTTTACCCACCAATTTCTAATAATTATTGATACCTACCAAGGGTAAATCAACAATGACCTGATCAGGCTTAGTAGGATTATCCTTAGTCTCAATTGGTATATTACAAGGCTTACATGCCAATATACCAAATTCAAACAAAACTTCTAGACAATATTTTCTTTGAGTCAAAAACAAGTTTCCATCAGACTCAAGAACTTCAATACCCAATAAATATTTCAATTTGCCTAGATCTTTGATTAGAAATTTAGAACTCTTGAAACTCTTAACTTCATTAATAGCTTGAACATTATTACCAGTGATGACAATATCATCCACATATACAAGTAAAGCAATGAAAATTCCATTTTTATTTTTAATAAACAATGAAAAATCATTCTTACTTTGCTTAAAACCATTTTCAAATAAAACAGAAGTTAATTTTTCATTCCACTTTCTAGGGGCCTGTTTTAAACCATACAATGATTTATTTAACTTGCAAACCCTAGTATCATCTTTATCAAAATATCCATCTGGAAAGCACATATACACATCTTCATCAAGTTGACCATATAAAAAAGCATTATTCACATCCATTTAAAATATAGACCAATTATATTGTACTGCAACAACAAGTAAACACCTAACAGTAACAATTTTCACAACTCGTGAAAAAGTTTCATCATAGTCAACACCTTCCTTTTGACTACAACATTTAGCAACCCACCTTGCTTTATACCTTTCAACCTCACCATTAGACTTATATTTAATTTTGAATACCCACTTACCTCCGATGGCTTTTCTACCATTTGGAAGTTCAGTGACAGTCCATGTTCCATTTATATTAAGAGCTTCTATTTCAAGATTCATAGCTTCTATCCATCTTATATCATTAGCAACTTCTTTGTAAGTCTTTGGTTCACTTATTTTATTCAAATTGGTTGAAAAATTATAATTCTCAGTACTCAACTTAGAGCAATTATCTTGTTTATCAATACTGTATTTAACTTTAGTATTAACCTCATAATCACTCAGCTTAGCAGGCGTCTAAGTCTTTCTAGAAGATTTTCTAATATAAGTTTTAAGAATGCTCTGTCTATCTGGTGTCATAGTAGGCTCATTAAAAAGATTATTAAACTCATTGTAATAACTGTCATCACCCTCAGACTTGTTTTCATTTTCCTCAAGTGTGACATTCTCCTCCTCATCATTACATGCTTCTCCTGGAGCACTAAGATGCACCCCACCATCCTTATTAGTAACACAGTGTTCTCAGTACCTCCTAATGATGAGGGGTCTATGCCTTCACTTCCCTTAGGTTTCTTATCTCTCTTTTCATCATAGGGATCATCTGACAAATTCTCATCATCTAGGTAATGATTAAAGAAATTTAAACTATCTGCGTTTTAAAAATGGAATTCAAAATCTTTTTTTCAGATTTATTTTTGAAAGGAAACACTGTTTCATAAAAGGTAACATCCCTTGAGAACAAAATCGTTTTACTTTCAAGACTAAACAACTTATAAATTTTTTCTCAAAAGAATAACCTATGAACACAGATTTTTCAGACCTAGATGATAATTTATCAGAATTGTCTAACACAGTAGCCAAACAAAGACACCCAAAAACTTTTAAATGAGAGATGTTTGGTTCAATGTTATACATGATTTCCTATGGTGACTTTCCAGATAAGACAGAACTGGGTAACCTGTTAATAAGGTAAACAGCAGTTAGAATACACTCAGTCCACATGTTTAATGGAATCCCCCTTGAAACATGAGGGCTCTAGCAACATTAAGCAAATGCGTATGTTTTCTCTCAGCTATTCCATTATGTTGAGGAGTAAAGGCACATGAGGTCTGTTGTACAATTCCATTATCTTTACAAAACTCTTCCATACTTTGATTTATAAACTCAGTTCTATTATCTGATCTAAACACTTTAACTGTTTTATCAAACAGATTTTTAATCAAGTTATAGAAATTAACAATGTTTTGGAAAACCTCATATTTCCCCCTCAACAGAAAAACCCAAACAGCTCTAGAGAAATCATCAACAATAATCAAGAAATACCTGTATCCTTCTCTGCTTTGAACCTTGTAAGGACCCCATACATCTAAATGAATCAATTGTCCAATGACATTAGTTTTATGATCACTTAGAGGAAATGGTTCTCTGGTTTGCTTAGCCTTATGGCAAACCTCACAAGGTTTAGCAATAGGATCAACCTTATAAGCAAGTTTATGTTTGAAAATGTTAAGAACTTGGTCAGCAGGGTGACCAAGTCTGTTGTGCCAAATACATTTTGACAAACAACATACTTGAATATTATTATTAGTGAATTTGGTACATGTATTAAGAAAATACAACCCATCTTTATGATTACCAGTCCCCACTTGGGTCCTTAGAACAGAATCCTGAATAACACAAGTATCTTCATCAAAAATCACTCTATATTTATTTTCTTTATTGAGTTTGTGCACAGATAATAGACTGACTTGGTAGTCAGGAACTACCAAGACATTGTGAATAGTCATTTTATCAGTAAGTCTTAAGCTTCCAATATGAGTGACAATAGCTTTAGTCCCATTAGGATGACCAACAGTCATGTTAAGTTTTGAAACTTCAACAATATTAAACATGTTCACAACGGTGTAAGTCATGTGTTGACTTGCACCAGAGTCAACAATTCAACCTATGTATAGGCAATAAGTGCTTATGTTGGAATTGTGATTGAAAAATCTAGAGGAACAAAAATTGACAACACAGTTCATACCTGCAACATTTGCAGGTATACAACCAGATCCAGATTTTTCAGTGATCAAGGCCATCAGTTTCTTATACTGATCATCAGTGAAAGAATTAGATGAAACAGTGGACTGATCCTTATGACCTAAAACAACATTATTGCTAACATAATTTTGATAGTTATTTGGTCTCTTTTTGAAACCAGCAGGATATCCAACTAATTCAAAACACCTATCAGCAGTAGGACCATTCATATTGCAATGAGTACAGACCAAGTTAGGCCTATTTAGCCTTCTATTTTGATTATTATTATTCACATTTTTTTTCACAGACCACTCATTAGGCTTTTAATTAGTTTTAGATGCAAATGCAGAATTATTGTTTTTAGAACCAGAAGAAGATGGAGTACTCCTATGAGACTCATCTTTAGACAAAGTAGCAAAAGCACTCTTCACATCAGGAATTGGGTTAGAGGTGGGAATAATACTCCTGATAGGAGCATAAACCTCATCCAATCCCATCAGAAACTGCATCAAATTAATAAGTTGATTATGTTTCTTAAGTTTTTCAGAACCTGCACAAGTGCAGTCAAGCAAATCCACAAGGGAGTCATATTGCCTCCATAATGCATTAAACTTGAGATAATATTCAGATAATGGTATGCCATTTTGTGTGAATGAATGTATTTTATAATGCATATTGAATATAATGGAACCATCTTCTTTATTATATGTTTCTTCCAATTCATCCCAAACAGTTTTAGCATTTTTAGAGAACACTTGTCCCATGAACACGTCTTGGGACACACAACCAAGAATCCAAGATAAAACCACAGAGTTGCACCTATCCCACTGTTCTTGCATAAAACCTGCCTCAACAGGCCTAAAAATTTTACCATTTATAAAACCAAGTTTATTTATTTATTTTTTTGTGAATATCCAATTTAATAGCAGCAGACCAAACTTTATAGTTTACTGGACCTTCCAATTTAAAACTTACTAATGGAATTCCACTTGTATCACTACTATGCAAGAACATATGGTCAAACTGATCAAGTTTGTTCACCCCTGATCCCCAGCTTCATCATCATTAGTCCCAACCATGATGATGAAAAAAAAACAAAGAACAAAACAAAAAATAAACAGATACACCTTATATCCCCTTCAGTCACAAATAACCACCAATAACCAATCAACTCCAACACAAACAAATCCCTTAACCTACCACTTCGCCAGATCAATACTAGAAAGACTACAAAAAAAATCCTAAGAGAAAAGAGTGTGAGAGGTGTTACAACACGCAAAACCAAGCAAACAATTGATCAAGAAGATCAAGAATCCAATCAGCGGCACAGCGGAATAGCACCAAGAACCTGAAAGATCAAGAAAAGATTAATACCAAATAAATCGTATTTAGAAATCAACAGATATCTAAAACAATATAAATGATAAAATCAATCTAATCAAGAATACACAAAACCCCTGAATTAGTGTTCGATACAGAGAACCCTAATTTGAAGTTACCAACAACCAACCAACACGATCTAAACAAGATATCAACCAATTAACACTCGATAATCACAACCAAACACCAAGAATCAAAAACCCCCAATTTTTTTAGAAACCCTAAAAATTAGGATCTTCGATTACCCAACAATTGAACCTCAAATAACAAGATTCAACCACTCAAAATACGATTAACTACAAGATCTACACAGATCTGGTCTTAATTTTGAAAACCCCCAAATTAATTTTGAAACCCTAATTTCAGAAAACTTTTAAAAGCGAATGATCTTTGTATCAAAGCCAACCTGTCTCTAATACCATGTGGAAAATTATACAAAGATCACTAAAAAACAGTTTGATTATGAATACAACCAACCTCCCCACTTATTTATTCACAACATCAATCTATCACTTCAAATGTGATAACTGGTTTTGAGTTCAAAACAATTACAAAAGAAAGAATTACAAAACAATTACTAACAACTTCTCAACACAAAGAAGAATACGAATACACAGAGAGATAAGAGAAAGCAACTAACTAAACCTTAGCTCTAAAACAATGCTTATATAGCTGCTAAAAGAATCTTTCACCACTTGAACACTTTAAGCCCACATCTTTAGCTCAGCTACACAAACAGTCCCTGCACATACAAAACAAAAGAAATATACAAAGAACAACTTTACCTTAATTACCAAATGAACCCTGCACTTAGTCAAACCCCAAGTCAAAGTTACAAGGCTAGATTAGCCTTCTGTCCAACTTGCATGCCAGCACTTATTTATAATACATCAATAACTTCTAGAAGAACCTAAAAGCATAACCGATATAAACTACTAAAATAAAACTGCAAAGTAAACTGCCAATTCTAATTCAAACATAGGTCTCATGTTTCAGCTTCCATCTTCACTTAAAACTTGAGTTTATCATCAACAGGTACAACAACAAATAGATATAGCCAAAGGTAAAGGAGATAATCTCATAACTGGTGTGGAAGAGTGGGTGAAAAAGGCAGATAGTGAAATATCAAAGGCAGAAGAGTTTCTTAAAGAAGAAGCTAATACCAAGAAGACATGTTTTAAAATAGGATTGTGTGGTAACTGGGGCACCCTTTATCACTACAGTAAGAAGGCAACCAAGAATGTTCCTTCTCTTCTGGATCACCAAGTTCCTGGCAGGGATTATGTAAGTTGTGTCTCTATAGATACTCCTGCACCTGGACCACTAGAAGTCTACCAAAACAAGAATCTTGATGATATTCTTACCCAAAACTCAGCTTTGGGGGATATCATTGCAGCTATTGAAGACGAAAGCAAACAAATCATAGGAATCTATGGCATAGGAGGTGTAGGAAAGACGACATTAGCCATGGAAGTTATTGCAATAGTAAAACACCTATTTGCTGTGGTTGCATTTACAACTATTTCTCAAACTGTAAGTGTTGAAAAGATTCAGAAAGATATTGGGGCCGCAACAAAGAGAATAATGAAAGGGGAAAAGATTCTTATCATACTAGATGATGTTTGGGAGATGGTGGATCTGGAAAAATTATGCATTCCATGTGGGACTAATTATATGAACTGTGATGAGGCGAAAAATGATCCGTTTTTAGGGGGTCATTTAAGCCCGAATCCGACTTTATTTGATCAAATATTGCCCTAAATCGTTCCTTTTGTGATTTTAGGTACTTGGAGAGTGAATTCTGGAAAAGAAGCCATTTTGGACGTTTTTGGAGCATAAAAGTGAAGAAAACGGCAAAGTCTCAATTTTCCATGCTGGGAACAGTTCATGACGGCGTCAAGAGTAATTCCCTGACGGCGTCAAACCTCAATAATAAAAATCTGTAGTTGATGAAGGCGTCAAGAGTGTTCCTGACGGCGTCAACATCCCAAGAATAAAAATCCGTAGTTGATGACGGCGTTACACAGGGCGTCAGAAGTAGATCAAGGCCGTCCGAGGAAGTATTTGGCGGCGAGATGACGGCGTCACACCCTTGTTCTTGACGCCGTCACCCCTATTTTCCTATATATAGTTTTCTAGTTTTTTACATTAAAGAGAGAAGTTTTGGAGAAACCCTAAAGACGATTTTGGTGCAACTTTTACAGGTTTTTCAAGGGTTCCAAACCCTTGATACCTTGCATTGTAATTGAGATAAGTGTTCTTCTAATTCAATCAATATGTCTATGTGTTGGTTGTCTATATCTTGTTCTTGTCTCAATTCCATTATGCTAGGCTAGATCTCTTTTGTGTTTGCTTAGATCTAATGAAACCTAGATATTGATTATGTGTTGATTACTTGTTTATTCTTGTCTTGGATGAATGATTTATATGTTAGGCTTAAGAAAACTGGCAGATCTCCAAATGGTAACATGCTTGAACGTCTTAAGAAACATGAACCGAGGCGCACTAGGTCTTTATTGGTTGTATTTAATGCATGAGCCACTGTTTACAATCCCTATAGTTGTGCTGGGCATGGTGTAGGAGGAGATAAGAGCTCATAGAATTGGGGATTTATGTATGCCACCCCATGAATGGTATTAAGGAATACAATCCGTCATCCATGCAATTATAACAAGTAATTAACGTGTAAAAGATATCTAGGGAGTAGTGAAATCTAAGTAAACACATCCTCTCCAATTACTGCTCACAACCTTAGTATAAATTAGCTTAATTTCATTTTTAGTATTTAATTTTGATTACATATTAGTTTTGGGTTAGTTGAATAGCAACTAATTCCGCCCACTCTTCCAAAAACCCGAGATTTTACTTGCTTTCATAAAAATATAAAAACACAAAAATAATCATCCCTCACCTTTAGAACTAGTAATTAGGTTTTCTAATCCTAGCGACACTATTCCTAAGCTGAACGATCAATCCCCCGGTACTTGTCACTATACTATACTACAACGATCAGGTACACTGCCTGGTGGGGGTTGTAAGCTTCTCGAGATCCCTCGAGAGGTAAAACCTGTTGCGATTCCCACGCATCAAGTTTTTGGCGCCGCTGCCGGGGAATAGTTATTGTCTAGGTTATAATTTCTTTTTATTAGGTCTACTTGCTAGATTCCTTTCTAGTAAGATTTTATTTTTTATTTTTTTTAGGTCTTCTTTAGTCTATCTTATTTCTTCGTGCTTTTGTTCGTAACTCTTTACCATCCGACATCATGGAAGGTGGTAACATCTTTGAACCCGTCATCCCACCACAACAAAACCCACCATTAGAACCCCTTAGGCCCCGAACCTTAGGAGAGTATTCCCGACCTAGCCATCAAGGCTACCGAAACACCATTGAGCTCACCGGAGCCAATGTGACCCCCTTGCGATCCGACACCATCCGGTTGGTGCAAAGCGGATGTGCATTCCATGGACTTCGTTCCGAAGATCCAAACCAACATCTTAAGGACTTTCTCAAAATCGTAGGCTCCATAGACCTAGATGTTGCAACTAGAGAGACTACCCGTTTACGCCTATTCCAATTCTCTCTATGGGATCAAGCTAGTCAATGGCTTGAGCGTTTACCCGCGGGATCCATCACCACATGGGATGATCTCACCACTCGTTTCCTTGCTCAATTTTTCCCACCGGGGAGAACTACTAAGCTTAGGAATGACATCTTGATGTTCCAACAACGTCAAAATGAATCTCTTTATGAAGCATGGACTCGTTTCAAGGACTTACTCCAAAAAGTCCCTCATCATGGCATAGATCTTTGGCTCCAAGTCCAAATCTTTTATGACCATATCGACATCTCCACGAGGTGAACCATTGACCAATCGGCCGGTGGTAAGCTACGTGATCTTAGTGCGGAACAATCATGGGAACTCATAGAAAATCTTGCTCTCTATGACAACGAAAGTTGGAATGATCCCCGTGATTTGAACAAAACGGTCAAGGCAATATCTTTGCCTTCGAACAATTCTAGCACTCCCGACCGTAGGATCATGGAACTTGAGGACCAAGTCAAGTTTCTCATGAAATCTTACGACGCTCCTAAGCCTTCAAGCCAAGTGAACAAAATCACTTCTTCATGCGAATTATGTAGTGGTCCCCATGACACTCGTGATTGTGTGGAACTCCCCGGAACAGCTTTTGCGGACTACGCATCCACGCGTACCGACGAAGCGGGAGATAAGTGGTACACTTTCAAGCCCGAGCCAAACACATACGATGATTCATACAACCCCTCTTAGAAAAATCACCCAAACCTTAGGTGGAAACAAAATCAACCCAATTCTTCCAATCCGCCTAATCGTTACCAACCAAACGGTCCACCATCCAACCGTACTTTCAACAACAATCCTTCTAACAACTATGGTAGTACCAACAATCTTGAAGGATTGATGTCAAAGTTCATGGCATCTCAAGAAGCCCGCATAGCTAGGTTTGAATCCGAATTCAACCAACAACAAACGGAGATGACCAACAAGATTGACAACTTGTTGAAAGCCCTCAACAACCAAGCATTAATCACACCTAGGAAGGACACTAGGGACACCAATAGTGGAAGACAAATTAAGGACCCCTCATCATCCAAACATGTCCACTTTGTCAATGTTGTCACCATTAAGCCAATAGAGAAGGAGTTAGAGGAGAGTGACAAGGATGAAGTTAGAGTAGAAGCCGATAGTAAGGATGAGAGTAAGGAAGTTGAGGTTAATAAGGATGAGGAATTAGAGGAGGTAGAACCTATAGAAGAAAACTTTGATAAGTCGCCAACCAAGGAAGAACGGGAATACCATAAGGATTTATTCGATAGTCCCGAGAGAACATATATCTTTGGCGACCCCTTTATCAAAATGGGAGACCCCTCTAACATTAACATCCCATGCAATATCGGGCACATGCATATATGGAAAGCTTACATCGACCTTAGATCCCCCGTGAACATCATGACTAGGACTTATTACAATTGGGTGATGAAGAAGCAACTCAATTTTAGGATGATGCCCGGTAAGAATCTGATAAGTAATTTTGCAGGAAGAGTGAAGGGATTACATGTGATTATAGGGAATCTCACCTATGAAATCGATTTTATGATAGTGGAAGACATTCGTCCGGTGATAGATGCTTGCCTAAGTCAAATAGTATTCGGAAAACCATTTGTTGAGGCCACTAGGATGAGTTATGATCCAACTTTAGGGATAGTTAGATTCAAGAAAGAGAATGATGAGGTTGCTTATCAAATGCCCTACAAGATTGAGCAATACCGCCTTCTCTCCAATTTCGAAAAGGAACACAAGCAAGCGGCTTATTATAGGAATGAGGAGGATAGATGTAGAGGAGTAGAGTATGTTAGAAATAGGATGCTTGGTTTCTACAAAGAGTGCTTGCAACTAGGTCCGGAATACAAAACTGGTTTAGAAGCGACCTAGAGAGTGGAACCAATGATGAGATCACGTAGTAACCCATGACCTTGAGTCTAGCTACAAGACTCGTAAATAAAGAAAAGCGCTTCTTGGGAGGCAACCCATGTTTTGTGTGATTTTATTTGTTTGATTGTTATTTGCTTCCGTATGCATGCTTTATTTTTATTGTTGGTTGATCATGTTTCTCAATTAAAATGTGGAAATACTTTACTATGTTGTTTGGCCTAGTCTTAACTCCAACCTAAAAGTATTTTTGCAAAAGATAAGTGTAAGGGGAAACCCCAAATATGTTTTTAAGAAACAAACCGATCATGATTCTCCACAATATTAAATGAACATGTATATTCGTATTTGTTAGAGTCAAATGCTTGTATTGAGTCATAATGAAGTTTTGCAGGATTTTCCAGGAAGTAGGACCAAGTTTTTCCAGAAATTTTCCGGAAACTTAACATAAGAATTTCTGCAGGTCCATTCTGACGGCGTCAGAGGATTACTCTTGACGGCGTCAGGAGTTAAAATCTGGAAATTTTACCGGTTTTGTTTTTCTAACGGAGTCTTATGGTTTTTGTGAATTATTAAGTTTTATAATCTCCAGGGAATCTGCAAACTTCATTCCACAAGCATTATATCTTACTTTGTTTTCTAGGATTTAGTAACTTATATAGGATGCCGCCGATTTTACGCGAGGTTGTCTTGTCTATTTTTGTCAGGATTTACAGGTTATGTTCGACAAGGAGATGATTTATATTTTGGAAGGGAAGCTTTGATTGTTCATTTTCTTGGAAGAAGATTTAACCTGGCCACCTATAATCCATACCGAGCGAATCAGGGGAGTATTTGATTTCATTCTCTTTACTTTTTCACTTTTACATTCTTTACTTGAACATTGGGGACAATGTTCATCTTAAGTGTAAGGGGAGGGTAAAAAGATGATACCTTACATATGCACTTTCGCTTGAGTTTGTTTTGTTTGATAGTAGATGTGTAATAAAACTATGAGAAATACTTGTTAGTGCAATTTTAGCGCCAAATTTAAATTTTTTTACAACATTTAGGAGTGAAACTTTAGCCATAGCAAGCGTCTCATGGATAGGAGATTGTATGACTAGCACATAACCGTATATTCAGAAAAATTTTCCACCCAAATATGTGAGGTTCGCCTTTAGATTTGATAGGAAAAGCATTCATTATTAGTGCTTATGAGTGTACCGGTAGCATTTAGATTCTAGAACTTGCGTTAGTGATGCATCCCGAGACCGCTAGTGAGACTACATTCGTGTAGTAGGATTTACTACATGATAAGAGGCATTAGGATCACCCTTGTGTTAAACCCGTATCATAATTACTTGACCATTTAAGTCATACTACTTGACTAGTTAAGTCAACTAATTTTTCCCACACCCTTAGCGTTGTACTCATTTTTAGTACACGAAACCCCTAGTACACCCCTCCGAGCCTATCTTTTCGTTTCTAACTTTAAGCATTTTACTTAAAGGAAGAATTTGTTACACCCCACTTAAATGTACAACCAAATCGCCTTAGCCTTCCGTGTATGCGCTCATTTTTAGTGCATTATTGTTATTTGTTAAACCCTAAGTTAACTTTCTAATTGATTACATGGTTGCTAAATCGAGTCATATCCTTGTACATATTGTTTTGGGACAATTGGGACTCATGGGTAAGTACTTATTTTATGGAGTAATGGGGAAGAGCATAATATTATTACCCCCATATGTACGTTAATCTTAAAAGTGCTCCAAGTGTTTTGATTTTCTTAATTCGAGTCACTAGATTAGTTTAATGTAAAGTATGTAAAGATTCAAGTGTAAGGGGAACGTTCATCCCCTATGATGTATTATTTTGGATGGTATGGTAAGAGTGTATGCAAAAAAAAAAAAAAAAAAAAAAAAAAAAAAAAAAACATACGGACTACCATCCCTTTTCATTCTATGTTCATTTTATGTTTTTGTTATTTTTCATTTGTTAGCTTAAGTCGAGTCTAGTCTTGGCTTAGCAACGCCATATTGTACATGTAATTAACCAAGATTGTTAAATCGCCACCAGTAAAACTTCCTTTATCCAACAAAACCGTGTAATTCATATCCCTATACCTAACATTACAACCCTTTAAAAGACCTCTTTGATAGTTTATCCTAGGTGCTTACGCCATGTGGTGGAGGTTTGATCCTTTTCCAAGCCTATGGTAATCTATTTTGCTATGACAGGTAGTGAGAGATATCTTCCATTTCCATAATGTTATATTACTTTATTACACCCGAGAGATGTGAGTATCTAAACACTATTTGTGAGGTGCTAGTGTATAACCTCCGTGCTTGTCTATTGGTCTTTAGTGGAACGATTATTTGTTGTAATTACTTTTATATTAGTGTTAAATGACCCCTAACTTGTATTTTGAGTAGAATAAAAGCGCATTTGCTTGAGGACAAGCAAATCTCAAGTGTAAGGGTATATGATGAGGCGAAAAATGATCCGTTTTTAGGGGGTCATTTAAGCCCGAATCCGACTTTATTTGATCAAATATTGCCCTAAATCATTCCTTTTGTGATTTTAGGTACTTGGAGAGTGAATTCTGGAAAAGAAGCCATTTTGGACGTTTTTGGAGCATAAAAGTGAAGAAAACGGCAAAGTCTCAATTTTCCATGTTGGGAACAGTTCATGACGGCGTCAAGAGTAATTCCCTGACGGCGTCAAACCTCAATAATAAAAATCCGTAGTTGATGAAGGCGTCAAGAGTGTTCCTGACGGCGTCAACATCTCAAGAATAAAAATCCGTAGTTGATGACGGCGTCACACAGGGCGTCAGAAGTAGATCAAGGCCGTCCGAGGAAGTATTTGGCGGCGAGATGACGGCGTCACACCCTTGTTCTTGACGCCGTCACCCCTATTTTCCTATATATAGTTTTCTAGTTTTTTACATTAAAGAGAGAAGTTTTGGAGAAACCCTAAAGACGATTTTGGTGCAACTTTTACAGGTTTTTCAAGGGTTCCAAACCCTTGATACCTTGCATTGTAATTGAGATAAGTGTTCTTCTAATTCAATCAATATGTCTATGTGTTGGTTGTCTATATCTTGTTCTTGTCTCAATTCCATTATGCTAGGCTAGATCTCTTTTGTGTTTGCTTAGATCTAATGAAACCTAGATATTGATTATGTGTTGATTACTTGTTTATTCTTGTCTTGGATGAATGATTTATATGTTAGGCTTAAGAAAACTGGCAGATCTCCAAATGGTAACATGCTTGAACGTCTTAAGAAACATGAACCGAGGCGTACTAGGTCTTTATTGGTTGTATTTAATGCATGAGCCACTGTTTACAATCCCTATAGTTGTGCTGGGCATGGTGTAGGAGGAGATAAGAGCTCATAGAATTGGGGATTTATGTATGCCACCCCATGAATGGTATTAAGGAATACAATCCGTCATCCATGCAATTATAACAAGTAATTAACGTGTAAAAGATATCTAGGGAGTAGTGAAATCTAAGTAAACACATCCTCTCCAATTACTGCTCACAACCTTAGTATAAATTAGCTTAATTTCATTTTTAGTATTTAATTTTGATTACATATTAGTTTTGGGTTAGTTGAATAGCAACTAATTCCGCCCACTCTTCCAAAAACCCGAGATTTTACTTGCTTTCATAAAAATATAAAAACACAAAAATAATCATCCCTCACATTTAGAACTAGTAATTAGGTTTTCTAATCCTAGCGACACTATTCCTAAGCTGAACGAACAATCCCCCGGTACTTGTCACTATACTATACTACAACGATCAGGTACACTGCCTGGTGGGGGTTGTAAGCTTCTCGAGATCCCTCGAGAGGTAAAACCTGTTGCGATTCCCACGCATCAAACTGCAAGATTTTGTTGACATCTAGAAGCGAATATGTGTGTGAGAAAATGAATGCTCATAAGATATATGTAAATGCATTGCCAGAAAAGGAAGCTTGGATTCTTTTTAAACGTTTTGTAGGTGAAGAAGTGGAGAGAGATGCTCATCTGAAACGAGTTGCAATGAAGGTTGCTGAAGAATGTGGTGGATTGCCATTGTTCCTTAAAGCAGTAGGAAATGCTCTGAAACATAAAAGCATTGAAGATTGGGACAAGGCTCTTACTCGAATTCGGGAACATGCACCAACACGTGTAGATCCAGAGATAGGGAAAGCATTTACTCGTTTAAAACTAAGTTATGACTTCCTTGATAATGAAGCCCGATTGTGCTTCTTACTGTGTAGTATGTTTGAAGAAGATAGAGAAATTTGGTTGGAAGACTTGGTAAATTATGCCGTGGGTCTGGCAAAGTTTCATGGCCTCAAAAGCATTGAGGATGCAAGACAAAGGGTTGAAGATGCAGTGAAGATACTCACATCTTCTGGTTTGTTATTGAAACTTTATGACGAAAGAAAAACCAAAATGCATGATGTAGTTCGTGATGTGGCGTTGCAAATTGCATCTGAAGGTGATGGTAAGAACAATTTTTTAGTGGAGGCTGGGAAAGGGTTAACAGAATGGCTACCAAGGAAAAACGAGTTAGAAAGCTACACTGGGATCTCACTCTGCAAAAATAAGATCCGTAAACTTCCTAACCATGAGCTTCACTTACCACACCTTGATATTTTCCTTATACAGCGGAATGATGAATTGCCAAAGTTTTCGGATGAACTCATTCGAGGCATAAAGGAAGTTAGAGTTTTAGATATGTCGTGGTGTATGATCCAACCCTTTCCACAATCGTTTAAGTTTCTCACAAAACTTCGCATGCTCGATCTTCAGGGAAATAAATCTCTCCATGATATTTCTATACTTGCAGAGATGCAAGACCTGGAGATTCTAATTCTCAACAAGACTGGAATTGAAGTAATTCCTCAAGAGATTGGTCGATTGGTCAATTTAAGGCGACTTGAAGCTATTGGTTGTAAAAATCTATATCATGTAGCACCGGGTGTCATATCTAAGCTCTGGAGGTTAGAAGAGCTGTCGATTGGATTCAATTGGGTGCGTGAAGGAATCTATGAGCGTATTGTTGAGATAATGAACTTGTCGAACCTCACATACTTGGGTTTACATGTGCCGTGTTTTGATGTGATTCCCGAAGGTTTCAATCCTCGAAAACTGAAAGGATTTTCTATCCAAATTGGAGGACAATCATCTTTGGAATATTTTTATTACGCTGCCAATTTAAAACGTCGACGTCTAGTTATTGAGACTGATTATGCTGAAATTCCATTCTTGAAGTGGCTTAAGCAATTGACTGAGGCAAGTCACAGAGCAGAACTCAATTCCATTAAAAGCTTGAAGAATATCCTGCCCCAGCTGTACCATGAAGGTTTCAATGAATTAGAGGATATCAAGTTGTATGACTGCCCCAATGTATCATGCTTGGTTGATACAGCAAACTGGGATCAATTTCATTCGTCTAAACACCTTGGAGAAGGCAAAATAAAGGACAAGTTTTTTGGGAAACTTAAAGACCTCAGTTTGTTCTATCTACCTAGTTTGGAGGTTCTATGGAATTGCCCAGATGAATATATAAGTCTGAGTAACCTAGTAACTCTTGAAATTTCTTTTTGTGATAAGTTAGTAAAAGTATTTCCAGTGAGTGTAGCACAAGGGCTTGTCAGTCTGCAGAATTTATATATTGGATATTGTAGTAGTTTAGAGGAAGTGATTTGGGATGGAGATGAGGAAACCAGTAAAAGTGAAACTGAACATTCTGAATATATCGTGTTCTGTTCCCTTGCCAAGATTGACTTTTACAATTTGCCAAGACTAAAAAGGCTCTACTCAGGGCATTCTACCATCAAATATTCTTCATTGGTGGATGTTAAGATCAGGCGTTGTCCAAGCATGAAGATGTGGGGACCTGGAATCCATGAAACACCGGAGCTCAAATTTGTCAAAAAAGGTGCAACTGGATGGAGCTGATGCCACCATTAATTATGCTGTGAATAAAGTCTATGAGGCAGAGAAAAAACGAAGGGATTACCATTTATATTAGGTAAAAAACGAAGGTATTTGGAGATTGGATTGGTAAAAAGGATTGTTTTGTGCCGTTTTGGAGTTAAATGAATTGCAAATTTTCTGGTGTTCATCATATATATTAGGTGTGCTGGTTATGCTTTTATTCTAAATTGTGAGTTTGTGAGGCTTACCAGTGTATGGGGGTTTCTTTGTTTTCTGGGTTTCTTGTTCTTTTGTAGCCTTGTGAGTTGTTTGCTTTGTATTGTAGACTTTCTGGTATTGTTTTTAATTGCATTTTGCCTTAAAAAAATGTTTTTATTCTAATTGCATTGTAATCTCTACCTTTTTGCTAGCTATCTAATGAACTCATTTTTTTTAGCGTTTTGTATGCTACTTGGAGTCGTTTTTTCAGCAACGTATGGCTTAATTTGTTTTTTCTTGATCATGCATCATGGAGCTCTCATAAAAGAATAATATCTCTCGCCTTTTAGTTTTTATTGAATCTTGAGATATATCGTAGGAAAATATGTTTGACACTAATTTATATCTAGCTGAAGTGTACTATTTGTATTATCTGTAGTTTTTACTAGTTATAATTCCTGTGCATGCGCGAGTTTTTTAAAATTTTTTGAATCATATATTTTTATTTATTAAAAAACAAATAATTTAATCTTTGTTTTGTTTGATTTATGATGTTTAATTAAAGTTTTTTATTATTAAAGATAATTATTTAAAAATTTTAATCATATTATTAATTGCATCTTATCTATATTTTTTGTATTTATCTTTTACTTGTGTTATAGATAAATATAAAATATTAACTAATAAGAAAATAATCTTTTTTTTTTAAATAAAATTATTACTAAATAAAGTATGTATGCATTTTTTTAAATAGAAAATTCTTATGTTTTATTATATAAAAGATTGGATTTAGGTAAAAGAAAACATCTCCAAGGACCTAAAAATAGTTAAGATATGAAGGATTTCCTCTTACCCACCCTTATCACGTTCATTGGTCTCCTATGGTGGTCTTTTACTCCGTTTTCACAATATATACATCACTTTCGTGGCACTCTGGTAGAAAGAATTGGTGGGTTAACACCTTTGTCCGATCATTTTCTTCAAGTTCATCTCGGCTTAGATCTCGGCATTTGCACCTTTGCCGTAATTTCAGGCTCTACAATAACTACATCCATATTGTTATCTTTGAATCTTGACCATCACCAACAAACACTCCTTTTTCTGGCAAGTTTCAACCATTACCGTTGAAAGTTTCACTCTGTCCAAGGATGCATTGCCTCCATTTCATTCTATCTTGTTCGTTGAGATTTGAAAAAGAGCTTCATGTATACATTGCAAGCAGTGTCTTTAGCATTTGCAGGTGGTCGTGGATTTTCAATGCCCATTGTCTTAAGCTAGGTGGAGAGGTAACATTTGTTTGTTTTCAATCATTTGCAGGCAGTCGGATGTAGTGTTTTCACAGTTCTTTTGTGGTTTGAAGCTTGCTCATGGTACGAGTGCTAGCTATAGATTTTATTTGTTGAAGACCTTCGAATATGTACTCATATTGGTTCTCACAAGGCGTATTTGGGTTTTCATCAACCTCGTCTGCTTCATACCCCTAGATCATGACATGCATTTATTAGCCAAGAGTCAAGTTTTTTCACTTTGTGTTTGTAGCAATTTGGAATTTTGTTTGCAAGGTCGGGGTGGTTTACTAAATAAAATGGTTTAGAGATTTTACTAGATTAGCCACTTAATTAAAATATTTTAGTGGACCTCCCCATTAAGATGATGAAACAAAGGTTTTTGGCCCGTGGAAAAAGAAAAACCAATACTAGTAATAGATTGGTAGGGCGTAAAAAGTAAAAAAATTAAGAAACAGACAACGAGAAATATGTTGGTCATCTTAAAGTTTTGAAATGCGTTAAAACCTTAACCATTTTGACTTGTTACCCAACCTGCCACACCAATATTGCCACCGCAACAGAGCACCAATGAGATGTTACTCATAAAAATACACTGTATTGTTCACAATACCATCAATAATATCAAAAGAAACATAAACAGTTACGATGAGTCTTGGAAGGCCATAAACATTCTAGTCCTGATCCTCATCAGGGTCAAAATCCCTGATCTTCACATCAGCATCTTCTCCATATTGAATGCAGTTGTCGATTTGTGAAAGAACGTACTGTATGCTGTAAAATATACAAGGCCCAGAAGATCAATTCCCATATCAATATATAAAACCAGAAAACAATGAATATAGTCATATACTATATCAATGGGTTCAGAAGTCGGAACAAATGAGTAAGCAGGAGCTAACCCGATCCGGGTCAACCCATTACTTATCCAATAGTACTAAAATATAACCCAAATACTAACCAAACAAACAGAAAAACTGGTACAAGTAATATATAATTCCACGCTCACACGTACGAAATATAAGGGTTACTGCGATTTACCTGCTCTCCTTCCTCAAATCAAGTGGCACAAAACTCACCATGCTGTGCTGATCCACCTGGTACACCATGAAGAGTTAGTCCCCGTGTTTAAGTTTGAATATACAGTTATCTTCTTTAACATAGAAATTTAGCTATCAATTCAAGTATGGCATCTATTTTATGATGTTTAAACTAAAAAATAATAATAAAAATCTAAATAATTTAGAACTCACAACTTCAATTAAGGCCTTATTAAGCTTTTGGAATTGAGGACCCATGCGCTGATTCAGTTCCGACAGCAGTATTTCAGGATCTGGATTCAGGTAACTATTGGAAATTTATGAAACATATGAGTAAAATGAAGATGATCATAAAGAAAACATGTTAAAGCAAATATAGAAACTAACTCTTCAATGTCTCGTTTTCGAGTCACAAGGTCCATTTTGGAGAGGATGTTAACATGAGGCAGTTCAAGTTGAACCATTGCAGATAGACATGCCATGCAACCACTAATAAACTTGGTCACATCCGTGATGAACTAAATTACATAGAAAATAATCAGCAAACATAAAAAAGATAGGCAAAACAGTAATTTGACATATGGGTAGAAAAATGAGAACAACGAGTCAAAACAAGTTTGGGTCGAAATTGGTTTTTAGTTTTAGTCAAAGCGGGTCGGGTTGGGTTGACCCATAACACTGTTTGTCCAAATTTTTTTATAACAGTCAGGCGTGTCTATGTGATCACATGAAGCATATTAGTATTTTAAATACACTTTTTTTATTTGAAAATAGTGATTTCTAAAATTTCAGATTTTGGCCCGGTTTCTTTTTAGCTTGACTATTATTTTACCCATTTGACCATTCAGAGATAAACCATATCCCAAAACAACGACCCAGACTTAAAGAAATAAGAAAGCGAGTACAAACCTGGGAGTCAAGCATGTACAGAGCACAAACAGTGAAATTCTTACGCTGCAAATACTCCACAAAGTTCTTAAGAGCTGGAACATGAGAGAACAGTTCGATCTGACCTATAAAATCAAACAATTTCAGAGAAATTTAGTATCTACTGTTGTTATTCACTAACGCACACTATTTACCAACTCGGTAGATGAGTGTTCAACTCCAGACTCTATTGATAAGATATAAGATAAGCATATCATAAAACATTAGTGTAAAATAAGTAACCATTCAACATTTGCATAGTGATTAATGGTCAAGCATTGTATGAAACCAAAATTTGTGGTACCTGGGCAGTCAAATACGAGATAATCATCTTCCATGTAATTGTCCAGTTCTTCGCTTAACCACTCATCCAGATTTTCTTCAAGGTTTCTAACGAAAGAGACTTAAGGACTTCAATTCAGTGATAAAATATAACTCAAATCCACTTATTTTTGGCCAACAGAAAGTTTCCATATCTAGAAACTAAAAGATAACACAAAAAAAAAGTAAAATAAAATGGAAAGGATGCTCCATGCAGTAAACGAGACCACCGTTTGGACCAAGTTTAACATCTTCCAAAGACTAGGATTGTTAAACTATTTGAGTTTAGTTTAATAAACCTGATGACCTTTCATAAAAAATTCGACAATTAGGATTGTTAAACTGCTTAAATCTGTATGTTTGAAATGAAATTGTTTATCTGTTTTATGCTTGTATGAATTTGTGTGTTTGAATGATAATTTGCAGGATGTGTTTTTCATTGATTTTTTTTTTTATAATAAATTGTAGGATGAAGATACAGATGAAGAAATAGATGAAGATCAAATGATAATGTGAAGAGTATTTGGAGATTGGATTGGTAAAAAGGATTGTTTTGTGCCGTTTTGAAGTTAAAAGGATTGCAAATCTTCTGGTGTTCATCAAATATATTAGGTGTGACCGGTTATGTTTTTATTCTAATTGCATTGTAATCTCTAGCTTTTTGCTAGCCATTTAATGAACACTACATTCATTACTGTTAAAAAGAGCTAATACGACTACAATTCCAATGTTTATCAATCAATCGAGAAATGCTCAACAACAAACTTTTAAACATGTTCACACATTCACGATTTTTGTAGCCCTGAAACAGCCTCACTTTGTAATCAATTCATATGGCAACGCCAAGTTAACCCTATTGCTAAATATGGGCAGGTGGGTTATGGGTCAAATTGGGGTTATGAAATGGTTGACTTTGTGGGTTGGGTCAGCCCCGAGATACGGTGTTTGATGATATGCCCAAATAAAAACAGACTTTGTTGACTGCGTATTAGAAGTATACTAACATGAACGTTCAGCAATGCAAATTCTCAAATGGTTGCTTGGGATAGGATTAGGCAAAATACAGGTATGCATCGAGAGAGTTCAGTTACAACTTCGAATGAGTTAGTTAGGAACAATTTTCTTTAATTGTCAGACTTTGATAATTTGTGTGGCTGCTTATAATTTAATTAGTTAGGACCCATATCCTTAGCAACCGATGTTTGAATTTTCCTAACTTGTGTTCAAAAATCAACTTTCTAAACTTGGATGGGATCATCTCAAGCCTTTAACTAGAAGAACATTTGTTGATTTTCATTTTTTAAACCTCTGTTAAACACGTAACGGTTCATAACTACACTTTTTTTCCCTTAAATGTTAGAATATGGCTCAAGTGTCTCTATGAAGCAGTCTACTCTCATAACATACCTGGAAAAACTGTGACAAGCTGTTCGACAGGTTGTATGGGAGAATTCCAGGATCGAATGATCATAACAACACTTCATGCAAACATCAATCAAGAATTGATAATAAAGAAACAAGGAAGATGGGGGTTTGAACCCATAATAAACTTGATATTGATAATGAATGGGTTACTTATTGTTTACAGGATCCTATACTATTTATACAAGATGAACCGTTGCCTTGATACATGATAACGTTTAGAGAAGAGGAAGGTTTCAATAAAAGTAAATGACACAATGTTTAAAACGTTCTAACCTAACTAAATAACCGTATACTATGTAACTGCCATCTATTGGGTTTGTAGGCCTGCGAATTTGCAGCCCATGACAGAAAATATGCGTCCTTTTCTTGTAAACAAAGATTAATGGATTATTTTTCCAACATATTCCTCCCTAATCTATTAATCTTTGTTTCTTCTTCAATCTTCATGTTCCTTAAATTTCGAGATGCCAAAACCTTCTTTTGTGATCATCCTTATATCCAGGTAGATCAATTTCCTTCGGTTACTTCCACCTTTTCTGCTGTGATCTTCATTATGTCCATGTTGATCGTATTTGTCTGGTAAAATCCACCATCTGACTTTTGGGCAGTTTCTTCTTTCAATTGGCACCGATGTAAGACTCTTGAATGATGATTTTAAGACATGATTTGGATGTTGTTTGATCCCTTGAAGCTCCGATACCAATGTTCGACAGGTTGTATGGGAGAATTCCAGGATCGAATGATCATAACAACACTTCATGCAAACATCAATCAAGAATTGATAATAAAGAAACAAGGAAGATGGGGGTTTGATTGATGCCAAACCACCTAACTTAAATTAACCAAAGAATGGTCAACTAAGTCAAATAGCCTAGATCAATGCTCCGGGTAATATAATGTATCACTGGGTCGTTAAATCCCGTTGAGGTGTGAAATGTAACTTTAGCGTGTTCGTAATCGGGTGTTATTCACAGAAAAGGGTTTGTTGTGAGAATTATTTGGAAATTATAAACAAAAATAGCTTAGGAAAGCTATGTGAATGGTTACGGGAATTTGGAGTACGAAGATTTGAGCTAAACCTAAAAACGTATGTTTTAATTAAAAAACGTATACAGACGAACAAAACGAAAAGTACAACTGGAGGACTGGGAGGGTTAAAAGTGTAAAATTGGTATTTTTACAATCCTATTAATTAAAGAAAATTTTAAGAAAATTAAAATTTATTTTTACACTATTTAATTATTTAATATTAATTAATTACTAATTATCTATTTAATACTAATTAAATTAATTAGAATTATTAAAAATACTACAAAGACTTAGAAAATTAAGAAAAATTTTATAAATCTAATTAACCATTACAGGAATCCTAAAAAATTATAAAAAGTTAATTCTAATTATTTTTAAGCTAATTAATTAATTATTATTCTAATTACTTATTAATTACTAATTAAACTAATTATATTATAAAATATAGAAAATGAACAGTAGAAATTCTAGAAAAATTTATAAAAATGTTTTAACTAAAATAAAAGCTATAAAAATTATAAAAACTAGGTTATACTATATAAAATCTAATTATGCTATTTAATTGATTAATATTAATTAAAACTAAATTAAACTAAAATTAATTAGAAAAACCACTAAAAGACAAAATAAAAATCTGGAAAAATTTATAAAATTATTTTAACCTAAAATATAATTTCTAAGAATATAAAAGTGATATATTACTTAGAAATAAATTAAAAAGAAAAATAAATTGATAACTCCTATTAAATAGAAGCTAGCACTAAAATTAAAATTGGGTTTTTTTTTTGGATTTTTTCTTTTTCTAAACTGATAATAAACTAAAAACAACTAATTTTAACAAAGACACTTTTGTTTTAACCCAAGGAATAAGCACTTGAAGTGCTTATTATACCCACAGTTGACTTTTGTTGACTGTGGAGTGTTTTAAAGCTCAAATGAGGAATGTGGGGTCCACAATGGTCCCACTTGGTTTCTCTGAGTAAGATGAACAAAAATAAGCAAGTAACAAGCAACAAACAAGCTTCAATAAGCTAAAAAGCCAAAATAAGCACTTTGCTTAATTGTGTTCTGAGGCAGTTCTAGGATAGAGTCTAGGGGCCAAATTAGGTGGGGTCCACAATCCTAGGGGTCAAACAAAGGGTTCAACCTTACTCCCTGGTAGGAGGGGGGTTGAATGGAACCAAAAACAAAGACTTAGGGTCACTGTAGTGGTCACAAACCACCACAAAAGGTGGTGGTGTGAGGGTGGTCTGCTGAGAACAGGGCAGACCTTTGCCCTGCAACCAACTTCAAGGCCTGGTGGGACCCACTAAATAAAATCCATAAAATCTGAAATAAATCTTAAAAATCAACAAAGTGGCAAAGATTAAGCTTGTAAAATTTCAGACCTTAAAACCTTAAACTAAAAATGTTACAGACCTCAAAAGTTTGGTCAAAATCCAATGAGACAGATTTGACTTTTAAAGAAAACTAAACACTTTGACTTTTGTGAACTTTGGCTTAATCTAACTAACTGAAAACATGTTTTTAAGTTAAGGTGAGACTAAAAGATGTGGAAACAACAACTTATGCCATTAGATTATGGATCTCTAGGACCAAAAACCACCACAGTTAACTGTGGTGGTGGATTTTTTGTTGTTTTGACTTTTGAATGAGTTTGAGACCAAGTAAAAGGTTGGTTTAGTGTATATAGGACTTAAATGAGCTGTATGAACAACAAGTAGCAGTTGAGAACAACCACAATGCTAGAAACAGTTCAATCCAAACACCCCTTTATCTAACAATCAACAATGAAACTAGATTTACAATTATCTAAATCATAATCTAATGACTGCTACTACACTAATAATCAATAATCATGCAATATAGATACTGAAGAACAATAATTAACACACTTATAACACCAAAAACAAAAATCAAAATATTAATCTTACATAAGCCATCCAGCTTGGCAGACCAAGAACCAAAGGACCAATACCAATCCTAATGACTTCCACAAGTCCCTAAACCACTGCCATCCTTGATACACAGTGCTCCATGCTTGTCTTCTCCCTTTTTCACAATTTTTTTTTATTTATTTTTGATTTTTTCTTGATTTTTAGTTAATATTGAAAACTAAGTTTAGTAAGTTCACCCAATCTTATAAAGCTTTCTACCTTGTTTCTTTAGTTCACAATAGCATCTGAATTGTTTGTACTCACATTAGAAACCAAAATTAGAACTTGCAGATTTGAAATTGGAACTTGAAAAGTGAAAATGAGAGTTAAACTTCAAAACAGAATTTTCATTGATAATTAAAGTTGCATTACATTGAAATTAAACTAAAAAACATTTAAAACTAGAAAAATTACACACTTGAGCTTCTATGAGCTTTTTCTATATATAACGAGCTAAAAAAACTAACTAAGCCTTCCACATGGGACCTTTTTGAAATCTGACACTCCCAAAGCCTTTGCCTTGACCCTCTGACCAAATCCAAACCATCAATTTGATCTTCAATGCATCCTAGCCATTGATTGGTATTTTGGCGCCAATTTTTATACGGGTAAAATTGAGTGGTGTTGGTGAGGGATTTGGGGATGCATTTATGGTGGTGGAGAGGTTTGGTAAGGTCATTAATTGTGGGGGGTAAAGTGGGTGAAAAGGTGAGGAGGGGGGGGGGAATGTTGCCCTGGTTTTGCGCTTGTCTGTTGGGGAAGAAAGGATGGGTCAACGCAAGTTTGACCGGGGTGTTTATTTAAAACGGTTTTAAAGGTTTGGGCTAAGTGGGATTGGGCTTGGGTTGTTGCTGGATCAGGTCAATGGGTGTGGTGGACTGGATTGGATGGGGAGTTTGTTTGGGTTTGGATTTGGATAAAATGGGGTCCGGATGGTATAAAGTTATCAAGGACCAAATTTGTAATTTTTGCAAAACCCAAGGACTGAAATTGCCATACTCCCAAAGTAACCATGAAGACCAAAGTTTCCAAATGCCAATAATTCAAGGACCAATTTTGCACTTTTCCACATTTTTCAAAATTTCAAAAATCCCAGGGACTACTTTTGCCATTTTTGGATTTTCAGGGACTAATTATGTAATTTTTGAAAACTTGCAACCCAATTATAATATTTTGTGATTATTTGACTTTTAAGACCTTGGGTTGACTTTTCCTTAAAAATAAATGCATAGGGACTAAAATTGACAAGTTTTGAAACTTGGGGGACTGAAACTGCCAATACTGCAAACTTTGTACGTTTTTCCTTTGTTTTTGCACATTTTGCTTTTAAAACACATAAAACACAATCCCTGGGATAATTTAAGTATTTTGATATCTTTTTGATTGTTTTTGTGCGTTTTGGCAGTTTAAATATATCAAAAACGATGAGTGTTTGAGCACTCATCAATCCCCCACACTGAACTATTGCTAGTCCCTAGCAATCTTTTTAGAAAACTTGATGGATTTTAAACTCTTTACCAAAAGCCATCACTTCTGGAGTAGCCAGGTGTAAGAACTGTGGCACACCTGATAACCGTGTGATTTTGAGCAAACCACCAGCTTCCAACGGATTTGTTAAGTCTTTACCAAGAGCCGTTTGCTCCTGGACTAGCCAACTCTTGATGGACCTAGTCAACATCTTGGTGAGCTGATTACCAATTATGGATTTTTCCACGGCCTTTACCACAAGCCATAATCTTGCGGGCTAGCCAACTCATTTGTTTTCGGGGAGTTGATGAACCATACAATTTTGGGCAAATTGCCAGCCGTCAACGGATTTGAGTTGTCTTTACCAAGAGCCGTTTGCTCCTGGACTAGCCAATCCCTTTTGTTGTTTAGACAAGGTGGACTGATTACCACAAAAATTTTAAAATAAAGTGAAAAATTTTTGAAAATTTTGGCCAAAAACGGGGGTACTTGAAAGATATTTGTTAAAATTCGTTAGAATTTCCCCCCCACACTTAGAAATGAATATTGTCCTCAATATTCAAAGTCCCGGCTATTATGCCGAAGCTATGAACGTAAAAAGCCAAGATTCGAATCTAACTGCGGAAATACCAATTTTCACTTTATTTCTATATATATACAACTTTTTTTTTTTTTTTTTTCTTTTTTTTTTTTTTTTTTTTTTTTAAGACTTATATACATATATACATTTTTTTCAAACAGCGGGGGGTTGGCCATTCCCCCACACTCGGTGGTAGAAAATAGAAAGAATCAGAGATACGGGTGAAAACCCGTATTGTTGCTAGTTTTTGATCACCGAGTCGCTAGCTTGACTCTATCCCCGAATTCAATTGTCCTTGGGAAAAGTTTGGAGATCCGGGACGACCATGGATGGTACGTCCTCTCCAAAGTAGTGTTTTAACCGATGTCCATTCACTTTGAAATTTGGACCGTCATTTTGAGATAATTCGACGGTACCATAAGGATAAACTTTTGTGATAGTGAATGGACCAGTCCATCGGGTTTTGAGCTTTCCCGAGAAGATCTTGAGTCTAGAATTGAAAAGAAGGACTCGATCACCAACGTTAAAAACGCGGTTTTTGATTTTTGAGTCATGAATCTTCTTTATCTTTTGTTTATAGATCAAAGAGTTCTCGTAAGCTTGATCACGAAGTTCGTTTAATTCATTGAGTTGAACTTTTCTGTGATCACCCGCCGTTCTGAGGTCGAAATTGGCATGCTTGAGGGCCCAATAGGCTTTATGCTCAAGCTCGATCGGAAGATGGCACGCTTTCCCGTACACAAGTTTATAAGGCGTACACCCAATGGGTGTTTTGTAAGCCGTACGGAAAGCCCAAAGTGCATCATCTAATTTGTCCGACCACGATGCACGATTCTCACCTACAGTTCTTTCCAAGATTCTTTTAATGCCCCGATTGGACACTTCGACTTGTCCACTCGTTTGAGGGTGGTACGCGGTAGAAAGACGGTGAGTCACACCGTACTTTTGCATGACTTTGTCAAACTTGTCATTACAGAAGTGCGTACCACGATCACTAATAATAGCACGTGGAGTTCCGAATCGGGCAAAAAGAGCTTTTAAAAATTTCACAACTACTCGGGCATCATTTGTGGGTAAAGCTTTCGCTTCAACCCATTTTGACAAGTAGTCAACTGCCACGAGTATGTATTTATTGCCGTGAGAGGATGGAAATGACCCCATAAAGTCGATGCCCCAGATATCAAAGATTTCACAAACTTGAATTGCATTCTGAGGCATTTCATTCTTTTGTGAAATATTCTCATGACGCTGACAAGCGTCACAGGACTTGACTAAATTTTGGGCATCCTTGTAGATCGAGGGCCAATAAAAGCCAGAATCAAACACCTTTTTGGCGGTGTAGTTGGGATTGTGGTGGCCCCCCGTGGGACCAGCATGGCAAGCCTTTAAAATTTCATTGGCTTCCTGACCATACACACACCGCCGGATGACTTGATCCGCGCATATCTTGAACAAGTAGGGGTCGTCCCAAAAGTAATGTTTGACATCTTTGAAAAATTTATTTTTTTGTTGGGACGACATCCCTTTCACAATGAAGTTACCCGCAAGATAGTTTGCAAAGTCGGCAAACCATGGGGTAATCGAGTCTCCACGAAATGAAACCATATTGAGGGTCTCGAGAGGAAATGTTTCATTTATTTCCTTTTTCTCGAAAGCATTTTGGTGAGGGTTTTCAAGACGGGAGAGATGATCAGCAGCTAGGTTCTCAGCTCCTTTTTTATCACGAATAATGATATCAAATTCCTGAAGGAGGAGAACCCATCGGAGGAGTCTCGGCTTTGCATCTTGTTTTGCAAATAGATACTTCAAAGCCGAATGATCCGTATACACTATGCTTTTAGTCAGAATCAGGTATGGCCGGAATTTTTCAAAAGCATACACCACAGCTAATAATTCTTTTTCAGTGGTGGTGTAATGACTTTGTGCCTCGGTCATAGTCTTGCTGGCATAGTGTATAGGCTGAAAATGTTTTGTTTTGCGTTGCCCCAAGACTGCCCCTATAGCATAATCACTAGCATCACACATGAGCTCGAAGGGCAAGTCCCAATCGGGGGCAACAAGAATCGGTGCCTCGGTAAGCCTTTTCTTTAAAGTTTCAAAGGCTTCGATGCACTCAGGGGAGAAGATAAAAGGAGCATCCTTCTCGAGGAGATGGGTCATAGGCCGGGCGATTTTAGAGAAATCTTGAATAAACCTACGGTAAAAACCGGCGTGACCCAAAAAGCTCCTAACACCTTTCACAGTCGTGGGATGAGGCAATTTTGCAATGACGTCCACTTTGGCACGGTCAACCTCCATCCCATTTTTTGAAATTTTATGGCCGAGGACAATGCCCTCTTTGACCATAAAGTGACTCTTCTCCCAATTTAGACATAACTTTGTGTCTTCACAACGTTTTAGCATGCTGTCTAAATGGGAGAGACATGTTTTAAACGAATCCCCAATGACCGAGAAATCGTCCATAAAGACCTCCATACTTTTCCCGATCATGTCGGAAAAAATGGCCATCATACATCTTTGAAACGTGCCTGGAGCATTACATAGGCCAAATGGCATACGTTTATATGCGAAGGTTCCATAGGGGCACGTAAAAGTGGTCTTTTCTTGGTCTTGCGGGTCAATGGGAATCTGAAAGTAACCCGAGAAACCATCGAGGAAGCAATAGTACTCATTCCCCGCTAATCTCTCGAGCATCTGATCCATAAAGGGCAGAGGAAAATGATCCTTACGGGTGGCGTCATTCAATTTACGATAATCAATGCAGACGCGCCAACCCGTAACCAAACGAGTTGGAATCAACTCATTCTCCTCATTTGTGACAACAGTAATGCCACCCTTTTTAGGAACACAGTGAACTGGGCTGACCCAAGGACTGTCCGAGATAGGGTAAATCAATCCGGCATCAAGAAGTTTTAAAACCTCTTGTTTGATAACCTCGTGAATTTTTGGATTCACCCTTCTTTGATGTTGGACCGCAGGTTTGAAGTCATCCTCCATTAATATTTTGTGAGTACAGAACTCAGGGTCGATGCCCTTGATATCGGAGAGACGCCAAGCAATTGCTCGTTTATGAGACTTCAAAACCTGTATAAGAGCAGCCTTTTCCTCAACACCTAAGTCTTTAGCAATTATGACGGGTAATTTATCATCACCCTCCAGAAATGCGTACTCAAGATGAGGCGGTAAGTCCTTAAGTTCAACCGCGGGAAAGTCATCAGTTTTCTCAACATTTTTGACTTCCTCCTTATGAAGTATTTGTGGTAGAACAGGAAGATGAGAGGGATCTTCGTTTAACAATTTTTCCAGCAGGTGAATATCCCTCTCGAGGTCGATCTCTTGGTTATCAATTCCATCGGGAGTCGAATCACTGTTGAGATAGGCCTCAATTTCTTCTAAGATGAAGTCACTTCCCTCAAACGGAGTGAGGGAAGGAGAAGAATTAGCAATAATGGGGTGAGAAGATGGAGTGAAGTTTTCACTCGGAGAATCATCGTCAAAACCTAAAACCTCTTGAGCGTACTCCTCAGACGCGACATCAATGATATCAATTCGGTTAACCGTTTCGGCGTCATAGTTAGAGGAGTACCTCGAAGTTTGATCGAGGTTAAAGGTTACAGCTTCATTACCAACACGAAGAGTTATTTCCTCTTCGTGCACATCAATTAACGCACGACCCGTCCTTAAGAATCCTCTCCCAAGAATGAGAGGAACACGTGGGTCAGCATCGAACTTAACAACAACGAAGTCAGCGGGGAAATGGAACTTTCCTACTTTCACGAATACATCTTCGGCAATGCCGAGAGGATGAGAGATTGAACGGTCGGCAAGCTCGAGAGTCATGCACGTAGGAGTGAGTTGAGGAAGAGACAGTTTCTCCCACACTGAGTAAGGCATCAGGTTGATGCTAGCGCCAAGATCAGCTAAGGCGAAGCACTCAACCATCCCAGGGAAAACACATGGAATGAGAAATCTCCCAGGGTCTCCAAGCTTCTTCGGAAGCTTCTTTAAGATAACTGCTGAGCAGTTTTCGTTCAGAGGAGTCTTTGCCATTTCGTACAATTTTTCCTTGTTGCTTAACAAGTTCTTGATCATCGATGCGAATTTGGGCATCAGGATGATAGCATCCGCAAGGCTAACGTCAAAGTGCAAATCTTGAAAGATTTGATAAAACTTATCCATTTGGTAACTAGCCTTTTCGCGGAGCTTTTGCTCATTAAGTCTTGACGGGTATGGTAGTGAAGGTTTGGATTTAGGGTTCTCTCCAGGAGTTGTTGATGGTTCAAATACAACTCCCGGTTTTGGTACAAGTCCAGATTTTGGTACAATTTCCGGAACAACCTGAGGGTGGACGTGTGCGGTACTTCGTGGGCTAGTAAATTGCACCTTGTCCGTGGTTGCCTCAGGCTCAATTTCAACTTCCTCGGAATAAAGAGGAGGAGGCATAGGAGGAAGAGGAGAAATAGGAGGAACTGGCGGCTCTTCATAAGCTTTACCGCTTGTGTAGTAATAGCTTTGAGTTCACCCTTGGGGTTAACAATTGTATTAGCCGGGAGACCTCCTGATGTAGAGGGTGGAGTGAGATGATTCATAAGACTGGCAAGCATATTTTCAATCTTGCCTTGATTTTGATCAATTTTGTTGTTTGTTTGCATCAACTCACTCTTCAGCTCTTGACCCTGTTTGGCTATTGATGATTGGAAATCATTTTTCAAATTTGAGATTTGATTTTGCATCGCCCTCATTTTGGTCTCATTAACTTTGATGTAGTTATTGAGCTCGTTTGGGAGGGGATCTTGATAATTTGGAGCTGAATACCCTTGATTACCCCTTTGGGGTGGGTACTGATTGACGGGGGCAGGATTTTGATTTTGCAAATTAGGCCCCCTTGGTGGATTAGGATTAAACCTATTTGGATTTTGAGGAAAACCGGGTGGTCCACCCTGATTGCTAGCCCGGTAATTTGGTTCCACTTGACGACGGTATTGGTTACCTCCTTGGTTGGAATTGCCGGCTATTGCATTTACTTCGAATGGATTGCCTTCGGTGGCAGGGCAATTATAATATGAATGTGGACCACCACAAGTGACACAAACTTCTATCTTTTTGATTTCAGCTTGTGGAGAAGGAGAAGAATCTTTCTTGCTTTGGGCGAGAACAAATGCATGGACAGCTTCCGTGAGTTGATCAAGTCTAGCATCGGTGCTAGACTGAGCCACGGGCGATGAGGAAGAAGGAACAACATCCCTTTGGGAACAAACCGCTCTGCTTCGGGGAATGCGAACCTTAGATTTATTCTCAATGATTTCTAAAGCATCCTTTGTGGTGCGATTCAAGAAGTTACCTCCAGCGGAGGCATTCAGAGAGTCTTGATCAGATTGGCTTACACCATTATAGAAAGTATCAAGTGTCATGAGATCAGAGAAACCGTGGTGAGGGCATTTTCGGAGCAATTCCTTGTAACGATCCCATGCCTCACTAAAGGATTCATCAAATTTCTGCGTGAATTTCATGATATCATTCTTGAGACTTGTGGTTTTGGAAGGAGGAAAGAATTCATTCACGAACTTTTTCACAAGATCTTCCCATGTCTCAATAGATCGTGGAGGTTGTTTTTCAAGCCAAATCCGGGCTTGTCCCTCCAGGGAGAATGGGAAGAGAAGAAGTTTGATTGCATCAGAGGGGACATCTTTGCATTTGATGGTGTAAGTGATTTTATTGAACCATCGAATGTGATCTTGAGGATCGTCCCTCTCATAACCGTAGAATTGACGTGATGTGACCAGATTTATTAATCCTGTTTTAAGCTCAAAATTATCGGCCATGATTGTTGGAACAACGATAGCATCTCCGTAACCCTCGACGGGTGCTTGGAGAAGCTCGTTCATAGTGGGTTCAGCTGCCATGATGACAGCTGGAGGTGGAACAGTACGGATCTCAGACCCGACTGTTGGTGCAGAACGTCTACGAGGTCTTCGAGGCCTCTGAACCAGCTCACGTAATGGGCTAGTGGACCTTGAAGAACGAGTGCGCATGCACTAGGGATAAAAACTTTTTGGACAATATTTTTGTTATCGTCCCGTAATCCAGATTCGTTTCTCTTCAAGAATCACCTTAATAGAAAACCGAATCAGAAAACGTTACGATATGTTTTGTTGGTTTTTTACTTTTTTTTTGGTGTTTCAACACTTTAGGAAAAGTGTCAATGACATTTTTATGTGTTTTGATTTTGAAAATATTCACAAGTGATGGTATTTGTATAATGAGTGAGGTGAGATAACACTAATCTCGAAAAACGCTACAGAAACGCGCACACCTCCCCGGCAGCGGCGCCATAAATTGATTGATGCCAAACCACCTAATTTAAATTAACCAAAGAATGGTCAACTAAGTCAAATAGCCTAGATCAATGCTCCGGGTAATATAATGTATCACCGGGTCGTTAAATCCCGTTGAGGTGTGAAATGTAACTTTAGCGTGTTCGTAATCGGGTGTTATTCACAGAAAAGGGTTTGTTGTGAGAATTATTTGGAAATTATAAACAAAAATAGCTTAGGAAAGCTATGTGAATGGTTACGGGAATTTAGAGTACGAAGATTTGAGCTAAACCTAAAAACGTATGTTTTAATTAAAAAACGTATACAGACGAACAAAACGAAAAGTACAACTGGAGGACTGGGAGGGTTAAAAGTGTAAAATTGGTATTTTTACAATCCTATTAATTAAAGAAAATTTTAAGAAAATTAAAATTTATTTTTACACTATTTAATTATTTAATATTAATTAATTACTAATTATCTATTTAATACTAATTAAATTAATTAGAATTATTAAAAATACTACAAAGACTTAGAAAATTAAGAAAAATTTTATAAATCTAATTAACCATTACAGGAATCCTAAAAAATTATAAAAAGTTAATTCTAATTATTTTTAAGCTAATTAATTAATTATTATTCTAATTACTTATTAATTACTAATTAAACTAATTATATTATAAAATATAGAAAATGAACAGTAGAAATTCTAGAAAAATTTATAAAAATGTTTTAACTAAAATAAAAGCTATAAAAATTATAAAAACTAGGTTATACTATATAAAATCTAATTATGCTATTTAATTGATTAATATTAATTAAAACTAAATTAAACTAAAATTAATTAGAAAAACCACTAAAAGACAAAATAAAAATCTGGAAAAATTTATAAAATTATTTTAACCTAAAATATAATTTTTAAAAATATAAAAGTGATATATTACTTAGAAATAAATTAAAAAGAAAAATAAATTGATAACTCCTATTAAATAGAAGCTATCACTAAAATTAAAATTGGGTTTTTTTTTGGATTTTTTCTTTTTCTAAACTGATAATAAACTAAAAACAACTAATTTTAACAAAGACACTTTTGTTTTAACCCAAGGAATAAGCACTTGAAGTGCTTATTATACCCACAGTTGACTTTTGTTGACTGTGGAGTGTTTTAAAGCTAAAATGAGGAATGTGGGGTCCACAATGGTCCCACTTGGTTTCTCTGAGTAAGATGAACAATAATAAGCAAGTAACAAGCAACAAACAAGCTTCAATAAGCTAAAAAGCCAAAATAAGCACTTTGCTTAATTGTGTTCTGAGGCAGTTCTGGGACAGAGTCTAGAGGCCAAATTAGGTGGGGTCCACAATCCTAGGGGTCAAACAAAGGGTTCAACCTTACTCCCTGGTAGGAGGGGGTTGAATGGAACCAAAAACAAAGACTTAGGGTCACTGTAGTGGTCACAAACCACCACAAAAGGTGGTGGTGTGAGGGTGGTCTGCTGAGAACAGGGCAGACCTTTGCCCTGCAACCAACTTCAAGGCCTGGTGGGACCCACTAAATAAAATCCATAAAATCTGAAATAAATCTTAAAAATCAACAAAGTGGCAAAGATTAAGCTTGTAAAATTTCAGATGGGACCTTTTTGAAATCTGACACTCCCAAAGCCTTTGCCTTGACCCTCTGACCAAATCCCAACCATCAATTTGATCTTCAATGCATCCTAGCCATTGATTGGTATTTTGGCGCCAATTTTTATACGGGTAAAATTGAGTGGTGTTGGTGAGGGATTTGGGGATGCATTTATGGTGGTGGAGAGGTTTGGTAAGGTCATTAATTGTGGGGGGTAAAGTGAGTGAAAAGGTGAGGAGGGGGGGGGGAATGTTGCCCTGGTTTTGCGCTTGTCTGTTGGGGAAGAAAGGACGGGTCAACGCAAGTTTGACCGGGGTGTTTATTTAAAACGGTTTTAAAGGTTAGGGCTAAGTGGGATTGGGCTTGGGTTGTTGCTGGATCAGGTCAATGGGTGTGGTGGACTGGATTGGATGGGGAGTTTGTTTGGGTTTGGATTTGGATAAAATGGGGTCCGGATGGTATAAAGTTATCAAGGACCAAATTTGTAATTTTTGCAAAACCCAAGGACTGAAATTGCCATACTCCCAAAGTAACCATGAAGACCAAAGTTTCCAAATGCCAATAATTCAAGGACCAATTTTGCACTTTTCCACATTTTTCAAAATTTCAAAAATCCCAGGGACTACTTTTGCCATTTTTGGATTTTCAGGGACTAATTATGTAATTTTTGAAAACTTGCAACCCAATTATAATATTTTGTGATTATTTGACTTTTAAGACCTTGGGTTGACTTTTCCTTAAAAATAAATGCATAGGGACTAAAATTGACAAGTTTTGAAACTTGGGGGACTGAAACTGCCAATACTGCAAACTTTGTACGTTTTTCCTTTGTTTTTGCACATTTTGCTTTTAAAACACATAAAACACAATCCCTGGGATAATTTAAGTATTTTGATATCTTTTTGATTGTTTTTGTGCGTTTTGGCAGTTTAAATATATCAAAAACGATGAGTGTTTGAGCACTCATCAAGGTTTGAACCCATAATAAACTTGATATTGATAATGACTGGGTTACTTATTGTTTACAGGATCCTATACTATTTATACAAGATGAACCGTTGCCTTGATACATGATAACGTTTAGAGAAGAGGCAGGTTTCAATAAAAGTAAATGACACAATGTTTAAAACGTTCTAACCTAACTAAATAACCGTATACTATGTAACTGCCATCTATTGGGTTTGTAGGCCTGCGAATTTGCAGCCCATGACAGAAAATATGCGGCATTTTCTTGTAAACAAAGATTAATGGATTATTTTTCCAACACAAGCAACCCTATCCACAACTCAATTGCATGTCATGCATGTCTAAGATTGGCCCAAAGTTTTTAACAAAACCATCCATCTGATATGTTTCAAGGCCTTACTGGTTAATAACTTGCGTCCAAAACAACGACACCCGGATACTAAGACCTATATCAGGTCCTAGTGAATGTTTAAAACAGAGCCCAAAGATCACTATTAGATAGCCATATGTATGGTCTTGTTACATAAGCGCTTTCACAACCCAACTAAATTTTAGCTAAGCCTTCTTAATAAAATGATTGCATAAAAGACGAGAATAGATTCTCTTTTTTATATTGGGACGACTTTTTAGGCTCAAAAGGGTTGTTCACACTGCCAAACTGGCCATCCAAGTCAGCATTTAATTATATTAGGACCCACCACTTCTTTTTCATTTATATTTCCTTTTTTCACACAAAATAGGGTCCAGTTTTCAGACACAATAATTGATCTAGACAAAATTTGAAAGAAACCACCACTTATTAAAGTTGATAATTGAGGCATAAAGTTTTTAAATGGGAGTTTATACTCCCATCACATTTTTATTTGCAAATATCACAACTGTGCATTGCAGTGTTGTACGGTACAATACTGTAATGCACAAGTTGTGGTGCAAGCATCAAAAAATGTGGTAAGAGTATCAACTCCCTTCTCAAATGGGCCGCTCTCCACGAAACTGATGTGATGTTCTATTATTTTTTGTTATACATGTAGAAATAGTGGTGTTCACAAATCGAGTAATACCTACATGAATCGAAAACAAAAACTGTACCAAACTGAATAAAACTAAACGAATTTATAACCAAACTGAATTTGTAAAAACTGAATCAAATGGAATTAAATGTTCGGTTTTCGGTTTGGATATGGTATTAAATGAATACCAAACTGAAAACTGAATTTATTTTTATATATTTATATACATACAAAAACCATTAAAAACTCTTAGTATAAATTTAAATTTTTTTTAAGCTTGATTTTTTTTTAATTATATAATTACGTGAAAAGGAAAATATAAATTATGTAATTCAGGTTATTCGGGTCAACCAAAAACCGAACGAATTCAAATTCGGTTAAATCCAATTTGAATTTGGTTCAATTCGGTTGGGTTTAGGTTTTACAATATCCAGTAAAAAAAATAATAATCAAGCTAACTGAACAGAATAAACCAAAAAACCTGATAACCGAACTGATGAACACCCCTATATACAAAGTCTTACATCATTCCTGTAAAAAGATAGTTAGGATTTTGAGTTGATGTTGTAGTGACTTTGAGTTAATTAATGAAAAAATCTTAAAAACTTTGAAATGTTTAACGAATTTGAGCTTATAACTGGCCTTTGATGTATATAAACGTTTATAAATCTTATGAAATATACAAAATATGAATAATGTAACAAGAATATTTTACAACAAATAAATAAATGAAAAGAAAATTCACCTAATTTTTATTAAGATTTTAGGTACTTTTACGGAGTGAAAATAGAATATGTATAGTAACTCAGTAGTGTGGGTTCTATTTTTTTTTTTAGAAAAAGTATTGTGATAAATTATTGGTTAGATTATTTGCAGATAAATCAATCAGGGGCAAGAACGATTAGAATAGAAGGTGGATAATTAGTATATATGCGAGGCCATTGCGCATTTGTATAATGATATTGTTGATTTATAACAGTGGTTAATGACATATAATAGCAACGTACTTTCCTATTTGTTCCGTTAAGAGATACGGACCCAAAAAAATACCACAATCCGCATCCAACTTTCAAATTTTGGAATAGAACGGTGGATAAGTATATGAGGCCAGTCATACATGCATTGCGCCTTTGTAAAATGATATTGTTGTTTTATAAAAAATGTAGAAATCTAGCTGAGAACTTAATTTGTAGATAATTATCAAAGAGCCTTTGGCTTCACTTACATATATAGTGCCGTATTAAATATATGTATAAGTGTTTATCAAGGAGCTATCTGGCTTAACGTATGTAAAAGATTGTAAGTAAACTACTGAATATGTTGATATTTACCAAATGAACTTTTGCCAACCATATGTGCACAACGAAATGATTTTAAGTTAATATTTCTTTTAAAAAATTTATGTAAGTTATCATGTGAATATTTTTCTTTTTCTCGTATACAACTTCACACAGTGTCTTTTTTTGGTATACAACTTAACACAGTACGTGTCTCCCGCTTACCATGTTTACATTCTTGAATTATTGGTTACTTGGTTCATCATATAGATCCTTTTATTTTTCCAAAATATTGCTCGTTGCTTTCCTCGTACTCAATCATTTATCACTGGAAAAACAAAGAAATTAGAATGGCAGAGGCAATTGTTTCATCCACGGTTAGTAAAGTAGTGGACTTGTTGTTTGGTAAAGTTATAAAGGAGATATTGAGAACGCAACAAAGAGAATAATGAAAGGGGAAAAGATTCTTATTATACTCGATGATGTTTGGGAGATGCTGGATCTGGAAAATTTGTGCATTCCATGTGGGATTAATCACACGGCCGCCAAATTTCTCGTTAATGAACAAATCTCAAAAACTTTGAAATGTGTAACAAATTTGAGCTTATAATTGGTACATGGTGTATGAGAAATTGAGAATAGATCTAAGACGAAAAATAAAAATAAGAAAAATGAGAAATATTTTCAGCTACACATTTCAAATGAAGGGATAATTTTATGAGAGATGCATCTATTTTTGTAGGTGTATCTGAAATGTACGACTATATATGACTGTGATCATTTCTCATCCTTCTTATTTTGCTTTTATTCTTTATTTCATCCTCACTCTATCAGGTATATACGCATTTATAGGGGTGAGCATCGGGCCGGTCCCGTCCCGTCCCGACCCGATATCGACAAAGGTCGACTCCCGAGTTCGCCGGAAAACCAAACCTACTCCCAACCCGAAAACAGTCGGTTCGGTATCGAGACTGGTCGGAAAGGTCGGGATCGGTTGGATTTGTCGGTTTTCTTTGTTGTTTTTCGGTTTCCATCCCGAACCGACCCAAAACTGACCCATCCCGAAACCGATTGGCTGGAAAACAAAAACCGAGTCCTGAACCGCGACTGGTCGAAATTGAAATCGCGACGACAAGACTGGTCGAAATCGGGACGGTAGTCGGGTGTCAATCGAGTATGCTCACCCTACGCATTTATGAATCTTATTTATTTATTTTCAAAAAAAAATGTACCAAAATAACATTGAACACCACACCTACCGATATGCGCGCTGGCAAAACCAATTAAAATACTGCCTACCAATCAAAAATAACATTGAATATCACATCTACCCATCATAAATGTGCCATTGACCCATCATTAGTACTAGGGGTGTAAACGAGCCGAGACAACTCGCGAGCAACTCGAGATCGACTCGAAAAATACTCGATTCGACTCGATTTTAAACGAACCGAGACAACTCGCGAGCGACTCGACTCGACTCGATTACACATTTACACCCCAATATATATATATATATATATATATATATATATATATATATATATATATATATATATATATATATATATATATATATATATATGTAATTATAGGGGTGTAATCGAGCAGAGACAACTCGCGAACAACTCGAGATCGACTCGAAAAATACTCGACTCGACTCAATTTTAAACGAGCCGAGCTCGTGCATGTCAATACTCGACTCGACTCGGCTCGATTACACCCCTAATTAGTACCGTTGATAACGTATGATACCCCACGTGGCACCCGATTAATGGTCCTACTTTCTTATCTATTCAAGACTTTGTCCTTTTTTTTAGAGGACCTCGGCCCGTGTTGATGGGACCATAAAAAGTAGTTATACAAAAAGACCCCTTAAATTATACTCCCTCCGTCTCATAATAAGTGTTCACAATGGAATCTTTGAATGTCCCAAATTAGGTGTTCATGTTGTATTTCAATCAATAAGAAAAAACTTTAGTGGGTAAAGATGATATTTGATTGGTGGAGAGTGTAGTTAGTGGGATTTCCTAAAATTTTGTGCAAATGGAATATGGACACTTAATATGAGACGGAGGGAGTAATACATCAGCTTTAACCTTTACAATTAAAAAAAAAAAAAAAAAAAAAAAAAAAAAAAAAAAAAAAAAAAACTCTTATTATAATTCACCTTAACTTAACTTTAATTTAACTATTTTCAAATTCAACCCCTAAACTAAAACATATACTTCATTTAATAACTAACATAACATTAATTCTTAAAACATTAAAAAACGAATTATAATCAAACTAAAAAAATATATATACAACGAAAAAAAATATTTACAAGTTACAACCTTGATAGAAATAGTTGTTACGCAAATATTTTTCGGCAAGTTCACGTTCAAGATAGATCTAAGTACGGGTTATGCGAGTTTGAGCTGCTGCTGCTTGTTCCAAATGTTGATGATATTCGTACGCAGCTATCATAAACTCAAAGTCAGTTTCATCATCTATATCGGACCGGTTCTTATGTTCTTCGTCACTTTGATTCGGATCCATTGTGAATGAACAATTTTTTTTTCTTTCTTTTTTTTTTAAAGAGGAAGTATATAAATTTGAGATTGAGTTGTGGATGTATGAAAAAAAAGTTATGTGTTTATTGAGTATTTATAGCGGTGGGAAAATGGTTGTGAAAAAAAAAAAAAAAAAAAAAAAAAAAAAAAAAAAAAAAAAAAAAACTAACTAGTGTTAGTTTTTTTTTTTTTTTTTTTTTTTTTTTCTTATTATTATTATTATTTTTTTTTAACCCAGCAGATAGTATTAACGTTATAGTGATTTTTTTTAAGCAAACATTGCCTTAACGCGACGTTAAAGGCTTAACGCTGCGCTTTAACGCCGGTTTAACGCAGGACATTGGTGTCTTAACTTAGGCTTTAACGCATGAAAGTGATGGTCAAGACACCCGATGCTCTTAGAAGTAAAAATTCATTGGTTTAACAATTCACTTTCACAATATATACTCACTCCATCTTAAAATTATTGTTCACATTTCTTTTTTGAGATGTATCAAAAATTGTCTACTTTCTATTTTAAGTAAAAAAAAAATAGTTGGAAAATATTTTATTTGAGCGGTTGAGATTTATAAAAGTCTCACTTTTATAAAATTTCGTAATTTTTGTCTCATAACAAAAATTTTGAAACGGAAAGAGTAGTTAATACATAATACGCACGCTTAGGAAACATAGTAATGCATTAGTTCATTTTGATAATACACTGGAAAAGAGTTCATTTGGTAAATGGGTGTGAAACATATTTATTTTGACAATTTTATTTTTATTTTTTATTTTTTTTAGTTTTATTTTTTATTTATTTATTTTATATTAAGGTAGACATCTAGTTGAGGACTTTGCAGATATTTATCAAAGAGTCTTTGGCTAAGGCTTCACTCACATATATAGTGCCATATTAAGAGTGTTTATCAAGGAGCCATCCAAATGAACTTTTGCCAACCATATGTGACTAAACGAGAAGGTTTTAAGTTAATTTTTCAATTAAAAAATACATGTAAGATATCATGTGAATATTTGTATTTTTATTCGTATACAACTTCACACAGTGTCTCCCCCTTATCTTACAAGTCGTATTTACATTTTTGAATTATTGTTTTCTAAATATCACTTGTGATTTTCATGTTACAAAACATTAGTTGAAAATCACTTGTGATATTCAGAAAATCACTAGTGATATTCTGAATATCACAAAATATCACTTATGATATTCAGAATATCATTTGTGGTACTCAGAATATCACTTGTGATATTCAGAAAATCAAAGAATATCACATGTAATATTCGAAAAATCACTTGTAATATTCAGAATATCACGGAATATCACTTGTGATATTTTGAATATCACATAATATCTCTTAATATATTCAGAAATGTATGAAAATATCTAAAAACGGCCAAAAGCATTTAAAAATGGACGAAAATGAATGAAAACGGATGAAAACGTATGAAAGCGTAAAAACACATATGAAAAAGGACGAAAATGTATGAAAATGGACGAAAACAAAAGAAAACGGATGAAAACGAACGAAAACGTAAGAAAACAGACGAAAACGGACGAAAACGTATGAAAACGGACGAAAGCATAAGAAAACGGATGAAAACGCAAGAAAACGGACGAATATGTATGAAAATGGACAAAAACGTATGAAAGCGTAAAAGCACGTATGAAAACGGAAGAAAACATATGAAAAATGGACGTAAATGAAAGAAAATGGATGAAAACGTATTAAAACGAACGAAAACGTATGAAAACAGATGAAAGCGTATGAAAACGTAAGAAAACAGACGAAAACGGGCGAAAACGTAATAAAACGGACGAAAATGTATAAAAACAGACAAACACGTATGAAAATGGATGAAAACGGACGAAAACGTATGAAAACAGAAAAAAAACGTATCAAAAGAGAAAAAAAAAACATTAACTAAAAAAAAGTGAATTAAAAAAAGTGAACTAAAATTGTGGACGTATGGTCCGGACTGGGCCAGGAATGGGTCAGGCCCGGTAGACAGCGGCCCACTCTACACCTAAACCCTAATCCATGCCTTATAAATATATGGTTGGGATTCCATTCACAACATAACATAACAGGTTACTCTAAACCTAACTCTTATATGCTATATCGCATGGAGACTAACTTGACCGTCGGAGGTGGATCCCGGGGCTACGGCCTCGGGTCCACTCCTAACGGGTTCTCTTTGTTGACAGGTCTACTCAGGGCTCGAGAAGACGACTAACGGCCCAAGGAGAGTCGTCGAATCCAGTCCGCGCCAGATTATGCATATCTTTTAAATCGATAAGATTTGGTATCTTTTAATTATTAAGAAGATTTTATGTAAATCTTTTAAATTTGGTAAACACGATTTTACCTATAACGTACTAAGTCGGCACAATCGGACCTATTTTATCTTTTCACCGCGAATTAATTCGCGCACATAATATTTTTACGGTTGGTATGCATGTTCGCGCTTGTTTGCACGTTCGAACAACGCAGTCACGATAAATCTACCCGCGTTAGGTCGTGCGTTCGGACATCTTCGCAGCTTAGCGCCATGAGCGCACTGAACAGGCACCCCGATGTTAGTCAATCGCCATGAGCGCACTGGACAAAAGTCGTGGTCACGTTATGTTCATATGCGATCATCCACAAACGTTCGAGTCTATGCGGTCACGATACATCCATCTGCGTCTGTGCGCTCGATTGAAACTATCAGTCGCGGTCACGGTGCGTCCTTCCGGGCCATTCATTATTTATATAGTTTGTAAAACCTCACGATAGGTGTCATTTGCACTACTATTTTTCTTATGTGTTAATTTCATATGCTATGTGCTATATATTGCTTCACGCTAATCTTTTACTTCATTATGTTTTATATGTTGCGATTCGCGGCATATACTTTTAATATTTGCATCAAGTGTTTTTCAGGATTTGAATAACTAAGTTAAATGCTCCTACACGAGTAGCACCATCAAACTTGGGGGGGCTACCAGGGTATATAGTACCACTGTTTCCGTACAAGTCACACAGGCATATTTGGAAGCAGATCGTACGTAAGAGGTATTGCAAGCCCGGTACAAAGACGGATTCAAATATTCGCACGATCTTGCCGCATGGGAGACGTCCTCTGTCGGTTGTAAAGACGAATGTAATGTTCGCACACAGCGCGCATAGCGCGCACCTCTGTCGCGCACACAGCGCATCCTTGTCGCGCACACAGCGCATCCTTTTTGCGCACAGCGCGCACTTCTACCACAGAAGCACGTCTTCTGTCGCACCATGTTGCATCGCTACTGGTACAAAAGGTACGCCCTTACCCAGGATGCAACATACGAGATCCACCTTCACAATTGTGAGACAATCACAATCGCAATCCCAGTGCGCACTGTCGCATGTGGGCTGCGCAGTATGGTCTGTCCCATGTGCACACAAGTTGCTTACACATGGGCCATGCCGTCATGGTTGATTTGGTCTACGCGACCATGAACAGAAGTCTAGTATAACATAGCCACGCAGTATGTCATACTAAACTTGGGGGGCTTGTGGACGTATGGTCCGGACTGGGCCAGGAATGGGTCAGGCTCGGTAGACAGCGGCCCACTCTACACCTAAACCATAATCCATGCCTTATAAATATAGGGCTGGGATTCCATTCACAACAGAACATAACAGGTTACTCTAAACCTAACTCTTATATGCTATATCGCATGGAGACTAACTTGACCGTCGGAGGTGGATCCCGGGGCTACGGCCTCGGGTCCATGTAACACCCCCAAAATACCGCAGCGGAAGACTATGTCACTGGGGTGCTACTTCATAATACAAAGTACAAGTTATAGAAAACGACCTCTAAATGAGACGTTTTGAAAAGTTATCATTCGATTAATGAATTCAAAGTTACAAACATGAGATTCCAAAGTATGATACATAAATGTATACAAAATGTTTTGAATGGTAAATGATAAAAGCGTAAGTCTTCAGAATATGCAGCTTGACTCTATGTTCCACGCACTAGCTATCGCCTTACTAACCTGAGATAAACATGCTAAAGTGTCAATACAATGGTTGGTGAGTTCATAGAGTTTGTCTTAAAACAGTTGAAAAGCCTATAAAGAATGTTCACACAGCAAAGACATTGTGAATCCACTCAGTTGCAAGTCCCGCCCATAACAACACTTGCAACATGTGCGTTCACAACCCACTGCTAAAATATAGTATGATTAAGACATGTATAAGTTCATCACAACAGTTAAGCAATTAGTCGTGAGTCTACACTTCATCTCCGAAGACCTCACGTTTATGATGTATCCAACATTCGCAAATGTTAGGATGTATCAAAGCTAATGGTCATCCAACAACTTAATTTGGAGCCACTAGATAGCCTCAATGGTCATCCAACAACTTAATTTGGAGCCACTGAAAGTCTCAATGGTCATCCAACAACTTAATTTGGAGCCACTGGAAGTCTCATAATTAAGTATAACGCAGTTAAGTATAACACAATTATGTATGTATGAAATCAAGTATAATACAATCAAGTATGTGGAAAACTAGAAGGGGGGGTTGAATAGTTTTACGTCTTTTTAATTTTATTATGAAAACTTAGTTTAGTTTTAAAACCTTGTTTGCTTTTAAAACTTTGATTCAATCTTATGTGAACTCAAATCTTGAACAATATGAACAAGTATATCTAAGTATGAACAATAATAATAATGTAAGCTAAGTATGTGAAATCAATACATGCATAATATAAACAATTATAGCTATATACGAGAGATAAGTACGTAATCGTTTATTTTATAATCCTTAGTTATATTTTGTATAAAAACTATACTTGATCGAAATGATCAATTATATGTATGTAACCTTTTTAGTTTGATTGTAAAAACTTTGTTTTGTGAATGAAACTTTCGTTTGATCTTTAAGTAAAATCAATACTATCACTATATGAGCAACTATATATATACGTCTACGTCTACAAATGTAATAACGATATAAGCAAGATAATAAGTAAGATATGGAAAGATCTAACCGCGAGACAAAGGATTTATAGTGGTTCGGCTACAAGGACACCTTCCTTGCCCTACTCCACTCCTCGAGTCACCTACTCAAGAGTTTTCTTCACTATGTCAACAAGCTCCTTATGGCGGAGAAACCTTACACACCAATATACACACCACTTACACACCAAAGCTTCGTCACAACGAAATCACACCTTCTTCACAACTACTTCACACCAATCTACTACACACCTATCTTCACAACTACTTCACACCAATCTACTACACACCTATCTTCACAACTACTTCACACCAACTATCTTTACTACAATCTAGTTCACACCTATCTTCTACACACCAATTATCTTCACTACAATCTACTAGCCAATCACACAATCTATATTCCTAACACAGCTATCTACAATCAAATATTCACAACACACTACACAAAGATATATGTAAATATTCTTGATGATGCACCAACAACTTGGATGTGGAGGTCACAACAAGTTGTAATACTTCTTGTCTTGGAGGATAGAAGTATTCTTCTCTTGCACTTGAGAGGATGATGTAAGAATCACTTTGAAACAAAGGATTATGTATTTATGATCAAAGGATTTAGAGAATAGAAATGGGGATCTAGAACAGAAAGTTTTGGAGTGCAAAAGGTGAGGAAAAAATCCAGGTTTAAGGTGGTATTTATAGGCAAAAGATTCTGACAGAGGAGCGTGGCCGGTCCCATTAAATCATGGCCGGCCCCCTTAAAATTAAGGGGGCCGCCCTTTATAATTAAGGGGGCCGCCCAGCTGAAACGGCCAGATTCTTTGTCTTTTAGTGGGGAAAGTTTATTTGGTGAAAAACTAACTGATTTTGGTTAAAAATTTGAATTCATATATTTAGTATGAATAAAACATTTTTCTTTATTACCAAAAGTGTTTTTCAAAAATATATAATATGTTTATATAATTAAATAAACTTTGCATTAGTTAATTAAATACCCCTTTGATCATAAATTGCACTAAACACTTTGTTTATTCATACCTTAAGTGATTTGGATGTAAAGAGAAATATTAATCACTAAATACTTGTTTATGTCACAAGTTTTAGTTTTATGAGTTTATATTTTGTGATAATCAAAACATAGAGATATTGATAACATGTTAATAATGTTTTTAGGCATTAATTTATGTCAACAATCTCCCCCTTTTTGATTATTACAAAACCTTAAACTCAATATATCTAAAACTTGTTTTTAGACAAGTATTATAGAGTTTACATTTCTCTTCTCCCCCTTTTTGTAAAATCAAAAAGGTTAAGCCGAGTAAGCTTCGCGAGGGAAGTTTAAACGGGTAGAATGCTCCCCCTTGATGTATGCTCCCCCTCATTTGAGAGCACCAAGGGAACGAGCTATGGAGATCTTTGCTACAAAAATATTTTAAGAGAGCAAGATACACATATATGCAAGGCAACAATTATGCAACTAAACAAAGATTCATTCAAGCATTATAGAAATGAAAAGCATTACAACATTCAATATGCTTGAAGCATATTGATAAAAATAACACAAAAGAAAAGACATAGTCCTATATTGCCTAAGAGAGCACTTGGACTTGCTTGCAACCAAAGGTTGGTTGATTCGTATTTGAAAGTGAAAATCATAAGCATATGGTATGCTTAGATGGTTGATGATGGAGTGTTTGGAATGAGGATGGTTGAGTTAGGGTAAGGTTGTTGGATTAATGGAAGTTGTTGGATTAATGGAGGTATATGTTCGGGTCATGAATGTTGGATAGTTTGGTGGTGGAGAGTTTGTAGCGGAAGAGGTTGATTGAGGTTTTGGATGTTGTTCAAGTGAGGGTATTGGATGTGATCTAGTGAGAAGATATTCAATCCAAGTGAAGTGTTCATTGAATGCAATCATTTTTAGAAGAAAGATGCAACAAGGTTAATTGTTGACATGCTTCTCAAGTTGATTTATGTTGTGTGGTGATGAGGGTGATCTAGATGAAGGTGGATCCAAATTGCGTTGAGCAAGATGTAAGGCTAAAAGAGCACTAAGCTCATGGGCTTCTTTTAGCGCCTCAACGAACTTCAAGTGTTCGGAGGAAGGTGATGGTGGTGGAGCATGATAGTTGTCTTGGGTGAGGGTTTGAACATGCAACATAGGAATGGCATGTGAAGTTGTAGGATGTGGTGGTGATACTCTTGGTGGTGGAGACATGTTTGAGCTTGGGTAATCATGAAAACATGATATGGGTGGAAGAGATGCTTCATGAGTAGACGGTGTTTTTTGCTGAATGAGCAACATGTAAAGTGTTGGTAATGAGGTTGGGATTATGGTTTTCGGATTGTGCATGCTCATCATAAGAAGGAGCATTAGTCGAAGCACGAATGGATGATTTGTTGTTAAATGGATCATTTATGTGAGAGTGAGGTTTAGGTGTTGGTTGATTATGAACAACATCGCTTGAGTTGTGAAAAGATTATGAGGTTTGAGTGTAATGTAGAAGGATATGGGTGAGTAAAGGTTTTTGATATGTAATGTTGGTGAGAAAGAAAGTGAGGTGTTAGGTAAGTAATGTTTGAAAACATAGGAGGAATTTGGTGTTGGATGTTTGACAACGTCATTTGATTTGACGGAATTTTAAAGGAAGTTAGGCTTTCTTCTCCAAACAAGTTTCTTAGTGGTTTTGGTTTAATGGGAGAGGAAATGATGAGATGAGTGGAGATTGAGAGGAATGAGAGTGTTTATAATGTAGGATTGGTGGGATCAAGGATGGATAAACTTTGATGGAAGGTTTAGGATAAAATAGGTTTGTGAATTTTGGGAAGTGTAGGATGAAATGGGCTAAAAAATAGAAAAGGGAAACAACACCTTCGACCATCAGATGGCCGGTCCCCTTAATTGGAGGCCGGTCCCCTTAATAATTAAGGGGGCCGCCTTATGATTTAAGGGGGCCGCCCATCTGGTGATTCCCAGATTGCCAGAAAAGGGTTTTTGGTAGTGAATTGCAGAAAGGTTGTGTCTTTGGTTTCAAACAAGTCCAACTCTTTGAGGCAATTAAACATAGACTAATTATGTAGGCAATTATGTAGCTAAAGCATGTTAACCAAAGAGATTAAGTAATCAAGCAATTTCATCTAGCATGCAAACATACTCATCTAGCAAGCAAAATATAAGTGCTAGGAAACAATAAGCAACATCAAGTATTTCATAACTACATAACTAGGAGGATTAATCCTAATGTGTATTATGATAGCATGGGTTTCTAGACTTGTTACAAACGAAGTCTTAATAGACAAACCATGGTCCTCTTGATTTGATTTAGTTCACTTATAAGTGTTATTTATATAAATATAGATGACAAATATGAGATCACCATGCATGATTTAAAGAGACGTTTTTAGCATTATTCAACAATGTTTGAAAGTAGGTTTTCATGTAGATATGAGAGTTAATAGAATAAAATAGATTCGGTTTTACTTCAAAATGTGTTAATGAAAGGTAAGTAAAATTATCTCAATCTTTGGTTTTGATCAAAACAAAATTGTGGATATTTATTGTGAAAACATCTTATTTAAAAGTGGGATAGTTATTTGAAAAACTATTTTCCAAAATGTGAGGTTTTTGCATATTTTTAAAGATATTAGATTTTTGACAACAAATATCATTAATCATATATTTTAAAAGATGTTTATTATAGATCTCATGCTCAAGAGGATTGGTTAAGCCTACTATTATCTCATGCTACCGTTTCTACATATCCTATGATCCTAAAGGAAGTGATGACGAAAATTTATATGTTAGATGCGGGAGTGTTGAATGGGGTATAACCTAACATCTATAGTTCCTTTGTTTTCGCACGCTTATCTGACTTAATGCCATAGTCTCGAGAGCTTGTTTCATCCATAGTTCTCTTACGCGAGGGATCTAATCCTACTTCTATATTAACGATTGATCCACTTAACTCATTTCACTTCATCACCATGAGTTTGCTAATAGTGGATATAGAAGATTTCCATTTTCTATTTTGTTCGGCAATGAACAATTTTATCTTATTCCTAGGAAAGTCAACCAATGATGTTTCTAGGTTATAAGAATATAAGCAATTATGTACTAAGAATTAATCTAACTAATCATTTATCTAAGCATGCAAATTATAGTGATGAACTTAAAAGAAACGCGTACCTTTTAGTCTTCAATGAAATATCTTCAAGCACTTCAAGTGACCATGTTGACTTATAGAAGTCATTTGTAGATGATATTCCAACTTCTTCCAAGATTGACAACTTAGCCACTTGGTCCCCATTGTCTCATTGGTCCAAAGTTGTTTGGTCCAAACATATTCAACATTTGGCTAGGATGCATGTATAGCGGTAATATTCCCCAAGGATTGTAACTTGGTTGATAATTCCACATTTGATGACTAGTATTATTGTAGTATTGTCTATTTTGGTTTCTTCTAGGTTGAGGTGTTTTAGATCGAGTATGAAAATTATTTGGTTTTCTTGGTGGTGGAGTTTTAGATCTTAATTTTGGTTTAGAGAATCCTACTTCGGTTTTTAAGGATGGTTTGTAAGAAGTTTTTACTTTTTCATCTTTCGCAATGGGTATTTTTCTATCTTTTGTAAGTATATACTTAGGATTTGATTCTAATGATTTTTGGTTACTAGATTCACATTCAAACTTTATACTTTTATTTTCACTAGTTGAAACATTAGTTGAGGTTAATTCTAGACCGGTTTTGTCTCCCGAAGTTTCTTGAACACTTATTATTTTCTTAAGTGGGTTACTACTATTTTTAAACTTGTCAAGTTTGAAAATTTCATCTTTAAGTTTTTCGTTTTCATTTTTAACCTCTATGCATGTTTTACATTCTATAAGAACTTCTTTTCCTTTTTCCAAATGTTGTAGTCTAATTTTTAATTCGAGTACTTCATTTTCTAATAGATTGTTAATATGTTTTAGTGACTTATTTTTAGCTATAACTTTTTGACCTAATTTGCGTAACCTATTATATTCACTATCTAGGTCTTTTTCGTCTAATGATAAATTTTCGTCACTAAAGTATTTGGTTTCGGAACGTACCTCGCTTGATGTCTTAGCCATAAGACATTTCTCCTCATTTGTGATTTCTTTCTCATCGTCATCGCTATCATTCCAAGCTCCTCCAACAAACGCCTTTTGATTTTGATTTCTTGACATCATTGGGCATTTTCCGATGAGATGATTTGGATCACCACATTTGAAGCACTTCCTATCACTTTTGCCATTTTTGTCATCTTTATTTCTTTGGTTTGCTTTCCTTTCATCATACGGTTGTCTAACCAATCTTCCTCGCCATTTGAGGAATTTCTTGAAGTCTCTTACGGCCGTCGCATATTCTTCGTCCTCACTTTCGGAGGTTGAGCTATCCTCGTTACTAGATTCCTTCCTAGCTTTCAACGCAATTGACTTGCTTTGCTCTCTTTTTCCATTGACCATCTCGGAGTCTTTCTTTATTATTGCTTCGTAGACTTTCAGGTTGCCGATCAACTCATCAAGTTGAAGAGTTGACAAGTTCTTCGATTCTTCAATCGCCGTAACTTTAGCTCGCCATTTTGGATGAAGAGCCCTAAGAAATTTCCTGACAAAATTCTTACTAGAAAAATTCTCATCAAGTGCTTTTAAACTTGTGATAATAGTGTTAAATCTAGCAAAAGCATTATCTATTGATTCCTCCTCCGGAATCGTAAATTGTTCATATTGTTGAACAAGAAGATCTATTTTGTTATCTTTAACTTGACTATTACCTTGGTGAGTGATTAGTAAAGAATCCCAAATCTCTTTTGCGGTTTTACACATAAAAATTCTTTCATATTCTTTGCGTGATAACGCATTATAAATAACCATTTTAGCCTCATTATTTTTTGATAGTTTCTTTTTCAAATCATCATTTTGTTTTTCAAAAGATACAATTTCATCCTTTTTAGTTTCAAAATTATATTGAATAGGAGGAAAATCACCAAAGGTAATAACATGCCAAAGATCTAGATCCTTTGATTTCACATAAGTTTCGAATCGATTTTTCCAATATAAAAATCCATCACTTTCAAATAGTGGTGGTCTTTGCATAGATTGCCCTTCTAAATATTTTTCAGATTCCATAGATCGTTACAAGTTTTAAAATACAATATATTTTAAAAATCTTGCTAGACGTGGCTCTGGTACCAATTGTGGAAAACTAGAAGGGGGGGTTGAATAGTTTTACGTCTTTTTAATTTTATTATGAAAACTTAGTTTAGTTTTAAAACCTTGTTTGCTTTTAAAACTTTGATTCAATCTTATGTGAACTCAAATCTTGAACAATATGAACAAGTATATCTAAGTATGAACAATAATAATAATGTAAGCTAAGTATGTGAAATCAATACATGCATAATATAAACAATTATAGCTATATACGAGAGATAAGTACGTAATCGTTTATTTTATAATCCTTAGTTATATTTTGTATAAAAACTATACTTGATCGAAATGATCAATTATATGTATGTAACCTTTTTAGTTTGATTGTAAAAACTTTGTTTTGTGAATGAAACTTTCGTTTGATCTTTAAGTAAAATCAATACTATCACTATATGAGCAACTATATATATACGTCTACGTCTACAAATGTAATAACGATATAAGCAAGATAATAAGTAAGATATGGAAAGATCTAACCGCGAGACAAATGATTTATAGTGGTTCGGCTACAAGGACACCTTCCTTGCCCTACTCCACTCCTCGAGTCACCTACTCGAGAGTTTTCTTCACTATGTCAACAAGCTCCTTATGGCGGAGAAACCTTACACACCAATATACACACCACTTACACACCAAAGCTTCGTCACAACGAAATCACACCTTCTTCACAACTACTTCACACCAATCTACTACACACCTATCTTCACAACTACTTCACACCAATCTACTACACACCTATCTTCACAACTACTTCACACCAATCTACTACACACCTATCTTCACAACTACTTCACACCAACTATCTTTACTACAATCTAGTTCACACCTATCTTCTACACACCAATTATCTTCACTACAATCTACTAGCCAATCACACAATCTATATTCCTAACACAGCTATCTACAATCAAATATTCACAACACACTACACAAAGATATATGTAAATATTCTTGATGATGCACCAACAACTTGGATGTGGAGGTCACAACAAGTTGTAATACTTCTTGTCTTGGAGGATAGAAGTATTCTTCTCTTGCACTTGAGAGGATGATGTAAGAATCACTTTGAAACAAAGGATTATGTATTTATGATCAAAGGATTTAGAGAATAGAAATGGGGATCTAGAACAGAAAGTTTTGGAGTGCAAAAGGTGAGGAAAAAATCCAGGTTTAAGGTGGTATTTATAGGCAAAAGATTCTGACAGAGGAGCGTGGCCGGTCCCATTAAATCATGGCCGGCCCCCTTAAAATTAAGGGGGCCGCCCTTTATAATTAAGGGGGCCGCCCAGCTGAAACGGCCAGATTCTTTGTCTTTTAGTGGGGAAAGTTTATTTGGTGAAAAACTAACTGATTTTGGTTAAAAATTTGAATTCATATATTTAGTATGAATAAAACATTTTTCTTTATTACCAAAAGTGTTTTTCAAAAATATATAATATGTTTATATAATTAAATAAACTTTGCATTAGTTAATTAAATACCCCTTTGATCATAAATTGCACTAAACACTTTGTTTATTCATACCTTAAGTGATTTGGATGTAAAGAGAAATATTAATCACTAAATACTTGTTTATGTCACAAGTTTTAGTTTTATGAGTTTATATTTTGTGATAATCAAAACATAGAGATATTGATAACATGTTAATAATGTTTTTAGGCATTAATTTATGTCAACAAAGTATAAGACAATCAAGTATAAAATAATCAAGTATAAGACAATCAAGTATAAAACAATCAAGTATAAATGTTTTGAGTATTTGTACAAGTAAGCAAGTAGTTGAGCATATATCTCCCCCAAAGAGTTAAAACAAGTATAAAAAGAGTAGGGGCTATGACTCACCTGATAATAACTGATAAATGATACTAGAAAATTGGGCAGCGCTTCCGCATCTAAATTCAAGAATCCATTTCCTAAATCTTAAAAAGCTCTAAAATCAACCCAATAGCTCCCATATTAAAAACCCATCCTTAGAATTAGTCGATCTATTCTTGCCAAAGTTTTATGAAATTTCTGAGAACCACAGCTCCTATCCACCATTGTGTAGCTCTTAATCTAACCGCGTAAACACAAAATAAACTATATTTTTACGTAGAGAATACTTATGCCATCAACTTATCTGTAAAACTCGAAGCCTAAAAATCAAGTATGGAGGATGTATGGAGGGAGAAAGGTGGAGGAGGAGGGAAATGTGTGTTTTTCTGTGAAATAAAATGAACTAGTTTCCTTTCTATTTATAGTGAAAATTTCTGAAAATATCTAGATATTTTGATGAATAGTGTTTAGATATTTATGTGAATAGTATTTAGATATTTATGTGAATAGTGTTTAGATATTTAATAAGAGATTTTCAACTTGACTTCTCTTAATGAGATATTTTGTAAGATATTATCTAAATAATATTTAGTTGATTACTAGGTATATGATTAGGAAAGATCATTTAAAATGTATTAGTCAAAAGGTGGTGCGGGTATCGAGAGTGAATAGTAAAAGTGAATAGTAATTTTTAGGAAAAAGTTCCAAGTTTTTATACTGACCTAAAATATGATGAATAGTAAAAAGTGAATAGTAATAGTGAATAGTAAAAAGTGAATAGTAATCCGAAAATGCGAGTTGTTACAGTCTCTACCCCTTAAGGAGAACTTCGTCCCGAAGTTCAGTTAATGTTAACTACTTACGGTGTGTCTAAGAGAATTCGGGGTTTCAGGATCTCTAAAATAGTGGTGTTCACTCTGATTCATCTAAGGTTGTGGTTAAGGAGTCGTATCGGATGCAAATAAGCCCACTTATTTATAACTCATTACTTACATAAAGAAGCGTCCAAATTTATGTAAGTAAGGGATCATAAACTCATGGTTCAGTGATTTACAATTTCTTTATTAAAATAAAGAGGCGTCCCAATCCGTTTAAATAAGGAGATTCTAAATCATCCTACTTAAGAATTTCTGATAAAAATCGCTTTCTGAGACAGATAGTAAGATAATCAAGTCATCAAATCCCTAAAGCTAAGTAATAATATTATTTAACTCAAATCTCATGTCTCATCAAACAAGAACTGTCACAAGATCAAGTTAAATAATTAGTTATTACTGAGCTCCATATTTTTAATGACTCGACTAAATTATGGGGTTTCTTATAATACTAAAGTTATATCATCTAACAGCGTGGAACTAAACAAACAACTAACAAAAAGCATATGCGTATGTAGTGTGTGTAAGGCAAATAAAGAGGAGAGTCTTAACGTATATAGCAGTTATAGTCTAGGCACTAAATGCAACCTAGTTCTCTATAACCAAGGCTCTGATACCAATCTGTAACACCCCCAAAATACCGCAGCGGAAGACTGTGTCACTGGGGTGCTACTTCATAATACAAAGTACAAGTTATAGAAAACGACCTCTAAATGAGACGTTTTGAAAAGTTACCATTCGATTAATGAATTCAAAGTTACAAACATGAGATTCCAAAGTATGATACATAAATGTATACAAAATGTTTTGAATGGTAAATGATAAAAGCGTAAGTCTTCAGAATATGCAGCTTGACTCTATGTTCCACGCACTAGCTATCGCCTTACTAACCTGAGATAAATATGCTAAAGTGTCAACACAATGGTTGGTGAGTTCATAGAGTTTGTCTTAAAACAGTTGAAAAGCCTATAAAGAATGTTCACACAGCAAAGGCATTGTGAATCCACTCAGTTGTAAGTCCCGCCCATAACAACACTTGCAACATGTGTGTTCACAACCCACTGCTAAAATATAGTATGATTAAGACATGTATAAGTTCATCACAACAGTTAAGCAATTAGTCGTGAGTCTACACTTCATCTCCGAAGACCTCACGTTTATGATGTATCCAACATTCGCAAATGTTAGGATGTATCAAAGCTAATGGTCATCTAACAACTTAATTTGGAGCCACTAGATAGCCTCAATGGTCATCCAACAACTTAATTTAGAGCCACTGGAAGTCTCAATGGTCATCTAACAACTTAATTTGGAGCCACTGGAAGTCTCACAATTAAGTATAACGCAGTTAAGTATAACACAATCATGTATGTATGAAATTAAGTATAATGCAATCAAGTATAAGACAATCAAGTATAAAACAGTCAAGTATAAGACAATCAAGTATAAAACAATCAAGTATAAATGTTTTGAGTATTTTTACAAGTAAGCAAGTAGTTGAGCATGTATCTCCCCCAAAGAGTTAAAACAAGTATAAAAAGAGTAGGGGCTATGACTCACCTGATAATAACTGATAAATGATACTAGAAAATTGGGCAGCGCTTCCGCATCTAAATTCAAGAATCCATTTCCTAAACCTTAAAAACCTCTAAAATTAACCCAATAGCTCCCATATTAAAAACCCATCCTTGGAATTAGCCGATCTATTCTTGCCAAAGTTTTAAGAAATTTCTGAGAACCACAGCTCCTATCCACCATTGTGTAGCTCTTAATCTAACCGCGTAAACACAAAATAAACTATATTTTTACGTAGAGAATACTTATGCCATCAACTTATCTGTAAAACTCGAAGCCTAAAAATCAAGTATGGAGGATGTATGGAGGGAGAAAGGTGGAGGGGGAGGGAAATGTGTGTTTTTTTTGTGAAATAAAATGAACTAGTTTCCTCTCTATTTATAGTGAAAATTTCTGAAAATATCTAGATATTTTGATGAATAGTGTTTAGATATTTTGATGAATAGTGTTTAGATATTTATGTGAATAGTGTTTAGATATTTAAGAAGAGAATTTCAACTTGACTTCTCTTAATGAGATATTTTGTAAGATATTATCTAAATAATATTTAGTTGATGACTAGGTATATGATTAGGCAAGGGCATTTAAAATGTATTAGTCAAAAGGTGGTGCGGGTATCGGGAGTGAATAGTAATTTTTAGGAAAAAGTTCCAAGTTTCTATACTGACCCAAAATATGATGAATAGTAAAAAGTGAATAGTAATCCGAAAATGCGAGTTGTTACAGTCCACTCCTAACGGGTTCTCTTTGTTGACAGGTCTACTCAGGGCTCGAGAAGACGACTAACGGCCCAAGGAGAGTCGTCGAATTCAGTCCGCGCCAGATTATGCATCAACAAAAATAAAAGTGAATTAAAAAAAAGTTCAATCGAAAGAACAACAAAAAAAAAAAGAAATAAGAAGGAAGAAGTAAAAAAAACAAAAACTACCTGAATTGAAAGAAAGAAAAAAAAATAATAAAAAAAAAATAAAAAGAAAAAGAAAAATAAATATGGACTTATTTTTCCCATTTAATCTTAGGTTAATTCTCACAATTATATCAAGCTAAATGGATGGTGATGATTTATCCCTTGGCATGCACCAAAATTAGAGCATGCAAAATAAAGTGCCTCTCCTACTATAATGTCATTCTTTAATAATTTTTGTAACATTATTCAAATCTACAAATTATTATACTCCCTCCGTCTAGGGACGGAGCCAGGAATTTTTGTTAAAAGAGGCCGTAATTACTTTTACCAATAACATACAATTCATAAATTGGTTACTGAATGGTTCAACTCGACCCATCTTAAATGCATATACAATGACAATTCGATCCTTAAGTTATCGTATATGCCCTTGGATTAGCAAAAATATATTAACATGTTATCAAATCAAGATATTCTATATGAACACTCTAAATTAATAGACGTAAAGTTTTGCTAAACTTGTATCCATTAACTACAGTAATAAATAACAAAACAAAACAACCAAAAAGGATCGAAACTAAAATAAAGAATTAGCTAGAAAAATGAATTATTCTTTTCCCAAAGCAATATGACAAAAAGATGTCACGTCACACCAACAAGTTAATCTTTTATAGTTTTATATTATTTTCTCAATCTTTTTTCCTACACTTCGCCACACTCCATCTATCTTCTTTATCACTCTTCCCTTTCAAACAACTCTTTTACAAACACTCAACAGGAGACAATGACGAAAACGAGCAAAGAACAATATAATGACAGATGCGTGTGTTTGGATATTGGGCACTGACAGAATGGCAGGGGCTAGATTGAAGACTTATGTAAAGTGTAGGCATGAAACCAAGCTACAAGCTAGGCTAGTTGGGCCGGTTGGGGGTGGCCGAGCACCCTCCAGCCCCCCTCCCCGACAGAATGGCAGGGGCTAGATTGAAGACTTATGTAAAGTGTAGGCAGGAAACCAAGCTACAAGGCCGGTTGGGGGTGGCCGAGCACCCTCCAGCCCCCCTCCCCCCTTGCCTCCGTCTCAAAATTATTGTCAGTAGACAAAAATCATACAGTTTAATAAAAGTAAGACCACTATAAATTTCAACAACTCAAATAAAATATTTTCTTACTAAATTCTTTTTTAATTACTTAAAAAGGTAAGTGAACAATTATTTTAAAACATCTAAAAAAAAAAGATATAGACAATAATTATGAGACATAATGAGTATATCATAAACAAAAAATTATGTGCATATTTCATGAAAATATTATCCTAAATTATTAATATGTAATGTTTAAGAAGAATCACATGTTGCTTTTTAAATTATATAAAAACATAATTCATAACTTTGTAGTTTTTTAGATTGCGGTTCGAAAAAATAAGATCGGATCGTATTAGATCTTAATATCCTATTGTTACGATTGAGATCCTATAAGATCTTAAGCATGCTAAGATCCTACGTAGGATCCGGATAGCTTTTGCTTTGTAGAATCGTAAAATCATAAGATCCTAAGATCAAAAGTTTATCATGTACTCTAGCTCTTTTTTATTTAAAAAATATCATTCTATAAAATTTCATAAGAAATTGCATGTTAATTTCATCATACTTCATCATTTATCACACAATCACTTCTACTATCTTTTTGAGCTGTTTTGACAACCAATCTGATTAAAAATAAATATCTAGAATGGCAGAGCTATTTTGACAACCAATCTGATTAAAAATAAATATCTAGAATGGCAGAGTGGATCGGTGATGAAGTGAAGATTTCATTGTTTGGTAAGGTTAAGGAGGAGCTTAGTTACATTTGGAATAGCACTAAAAATGTTCAAAAAAATGAAGGATGAAGTTAAAAAGCTCAAAATAATTAGGGGGTAACACGACAACAAATAAGAAGAGCCAAACGTAAAGGAGATGATCTCATATATGGCGTGCAAGAGTGGGTGGACAAGGTGACACTGATATTTCCAAGGCTGAAGGATATCTTGTACGAGATGTCTACCTTTATCATTGCAGTAAGAGGGCAGGTATTATGGTTACTTCTCTTATGGAGCACCAAGTATGTGGAAAGGGTTATGAAAGTTGTGTCTTTGTTGATACTCCTGCAGTTGGACCACTAGAAGTCTACCAAAACAAGAATCGTGATGATATTGCTACCCAAAACTCAAATTTTGGGGGATATCATCGCAGCTATTGAAGACGAAGACGAAAGCAACAAATCATTGGAATATATGGCATATGAGGTGTAGGAAAGACGAAATTAGCCATGGAAGTAAGTGCAAGAGTAAAGCATTTATTTGTTGCGGTTGCATTTATAACTCTTTCCCAAACTGTAAGTTTTGAAAAGATTCTTGGGGACGCAACAAAGAGAATAATGAAAGGGGACAAGATTTTTATCATACTAGATGATGTTTGGGATATGGTGGATCTGGAAAAATTATGCATTCCATGTGGGACTACTCACATGAATTGCAAGATTTTGTTGACATCTAGAAGTGAATATGTATGTGAGAAAATGAATGCTCATATGATATGTGTAAATGCATTGCCAGAAAAGGAAGCTTGGATTCTTTTCAAACGCATAGTTGGTGTACGAGTGGAGAAAAACACCGATCTTAAACGAGTTGCAATGAACATTGCCGAAGAATGTGGTGGATTGCCATTATTCCTTAATGCAGTGGGAAATGCTTTGAAACATCAAAGCATTGAAGATTGGGACAGGGCTCTTACTCAACTTCAGGAACACGCACCAACACGTGTAGATCCAAAGATAGCGAAAGCATTTGTTCGTTTAAAACAAAGTTATGACTTCCTTGAGAATGAAGCCTGATGTTACTCATAAAAATATATTGTATTGTTCACAATACCGTCAATAATATCAGTTTATCCCAAGTAATGCCTTTAAAACAATATGTGGTTAAAACAAACAATGATTTAACTTTTCAAACGTGTAAATCTTTATTGATTTATAATCAAAGAAGTACAAAGTGTTGTGAGTAACACTAGTTAAATGACAATGAATGGAAACCTCTTTAAATAAGTAAACTTAACCTTGAGTTAAGTTTATAGGCAACCTTATATAAAGTATCTGACGCAATCAGTGACTCTACCTGGAAGTTTGACAAGAGACTAAATGTTGTTCTAATAGTGAATACAAATAAGAACAATAAAAGCAATAGATTTATCTCGGACCAACATTCTCTTATATATGGGTATGCGAAAGTCTTGATTATGAGCTTCTTGAAACGTGGCATGAATATTGTGGAGAAGTACAAATCCCATTTAATGTACTTCTATTCAAGAAGTATGTTGTGCCATTTAAGTGAAGTGTTTGCCATCAGTTCACTATCTCTTCACTGTCGTGTATGTCAGACTTTAATTTGAACTATCCCGCGTTCTTCATTCTGTTCAAATTAATCCCGCCTACATATATCTGAAAACATCAGAGCTGTGTTCCGTTGGATGTTTCAGAGAGTGATTCCGTTTTATATATACCAAAGTATTGTCATTTCTCTGATATACATATACCATCAGAGGTTCCTCATACATTCTAGCTGATATCCCACTCAGCTAGTGAGTACGTCTTCAAGTTGTCTTTGACTTCCTTGACAATGTCTGAGACTTGAACATTTGATGGGGTAGCTTGCTGGGTTTAGACCTTTGCAAGTCTTTTGATCAGGTGGTGTTTAATCAACTGTTTTAACGTAGTATAATTTCAATTCAAATCCGACTTTGGGCATTTATCATTGCCCAACAATATGAAAAGAAACATAAACAGTTATGATGAGTCTTCGAAGACCATAAACATTCTAGTAATGATCCTCATCAGGGTTAAAATCCCTGATCTTCACATCAACATCTTATCCATATTGAATGCAGTTGTCGATGTGTGAAAGAACGTACTGTATGTTGTAAAATGTACAAGGCCCAGAAGATCAATTTCCCATTCACCATCATATAATTCAATATGTAAAATCAGAAAACAATATACTATATCAATGAGTTCAGAATTCGGAACAAATGAGTAAGCAAGGCCGGGTTGACCCATTACTTATCCAATAGTACTAAAATATAAACTGAATAGGCGAATACTCACTAAACAAACAGAAAAAATGGTACAAGTAATATTTAATTCCAAGCTCACAAGTCACAATTATATATGAAATATAAGAGTTACGGCGATTTACCTGCTCTCCTTCGTCAAATCAAGTGGCACAGAACTCACCATGTTGTGATGATCCACCTGGTACACCATGAAGAGTTAATCCCTGTGTTTAAGTTTGAATTTACATTTATCATCTTTAACATAGAAATTTAGCTATCAATTCATGTATGGCATCTATTTAATAATAATAATAATAATAATAATAATAATAATAATAATAATAATAATAATAATAATAATAATAATAATCTAAATAATTTAGAACTCACTACTTCAATTAAGGCCATATTAAGCTTTTGGAATTGAGGATGCGTTGATGCGCTGATTCAGTTCTGACAGCAGTTGTTCAGGATTTGGATTCAGGTAACTATTGGAAATTTACGAAACATATATAAGTAAAGGGGTACTGTTGCAGCAGGGAGCTTGTCTCCTGTTTGTTTGGAAAATGAAATTTCACATTTTAACTTTACACATTTCAATTTTTAGATTTTACATATGTGGCCCTTCATTTAAAACCTTGCAGCAGACAAGTTATCTGCTGTCCACAACAGAGATAATTTACCCATAAGTAAAATGAAGACGATCATAAGGAAAGCATGTTAAAGTATTATAGAAACTTACTCTTCAATGTCTTGTTTTCGAGTCACAAGGTCCATTTTTGAGAGGATGCTAACATGAGGCAGTTCAATATCCGTATTTTGATTGGTTTTCATTTGTTTTTGAAAGTAAATAAGTTTTTTATATAATTTAGAATTTTGTAATTCTTTCATATCTACACATTGTTTTCTATTTAATTGGTACATTATTATTTCACAATTTTTTATTCTCATTTAAATCTTAAAATAGTAATCCGTAAAACTTTTTATAATATTCCTAACCCTAATATAAAACAAACAACTTTTACATTTTCAGTCTATATCAAATTCAAATCTTAATCTAAATTCTAATACTAAACATATCAACAAACCAAACGACCCCTAATTAATAATTTCTAAACCCACTAAAGGAAACAAGTCCATGAATTTATAAAATGTAACATATAGTGAGAGCTAGGGGTATGCACGGTTCGGTTTGGGTCGTTTTTTTGCTAAAATCAAAACCGAACCGATATATTCGGTTCTTACAAAATCCAAAACCGAAACCATTCGATTTTTGGGGGCTTGGTTTTTAGATGAAAACCGAAACCGACCTGAGTTTTTTGGTTTTTGAAAAATTAAAAATCGAACCATCGGTTTTTAGTTTCGGTTCAGTTTTTTCAGTTTTCGTTTCACTTTCGATTTTTCGGTTTCTTTGCTTACCCCTAGTGAGAGCTCTCTATCACTATATTTTGATCTTCAAATTAAATAATAAAATAATAATATATTATTTGATACAAAATTAAAATATTCGTTGTGATTATATATAGATAAAGAACGAGCGGGGGCACCCGCGCGTTGCTGCGGGAATGTTGTGTTTAATCTAAGCCCCAAAATAAAACGATCGATTTTTTTTGTAAGGACTAAATTTGCAAAAGATCGCTAACGGGGGACTAACGGTGCGATTTACAGCTAACTGAGGGACTGAAAGCATAAATTCGTTAGCTACAGTACAGACACTATTCACCACTGTGTTGCACTGTAGCATCCACTGTGGTTCACTATTCCTAACATTTTTTTCATTTTTAGTCCCTTAACATGGCGTTCTGTTGCAAAGTTAGTCCTCAGGGACTAACGGTGAAAAAAAGTTAACTTTAGGGACTGTTTCTGTTTGTTATTTGCACAGAAAAGCCCCTGAAGTTACTGTTTCGTTACAAATTTAAGTCACGGTAATTAGATAACGGCCGTTAAGGACTAACTTTGCAATTCATCAATAACCTCAAGGGCTAAAATGGGGATAACATGAAACATGCGTGAGTACTATTGCTACAGTGTCTAAGTTGATTTTTAGAATATATTATAATGTATCAAACAAACAATTTCTCCTTATTATGCAATTTGTAATTCTTCCATTCTATCCCTTGTTCATCATTTGTTCTTATTTCGTTTCCCTATTTTACTATCTGGAAAAACTCCCTTTCATCTTTTCTCTAGCTTGTTATTCGGTTCCTTCTTCATTCGTTATGTCATAATTTGTTTTAATATATAATCTTTTACCTAGAATGATATTACAGGGACTAACTTGAACTTTTTGTATTGTTGGTTTATATGTGTTTAAAGGTACAAGGACTGGTTTGTTAGAAAATAAAGAATACAAGGACTGCAAGTGGACACAGCTGAAAGCTCTAAGTCAAAGCTATAAAAGGAAGAAGATTGACTAGGGTTTTCATTATCTAACCAGCCGTTTCCTTTTGTTTTCTCTAAAAACTTCTATTTATAGATTTTTACATAATTTAATCAAATCTTTCTACCATGCACAAACTACTGTAATATTTTAAACTACTTCAATAAACCCACCGAAAGGAAAAGGAATCCGGAATGGCAGAGGACGCTGCTAAAAATCTTGTTGGAAGAGTAGTCAACTCATTGGTTGGATTCGCAATAAAAGAGATCAATTACATGCGGAAGTGCTCTGAAAATGTTGAAAAGAACAGGAATGAATGGCAGAATCTCAAACTTATGCGGGACCAGGTAAAACAACTAATAGAGATAGCCAATCGTCAAGGAAATAACCTCAAAATTGGCGTGGTAGAGTGGGTGGAAAAAGCAGATGTTGAAATATCAAAGGCGGAAGAGTTTCTTGAACAAGAAGCTCAAGCCAAGAAGACGTGCTTCAAAATAGGAATGTGTGGTAATTGGCACACCCTTTATCACTACGGTAAGAAGGCAACCAAGAATGTTTCTTCTCTTCTGGAGCACCAAGCTCGTGGCAGGGATTATGTAAGTCGTGTCTTTGTAGATACTCCTGCAGTTGGACCACTAGACGTCTATGAAAACAAGAATCTTGATGATATTGCCACCCAAAACTCAGCTTTGGGGGATATCATCACAGCTATTGAAGACGAAAGCAAACAAATCATAGGAATCTATGGCTTAGGAGGTGTAGGGAAGACGACTCTAGCCATGGAAGTTAGTGCAAGAGTAAAACATCTATTTGCTGCGGTTGCATTTACAACTGTTTCCCAAACAGTAAGTGTTGAAAAGATTCAGAAAGATATTGGGGACGCAACAAAGAGAATAATGAAAGGGGAAAAGATTCTTATCATACTAGATGATGTTTGGGAGATTGTGGATCTGGAAAAACTGTGCATTCCATGTGGGATTAATCACATGAATTGCAAGATTTTGTTGACATCTAGAAGCGAATATGTGTGTGAGAAAATGAATGCTCATAAGATATGTGTAAATGCATTGCCAGACAAGGAAGCTTGGATTCTTTTTAAACGTGTTGTAGGTGAAGAAGTGGAGAGAGAAACTGATCTGAAACGAGTTGCAATGAAGGTTGCTGAAGAATGTGGTGGATTGCCATTGTTCCTTAATGTAGTAGGAAATGCTTTGAAACATAAAAGCATTGAAGATTGGGACAAGGCTCTTACTCGACTTCAGGAACATGCACCAACACGTGTAGATCCAGAGATAGGGAAAGCATTTACTCGTTTAAAACTAAGTTATGACTTCCTTGATAATGAAGCCCGATGGTGCTTCTTACTGTGTAGCATGTTCCAGGAAGATGAAGAAATTTCGTTGGAAGACTTGGTATTTTATGTGGTGGGTCTGGCAAAGTTTCATGGCCTCAAAAGCATGGAGGATGCAAGACAGAGGGTTGAAGATGCAGTGAAGATACTCACATCTTCTGGTTTGTTATTGAACACGGATAACATAAAGCGTACCAAAATGCATGATGTTGTTCGTGATGTGGCGTTGTTAATTGCATCTGAAGGTGATGGTAAGAACAAGTTTTTAGTGCAGGCTGGGAAAGGGTTAACAGAATGGCTACCAAGAAAAAACGAGTTAGAAAGCTACACTGGGATCTCACTCATGAACAATATGATCAGTAAGCTTCCTAACTATGAGCTTCACTTACCACACCTTGATATTTTTCTTATACCGGAGAATGATGAATTGCCAATGTTTTCGGATGAACTCATTCGAGGCATGAAGGAAGTTAAAGTTTTAGATATGTCGTGGTGTAAGGACCAACCTCTGCCACAATCGTTTAAGTTTCTCACAAAACTTCGCATGCTCGATCTTCAGGGAAATAAATCTCTCCATGATATTTCTATACTTGCAGAGATGCAAGACATGGAGATTCTACTTCTCAACCAGACGGGAATTTATGAGATTCCTAAAGAGATTGGGCGATTGGTCAATTTAAGGCGACTTGAAGCTATTGGTTGTGAAAATCTATATCATGTAGCACCGGGTGTCATATCTAAGCTCTGGAGGTTAGAAGAGCTGTTGATTGAATTCAATTGGGTGCGTGAAGGAATCCATGAGCATATTGTTGAGATAATGAACTTGTCGAACCTCACATACTTGAGTTTACATGTGCCGCGTTTTGATGTGATTCCCGAAGGTTTCAATCCTCGAAAACTGAAAGGATTTTCTATCCAAATTGGAGGACGATCATCTTTGTTATATTTTTATTACGCTGCCAATTTAAAACGTCGACGTCTAGTTATTGAGACTGATGATGCTGAGATTCCATTCTTGAAGTGGCTTAAGCAATTGACTGAGGCAAGTCACAGAGCAGAACTCAATTCCATTAAAAGCTTGAAGAATATCCTGCCCCAGCTGTACCATGAAGGTTTCAATGAATTAGAAGATATCACGTTGAGTGAATGCCCCAATGTATCATGCTTGGTTGATACAGCAAACTGGGATCAATTTCATTCGTCTAAACACCTTGGAGAAGGCAAAATAAAGGACAAGTTTTTTGGGAAACTTAAACACCTCATATTGTTTGATCTACCTAGTTTGAAGGTTCTATGGAAATGCCCAGATGAATATATAAGTCTGAGTAACCTAGTTACTCTTGAAATTTCTTTTTGTGATAAGTTAGTAAAAGTATTTCCAGTGAGTGTAGCACAAGGGCTAGTCAATCTGCAGAACCTAAGTATTAGATGGTGTGATATATTACAGGAAGTGATTTGGGATGGAGATGAGGAAACCAGTAAAAGTGAAACTGAACATTCTGAATATATCGTGTTCCGTTCCCTTGCCAAGATTGAGTTGCACGGTTTGGAAAGACTAGAAAGGTTCTACTCAGGGCATTCTACCATTAAATATCCTTCTTTGGTGGAAGTAAAAATCGAGGTTTGTCGAAGCATGAAGATGTGGGGACCTGGAATCCATGAAACACCGAAGCTCAAGTTTGTGACAAATGTGCAACTGGATGGAGCTGATGCCACCATTAATTATGCTGTGAATAAAGTCTATGAGGCAGAGAAAAAACGAAGGGTAATAAGAGTTGTTTAGTTACGTGTAGAATTTGATACGATTAATTTGCCTTCCAAGTTCCAAATCTAACACTTCTTAACTTGTTGTTTTTGTACAGGAAGAAGAAGCGGACACTTCGACAGGTACGTTGAACCCCATTTTGACCCCTGTTAGTATATGAACCGTATATGACCCTCATAACTAAGAACCCCCGCAGAAGCCAAATGACCCATTGTGATAACTTAAACCTCAATTTGGACCCTCAAATAAACCTGATGACCTTTCATAACAAATTCGACAATTAGGATTGTTAACCCCGCTTGAATCTGTATGTTTGAAATGAATCTGTATATATCTGAAATAGATGTTTGAAATAGGGATTAGAATCTGATGGTGTAGATTGTTTGTTTGAATGATAACTTGCAGGATGTGTTTTTCACACATATGTTTTTTTAATTTGCAGATGAAGATGGATGGTAATGTGAAGGATTGTTTTGTGCCGTTTTGGAGTTAAATGGATTGCAGATCTTCTGGTGTTCATCATATATATATTTATGTAAATTGTGACGTTGTGAGGCTTACTGGTGTGTGGTGTTTCTTTGTTTTCTGGGTTTCTTGTTCTTTCGTGGCCTTAGTGTGGCCTTGTGAGTTGTTTGCTTTGTATTGTAGACTTTCTGGTATCGTTTTTAATTGCATTTTGCCTTTAAAAAAATGTTTTTATTCTAATTGCATTGTAATCTCTAGCTTTTTGCTAGCTATCTAATGAACACTATATTCACTACCGTAGTCGTTTTTTTGAGCGTTTTGTATGGTACTTGGATTCGGTTTTTTTTAGCGTTGTATGGCTTAATTTGTTTTTTCTTAATCGTGCATCATGGAGCTCCTCATAAAAGAATATTATATCTCACTTTTTACTTTTTATTGAATCTTGAGATATATCGTAGGAAAATATGTTTGACGCTAATTTATATCTAGTTGAAGTGTACTATTATATTAGCTGTAGTTTTTATTGGATTTAGGTAAAGAAAACATCTCGCAAGGACCTGATAATAGTTAAGATCTGGAGGATTTCCTTTGCCTACCCTTATCACGTTCATTAGTGGTCTTTTACTCCGTTTTCACAATATATACATCACTTTCGTGGCACTCCGGTAGAAACAGTTGTCGGGTTAACACCTTTGTCCGATCGTTTTCTTCAAGTTCATCTCATGATTTCAGGTCATCTCAGCTTAGATCTCGGCATTCGCGCCTTTGCCTTAATTTCAGGCTCTACAATCACTACATCTAAATTGTTATCAAAAGACACTCCTTTTTCCGGCAAGTTTCAACCATGACCGTTGAGAGTTTCACCCTGTCCAAGGATGCATTGCCTCCATTTCATGCTATATTGTTCGTTGAGATTTGAAAAAAGGGCTTCAAGTATACATTGCAAGCAATGTCTTTAGCATTTGCAGGTGGCCGTGGATTTTCAATACCCATTGTCTTAAGCTGGTTGGAAAGGTAACATTTGTTTGTTTCCATATCATTTGCAGGCAGTCGGCTATAGTGTTTTGCAAATACTTTTGTGGTTTGAAGGTTGCTCATGGTAGGAGTGCTAGCTATAGATTTTATTTGTTGAAGACCTTCGAATATGCACTCATCTAGGTTGCTTCTCTCAAGTCGTATTTGGGGTTGCATCATCAACCACGTCTGCTTCATAACCCTAGTTCAATCATCATGCCGTGCATTTATGAGCCAAGGGTCAAGTTTTTTCACTTGTGTTGTTTGTAGCAATTTGGGTTTTTGTTAGCAAGGTTAGTTACATTGTAATCAATCAAATGATAATTTCAAGGATCCTCTTGAACCAAATGATCAATATATGTTGAACTAAGAAGGAATCTAGACCGACAAAGCTAAATCATTACAGTAAAACTAAATACTTGCATTGCTGCATTAGCAATAAAACTGTCTTATGATATGAGATAAAAGTACCTATGTAGCAAAAAATAGAAATAAATTGCTATATATCATAGTAAAAAATTCAGTGATCTTAGCCACAATGCGAAAATTCAAATGGGTCCAATTCCAAAGTCACCTAAACTGTATTCATGTAGTAACAGGTTGGTAGGGCGTAATAAGTAAAAAAAAAAAAATAAGAAACAGACAACCGGAAGTATGTGGGTCATCTTAAAGTTTTGAAATACATTAAAACCTTAACCATTTTGACTTGTTACCCAACCTGCCACACCAATATTGCCACCTCAACAGAGCACCAATGTGAGATGTTACTCACAAAAATATACTGTATTTTTAACAATACCCACAAATAACATCAACAGTTACTACAAGTCTTGGAGATAATAAACATTCTAGTCCTGATCCTCATCAGGGTCAAAATCCCTGATCTTCACATCAGCATCTTCTCCATATTGAATGCAGTTGTCGATTTGTGACAGAACGTACTGTATGCTGTCAAATATACAAGGCCCAGAAGATCAATTCCCATTCACCATCATATAATTCAATATATAAAACCAGAAAACAATATACTATATCAATGAGTTCAGAAGTCAGAACATATGAGTAAGCAAGAGCTAACCCGATCCAGATCAACCCATTACTTAACCAATAGTACTAAAATATAACCCGCATACTCACTAAACAAACAGAAAAACTGGTACAAGTAATATATAATTCCAAACTCACAAGTACGAAATATACGGGTTACGGCGATTTACCTGCTCTCCTTCCTCAAATCAAGTGGCACAAAACTCACCATGCTGTGCTGATCCACCTGGTACACCATGAAGAGTTAGTCCCCGGGTTTAAGTTTGAATATACAGTTATCTTCTTTAACATAGAAATTTAGCTATCAATTCATGTATGGCATCTATTTTATGATGTTTAAACTAAAAAAAATAATAAAAATCTAAATAATTTAGAACTCACAACTTCAATAAAGGCCTTATTAAGCTTTTGGAATTGAGGACCCATGCGCTGATTCAGTTCCGACAGCAGTATTTCAGGATCTGGATTCAGGTAACTATTGGAAATTTATGAAACATATATGAGTAAAATGAAGATGATCATAATGAAACCTGTTAAAGCAATATAGAAACTAACTCTTCAATGTCTCGTTTTCGAGTCACAAGGTCCATTTTGGAGAGGATGTTAACATGAGGCAGTTCAAGTTGAACCATTGCAGATAGACATGCCATACAACCACTAATAAACTTGGTCACATCCGTGATGAACTAAATTACACAGAAAATAATCAGCAAATGTAATAAAGATAGGCAAAACAGTAATTTGACATACTGGTAGAAAAATGAGAATAACGAGTCAAAACAAGTTTGGGTCGAAATTGGTTTTTAGTTTTAGTCAAAGCGGGTCGGGTTGGGTTGACCCATAACACTGTTTGTCCAAATTTATTTATAACAGCCTGGCGTGTGTCTATATGATCACATGAAGCATATTAGTATTTTAAATACACAGATTTTGGCCCGGTTTCTTTTTAGCTGACTATTATTTTACCCATTTGACCATTCAGAGATAAACCATATCCCAAAATAACGACCCATACTAAAGAAATAATAAAGTGAGTACAAACCTGGGAGTCAAGCATGTACACAGCACAAACAGTGAAATTCTTACGCTGCAAATGCTCCACAAAGTTCTTAAGAGCTGGAACATGAGAGAACAGTTCAATCTGACCTATAAAGTCAGGCAATTCCAGAGAAATTTAGTATCTACTATTGTTATTAACTAACGCACGCTAATTATTATCTCAATAGATGAGTGTTCAACTCCAAACTCTATTGATAAGATAAAAGATCAGCATATCATACAAACATTAGTGTAAAATAAGTAAATTTGCATAGTGATTAATGGTCAAGCATTGTATGAAACCAAAATTTGTGGTACCTGGGCAGTCAAATACTAGATAATCATCTTCCATGTAATTGTCCAGTTCTTCGCTTAACCACTCATCCAGATTTTCTTCAAGGTGTCTAACGAAAGAGACTTAAGGACTTCAATTCAGTGATAAAATATAACTCAAATCCAACTATTTGTAGACAACAGAAAATTTCCATCTCTAGAAACTAAAGATAACACAAGAAAATAAAATAAAATAAAATGGAAAGGATACTCCATGCAGTACACGAGACCACCATTTGGTCCAAGTTTAAGCTCATCCATAACATCTTCCAAAGATATAAGTTCACGGATATCTGAAACAATACAGATATACTTTTTATTGGAAATGTACAATCTGTGAAAAATTGGCATGATTTAAGCAAGAAAGACCGGATTACCCATGGCCACAGGATAGTCGAAATTCTCTGCAGCAGGATCAAGGTTCACAATATGAATTGTTCGGCGAGTAGCTTCACAGTGTTGGTACAAACTTGAGCAGTAAGTAGACTGTAAGTAGCAAATGAATATTAGATTTGGCAAAAGCCTATAAAAATATACTAAATATGGCAAAACACGAGAGGTAGATGAGTAAGTGGGATGTATTAACGAGTAATTTACTATAAGTAGGTTTGTTGATGTAACCATAAAACAACTAGGTTTTGTATGTTACCTTTCCACTTCCGGCAGGGCCGATGACTAGCTGAGCATAACCCATAACTGCACACTATTAGTTTCGATCTCTACCTTCTCTGCAACTACGCACTCAAACTGATTTACCGACTGAATACAGAAACACGAATAAAATTGGAGAGGCGAAAAAACTGAGAAATTGCAACAAGAGTGTATGAAGCCGCCCAAACACCAGCCGCATATAGGATGTTCAAAGCACCAGGATAAGCCATTAAAACCACATCTAGAGGAAACACATGATACAAGGCTTCAAGGATTCCCACGTATCCTACATTATACAAGTGCATAATTTACTTCTATAAATTGTTACACCAATCTATCTACCATCTCCTATGATAATTTAGAGGGGCGTCAGGACTGTGTAATAAACCTGTTATCTACTACCGTAGTTGCTTAGTGAAATAAGTAATTTTGAAAAGAAAAAAGAACTGCTTATTTTGTTTACTTATTTCACTTGAAAATGTTCAATCCGTATGATATAACCACAAACGCCCTCAAAACGCTTGTTTACCATATCTAAACACAATAAGCAATACAGCTACATAAGCAATTACAATAATCAATCCCAATTTCAGATTGCTCGATATAACAGCTTATCTGCTAAATAAAACTTTTATCCAAACTGCTTAGGAGGTGTTTGTTTAAGCTTACATGTGAGCTTATTTGATTTCCATTTATATTTCATAAGCCCCAATTTTCCTGCTTATTTTGAGACTTATGGGCTTATTATATAAGTTTATCATATCATAATAAACTTATATAAGTCCACAAGTCTCAAAATAAGCCGGAAAATTGGAGCTTAACTATTCTATACTATATTATAATGCATTTGGGACTATTCTATAATTAGAAAGGCTTAAAATTCAGACTTTTTTCTTGCTTACTATGGAAAGATTTCAAAATTAATTTGTTAGGAAGCAAGTTGGTTAGTAAGCTTGTTAGGAAGCGGTTGGTTGTTCAAACTAAAATTATTTAGCTTAACCATTTCTAATATCTCTACTTAGCATGAAGACAACTAAACGTGTAACCAAATAACGCAAAATATAATCACACGGTACCTGACGCTGTATTGCGCGGGTACCGTTCTAGTGAAATATAAGCCCAAAAACAAATAAGCTCATAAGCCACATATAAGGTTAAACAAACACCCCCTTAATCTCTTATTTCAGTCACAAACAATCATATCATAAAACCAATCAAACAATCAATAACAGCATCAAATAAGCAGTTGATAATCAAAGTATTTCAAGTTTACGCAACAAACCATTCATTTAAAAAATACCCAAAACACAATTTCTCTTAAACCATAACTATAAAACATTAATGTTTTTTACTTTTTTACAACAAACCCATGAATAAATTTTCATTTTCAGTTATCTCCAACAACCTTAATATAACTGTAAACTACTAAGATTAATGATATTGTTACAGAGCAAATACATATAAGCCCTAATTATAAAAATCAAAATAAACAGTTACATGAGAACTGTATATGAATATAGAAAGTATAGATGCATACAGTCTTTTGATGTATTGATGATGAAGAATGACGGAAAGGGTTTTTCTGAGTTGCAATAAACACGCGACAAATGTTTTGTGAGTAAATAAATGGGTATTGAAAAGTAGTTGTTGTGGTATGGGTTTACTTTTATTAAAGGGGGTGTTTGGTTAAGATTTTAATGGGCTTGGGAAGTTGGTATTTGGTTTATGAAAACCTTAGTATAAAAATGTGACTAGGGGTGTTTGATTTCGACTTAATTGATTTAATATGAAAAAAATTGAATTAATTAAGTCATATAAAAACTGTTTATTTGTGATTTAATAGAGAAAAATAACTGAAAATATTAAGTAATAAAACTAAAGTTGTCTGCATTAAGTCATATTTAATTAACATGACTTAATGAAAAAATTGAACAAACAGACCCTATCGGACGTGACAGTTATTTATTGGTTTGCAAATAAGTGTGTTTTTATATTGTCATCATGATTTGTTAATATGTGGATTCTGTTTTTGAATCTTTTGATCTGTTTTTTTAATGATGTATTAGTCAGACATTTATGTATATCAATTAGGTATATTAATCGATGCTTGTTGGTTTGTACTTTATATCCTTGAATTTGATCCCGGTGATAAATTGAGAAGTGTAAGAAATCACAAATATTGTAGTAATTATAACTTTGAATTATGTTTTTTTACGATTTTCTTTGAAATGTTGTTTTAGTTTAATTAAAATAGCCTAAAAAATAAAATAAAATAAAGTTGATTAGAATCATATTCATGAGACCTATTTGATTCATTGATTTCTAAAATCCTAGGAAAGTTTTAAAGTTTTAGAGCATCTTACATATTCATTTAATCTACACGTAAATCGGTTAAGGGTTTGTATGTATTGAATCAACAAAAGTTATATTATGGCGAATTGAAAATATGAGTCAATGTTACTAAATGTATTTTTCAAGTTTAATTCACAATTTTTAACATTTCTCATGTGATCTTGATTCTTATATCATCTGACAGGATACACATTTAATTTGGGTCTGGAAAAAGGTTGAAACGACTACGAGATAACTCGGTTAAGTTGTATATATTTGAGTTAGAAAACTTGGTCTAGCCTTAACTAAGAAAAACCTCGTTCGTTTACCTATTCTTTTATATATGATAAACATGTAAAGAAACTAAAAAAAAAAATTAAAAAAAAAATTAAAAAAAAAAAAAAAAAAAAAAGGTCGAAGGGAAAAATAAGTCAAATGAAACAACTTAAAGGAAACACCCCCAACTTACTTACATAAATAGTTCAATTTGCCAAGATTTTGAGTATCGTCACTAAAACATAGAAATCTCAAATTCGAATCATGTTTGATGCAAACAAACTTGAACTAGTCACGCCAATACCTCGAAAGACTGGTGTTTTACTTGGTTGGAATCTATGTGGAGATAGGCTCAAGTTCAATTAGTTAGAAAAAATCAAACATCTTGCTACCTCGAAAAGAATATATTTTAGTTAGGAAATCTAAACAACATTATCTCAAACAATATCGTAAGAGGTTAGATGCCAGGACCAACCTCGAGTTTTAGGAGGCTCCAGACGAAATTACTCGTTGAGGCCTCAAAAAGTAACCGTAAATTAACAATGTTCTCATTTTAAAATGTAATACAAACTAGCTATGTAAGAAAACGTAACCTTTCAAGCATTCTTTGATACGAAATCTTCAATCAAATCTTATTGGTCAATTTGCTCTGGAATATGATTCCCAAATAATGATATTAGTGTTTCTTTAAGTCATTTCCTAAAACACATTGTGGCGAGTAAGTAAGATTTTGAGGCCTTGATGGTCGCACATCTCTCCCTCCCTCAAGAATGACACCATTTAATGCACATACATAATCATTGTTTGATGTTGAGTAACAATCCTATTTTGACCCGACTTGTCAATTTTGCCGTCTCAACTAGGTTAAAAAAAGTAACATAACGTTTTGAGAATAATTTACCATGATTAGAAATAAAAAGTAAAGTAATGTGTCTCAATATAAAAATATAAAATTAAAGCCTTGTGAAGAACCATAAATTATCTACCAAAGAAACCAGGAGTAGCTAAACCATATAACCAAACCAAACAACCCCCTTCCTTGGTTAACTTAGTTTGTTGAATATCCTTATGGGTGATGGCACACATCCGGCATGAATGGCTTTAGAAACGTATAATCTATGTGCTACGTTGGTGAACATAACCACATAACATAAGAAAATTTTTCAAGATGGTGTGTACTACAAAAAATAGAAACCTGGTGGTAGTCTAATAATGATCTTCAATATCGTTTGAATTTCTATTCGGTACGTAAATGGAGGTAGGATACATAAGATCCTAAGCAATGAAACTACAATGGTTTACAACTTCACTATCGGGTGCAGTAAGCTAGTGTCACCTTCTCCTTTGACTTATTGATCGACATAAATGATATTCTACGACTCTAAAATAGAACATCAACATGTGAAGTTTTGTAATACATTCATCACTTGAACAATTTAGAAAGATTGGTGGCCAGGAAACAATCGACCTGCAGCTGTGATGCTATCTGCAAGTGGAAAAGCAAGAAGATCGATTTAGTAATGAAAATGAGAATAACATTATAGAACCAAATCAATATCATCAATAGTTTGTTTTGAAAATTAATTGGTCAAATGGGTCAAACTGGCAGGTACAAGGGCAGAGTCAAGAAATAACAGAACGAGTAGCTTAGGTGCAAGTATAAAAGGGGGAAAGTTGAGTCGGTTAGTTTTTGGATCTAATCACTCTATAATCTCTCTCAATTCTATCTTGTAAACATTCATTAGTAAAATACATTTAATCACTTTGAATCTAAGCTTTCCTTTCGAATTCTATTATCATCTCTTGGAATTCCTGAGTTAGCTTAATCTGATCTTCAATTCTTTAGTGAATTCTGGATTGGATCTTGAAATACATGTTTTGTCATCATGTTTAGTACACTAGTTATTTATACAGAAAGAAAAAAACTATGAAAAAAGTGTGTCTTGTCAACCCCGACACCGTTGGCCCATTACAAGCCGTATAAAAAGATTACCCATTTTGACCCGTAACCCAACTCGTCTGACCCGCTCATTTTCAGCACATACAAAGATTCAGATGCTCATATATGTGTTACCCGTGAAACACTTGAGAGTAGGCTTACCTGAGGATGCCCATTCTGGTAAGCTAACGTAGTCAGGACAGTCGCTTGCTCCTACACAGTCTCGGAACTGCAATAATTTAAATGAGAAAGAAGTTAGCAGCAATATGAATCAGAAGTGGTTAAGGATTAAACAAATCTTGAGGGAGATGGTTCTATAAAATACAATCAATAGGCTACGGTAAAAGTGGTAATAATTGTCCAGTAAGGGTATACTACAGGTCAATTTTAAATATTCATCACAAGTAAATAGTGACAAACCTTAAATTCCTTAGTAAGACACAAACGGACTTCCTCCAAAGCACCATTTAAGCATATTATTTGTGGGGTTGCGTGGAAAGCATTTTCAAGAGCAGAAATGATGCCACCTCCTGGATACTTCTCTGAGTTTGAAGGAACATATCCCGCTTCAAAAAGAACTCCCTGAAAACAAGAGAAACTTTAGAAATACGTAATTGAACTGAGGTTGGGCTTGAATAAACCAAGAGTTCTTGATATGATGGAAATTTGAATCATCTATTTATTATTCTATAACAAGAATTTTAAGTTTACCAAATTGTCGTATATAAGTGACAAAACAGAGGACTTGCATAAAGGCTTAAACGGGTAAAGGTCAAAGCGAGCCGGTCAAGTTGACCGACTCTTTTTTATCTTACCCGTCGATTGAGGATGTTGCAAGCATTTAAACACATGATAGGTAACTTTTGGCCTTTTTAACTCACTTGACACATTTGACATGTTTCATTTCTAGCTAACTTTCTATGTTTGACCCGTTATTTAATTTCATGTTGTCTTATAAAGAATTAAAAAGCACAAAATTCCCAAAATACACTTACAGTGACATTGTACGTAAAATACAAATTGATAGTTGTTATGAAGTAGTTGTATTCGTCTCCTGTTACCGGAGAAGCACATGTGCCATGTTTCTCTGCAAATAAGTACAGTCGGCTATGCGTTAGAGAAAGAAAGAGTAAAGAAATTCCGTTTCTGAACTCCTATAGAAAAATAATAATCTACTAACAGCATATGAAATCTGTTAACAAAAAAAATTTATTTCTGATTGTATATCTATGAAAGTATAAGGAGGAAGGAAGATGCTTACCCCACTGTGAGTCAATGCATCCCGATCAAACATGATTGCAAAATAGGGAAAGTTTAGTTAGTTTCTCATTTATATGATGCTTAGTTGATATAATCAAACAAGATCGTAGCTAAAATGCACCTCATGAGCCCAAAACACTCCTTTTTTGTTGTGGCATGTTGATGATTTACTGCAACTTAGTGTTGGCCAATACTTGTCCAAAGTATCTTGCAATGTCGAAATCTACAGATTGGAACAACGCTAATACATAGTTAGACACTGTTACAGATAACTCTTAATACTAAGGCAATAACAGTTTTACAATTTCATGCCGATCTCTAATGCAGCTCGTTTATATGATTTAGAATTTCAAATTTCGAGAACTAAGAACACGTGGAGATATTCATTTATCTGTTAAATACGATTTTTATGATAGCAATAGGATACCTCGTTTGCATCAAACTCAGGACCTGAACAACATGATGGCCATGTACCATCATTGTAGTCTGGCCATAGTCCATCTGCAGCACAGGATATTAGCCAGGCAGAAGGTTACTCAGTGTGTACATTATATTAAAAGAATATGAAAAGACTGCGTAGAAAACTTACGGATTGTGAATACTGATGGAGAATTTTCTCTGCAAAAATAAAACACATAAAGATGTAATATCAATATGAAGTAAGTTTTTCATCATGGTACCATATTCATAATGCAACTTTGTAAAAATCAATAAAAAGGGAAACACATATCTTGAATCTTGAGTTGTTAAACAATGAAAATAAGAATATCTATCAGCTAGAAAGAAGTGAAGCTACACCCATGATATTCTAACTAGCTCACTGTTCAGCAGATTGCTTTCAAGTAATGATAACTCTAACTCCTTGAAATGCTCCTTTAGCGCATTGCGACCGATCACATCATCATATCTCATTTGAGAACACAAATTAAGCTTACATGTGGAGTCCAATATGTTTTTTTTGGATAACCATGGTTCCGACCTTTTGACCGACTAATCCACGGGTTTGAACAAACCGCCACAGACTCAAAAAGCCCTCCCTTTTCAGGAGGTTGGCTTGGCCACTTTAGGGTTGTTTGTGCCTAGCAGACATTAAACTTGAGACCTCACACATTTTAGTGTGATAGTCACACGCCTTTTTACTACTAGGCCACCCCTGACTGTTTATGGAGTCGAATATGTTATTCTTAAGTGTTACAACATTATTTCACAACATTGTTGCCCATGGATATTTCGTCCGTATCTCATGTCAAGTCGCCGCTTAAGAGCACGGTTCATGCTCGAGAGCCTCAGTGGGAAATTTGAACTCTGAGCAATTCCCATATGGATATTTCGTCCCCAACTACTCATTTACAACTCCTAAACCTTAATTTGATATTCATAACCAGTGGCGGCGATTAGGGTGTGCAAGTGGTGCAACCGCACCGGGCCCCCCCCTTTTTAGGGGCCCCCGATTTAGTATACTTCTATTAATATTTATAGTTTTATATATAAACGTTTTGAATTTTTAGTTCTTTGTTAAATATTATCAAAGTTAATCCGGACCAAATACAAAAAATAGAATACAAACTTTGGGCCTAAAAAAAAAAGTGAAAGAATTGAATTAAATATGGGCCAAGTACATAAAAAAAATACTCCGTAGAAGACAAAATACTCCAATAAAAACATAAAAAAACATACTCCAAACAAAGTTTCGATCCAAATCTCAAAAGGGGGAAAAAAAACCCTTACATTCCTGTAATCCTGTTCCGGTCTTCTAGTCTTCTAGATATTGTAGAATCTTTTCTCAATTTTAGCCATTCACTCATTCAGGTAACACTTTAACTATTTACTTCAACAACTCGGTGGGAGAGCCGTGTAGAAAGTGTTAAAGCTATTAGATTGCAGATGTTGGAGATACGTGAAGCTTTATTTCAAGTTGCTGAAGATGTTGCATCTTCTTTTATAGACTTTTGTTAATGTTTTGCGTAATATCAAAGAACTTTTTATTTTCCATAATAGTTAAACTTCGTGATTTATAGGGGCCTCATTTATGATTTCGCACCGGGCCCCCCAAATCAATGGGACGGCCCTGTTCATAACAACTAACTCCTAGTATCCATAAGTAAACATCCTCAATTTATATGACTTACTTATTTTGCTTTTACTTAAAGAGCCTCTCAATCTACAACAACACCGAGTCCAGCTAGACTGATTTTGGGGGAGGTAGGATGTGGACAATCATACCCCTACCAAAGGTCAGGGAGACTACTTCCAAAAAGACCCCGACACTAGTGTGTGTAGCTAGGTACATATGTGAGCAACTATGCAATATATATGCGTGTGTATAGGACAAGGACAATTCGAACAAAAATAAGAATAAACGAGAATAAAAGCATATAAGAATAGAGTATAAAGGCATATACAAATTACAAGCGTATACGCATAGAATCACATAAAAGTATTCTAATTTCTTCAACAACAAGTAATCCCTATAAGATGACACACATTAACAAAATCCAAAAACAATGGAAACTAAACCATTTACAGTAAACCGGGCCGAGTTGTTAGTCACCTAATTACCTCAACTAGAAGTCTAAGATTCAAATATCACTAGATACACATTTTACGATGGTAGTGAAATACTGAAATGGTCACAGGATACCCGGTTATGCCGCGTACATCTAAACAGGTAACCTAAACACGGAAAACCTCGTCTGTTTACCCGTTTTAAAATAATATCAGTAAATTTAAATTAACTACAAAAAAAAAAAAAAAAAAAAAAAAAAAGTCAACATACCCTCTGCAACAACCACTGGTAGCACAGCATTTAGTCGATTTGGAGCAATAAGTCGGAGGCCATTGAAGCGCAAAAGAGAAATAATCAAACTCCCTTTGCTCAGCTACAGTCGACACCAACTCACCTCCACCATAATCACCGGCGACTTCACCGGACCAAAAAACTCCGGCGAACAAAACTGCTAAAACGACCTTGCCCATTATGTGTGACGTCATTGTTTTGGGTTTGCGATTGGTTTATGGAGATAGTTCGTTGTAGTAGGTAGTTATTTTATAAACAGTAAACGTGATGATGACGTAAATGTAATTGTTTATATGTTTTTAATAATGGATAAAAGGGTTTATTCCGATGATGTTTAATTAAGATTCTGTTTTTGATATTTGAAGTGAGTGAGTACGTAACGTAAGTAAAAGTTTAGTTGGGATCTGGACTTTTGTTTGATTTGATTGATTGATGGACTGTTTAGGTGTCGTACAAGTTTGTTATGCATAGGTTTATATGGTTTATACAAACTACACGACTGTATTTTAGGAGGGGTGAGCAAAAACCGAGTCAAAACCGAACCGACCCGAGAAACTTGACAAAACCGAGCTGACCGAAACCAAACTGAGAAAAATCGGCTCTATTTTGGTTTGAGATTTTTCCGAGTTTCGGTTTCGGCTTGGGTCGGTTCGGTCCGGTTATTTTGGTTTGAGATTTTTTCTAGTTTCGGTTTCGGTTTGGTCCGGTTCGAGCAAAAACCGACTAAAACTGAAACCGAACCGAAACCGAGAAAAACCGAGTAATTTCAGTTTGGTTTCAGTTCGATTTTTTCCCAAGTTTCGATTCTCGAGTTTGTCGAGTCGAGTCGGGTCGGTTTTGACCCGATGCTCACCCCTAGTTTAGACTAAAGGGGTGTTTACCAAATTAAGTGGTTATATATAAGGCTCTTATTTAGCCTCTTAGGGAGAGAGAAGCTTTAATGTCTCTTCCAATTAAGAGGAACTAAAGCTTTGGGCCCACATTTCTTCCCCACTAATAAGAAAGTAAACACCCCCTAAGCAAAGTAATCACCATCAGCTACTTTTTTTTTTTTTTTTTTTTTTTTTTTTTTTTGTACAAAAGGTAAATTACAAGTTTATTTAAAACTGGAAAGAAACGGTGCCGTTTTGCGCACTGTGGATCTACAGTACTTTTCCCGCCAAAAGCCCAGCCCAGATCGTTGGCCTGTTTACATGCCCAGATGTCAGCCCGAGTTGTCCAATGGCCGGCCTGTAGGTTTGTGAGGTATACACAATACATGATATAGGCCGGTAGGTTTATAAGGTATACACAATACATGATATACATTCTACCAGTACATATACATATATACAATCAGATCTTTGGTATTTGGCCAAAGTACAAACGTGTAATGTGGTTAGACCCTTATCTCAATGGGTTGGTAATTTACATGACTTTTTTGCATAAAATCCTCCAAGGTATGCTACTTCCATGCTGCATTTAATGCAAAGAAGGACATTCTTTGCCTTCTAAACCCTCATACTTTGCATGGTTAGACTCATATTACATCTTCTTCCTCAGATCTGAAGCTACAAAAAATAACACAGTGTACCAAAAAAAAAAAGGTTAGGCTAACAAAACTGCAGCTTTGCTTCAAGGTTTGTGTGGATTTGTTGTGTCTAACATGCTTATTACAAGTTTCTCTCTTTTTCTCTTACTTGCTTTGCATGGTTACATTCATGCATTTTTGCTTTCTTTTTTTTTCCTTTTTTCTTTTGACAAATGTTTACACAGCTTATTTATATGTTATCATGCTTAGGTTATAATGTCTGTGTGCATGTGCCTGTAATATATGCCTTTCTTTGCTTATACATCTCAAAAATGCATTGGGCTTAGGTTCAGAAAATTACACAGCTTATTTATATGTTATGATGGTTAGATTCTGATGCCTGTGTGTCTGTGACTGTAATATGTGTGCCTGTTACTTCCTTTGATGATTATTCATACCTTTCTTTCCTTATATATCTCAAAAATGCATTAGGGTTAGCTTCAGAAAATATGAAGACTAAAAAAAAAGCGGTACGTAGGATATCAACTAATGATATAGATCTAAAGACGAATAGACTGCTACCTAATGTAGATACTATGGAAGTGTATTTAGATTTGTTTAGTGGTGATCCTCATGGTTCTCAGAATGATAAAAAACATGGTACCTTACAAAACCAAAAAGAATGCCATACCTTGGCTGTAACTTATGAATGTAGTGAAAGAAGCGCACCTTTGTTGTCTCAAACTTTTGGCACGCATACACAGACCTTTGCGCCAGTCCATCGTCAGCCTGCAGAGATACCAGGTATGTATTATATATCAACCTTTTAATGGTTGCCTTTTTGATAGTGATGTGTTTTATGTTGCTTAGCATTTTTAATTTGTTGGTGTCACTGTTTTGCAGATGGATGCAGCATGGAGGAGGCACAGGCTGTAAACACGGCTAATTTAGATATGCAACCTCCATGTCATACCAACCCTCCGCCTTTGATGGATAAAGGGAAGCGAAAAATATCCGATGTTTATACAGGAATTTCAAATGAAGAACAATTGCTATGTAATTTGCCGGTTTCTTTCATTTATTTGAGATTTTTTTTTATTGTATTTTACATGCATGACATCAGTGTGTTTTTTGGTTATAGGTTCCGAGCATTTGCTTAGGATAGAAAGCGATTGCCAAACAGTTATAGGTCATCAGCGTATGCTTTATACACAAGACATACCTTTTTCGCCGTCCTTAGATGGCAATGGCACTTCCTCAGCTGTCAATGACAATGGGAGTAGCATAAGTCCGCCTTCCGGTCATCTAAACATGCATATGAATGCTCATCAGTGTGAAAATCAAGGTTTCATAGGCTCTGTTTTTTTGGTTACATGAATAGGTGCCGCATGAATTTGCTAAAAGATTACTTGCTTACTTACCGGCCATTTTTTTTTGTACCTTCAGATGCATCCAATACTTCAATGTCCAGAACGCGCCGAAGGATTGCTCTACGGAATGCACCTCAAAGATCTGACCAAGGTATATTCGTATGTTTAGTTTACCTTTTCAGATAAAAAAAAATTACAGTACTTATACTCATTAATCAACTAAATTTTCTAATGAGTTTACTTATCTGTCTGGTGCAGCTCTTCAAAATCCATGCGATTCCCGTTATGCGATGCCGCCTGCCAATAATGTAGATTCACCTGCAACCAATCGCCGTCGTCAGCCTCAAGGTTTTCATTCACTTTAAAAATAAAACAGTTAACAATCAATCAATGTATTACTTACTACATTACTTTGTATTTACTTGCTGACTTTTTTTTGGACGTTTTCTTTAAACTGCAGCACGTGCATCATCAACCAATGTCCGGAGACGGCCTGGCTTGCAAAGCAGAGGTGCAGCATCTAGGCAAGGTATGGTGCAAACTTACCTTTTTTTTGCGTATGTCAAATGAAAATGTAATTTTCTTTTGCAAAAGAACCTTTATTAGGGCTTACCGTTTCTCTATAATATAGGTGCTCCAGATACATACGCATACATGGGCCGGTGTGACCAGGTCTGCCATCATTGCAATGCGCGTTTTTGGTATGATGAAAAAATCGTTTCAAGCAGCAGAAGACGGCCAGAGTATCATAGATGTTGTGGCGGTGATAAAGTTAAGCTTGAAAGCCATGGCGATTATCCAGAATACATCAGGGAACTATTCAGGAACCGCCACTTTATGGAAAACATTCGTGCTTACAATCAAATGTTTGCCATGACATCATTGGGAGCAGAAATAGACAGCTCAGTAAACAGGGGCTGTGGTCCTTACGTGTTCAAAATTTCAGGCCAGGTTTACCATCGGGTTGGAAGCCTGTGTCCAGAACAAAATGCGCGCCCTCAGTTTCTTCAGTTGTATATCTATGACACTGAAAATGAAGTTGCCAATTGCTTAGAAAGTTTTCAGAGATCCGGCCACGGGTTGCGCGCAGATATTGTGGAAAACTTGATTGAAATTCTTGACGAGCACAATGAACTGGTTCAGCTATTTAGGACGGCGAGGGATAAAATAGTAGAAGCAAATGTGCCAGAGTTCAAGGTACGTTTGTTTGGTGTTATCGGTTCACGCCAGCATGAACTTCCTACAGGTGATTCAATTGGTGCAATAGTTTTTGTAGGTTGCCCTGATGTAGAGACTGATTTTGATGTGATTATTGAACAGCATGATAGGCAGCTAAAAAGTGTTAACAAGCTCATTGCTTCTTATATGTCGTTGCAATTCCCGCTTATTTTTCTGTTTGGTGAAGATGGTTACCATATAGGCCGTGTCTTATTAGGCCAAAATTTCTCAGACGACCCACCAAAGAAAATGACAATGCTAAAATACTACTCATACCAGGTGCACGATCGAATTGGTGAATATGCCCTGCTCACACGGAGTGGCAGGCTATATCAACAATATGTCGTTACAGCCTACTGCAGCATAGAGCAGTCGCGGATTGACTACGTGCGAGAACATCAGAATGATATTTGGAGTGATTACATGGCTGGGTTATACGATGCTTTATCACGAGGAGATCAAGATGGATCAGATGTAGGTTCAAGGATAATCATTCCTTCATCTTTTACAGGAGGTCCAAGGTACATGTATAGCCATTATTTGGACGCTTTGGCTATATGCCGTGTACATGGGAATCCATCATTCTTTATCACGTTCACATGCAATGTGAACTGGCCTGAGATTAAAGAATATATGCAAGAATTCCCGCATGTAACAGTTGCAGACAGACCCGACGTTGTTGACCGTGTATTTGAAAGAAAGATACATGATTTGGTGAGCTTCTTACGAGATTCAAAGCCGTTCGGCCATGTTGAAGCAGGTATTGTTTACATTACGTCTACTGACATGTTATGTAAAGTAGATACATTTCTTGGTTACATTACTAATCTGTTCTTTTTACTTTTTCCTTGAAGTCTTATATACGGTGGAGTTCCAAAAAAGAGGGCTGCCACACTGTCATTTACTGCTGTGGATCAAAGAAAGCGATCGGATACAAGCCCGTGAAGATGTAGACGTGTATGTATCAGCAGAACTACCGGACCCGTTAAATGACTCTGAAGCCTACAGAATAGTGACAGAGTTCATGATACACGGGCCATGTGGCCCAGTAAATACATCTGCACCGTGTATGCGAAGTGGTGATGAGTGTACTAAGAACTTTCCTAAGGCATTTTGTTCTGCAACGTTCATCGATCCAAAAGGATATGTGCATTATCGCAGAAGAGATTCGGGCATCACAACAATGAAGCAAAATATTAGCCTTGATAATGGATTTGTTGTTCCATATAATCGGTCTCTGCTGATGCGCTTCTACGCGCATATCAATGTTGAATATTGCGAGTGGTCCATGCTTATAAAATATCTGTTCAAGTACATTTCCAAGGGCACTGATAGGATAGTCACTCGCATTACACGGTCGATCGGAGATTCAGGAGCAAGCACAAGCCGCTCTTCATTGCACATTGATGAGATAAAGAATTTTCAAGATGCAAGATACATCGGACCGCACAAAGCATGCTGGAGAATCCTTGCATTCCAGATACATAGCAGAGATCCACCGGTGCAGATACTTGCAGTTCACCTTGAAAATATGCAACGAGTCACTTTTAGAAGCCAACAGCAACTGCAAACGGTTGTTGACAACGACCACAACAAGAGAACGACGCTTACAGAATGGTTCAGATACAATACTTACAATACAGATGGCCGACATCTTACATATCTGAACTTTCCTAAAGAATTTGTGTGGTATAAAGATGGCAAGTATTGGCAGCGTAGAAAACGTTCTACTACCTTGGCAATCGGTCGTTTGGCATATATACATCCTAGCTCTGGTGACGCATTCTACTTGCGCATGTTGCTCTGTCACCAAAAAGGCAGCAGGTCGTTCCAGCATCTCCGCAAAGTTGATGGCGTCACTTATCCTACATATAGAGCAGCGTGCGAAGCAATGGGTCTATTAGGAGGTGATCAAGAATGGAACATTGCTTTACAAGAAGCTTCTTTCTCAGCAACTCCTTCTGAAATGAGGAATCTTTATTGCCAAATCGTCATCTTTTGTGATGTTTCCAACCCAGTTACGTTGCTCCGGTCACACGCAGATTCAATGTCTGAAGACATCCCGTCAATACTTGCAGAAGTATTACATATACCAAACCTTCATGTCAATCCAGATGACTTGGAAGGTGGTCTTATGTTTGAACTGCAAGCAATTTTTAACTTCTATGGGAAATCTGTCAAAGACTATGGCTTTGATCTTCCTCCGCCCCACTTATTGTAGATCTTGAATAGCAGGGCAATCATGCAAGAAAGATCCTACAACCGTGATCTGTTAAGAAGTGAAAGTGAAAGATTGGTCCTTCAGCTTAACATTGAGCAACGGATAATCTTTGATCAAGTACTCAATGGTGTTCAGAATCATCGACAGATACTCATTTTTGTTTATGGTCACGGAGGGACAGGAAAGACTTTCGTCTGGAAAACTATAATTTCTACGCTAAGATCGCAAGGGAAGATTGTACTGGCAGTTGCTTCTTCGGGTATCGCCGCTTTGTTACTACCGGCGGGACAGACAGCACATTCAAGATTCAAAATCCCTCTTGATTTAGCTGAAGAGTCGGTGTGCATCATTAAAAAGAACACGCAGGTAGCAGAATTACTAAAACAAACCGATGTTATCATATGGGACGAAGCTCCTATGAATGATCGAAGGTGTTTTGAAGCACTCGATCGGACGTTAAGGGATATAATGAATACACCAGATGACCTCTTTGGGAAAAAAAACAGTTATTTTAGGTGGAGATTTCAAGCAAACGCTTCCTGTAAAGAAAAAGGCTCCAAAAGAAGAAATTATTGCCTCTTCTATCACACTGTCGTACCTATGGCCAGCTTTCCAGGTTATTCGCCTTAAACAGAACATGCGTCTGCAACGAACAGGCCTATCAGCAGAAGATTATGAGGTGACTACGGCTTTTTCTAAATGGTTACTTGAAGTTGGGAATGGTACTATTGGACAAGCAGATGAAAGTGATGAGGCAGATTCAAAATGGATACAGATACCAGACAGGTATTGTATTCCCGACTGCGAAACAGCTATTCAAGAACTTATTAGTTTTATATATGATCAAGAAACTTTACAATCACCAAACGCAGCAGTGTTACAAGAAAAGGCAATTGTATGTCCGAAAAACAAGACTGCAGACCAAATAAACTCTGCAGTGCTAGATAAGCTAGAAGGGGATACTTATACTTTTACAAGTGTTGATGAGGCGGTGCCAAAGACGAATGATGGAGGAGCAACAGAGCTGTTATATCCTCAGGAATACTTAAACACTCTTTCCTTTTCAGGAATGCCTCCCCATGAGCTTATAATCAAAGTCGGTGCACCTATAATGTTGCTAAGGAACCTAAACCTAGGTGGTGGCCTATGTAACGGTACACGAATGATTGTTACACATGTATACAGCAGGCTAATTCAAACAAAGATCATAACTGGTACAAGAATGTCCGAAAAAGTTTACATACCGCGGATTTTGCTTATAAATAAGGACGACACCTTGCCATTTATTTTTAAAAGAAAACAATTCCCGGTAAAACTATGCTACGCAATGACAATCAATAAAATCCAAGGCCAGTCATTAAATAAAATTGGCGTATACCTACCCGAACCTGTCTTTGGCCATGGTCAGCTGTATGTTGCATTGTCAAGAGCAACGTCTCCTAAAGGTTTGAAAATGCTGATTAAACAGCATCCAGGCAAGGATGAAAACATCACTAAAAATGTTGTCTACAAAGATTTTTTAAGCATAGTTTCATCTACACAGGTTACACTTGCTCGCGTTTGCATTTTTAATATATGCACACAGAAATTGCGCCTAGCTATACAGACATCATTTATCTTCCTAGCAAAAATGCGTGATTATTATTCACATATTATGTTACATAGTATTCTACGTGTTCTATGTTTGCTTATCTCTCCAATTTAGAATATCCATGTTTGCATCGTAAACATTCTCTACACCTTAATATATGTCTAAACATTTTTTTACCCGGTTTTGATATGCAGCCAAATGGAACAGACTTCTAGCATTGTACCATCATCCGATTCAAAAGGCAAGGAAATTGTTACGCACTCAGAAGAAACTAGCCTAGCTGATTTAAAAAAAACAGATCATGGTCAGGTTATATATGCAAAAGTCTACCGAAAATGGACACCGACAAACAAACGAGGAAGACCGGTTCTCTTTTGTGTCTTACTAATTGATAAGCAGGTACAAAATACTATTCCAATATTTACCTAAACAGTTACGCTTTCTTATATTGTCAATAAAAATGAAAAAAATTAAAGATTGCTTACCTTATAATTATAATTTCTGTTTCATTTACAGGGGGTGGCTATACAGGCAAATATCAGCTTACGAGACAAACCTAAGCTCGATGCCCTCCTTCACATCAATAAAACTTACAGGATATCTGGATTTGGATTTCAGCCGGCAAAACTATGGATGCAGGTTGTCCCCCACTCACTTTCATTGGCCTTCGGAACATGCACAGATATTCAGGACACGCCTGATACAGGTTTCCCATGCCACTATTTCAACTTTGCCAGCTACCGAGACCTGTATTCAAAAATAGATGTTAAAGAAGGAATGCTAACAGGTACATAATACATGCATATATAAAACCGCCATAGGTGATATGCACAGGCCTTACTTATTATATTTACAGATTACATTGGACGTGTGCAATATGTGACTGAGATACAAAAATCACTAAAAGCAACAAAAGATTCATCTGTTTGGAGAGACATTGGTATGCAAAACTTAGAGTAAGCATCAAACATTTATTCGTAAATCCTAATTACCATGTTTTCCCAGTTTTAAATAACGTGTAATTTCAACAGTGGACGAACAGTGCGCTTTACTCTATGGAACGAAGATGCTCACAGTTTTAGGAAACAAGAATATGAAAAAGCCGAAAAACCAACAATCATTGCAGTCAGTTCATGCTTGGTCAAACAATATGGAGGTAAATTGAGCACTTTACACTAATCATGTAAGCTGTAGACTATATCTTTTAACACATTTTTATGCTGATACAGGCCTTCAACTTTCGGCTACAAATGCAACAGAGTGCTACTTCAATCCAGACACACCAGAATACCATGAAATTCGCAGTGTGTAAGTTAACAAAGTCACAATACAAAAATGCGAATCTAAAATTAAAAACGCGCTAAAACTGTATGTATTAACTATACAGCTATGATGATTTCTTTGATCCACCCGCAATATTGAATGTCCAGCACGAACGATGTGCAGATCCACAGCAAGAAAAATTTAGAAACCGTGTTGTCGTAGGAGATTTAGCAAAAGAGAATCCACAGAATCAACAGGTAATGTACACCTTAGCCAAAGCACTTAGCAAATACAAGCTTGCTAAACATTTACAATTCTAATGAACCAGAATGTTCGCTTTACTGTTGACGCAACAATTGACAAGGTCATTACAAAAAGGCCATGGTTTTTTCAAAAATGCCTAGACTGCAAGTCAAAGATTTCTAAAGGCTGGTCACATATCCATTGCAAGCAACCAACATCAGAAGATGATCTACTCTACAGGTAACCTAAAATATCGGCAAATTATTCAACCACTATGTATATATGGCAACATTTATGCAGATGTGTAAATTACTAATAATACTTTCCGTGTTTTGTATACAGCTACTGTTTCAGAGTTGAATTATCCGATGGCACTGGCAATGTCACAATGACATGTTTTAGTAATGAAGCGAATTCATTAGTGACAGACTGTAAGGAACTTCTACAAACTATGCCGCACCAAGACTCCTACGATTACCCACCAGAACTGCTTTCTCTACAAGGAAAGAAAAGAATCTTTCAGTTGCATTTTGATCCAGAGAGCACAAAAGAACGACAGCTTTTCATTCTCGATACATGCTGGGATGATACACCCTTATTGCCACCACCCAATGCTGTTAATGCAGAAAGTAGCATTGAGTCTTCAGGAACAAAATCTTCAGTGAAAATAGAAATGAAAACAAACATCACAGCCTCACAAACCAAAGACGCTGAACTACTTGACTTAAAACACTCTGAAATGACCCCAGCCAACAAACAACCAAAACCAATTACTGTAACAGAAGAAACAAAAACACCAGAACCACTTCAACTCAAAGAAATCCAAGTCAAGACACCAGCAAAAGAGGCTACACAGCCTGCAATACCAATGGACACACCGCCAGAAACACTAAAAGAACAATCCTCTTTGTCCGAAACATCAGACTCCATAAAACAAACGGTTAGAAAAAGTACGAGGAGGGACCTTTTCACAGCCAGCAATGATGAAAGCACAACATCAGGATTCAAAAAATCCAAAAAAGAAGAATGATCGGCTGTTAATGAACTATGTACGTGATGGACTATTCCTTCAAGACATGTATTTCTATAAGTATTTGTAACAAGTACTAGGTACCGACCGTCAAACCAAAACTATATTATGAAGTCGTCATATCGACCTATATTTTGTACATGGCATCTATAGCCATGGCTTTAGTACTAATTAACTACTGCCTTTGCATTTTGCTACAAGTATTAATTCTGTTACCAATTATATGTTTAGTATACCATAGATTGCAACGATATAAACACTTATGCATATCAGAAATAATACTATCAACATTTACCATAAAAAAATTTTTGCATAATCTTAAACATAAACTTCAAGTTATATTAACAACCACCAAATTTCATACATCCCAGTTATCATTCGCAAAAAAAAAAAAAAAAAAAAAAAAAAAAAAAAAAAAAAAAAAAACATGTTCCATGATAACACATCAACATAAACTGATAATTCCAAAAGCAGCCCTGACCACCAAACATACTTCTAATAAAAACACAAGACATAACCAAAATATACCACAGCAAGTGCCCAGCCCATCATTCGAAAAAGTAAAGATTCAACTTCTTTTCTTCTCTTCCTTTGCGTGCCAGATCCATGGTCTTGATCAATCCAGCAAGCACCTTCCTCTCCCTCTTCAGTGTCTCCTTCAAACGGTCCAACCCAATATCACCGTGCTCATGCATCGGTAAAAAACACTCCCCTTCCTCTACCAAATCCTCTAACCATTTGACCTTTGCAGCAAGATGATCACGCTGCTCACCAAGCACCTTCAGCAATTGATCATTTTCGGTGTCATCTTGAGCAAATGCCACATGCAAGCAATCCTCTACTTCGTTTGAACCGGCAGCAAACTTAAGCCTTTGGAAGTTAGGAGTACGCGCAAGTGCGTAGGCAGAAGTTCTTGGTACTGAAGCCATAACAAAAGCAGTTAATTACAGAAATGGAGATTGGTGGAAATTGAATTGGAGAAGCTAGGGTTCCGTTTGATAGAAAAGGGGGAGAACAACCTTTTATTACCCACGCCTAAATATTGACCGGCACATCACCTTATTTGACCGACACATGCCTTATACAAAAAAAAAAAAAAATACAACACAAAAATAAAAAAAGATAAAGAAAACAACAAATGTAAATAATGTAAAAGATTACATTTAAAAAAATTAAAAGAATTTACCTACTAAAAACATTTATACATTTAAAAAAACACATAAGCATTTAACCAAAAAAAAAAAAAAAAAAAAAAAAAAAGTTAGCTATTTGATTGAAACTAAAACGGATAAACTAAACGGATAAAACAAATTTTCGTGCTTAAATATTTGATAAAAACTAAAACGTCATGGTTAAAAAAAACTAAATTCTTAAATACATATAAAAAAAAACGCAAATTTTCTTTCAATAAAATTTTATTTTTTTAGACGATAAAAAACTTTGCCTATAAATGAATAAAAGAATTTCCCTACTAAAAATATTTATACATTTAAAACGTCAACGCAGTTAAAGATCTTATTTTTTTAAACGATAAAAAACTTTGCCTATAAATACACTCGCCCGCAACGCGGCGACCAGCGCCATTCTCGTTTATATTAATCTCCAAACACTTTGTACAAACTTATAAGATAGAGTCACTGCTTTTTTGGACAAGCCCAAAAGAAACATAATGCACAAGAAACTAATACATCCGATATGTGGCAACACTATATAACATCTCTGATAAAATTAACAAAACAAACTGATGGCCAACAAACCATTTCCTGCAGTGCTCCAAACTTTCTTCCAACACATTCTGACCTCAATTTACCTTTTTAAAGACATGCACCATGAACCATCTAGCTACATTTATCTTTTTCTCCCTATAAGAACCACTCAACCTTCAACCACAGTTGCTGAAACAGGGAGAAAAAAGGCATCACTAGGCACCCATGACCCATCCATGGAGGGGCTCTTCCAAGCAATCTACATTTCCTTCTCTATGAAAGGCTTCAATTGCTTAGAAACACTCACCCTCCATGATGACCAACCTATCCTCTTGTGGGAATGTAAAGTATGAACCATGAAGTGTCATCTTCCAAGCAATTTGCATTTTCTCTCTCTTTTCTGCGATCTACAGGTGACCTTTTAGACACAATAAGGCAACTGACATTTTTCATATATATAAAATAATAAAATGAATGGGGTATTTATAAAAGGTAAAGAGTTTAAATTTTAAAAAGTTAAAAAAAAATTGTCTTTCTAATAAAATAAAACAAAGAGCAAAATTTTTTCAAATTAAACCAACTTGTGACCAAGGTCGAGTAGTCGACTGATTTCCATGCCGGTCCTCAGCGACCGATTAAGATACAACAAGGACGACCGACGCCGACCCTCATAGACCGAGTGGTCGACCCCCTTATTGTGCCTAGCTTAATGGCGACTTTTGGTTGAGTTAGTCTAGCCCAAGAGCCACGTCCCCCTTCGGCGACCCCACCGAACATGCCTCTTAATTTTTGCTTGGTTGGGTCGCTTAGCGCTAGGGGTGTAAACGAGCCGAGTCGAGCCGAGTACTGCCAAGCTCGAGCTCGACTCGATTAGTAAAACACTAAAACTCGAGCTCGAAACTCGACTCGAGCTCGTTCAAGCTTTGGATTTCAAGCTCGAGCTCGGCTCGTCATCTCAAACTCAAGCTCGAAACTCGACTCGAGCTCGATTGTTGCCACATTTAATCTCGAACTCGATGAAAAATAAGCTCGACTCGACTCGATTTTATGACAATTACGTAAATACATGTATATAAAAGGGTAAAAGTGTAATATCATTGAAGCTCGATAAGGGCTCGCGAGCCTCACGAGCTGAGTATATTCGAGCTCGAACTCGACTCGAAAGTGTACTCGAGTAGCTCGAGCTCGAGCTCGACTCGTTTATATCGAGTCGATTTCGAGTAGTTTACGAGTCGATCTCGAATAGCTCGCGAGCTGTCTCGGCTCGTTTACACCCCTACTCAGCGCCTCAGGCGACCTTAAGTTTGCATATTATTTGTGTGTGTGAGTGTTTTTTATTATTTTTTTTTTAATTTTTTTTTTGCGCAGTATGTTTTTATTGTGACCTGGGTCACCTTACTATAGGTATTTAGTCATGAATTTGATTTTAGAGAGAGAAGCTGATGTGACATGGTTATTTGGTCACCCATATAGAGTCACCATTACGACTAGTCTTACTATGCATGTTTTGGAACAAGTTTGACACGGTCGAAATTTTGCTTTGATCACACGCAATGGTTGTGATGAGCTTGTAGTAACATTTCTCATGTCCGTGGTCGCTCGTGGTTACCATTGTAGCTCTCTGGTAGCCTAAACCACAAGCAAACTAACTAATATTTTCAAGGTAAAAAGTTGCAACACACTAATTAGAGAATAAGCTTATGTGCAGCTCTTATCAAAATAGTAATAGTCACCGCTCAGCTATCAGAGGATATTAAAAAGTTTATTTATTATCACTAAATTAATCATGTTTGTTATCTATAGCTTTTAATGCAGTCACATATACATTATAAAGTAAAATTTATAAATAGTCCAAAAGTAAAAGGAAATTTACTTTCAATCAAATTGAAAAACAAATTTCATAAAATACATCAGTGCGACTGTCCGATTGTGTAACTCTATTAATATTTTAATATGTATCATTTTCTTCTTCTTTTTTTTTTTTTTTGAAAAGTACAAGTGGTTGATGGAATTTTCTTTTTTTGCAAATTGACGGCTATTTGTTTTCGTGCAACCAAATTTTGTATTTTTTTAAAAGAACAAATCTTTTAATTTCGTTTTTTGCTTTTAGAAAAAGACAAAATTTGATTGCATAAAAGTACAATAATCATCAATAACACAAAAAGTACAATGTATAATCAATTTAGAGGTACCTTACACCATTCAACTACCAATTGTGCTTTATTATTTAAAAATGACATGTGTCTAGAATTTAATAGAGTCGCACAGCAGGTCAGTCGCACTAATCTATTTTAGAATTTTACAGCGTTGCAAATAAAGGGTCTACAAGGCCGATTAATCACCGCCTAAGCGATACTGGGCCACCAACATTTATGATTTGTGTAAATTGGTCAACCATGGTCAATGGAAGTCAACGATTGTCAAACTTGCCTGAAACTTGTAAATCTTGTTGAAAATACTCAAAAATTGCTGTAAACTAGTTTTAATACTTATAGTTGTTGTATATATCTATTACAAAATTTTTTTCAAGAAAAATCTTGTTGGAAAATTCAAAACTTGTCAAAAATGCCAATTAGATTAATCACCGATTAATCCCGCCTAACCGATTACAAGCTACAAGAAAGTCGACCGCCTGACTATCGATTTTTTGGCTTTGAAAATTATTTTATTTTAGTAGAAATTTATGCATATAGCATGTTGTAACATTGTGGCGTGTGAATAAAAAGAAAAAGATTTAAGTATCAACCCGAGAAATGATAGAGCCACAAAAGAATTTTCACAAAAACTTTTACAAAATAAGGTGCAATTTCATGATTAGTGCATTTTTTATATTTTTTCTCTCTTCTCCCTAATTAAACAAATGACACCTGATTTTGTAAAAAAATTTGTGAAATTTCTTTTGTGATTCTATTATTTCTCGTATCAACCCTTTAAAATATACCACAAAATTACATGTAGCTCCTATAATAATAATATAATATGGACGTTAGGTATGATACAATCAAATGGCATACTGCCATGTGCAACCCATCAATAAGGTGGTAGGTGCCAAACTACATGGGTTGACTATAAATCCAAAAAGCTATAAACCCAAAACTCGATGATACAATGTAACTGTGTAAGTTACGTAGCATTAAATATTCTTTGTTCCTAAATTTATGGATGTAGGACTACAAATGAGATACAACCAGGGCCAGGTGAAATATAATGTTTAAAAGAGGTGCCATCTTAATAAATTTATTTTGTGAAAACCAGTTAAAAATCAATCCCACATAGGTTAAAGAAACAAACTGTTGCTACCTTTTATACTATGGTGTACGCAGACCATTTGAGTTTAGGTTAGTATTATGTCTTATAGATGTGATAACTCTGTCATAAACAATAAAACACTAGCTTAGGGTTGAGTTATACCGTGCTCGAAGATTAATACATATTTCTAACTTTTTGTCGTGGCCAATTGGAGGTAGATTTGTGTTCATGTATGCAATGAGGAAGGTTAAGTTCACTCTTCGATTTGGAAGTAAGTAGCTAAGATGTAGTTCTGCAAGTAGATTCTGGTTGCAAAGTAACACATCAGAAAAATACAGGGTCGATGAGACGTTTTGCTTCTTTGCCATCAGTCTATCACACATAGGAGATGACACTAATGTAAGAGGAACAATGTGAAATATTGTTACCCTGTGCTTAGCAACAATCTCCTCGCAGGCTCGCAGCACCAAAAAGCTCCTGGTAGCTAGAACTGAAAAGGACCCTTATATATGCATCGTTGAAAAGGTATTATATCAGATTAATAGTTCCTGATTTCGTAAGTCAGTAGAAGCAATACCCTCAACAAACATACACAAAAATCGTGACCCAAAAAGTCGCCTAAGTAAATTTTGAGTGTGTAAAAGCATATACACTTGTATAGGACCCAAAAAGTCTCGCCGGATGGCATCAAGATACAAAACCAGGTCCCAAAATCTTTGTTAAATTGCATCAATGAGAAAAGTAATTTGGACTGAAAACATGCATAAAAACCATTTTGGATACAAAATCATATGGGTACTAGTATTTTAGAAGCAAGTGTCATGTGCAACCCATTAATAAGGTGGTAGGTACCAAATAATGTAATTTGAGGTTGACTGCAAGTCCACATATAGTTAGGTACCTGTAATCTTTTTTCTTATAGAAAGGCAATCGATATTTAGCAAAAACTTCAAAAATTGATGTTTACGTCTTGTATTATTATATGTGTGAGTAGCTAGTAGTGAGATTTGAGAATATCAGTAATAGCTTTATTAAATGTCGAAATGAAAACACTCGTCTTTGTTTAGCATACTCGAGTGGAGTACATCATTTCTCTATAATGTGATACCCTTTTGTCGGTTATTTTATCTAATTAATAGACAAAGGCTCATTTTGTTACCTCCAAAATCATGTGTATGGTACAGATATGGATTTATATGTCAATCAATACAGATATCTGTTCATTTATGAAATTAATATTCACTTACAGTGTGTTGCGATTGTTAGGCAATTCATGGTAACTTTTAGGCAATTTCTCAAAAAACAATGGATATTTGCTAAATGAGCCAATATGATGATTTGAAAAGTCAAAATTGACAAAATGATTCATTCTCGTTTACTTTAGTCTTTTCTCGTGACAAAGAGAACGCTCCTTGGCAGCTGCTAAAGCATCCTTGATTTCTCGTTCTGATGGTCACATTTTTTTCTTAATATCACAACATTCCTTGACAAAAGTATGCGGTCAATCATCTCCTTTTTCGATCTTTACGCCAACAATGATTTCAAATATGCCAATGTCACCAAGAAACCCCCCTTTAGTATTGTACATCTGTAATGTTATATATGCTTTGCTGAGAGGAGGCAATTTCAACACTTAAGTTAACGGGTCAAAATGATTAAGTGATAAACTCTAAATTTTTGGTTATACGGGACTTCTCAAATGGGCCGAACGGGTTAGAAGAAAAAGAAACGAGCCTCTATCGGTCTAACAGTTCTGAAAATCATCATCACCATAAGTTCTGAAGATTCTGAAACATATTCCTTTGAAAGTATAACATAGGTTAAGGGGAATATTGTTATTTATGAGAGAATATTGCAGTCAACATTTAATAACTAAAAGATTCTGTAATAATGCATAAAGGGCCAGACAAAACATTCACATGATTTTAAATTCCAAAAGAAAAGAACATTCAAACAGAATCAATTCATCCATATGTAAAGCCGATCAAAAAAATGGACCATCGCAACGGAGTAGTAGTAGTGATGGTACCCTTCGTAGCACACGGCCATCTTAACCAACTCATCCATCTCTCCAACCTCGTATCGGCCCACAACATCCCTGTCCACTTCATTAGCACAGCAACCATACTCCATCAAGCCCGGACTCGTGTCCATTCACTTGCCACTAATCACATCAACTTCCATGAGTTCTCAACTCCACCTTTCAGGTCCCCTCCGCCAGACCCATCCATCGCGTTTCCATCACATCTCCAATCCTCGTTTGATTCCACGCTACATCTTCGCCAACCTGTTGCAGAACTAGTCCTTTCTTTATCGAAAAAAGCTGCTAGAGTAGTTGTCATCCATGACACGCTCATGTCTTATGTTGTTCAAGATGCTGTAGTGATAGGAAATGTTGAGACTTATAACTTTCGTCCGTTGTCCGCTTTTTATTACTTTTGGGATTTCTGGGAGAAGCTAGGGAGGCCGTTTGAGGTTGATGAGACAGTATATAAGAAACTTCCTTCTCAAGATGGTATTGCTACTCCCGAGTTTAAGGCATTTGTACGGTTACAATTTCCGCATATGAATAACGTTGTTGGGGATTTATTAGATTCGTCGAGAGTTATTGAGGGAGAATACATAGAGTATCTAGAGAGGGAAGAGATTTCTGGTAAGAAGAAGATATGGGCTATTGGACCGTTTAACCCGGTCCAGGCTGAAAGTGATGAGACAGTTTTGGAAAACCGCCATAGATGCTTGCAATGGCTTGACAAGCAATCAGCGAATTCTGTTATTTATGTGTCTTTTGGGACGACGACGACCTTTAGCAAAGATCAAATTAGGGAGTTGGCTATTGGGTTAGAGAAAAGTGAAAAAAGGTTTATCTGGGTGGTTCGAGCTGCGGATGTAGGTGATGTGGTCAGGTTTGAGGATGGGTCAGTTGAGTTGCCTGACGGGTTTGAAGAGAGAGTTAAAGGAAGGGGATTGGTTGAGCGAGGATGGGCACCACAATTGGAGATTTTGGGTCATTTTGCGACGGGTGGATTTATGACTCATTGTGGATGGAATTCGTGTATGGAGAGTATATCGATGGGAGTGCCAATGGCCACATGGCCAATGCACTCTGATCAGCCAAGAAATGCGGTTTTGATCACAGAAGTTCTTGGAATTGGTGTAGCTGTGAAGGATTGGGAACATAGGGATGAGCTGGTGAGGGATGTGGTGGTGAAAGAGGCTGTTGTAAAGCTTATGAGTTCGAAGGAAGGTGAGGAGATGCGTAAATCAGCAGCCAAGTTAGGTGATAACATCAAGAAATCAATGATGGAAGGTGGAGAAAGCAGTTTAGAGATGGATTCGTTTATATCCTATATAAACAGATAAATGTAACTCCATACAATCGTGTTTTTGCAAACGTTCTCTTACCAGTTACCACCAATTGATAGTTAAGTTATAATATGCCAGCACAAACATTGAGCGGTTACTCATTAGTTTTATTTCCATCTGTTGTTGCAAAAAAGAAGTGTACAATTTGGTTTGGACTTTGGAGATACAATTATGAATCTGATTTAAATCCAATTTAGCTTTTCTCGTATCAGTCTCTCTGTATGTGTGTATTTTTATAAGATTCACATTTCAGTTTTGAGTTTATGAGGTATGAGTAGCCAATTATAATTGAAGATAAGGAATTGTTTATCGTCAGTGGCAAATACTGAAAGACGTATAACACCACGGATGAACGATTGTGGGTTGATGATGTCAGTTGTCAATTTGTCATACAGGTGCCATCATCATCATTGATCATTATATTATCTTTACAAAAAATGGCCAAATGCTTAAATGGATATGGCTTAATGGGTGCTACATAGTGATCACTGACGAAAGCTGAATAACATCAAGTGATCACTGATGGTGCTATTCTCTGCTGATATTGTGATTCAACTTTCTCTATTAATTTGTGAGGGTTTGTTTTAGCGCTAGCGCATGCCGAGGCCTTTAATCTTGACACTACTGACAGGTATAACCACAGCTACAACGAACTAAGTTACACGTCATGTCATATTCATTTATACGACATCTATTGCAGCTTCATTTATCGCAAATTTATGGTCTGTGACCCATGGGAATATTTATCTTTTATCCATCCACTTCTAATTTGGTTCGTGTCTAATCATTTTGAACTGCAGATCCTTTCTTTTGTGCTTAAGGTTTTGGATAAATGTTTATGTAGCCAAGGCTGTCAACCATGGCTATCGAACAGGAAACCTATGTTTTTTGTGATGCCACCAACCATAGACTTAACAGCTACTCCATTTCCTGTAGAGGGAGCGTTTGGTTTAAGGGTTTGAAGTAAGGGAACGACTTTCTTTCCCAATACATAATGTTTGGTTAGTGGGTTTAATACTAAAAAATGAGTATCAAAACCACAAACATGGTATCTTCTAAACCCATCAAGCATGGCGGGTTTCAAAACCCATTCACATTCCTATTACCATAGTGATTCCCTTTAACAACCAAACACCCCCTCACTATCTTGAGTTGAGATAACAACAGTAGAATGAATAGGCAAATATACATACATGTGCTGATGTGCATAAAAATATTGATTTTTTTTTTTTATTATTTTATTTTTTTTAATTACGGATAACAGTTACGTACTCTCTATATGATTGTTTATGGATTCCTTACTGCTTCTGGTCAATAGGAGATCAAATATGGGGAACCATTGGTACTAAAAGAAGTAGTAAGATTACTCCAATACCGCCTAGCCACATTATCTGATTATGAAGTTTCAAGTCCCCATAAATACTTTGCCATAAAAATTTATAACAATGGGATTACTTACAATGGCGTTTTGATGCTAGTGCATGCCTGCGATGGAAAGTATTGTGGGTGTACCCAGGCTACTCGAGCACATCGTGAACTTCCCTTGATGAGTTGTAAATTTGTGTTCTTCCATATGAACTTGTTCTTACTGAATTTACCATACACATACACCTATAACTTAGAAGGGTCTAACACAATATTCCAACTATAAATGTATCAAGTTCAACCGAAATATAACTAAATTGATGCTACAAACTATGTAGTGAATGACAAACTTGGTTTGACCTTTCAAGCTAGTTGGATGAGCCATCGAATACTAACCTAGCCAAACAGTCCAAGTTGTTTTGTTTCGACCATTTTTTTACATTCGATCAACCATGAAGACTTCTAGTTATGGATCTAAAAGGATGAGGCTTTCATTTCGTTTTTTTACAAAAATGTATGTGACATAACCGACGTATCACCGTGAACGTTTCCGACCCGCCCTAAACACCCCGAATGTGTATCTAATAGTCAAGTGACTTACCACTAGTTTTGAATGTGATTTTTTATTAATGTTTGTAAAAATTAAGAGTCCGAAAATTAGTTAGAATATAATAGATTGACAATGTTAAGCGTATAACAATGGATAGTTTAGTAGTTAACGAATGCCCATTACCTATATGAGAAGTGAATATTGAGTATCGTGGGGTTGGCAATGCAACTGGAGAGACTTCTTGGTTGCGAAATCTTGTGAGCTTCATTCCCCGATGTTGCTGCTACACTTGTCTACCGTCAACATCAACACACGAAACATATAAAGATAAACATTCACTTTATTCGAGATCAGGTTGTTTCAGGTCATGCTCTTGTTGTTTGGATGTCCCTTCACGCTATCAATATGTTGATATCTTCACCAAGAAATTGTCATATGTGTTATTTGACGAGTTTCGCGCCAATTTAACCGTTCGTCCTTCTCCCGCTTCAACAGAGTTGTTAGCTGGTTATTATATTGAGAGGATTTGTTTGAGGCTTAGCCCATATGGTAACTATCATGCATTATATTGTCACTTGAACGATCATTTATGTAATTGAATTTTTACTCAATTGTTTCAAACCGATTAAACCCAAGAGGCAGCCTAATGGATAGTGAATACCCATAAAAGGAAGTTCAAATTTTAGCCACAAATATAGTAATATACTATAGATTAGAAAAACACATCCATCTAGAGTTGAGATCCCTAAAGAACCATCATTTGTCATAGAACCATTCAACCAATCCCAACCATCCAATCAAATTTGATCTAAAGGCTGAGATCAAATCATGTATTTACACTTCAAGGGCAAAAAGGACAATTAAAAAAAAAAAAAAAAAAAAAAAAAAAAAAAAAAAAAGGGCGTAACCTTCATTTTCCCCCAAAAAATTTAGGGGAAAAAACACACAGACAAAACCCTCTCAATCCACCACTGATAACCACCTTCAATCCGCCGTCACCACCTTCAATCCGCTGTCACCACCATCAATACGCCGTCATCACCGTCAATACACCGTCATCAAATGGATAGTAATCAGTTAAGCGAAACAAATTTAGTTGATGTTCAAGTTGCGGTTGCTGAAAATTCAGATGAGATTATGGAGGCTGAGCTTTTGGAAGAAAATACATCTATTATTAAAGGTAAATCACATATGATTCAGCTTATTTTGTTACTTATTTTGTTGCTTATTTAGATTTTTAAGTTTTTAAGGTAAATCACATTTGATTCAATTAGTTTTTAGGGGTTTAAGGTAAAACACATGTTATTCAGCTTATTTAGATTTTTAGGGTTTTAAGTTAATGAAAATCACATGTGATTCACAATATTTTTTTAACAAAATCACATGTGATTCTGTAAAACAGAATCTGTGATGACACCAAGACCAACTTTATACGCACATAAAGAAACTCCTGGAGGATGAGTGTATTGGGAACCCGTTGTTGATGATATTTATCTACCTGTTGAGGGGAAAAAGTTTAAGACGATAGAGGAAATTGTTGAAATGTACAACAAATATGCTGAAATAGCAGGCTTTGAAGTTAAAAAATCAGCACAAAAAAATACAAGAAGTGGTTGGTAAAAAGTAAGTACATTATGTGTAATAAGGAAGGACTTCCCAAAAACGTAAATATAAACACATTGGATCTAGAAAAGAGTGATAAAAAAGTCAGAAATACAAGACAACGGATAACAGGTTGTATGGCGCGAATATTCATCACTTTGAAGTAGCTAAATTCATTGCTAAGCACAATCATTTAATGATTCCGAAAGAGTATAAGCATCTAACAAAGAAACAAAGGAGGATGACTCGAGGGGAAAAAATGTTCGTTGTCAAAGCTTCAACTTTCAAACTTGGTGCAACAAAGGCACACCATATATACTCTAGCATGAAAGGTGGTACTTAATATGTTCATGGCACAACTTCTGATTTTAAGAATCAACTAAGGGATATAAATGCATTCATAGGTGAAAGCGACGCACAAATGCTATTAGACAAAATGGAAAACCGACAAAAGTATGTGCCGAAATTTACATTTCATTATAATGTTGAAAATAGTGAGTTGGTTGCCATATTTTGGGCGGACGAAGTTGCCAAATGCAACTACAAAGAGTTTGGAGATATAGTGTCATTTGATGCCACATTCAGAACTAACAAGTAAGTCTGTTTTCAAGTTTTCAAATCTGTTATACCTTTATTAAAATTTAACACATTCATGAATCACATGTGATTCTCCAAAAATCACATGTGATTCTATGAAAATCACATGTGATTCTTTTTGAGATTTTTCTGTGAAACTTGTGATATTTAGGTACGACATGGTGTTTGTTCCATTCACCGGTATAAATAATCACAGAAAGTGTGTGACACTAGGTGCTGGAATGCTTCTAAAAGAAGATGAAGAAGCTTACACATGGCTACTAAAATCATTCATGAGTACACATGAAAAACAACCAAAAATGATAGTAACGGATCAAGATGGAATATCACCAGAAACCTCTTCATCATCAGAACTTTCTTCATCCTCTTCCTCTTGTTTCGACGACTTTTGCTTCGACACTAGCTTTGCTTCGACGATATTTGATTTAGTTTGCCTTGGTTTGACAAGAACCTTTTGGTTGGAAGGAGCGTTTGGTTTGGTTTGTTTTGGTTTGGTTTCATTCGCTAATTTTTCTTTTGCTAAGCGTTCCTTTGCAGCCGCGAGATTAAGCTTCAAAGTATGCTTTGGTTTGATGGGAGGGTTTGCTTTGACGGGAGGGTTTGGTTTGACGGGAAGGTTTGGTTTGACGGGAAGGGTTGCTTTGACGGGAGGGTTTGCTTTTTCCTTTGATTTTGCTATTTCATTTGCTTTTTCCTTTCCTTTGGCTTTTACAACAGATTTTTGACGGCCAGATGTCTTTTTAACAGTTTCACCTGCAATAAATTATAAAATGGATTAGTAAGCCTAGCTGTATAAAAAACAATCACATGTGATTATACGAAAATCACATGTGATTATCTAAAAAACCATTACAGCAACTTGTTCGAAGCATAACTTGTTCGAAGCATACAGCAGAACAACATCTTAAGCATAAACCCATTAAATACGTATCCAAATCCTTTAAGATTGTTGAACAATAAATTTGTCTGATCTAAAATTTGAGTTCTTAGCAATACTTAACGTTTGACACTTTCAAATTAAAAACATGACTTGTGCATCGCACGGAGCAAAATGCCTAGTTAGCTAATATACTAAAGTGACAACAGATTAAATGTGTTTCAGATTTTATTCAACTTAAACTGCATGATACATGTTAAGTTAAACATGTACAATTTAGTTCCGTTTCTAGAAGTTTAACTTGTATAAGAAACTTAACTAAAACACGGACACATAACACTATGTTTAACAACTACATGGCCGAGACCCTAGTGGTCTCGGATCACTCTATCTCGGCAGCCAATGCACAACAAACAATATCCACATCAAGAACAATAGCACTCGACAATAACCACAACTACAACACCCCATTGCCGAGAGCCTAATGGTCTCGGCTCACCCTCGTCACTACAACAAACCAAACGGACCTTGCGTCCCTTTTCTCAGCTACAACACCATCAACAACTACCACAAATCCACCATTCAAGACCCAAATCCACCATTCAAATCCTAGTTCACGGCTATATCTAATATGAATCATATTTGATTTTCATCAAAACATAACTCCCTGTCTAAGAATAACACATAACAGTATCATCTAGATCTAAGCAACAGTATCATCTATTCAATATATATATATATATATATATATATATATATATATATATATATATATATATATATATATATATATATATATATATATATATATATAATTAGGGGAAAAAATTGAACCTTCAACAGTATAGAGAGCACGAGCAGATGATGATTCAACCTTCGATTTATGCTTATCCATTGATATTTCATCTTGAAGATCCGCCATTCATAGAAATTAGGGTTTTGAAATGGAGAAGATGAGTGTGAGAGAATGAGAGCGTGAAGTAACTGTTGTGAGCGTTGTGTATGAGTATGTGAGTGTGTGAGTGAAATTCATGGAAGGTAAATGACCACGTTACCCCTTCAATAATTGAGAAAAGAAAAAAAGAAAAAAAAGGCTGATTTAACTCAACCGTAGATGGTAATTAAAATGGATGGATGAGATGATATATCCGGATCTATGACAAAATTCGGATCTATACCGAACTTTTGTCCATCCATCTAAACATACACAAACATATAATCAAGTATGACATTACCAAATAGAGGGTTTGTGTTTCAATGTATCTCATGGTATATGAGAAGCTTTCTAAATAGATTATTGCTTGTTCAAATCCAGCTTAAAACATATGAGATATATTTAATGTATGTAACACTTAGACTAGTCGTAATGGCGACCCAACCAAGGATTGGTCTAGCCAAAGAGACTCATCCCCCCCCCTACCGCGACCTTTGCGAACGCGACATCCTTTTTTTGCTTGATTCGATCAGCCGACGATCTTTGGAAATGCAAGTGTTAGTGCGTGAATTTTAATTAATTTTTGTGAGGTATGTTTTTTGTCGTGACTGGGATCGCCTTGTTACGAGTATTTAGACATGTGTTTTGTCTTAACGAGAGAAGTTGAAATGATATTGTAATAAGATTACCTATATAGTCACCGTTACTTTCAAAAAATAATGAATTATTATAAGTTTATTTAAAACGGGATTAAAACGCTGCCGTTTCCTCCTGTAGCTACACTGTAGCAATCTTCCCGCCAAAAAAGTGCAGGCTCCCGGAGCCCAAGTTTCCCAGCCCACCTTGGCCCAGCGATGGTCCGATACATAGTTAAGGATAAGTTGGATAAGATACCAGTGAACCACACAATCCTAAATCTCACACACACACGCAATCAAAGCTGATAATCTTATGGCGCATGCTAGGGATTGATTTTTTGGTTGAGGTTTTCTTTTTTGATTTTTTAGGTTTTCATAACATTCAAAGCCTCACAAGTTTGGCGGCGATGGTGTTGGGTGCTATCCCTATTGAGTTGATTCCGTTTTGTCGTTGTTGGATATTTGGTAACGGAGTGTTTGCCGTCGGCGTTTGGTGTCCTAAATCTGCAAACCCACTTCCAATACGAGGTAAGTAAGGAATTTTGATTTCTGGGTTTTGGTTCTGGGGTTTTTTTTTCCGCATGATTTGTGGAATGGGTTTATGATATTTTGGTGTTTTTTTTGTTATAATACTATGAAATATTTGTGATTCTCATTTTTCTAATGTTTTTATTGCTTATTTCTTATATTTTTATTGTGTTATAATTTTGTTGTTAGAAATTGTTGTTAAAAAAATGGTGAATTAAGATTTTTGTGTGAGTAGTCTTGATGATGTTTAGGATTGCTTATCAGTACTGCATAATAAGTACATAATAAGCAGTTGCTCAAAGGTAGATAGATGGATACATAGTTTTTTGGCATTGGTTATTAATTATACTTATGCTTATTGCTTTTAGTTAACATGTACCGTTCTGCAAATATCTAGGATGACTTATCAAACTGCTTATACAATCATTTCTATTTAGAATAAGCAGTTGTTTAAATGTGGATAGATAGATAAGCATTTTCAATAGTGAAGTGTTGATGATTGCGGCAATATTTCAGATTATGCATTGCTTTTAGTTAACACTTAAGGTTTTTGTTTAAAAGTGGATAGATAGATAAGCATTTTCAAAAGTGTTGATGATTGAGACATATCCGAGACGTCTTATAGTGTTTTTTGTTTTTCACAGATTGACGTTCCCCCGTCTTAATCTAATAACATAATTGAAAAAAGACCGGATTTTAAAGACAAGTTGTTTGCCATGTGCTCGGGTGCATCCGAGCAAGGGTGAAATCATTTGCATCAACCATGTGTGCCCAGTTACACACTTGGACTGATTTGCAGCCATGGCGGGGCAAAGTATTGGATTCGCAGCCATGGTGACATGAAAATGATGGTAATGTTGATGGTCAGTGGTTGTGATGAATATGACCAAGATCAATTAAAGTTGTGATCGTCCGTGTGTTGGAGGGGCAAATTATTAGATTTGCAGCCATGGTGGATGTATTCGCTTTCTTCGATTGTCAACCTGTCTGACCCTCATAGACGCATTTATCTATGGCAGGGCAAGCTTGCTACACTTGCAGCCATGGCGACATGAAAATGATAGTAATGTTCATTGTAAGGGGCTGCGATGAATATGACCAAGATCGATTAAAACTGTGATCGTTCGTGTCTTGGCGGGGCAAACCATCAGGTTTGCAGCCATTGAGGATGTATCACTTTTTGAGATTACTAGTCAATCTGAGCCTCATATTATGAAGTTAAATTAATGACACATTTACAATTATATGGGCAGTCCACAATATATTAAGGTTTCATCGTGTGTGTTTCAGTGGGTGTGTGATCATGGGATGTGGGCTGTGATCTGGGAGTGAGTTCAGTTAATGTGGTTATGGTGAGCATTATTTTTACTCTCTGTGTTTGCACTTGATGTATATGGTTCACCATAGAAGGTTAGTTGCGGGTGGATAGGTTTCTAAGAGTTCATTTACTGGCTAGCGTGTTGTTGGTGGTCTTTCACTTTCTTCCAGTTACGTTGCAGGTGCACACGATCTTCGGCCTGGAAGTAGCACTTCTTTCATTCCTATTGTCAATGAAGGTTAGTTGTTATATGTCCATAAACAGGTCATTCATGCTATTGGTTTCTGTGTCTAGGTTCTTTAGGTCGCTTGACTTTGGTCTCTTCTTTTTTCAGAAACGGTTATCAATTCTGATGCTCATTGCGGGTCTGGTGAATTCAAAAAAATAATTACTATTCTTCGCGTCAAAATGGGGCGGGGGGGGGGGGGGGGCTGGGTTGACTTGGTATCATATTTGTAACACCGATTTCGTGTTTCCTGAAACTTATTAAATAAGCATACACATGAGGAGTATGGAACAACCGTTGGCGTGCCCAACTACATTTAGATTCCTGGAGAGAATGGTAAACGCAGTGAATCAGTTACGAGGACATCACCACATGATAAGGACACGTAAGTTGGTATGGTTATGCAACAAACATGGACAATTGAAATCCAGATTGACTTATGCTAAAGTTTGTAGTTAAGAACTTCATTATGTTTATTTGCATTTGCAAGATCCTTAGCTTAATTTATACATCTTTTGCTCTTTTTTAGGTGATCATCGGATCAACAGTTTCAAGTGATGTTGTACTTCTGAAATCCAAAAATGTCTTCGATATCTCAGTCTCCAGTTACGATATCAGGGAATCTCTCATCTGGAACCTCATCAGCTTTTTGACTCTCAGGTAACCGTTTATTACCGGCAAGTATTATTTCCAGTTGAAAGAAGGAAAATTGCTTCTACTGATAACCTTGGTATCCAATATCTAACAACTTGCATAAGAATATCTGTACTGTTATTTGTTGCTACTAACTTTATTGCCTTACTTTTTTGTAACTAATTCTTTAATTTACAGTAAAATGGCAGCAACCGGGAGGTCAAATCTGATATCCAAAGACACTGGGAAAATGTTAGTGTGGCAAGGAGAAGATATCAGTATTCATGGCCTAAAACCTAGGCATCATAGCAAGATAATTGAGGCCACTACATATTGAAATGGGTGACAAGAAATGAGTCACAACCTGAACGTACTGGATTTTGCAGCATGTTGTGTTACCGTTACTATGGCTATTGGTTCGCCAGGAGATAATGCCTATTGGAAGGTACATCGTGGTATGAGCCTCGGCTTTGGTATATACCTGATACGTGTATCTTCATATGTTGCAAGTGTTATCAATATGTCTACCTATGCCTGTGAGCCTCAACTTTGGAATATATATATCTATTTATTTTGTTATATATCTGACAGGTGAAGATGAGGCCTGCTTTGTTGCTGGAAGCAGATGGCTAGGGGTGGCTAATGGACTTTGCCAATGGTCATCGGAAGGTATTCACTCTATCTATGCCATGTTCAACTATATTGGTCACATAATGGATAGGGAGATGCACATTTTTTTATCGGTTAATTATGTAGGTTTTGGTTACCAATAAAGTGTGAAAATAATTATTTATAAGCTGCTTGCCATACGTTTTATGAACATGGTATCTGGAATTGAAATTTTCTAATGGCAAAACAATACACACATGTACTTCAGAATTTCGAGCGTGTAACCCTTTCTGGAAATGGATATTCTTCTTTACCATGTTAACCAGACTTACCGGAAGCTCAGAAACATTTGGCTGCTACGAAGGCAATAAAAAAACGCACTGATAACACTGAGGGAAATTCTTTAGCAGAGGTTCGGCTGAGAAACTACCTATGAATGAAACAGGTATTTGTAACAGCAATGTGGGTCTTTGCCATTTGCTTTCTAAGCCATCGGTTCAGATCGGTTCGATATCAGGAATTTTTGCGCCAATAAATGTTATCTGCAAAATTGCTTGACAATATAGGTTTCGTTCAAAATAGCCTTTTTGCCTTTTCCTTTTTTTGTGCTCTTGCATATCGGTTAGAATGTACTAATTCTCATGCTCTTGGTTGTTTTACAGCAGGTAGTCATACGGTGACAGAAACATCAAACAGCAGCGTTGCGACAGGGTAACAATAGTGGTAAATGGGCTTCTGCTGCCGTTGAAGGTAATTCGTTTTTTCAATAGTGGGAAAATGCTACAGGGTAGCAATAGTGATAAATGGGCTTCCGCTGCCGTTGAAGGTAATTCGTTTTTTCAATTTTTATGCTCTAAAATAGCTGTGTATGTTCAATGGCCGTTTATTTATGCCACGTTTACTTTTAGCTTGCTGTTATTACAAGTATATACAAACCATCACAGATACTTGCGTGCCGATTGTAGCTGTTCAAGGTAGGTTTGTTTGTAGACCTAGCAGCTATGAGCCTATGACATTGTTGCGCCACAAATATTTTATAACCTGATGCTTCTAAAGTCCCCTTAACCAAGGCTGCTGATACAAGTTTGATTCTTTTGAATAGATTTGCTTGCTTAATATTATTTAGTTGTGACTTGAACTAAATGTGGTGTAACTATATATTTGTATGTTGCAGAATACAAAAAAGGAACAAACGATAGCGCTGAAGCTTATGAAATTGCTGAGTTGCAAATGGAGATATCCGAGGGCAAGGCAAGTTTGAAATCACTTATATGCTTAATGATATGGCTGCAAAATGGGTGGGTCATATGGATCGAGTCACGGGTCAAACATGTTAAGGTCAAATGGATGATTCTACAGTTTTGTTATGCTGGATCATAGATGATTTTAAACTTATTGCAACATTTGATCCACTCACACACAAGGTTAGGTTTGTAAACCGTAATCAGGTTTAATGATGTATTATATAACTGATTATCATGAAAAAAAATAAGACACTGAATTTCTAATCCCGCTACATTCTTTGGCTTAGAATGTTCATATATTAGAACTATCAGATGTTATAATGAGAATATTTATGAGTTACAGGCCATGACCATAATAATATGCAATCCATGCTTATATAATTTAATTTTGTACATCAATATCGTACCTTAAAACATACATGGTTGTTAGTTAACATTTTTTACAGGAAAAACCAAAAAAGGCAGCAGTTTAGTTTGTAGATGTCCTGACTGAACCAGCAGTCAACAGAATGAATGAAGCATCGGAGGGCAAAACATAAGAGTATATTACAGCTACCTCAAAAAAAAATGATTGTTCTATACATGGTCCTTGGTGTGAAAACTTTGAATGTATTGAGGTCCTCTCGACTTCATATTACAACGTTCTTATTTATAGAAAACTATTTCGCCAAAAAAACAGGACCGCCCGCAACGCGGCAGATTATCGCCATTCTAGTGACATTTAAAGACAAAAACATAAAAGTACCACACCCAAAAATGTGCCCATAAATGGGCTTTTTTTTCCATGATTCCTGGGTCATAACTCATAAAGTCATATTCTAAAACTCCAAACTGGTCCAAAGTCCAAACTAAACAAAATGACATAAACTTAACACACTTTCAAGTTTCAAGTTCAACCATATAAAAATCCGTGGACCCCACCTGCCTATATAAATACCCCAACACCCCTCAGGCCCTCAACAAAAAACCCATTACCGTTTTTTAGGGTTTATTCCCCCCCTTCAAAAACTGGGCAAAAAACATAAAAACAATCCAAAAACCCTAAAATATCAACAATTACCAAATTCAACCATTAATAACTCAATTTTGCTTAATTGAACCCGTCATTAGTCTAAGAACCGATCAATTTCGTATTAGGTATACTTATTTGATTCACATTGTAACAATTTGGTGATGTTTATTGATTAATTTGACGTTTTTGATTATAAAAAGTGTTTATTTATGTTTTTTTGTGAAAATGTTAGGGTTAATTAATTTTGAATTGAATTGAATAATGTGTGGATTAATTTACGTGCTGTTATGTTAAAGTGCATTATATGAGGGATGCTGTTTTGTTAGTTGCGTGGATTAATGGTTTTGTTTCGGCTCGTGTTTGTTTTGTTTTGTTTTGTTTTTTAAACGCTTCTTTTCAAATGCTACTTGAAGTTTAAATTTTACATCATTTGACACTTTATAATCACCTATACAACTACCTTACCTAACACTTTTATTAAACATGCTCACAGTAGTAGCTGAACCAGAGGCTGAGCCAGAAATTTTTGGTCGAGGGGCACACTTTGATACATTTTAGAAACTACACTATTAATTGGTACTTGGAAGAGAGAGAGAGAGGGGGGGGGGGGGGGGGGGGGGGGGAATTATGAAAAAAGCCAAATATTTTCAAAAATTTACACTACAATTTTTTTCGCTAGGGGGCACCTGCCCCTTGTGCCCCCCTCCCCCCTTTATCTCCGCCCATGAGCTGAACGCCGCTACTGCTAACTGGTACGGCTAGCTTTACCAAAAACAGATCATTCGATATACTTTTTTTTTTTTTTTTTTTAAGCTTTTTACATGATGAAGTAAATAAATGTGCAAATTTCTGTATTGTATTGGAGGTGGTGAAAATGTGATGTGAGGAAACTATTTCTGCGTTTTGTTAATGATTATGACTTTTTCGTTAGGGTAGCTTATTTATTTTTAACCATGTCTTAATAGTTGTGCCGTAATACTTACTTTAATGTGGCATTAGATTTGTTAAACTGTTCTTTTTGGTTGTAGTTATAAAAATTATGGTTTTTACGTACTAGACTCAAGTTGGCATATGTTTTTAACTGTTAAACCGGAAGTCTGCTTTATGCTTATCTGTTTTGCGAGTCCTAGGATTTTCTATTGATTAAAGTAAGGATTCTGTGGCCTTTTTATGGAAATTGTAGCCTTGTAGGCTTGTAGCTGTGCTAGTGGAAATATTAAGTTCATCAACAGTTTATGATTCTTACTGAGTTACTGTATAATCTCAGGTGATTATGGTACAAGGGCTTAAACTTTAAAAATGTCCCTTGCGTAAGTTATGCTAAGTGTATTTTGTTGATTGTTGTTTAATTTTTTAATTATGATGAATATTGTTATCGTATTGGTTAGTAACGTGCGTCAACTGTATTATATGGTTCGAGATAGTTTGGTGGGGATATATTGTGTTCATAAGCAAAAGATACTCATATGCTCTTACTTATTAAAGAAATACTTGGTGAACTTGATAAAAGTAATAATTTTTTAATAGTTGGAGGTGATGAAAATGTGAAACTGTGATGTGAGAAAGCTAATTTTGAGTTGAAATGATTATGACTCTATTTTCTTAGGCTTACATTATATTTACGCGGCTATTTATTTTCTTGGGGTCACATTATATTGCATTTCACTTTGTTATAATAAACATACTATCAGTACTTCGATGTGGCATTAGTTTAAGTACTTCTGTGGTTTTGTTTCTTATTCTCTTCTTTCCAGTTGTAGTTATAAAAATTTAAACGCTTAAATGAGCATATTTTTTAAACTGCTAATCCGAAGCACGTGGTATGCTCATCTGTTTTCATGATTCTATGTATACTTGGATAGTTTAAGTAATGATTGTGTGATGCTTTTAGGAAGTTGTGGTAGTGCTAGTGGTATGTTATGGTCGTTAACGGGTATGATTCTTACTATTAAATTTCAGGTGATTATGCTATATCCGTGTGTATAAGATACTGAGTGATGGATCCCGAAAGCAAGAAGTTCGGAAAAGGTAACTTGCATTTTTCACACTTTGTTTAGTAAGCTTTTGTTTGAAGTTTTTGTAATCTTTTAGCGTGTATATAGTTAAGGCCCTGTGATTCGGTAGCTTATGTCTGCCACTCCTTTTTTTGTTCCCTAAATGTGATGCTCCCGTCTTGTGGTTTTTGAAAGCTTATCTGTTTTAGTTGGACTACAAAGGAGTATTAATCTAATAAACTCAATGTATATCTCGTAGAATATATTGCTGAATAAGGGAAATTTGATATTTATGAACAAACGTGGGGGCTATCTCAAGCTATTATTGATTTGATGGTGGAAATGGGTTAGTAAGTTTTTAAGAAGTTGGAATTGATATTTAAAGACCAGTACTGCTAGGTTGTCTGAGAGGCTTTTTTTTAAGAACTTCTTTCATAAAATCGCCAGCCTCTTCATTCATAACTGGTACTTTCTTCGTTTCTGGATGTTGCATGAAAAATATTACTCGTAGATACTACTCGTATCAAGTCCAATAGTCACACTTTCCCTTTTTGAAATGATTCTCCCAGCTAATCAACATGCTTAGATACAGCGTGCCATATATCTGATCATATCAGATCTTGCTAAGATTTTTTTGCAGAGTCTTTCTCATCTTAAATTTAATCTACGGAAGTTTTTAAATAATTGCTAACTAGTTCCCAAAAAAAAAAAAAAAGCATCTTCTTTCTATTTCTACAGATAACCTGTACTTGTGTTGTTTATAATGTAGGTCCAAAGGAACTTACGGGTGGTGTGGATCTGTTAAAACACTACAACCTGTTGCATCACTATAAGTTCTTCTGCAAGAAATCACTTCCGTCAATTTCAGATACACATTACCTTCGTAATGTTGTTGGAGACACGGACATTCGAAAAGGCGAAGGGATGCAGTTGAATCAGCTTATTGAGAATACGTCTCTTTCAAGAGAGACAAATATACGTATGCAGCCGTTTGATCCTAAAATCCTCAGGGAGGCCTTTTCTTTGAGGGAAACCGCGCCTGTTGAACTGCCAAAATCAGAATTGTAACATCTTGGAAATTAAATGTATTTAAGTGTCGTCTTGTAACTGCCTTCGAATATTTATACTGTCCATTTCAACCAAACTTGTAATAGCCAAACCTCAGTCGTATATAAGCAAACCTAAAAACACCAATACTAAACACACAGGGTAAATGTTTTTAAGTTATATTTCAAGTTTTATTTGTAATGTTTTTAAATGTATTTGAATTATTATGTAATTGTTGGGAAAAAAATATTGTATTTCGCAATAAAAATGGTCACATGGTACCCGCCGCCGCATTGCGCGGGTACCCTTCTAGTGTATTACTAAAACCTATAATATTGTAACTAAGGTAACACTTTTTTTTTTTTTTTTTTTTTTTTTTTTTTTTTTTTTTTTTTTTTTCTATATTGTAGTCAGAGAAGGGAGTTCCTACACAAGCTGGAAGATCGAAAAGTGAAACAAAGGACAAGGAAAAGAAGCATAAAAAACACAAGGACAAAGACAGGGAGAAAAATAAAGAGCATAAGAAGCACAAACATCATCATAAGGATCGAGATAAAGATAAGGATAAAAAGAATGATAAAACCAATTATCAAGTCTCGGGTGCTGGATACTTGAACAAACCCCTCGAAAAGGTTAGATACTACTGACATATTTTACTTTTTTTTGTTTTTCAGATGTATAATTTTGTGGTCTGAATGAACAAACGTGCTGGGCTCGAGACTGTTTTTAGGCCCTGCCCAAAGAAACCTGGTCCTAGGTTCAGCTAAGCGTGAAATCCAAATAAGGTTATTATATTTTATGAAAAGCTTGGTTTAGCCTAAAGTTGATTTGTCCTGATAAAAGCTCATCTACCCGGTCCTTAGGCCTGGAAAAACCTTTTTAGGCCCCTAAAAGGCTAAAATTCATGATTCTTATGTTTATAGTTAAACAATTCTAAATGTGATGGAGTAATTGTTTAATTGATATATGTTAAATCATGATTATAATTAAAAGAACCAAATAGGAGCTTTTTATTTTCTATTTTCTTTTTGTTTGAATTGGCAATTGCCTTTAGCAACTCTGGTTGGATATTGACCAACCACACATTATAGCTTTGACCTACTGAACGATATAACCTAATTTTCGTTTGTATTTAAGTGACATTATTAATTGTATGGCTACAGAAAAGGAAATATGATGGTGATGAGGACCTGAATGGTATTCACAGGCACATGAATAGCAAGGTAAATTTGATCTACTTCTTTCCATCTCAAAGTGGTTTAGCTTTGTTATTCTACCTTTTTGTGATTGTCTCTAGATACCCGTTCACCAATTGACGTATAATCTAAATTTTTCTTTTTGTAGCACAAGAGTTCAAAGATTGGCGAATTCGGTCCGATAAGGATTGCAGCTTGAAAGTGGCGTGTGGTCCATATTATTTTTTTCTTCTTGTTTGTTGCAATATGGATTTCAGTGAAACTTCTTATCATAGTCCAACTAATTGAGGTACAATTTTTTTTTTCCTTTTATTTAATTCATTTTCAGTACGCTTTCTATTTTCTAAATTTATGCGGGAAAGGTAGGGGTCATGACTTCCACTTCGTGACATATAAAGGTAGGGGTCATGTTATGTGAAAAGACATGACAAATGATGAACCTGCTATTTGACCAGCTCGTAAGGCTCCTTAGGATGTCTACAATTTCTTTTTCTAGGTGATATGGGATAACTGCATGTTTTAAATAGGACATTCAATTTCCACATATTCTAGTCTTTTTCTCTAATTTCCTGGTCTGAAACATCAAACATGCAAGGTCTGCAACTAGAAGTTTAAATCATTAATAAGGGAAATAGAATTTCCAACTTTTAGGGGGGGCATATTATCTAATGTGAAAACCCTATTTATTCCATTTTTTTTTTAATTGAGAATTTATATATCATTAATGTATTGTTATAATATGAAAGTATTGAGTCAAGTTATATTTCGCTTTGATAAAAACACCATTTAAGATGAGCTTAATCATTAGTTCGTACATGACGCATGTTGCATTTTAGTTTATGTATTGACAAGTATTTAGGTTCGAGCAACACTAACCTATTACCATTTGTGCTTGTCTTCATCATGTAACTGACAGAAACCATGACTACCTTGTGCACAATCTTCAATCATCTAACCAACATAAACTGACATCACTAAGACCCAAATCTATTTAATGCTGATTCTTTTTTTCTTTCTTTTGTGCAGAAAAGTAGAGAGCAACCGCAGATTATCAAGGTGGTGAAGTCACCTTTTATTGATTCAAAGGTACAAATTGATCGGAAACAAGTGTTTTTTGTACAATAGATGCGTTTTTTAGTCTTTGATACATTCAATAGTGATTCAACGCTATGGAACTTTTGGTTTACTGATGCATGGGGATAGAAGTCAGCAATTAGTTATTCTAAACTTTTGTCGTTAAAGAACTTTTATCCTATATGCAAAGTTTGGTAATGAACACAAACAACGAGGTTCATGTGTATTGATATCAGTTTTGTATGCAAGAAAAAGGTCTTAGAAGCTGTGTAAATTCAAGGTATTAGATGAGCCGATTTTTGGCTGTTTTGTATTCATTTTATGAATGAGTGGTTTCAAAATTTTATACATGCTATATATATACAAGTGACCAACCATGTCAACTTGTTACCATTTCATGTAAAGCTTTTTAACATGAGTTGAATTCAAACAAAATTTTACCTAAAAATTGTTTGAACTCAATGTGACGCTAGTATGTTGTCTTTGTCGCCGGATCATCACACACTTGTGAGAATGATGTGAATTTCTTCCAAGTATTCCTGTAAATTTTAGGTAACAACATATTGTTTTGATGTTTCAAAAAGAGCAAACAAAACACAATAGTTTGATACTTTGATCATCTATAAATTTAAGTATCAAAATTGGGCCATAAACAGTTCAATTAAAGTAACCCATTTACACAAAAGATAAATTATACTGTACATCATTGGAAGTTTTATGAATCGAAATGGGAGTGTGACAATGTTGTGAATTGAGTTTTGATTAATTTAGGCCCTGCTTTCTTGGCTTTCTCAATTTATCTAGTTGGTTGGAGAAATAAATAGGGTTTGTTCATGTACTTTTTTCTTGTTTTTTGTTCACAACTTTGTTTTTCTTGTTGGATATCTTGTACAAGTTTTATGTTTATTTATGTAGCCCAATAACAATATTATAATCTTTCCTATTATAATGTTCCGACATTATTAAAACCATGCCCTTGTTTTGGTTTTATATAATGTTCTGATCCAATATTTCTAATGGTCCAAGTCTCGGTTTACCGCATTTGTTCGTTAATTTCTTCGGTTAATATCAGTTTTAAACAGGATGATGTTAAATTTCTAATGGATTATGTGATAACTGGATTTTTGTTTAAAGTAGTATTTTGACTTGATGATAGTGAAGTGAGACAAGCCACAACACATGAACTAACATGCAATTTATGAGGAAATCCAGCACAACCTACCTACATACTTTATTTGCATTGGTGGGTATGGAGATCAACGCAGTTATAACTCCTAGCTCAGAAAGTTGCAGGCAAATTATCAATCAGCTATAAATACACAATTTATGTAGTATTTGGTAACTTAGCTTGTATATATGACTGCCGTAAAAAAGCTTTGCATTTCATGGCAACTTGTAATACAATGACATTAATAGTTGTACGCATGCAATTATGTTTTTAACTTTATGTTACATCCAATTACACATTTTACAGACCGCGTACCTTTAGAAATGAGATTTTTGTTAAAGACAAAGCTTTTCTGACACGAAACAAAATAGAGGGCCTTTAGCTCTTGGGGTCCAAAGGTAAAAACCTTTCTCAGGGTTGGTACCCTCAATTAATTTTACCATGTTACTGTTTAATATTTACCCTTGGTTTTTATAGTATAGTCTCTCCTTGTAGCTCTCTAGGATGATGGATTTTAATGAAGAATATTTCTAGATCCGCTCACAATTTACAAAAAAAAAACTCACTCGCTGACGTGTCAGCGAGCTGATTGGTTGATTTTTTGTGGGCCACAAAAAATCAACCAATCAGCTCGTTGACACGTCAGCGAGTGAGTTTTTTTTTGTAAATTGTGAGTGGGTGTAGCACAATGCTAGAGTAAATGTAAACAATGAATTGTGCAATGAGTCAAAGTGTCAAAGCATGCAAGTGACAATAGATCACTTGTTGGTACGAGTCAAATGTGTTGAACAAACAACGTTTTTAGCCTTCTTAAAATTTTAATCAAAACATCAAATATGTTTACAACAAAATCAAAATTCAACTAATAAATACTACGTATGTTTTAAGCATTCAAAAGTCAAAACACACTTTGAGGGGAGTTCTCACTTGATGTGTTTCTCTAGCCATTTTAGCTCAATTGATCGTTTAACAAATATTATACGAAAATCGATTAATTTCTTAGATATGCCACCTTTGCGACAATTCATGTTCAGTGTTACATAATACCAGTGTTCTAAAAGGCGCGTCTTGGCGCCGCAAAGGCCTCGCAAAGGTGCAAGACGTCACCTCCACGCCACCCAATAGACTAAGGCGTCGTCTTAAGGCTTGTCATGAGATGAGGCGCGATAAGGTGTATTGGTATTTGAGGCATTTAGGGGATTTACTAGTAATTGGAATTTGGGCATCGTAATTGAGGTTTACTAGTATTTGGCGTTTAGAGGTTTACTAGTATTTGAAGAAGATTACAAATGTAAAGAGAGTTTCTTGAATTTATTGCTTATGTATAACACTTTTTGTAAACTCTATGTATATGAAATATGCTATACTAATGTAATATAATATAAGTCTATAAATCTATTAATATTTTTTTCCGCCTTAATTCACGCCTTAAAAACGCCATGCCGTTACGCCTCACGCTAAGGCTTGAGGCTTGACCATGCCGCCACGCCACGCCTCACGCTATTTATAACCTTGCATAATACACAGACTTGAACCGAACAAAGATTCAACTTCAATGAAATAAATTGACGTCTTTAACTCAACTAATAGCATCAATAACTTAATGGACCTCTTGGTTTGGATGTAGCTTATTCAAAACGTACCTTCTTGGCTCACTAATGACAGTTTTCAAATTTTTTACTTGCATTATTATCTAGTTTAAAGATAAAACTTTAACTAGTACTTGTATATTTAAGTAGGGAAATATATCTTCAAGTCTTTGTCATGAATCAATGATATCTCTTTGCCTTTTTGCCGAGCGCAATTGTATCTTTTGAAAACGACATTATATTTTAGAAAGATTTGTATTAAATCATGCCATATTAGAATAACGTTAAGAAAAGTAGTATGATTGCTTCTGGCAAATTTGAAACTCGGGTGCATAGTAAGTCATTATTTTGAAATGATTAAAAGTTTAAATAAATAAAATAATTAAACAATATAAAAGAAACATGACTTACGGTTAGAGTCTAGTGAATGATTAAAGGGTTAAAGGAAAAGCAACTCCATGATTTAAGGCTCCTCAAATTTCAACATAAGCTTGCCTTTGTGAACAACAGTGCAAACTCTCCACTAATCAGAATGAGATTTTTAATATAATGATAATGTATTATAGTTATACCCAAAGATGAGTTATGGATGTTGGGGCATGCTTTAGTGTATCACTTTTTCATTGCAAGTATTCGTTTAAGTGGCTAAGAAAGGTTATGAGTGTTAGATTTATGAACATAAATTAATAGATGTGTGTTAGGATCGAACTCGAGATCATGGGATTGCACACTTTACGTATGAAAGTTAAAGATTAATAATTATATATAAATGTTATATTAATTATTAATTAAACATAAACACTCAACGATCGTTAACATTTAACGGAAAAGGCTAACGATCGTTAGACGAAGAAAATGAAAGTAATACTTGTGAATAATTGGAAGGTCAAGAAGATTCTGGCTAATGATGATCTAAAAATATGGCTTGGTGAACTTTCCAATAAGCCAATAAGCAGACCTTATGGCTCAGAAATAAGCTATAAGCAAGCTTGTGAAGTTGGGTGTCTATACAGAGTATACTGAGTGTGGGTAGGGCAACTAAAAGGCAACAATAAGCTAAGGGCAAGGGATCAGGGATCCAAATTAAGCACTGATTTAAAAAGCTATCCTAATAAGCTTCTCAAAAAACCAAGAGTTGAGGACTGGGGCCCACAAGTAAGCCACGTAAGGGCTCATGAAAAATGGGTGAGAACCATGGTGCAGGGGAGGGTCTCTCCCTGCAGGCTTAAATAAGCCAGTGGATAAGCCAGAGAAAAAATCTTAAAAATAATCCAAAGGTGGATTTCACAAGTTTAGGTGATGGACTTTAACCTCCAAAAAGCTCAAGGTCTTAATTTGAAAAATTAAATCATAAAAAATCTTGCAATTTTTGGATTTCTGCCAAACCTATCAAATTTGACTATTTGATTTAAACTCTTAAGTTGACTATTATGAGATTTGAGCTTAATTTATTGACTGATTAAGTAATAATAAGCTATAATACAACTGAATCAAGCTATCTTATCAACTAATGAGGTGATTTGATGATCATGGAATCAAAATTCGAAACAGTTAACTCATGAGATGAGATCAAAGAGTTTGTTGACTTTTTATCAAAGGACCATGGGATTTTAAGGTTTGACTGACCTAATATGACCTATGGAAGCATGTGAGAACAGATAACAACAAACAAAACTATCATGAACACCTCTGATACATCAAATCCAAACACCCTTAATAGAACCTGATTTTGTGAATTTCAAGTGAAATGGAGCTTTTAAACCTTAAAACTGATGGACAAGGATTCTCTTAGGTGTAATATACCAAAATAAGCAGAAAGGAACAAAGAATGAGTACTTTAAAGTAGCAACTAATCAAAACCTTGTGAAGGCTATAATGAAGCAGTTAATGCACAACGGAAAAATGAAGACTAAACTAGCTATCTAATGAGCATAAGTGGAACATATAAGCATATATAAGCATGCAAGAAACATAAACTAAGCCAATAAGCAGTAAATAAGACAAGCTACAGTAACTTTCAAAACAAATGAGAAAAATGAACTTACAAATGATCCTGGGAGATCAAGAACCAAGAACCAGAACTATACCTAACCTAACACCTCCCTTGAGGTTCTAATACCTTGCTAATCCAATATCCTTCACACTCCAATGCTTCTTCTTCCTTTAATTCTGATTTTTATTTTCCATTAATTTCCTAGTATTTTTTTATTTTTGAGATTATTGAATGAAAACTGATGATAATGTTTTGGAAGCTTGTAAAAGCTTAACAATGGCTCAAATGAGCTTATTAGATCATTAAACAACAACTTTAACAATATTAAGTGAATTTGAGATTTTGAGTAAAAATGGCATAAACTGAGTTTGCAAAGATAAACTGAAATTAAGCTTAAACAAAGATGAAATTACACTGAAGATGTTTAATTCAACCTTTTGAAACTAAAAATTACAACTAGAATTGATAGTTAAACTAAAACGACATTTCTAAATTAAAACTGTATCTGATATCTCTTCTCCTTGCTTCTCTTTCTTCTTATAGGCCACATTAGGGTTTAGTGGGACCCTGTGAGTCTTTCCCATCACCAATCTCAGCCTTTGGATGTCTGAAAGCAATCTTAGCCCTTGATTCAATTTTTACGGGAAAGATTGTTGGCCAATTTGATCTGTGAAATACCAACTGGAGGGGTTGGCATTAAATGCAGTTGTTTGTAGTGTATGGAGGAGGTGGAGTGGGCGGTGGTATGTGACTGGCAAGTGGTGATGGAGGGGATGAATACCAGGGGTGGTATTTGCAGTGTGGGAGGGAAAGGTGAAGTGGTTTTGGGGGGTTTGACTGGGGTTTGTCCTGTTTTTATTAATAACGGGGTGAGTTGGGCTGGAGGTGAGGGTGTTGGGCTTGTGTGGAGTGGACCAGGAAAAAGGGAGTGGATCAGGTTGTGTTTGGGTGGGTTTTGTTTTGTGCTGGACTTGGATCATGGATTGGATAGTAATAATACAAGGGTCCGTTTGGTGTGGAAATTACAAGGACCAATTTTGTAATTAACTGAAAATGTAGGGACTGAATTTGGAACTTTTCCAAAGTACTCCAAGGGTTAAACTTGCCAATCTTGAATAGTACAAGGACCATAAATGATGATTTTCTAATTTTTAATCCTGGGGACTAATCTTGCCAATTCTGAAAGTTCAGTGACTAAACTTGTAAGTTCCTTCAAACTTTTCACCCAGGGGCCAAACTTGACACTTGTGAATTCCAAAGGACCAATGTTGACTTTTTCTTCCAAAATCCAATGCTCAGGGGCCATTTCTGCCAAATTCTAAACTTGAGGGACCATTTTTGCCAATTTTGCAAACTTTTGCTCCAAGGACTAACTTTGGCATTTTGTGATTCTCCAAGGTGTGTTTTGACATTCTGAGCTTGATGAGTGTGTAAATACTCATCATTTCTGTTACATTTAGACTGCAAAAACATCTGAAAACACACAGGAATGCCTTAAAATACATAAAATATCCCTGGATTGTGTTTTTATGCAAAACGATTGAAAACTGATGAAAAACAACATATTTCACATAATTTACAGTTTCAGTCCCTGAACTTTGAAAAATTGGCAAATCTAGTCCTTGGTAAATCAAAACATGTAAAATATCATCAAAGGTCCTTAGGGATTCATAAGTTGTCAAGTTTAGTCCTTTAAAGTTAAAAATTACAAAATGACAACTTTAGTCCCTCAAGTTTCAAAAATGTCAAATATAGTCCTTAAGGTTTTGAAAATGGAAAAATATTAAAAGTAAACCTTGCACTATTCTTAAATGGCATAATTAGTCCTTATGATAACTATGGAGAAATTACAGGTTCAACCCTTCACAAATTCAGAAATTACATGTTTGGTCCTTGGTGTTTGAGGATTTGACAGAAAAGGTCCCTGGGTATTTTAAATGGAAAAATTACATCTTTGGTCCTTGGGTTATTCATACTTGGCAATATTGGTCCTTATAATAATTTTGGAAAGTTTACAGAAAAGGTCCCTCAACTTTGAATAAATTGCAATTTTGGTCCTTGTGTAACCATAAACCAAACCGGACCCTTGTGTTATTTCAATCCAAAACAAACCCAAAACCAAAAGCATGATCCAGTCCATACAAACCCCTGGCCCAAAACACAACCGGCCCACACCCTTAATATATTAAAACGGGGGTTTGACCCCGTTTGACTCCCCCAAAACCGCCAAACCATAAACACTGTACATCTCCCACCTCCACCACTGCTTCACCAATACCAGGGTGGTTTCACCACCTCACCACCACCTGTCCACCTCCACCTCACCCTCCAAACATCATCATACCAACCCACAGCCACAATTAATGCTTCCCCACCACTTTTTCCTTCCAAACCATGCCTACTCCCCTGTTTTCAACCTAAACCCCCAACTTGCTTCAAATAAATATCAAACATGTTCCTGCCACCTCCACAAGACTCTACAAAGCTTTAATTAGTTTATCACCACCCCTAGCCACCTGTTCCAGAATTGGCGCCAAAAAGGTTTTTAAATGGCTAGGATCAATCAGACAAATTCAATGATCAAGATGAAGTGGGAAAGTCTCAGAAGGCTACAGGAAACCCGAAAGATCAATATATATGAAGAAAGAAGCAATGTGGATAACTATCTAGTTTAATTTTTATAAATGTATGTCGACTTAGTTAATCTTTCAATTTCCAGTGTAAAAGTTAGCTTTGAAGCATTTTGTTAAGTCATATCAGTGTATCTCAACTCTTTTTAAACCTTCAATGTCAGTATTAGACTCCAATTTCAGTTTATGCAATTTTGTACTCAAAATCTCATATAAGCTTAAATGTTGTTGAAACTTGTTGTTAGAGACCCATAAGCTCATATAAGTTCACAATTAAACTCCTGTAAGCTTTAAGAAACATAAAATCAGGTTGTGTTTGTAAAATTCATAATTACTCAAAAATACTAAAAATTCACTCAAAAATAAAAAATCAGTATACATGAAGAATGATGCTTGGAGCAGGGTGAATACTTGATGGCCTTGGTTTAGAAGCTTTGTGGAAAGCTATTAGGAGTGGTTTTGATCATTGGTTATTGGTTTTGCGGCTTATAGCCCTTATTTCACGCCTCGTTGGGATTTAATGATCCGGGGAAACACTACACTCCACGGAGTATTGGTTTAGACTGTTTGACTTATTGACCATTACTTGGTTGATATTTTCTGACTGTTTGAGGCCAATCAAAATTTGGCGCCGTTGCCGGGGAGGTGTGTTGCGTATTATGACTTTTTGAAGCATCTGTGAGTTTGAATAATTCACTCATTGTTATATACCATCTTTTTGTCTATATTTCTATACTATCTTATAAAAACAAAAATCCAAAAAGATTTTTCTTATCTATCTTTAATTTCCCGTCACTCTAAGATTTCTTAGAGTCGTCTCTAGTGCATGCACACTCGTTCTTCTAGGTCAACAAGCCCTTTCCGTGAGCTTGTTAGAATTCCTCGAAGACGCCGTAGACGTTCTGCCCCAACAGCCGTATCTGAAATACTTGCTGTTACCAATAAAAAAGTTATCATGGCGGAAGACCGTCCAATGAATGAGCTTCTCCAAGCACCCATCGAGGGTTACGGAGACGCTATTGTTGTCCCAGCCATTGTGGCTGAATACTTTGAGCTCAAAATCGGGTTACTAAATCTAGTAACTTCAAGCCAATTTTATGGTTTTGAGAGGGATGATCCTCATGCTCATATTCGATGGTTTAACAAGATTACATCTACCATCAAATACAAGAACGTCCCTTCCGAAGCAGTCAAACTTCTTCTATTCCCATTTTCTCTTGAGGGGGCAGCCCGGATTTGGCTGGAAAAACAACCTCCTCGTTCAATAACATCATGGGAGGATTTAGTTACCAAATTTGTAAACGAATTTTTTCCCCCGTCCAGAACAACAAGTCTTAAAAATGAAATCATCAAATTTACTCAAAGGTTTGATGAATCGTTTGGTGACGCATGGGATCGTTTCAAAGAATTGCTTCGTCGATGTCCTCATCATGGTTTCACTGAATTAATGCAAATTGACACTTTCTATAATGGTGTGAGTCAATCTGACCAAGATTCTCTCAATGCCTCCGCGGGAGGTAATTTTTTGAGTAAAACCACTAAAGAAGCTTTAGAAATCATTGAAAATAAGTCTAAGGTCTGCACTACACGCACAAAGCCATATAACTCCCAAGTGAGTGCTGGTCCTTCTACTTCATCTCCCGTGAGTACTTCTAGCACCGATGCTAAGATAGACAAACTCACGGACGCTATCCAAGCTTTGGTTATCTCAAACCAAAAGAAAGTCATTTTTACACAAAACCCTTCACATGCTAAAGTAAAAAAGGTGGAAGTTTGTGTCACTTGTGGTGGCCCACATGCTTACTACAACTGTACTGCCACCGATGGTAGTCCTTTTGAAGCCAATGCCTTAGCTGGTACTACAAATCAGGGAGGTAATCAATACCGTCCTCAAATGGAACCAAGTTACCGTGCTAACACACATATGGGACCACCCGGGTTTAACCAAAACCCGAATTTGCAAAATCGAAACCAGAACCAACCTCGAATGAACCAAGGTTATCAAAACCAAGGGAATTTCAATCCTGGACAGAATCAAGGTTTCCACAATCAAGGAAACTTTAACAGAAACAATTTCAACCCGGGAAATCATTTTCAGGAAAATGGTAATCCAAATCAGGGAAATTTTCAACCACAACAAGGTTATAATCAAAATAACCGAGTCCAAAATTTCCCCAACCAAACACAAGCCATTCTCCCAGCTCCACAATCATCATCTGATGAGTTGTTGAAGTAGTTCATGAAAACTCAAGAAGAGACAAACAGGTTGTTGGTCAGCCAGATTCCTGAAATCAAGAAATCTTTAAATGAACGACCCTCGGGCTCTGGAAAACTTCCGAGCAACACGATCGCAAACCCGAGGGGCGATGCAAAGGCGATCACAACCAGGAGCGGAGTTTCATATGACGGACCCACTGTTCCCACTACCCCTTCTTCTTCTTCTCCCAAGGTAGTGGAAAATGAAACTGAGGTAAATAAGGACGAAGTACTTCCTACTCATAATGGGGGTACCCAAGACGTCCCACCTCATGTTGTCCCGAAACCCAAACCAAAACCTATAGTTGTTTTTGAACCCAATGATATCCCAGTTGAAACATCTAAGTCCAAACCTTCTACCTCCTCTATTCCTTACCCCTCACGTTTGAATGAGCAAAAGCTCCGCGAAAAGGCTAGTCATCAGATGGATAAATTCTTTCAAATCTTCCAAGATTTGCATTTTGACATTAGCTTTGCGGACGCTATTATTCTGATGCCCAAATTTGCATCAACAATCGAACACTTGTTAAGCAACAAGGAGAAACTGTTTGAAATGGCAAAAACTCCCTTGAATGAGAACTGCTCAGCAGTTCTTTTAAATAAGCTTCCCGAGAAGCTGGGAGATCCTGGAAAATTTCTAATACCTTGTGTATTTCCAGGAATTGTTGATTGCTATGCCTTGGCCGATCTTGGTGCAAGCATCAACCTAATGCCATATTCAGTTTGGAAGAAACTTTTTCTTCCTGATCTTACTCCTACCTGCATGACTTTAGAGCTTGCAGACCGATCGATATCTCGTCCTCTAGGCATTGCTGAGGCGTGTTTGTGAAAGTAGGAAAGTTCCATCTCCCCGCTGACTTTGTGGTGGTTGATTTCGATGCTGATCAAAGGGTCCCTCTCATTGTTGGGAGGGGTTTCCTTAGAACGGGTCGTGCTCTTATCGATGTATTTGAGAAAGAAATCGCCTTGCGTGTGGGTAATGAAGCCGTTACCTTTAACCTCGATCAAACCTCGAGGTACTCCTCAAACTATGATTCTGAAGCAGTTAATCAAATAGATATCATAGACATTGTTTCAGAGGAATATCCTCAAGAATTTCTTGGTTATTCTCAAAATTCTGTGAGTGGGGATTCCACTCCATCATCTGAACCTATCATTTCCGACTCTTCCCCTTCCCTCACTCTGTTTGAGGGAAGTGATTTCCTTTTGGAAGGGGTCGAGGCTTTTATCAAAAGTGATTCAGTTCCATCGGGAATTGATAACACTGAGATTGATCTGGAGGGAGATATTCTTCTCCTTGAGAAATTGCTAAATCAAGACAATTCTCTTCCACTCCCTCCCGTACAACTTCATAATGAGGAAATTAAATCGGTTGATAAAAACGATGAATTTCCTGAGGTCGAGCTCAAGGACTTACCTCCTCATCTTGAATACGCATTTTTGGAGGGTGATGATAAATTACCCGTCATTATTGCTAAAGGTTTAAGTGATGAGGAAAAGGTTGCTCTCATAAAGGTCTTGAAGTCACACAAGCAAGCAATTGCTTGGAAGCTCTCTGATATAAAGGGTATTAACCCAGATTTTTTGTACACACAAAATCTTAATGGAGGATGACTTCAAGCCCGCAGTGCAACATCAAAGAAGGGTGAATCCAAAAATCCATGATGTGATTAAACAAGAGGTTCTCAAACTTCTTGATGCAGGATTGATTTACCCCATCGCTGACAGTCCATGGGTTAGTCCCATCCATTGCGTCCCAAAAAAGGGTGGCATTACTGTTGTCACTAATGAGGAAGATGAGTTGATTCCAACTCGGCTGGTTATCGGGTAGCGTGTTTGCATTGACTATCGTAAGTTGAATGATGCCACCCGCAAAGACCACTTTCCGCTGCCCTTTTATGGATTAGATGCTTGAGAGATTAGCAGGAAACGAGTACTATTGTTTCCTTGATGGTTTCTCAGGATACTTTCAAATCCCCATTGATCCATCGGATCAAGAAAAGACTACCTTTACATGCCCTTATGGGACCTTTGCTTATAAACGTATGCCTTTTGGCTTATGTAATGCTCCAGGTACGTTCCAGAGGTGCATGATGGCCATATTTACTGACATGATCGGTAAAACCATGGAGGTCTTTATGGATGACTTCTCGGTCATTGGGGATTCATTCCAAACATGTCTCACCAATTTAGAAAAAATGTTGAAAAGGTGTGAAGACACCAATCTATGTCTAAATTGGGAAAAGAGTCATTTTATGGTCAAAGAGGGCATTGTCCTCGGCCATAAGATTTCCAAGAATGGGATTGAGGTTGACAGAGTTAAGGTTGATGTCATTGCTAAATTGCCTCACCCTACTACCGTCAAAGGTATTAGGAGTTTCTTGGGTCATGCCGGTTTCTATCGTCGATTCATACAAGATTTTTCTAAAATCTCACGGCCTATGACTCATCTCCTCGAGAAGGATGCTCCTTTTATCTTCTCACCAGAGTGCATCGAAGCTTTTGAAACATTAAAGAAAAGCTTACTGAGGCACCCATTCTTGTTGCCCCCGACTGGGATTTACCCTTTGAGCTTATGTGCGATGCAAGTGATTTTGCTATCGATGCAGTCTTGGGGCAACGCAAAACGAAACACTTTCAGCCTATTCACTACGCAAGCAAAACTATGAACGATGCTCAAACTCATTTACACCACAACGGAAAAAGAATTATTAGCCGTGGTTTATGCTTTTGAAAAGTTTCAGACATACCTAATCTTGACCAAATGCGTAGTGTATACGGATCACTCGGCTCTAAAATATCTCTTTGCAAAACAAGATGCAAAGCCGAGATTGCTCCGTTGGGTTCTCCTCCTTCAGGAATTAGATATTATTATTCGTGATAAAAAAAGGAGATGAGAACCTGGCTGCTGATCATCTGTCCCGATTAGAGAACCCTCATCAAGATGTGTATGAGAAAAAGGAAATAAATGAAACATTTCCTCTCGAAACACTCAATGCGGTTGCTTTTCACGGAGATTCTACTACCCCATGGTTTGCTGACTTCGAAAATTACCATGCGGGTAACTTTGTTGTGAAAGGGATGTCAACCCAACAGAAGAATAAATTCTTTAAGGATGTTAAACATTACTTCTGGGATGACCCCTACTTATTCAAAATCTGTGCGGATCAAGTCATCCGACGGTGTGTATATGGGCAGGAAGCCACTGAAATTCTCAAGGCTTGCCATGCTAGACCCACTGGGGGACATCATAGTCCCAATTACACTGCCAAAAAGGTGTTTGATTCCAGATTCTTCTGGCCCACAGTTTATAAAGATGCCCAGGATCTCATTAAAACCTGTGACGCTTGTCAACGTCACGGGAACATTTCACAAAGAAATGAGATGCCACAAAATGCTATTCAAGTCTGTGAGATATTTGATATCTGGGGCATTGACTTTATGGGGCCATTCCCATCATCTAGAGGAAACAAATACATACTTGTGGCTGTTGATTACTTATCAAAGTGGGTTGAAGCGAAAGCTTTACCCACAAATGATGCCCGAGTTGTAGTGAAATTCCTGAAATCTCTTTTTGCCCGTTTTGGAACTCCATGTGCTATCATAAGTGATCGTGGTACGCATTTCTGCAATGACAAATTTGACAAAGTCATGCAAAAGTATGGTGTAACTCACCGTCTTTCTACCGCGTATCACCCACAAACAAGTGGGCAAGTGGAGGTTTCAAACCGTGGTATCAAAAGGATACTTGAGAGGACTGTAGGTGAAAATCGTGCTGCCTGGTCGGATAAATTAGATGACGCACTATGGGCCTTTCGTACAGCTTATAAAACACCCATTGGGTGTACACCTTACAAGCTTGTGTACGGAAAGACATGTCATCTACCGATGGAACTTGAGCACAAAGCCTACTGGGCATTAAAACATGCCAACTTTGACCTCAAAACTGCGGGTGATCACCGAAAGGTTCAAATGAATGAATTAAATGAACTACGTGATCAGGCTTACGAGAACTCTTTAATCTATAAAGAAAAAACAAAGAGGATTCATGACTCAAAAATAAAGAACCGCGTTTTTAACGTTGGTGATCGAGTCCTTCTCTTTAATTCTAGATTAAAGATCTTCTCGGGTAAACTCAAAACCCGTTGGACTGACCCATTCACTATCACTAAGGTTTATCCATATGGTACCATTGAGTTATCTCAAAATGACGGTCCATGTTTTAAAGTGAATGGCCATCGTGTGAAACACTACTTTGGAGAGGACATACCAAACATGGTTGTCTCGGATCTCCAAACTTTTCCCAAGGACAATTAAATTCAGGGTCGAGTCAAGCTAGCGACTTGGTAATAAAAAACAGTAGCTTCCTCATGGACAATTTAATTCGAGGTCGAGTCAAGCTAGCGACTCGGTAATCAAAAACAGTAGCAATATGGGTTTTCACTCATATTTCTGTCTTCTTTCTCTTTTCTACCACCCTAGTGTGGGGGAGATGCCCCACATGTTGTATATATGTATATATCACCAAAAAAAATGTAAATAGCCTAAAATAAAGGTTATTAATATTTCCTTCTTACGTTCTAAGTGTCGGTTTAACACCCGGTGTTTTGAATATTGAGGGCAATATTCATTTCTAAGTGTGTGGGGGGGGGGGGATTCTCACGAATTCAAACACATATTCCATCAAGCACCCTCATTTGATCAAAATTTAAAGTTTTTTCACACTTAGAAATGCAATAAATGGTTATCAGTCTTCCATGTCTAACCCACATAAGGATTAGCTAATCCATGAGCAAACGGCTCTTGGTAAAGATATCTCAAAACCGTTGATGGCTTGCAATTTGCCCAAAATTGTATGGTAAATCAACTCGCCATCCTAAAAAGTGAATGAGTTGGCTAGCCCGCAAGATTATGGCTTGTGGTAAAGGCAGTGGAAAAACCATAATTGGTAATCAGCTCACCAAGATGTTGACTTTGTCCATCAAGAGTTGGCTAATCCAGAAGCAAACGGCTTTTGGTAAAGACAAAACAAATCCGTTGACAGCTGGTGGTTTGCTCAAAATCACATGGTTATCAGGTGGACCATAGTTCTTACTTGAATCGATACATCTGGCTACTCCAGAAGTGAGGGCTTTTGGTAAAGATATAAAAATCCATTAAAATTTTCTCAAAAGATTGCTAGGGACTAGCAATAGTTTAGTGTGGGGGATTGATGAGTGTGTAAATACTCATCATTTCTGTTACATTTAGACTGCAAAAACATCTGAAAACACACAGGAATGCCTTAAAATACATAAAATATCCCTGGATTGTGTTTTTATGCAAAAGGATTGAAAACTGATGAAAAACAACATATTTCACATAATTTACAGTTTCAGTCCCTGAACTTTAAAAAATTGGCAAATCTAGTCCCTGGTAAATCAAAACATGTAAAATATCATCAAAGGTCCTTAGGGATTCATAAGTTGTCAAGTTTAGTCCTTTAAAGTTAAAAATTACAAAATGACAACTTTAGTCCCTCAAGTTTCAAAAATGTCAAATATAGTCCTTAAGGTTTTGAAAATGGAAAAATATTAAAAGTAAACCTTGCACTATTCTTAAATGGCATAATTGGTCCTTATGATAACTATGGAGAAATTACAGGTTCAACCCTTCACAAGTTCAGAAATTACATGTTTGGTCCTTGGTGTTTGAGGATTTGACAGAAAAGGTCCATGGGTATTTTAAATGGAAAAATTACATCTTTGGTCCTTGGGTTATTCATACTTGGCAATATTGGTCCTTATAACAATTTTGGAAAGTTTACAGAAAAGGTCCCTCAACTTTAAATAAATTGCAATTTTGGTCCTTGTGTAACCATAAACCAAATCGGACCCTTGTGTTATTTCAATCCAAAACAAACCCAAAACCAAAAGCATGATCTAGTCCATACAAACCCCTGGCCCAAAACACAACCGGCCCACACCCTTAATATATTAAAACAGGGGTTTGACCCCGTTTGACTCCCCCAAAACCGCCAAACCATAAACACTGTACATCTCCCACCTCCACCACTGCTTCACCAATACCAGGGTGGTTTCACCACCTCACCACCACCTGTCCACCTCCACCTCACCCTCCAAACATCATCATACCAACCCACAGCCACAATTAATGCTTCCCCAACAGTTTTTCCCTCCAAACCATGCCTACTCCCCTGTTTTCAACCTAAACCCCCAACTTGCTTCAAATAAATATCAAACATGTTCCTGCCACCTCCACAAGACTCCAAAAAGCTTTAATTAGTTTATCACCACCCCTAGCCACCTGTTCCAGAATTGGCGCCAAAAAGGTTTTTAAACGGCTAGGATTAATCAGACAAATTCAATGGTCAAGATGAAGTGGGAAAGTCTCAGAAGGCTACAGGAAACCCTAAAGATCAATATATATGAAGAAAGAAGCAATGTGGATAACTATCTAGTTTAATTTTTATAAATGTATGTCAACTTAGTTAATCTTTCAATTTCCAGTGTAAAAGTTAGCTTTGAAGCATTTTGTTAAGTCATATCAGTGTATCTCAACTCTTTTTAAACCTTCAATGTCAGTATTAGACTCCAATTTCAGTTTATGCAATTTTGTACTCAAAATCTCATATAAGCTTAAATGTTGTTGAAACTTGTTGTTAGGGACCCATAAGCTTATATAAGTTTACAATTAAGCTCCTGTAAGCTTTAAGAAACATAAAATCAGGTTGTGTTTGTAAAATTCATAATTACTCAAAAATACTAAAAATTCACTCAAAAATAAAACATCAGTATATATGAAGAATGATGCTTGGAGCTGGGTGAATACTTGATGGCCTTGGTTTAGAAGCTTTGTGGAAAGCTATTAGGAGTGGTTTTGATCATTGGTTCTTGGTTTTGCAGCTTATAGCCCTTATTTCACGCCTCGTTGGGATTTAACGATTCGGGGAAACACTACACTCTACGGAGTATTGGTTTAGACTGTTTGACTTATTGACCATTACTTGGTTGATATTTTCTGACTGTTTGAGGCCAATCAGAGCTCAAAAAGTGGTAATTTGCTTCCCCGGCTCTGGCTTTTGACACGTTTTCCAAACTCGTGCTCGTTTTTGTCCTTTTTGGCCTGATTTTTGCCAATTTCTGAAACATCCGTTCCTGCATGATCACAAACACAAAAACATAATATCTTTGACATTTATGGTTAGTTTGTGTCTGTTTTGATCTTAATATGGACAGAAAAAGGTGTGAATAAGCACACACCATGTGTACAAGAACGTGGTATAACCACACTATTGGTTATATCTTGGATTGAATAACAAAAAGGTAAGGGGTTATTCTTACAATCCACATAAATCCTAATTAGGGTTCTTGAATTGAAGATTCACTTGATTCTTGTTCGGGCTAGAATCACAAAGGTATGTTTACTATTTATTATTGATTAATTAATTACATGTTATATGATCTTGTTATAACGCTTCCGCATATGCTTGCTTGATGTTATTGGTTTATTTATATGCATGTCATGATTATATAATTCCAACAATGAGAAAACAAGTTAGAACTTCAATTCCAACTTCTAACTAAAATTCTTAGAAAATGTGCTCATTCCTTGGGGCAATGTTTTGTTGGGGTTATAACATTAGTGAACAAAGATAATCAATAATCGAATATCACTATGAATTGTATAATCATTGTAACTGTTCGACCTTAATTGACTTACTTACATGAATAAAGTGTTATGTTCTTTATTTCGGCACAACTACAAGAACCATTTTGCTTCCAAGTGTTTTGGTTTCTATAAGTATCTCATGCATGATATTTCTCTTAAATAGAGAATACTCGAGTCAATGAAATTATAAAAATTAATTGGCCCATTAATCTTCTAATAATGTTCCTTCATTATAGCAACTAACAACGTATTCACGCATTGCGGCAGCAAGTAACCTGTGATTAAAGCCTAGACATTAACAAGATAACAATGATGAGCTGATTAACCTGAGAAAAACACGAAGAACATGATCCCGGTCTAGCCTGATTAATCCGTTTTTACTGGTTTCGACGGACCACTCAGGTTCGTTTTCGGACAGCTTTTATCGGCTAACCGAATCGGTGGTGACTTTGATTCCTGATTGAACCTGTTGGGTCCGGTCCGTTTTTTAAAATCATATGTACCATTAACTTAGTTTGTATAATATGTATAATAACATGTATTTTTTATTGTATGGGTGTTTTAAAAATAACATTTATTATGTATTTATTAAATGAATGTTACAAGTCTAAAGATCTAAGACACTTAATTTTCTAGATGTAACTTCATTTTCCATTATTGGTAAGTATGTTGCTAAAAATTTAAGCCTTCTATTTTGGAATATCCTGAATACATTATAAAGTAGTATAGATATAGATAATGGTTAGAAGACCAATTGAATATGATAATTTAGCTGCAGTTAATGTTGCCCTTGAATATGTCAAAACCCGTTACAAATTAGTAGGAAATCAGTTTCAGCAAGTCCACAAACTCATTAATATACCATCTGAAGAGTTTGCTCGCTGATGAGCATTCTTCCTGAGTATACTCACTGAAGAGTTCACTCACTTATGAGTTTACCTCACTAAAGAGTTTAACTCTCTGATGAGATCACTCCTTCATAACGACGTTTGGAGTCTACTTATTGAAGAGTATAACTCACTGAGCTCATTAGCTACCTAATTTCAACAACACCACTATGTGAGTCAGGGAGGTTCTATGACTTAATGGGTGTACATTTCATACCTCAAACTCATTTCCAAGTATGACCTGAGCACTCAGTTGTCCTAAATTTCCAACAATCCTCAATTTGGTACAATTCCTTTACATGAGATTAACCATAAAACAAAACGTCTGAATAAATGAGAAAAATCATGAAGATTTAATTTCCATCTTTGGACATTGCACATTCAAAATATCCGAGTATCAAGGTGTTCCAAGAATTGAACCATTCAACCCACTTGAATAACTGAAGATAAAATACACACATGCTTTCAACACTTAAAAGCTATCTGACACTATACAAGCCATGTGTCCATATCTATTCATGAATGTAACGAGAGCAAAAAGTCTAAAGCTCTTTCAAGCGGCATAACTTCACATGCATATATGTAGCCCCTTTCCTTCATGCACATGCTCGGGAATTGGTGTGCTAAGAACATACACCACAGTACCACACTCATGTTGGACATGAAGAAATGCATCTTCCTTTGCTATATGTTACATAGTAGCCGTCCTTGAGCATCACATAATAGTTTCTTTTGATTGTTGGGGTTTTAACCCAGTTAGGTAAGATAATCAATAGTCGTATATCACTATGAATTGTGTAATTACTTTTCAAAAGAAACTATTCAAGTCTAATTGCCTGGGTTATACGAATATCTCTTTGGGACAATTGAAAGTGCTATGTTCTTAATTTAGGCACAAATACAATAAGCTTTTTGCTTCCAAGTGTTTTAGTTTCTGTGTGAGTATCTGATGCATGAATTTCTCTTAAATAGAGAGTACTCTAGTCAATGTAATTATGAGAATTAATTGACCCATTAATCTTCTCAAAATGCTCGCCCATTATAGCAATAGTGGTAACAAGACCAATTGAATATGATCATTTAGCCGCAATTAATCCTGCCCATGAATTGGTCAAAACCTTTTTACAAATTAGTAGGGTATCAGTTTTAGCAAGTCCACAAACTCATCCGCATACCAACTGAAGTGTTTGCTCGTTGATGAGCTTGCTTCCTAAGTATACTCATTGATGATTTTACTCATTGAAGCGTTTAACCCTCTGATGAGATCACTTCCTGATGAGGTCGTATAGAATATACTCAATGAAGAATATAACTCACTAAACTCATCAGCTACCTAATTTCTATAACACTACCATGTAAGTCAGGGAGGTTCAGTGACTTAATTGGTGTACACTTCGTACCTCCACATCTGTTTTCATGAAAGACCTGAACCCTCAATTGAACTAAATTTCCAACAGGTCTTTGGTCAAGGAAGCGTTAGTCGACACCCTTTGGGGTGCACATGGTCGGGATCAGATTATTGCAAGAAATTGAGTCTTTTTTCTTATCTATGATATACATGATCTAATCAGTACTGCGGTAGTAGTTTTAAACTTTTCCTTGACTAATCCAAAATGTTCATCCGATAAAAAAAATCTCTTGACTAATCTAAGATATCCACCCTCAATAAGAATTTAACCATAATCTCTTTTAAGAGACTTACCATTAGGCCACATTATTATTAAGTTGCGGTTAAATGTACCTAACAAATACTCCGTATTCAACTAGAGTAAGAATACTAATTGGACTTCAAATTTCACTATAGTAGACCTTTATAGAGGTTTAAAATTGATCAAAGTAATTAATTTTTAAACATTTTGATTGTATAAACTTATTTCCACTACACATAAACTTTTTAAAGCTTTATAAACATCACATATTTTTCAAACGCATTAAATCATAAAGAGATTCAAAATATTAGATATTTTCATACCATGTAAGAATGAAATAAGTTTTCGTTATGGTTTGCAAAATAAATAAATAAATAAATAAACCTCTTTATTATTATATATATTAAAAATGATTTGGTTAGGAAAAGTGATTACTGTTCTTAAGAAGTTTACAAAAATGGTCCCTCAGGTTAGCTGTAAATGCCAGAGTTAGTCCCCTGTTTCCGATCTTTTGCAAATTTAGTCCTTAATAATAAAAATAATTTTTTTTACGATCGTTTTATTCTGAGTTTAAATTAAACACAACATTCTCGCAGCAACGCGCGGGTCCTCTGCTCATTATACTCTAAACCTATTTATAAACCATTATAATTGATGGGCTTAGCATCACTGCTGTTTACAGAAGCTATTATACCAACAGTAAGAAGCATTTCTTTTTTTCATATTTATACTTTTCACCCTCCAAGATATTAAGTTATACATGATACACCCTCCACTATAAAGCCACAACAGAAAACTTCCCTGCTATTTACAGCAGGGATGATTTTCCCATAGTTGATAGTTGATACTATTAAGACATACAATATGTTTTAGAAATTTAGAAACTACTTGCTTGTACAAAAATGATCACAAGAAAACGAATTCAATCAAATACAAGGATAATAAGATATTGTAGTATTTACTTTTACTTAGTGGCTGACGAATAGTGCCAAACACATGCTATATTTACAAGAGAAACCTCTCTTTTACTTATTTTTAGTACGTGCAAAGGACAAAAAAAGTATGTAAAATATCAATATAAAATGCAATATCAAATTAATTAAGCCATGAATCCATATCATCTTTGTCCACATATTCTTGTCTTACAGCATCTAAACATTAACATAACTTATTATAGTAGTAATAATTATTATGAGAATTTATATGTAAATGAAACACAAATTCATTTCAGTCATTTCAATGTTTTTAGGTAATTTTTAACCATTGTTTTCAAACCGCATATTTTTCATATTTGGAGAATGGATAATACAAAAACATCTCTAACCATGTTCAAAATTAGCCATTTTTGGAGCATTATTGAGAATTCTATATTTTTAAAGGATCACTATTCATCCTCCAAATCACAAAAATGTAATACATACATAAATAATAGGCCAAAACACATATTAGTACCCCCGAACTTGACAAACCAGATCATCTAATGACATGAACTTTTAAAGGTGCATAATGGTAGCTTAAACTTGACAAAATGAAATTTCTATTACCCTATGCTAATTAATTCAACAATTAACTTTTTTTTTTCTTCCTAAAATTTAATTTAGTAAACTTTTTCTTTAATAAATAATTTATAGTAAAACTTTGGCTAGATAAATATATTCTTTTTCTAAATTTAATTATATTTTATATTTTTAAATTAATATACTATTTTAATTGATTATTTAGAATATAAATAATATATATGTGGTATCTATTTCTAAAATATTTCTAACGCATTAGTTTGAATACATCTTCATATTTTATTGTTAAATGTTTGTTACAAATAAGTTTTAAATCAACTTATAACTAACTATATATAAGTTTTTGTAATTTTCAATTTAACATATGCATACGAAAAAATAAATAGTTAAATTAGTCTCAAAATATATGAAACAAACATTTTATATATAATACTGATATCAATATATTAAAATTAATGTAGTAAATTCACTTTTCATATAGTATTATTTTAAATATATATTTATTCTCAATAATTAAATATAATATTGTATTAATTTAAAAAATGAAATTAAATCAATTTTAAATAAAGTATGATTAATTATCCTAAGTTTAAATACAAATCATTTATATACCATAGGGCATAGTAACTTTTTTTTAATAAAAAAGAATAAGTTATGGAGTTAATTTAGTACATGGTAGTAATAAATCTAGTTTGTTAAGTTTGGGTTACCGTTCTGCACCCTTAAAAGTTCAAGGTACTAAATGATCCTGTTTGTCAAGTTCGGGATACTAACATGTGTTTTGGCCTAAATAATACAAATACACCATTTTCTTTCAGGCAAAGAATTGAACACATGTCTTTTGGTCTTGCCCTCCTATCGAATTTTGAATTTGGATCTCCTTTTTTACGATTCTTGTTGTATATAGATACATCATGTCATTAGTATAAAATGAATTGAAATTAAGATGTAGAGTACATGTTTGGATTAGAACACAAGTTTTTGGAGGGAAAATGTCAAATGAAAGATGATTTTGTTTATCTATTTATTTTATTTTATTTGTCTTTTATATTTGAATTTTTTTTGAAGTGTATGATCACGGGTGTCCATGATAGGGCTGAGTAATCCAGACTGACGACCGAAAACCGACTGACGCCTGACTCCGATCTGCACAAACCGACCTATACTCGGGTCGGGACTCGGTTTGGGTTTTCCACCTTGTCGAGACTCGGGTCGGGTCGGGAGTCGGGATTACCCGATAAAACACAAAGAATACCATACAAACCAGTTTCGTTTCGGAACTCGGGTCAGGATTCGGGATTACCCGAACTAGACTCGGGTCGGGATTCGGTTAGAATTTTCCAGCTTGTCGATTTCGGGATGGGTTGGGATCGGGTCGGGACGGGTCGGTTTTGACCCGATGCTCAGCCCTAGTCCATGATACTGAAATCGGAACGAATCAGAACCGAAGAAACAGAGAACCAAAAATAAGGAAAAAGTGGAACCGAGAACCATATCAAGTTCTTCAGTTCGGTTCAGGTACGGTACTTGGTTCCGATATGAAAATTTTTGGTGATTCCTGACAAGTGCCAAAGTGTGTTTAAAAATTCCAAATTCATTATTAACCATTCATAAAGGCCATGCTATAACAACACAAATAGAAAATAGTCTCCAACAATGCAAATCATTCTAAGAGTTCCAATTGTTTAAACTAACATAAACAAAAACACAAAACATAAGTTTATAATTTTTCGAAAGTATCATGTGGACTATAATTAATCTAGTTATAACGCCTCTATAAACAATTTCCAATTCAATTCACATGATCAAGATAAAAAGAAAAAGAGAATTTAGATTACATACTTCCGTGCTGATGAATAATTTTCATGATGATATTAAATCTTTGAATGTGATTAGTAATTGAAGAATAATAGTAATAGTTTGGTGTTATTTGGAATAGATTAAAGGTTAGGTTTTTTTATTTTTGATGAGGTTTTGGGTTTATGTTAGAGAGTCGATTCATATGGAAGGATGTGTTTCTTTTAAGTTGCATGTTCACAAAGTTTAAAACAACCCCCTAAAACTCCATACTTTCAAAAGAGTTGGTTCTTTTCGGAAAAGTACCAAAATTGGATGGTTTCGACCTGAACCATATCGAGAACCGAAATTTTAGAATTTTAAGAGCCAAAAACTGGACTATGGTTCTAATATTCGGTTTTGTTTTTAATCGGCATCGATTCAATTCTTCTGTTCTTTTTGTTTTTATGTTTTTAGACACCCTTAATGGTACGAGATAGCTTTATGTTAGAAAAGTGACTTAAACTTTAAGTGTTGTTTGGTAAAATTAGCAATTTGTATGACTTATCATATAAGTTTGTTTGAAATTAGGAAAATATCCTTTGATGGTTAGTTTTTGCCTATAAATAAGGATTATTAGCATTAGAATTCTTTGTACCTTTTGAATTAGTTTTTGTGCTGGTACGTTTGAATTTGGTTTGGTAATTTGGAATAAAGCTTCCGATTCGTTTGTCGGATTTGTTCGTTTGTTTCATCTTTGTATTACCAACAAGTAGTATCAAGAGCTAGGTTTGTTTAGCCATGGAAGGGAAAAAAAATTGCTTCGGGTTCGTTTGTATTGAAGATTCATTTTGAATTTTTTCTCTAAGAATTCGTTTTTAGGTGTTTGGGAGTAATCAGAATTTTGACTAGTTTTTGGTGATTGGGTTTTTTTTTTTTTTTTTTTTTTTTTTTTTTTTTTTAATTGAGATTTGGATTAGATTGGGCTAACATTTGCATTTTGAGCTGCTACTTCAATTTGTTATACGTGAATATATTTTGAATTCAGGGGTATATTAGTATATTTTGTTTTGGAATTTCAGAGTGGCTTTTGGTTGTTAGAATTGGGTTTTTGGTATTATTTGTTTTGGTGTATGTAGAATGAAGAATGATATATCTACCTACAATATCTTCTTATATATCATCCTACTAATGTAATTAGTGCATTTTTAAAAATGATTGGATGAGATGATGAAAGAGAAAAAGTGGATTCCACTTGTCATTTTTATATGCGGGTAGGAAGATAAATAGGAGAATATTGTAAGAGAATATAACAAAACTCATGTAGAAATCGTATGGTTCTTTTAAAGATTGAGGTTTGAAGATTTTGTTTGTCGATTGATTTGCTCTTAAGCTGGATTTGTTTGGGTTTCTGGATACTCGTTTGTTTAAACATTAATTTATGATTAGATTCTTTGGATTAGTTTGTTTGGAATTTGGATCGTAATTCTTATCATATAAATGGGTCATTAGAATTATTATCCGTACCATATTTGGGGCATTTGAATTATAAGAGTCCGTTCGTCAAGTTATTCATTAACTTGAATTTGGTTGATACTTAGATAATAAATTTGAAGTTGGACCGTCATTCTAATTACATAAGTGGGTCATTAGAATTTGAATTTGATATTTTGAATTTAAAGATCGATTTGGTGTTTAAAGACTTAATTAATTAGGTCATTTGAAATTTGTTCGATCATTGGAATTTGTTAGTTTGAAAAACTTGGATCTTCGTTTGTCAGGATTTTGAAGCTTGTTTCCGGATTTGAGTGTTTTTGTTGAAGATCGATTGAGCTGGTTTGGTTTTGTTCGATTGACCGTTTTGAATTTGCCACTTAACGTTTGATTATTCGTTTTGAAGTTATCGGCGTTTGTTTTGGATCGATATTGTTTTGGATTGCTTTGGAAATTGATCGTTTGATTTGAATTTGGCTAGTATCACTGACGTTTGGAACTTTGAATTTGATTTGAAGCAGGTGGCGGAGTTTAAGTCACGATGGAGATTGTTAGAAAAGTGAATTAAACTTAAGGGTTGTTTGATAAAATTGGTAATTTGTATGACTTGTCCTACAAGTTTGTTTGGAATTACGAAACTATCCTATGACGGTTAGTTTTTGCCTATATAGAGATTATTAGCATTAGAATATTTTTTTACATTTTAAACTAATTTTTTTGTTGATATATTTGAATTTGATTTGGTAACTTGCAATGGTTGTTTGTTTCGTCTTTGTATTACCAATGCTTTAAAAACTTAAAAGAGTAAAAATTGTCAAGTAAAATTTAAGGATATTTTTACTTGTAACAAGTGTGAATTTGTTACCGCTTTATTTGACTACCTCAAACTTCAGTGTGCGAAAATAGCGTGATTTGCGATAAATTTGACTTTCACAGTTTTCCTTTTACACTTTAATTTCCTCACGTATGAATGTTTGACTCTCCACTCCAACAAAATATTGTACGTTAGTGGTCCAACTCAGCATTTCATTGAACTATAAAAAAACACTAGTATAAACATCCATACAACGAACCATAAAAAAATGAAAAAACATGCCAAGCTTAAGATACCTGTTTTGCTTTATGTTCGCTCAATTATATATATAACATCAAGACACTTTTGTAAAATAATAGTATCTGTGTCCGCTGAACTTAAAATAATAATTGAGGTTTTGCTAACGACAGCCCTAAAGGTTGTCATTAGCAAATTATTTTCAGTACAATACCTTTTTTGAATAATTTTGATTGGGGTGATAATTCTAAAAAAAAATGAAGAAAATCCCGGAAATATTACATATACAATTAATGTTTGATTGTGATTGGATGAATTATATTAGTATAACAAATTGTAGTAAAACAAAGCATTTTAACGACAACCATTAGAGCTGTCGTTAGCAAAACCTAAATAATATCTGAGTCCGAACTTTTGTAAAATACTAATTTCTGTGACAATTTAGGCGTCAATAAAATATTGTCCTTGAATAAACACAAACGAAAGTTTTGTTCCTGATTGGCTGTTTAAAATATTCTAATATTAGCTTTTAGTAAAAAAAATAATAATAATAAAACTTAAAAAACACACCCTCAACTTCTTAATATTTACGAATTTTATATATAAAAAACTTTATTTGCCAAATATCTAAAATATACCTACCGGTTTTTTGAACAAAAAGAATGCTGGCAAAAAGGCATGTTGATAATTAACAAAACAAGCCCAATATTGATATACTTTTGATGTGCACACGGTTTTATAAAAAAAATGTTGATGTTTAATATATATATATATATATATATATATATATATATATATATATATATATAATGTTAATGTGAGAACTTTTTTAAAGTTGTATATATGAGAACTATTCTAAAATATCATTAAAACATTGATACATAACTATTTTAGCAAAAATGTACCAAAATATTATATATTAATACAAGTTAACATTAAATCGACTAATAACCAACGCATACATGAAAAACGGATTACTGATACACAATTAAATTTTTGATACATATACATTAAAATCTCAAAAAACTAATTTCTTTTATAAGAATTGATACAATTAATACATAACAACCACTAAAAAAGTGATACACAATACTAAACCTTAATACAGATTACACGTTGAATCAAAGTGTATCACTTAGTTTACGTCAATTTTCATAAGAAAACCCATTAATTCTTTAATAATTTTAGTTGTAATTAATTATGTTTTTATTTTCTTTTAAGTTGAGTGTCATTTGTGAGATTTTGGTTGGTTCTCATTTTTACAACTTTAAGAAAGTTCTCATTTGATCCCAATTATATATATATATATATATATATATATATATATATATATATATATATATATATATATATATATATATATATATATATATATATGCATACTAGCAGGGTCCTCGCGCGATGCAGCTGCGGGCACCCTGTAATTTATTTTTTTGGGCTAACAATTTATTTTATTTGTACATTTTTTGGCAATAGCTTTGCTGATTAGTTTTTTATTGCAAAAGTTTGATAAAATTTTGCTTAGTTTGTTTTATTTTATTTATTATTATTATATATTTTTTTGTTTAGTAGTTTGCTTGGTTTGTACAATATGTGAATATATTTTAGTTTATTATGTTATTTTTAACAATAAATTTATGGATATCAAAAATTTCGTTTAGCTCGTGTCCGTTCGGGCTCGAGCCCGTTTGACCCGTGCCCGTTCGGACTTTAATATTTGTATAATATGCTTTATTATTTGTATTAGTGACATTTAATGCATGAATTGTGTTTAAGTTGGTTGTACAATATGTTTGATAATTTGTATTTTTTATATAAGGGGTGTTTTAATATGTGCATTAATTGTATTTATAGACAAGCTAATTAATTGTATTTAATGTTCATAATGATTTGTTTATTGTATTTATTGTTAGTATAATTGTATGTTAGAATTAAATATGAGGAAAATTTCTATAAGTACCATTTGTTGTTGTACTTATAGCTTTAGAAGTTGTATTGCTTAATTTTAAATATTTCTATTAATAGTAGGCTTTCATGCTTTATATATATATATATATATATATATATATATATATATATATATATATATATATATATATATATATATATAAAAGGAACTTTCAAAATTATAATTTCTGTGAACTAAAAAAAACTATTGACTAATAGTGGTGTTTGACACCTTTTTATTACTCCATCAGTTTTAAAATTGTCCCCTTTTGGATTTTTCAGTATTTACTTTTTAACTTTAATCTTAAGTTTTTTTTTTTTTTTTTTTTTTTTTTTTTTTTTTTTTTTTACATAATACTTGATACAAAATATATGAACGGATTGAGTTTTTAAAATGTATTTTCATTTGGTATAATTTTTATCAAAAAATGTATAATACAAACAAAAATATTATAGTCAAAGTTGAGAAAGAAATATCAAAAAAGTCAATAGGGGACAATAATTTTGGAACGGATAGAGTATTTTATTTTGCAATAGTTAACTTTTTGAGTTTTAATTGGGTTTGGCCCTCTTCCTTGAGGTATAACCTTTGCGGTTAGCAAACACCTGCATAATTTTATATCGTTAAGCTGAATCAGTGTAACGCCTTGCTGTAAACCTAACGTATTACAATACAAACTTTTGTAAATACCCCGCCGCAACGCGGCGGGTTACTGCCACTCGTTAGAGTACATGTGCTAAATCAATATTTGGTTCATCATATGTACCGTGTATGGGTTTTTGACTTTTTGTATTAACCTTAGGCTACCCTCAATAACAACTTTCAACGACTTTTATTTTTTGTCACAATAACTTTATCTCTTCTGCGACATACAACCGACCTTTTAGGCATACTAAGACAACCTATACTCAAAGTTGCAAAAATTGTGAATCAGTAGTGAGGTGGTCGACCACCTTTTAACTTGTAATCGGTTTAGGCGGGATTAATCGGTGATTAATCGGATTGGCATTTCTGGCAAATTTGAGTATTTCCGACAAGTTTTGTGTATTTTCGACAAGTTTTAAGTATTTCCGGTAAGATTTTTTCTAAAAACAACTTATAATACATTTAAACAGTTTCTATAAGTGATCAAAATAAATTTACGGTGAGTTTTGGGTAATTCCAGTAAATTTGCAAGTTTTCGGCAAGTTTAACCACCATTGACCACCGTTGATCGCTGTTGACCACGGTTGACCTATTTGTTTGACCCACTTACATAAATCGACAAGATTGGTGACCTTGTAGCGCCTACGCGGCGATTAATCGACCTTGTAGACTTTTTTTTACAACACTGCTTACACTACAAAAAACATACAAAAAAATATTTTTTAATTAATTAAAGTACACAACACAAAACACGTGCGCTTTGGTGACCGATTGTCCCAATCGGTTGGGACCTCGACCCTCTTCACCTCTGACCGACTCCGACCTCCAACCCCGCAACAAAGACAGCCCCCTGCAACCCACTTCAACACGATCGGTTGAGACTTTATTGTGCCTAGCCTCAGATTTCCTTATGAACCATGTATTCATGGTAATGGCTAAATAAATTCATTTGTTTGATGCTAATAATGATAACAAAGTAATATTTCTTCTTACATAAGAGCATGCCCATCCATAACTCACGTTAAAAGTTAACGCAGCGCCACGTCAGCGCCACATCAGCTTTAACACTTTAACTTTAACTCAGAAAAAAACACCCACAACAATAACTCAGCCTTAACTCAGCTTTAATTAAAATATTTTCAAATTCTACCCTCAACTAAAACTATTATTTCATTTAATAACTAATAAAAACAACTTATATTAATACTTAAAATTTAAACATACATTAAACTTAAACGCAAGTTACATTAAACATGAAACATAAAGTACGATAATTAAACATAAAACTAAAATAATTAAACATAAAACTGCGAATCAATAGAACGAATCGTCGGACACCCACCCTTCATGACTCGAATAGGAGGCACTCGAATCGTCCTCACTCGTTGGCACACGGTCTTTTCCCATTTCCCATCGCCATTGTGCTCGACGGTTTCGCCGATCCTGTTTAGCTTTTGCTCGCTGCTCACGAGCTCTTGCCTCCATTTCTTCCTCATATTCAACACGTAACAATTCTTGCATGTTTTGTTCTTCAAATTCTTCATCAGTCAACCCTCTCCAAATGGGCTGGTTTTCCTCCGATAGATTGTTCACCGGTTGATCTTGTTGTTGTTGGACAACAGGTTGATTTGGCACCGGTTCATTTTCCGGTGTGAATACCGGAAAGATGTCTTCTAGTGGAGTGTTCACCGGTGCAGTTGCATTCTGAATCGTGCTAGAGCTTGGGAATTGCTGGCCAAAGTCATGGTGACTTGGAAATTGCTGAGAGAAGTCACGGTGAGTTGGAAATTGTTGGGAGAAGTCACGGTGTGTTGGGAATTGTTGGGAGAAATCCTTGCGAGACATTGTTTGAGAGAATTGTGTTAGAGTTGTGTGAGAATTATTTGTGAGTTGTGTGAACTGTCAAAGGGTGTTAAATAAGCCCATAAATCCCGCCCATGCATTTCAAAATTTGAATTTTAAACATTTAAAAATAATCCCGCTTTTGAATTTGAATATTCAAATTTAAACAAGTTTAAACTTGAATTTTGAAATTTGAATATCCCGCTCAGATTTTGAAATTTGAGTTTTAAACGTTTAAACTTTCCTATCTATAGTATACATTATCATATAATTATACACACACTTCAATTTCTACAGCATAATTATACACAATGACAAATCGTTGGGATATTGAAGAAGAAACCTTGCTAGCCGATATGTGGCAAGTGGTTCATGAATTCCATGCCGGCGAAGGACCTTTTTGGCAAGTCGTAACAGAAAGGTTCAATGAACAAGCAGTCGGTCCTCATCGGAGCAAATCCCAGATAATGAGCAAGTGGGCACGGATGAACTCTGAATGCCAACAATTTCATGCAATTCATGACAATTTGCAGCCTACACGTGACCCATGGGTTCGTGTTGAAGATGCAATGAATGTTTTCAAAGAACGCAATGATGGGAAAGCATTCAAATATTTTCACGTTTGGTCGATTTTGAGGTTCAACCCCACTTGGTGCAGGTTTATGGGTTAATGGCTTTTGTATTCCATGAAGATGTGATGTATCGTTGTGTTTTCTGTTTCGTTTGTGCTGTATCTTGTGTTTGTTTAACTTTTAATTTGAATAAAACGCTTAACGGCTACTTTTCCAACGGCTATTTGTTTAACGGCTACTTTTCCCCTATAAAAACTAGTTTAACATAACTATATTTTCTCACACAAATATCAATACTATTAACACACACAAAAAATGGCAAACAACCTAGCTGAGGTGCAAAAATCTATTCTTTCCCGTTTACGCAACGAACAAGAGAAGGAACTCAAGTTGGTTAACAGTTTGCTTGGTGAGATAACTCGTTGTATAATGCAGATGCATAGTCGTGCTCCTGAGGTCGAAAGGTTACGTGATATGCCTCAAGACCATCCAATCATCAGCGTCGGGCTAGAAACTCTATTAAGAAATGATGAAACAGATTTGCAACTTCAGGTCGCCTTAAAAATGGTTAGGGAACAAGTATTGCAAGTGTGGGAGGAGAAGTCAAATCTAATCGACAATTACAAAGCTATATAAATCGTATCTGTTGTATTTGTTTCTCGTATCGTTTGTAATTGTATTTCCGTATCGTGTGTGTTTGAATAAATCAGTATCGTTTAAGAATTACAAGGGCCAAAATTGTCAAAACACAAACATAAATACATGGACCAGAAGTGTAATTTTTTTTAATCAAATGTGGCTTAACGCCACGTTAGTGGCTTAACTTTCCACGTTAACGTGACCTTAAAATGTGCTCCCACATCAATAACGCACGTTAACGTGCGTTAAAATGCCCTTAACGCAGCCCAAAATGTTATTGCTGCACATGCTCTAATATTCTACAAATCTTCTTGTTTAAAGGATGCTGACATATAATAAAACTATTTGTTTAAATAAAAAAATATATAATGAGTGAAAAACGCATGTAATATATTTGTGTGACAAAAGAATGAGTAGAAATATAATATAGGGAAGAAATCTAGTAAGAAGAAAAAATAGAATAAGAAGAATTTCAATTCACACATTTCAAATATGTGGGAGAATTTTAAAGGGATATGCATTTATTTTTGCAGGTGCATCTGAAATGAGTGATTGTGATTTCTTCTTATCATTCTTATTAAAATTTTTCTTCTTATTTAATCCTAACTCATATAATATAATGAACAATGATTTAAAATTGCTTTAATGATAAACAGTTCTACTAAATGAGAAGTATTAACATATTCATTTAAGTTAACAAGATTTTTAGATATAAAATTGCTTTAATGATAAACGGTTCTACTAAATGAGAAGTACTAATTATCAAGTTATCTAAGGCTAGACACAATGGTGACAACATTCTTCACAGTTATATCAGCGACCTATCATAACTCAGTACATTCCTGCTCTTTTTCAGTTACAATAGTCACTAATTCGTTCACTTGCAAAAAATACCTCATTTTATACAAACATGCCGCAAAAATACCCCCACACTCACAACAATAACAAAAGTGAATGGTGAGCACCCTCACAACTTTTTTTTTCCTTGATGATGCATGACCCAATGGTCTTCACGCGTGACAAGTAAGGGTGAAGGTAAGCCATTGTGTCTAGTATAAAGATGAGTACTTTATTTATAACATGAGTTGTACTATATGTCTATATTAATCTTTCACTCCTCTTATTTCTTTTAAAATTGTCGCGTATTCACAATTCATCATAATTGTAGATTATTTGTTTAGACTTTGAACATGTAAACTAGGGTGTGAATTGAGTTAGTGTTTCAGTTGACCTGCTTGGTTGGCGGCTTATCGTGTCAACATCACCTCAACCTAAAGACACCCTATTTCGTGTTAACAAACTCATCTCTAACATGCGCACGTATATCCGTTTATATCATGTTAATTATTAACTAACTAACTAGACATTTAAAACTTTTCCCGCTCGTAATTTTCAGTTTTATAGTACTTATGAACCGGTTGACGGCTTGACTTGTTTAATACTTACCTAATCAAAAGCTCATTTGTTTATTAAATGTATTTGTCCGGTTGATTTATTTTTTTACCCAAACCTGACATTTCTAACCCAAATCTGTTAATTTTGATATCGATTCAAATGGTGTTTCATATCGCTTCGATAATTGTTACGCCAACTATATTTCTATCTACAATGGTCAAATGGGGCATGATAAACAAAAGAGATATTTCATTTAAGGAAATCCCTGTTCATGATATACCGAAATAGCACAAATTTTTAATGTGACTTAAAAAAGTGACATATTGCTACAACTGTGACTCAAATACGTGAACATACAAAAGTGCCCCCGCTTTGGATTGTAATTGTTCGTAGTATCGTTTTTTGCGTAGATTGTTTTGACCTTTGGTCAGATAGTTGTACTTTATATCTACACTTTCACTCTCTCAAATACTTAAAAACACATTTATCTCTTTTAATCCTATATACATGTGAAATTATAATAGAATATATTTAAACAAATTATGTCTCCTATATACATGTGAAATTATAATAGAATATATTTGAACAAATTATGTCAAATAGTGTATTATTTGATGCAATTGAACTTGATACCCATTTTTATACTTTTTAAATGTCTTATTATTATTATTATTATTATTATTCTTATTATTATTATTATTATTATTATTATTATTATTATTTTAGAATTTTTCTATAAATCTATGAAAATTCGCAAAAATTTTGTAATTTATTTCAATACACTTTTATATTAAATATATTGAAAAACTGACATTCCCTCTTATACAATGAGATTCTTCTTCCTCTCAAGAACCATCTCTTTCCTACAAAGAACCATCTTATTCCTCTTAAGTATTCCCCTTTTCTTTATTTCGAACCTATGTGAACTAATTATGAACCCTTGGCAACCTCCCTCATTACAAACCCCCCAACTTCTTCACTTCATTGATCCTTCCTCTCTTATCCTCCGGTATCATAATATTCTGTAACACCCCCATTTTCACAAACCATAGCTGATGTTAGGTCTAGGGTATTAACTCATGGAATCACAGTCACAATAATAGAAAACGACTCGAAAAGAGACGTTTTTATAAAACGAGTTATCACTCATTAAAATATCAGAGTTTTTATTTAGAAGAGGTCCTGTGAATCTAAGTGTGAAACGTTGTGTTTGAATGATAACGGTTTGAAAGTCCTCCAAGTCCAGTGCCACTCCATGCCATAAGTTGTTAAGTTACCTAGGATACATGCTTAAAAAGTCAACCCAAATGTTGAGTGATATTCATAGGTTTTAGTTAAAGTTAGTTGAATACGAGTTTAGTAAAGCATGGGCTACGTTGTTATACACTCATGTAAAGTAGGTAGAAATGATTTGTTTCAGTATTGTATGATCAGTACAATACCGAGAAAGAAGTGTTATTGCACTAAGCTCATGAAACCACACGTTAACAGTCCGGGTCATGGGGTCTGCAGACCAAACCATGAGGGGACGAGAAGGATAACTTGCCAAAGTTAATCCTTAGAGGTTTCAAGTATAGTACTTATTGGTGGCCCGGCTGGGGCAAACCAATGGGAGTTGTCAAACTCCAATAGATCTATCAACTATACTCGCGTTCACTTGTGCAAAGCTCACAAGTGATTATGGCTCATGAATTTTAGTTATGTAATGGTGGCAAAAAGTAACACTTGTACAATAACCAAAGAAAAAGACTTGTATTCTATTTAAAGAAAAAGTAAGCATGTAACCCCCTCACAGGGTTTGTAAAGCATTTAGAAAGAGTGAGGCTATGAACTCACTTGGGCTTAAGGATGATGTGATTGATGTGAATAGTGACTCAGGGATTAAACTGCTGACTCACGTATCCTGGGAGTAGGGTTTGGTGTGTGTGTGTGTATGTATGTCAAGTCCTAGTTATTGTTTTTAGGTTTCTCAAGTAATCACACTTAGGGTTTCTAGTTTTAGTTATAACATAATACCGTTCGGGCTATCGTAATTCAGAAGTATAACTCCTCACATGAAGCTCCCTACTATTGTATTATGCTACCAACATAATACCGTTCGGGCCATAATAATTCAAAAGTATATAACTCATCACATGAAGCTCCCTACTATTGTGTTAGGTTATTAAGTACTAGATTTAAATATAATGTATCACCGTTCGGGCCATCATAATTCAGAGATCATATTGTAGTAAACGTTTGAGGAGCCAGGGCGCTTTAAGTCGTAAACCCAGCAAACTCGTCAAAAAGAATACACGAATGAAACCCCTCACATGAAGCTCCCTATTATTGTGATACAATATACATTATATAAAAAGATAGCACTTTTATTTATTAGGTAAATACTTCCTCTAAGTTTATAAGTTGACGCTTTTTACCTTATAAGTTTACATATTTACAAAATCTACCCTATACTATATATACTAAGTATTAACTTCCTAGATTATTCAATTTTAGTCCTTATACTTATGTATTTTAGAGAAATGACAGAAATAGTCCCTAAACTATGTTAACTTTCAATATTTACCATTTATAGCTTTATAATATTTGCAAACCTAGTCTTTATAAGTTTATAACTTGTTTTACTTTCTATCCTAAGGTTTTAGAACTTTGCAAAAAGGGTCCTTGTACTTTATACTTCTAAGATATGTCAAAAATAGTCCTTAGACTTAATATTTTCAGAAAGTTACCATATATACCCTTATGCATGAAAACTATTGCAAAACTAGTCCTAAAATCATGTAAACTATATTTTTATGAAACAAAAGAGTTTCCTAGCTTATGACTAACTAATATTAATTTAACTAAGTTTTCTAAACTAGCTTATAGCTTATGGTAAGGGCTTATAGCTTATAAATAGCAATTAGTCTAAAATTAGGGTTTTAAAATGGAAAGGCTTAAAAGAAAATGATCAAGGCTTAGGAAAGGGTTTCTAGGTGATCTAAGGCAACTAATATCTATCCTAGGACAGTACCTAAGTCATTAGAACTAGTGAATGGGCTTACTTGATCAAAAGTGGGGCGTTAGGGGTGTTTAGGGTTTCTCGGCTAGTTTCTACTTCGACAAGGGTTCTAGGCCTAATGTTCTAGACTCCTAAGCTTACTAGGGGCCTTATACTACTTCTAGGACTTAGAGAATTGAGGTGGAAAAGAGAATAAGGTATGGTTTGAAAAAATGGGAGTTAAACTGTATTTATAGGGTACAGTTTGAGTATTGATCAAGAAATGGATGGTGAGGTGTCTTGAGCAGGAGGGGGTGATTCATGGATGCTAGGGGTGACTAAGGAAGTCTAGGGAATAGGTAGGGGATGAAGAGGCGGTGTAGGGGTGGTTTGTGGTGTAAAATGGCTTGAAATGGCAAGTAGCTTACAAGTAGGTGCATAAGCTACTTGTAAGCTACTATGGAGGTGCTAGGTTGGTTGCTTAGGGTGACAAGGAGCTGAATAAGCTGCCTTGTAGGTTGCTTGGGTCGTTGGTGGTGCTTAAGGTGGTTAAGGTGCTAGTTTAGTCTTAGTTTTAAGCTTAATCTAGGTTTTGGGTTAAGTTTAGGATTAGGGTTTTAGATTAAATATTAGTACCTAGATTAGGGTCCTAAAAGTGATTAGTGACAAGGATTAATGTTTAGGGATCATTTCCTAGGTGGTGGTAGCTTATACTAAAGATTCGGGAAGGTTTTGACCTAGTTTCGGAACCTAAATGACCTAATTTTGCTTAGTGAGAGATTATGGTTTAGTTTAGGGTTTAGTGCCTAGATTAGTGACTAAGATTAAGTCCTAGGAGGCTTATAATAAGTGGTGGTAGCCTATGGTAAAGATTTGGGAAGGTTTAACCTAGTTTTGGGACTTATAAGACCTAGTTAGGGTTTTATGCATAAAGGACTTGTACCTAAGCTCTAAAGGGTTGTACTCGGGTTTAGGGGTGCTAAGATATCTTAGTGTTGCTTATAAGCCTTGAACATTTTCAAACTAGTTTAGATAAGCAATTAGGGTTTTAAAGATAACCGTAAACACATAGGGTTCAATTAAGGTTTGATTAGGGTTTGTGATATATATAGTATACTAGAGTGATAGATTACTTAGTGAAATGATGTTTAGAAACTAGACTTGACATACCAGGATGTTTATATAATGTAAACATAGTGGTGTTGGTTATATGTGGATACGTGAGCATGTCTAGAGAGTTATGCATGTAATGAAAAGCAAAATTTTACCTTTGAAATTACCTTGTGGTGGAAATGATATTGATGAAATTTTATGGGTTATTACATATTCACTGTTTCATTTTTTTTAAAAACCCACTTACTTTAAATATTATTTTTCTTTTTCATATTTATTTTTTCATTCGTTTTACCAACAATTACAACATTAATATCCAAAAATTTTATACTTCATTTCTTTTACATAACTAACTTATTAACATAAATTTTCTTTTTCGCCTTTATTTTTCATTCATTTTACCAACAATTACAATACTAATATCCTAAAATATGTGTTCGCACTTATTAATTAATATTATTATATTTTAAATTGTGCAATTCTAATCAATTTTTTCATGTGACAGTTACGTTGATGGTTCATGTGATTTTATGTATGTTAAAAAAACATAGAATTAATGAATTATATGGATGCATCATAAAATGAAGAAGATGAAAAATAGTGGATTTGCCATATATTTTATCATTATTTATATATGTTACTTTATAAATGGAACATGTTACGATGCATTGTTAACACAATAGAAGAATATAATTGAAAAGGAATAGATTTGAAGATAAAAAGTTTGCAGGTGGGTGGTAGATGGTGGCAAGCGGTGCCAAAAGGGTATTTTTGTCATTTAAAAAAATATAGTTTCAACAATAGCTACAAAGTTAAGTAAAGTTGAAACTAAGTTTAGTCGCTCAAACTTTATATCAATCAAAGAAATAATCATACTTTTAAAATTGTTCTATTCTTTTGAAAATTTTTAAAATTTGTGTGATTAAAGTATCCATATATGCATTATCATGTTGTACCTTAATAATAAATACCCACCCTTTGAATATAACTACTTCCAACCAACTTTATGTACAACCAATAAATGAACGACCGGACATAAAAAATAGTCATGAAATAATAACCAAGTTTAAGTAATAACCATAAAATAAGAACCAAGTTTAAGAAGTGTTATGTTCAAGTCATTTGAAAGTTTGAGTAGTTTTTGTAATCAAAATAAAGTTAGAGTAACTAAATTGAAACAATTCTTAAACTTGGTTACTATTTGATGATTTTCACCCTTTTGCAAATTTCACTTCATTTATCTTACAGCGTTGTAATATGGAAAATCTTTATCTTCGCAATATGCGATTATATCACACAAGATATAATAATTACTCTATTGTACATTTATCGAGAAAACGACGCTGTTTAGCAGGGCTCCAAAACGATGCTGTTTTGAGTTTTTGTTTCTCGTCTTTGGTTGGCTTTAAACAACATCGTTTCATGCTTGGGTTTAATTTTGGGAAAAAATGAAGTCGTTTTGCTTTATACTTTAGCTTATACATGTCTTAAATACGTGGATTTAAGGGTTGCCTGAGACCACTACACAAGCCTCAATAGACAAGAAATGTGCGAACTCTTAGAAAGCATGAAAGGGCTTGATATAATTTTGACTGTTGCTACGTATTGTGTTAGCTTGATGTAATTTAAAGTGATTAATTGGATGCGATTTACCACTTAATAAATCCCACTGGTTCAACGGATATTAGAATTTCGATTTGTGTTCTAGATTTCTTTCATGATTTAAATTATTATCTAATCGTATTGGTGTCCTATAGTTTATATACATACAGTCATACATATAAAAAATGTGTATTGTCATTGTATAAGTGTTTCCCTATATGCTTTAAAGTCTGATATGTGATCATAATATGTGTATTTTCATTGTATAGTAACTTCTTGATATGCTTTAGAGTTTGATATGTGGTCCTTATTTTTGGCAATGTGTATAAGTACTTATTGATATCTTTTAAAGTCTGATGTGTGGTCATACGAGCTATTTTTGTACATTCTACTTTTGGGTCATGAAAATATGATTGCTCATTTCGTAACTGCTATTAATTTAAAAGGTATCCAGTCATCTTTGGCTTTTGAACAATTGTTTTATTTGTAAACGCAAGTTTTTTCCATGTTTCATTTCATGAATGTATGCGGCGCACTGCTTTGTGCAAAGTCTTTATTATATGTATTTTTCATTTGAACATTCTAGCTTATGTCGTGCATGTATAGCTTTCACGAATGTAATTGTTATTTGCGCCAAAGTTATGTCTAACTTTTATGCGTCTTGGTTTACACTTGATCGTTTGTGCTTTGCTAATGTTAAAATGCGTACGGATACGCAATTTATTTTTAGTCTTTGTTTGGATATTTTTGGGTTATCCTCCCAGTACTAGGTTTGCAATCCCTCTTACGTACCTTCGGGTTGCTTATGAGGTTCCGCACCCTTTTTGTTATACGGGATAACGTTCTCGGGTCGTGCCCTTTGTGTGCGTGTCTTATTCACATGTATGTGCGTTTGTAAAAGTGAATGTTGAAAATTTCTAAGTGTAAACTGGTGAAGGTAGCTAAGCTTCACGCTTTACTTTATTAATATCGTTGTTGAAATACAAATAATAAATTATATTTTTACAAACGTCTAAAGATGGGTTCCACAGGAGCGGCCCATTGGTTACAATTTAACACGGATGTTCTGTGCTTGCAGATACGGATATCCGTCTTTGTTCCTATGCCTTAGGCTTGCGTCTTCGCTTTTAGTTTTTGTATTGAGTAGGCTTCCAGCTTCCACGCTTTTTCCGTGCTTTAGGCTTAGCGAGCACTGGCGTTTGCATTATACTTCTAAATATATTATTATTATTATTATTATTATTATTATTATTATTATTATTATTATTATTATTATTATTATTATTATTATTATTATTATTATTATTATTATTTTATTTTTTATTTTTATTTTTTTGAGTATTTTCTTGAGTACATGTGCGGTCCGGAGACTAACTCGCAACATCCTTCTTTGGCCGATCTTGTGTAGCTTCCCTTGATACCGCATCATTGTTAGGTGTATTGGGCAGCTGTAGACCGTCCGCTGTCATAATTTGCAACTTTGCACCATGCTACGAGGCGTAATTTTTACCTTTCCGCATGGTACCCTTGTTTACGGTTTCGCTTGTGCGCTTGGCTGCAACTTAGGGTCGGGAGTGCTTTGACTCCTTCCTCGGCCGCAGCGGGGTGAAGCCTCTTGATGTTTGGAAGTCCATTTTCATGATGGAACGTCTATTTGATGCATTTTCCCCTCATCCCCGATAAGCGCACATATATCCATCCTCAGCCCCTTTCGATAGCGGCGTTAGATGACGACGGTAGCTATTAAAATCTAGGGTATATAACCGAGAATTATTCGATTCGGAGTTCTCAACAATCACATTCACAACTATTCGTACTCTTAACGCAATAGTTTTAAGGTGATTTCTTAGATGACGCTAGATAGCGTTTTAGAACACTAGGACGAATGTCCGATCTCAGCATTAACAGGGAATGAATATGACAGAACATATGGATATGTTACCGCTCTAGAATCGAATAGTGAGGACTGGATAGGGAGGATATAAGTCTGTGACAATGGCTATATATAGTTATCATATTTTGGGCATCACGCAATTTACGAGTCATAAGGGTGGGTCACCCGCTAATAAGTTTCCTCCGGCGCATTTTTCGGCCCTACTGGGTTCGTCAACCCAACAAGCCCGATAACTGTTGCGGTCTGGTTTATTAACGTTAACCAACCCGTAACTCAAATCATAACAAAATCTTCCCAATCGATATACCACAAATCTCAACAATCAAACATAATCTCGATTCAATTAATACATAATTCCAATTATGTCATCAAAACAGTTATCACATAAATCAAGATACGCTCAAAGACGCATAGGTCCAAACGTATATCCCCAATCATTAATCACATAATTCTCAGCTATATCCAAATCACGAATCAATGCATCCTGCATTACTCTAAACATGCTTACTCAAGCTCGAATAATTCTCAATTTGCGATTCGATCATAAAGTAGAGGCTTCCCATGATTTCCAATTCATCTCAATCACTTATCAATCATAACGACAAAAGTCATCAAATAAACTCGCAAAGGAAATAGTGAAGTCCTAACGCGACACTAGTTTCCCGCATCTAACTCCCAATTCAAAATCGTATCATATACTTATAAGATCTCCAACTAAATTCGATAGGCTTCGGCTTGGCAGACGGCATGCGTTGGTCGAGGATCGACTTTTATCGAAATGGTTATAGTTTAGGCTTTTTGGAAAGAAAAAATACCTAGTTCTCAATAACCTTGAGCTCTGATACCAATCTGTAACACCCTCAAAATTTGGTACAACGGAAGACTTACAAACTTTTGGGGTGCTACCTGGATTGGTATACACAATACAAGTATAGCTAACTCGAAAGGAAATTTTTATTAAATAAACATTTCAAAATTTAGTTTGAAAGTTTATAAGTAGTTAAAAATATAAAAGATAAGGCCCAAAGGGTTTAAAAAATTGGTCCCAAAATTATTATCAGAGTACTTGTCGATCCATCGTCCATGCCGATTTGCCAAGCCTTCAATAGTGATCATCCACAAGCATTATCCTATTCGCCTGAGAAAAACATGCTTAAAAAGTCAGCTTTCGCTGGTGAGTTCATAGGTTTAAATCTAAAGTAATAGTGGACCTGGAGAGTAAGCGCTATGTGTGACTAGATGCAGGCATAGATAAGCTTTCCAACTTCATAACAATTCACAACGATAAGTTTCTTATTGTTGATATAAATAATGCCTAAAAAAGTTATTAACATATATCGATATCTCTATGTTTTGATAATCACAAAACGTAAACTCATTGAACTACAAATTACGACGTAAACAAGTGTTTAGTCGTAAATATTCACTTTAGCATCCAAATCACTTAAGATATGAATAAACAAAGTGTCTAATGCATTTTATGATCAAAGGAATTTTTACTTTTATAAACCTTACATTTGATTAAAGTGGGACAAACATTTTAAACTTATACAAAACATTTTTGTAATTATAAGAAATGTTTTATTCAAAATAAATATTTTGAATTCAAATTTCTACCCAAAAAAACGGCTACATTCTTCAGGAAAAACCTCCCCCACAAAAAGAGAAAAAATCTTAAGAAAAAATATTTTTTTATTAGGCGGCCCCCTTAATTATACTAGGCGACCCTCTTAATTATTAAGGGGACCGCCCACGCTCCCAAACAATACTTTTTTCCCTATAAATACTGGTTTATTCCACAGATTTTTCTCACCTTTTGCACCCCAAAACTTTCTGTTCTAGATCTCATTTCTATTCTCTAAAATCCTTTGATCATATATACATTAATCTTTGTTTCAAAGTGATCCAAGCCTCAACCTTTCAAGTGCAAGAGAAGAATACTTCAATCTACCAAGAAAAGAAGTATTACAACTTGTTGTAACCTCCACATCCAAGTTGTTAGAGCATCATCCATTATATCTATTTCTTTGTGTAACTAGTTGTGAATACTTGATAGAAGATAGATTAGCAAGGTGTGTAGATAGAGAGATTGTGTAGTAGATAGTTGTGAAGTAGAGAAGCTGGGAAGTAGATAGTTGTGAAGAAGATTGTTGTGAAGTAGATAGTTGTGAATATAGATAGGTGTGAAGAAGTAGTGTTGTGATAAAGTAGTGACTAGGTGTGAAGAAGTTGTGTAGAAGGTGTGAATAAGTTTTGACGAAGTTATGGTGTGTATATTGGTGTGTAAGGTTTTCTCCGCCATAAGGGAGCTTGTTGACATAGTGAAGAAAACTCTTGAGTAGGTAACTCAGGGAGTGGAGTAGGGCAAGGAAGGTGTCCTTGTAGCCAAACCACTATAAATGCTTTATCTCGCGGTTTGATCTTTCCATCTCTTACTTATTATCTTACTTATATCGTTATTACTTTCGTAGACGTAGAAGTATATATATATATATATATATATATATATATATATATATATATATATATATATATATATATATATATATATATATATATATATATATATATATATATATAGTTGCTCATATAGTGCTAGTGTTGATTTCACTTAAAGATCAAACAAAAGTTTCATTCTCAAAACAAAGTATTTACAATTAAACTAAAAAGATAACATACATATAATTGATCATTTCGATCAAGTATAGTTTTCATACAACATATAATTAAGGAGTACATAATAAACATTTAATTACTTATCTCTCATATATAGCTATGATTGTTTATATTTTGCATGTGTTGATTTCACATACTTAGCTTACATTATTATTATTGTTCATACTTAGATATAGTTGTTTATATTGTTCAAGATTTGAGTTCACATAAGATCGAATCAAAGTTTTAAAAGTAAACAAGGTTTTAAAACTAAACTAAGTTTTCATAATAAAATTAAAAAGACGTAAAACTATTCAACCCCCCTTCTAGTTTTCCACACTTATCTTAAGGAAGATAAGTGGTCATAGTGAGTGGATCCGTCGGCGGTCACTAGCCAGGATAACACGCTACAGTAAGGTCCATGTAGCCCTAGCCTAAGGCAACCTCTACAGCAATCTAACCTTAACTAGTCAACAGTAATAGCAAAATAATTTTAATAGTAGGTCCGAGAAAATAAATGCATGTTTTCTCCCCCAAGTTTAGAAAGAGATAAATAACGAGTAAAAATGGGGCTATGAGACTCACCTCGATTCTAGCAAAGCACAATCACAAATATATCAGAAACAGGCAATAGTCCAATTCAGAAATAAGCTATAAGCAGCTAGATAGCCTCAGCACTAAGTTATCTTGGCACAGCAATTCAACAGCAGCAAAGAAAGTATGAATTATCTGGCAACGACGACTACTGACTCGGCACTACCTAATAATATCAATACGCTTCAGAATAAATCTAAAATAAATATTTTCCAAATCTCGAACGTATTCCATTTTTATTTCCAAAGATTCTTTCTCATATCCGTTTTAAATGTTTGGTATCCGTGTATGTGTGGTGTCGACTCAACAAGACTCAAGTGAACTCACACTTCCAAAGAATTTCACCAAACGTACCACAACGATCTATGCCACAATTTCTTATAGTCTAATAAGTCATCAAATTATATTGTTGAAGCTTATTGTACTAGTCACCCCAGTGCACTTCACAATGCATTCATCTTACTCATTCTGCCAAAACTATATCACCACCTAAGGCGGTCGTAGGATATGTTATCCATTATTAGATCCTTCCAACATACTTAACGAGCTCTTATTAGATTCGTAAATCGGATAAGTTCGTCACCTATGTAAGTTAGATATATTAATGTTAAATATCCGTGACTCGTAATTAAATACACGACGATCAACATTTATGGCGAATCCTAGTTTTGCGTGCACTCGAAATTTATAATAACTCTCGTTAAATAAGGCTTATAAAAGAACTATTACATTTTATTTGAAAGTGCTACCTTCATTAGTAAAGTTTTTGTTAAATATTAATCCACTTTTCTTCGTCAATTAATATTTAACGTCAACATCTTTATTATTTACTTATGACTTATAAATATATACATTTTCATATATATACTTATAAATCTTCGTCGTCAAATTTATTTATATATGAGTTATTATTCATTTCGAGTTCATGAGTCCGAGTCATCACTCTCGAACCTTTTAACATTGTCTAAACCCAACTATGTCTCATAAATTTCATGTTACGGCTTTGTCGGAGTCAACCGTGACTAGAAAGTCAAGATAACCCCGACTTTGCACAAGCTCACAATCAAAAATAAGCTATTGTCAAATAATATCAATGCCCAATAACTCAACATTCGCCATCACAACTTCCAAAATTCGCGGCCGTCTACGGCTTGCGTCTAATTCTATCCCCGTCACCTAATATTTTCCACGACAATCACATGTCCACTTCGGCTAAACAATCACCAAAAATCCAAACTTCGCCATCTAGTAAAACCACACCGAGACCTTGTCGGTCTCGGCCTCACCCTAGGCTTCCTTAACAACGCAACAACAACAAGTGAACCATAACAACAACCTATAACAACAACCATCATCACCTTACTCAATCTTGGCCGAGACCCTATTGGTCTCGGCTCGTTTCCCCCAGCTACCAAACAACCACAACAATAGTAATAACTAGTCTATAAAGCTCATAAGCTCAACATTTTATTCAGACAACAACATCAGGACCATCTCAACCCTTTACCAAATCCGGATTGCAACCAAATAAACAGCAACAATAACCAGAACACGACCGGAAAATAAGCAACATCAAGGAAAACGATAGTAGGGACAATACCGTGAGTTTTAACTCATGGTTCAACACACTCGACACACAAACAAACACGACACACCGGATACCATTTTGTTTTCATCATTAAAACTTTTAGACCCCCTTGTTTTTATACCCAAATCCGATTTCTTACCTTTGAATTTAACAAAACGAAATACAAAAGAGACATGGTGGCGGTATTTCATGGCTGTGAGGGTCAATACACGAGCAATCAATGAAATAAATCTTCCAAGGCCGTGGACTTATGAAAAAGGATGATGATGGTGGAGGTGTAGACGGCGGTGGGCAACAAGATTGGTGGTTGCAGTTTTTGGGGCGCGTGGATAGCATCACAAGAAAGGGGAGATGATAGTGGTCATTTCTATGTTGGCGGTGTAGTAGAGGGGGCGGCGGTGGCGGTACTGTGGTGCTCCCCGGCGGCGGTAGTCAAGAGGAGGGAGAAGGGGATGAAGATGATGAGGGAAAATGATAAGATAGGGTTAGGTTTTTAGTTTTATTATTGAGTAGTTTGTGTAAATTGCAGTTAGGTCCTCATGTGTCATCTATTTAACAAAGAGGGGTCGGGTGCAAGGCTTGCGGGAAATGCTTTATAAGTTTCCCCTGGGAATGCTTATTTTAGCTTGTGAAAATATTAAACACCACCGATTTAGCTTATAACCATCACCATTTGTTTTAAAAACGTCTTTCCATAAAGTTTGATACAAATATGTTTATAAAATAAAATGTAACTATTTCTCATTTATCTTTGACAAAACTCAATCGAGACTAAATAAAATGCGTCACCACCATTTGCTAGTTTATCCAAATCGTTTCATTGTTCATAAATCATAATTTCCAAGTATTTGAAATATAAATACATCCATTAAAAGAAATGTAACCGTTAATTGTTTGATTCGCATTTTATTAGGATTTCTAGTGCCAGTGTCGAAGTAGTGCCTAACCTAACACAACAGAAATGGTCCAACGACAATTATTCCACATAATTAATCAACGATACGAATCGAATTCAACACAATTCGGTCACCAATTCCCCTAATTTCTAAAAACCGTTTTAATAAAATTAACGATTTATTTTAAATTTTACTTCGGCATTTTAAATCCGGTTCTCAAATTTACCAGTTGTTACAGCCTCCCAGCCTCAGAAGAAACCCGTCCTGGGTTTCACTTAGAATTACTCATCAAGATCGAATATAGATAAAATAGATTCCCTGGATTTCATCCTCAAACTCACCACGTGAGTGGATGGCTATCTCAGAATTTCCAACAAGCTCAATGACAACAATATGACTTGGCTTAGATTGCCAGATTTTTCACGAATAGGAATTTAAGGAGCTCCTCAAAGGAGTTTGATGTTCATCATCATGGAATAGAAAATTTTCAGCGATAATCTCTCCCGGAAGTGTCCTTCCGGATTACCCGTCAAGAGTCTCTTGGACTTTGCTAAGTCCCGATGCATGCACGAGTATTGCGAATCTAATTCTAACGAGAATTCTTAAACGAAACAGAGTAGCAAGGATTAAATTTCTCATGTTTACGAAACATATTTCACCATCTCTAGGTGATACCTTAATCATCCTCTTGTTCTACCTCTCGGATTTCAATATTCATTTCAGTGGTCTCACGAATGTCAGTCAATATAGTGAACTTGCCATTTCCAATTCCAGCTCAGTGAGAGTTAGGTCGGCACATGCAACCATAAAGAATTTCAAACGACGTGATCTTAATGTCGGACGATTTCATTAACTCAAGAAAGTTTGGGGAGAGGCGGATGTCTCTCCCAGCCTACTTTCAAAGTTACTAATGATAGCTCAAGGCTTTATTCTCGATGTACGAACGATTCTCTTACTCTAACCATCTGATTGGGGAGGTTATGTAATACTCCTATTACTGCTCGTCCCCAAGGTCATCTGTAGAGATTCCCAGGAGTTCAGCATAAAACGATAATCTTAACAAGACGTGATAGAAATCGGCACTCTATGCCCGGAGTCAACTTCTCTCAAGAACAACGATTCATCTCATTCCTACCATTACTTTGTCGTTAACTCGGATATAAATAGAAAGGAATTCAAAATTTTCCAGATGGTCTTACAACTACCATCTGTTATTGGAAATTTGATGACAATTCCATAGTGGTTCTCCTCCACTTATGAACCGAAAATTAAATTGATTCAGGACATAATGGTCTTTATCGTCTGACGCTTGTCTCTCGACGTGCTTAGCATTCATTGACATGTATTGCAATACCATCCTCTATGCTCGGTCCTCAATATTACTACCTCTGCTCTTAATATATCTTATCCGATTTGAAATGACCAAAGTGTCCTGTTTCGTACTCTCGCACACTATCCAACCTTGGATACTCCGTGGGTAGGCGTCCAGCTTTTACCCCTAAAGGATAAGATTACATCTGAACATTCCACGAATTCGTCCCAATTTTCTAACCTAACGAAAAGGTTCCCATAGTTGTCAATTCTTCTCATTAACAATCTCAGCGTGTGCCTCAATCTTCTGGGCTGGTAAGGGCAACCCGACAGTCATCCCTAAGGCTTTGACTGATAATGGTTGTGCTCCTTTGTAACACCTAAAATCTGAAAGCTTGTGAAATGACTAAAATACCCCTACATATTTAAAATTTAATTAAAAGCTTATAAAGTCTCCAAATAAATCCCAGACTTCAAACAATGCACAAGTTATGTGTCCAAATAATTTTAACTATTACATTTAACATTTACACAAGTGGCTAAATTACCAAAATGCCCCTATATGGCCGATTGAGGTAAAAATGTATTTTAATTAATTTTATTTTGATTTAAATGATATATATATGGTAAATTGAGAAGATAATTATTAAGAGATAATTACCCAAGCTAAAATCACGAAATTCCTGGCCCAAGCCCTCCCCTAGGATTGGCATTCATCATTTAAAAGTCAACCCATATCATTTTTATCTCTAACCCTAATTGCCAATTTAACAAACACACACAAAATCCCCATAGCCTCCATTCGACATTCACAACACTCCTAAGAAATTTTCTGTGATCTATCATCATCCTAAGAAGCCAAGAAAAATACCCTTTTGAATTGTTGAAGCTTGGATCGATCGTGGTTTTGGTTTTCTTTTGTCGAGCCCTAATAACAAGGTAAATTCGTTTTGATTCATTCGACCTCCACAAAAATTATTTATTATTTTTCTGGTGATTCTTACATCATATACAACCAAAGAAAATTGGTTTCAAGGTTGGAAGATCATCGGTGAAGTCGTGGTGATTTTTGGATCATTTGGCCTCTACGCGTAGGTTATAAATCGTACAGCCCTCTCCACAGGTTCAAGCCTTGGTTTGGTATTTTTCTCAGGTCCTTTACATCCTATAAAAATCAAATAAAATGCTCTAATCGATCCATGCATGCTCGACATCACTTTGGCTAATTAAACCCTAAAAATGTATACAAAACCTAAATAAATGAATCCGAATTTTTGAGGCTTGAAACCTATTTTATTTAGACTCTATACCATCATAATAACCTGGGAAAAATGTTGGTTCGAATTATTGAGGCCTAAAACAATTATTTTGGAACCATGTAAATAATCGGCTATAATAAAAGAAAAAGGAGAAATAAAAGTCGTGTGCCCTAGGGTTTTGGTTTAGGGCTGGAAATGGTGTTAATTAATGATATTAATGATGAGATGATGTTTGAGAATTGATTAGAAGGATTAGGGTTTCTAATTTCTTTGTTTTTGGTTTATACGATTTGGTATAAAAGTTTTGGGTGAGTTTTGTAAACTTTAAAACTTAAGGGTTAATTCTGGAACTTTATTTGAGCTGTACAATATTCGAATAAAATATATAATGAGGGTGTTAAGTGTAATTTTTGCATATAAATGGATTAAAATGTATTTTAAACCTAATTAGGGTTTGTTTTGAAAATAATTAAAAGAGAGGGACTAAACATGTAATTTTCAGAAACTTGGAGCTGTTTTGAGTAAATTAATATATTCAGGAGGTTATGTGTCATTTTGATAGTTTGATGGCATAATATGTAGTTAGTAATAATTAAAAGTTGAAATTATAAATTAAAGGGTTAAATATGTAACTTTTATAACTTGAGGGACTTAAAGTGTAAATTATGAATATTTGAGGATTCATTCGAATAACTTAATAAAATAAGTGCTTATTATGTAAAATGGATAAGTTAAGGGTTTAATGTGTAACTTTGAATACTAAAAGGTTTAAAGTGTAATTTTGAAAAGTAAAGGGTTAAAATGTAAAGTTATGAAACCCTAAGGACCAAATGTGTAAATATGTTAAAAGATACTTTGATTCCATTAATAATGATTCAACTTTCTAATTATGGAAACTTTCTAAAAGTGGAAACTTACTATTTATGGAAACCTGTTAAAAGTGGAAAGTCACTTTAAATGGAAAGTTACTAAAACTGGAAAGCCGACTAAAATGAGAAATCTGAATTGAATAAGTTATTAATAATAAGCCGATCATTAATTCGTGTAGATTCGCTGAAGAAGGAGTTTTGCTTCCGACCTTTATGTTTCTGTCATGTGTGCACTTGCGGTTTAAGGTACAGATATTCTGACCTTTCTCAAAAGGTTTCTCATGATCTCTTTCATATTCTGATCCGTTAGTTCCCGAATTGATGCCATTGCTATGATCCCCTTTACTTGAACCTTCTCTGTTGATCCCACTTGATATGACCTCCGTTATGAACCTATGCTATGAAAACCTTCTTAATGATACCATGGAAATGTTTTGAGAAGAACTAATTTGAAAAGATGTTTATAAATGATGCTAAATTTCTTTTTAAAAGAAAGGTTATTTAACTTTCATGAACCCTATATTTTGAAAGACCATTTTTATGAAAACTGTTTTAAAAGATTATTTAAATTGGACTTTTAATAGAAACTTTTGAAACGGACTTTTGAACTGAACCATGAATTGATTTTTGAATATGAACCTTGACCTGATGAACTCTGAATGGACCTTGACTATTATTTCTGATATGATTTTGAGATGACTTTGAGATAAACCTTTGCTATATGACCTTTTGTATGACTTTGAGACCTGACTCTTAGTTTGATACCCGAGCCATTTCTGTTTTCCCTACCTATGGAGGTACCATAGGCATGTCTGTGATGCACCACTGGCATGACTCATGTGTGGGTGAGTGATTTCTCACGCCGTCCCTTTTTATGATTATTATTATGGCCATTATAACTTTGAGTATATGACTTTGAGATTGACTTTGAGTAAGGGGCGTATGGATTGCAATCCTAGATCTGTTCTGTTTAGTGGATTTAACTATGACTTTGAGTTGACTTTGAGGTGACTGGTGCTGTGTGCAATACACGCCTTTCACAATTTCTGGGAGCTAGCTACTCCACCCATTTGAAGAATGAGGACACCCCTCATATTATCTGATTATCTGAGAGGACTCCCCTCTATATGATTATGAAGAATTATGGTATTGACGGCTTATATGATATGATATGTTTCTGGGCTCGTGATAGATGACTATCCTTTCTTCTTTCTATTCTATTACTCTTTTATCTATTCCTTATTCTATTTCCCCAATGCACTATACTTCAGTTTGTTTCATTATCATTACCTTGTTTATATATCTGTTCACTGAGCTTTTTAAGCTCAGCCGCATTTCCTTTTCCTGCGGCAGGTTTTAGTAGGAAGCTGGGTTATGGGAAGAGAGTGTGACTGGACTTAGAAGACTATGCTTTGGACTAGAGACGATTAGATGAAGTTTCACTTTATTAGACATAGTATTTATTTCTTTGTAACCTTGTAGTTTCAGATTTTCATTTGTAACTCTGAATTTCGTTGTATGTATGAATCATATGCTTGTGTTTGTTCTGATATGTCACTGTAATGTAATACTTCTACCCTTATCGGGTTGGGGTGTTACAATTATGGTATCAGAGCGACAGGCTGCGATTCGTAATACATTTACCCTTGACCTGTGAAGTTTGGACCCCTAGGTTTCCACTGTAGGCGCTCATAAGACAACCTTTGAAACTTTACATTAGGATTCCCCATAGGAACCTAAGTTATTACCGGTGAGGAATGGGTAGACTAAGACATTTATGTAAGTATCATTTGCTCCCGTATCGCTCTGATCGTGCCTTTGCTCTTAGATAAGCCTTATAAGGATCTTTGTTTCAGAAGTTAGAAGTTTTGCTACTTAAGCTTAGTAACCAAGTAAGTTTGGAATACCTCGGAAGGCTACCTGGATACCTTACACATTTAAGTTTCACCTCCAAATTTTGATCTCCGCCTCCGATTTGTTTGATAAGCTGTTTGACACCTTTTCAACCACAATGTGTTCGACACATTCTGTAAATTCATTACTTATGCTGGGTATGAATGTATCATCCGATACTACTTAACTCTGTATGATCCATTATTACTCCTATGAGAATTTTAGTAATTATGAACCACGAATATGAGAAGTTTTGTTTCCTCTCTTTGAATGATGAACCTTGTTCTGCCAACCGTTTCCTTTGGAAGGGTATGATGTAAATACTATCTCTATATGGATCTGTTAACTAAGCATGATGATGCTGATAACTGAGATTCTGTACCTCTCACAATTGACGATTATACGATATTCGTATTACCAATGATACACATCCTACCTGCTACTTATGCTAAGAAGCTAAACGAAATTCCCACACATTGAACTGTTCATTTATCCATCCCAACATTTTTGTTGAACCATGTACTTGACTCTGATATATGAACTATCTGTATGATTTGACGACTGTATTCACTCTATGAATCCTTTGACTTTGAGATGTCTGATTGTACGGTCTTTTGGACTGAATGGCTATTCGTGAAGATACCATAGACTACCATATCTGAAATGTGACCTTAAAAATCTGCTTCACCCTATTCCATTATGATGACTCTCTACATCTGCTAAAATTTCTGTCACTATGGAAACACCTACCCAAACTCATGTGATTACCAAGTTTTTCCTGAAAACCATTATTATCAACCCTTAGAAAGTTCTGCTATTGGGAAATATTTTGTTATACGAAGATTTTCCGGTATTCTCTGATGAACCTTTTGGTACTCCTTCCTGCTTAGGAAGTAGAGTGGGCATTGAACTGATCTCAGTTGAAGAAACCATGGTGCCATAGAAGTTGAGAGATTGAAGGAGCTGATGGAATATGATTTTTAACCTTGGTGATTCTCTTTAGATGCTCTTGTTTGTTTATGAAGAAGAACGAGAGAAGTATGCGATGACGTATCGACTATCGTGAACTTAAACGTACCACTATCACTAATCATTATCTGTTTCCGCGTATCAATAATTAATCTGGTCTTCCTTTGAAACTCCGCGTCTGATTGCATCATTTTAGATTTGAAGGCTGAAGAAGCAACCACAAAAACTTCTAAGAAGGGGGTTAACTAACCAAGGGTAACCTTTGTGAAGTATTTCAGTTCTTGGAAAGGAAAGAAGGCGATGGGAAAATTTCCTGAGATGATTTCTGAAGCTGCCTTGCACTCGTTATAACATTTATGAGTTTGAATGATGCCAATGGTGTTGGCTAGAATAATCATGTTTTTCGCATGTTTTGGACAAATTGTCATAGTATGACGTTGTGTTGTGTTCTAAAACGAAAGAAGAACATAGAGATTAATTGGTGAGACGACCCTTTGTTCTGGAAGAGAAATTTGATTGACGTTCAGAAAGCATAATAGACAACACTACCCTGTATAATGTAAAGACAGAGCTTTCACAAGAAGGACCAAGATCGAAGATCGTTATCGGAGTTAGAAACTTGGTGGAAGAGTCGTAGAAGATGGTTGCGACAAGCATTACCATGGAAGAAGCATACAAGAAGAAGTGAGGAACTAGGATAGTGCTCAAATCATGCATCACGCAACACGTGAAGATTTCAGTTTGGGCACCAAGACAACCAGACCAAAGAAGACGAACCATTCAACACACAACCTGGAGTCGACAACAACATCATGTACCTTAAAACCTGGAGCCATGACAGAAGACCTGTCGAAGACACGCAGTCTTGTTTCTCTATTCATTTTAGTTGTACTAAGATGAATTGAGAGCAGAAGCAGACCTGCGGATGGAGGGATGCACAGTGATCGTGTCAGAGACTGCCGCTACGATGCCACAGTACCAAGAAGAGTTGCTGAAGGCTTGAGGAACCAGACTCGAATTTTAAATTCTCTTAATCATAAGGTAAGACGGACAAGAATAAACAGACTACTCCAACTTGGAAGAAATTTTGAAATTTGTATTTGAGTGGACGGATTTTGAAGCGGACATGGTGTTTAGACGAGATGATTCTGTAAAGGATTGACGCTATTGATGACGTACCTTAATTTTGAATGACATTCTCGGATCTCCGTTACTCTTCGAGTAATTTCGTTCTCTTAGTTATGTTGTTTGATTTTGGTGACCTCTGAGACTATAGGTGGACTAGGTGGATTTAAATAAGTTTGTGTGTTCACGACTTGAGATAAAGTATGACCATCATGAGGGCATATGTATATGATGCCAGTATTATGACGCCTGGCCAACGTGATAATACTTACATCGTATAACGTGCACTTATGGTGGGCATGTGATATTTCGAGGAGTGCCTAGAAGCTTTAGAATTCTGGCATCTGATCAAGATCATCTGAGTTTAGTGAGACTTTAGGTTCATTCTACCTATACGTTTGGTATGTTGTCCTTGTTATACGATTCGATACGTTTGGACTCTCGACACGTGTTTTGCTGATCTTTGCAACTTCTGATAAGAATCTTAGGTTCCATTATGAAATTTCTGCCGTTGACGATATCTAACGATATGCTTTCTGTCCGTATACGTTTCGCATTCGTTGAAGTTGTTCATTATGATCTGCTATGAGTAAAATATCTGATTATGGACCTTGAGGAAACGAGACCTGTTTGTCTATGAGAATACTTTTGGAAGGTTATCTAAAAGTCGAGACTATCTGAAAAGCTGAAGAGTTAAACCTTAAATCACCCCATATTTGCTAAAATTCAATGTATTCTCATCTGATTCGCCTAATCAATTCGATAAAAATCGTATGTATTTTTATACCTCTTCCTAGAGAATTCGATTATCATCCGTTATGTTTGGTACATTATCCTTTTGATTCAAATTCAATATGATATGCCCTTCTGAGAAATCTGAAACTGTTTTGACAATAACTACGAGTCATGAGAAACTATTTGGTCTGAAGATCTTTTTGGAAGAACCTCCCCGGGCGTGAAAATGTTTGTGACGACTTTTGCGGTTTGCTACGACTTCGTCTAACCTTGCGACTTCAAATTTCGAGGACGAAATTTTTCTTTTTAGAGGGGAAGAAGTTGTAACACCTAAAATCTGAAAGCTTGTGAAATGACTAAAATACCCCTACATATTTAAAATTTAATTAAAAGCTTATAAAGTCTCCAAATAAATCCCAGACTTCAAACAATGCACAAGTTATGTGTCCAAATAATTTTAACTATTACATTTAACATTTACACAAGTGGCTAAATTACCAAAATGCCCCTATATGGCCGATTGAGGTAAAAATGTATTTTAATTAATTTTATTTTGATTTAAATGATATATATATGGTAAATTGAGAAGATAATTATTAAGAGATAATTACCCAAGCTAAAATCACGAAATTCCTGGCCCAAGCCCTCCCCTAGGATCGGCATTCATCATTTAAAAGTCAACCCATATCATTTTTATCTCTAACCCTAATTGCCGATTTAACAAACACACACAAAATCCCCATAGCCTCCATTCGACATTCACAACACTCCTAAGCAATTTTCTGTGATCTATCATCATCCTAAGAAGCCAAGAAAAATACCCTTTTGAATTGTTGAAGCTTGGATCGATCGTGGTTTTGGTTTTCTTTTGTCGAGCCCTAATAACAAGGTAAATTCGTTTTGATTCATTCGACCTCCACAAAAATTATTTCTTATTTTTCTGGTGATTCTTACATCATATACAACCCACGAAAATTGGTTTCAAGGTTGGAAGATCATCGGTGAAGTCGTGGTGATTTTTGGATCATTTGGCCTCTACGCGTAGGTTATAAATCGTACAGCCCTCTCCACACGTTCAAGACTTGGTTTGGTATTTTTCTCAGGTCCCTTACATCCTATAAACATCAAATAAAATGCTCTAATCGATCCATGCATGCTCGACATCACTTTGGCTAATTAAACCCTAAAAACGTATACAAAACCTAAATAAATGAATCCGAATTTTTGAGGCTTGAAACCTATTTTATTTAGACTCTATACCATCATAATAACCTGGGAAAAATGTTGGTTCGAATTATTAAGGCCTAAAACAATTATTTTGGAACCATGTAAATAATCGGCTATAATAAAAGAAAAAGGAGAAATAAAAGTCGTGTGCCCTAGGGTTTTGGTTTAGGGCTGGAAATGGTGTTAATTAATGATATTAATGATGAGATGATGATTGATAATTGATTAGAAGGATTAGGGTTTCTAATTTCTTTGTTTTTGGTTTATACGATTTGGTATAAAAGTTTTGGGTGAGTTTTGTAAACTTTAAAACTTAAGGGTTAATTCTGGAACTTTATTTGAGCTGTACAATATTCGAATAAAATATATAATGAGGGTGTTAAGTGTAATTTTTGCATATAAATGGATTAAAATGTATTTTAAACCTAATTAGGGTTTGTTTTGAAAATAATTAAAAGAGAGGGACTAAACATGTAATTTTCAGAAACTTGGAGCTGTTTTGAGTAAATTAATATATTCAGGAGGTTATGTGTCATTTTGATAATTTGATGGCATAATATGTAGTTAGTAATAATTAAAAGTTGAAATTATAAATTAAAGGGTTAAATATGTAACTTTTATAACTTGAGGGACTTAAAGTGTAAATTATGAATATTTGAGGATTCATTCGAATAACTTAATAAAATAAGTGCTTGTTATGTAAAATGGATAAGTTAAGGGTTTAATGTGTAACTTTGAATACTAAAAGGTTTAAAGTGTAATTTTGAAAAGTAAAGGGTTAAAATGTAAAGTTATGAAACCCTAAGGACCAAATGTGTAAATATGTTAAAAGATACTTTGATTCCATTAATAATGATTCAACTTTCTAATTATGGAAACTTTCTAAAAGTGGAAACTTACTATTTATGGAAACCTGTTAAAAGTGGAAAGTCACTTTAAATGGAAAGTTACTAAAACTGGAAAGCCGACTAAAATGAGAAATCTGAATTGAATAAGTTATTAATAATAAGCCGATCATTAATTCGTGTAGATTCGCTGAAGAAGGAGTTTTGCTTCCGACCTTTATGTTTCTGTCATGTGTGCACTTGCGGTTTAAGGTACAGATATTCTGACCTTTCTCAAAAGGTTTCTCATGATCTCTTTCATATTCTGATCCGTTAGTTCCCGAATTAATGCCATTGCTATGATCCCCTTTACTTGAACCTTCTCTGTTGATCCCACTTGATATGACCTCCGTTATGAACCTATGCTATGAAAACCTTCTTAATGATACCATGGAAATGTTTTGAGAAGAACTGATTTGAAAAGATGTTTATAAATGATGCTAAATTTCTTTTTAAAAGAAAGGTTATTTAACTTTCATGAACCCTATATTTTGAAAGACCATTTTTATGAAAACTGTTTTAAAAGATTATTTAAATTGGACTTTTAATAGAAACTTTTGAAACGGACTTTTGAACTGAACCATGAATTGATTTTTGAATATGAACCTTGACCTGATGAACTCTGAATGGACCTTGACTATTATTTCTGATATGATTTTGAGATGACTTTGAGATAAACCTTTGCTATATGACCTTTTGTATGACTTTGAGACCTGACTCTTAGTTTGATACCCGAGCCATTTCTGTTTTCCCTACCTATGGAGGTACCATAGGCATGTCTGTGATGCACCACTGGCATGACTCATGTGTGGGTGAGTGATTTCTCATGCCGTCCCTTTTTATGATTATTATTATGGCCATTATGACTTTGAGTATATGACTTTGAGATTGACTTTGAGTAAGGGGCGTATGGATTGCAATCCTAGATCTGTTCTGTTTAGTGGATTTAACTATGACTTTGAGTTGACTTTGAGGTGACTGGTGCTGTGTGCAATACACGCCTTTCACAATTTCTGGGAGCTAGCTACTCCACCCATTTGAAGAATGAGGACACCCCTCATATTATCTGATTATCTGAGAGGACTCCCCTCTATATGATTATGAAGAATTATGGTATTGACGGCTTATATGATATGATATGTTTCTGGGCTCGTGGTAGATGACTATCCTTTCTTCTTTCTATTCTATTACTCTTTTATCTATTCCTTATTCTATTTCCCCAATGCACTATACTTCAGTTTGTTTCATTATCATTACCTTGTTTATATATCTGTTCACTGAGCTTTTTAAGCTCAGCCGCATTTCCTTTTCCTGCGGCAGGTTTTAGTAGGAAGCTGGGTTATGGGAAGAGAGTGTGACTGGACTTAGAAGACTATGCTTTGGACTAGAGACGATTAGATGAAGTTTCACTTTATTAGACATAGTATTTATTTCTTTGTAACCTTGTAGTTTCAGATTTTCATTTGTAACTCTGAATTTCGTTGTATGTATGAATCATATGCTTGTGTTTGTTCTGATATGTCACTGTAATGTAATACTTCTACCCTTATCGGGTTGGGGTGTTACATCCTTTTTGCTCGACTCAGAGCGTCGGCAAGAACATTCTCCTGACATTATAATAGCAAAATTAGTAATCGTTACCACTATGTAGTGCTATCTAACTACTCTGCCTCAATGGTCCATTCTTTCTAGTCTAGGGTATGTCGTACCCTTATGTTGGGTGTATACTATACACCTTGTACGCTACTAGCATTGTCTTCCAGATTCTGGGTGCAAGTACAACTGCACCCAAGGTTCACTCCGGAAAGACATGGCTTTTCTTGCACATCTCCATTTGGCTGGAGCATAATCTACTCCTCCTTCATTTGCATTAAACATTTCGAAAGTCTTATATAAAACATCAAAATCTATAACAGTATCTACGTTTCCCTCTAAAAAGTTAGGGTAGGTGTACTTCACCGTTCTCTATTTGGAAGTTATCATGCTTCCTCTCAGCTTTCCACTTATTTACCCTTCACTTCTTCTAGGTCCATTTTACTAAGGTTTTTCTATCTTGAAATACTTCTGTTAGCTCTCAGAATCTCCCAGCAATTCCCAGTTATAGACGTCTCTCATTCAAACTGGCAGGGGAATTCTCCACCATTGGTCGACTAACTCTTAATGAGATCCATGGAAATACAATTCACAGATTCAAGAGATCTCACAGTCGCAGTCGAATTCATATTCACGGGGTTCCGCATTACATCTATTTCCTTCTCCAGCTGTTACAACATCAAACTCTGGTGTCCTCCGTGTCCCTCTATATACTTCTCAATGGTTCAGAATTTCTAGGGTTGGATACTATCGCAACCCATCCAATCAGGGTTCACATCTGCATTGCTCGAAGGTGGCTGGACGATGGTTGACCAACAGACACACTTTAGAGCTACAATAGCCGCAACAAGTATGAACGTAGTCTTCGGGATTTCTCTCTTCCCGATCCATCGCAGCTAGCGGTGCACGAATCGCATGTTGTTCCTTTGTCATTTTGCTCGAACCTTGGAGTTGATCAAACTGAGTATCGATCTTCAATAACAGACATCGAATTATTCATCGGCCACTTAGTCGACTCTCGACAGTTTGCGCATATGCGAAAATATTTATTCTCCTTCCTTATAGGTCTCAACAGAGATCCCTATGGTGACAGACTTAGCCGTATGGGTCCCTTCTCTGACAACTCTGTTAATCATTTCGAAAATTCTTCTAGGTCTGCAGGGCGGGTTGACGAGGTAACCGGGCTAAGAATGCAGCGCTAGATCTCAACTCGATCTGAAATTTCACTTGTCTCACATTTGGGATTCCGGAAAGTCGTCTGGGAGTGTCTCTGGGGAATCAGAACGATTGTATGCATTATATACGTTTTTCATTCTTCTCTTTCTCCTTTGTAACAAAGCAAGGGTTCCCTCGTTCCTACTATCAGTTAACTGCTTCCTGAATCTGATCGCCGTAGTCCATGACATGATTGCTACAAGCAACAAGTATCTCTGCCACTTACGAGGTCATGAGTCATCAGGAATTCGTCCAACTCGAAGTCTTCGTCTATTCATTGCCCAGGTTCCTAAAATTATCGGAAAGGTAGGGTTGCATAGGACGCTATGCAGAAAAGTCTCTCTCTCTCCAAGACGATAATTGGCGTATCGGAATCTTCAAGTTCAAAGTACGGCGTCTCTTAAGGCTGGATTTCATAGAACGGTAGAGGAATAGAATTGATCCTAATCGCAAGCTTTACGAACATGGAATGAGAAACTCATTTCTCAATGGAGGTTTAAGCAACCGGTCCGAGCATAACATGATTCCTACCCGAATTATACATAGGTAGCCAGTCTTTGTATAATTGATGTCTAATGATGTCATGCTAATTTTAGTTACAAGAACAAGTGATCAACTCTTTAAGTTTTGAGAACCCTATTCAAGTTGATAATAACAACCATTAGAAGTTAATGATGTGAATAGTCATTGATGCGCGAAGTAAGGTAGTAGACGTAAGCGACGATAAACAAGAAGCGAACATAGAAAAGACAAATGGATAGGTAAGAGATCTCGAATTTGTGAGGTTCAACTAAGCTTTTATCCCATACGAGTATGAACTCAGGTCTCCGTATCTTGTTGCGATTCCTACAGACGTATGACGAAGGTCTCTCAATATCGAAACTTAGGAAATTCTACTTGCCGCCATTTCTAGGACAGATTTTCCTTGACGTCCGTCTTACTCTGGGTATCCTCTTACTTCTAAATTTTCCTTTAGTTCTACAACTCCCTCGTTCCTATGGTTTCCAACACTCATTCACGTAATGCTCCTTCGTTCTCCATTTAACACTTGTGACACTAGCCTTCCAATCCGACCCAGAGGTTGTCTGAACCAATGCATGGGTCTAGATCTACGGACTCCGGCTAAGTGTCCAACCTGCAACACTCACGACACATCTTAGTACACCCTTAAGAGTGGTGAAACTTATAACGGTCGCACATAGGTTGATTCTCAGTGTATTTCTACTTTCCTCCTACTTGACAGCGTTAGCCTCAACGACTTATTGTCATCTGTCTGGTTTTCTCTCACCTCTTACGAAATCTCTTCATTTCCTCTTGTTTTTCACTATCTCAGCGATGACATCCCTAATTTCTGGGTTCGTGCAAGCCTGTGCTCAGTTTATGGTGTCGTGCAGGCCAGTTGTCTCAGCCGAGATTACGTTGTCTCTGATTGATTTAGAAAATCCTTCAATTTAAACTCTCATTGACCCGAATCTCTTTCACGGGGATGATCGAAGTTTCATCAAAAAGACACTTCTTAGTTCACTCACACGAAAGACGTTGTGCACATTACTCAACTCCTGGTAGCTCAAGTCTATATGCTACTGGTCCGAATCTGTCGAAGATTGGAAATGGGCCAATGTAGCGGGGGTTAAGCTTACCACTTGTAACGCTCGATCTCACAAGTCTCACTTCAGGTCACTACCTGAATATCTCAAAGAAGTGATGAGTGTAGGTCTGCAGGTCGGTACCTCTCAACTTGCGATTCCAGAACCCGACTTCCCATTCCTTGAGTGGTCTTCCCACTACCTCTTGTTGTCAACCGCTTCCTCAGTCGTAACTCGTACCACTAGACATTCAACAGTATCACGAAATGTAGCTAGTTATGAAGTAGTCACATCATCCTTTCTAGATGAAGGCAATCTGTCCACATAGTGCTCTATCTTGAGCGTGTCGGTAAGAGCTATCTCAAGTCACCGTCGTGACAGCTCCCGCAATTTACAGGCCTGTTTTGGCATGTCGATGCCTTTCGCTTCATGATTTCATACTTCAATCTCTCATCGTTCTCACTTTACCACAAAGGTAGTAGCTTCTAATCATTATCATCTTACATTCTCCTCCATGAATAGAGTAAGTTGCATCGATACTGGTAGATCGGTAGATTCTACGTCGAAGTTTTATCCCATCGAGTGGACAAAGCATCCTTCACCTTGGATTTCCTTCCTTTTCAGTATATCAGAACAACAACCTCCTCGATCCCTCCAACTCAATTGCCGTGCGATTCCATAACCCATCATACGCTCCCTTACGGGTGTCGTTTGCGGGTCCTGAAGTTCCGGCAGAAGGGTTTGAGTGACTTGTCTCAGTTAGTATCTCTTACCACCCGTTGGGTCACCAACTGATCAATAGTTGTAACAATTCGCAATTTCAGGTTAACTTTTATTCCCGAAAATTTCACTATTCACTTTTTACTATTCACTTTTCACTATTCATCTCAGAAATTTTTATTTCATATTCTCGTAAGTTAAACTATTTTAACGATAATCCGAGAGTTTGACGCTCGTCGGATCATTTCTGCAAAAATCACAAAGCCGTGTCCGAGATTTACTTTTAGGTTTAAACGTCCTTCCAGCATCCCGATATATCCATAAAACATTATAAACAATAGAAATATGATTTTCTCTCATTTTAGGACAATTCCAAAAGTTTCGGAATTTTACGTTTTTCAGTTCAGTGTTTTACGCGAATTACGCGTTTTAGACCCGTGTTTCCAGTTTTTAGCAGGGTTTTAGCACCCGATAGATCCTACCACTCATTTTATATTTTATTATGGAGTATATTGATAAGTTCTACCATATTTATAAGTTTCATATTTTTAGGATACCCGGTTTTACGTTTCGTGACTTAACAACTTTCGGTTAGCGATTTACGGAGTCAAAACTAGCTACATATTTAGGATAATACCATCAAAAGTCCACACCTTGTTCTCCAAGTTCATGAACCGCCACTAAGGGGGGGCATTCACACTTGTGGTTAAATCTTGACCATTGATTCTTTAGATCATTACTTAATTACAACTTTGTCACCAAGTTTATGTAATTTCCTAGTAAGCTTCCTAACCTCCTCATTCATAGTATAAATAGCAAGCTAATCTCTTCCTTTCTACATCACCAAAAACGCCACAACATCAATACCTAGCACCATGATCCTTTGATCTTCAATATACAAGTTACACTACAAAGTTCAAGGTCTTAGTATTCTCTACCTAGCTCTTAAGTTTGTTTGGTGATTCCATGGTTGAATTAGGAGCTACACAAGGTTACTAGGGCTGAAGTTAAATGGTTTTCACAAGGGTTAGATCAAGGCTAGCAAGGGTTACAAGAGTTATGGTGAAGGGTTTACAAGATTAGGTTTAGTGTCCTAGTTCTATACTTGACTTCCTTTCTTAAGAGAAAGCCAAAAGTTGTAAGCAAACCCTAACATACTCCTTGCTTAATTATCATTTTCATGCTCTTTGTGTTCCTTTCATGCTATATATGTTCTTGTTATTGTGTTCATGATGTTTAAAAATGGATAAAACAAGTATTGGGATACATATGTTAACTTATGACAAGTAAACAAGCAAACTAGTAATTTTTATGGAAAACCACGACCACAATAGTATAACTTTGATATTTAACACTTACTTATTGTTAAAGAGGACTTAACAAGGAAAACATAGCAATTTGAATCACCCAAAACGAGTACCCGAGTCAAAAGTTATGGCCATAAGAAGTTAGCGAAACCAAAACGGCAAAACTGCCTAAATAGCATTCTGATCAAATTTTGATTTTGAAAGTCACCCTTCTGGTCCGATTCATCAAAAAGTTAAAACACGAAAGTTGTCCAGAACGACGTTTTTGTTTAGGAACAAAGAAGCTCGAGCCCTGAAAACACTTTCTGAGTGATAATTTTCTTCAAATTCTTAACAGCCCATTTTTAGACCGAAGTAACTATATAATGGTTATAATTAGATGAGACCAAGAGGTCTAATGACCTAAAGCCAAGACCACAACCATGGCTAAAGCCAAGGTTGAGTCTCAAGACCATGGTAACAATGACCAAGGTCACGGCAAAGCCACGGCTAAAGAGCATATAACTTTTAAAGATAAAAACTTATATATATGTTATCAAATACTACAATAGTAGGGAGCCTCATGTGAGGAGTTCATTAAGTAAGCTGTCGAGATGAGTTGTGGATTTACGAATTAAAGTGTCCTGGCTCCTCGAACGTTTACTCCATGACTTCTGAATTATGTCGACCCGAACGGTAGTAAGAGATATACAACCTATACATGTTTCATAGACCACTTATATTCAACACCTTACACTATATACTAAGTACTACATCATGAACATTATGCAAGACATATATAGGCAATTCTTCGTATTCTTAGACGTTACTCCAAACCTAAGTCGCAACGTTCTATTATAGGCTGCTCTTAGAAACTTTCGCGACTCGACTTCCACTTTCATTTCTCATTACATAAGCTTAAGGTGAGTCATAGCCCCTACTCTTTTCATACTTGTTTTAACTCTTGGGGGGGATACATGCTCAACTACTTGCTTACTTGTACAAATACTCAAAACATTTATACTTGATTGTTTTATACTTGATTGTGTTATACTTGATTGTGTTATACTTGATTTCATTATACTTGATTGCATTATACTTGATTGCGTTATACATACTTGTTACACTATACTTGCTTAATTTAAATACAAGATTTGTATTTACGTGTATACACAATACTCTATGCTGTCAAAGGAGAGGTATTAATACTACTAGTATGGGCCTACACCCCCCACCCAAGTCCAAGATTCGAGACGTTGGGTGACATGTACTATTTGGGATGGTGGTTCCCCGCCTATGGGTCCAAAATGACGTGACCATGGGTGAATATAATCCTTAGAAACTACATATTAGCAGTGGGTTGTGAACACACAGGTTGTAAGTCTCTTATGGCGGGACCTGCAACTGAGTGGATTCACGATGCCTTTGCTGTGCGAATATTCTTTTAAGGCTTTTCAACTGTTTTAAGACAAACTCTATGAACTCACCAACCATTGTGTTGACATTGTAGCATGTTTATCTCAGGTTAGTAAGGCGATAGCTAGTGCGTGGAACTTAGAGTCAAGCTGCATATTCTGAAGACTTACGCTTTTATCATTTACCATTCAAAACATTTGTATACATTTATGTATCATACTTTGGAATCTCATGTTTGTAACTTTGAATTCATTAATCGAATGGTAACTTTTCAAAACGTCTCATTTAGAGTTCGTTTTCTATAACTTGTACTTTGTGTTATGAAGTAGCACCCCTATGACACAGTCTTCCGTTGCGGTATTTTGGGGGTGTTACAATAGTACTCGACTCACCGCAACATGTCTTGGTGGGACCGGGTCGTTCGTATTTTAGCTCAGAATGACTAGGGGTGGTCCATGATATCCTAAGTCATTAGCCGCAGTAGGTTGTGTCTACGTAGTCTCATTATACGATTCGAATATCGGGATAACATCACACACGAACTTTGATCCTCATCGTTAGAGTGATGGATTGAACTTCAATCACGTTATAGAAATACTATCCTGCTCAACAATGGTTGATGAATGTGTAAATACTCATCATTTTTACCTTTTCTGAGCTGCCAAAACATCTAAAAACACTCAATATTACATCAAAATAGTGAAAATATCCCAGGAAAGTGTTTTATATGTTTTAAATGCAAAATAATCAAAAACAGACAAAAAACGTACAAAGTTTGCAAAATTGGCAGTTTCAGTCCCTCATCTTTCAAAAGTTGTCAAATCTAGTCCCTGGTTGCTCTAAAAACTTGAAAAAGTCACCAAAGGTCTTTTAAATCGAAAGGTTACATAATTAGTCCTTTGGTGCGAAGTTTCACAAAATGTCAAGTTTAGTCCCTGAACTTTAAAAATTGTCAAAAATGGTCCCTGGGATATTAAAACTTTGAGAAAAACAAATTTTGTCCTTATACTAATCTCTTATGGCAGGAATGATCCTTGGGTGACAAGTTTGGTGAAATTATATGTTTGGTCCCCGAAGTTTGCAAGATTGACAGAATATACCCCTGGAATTGAAAAAATGCAAAAATGATCCTTGGGTTATTCATATTTGGCAAGTTTAGCCCTTTTGAGAACTTTGGGTGAATGGCAAATCAGGTCCTCAATTTTCAGAATTGTGCAATTTTGGTCCTTGTTGTTTTCACTAAAAATACCAAACGGATCAATAGTTTTTAAAACCAAAAACCAATCCAATAAACACAAACAATACCAAGCCCACCCTTTTCCCTTTCCCAGGCCCAACTCCCTACCAGCCCAACAAACACCCCGTTTTTATTACCAGGGTCAACCCTCAGGTCAAACCCACTCCCTGATTACCCCTTCCCTCCTTCTTCACCAAAACCAAAACCACCCTGGTATTCCCCCCCCCCCCCCCCCCCGTCTTGCACCACTTGCCTATCCACCCCCCCCCCCCTTATCCCTTCAATTACACTTCCCAAACAGCATTTAATGCTACCACCCCTCCCCCACAAGCAATCTCAGACCCCAATTGGTCAACATGTATTTCCCGCCAAAACCATTTAGAGGCTCAGATCATTTCATACTCATCCAATGGCCATGAAAAGTGATGGGATTTACTCTGACGCCTTCCCTGAGCCATATAAATCAAGAAAGATGCAAAGAGGAGGAAGCATTAGAGTAGTTAGTTTTTGTTTAGGTTTAGAGTAAGTCGTGTAATTTGTAAGTTGTTATTTCAGTTTATATCAAAGCTTTTAAGCATTGTACTACTTTACTTATGCTGTAACGGAACTTTGTTCAATTTCAATTTCAAAAGCATTACCAATTTCAGTTTATGAGAGTTAGTTCAAATTCAAAAATCTCAACAAGCTATAGAGTAGTTTTTTGTTGTTGTTATGGTTTGAATAGCTTATACAAGCTCCTGACATAACTGGTATAAGCATTTAGAAGTCCATTTATTCAGTTACTTAAGAAGTACAAAAAAAAAAAATTCAAAAAAATCAAATAAATAGAAAATAAATAAAAAATTTCAATGAAGAAGAAGGAGAACAATCTGAAACAAGAAAGATATGGATGGAATATGGTTTAGAAGCTCTTGGAAGCTAATAGGTGTGTTCATGTGGGTTGGATCCCTTGATTCTTAGCTTGAAGCATTTTGTAAGTTCAATTTGTGATTTTTAGCAATTTACTTTACAAGTTCTATTTTTTTGTCCATTTATGCTAATTTAAACTTGTTAATGTTAGTATAAGTCAATTTAATAGTTTCTAGTTTGAATTTGTGAAATTGCTTTCTGAATTTGTGGAACAGTTAGTTTGAGTAGTGTTTGGATCAATGGTGTTTAGTTTGTGGTAGCTTGTTTTGTTTGTTGCATTTGGTCTCAATAGCTCACAATAGGTTTTATTAGAGTAACTAAAACATAAAAAACTTGCAGTCCTTTGTAAAAAGTCAAGATGTGTTCCTAGTCTCATTGCCATGCTATCTGTTGGAATTTTAGGATCCAAATCCACCCAATTCAGTGCATAAGCTGTTATATTAGCTTAATTTAACCTTATTTTAGTTTATCACATTAAGTTCAGTCATCAAATTAGGTCTTAAGTTCACATAAGTCAACATTAGTTAAAAATTTCAAAAGTCAAGTTTATCCTTTCTCAGAAAATCCAAAATTTCAAGGAATTTATTAGAATTTTGTTTTGTGATTCATGCTTTGTGGTTTTTAGGTCTTGTAGTATCCCACCTCAACTAGTGATTCCCATCCTCACTTCATTTTTAGGAATTTTTCCCTGGGCCACACACTTGGCCAAACACACTTGCAGGGGGACTGATCTCCCCTGCATCAGCAGCCCCCATTAACACCACCACCTTTGGTGGTTGTTGTAGGCCACCACAGTAGGTCCTATAGGCCACAATTAGGTTCTTTCAACCCCCCTCCTGGCAAGCTTCTAAATTTGACCAATAGTTTGACCTTAGGACCCCTGGGACCCACCTGATTTAGCCCCTTAAGTCTGTCCCAGAATTAGTGTTTACATAAGAAAGGAAAGTGCTTAATCAATGCTTATTTGCTTATTCTGAGAGATTATTTGTAATATTCTGGCTTATACATGTCCCATGAACTTATTTGAACCAAGTTTTACCATGGTGGACTGATGAGTGCGCAAACACTCATCATTTTTATCGTATTTAAACTGCCAAAACATACAAAAACAATCGAAAAGTAATCAAAATACTTAAATTATCCCAGGGATTGTGTTTTATGTGTTTTAAATGCAAAACGAGCAAAAACAAACGAAAAACGATCAAAGTTTGCAATATTGGCAGTTTCAGTCCCCCAAGTTTCAAAATTTGTCAGAAATAGTCCCTATGCATTTATTTTGAAATAAAAGTCAACCCAAGTCCCTAAAAAATCAAAAGTTATCAAAAACGGACTTTGGGTGATAAATTTGGAAAAGTTACATTTTGGTCCCTGGAGTTTGGAAATTTGCAAATTCAGTCCCTGGGAATTTTGAAAATAAAAAATTTGCATAAATTGGTTTGTGGAATACTTAACTTGGCAACATTGGTCCTTATTGGTACTTTGGGAGAATGACAATTTCAGTCCTTGTGTTTTGTCAAATTTCAAAAATGGTCCTTGTGTTTATTTCTACAAACAAACTGGACCCTAAGAGTTATCACAACCCAACAAACAAACCAAACTAATCCTATCCAAGCCCACCACTCCATCTCCCAGCCCACTCCAAACACCCAGCCCACCAACACCATCAGCCCACCACCACTTCTAAATAATAAAACAAACTACCCCGTTTTACCTCCCTTCTTCAGTCAAACCAAGTCAAACAACCAACCCCCCATCTAACTTGTAAACCTGCTCCACCTCAGCTCCCATACCTCCCCATTGACTATCAAACTAAGCTCCAAAGGGCTTTAATTGCCCACTCTTGCCCACACTCCACTCCAACTGACAATCAAAGAAAAAAAGGCGCCAAAATCAATTCAATGGTCAAGATGGATGGTTGGTAATCCAATGGCTCTGGAAGCAGTTGGGATTCACTCCCTAGGGTTCCAAAACCCTAGTAATCCCATATATATAGAAAGAGAAGCAGCAGTGGAAAAGAGTAGCATAACTTAGTAAAATTTAGGTCGTTTGTATTTTCTTTAAGTTTGTAATTTCATCTTTCAGCTTTTTATTATCAAACCCAGTAATATAAGTGTAATGTGAACCTTTTTTATTAATGAATTTTAGTGTTTCATGTTGAATTTTATTTTGCTTAATTTTCATTAAAATCTGAAGCAGGTTTCAAATGATAGTTATAGGTGTTATCATGGACTAGAGTAGAACATTTAAGCTCCCAAAAAGCTTACAAGAGCTTTTATAAACCTAAAATCCAGTTTAAATATAAGAACACTCATAAGAACAAAATGGTAAATGAAAGTCAAACTGAGAGGTTTTGAGGTTTGGTTGCTGATTCAGAAGTGGATTGGATGCAAGCAGCTTTGGAATATCTGGTTTAGATCCTCAGGGAGGAGTTAGGACAAGTTGGTTCTTTGGGTTCTTGTCTTTGGTGTTCACAGTCCCCTCTTGTAAGCCCTATACTTATTTACAACTTATCATTAGTTTTCCTTGCTTATTTCTGTGTATTTATGTGTACTTGAAGTTATTTAGTGTAATTATAAACAAAAGTAGTATAATTGTTTATTGAAAGTTAGAATGGCTTAGTATTTCAATTTTCAGCTTATTATATTATTTTGTGGAAATCTAAGTTCTTGTTGTAATTTATTGACATAACTGTGCTTGGTTAAGTATAAGTGATCATAATACATGTGTCTGTGTTGGTAGTTTTGATTAAATCTCTCATCTGCTGTGAAATACTTAAAATCAGTGTGTTTAAAGGGTGTTTGGATAGGTTGGTTTAACTAAGCTTTTGAACTTGTCTGAGACCACAACCTTTTGAGACATCTTTCTTAGGCTCATAAGACCACAGTCCAACTGTTGCATTGGTTGTTTTAAAGGCAAATAGTCAAAATTCCATTTTAATCCCCTTCACAGTTAACTGTGAGGGAATTGTGATCACAAACTTATCAAATTAGTTCAAAAGGAGTAAATGTAGCTTAAGTTAGTTGTAATATTGCTTAATACAAGTTTCTTAACCAGTAATTACCATCCAAAACTCACAAAAGTCAAAATACTAAGTTTCATCAAAAAGTCAAATTGTTCATCTCAGATTTTTGCAAAACTTGGGTGATTTTTCATGATTTGTGTGTTGTGAGTTAGGACCTGAAATTTGGTATGTGACTACTCTACCATTTGAACTTTAGGTTCCTACAAAGTTTACATTTTTGTAAATTTTTTTAAGTACCCAAAACACCCCTTGAAGTAGGCTGCAGGGCAAAGACCCTGCCCTGTCTCAGCAGACCCAAACCACCCATCCAACTTTGGTGGTGTCTTGTGGCTAACCCAGTGGGTCCCACACTTCAACCTTGGGTTTTCTCAACCCCCTCCTACCAGAGTTGACCTTTTGACCCTTTGTTTGACCCCTAGGCTAGTGGACCCCACCTGAATTGGCCCCCAAATCTGTCTCAGAAATCCATAAGCCAACTGCTTATTTGTGTTAAGTGGCTTATTCAAGCCACTTATTTGGTTGATTCTTGCTTAACTTTGTTCATTTAACTCAGAGGAACCAATTTTCATCATTGTGGACCCCACCTTCCTTCATTTGAGCTAAAAACCTTCCACAGTCAACAAAAGTCAACTGTGGGATCAATAAGCACTCTAAGTGTTTATTTCTTGGGTTATATTAAAAGTTTTTTTAGTAAAAGTTTTTGTTTTTAGTGGCTAATTAGTTTGGAAAAAGAAAAAAACAAAAAAAATCAACTTTAATTATAGTGATAGCTTCTATTTAATAGGATTTATCATTTTATTTTTCTTTTTAGCTTATTTATAAGCAATATATCATTTTTATATTTTTAGAAATTCTATTTTATGTTAAAGTAATTTTAGAAATTTTTCCAGATTTTTATTTTGTCTTTTAGTGGTTTTTATAATTAATGTTAGTTTAATTTAGTTTTAATTAATATTAAGTAATTAAATAGCATAATTATATTTTATAAAGTATAACCTAGTTTTTATAATTTTTCTAGCTTTTATTTAAGTTAAAACATTTTTACAAATTTTTCTAGAATTTATATTACTCATTTTCTATTTTTTATAATATAATTAGTTTAATTAGAAATTAATAAGTAATTAGATTAATAATTAGTTAATTAGTTTAAAAATACATAAAATAAACTTTTTATAATTTTTAGGATTCCCATGATGGTTAATTAGATTTGTAAAAAATTTCTTAATTTTCTAAGTCTTTTTAGTATTTTTAATAATTCTAATTAGTTTAATTAGTAATAAACAGATAATTAGTAATTAATTAATAATTAATAATTAAATAGTGTAAAAATAGTTTTTATTTTTATTAAAATTTTCTTTAATTATTAGAATTGTAAAAATATTAATTTTACACTTGTAACCTTTTACGTCCATCAGTTGTACTTTTTGTTTCGTTCGTCTGTGTACGTTTTTAATTAAAACGTACGTTTTTAGGTTTTAGCTCAAATACTTGTAATCCAAATTCCCTTAATCAATCACGTAGCTTTCCTAAGCTATATTTGTTAATAATTTCCAAATAATTCTGATCATAACCCTTTTCTGTGAATAATCACCCGATCACGAGTACGCTAAAGTTACAATTCACACTTCAACGGGACATAACGACCTGGTGATACCTTATATTATCCGGAGCATTGATCTAGGCTATTTGACTTTGTTGACTATTCTTTTGTCAATATAAGTTGGTGGTTTAGCGTCAATCAATTTTTGGCGCCGCTGCCGGGGAAGTGTGCGCGTTTCTATAGCGTTATTTGAGATTAGTGTTATCTCACCTCACTCACTGTACAAATACCACCACTTTTGTAAATTTTAAATCAAAATACAAAAAAGTCATTAACACTTTTCCTAAAGTGTTAAAACACCAAAAAAAAAATAATAATAATAAAAACAACAAAACAGATCATAACGTTTTCTGAATCGATTTTCTTTTAAGGTGATTCTTAAAGAGAGACGATTTTAGATTACGAGACGATACCAAAAATATTTTCCAAAAGTTTTTAAACCCAGACACAAAACACAAAAACATCCGTATTTTCTTGTGAATAATAATAATTACATAAAAACCAACCGTCGCAAACCAAGACAGAACACCTACCAACTGGGGGTGTGAACATAATAAGTTCCCAAACGAAAGATAAAAACTTGCCTTTGTATCCCTGTAGGTGGTGTACCTTTCTTAAAGAAGCCACTTACTTGCGATTATTGGTTTAAGTTCACTGTTGATTTGCCTCGATTTTGTTTTGATTGGTTTTTATCTCTAGTGCATGCGCACTCGTTCTTCAAGGTCCACGAGCCCATTACGTGAGCTTGTTCGGAAACCTAGAAGACCTCGTCGACGTTCAGCACCAACAGTCGGATCTGAGATCCGTACTGTTGCCACACCCACTGTCACCATGGCGGAAGACCGCCCCATGTGTGAGCTTCTCCAAGCACCCATCAAGGGTTACGGAGATGCCATTGTTGTTCCAGCCATCGTGGCTGATAATTTTGAGCTCAAAACCGGGTTACTCAATCTTGTGACCTCAAGTCAATTTTACGGTTTTGAGAGGGACGATCCTCATGCTCATATTCGATGGTTCAATAAAATCACATCAACCATCAAGTACAAAAATGTCCCGTGTGAAGCAATAAAACTTCTTCTCTTCCCATTCTCCTTGGAGGGACAAGCCCGGATTTGGCTTGAAAAACAACCTCCACGATCTATTGAGACTTGGGAAGATCTTGTCAAAAAGTTTGTGAATGAATTCTTCCCACCTTCCAAGACCACGAGTCTTAAGAACGAAATCACCAAGTTCACTCAAAAATACGATGAATCTTTTGGTAAAGCGTGGGATCGTTTCAAAGAATTACTTCGCAAGTGTCCACATCATGGTTTCTCTGAGTTGATGCAACTCGATACTTTTTACAATGGCGTGAGCCAAGCTGATCAGGATTCTCTCAATGCCTCCGCGGGAGGTAATTTCTTGAGTAGAACCACAAAAGAAGCTTTGCAAATCATAGAAAACAAGTCCAAGGTCCGCTCTACAAGAAGCAAACCGATTGTTTCTCAAATTAATGCGGGTCCTTCCACTTCATCTTCTGTGGGTCAATCTAGCACGGATGCTAAGATTGACAAGCTCACTGAAGCGATCCAAGCTTTGGTTCTCGCCCAAACAAAGAAAGTTTCATTTCCACAACATCCTCCTCCTGCCGAGGTTAAAAAAGTGGAAGTCTGTGTAACTTGTGGTGGGCCGCATGCCTACTACAATTGCACAGCTACTGATGGTACTCCATATGAAGCTCATGTTGTAGCTGGGTCCCAAAATCAAGGAGGCACTCAATATCGCCCTCCTATGGACCCTAGCTATCGTCCTCAACATCATTATCCTGGACCTCCTGGTTTTAATCAAAACCAAAATGTCCAAAACCGTGGCCAAAATCAAAATAGAGCGAACCAAGGTTATCAAAACCAAGGTAACTTCAATCAGGGTCACGGTTTTCACAATCAAAACCAAGGGTTCCAAAATCAGGGTTTCCAACATCAAAATCAAGGAAACTTTAATCGGAACCAAGGTCAGGGTAATTTCAATCCGAGATATTTTCATGGGAACAACAACCCTAATCAGGGTAATTTTCAAAATCAAGGTCCCAATCCGAACAATCGAGCTCCAAATATTCCTCATCCGAATCAAGCCATTGTTCCAACCGGGCCTTCATCTGACGAGTTGTTGAAACAATTCATGAAGTCCCAAGAATAGTTGAACAAGTTGCCGGTCAGCCAGATTTCTGACATCAAGAAGTCTTTAAATGATCGACCCTCGGGCTCAGGTACTACTTTACCAACCAATACGATCGCTAACCCGAGGGGTGATGCTAAGGCGATCACGACATGAAGTGGTGCTTCATATGATGAACCCGAGATTCCTACTACCTCTTCTTCCTCTCATCCTAAGGTAGTGAATCGTGAACCTGAGGTGACAAAGGACAAGGTGCAAACTCCTAGCCCACGAAGTACAGCACACGTCCAACCTCAGGTTATTCCTGAAACCAGATGTAAGCCTGCAGTTGTCTTTGAACCACCAGAAACTCCAGTGGACAACCCTAAATCCAAAACTTCTATTCCCTATCCATCACGTCTCAGTGAACAAAAGCTCCACGAAAAAGCTAATCACCAAATGGATAAATTTTTCCAAATCTTCCAAGATTTACATTTTGATAACAGCTTTGCGGATGCTATTCTCTTGATGCCCAAGTTTGCATCGACAATCAAAAATCTGTTGAGTAATAAAGAAAAATTATTTGAGATGGCAAGAACTCCTCTGAATGAGAACTGCTCTGCGGTTCTTTTGAAAAAGCTTCCTGAAAAGCTTGGAGATCCCGGGAAATTTCTCATTCCTTGTACTTTCCCGGGTATGGTTGATTGCTTCGCCTTGGCCGATCTAGGTGCTAGCATTAACCTAATGCCATATTATGTGTGGAAGAAACTCTCTCTTTCTGAACTTACCCCCACGTGCATGACTTTAGAGCTTGCCGATCGTTCGATTTCTCGTCCCATTGGCATTGCCGAGGACGTATTCGTTAAAGTGGGGAAGTTCCATTTTTCGGCAGATTTTGTGATTGTTGACTTTGATGCCGATTCAAGGGTCCCTCTCATTCTTGGGCAGGGATTCCTTAGAACTGGGCGAGCTCTTATCGATGTATTTGAGCATGAGATCACATTACGTGTTGGAACGGAAGCCATAACCTTCAACCTAAATCAAACTTCGAGATACTCCTCCAATTATGATTGTGAGTCGGTGAATCAAATTGATGTCATCGATGTTGCTGCTGAGGAGTATGCTCAAGAGATTTTAGGTTTCATTGATGATTCTTCGAGTGAAAATCTCACTCAATCTTCCCCCATCATAGCCAATTCTTCTCCTTCCCTCACTCCGTTTGAGGGAAGTGACTTCATCTTAGAAGAAATGGAGGCGTTTCTCAAAAGTGACTCGATTCCCGATGGAGTCGATAACCAAGAGATCGACCTCGAGACGGATATTCTCATACTTGAAAAATTGTTAAACGAAGATCCCTCTCCTCTTCCTGTTCTACCACAACAACTTCATAAAGAGGAGGTCAAAAATGTTGAGAAAACTGATGACTTCCCTGAGGTTGAACTTAAGGACTTGCCGCCTCATCTTGAATATGCATTTCTGGAGGGTGACGATAAATTACCCGTCATAATTGCTAAAGACTTAAGTGATGAGGAAAAGGCTGCTCTTATAAAGGTTTTGAAGTCTCATAAATAAGCAATTGCTTGGCGACTCTCCGACATCAAGGGCATTGACCCTGAGTTTTGTACTCACAAGATTTTAATGGAGGACGATTTCAAACCTACAGTCCAACAACAAAGAAGGGTGAATCCAAAAATTCACGAGGTTATCAAACAAGAGGTTTTAAAACTTCTTGATGCCAGATTGATTTACCCTATCTCGGACAGTCCTTGGGTCAGCCCAATTCATTGTGTTCCAAAAAAGGGTGGCATTACTGTTGTCACAAATGAGGAGAATGAGTTAATTCCAACTCGTTTGGTTATGGGTTGGCACGTCTGCATTGATTATCGTAAATTGATTGACGCCACCCGTAAGGATCATTTTCCTCTGCCCTTTATGGATCAGATGCTCGAGAGATTAGCGGGGAATGAGTATTATTGCTTCCTCGATGGTTTCTCGGGTTACTTTCAGATTCCCATTGACCCGCAAGACCAAGAAAATACCACTTTTACATGCCCCTATGGAACTTTCGCATATAAACGTATGCCATTTGGCTTATGTAATGCTCCGGGCACGTTTCAAAGATGTATGATGGCCATTTTTTCCGACATGATCGGAAAAACTATGGAGGTCTTTATGGACGATTTTTCGGTCATTGGGGATTCGTTGCAATCATGTCTCTCCCATTTAGACAGCATGCTAAAACATTGTGAAGATACAAAGTTATGTCTAAATTGGGAAAAGAGTCACTTTATGGTCAAAGAGGGCATTGTCCTCGGCCATAAAATTTCAAAAAACGGGATTGAGGTTGACAGAGCCAAAGTGGACGTCATTGCAAAATTGCCTCATCCCACGACTGTGAAAGGTGTTAGGAGCTTTTTGGGTCACGCCGGTTTCTATCGTAGGTTTATTCAAGATTTTTCTAAAATCGCCCGGCCTATGACCCATCTCCTCGAAAAGGATGCTCCTTTTATCTTCTCTCCTGAGTGCATCGAAGCCTTTGAAACATTAAAGAAAAGGCTTACCGAGGCACCGATTCTTGTTGCCCCCGATTGGGACTTGCCCTTCGAGCTCATGTATGATGCTAGTGATTATTCGATAGGGGCAGTCTTGGGGCAACGCAAAACAAAACATTTTCAGCCTATACACTATGCCAGTAAGACTATGACCGAGGCTCAAAGCCATTACACCACCACTGAAAAAGAATTATTAGCCGTGGTGTATGCTTTTGAAAAATTCCGGCCATACTTGATTCTTACCAAAAGCATAGTGTATACGGATCACTCGGCTTTGAAGTATCTATTTGCAAAACAAGATGCAAAGCCGAGACTCCTCCGTTGGGTTCTCCTCCTTCAGGAATTTGATATCATTATTCGTGATAAAAAAGGAGCTGAGAACCTAGCTGCTGATCATCTCTCCCGTCTTGAAAACCCCCACCAACATGCTTTCGAGAAAAAGGAAATAAATGAAACATTTCCTCTCGAAACCCTCAATGCGGTTTCATTTCGTGGAGACTCGATTACCCATGGTTTGCCGACTTTGCAAACTATCTTGCGGGTAACTTCATTGTGAAAGGGATGTCGTCCCAACAAAAAAATAAATTTTTCAAAGACGTAAAACATTACTTTTGGGACGACCCCTACTTGTTCAAAATATGCGTGGATCAAGTCATCCGGCGGTGTGTGTATGGTCAGGAAGCCGCTGAAATCTTAAAGGCTTGCCATGCTGGTCCCACGGGGGGCCACCACAATCCCAACTACACCGCCAAAAAGGTGTTTGATTCTGGCTTTTATTGGCCCTCGATTTACAAGGATGCCCAAGAATTGGTCAAGTCCTGTGACGCTTGTCAGCGTTACGGGAATATTTCACAAAAGAATGAAATGCCTCAGAATGCAATTCAAGTTTGTGAAATTTTTGATATCTGGGGCATCGATTTTATGGGGCCATTTCCATCTTCTCACGGCAACAAATACATACTCGTGGCAGTTGACTACTTGTCAAAATGGGTTGAAGCGAAAGCTTTACCCACTAATGATGCCCGAGTAGTTGTGAAATTCCTAAAAGCTCTTTTTGCCCGATTCGGAACTCCACGTGCTATTATTAGCGATCGTGGTACGCACTTCTGTAATGACAAATTTGACAAAGTCATGCAAAAGTACGGTGTGACTCACCGTCTTTCTACTGCGTACCACCCTCAAACGAGTGGACAAGTCGAAGTTTCCAATCGGGGCATCAAAAGAATTTTAGAAAGAACTGTAGGTGAAAATCGTGCATCGTGGTCGGATAAATTAGATGATGCACTTTGGGCTTTCCGTACGGCTTATAAAACACCCATTGGGTGTACGCCTTATAAACTTGTGTACGGGAAAGCGTGCCATCTTCCGATCGAGCTTGAGCATACAGCCTATTGGGCTCTCAAGCATGCCAACTTCGACCTCAAAACTGCGGGTGATCATAGGAAAGTTCAACTGAATGAATTAAATGAACTTCGTGATCAAGCTTACGAGAACTCTTTGATCTATAAAGAAAAGACAAAGAAGATTCATGACTCAAAAATCAAAAACCGCGTTTTTAACGTTGGTGATCGAGTCCTTCTTTTCAACTCTAGACTCAAGATCTTCTCAGGAAAGCTCAAAACCCGATGGACTGGTCCATTCACTATCGCTAAGGTTTATCCTTATGGTACCGTCGAATTATCTCAAAATGACGGTCCTAATTTCAAAGTGAATGGACATCGTTTAAAGCACTACTTTGGAGAGGACATACCATCCATGGTTGTCCCGGATCTCCAAACTTTCCCCAAGGACAATTGAATTCGGGGATCGAGTCAAGCTAGCGACTCGATGAACAAAAACAATAGCACAATACGGGTTTTCACCCGTATCTCTGATTTCCTTCTACTTTCTACCACCCAGTGTGGGGGAATGGCCAACCCCCCGCTAATTTGAAAATGTATATATGTATATAAGCTCTAAAAAAAAATGTGTATATATAAAGAAATAAAGTGAATTTGGTATTTCCGCAGTTAGATTCGAATCTTGGCTTTTTACGTTCATAGCTTCGGCATAATAGCCGGGACTTTGAATATTGAGGACAATATTCATTTCTAAGTGTGGGGGGGGGGGGGGGAATTCTAGCGAATTTTGTCACAAAATACTTTCAAATACCCCCATTTTTTGCCAAAATTTTCAAAAAATTTTCACTTTATTTCAAAATTTTTGTGGTAATCAGTCCGCCTTGTCTAAGCGAGAAAAGGGATTGGCTAATCCAGGAGCAAACGGCTCTTGGTAAAGATAACTCAAATCCGTTTACGGCTTGCAATTTGCCCAAAATTGTATGGTTCCTCAACTCCCCAAAAACAAATGAATTGGCTAGCCCACAAGATTATGGCTTGTGGTAAAGGCCGTGGAAAATCCATAATTGGTAATCAGCTCACCAAGATGTTGACTATTCCATCAAGAGTTGGCTAGTCCAGGAGCAAACGGCTCCTGGTAAAGACAAATCAAATCCGTTGACAGCTGGTGGTTTGCTCAAAATCACACGGTTATCAGGTGTGCCACAGTTCTTACACTTGGCTACTCCAGAAGTGATGGCTTTTGGTGAAGAGTTTAAAATCCATCGAGTTTTCCAAAAATATTGTTAGGGACTAGCAATAGTTTAGTGTGGGGGATTGATGAGTGCGCAAACACTCATATTTTTATTGTATTTAAACTGCCAAAACATACAAAAACAATCGAAAAGTAATCAAAATACTTAAATTATCCCAGGCATTGTGTTTTATATGTTTTAAATGCAAAACGAGCAAAAACAAACGAAAAACGATCAAAGTTTGCAATATTGGCAGTTTCAGTCCCCCAAGTTTCAAAATTTGTCAGAAATAGTCCCTATGCATTTATTTTGGAATAAAAGTCAACCCAAGTCCCTAAAAATCAAAAGTTATCAAAAATGGACTTTGGGTGATAAATTTGGAAAAGTTACATTTTGGTCCCTGGAGTTTGGAAATTTGCAAATTCAGTCCCTGGGAATTTTGAAAATAAAAAATTTGCAAAAATTGGTTTGTGGAATACTTAACTTGGCAACATTGGTCCTTATTGGTACTTTGGGAGAATGACAATTTCAGTCCTTGTGTTTTGTCAAATTTCAAAAATGGTCCTTGTGATTATTTCTACAAACAAACCGGACCCTAAGAGTTATCACAACCCAACAAACAAACCAAACTAATCCTATCCAAGCCCACCACTCCATCTCCCAGCCCACTCCAAACACCCAGCCCACCAACACCATCAGCCCACCACCACTTCTAAATAATAAAACAAACTACCCCGTTTTACCTCCCTTCTTCAGTCAAACCAAGTCAAACAACCAACCCCCCTCCAACTTGTAAACCTGCTCCACCTCAGCTCCCATACCTCCCCATTTACTATCAAACTAAGCTCCAAAGGGCTTTAATTGCCCACTCTTGCCCACACTCCACTCCAACTGACAATCAAAGAAAAAAAGGGGCCAAAATCAATTCAATGGTCAAGATGGATGGTTGGTAATCCAATGGCTCTGGAAGCAGTTGGGATTCACTCCCTAGGGTTCCAAAACCCTAGTAATCCCATATATATAGAAAGAGAAGCAGCAGTGGAAAAGAGTAGCATAACTTAGTAAAATTTAGGTCGTTTGTATTTTCTTTAAGTTTGTAATTTCATCTTTCAGCTTTTTATTATCAAACCCAGTAATATAAGTGTAATGTGAACCTTTTATATTAATGAATTTTAGTGTTTCATGTTGAATTTTATTTTGCTTAATTTTCATTAAAATCTGAAACAGGTTTCAAATGATAGTTATAGGTGTTATCATGGACTAGAGTAGAACATTTAAGCTCCCAAAAAGCTTACAAGAGCTTTTATAAACCTAAAATCCAGTTTAAATATAAGAACACTCATAAGAACAAAATGGTCAATGAAAGTCAAACTGAGAGGTTTTGAGGTTTGGTTGCTGATTCAGAAGTGGATTGGATGCAAGCAGCTTTGGAATATCTGGTTTAGATCCTCAGGGAGGAGTTAGGACAAGTTGGTTCTTTGGGTTCTTGTCTTTGGTGTTCACAGTCCCCTCTTGTAAGCCCTATACTTATTTACAGCTTATCATTAGTTTTCCTTGCTTATTTCTGTGTATTTATGTGTACTTGAAGTTATTTAGTGTAATTATAAACAAAAGTAGTATAATTGTTTATTGAAAGTTAGAATGGCTTAGTATTTCAATTTTGTGGAAATCTAAGTTCTTGTTGTAATTTATTGACATAACTGTGCTTGGTTAAGTATAAGTGATCATAATACATGTGTCTGTGTTGGTAGTTTTGATTAAATCTCTCATCTGCTGTGAAATACTTAAAATCAGTGTGTTTAAAGGGTGTTTGGATAGGTTGGTTTAACTAAGCTTTTGAACTTGTCTGAGACCACAACCTTTTGAGACATCTTTCTTAGGCTCATAAGACCACAGTCCAACTGTTGCATTGGTAGTATTAAAGGCAAATAGTCAAAATTCCATTTTAATCCCCTTCACAGTTAACTGTGAGGGAATTGTGATCACAAACTTATCAAATTAGTTCAAAAGGAGTAAATGTAGCTTAAGTTAGTTGTAATATTGCTTAATACAAGTTTCTTAACCATTAATTACCATCCAAAACTCACAAAAGTCAAAATACTAAGTTTCATCAAAAAGTCAAATTGTTCATCTCAGATTTTTGCAAAACTTGGGTGATTTTTCATGATTTGTGTGTTGTGAGTCAGGACCTGAAATTTGGTATGTGACTACTCTACCATTTGAACTTTAGGTTCCTACAAAGTTTACATTTTTGTAAATTTTTTTAAGTACCCAAAACACCCCTTGAAGTAGGCTGCAGGGCAAAGACCCTGCCCTGTCTCAGCAGACCCAAACCACCCATCCAACTTTGGTGGTGTCTTGTGGCTAACCCAGTGGGTCCCACACTTCACCCTTGGGTTCTCTCAACCCCCCTCCTACCATAGTTGACCTTTTGACCCTTTGTTTGACCCCTAGGCTAGTGGACCCCACCTGAATTGGCCCCCAAACCTTGTCCCCAAATCTGTCTCAGAAATCCATAAGCCAACTGCTTATTTGTGTTAAGTGGCTTATTCAAGCCACTTATTTGGTTGATTCTTGCTTAACTTTGTTCATTTAACTCAGAGGAACCAATTTTCATCATTGTGGACCCCACCTTCCTTCATTTGAGCTAAAAACCTTCCACAGTCAACAAAAGTCAACTGTGGGATCAATAAGCACTCTAAGTGTTTATTTCTTGGGTTATATTAAAAGGTTTTTCAGTAAAAGTTTTTGTTTTTAGTGGCTAATTAGTTTGGAAAAAGAAAAAACAAAAAAAAAATCAACTTTAATTATAGTGATAGCTTCTATTTAATAGGATTTATCATTTTATTTTTCTTTTTAGCTTATTTATAAGCAATATATCATTTTTATATTTTTAGAAATTCTATTTTAGGTTAAAGTAATTTTAGAAATTTTTCCAGATTTTTATTTTGTCTTTTAGTGGTTTTTATAATTAATATTAGTTTAATTTAGTTTTAAGTAATTAAATTGCATAATTATATTTTATAAAGTATAACCTAGTTTTTATAATTTTTCTAGCTTTTATTTAAGTTAAAACATTTTTACAAAATTTTCTAGAATTTATATTACTCATTTTCTAATTTTTATAATATAATTAGTTTAATTAGAAATTTATAAGTAATTAGATTAATAATTAGTTAATTAGTTTAAAAGTACATAAAATAAACTTTTTATAATTTTTAGGATTCCCATGATGGTTAATTAGATTTGTAAATTTTTTCTTAATTTTCTAAGTCTTTTTAGTATTTTTAATAATTCTAATTAGTTTAATTAGTAATAAATAGATAATTAGTAATTAATTAATAATTAATAATTAAATAGTGTAAAAATAGTTTTTATTTTTCTTAAAATTTTCTTTAATTATTATAATTGTAAAAATATTAATTTTACACTTGTAACCTTTTCCGTCCATCAGTTGTACTTTTCGTTTCGTTCGTCTGTGTACGTTTTTAATTAAAACGTACGTTTTTAGGTTTTGGCTCTAATACTTGTAATCCAAATTCCCGTAATCAATCACGTAGCTTTCCTAAGCTATATTTGTTAATAATTTCCAAATAATTTTGATCATAACCCTTTTCTGTGAATAATCACCCGATCACGAGTACGCTAAAGTTACAATTCACACTTCAACGAGACATAACGACCTGGTGATACCTTATATTACCCGGAGCATTGATCTAGGCTATTTGACTTTGTTGACTATTCTTTGGTCAATATAAGTTGGTGGTTTAGCGTCAATCATGGACCCCACATAAGCTAATGTGAGCTTAATCTCTAAACTGGTCAACCAAAGTCAACTGTTGAAGCTTATTGCATGCCCTTGGCTTATTTTTAAGTTATAAAAAAGTTGATTTCACAAAAGTTGTTTCTTTTAAGTGTAAAATAGTTTTGTAAAAGAAAAATCAAGAAAAACCAAATTTAAAATAAGTGATAGTTTCTATTTAATGTAATTTAAATTTAAATTTTCATTTTTAGATTTTTATTAAGTACTTGGAATTTTTATATTTTTATTAATTACCTTTTATATTAAAGTAATTTTTGTAATTTTCTCAGATTTTTATTTTGTCATTTAGTATTTATTAGATTTAATATTATTTTTATTAGTAATTAATTACTAATTAAGTTTTAAATAGCATAATTAGTTTTCTTAAAGCAACACCTAGTTTTTATATTTTTCCTAGCTCTTATATAATATAAAATAATTTTAGAAATTTTCTTGTAATTTATACTGTTCATTTACTAAGTTTTATAATTTAAATAGTTTAATTAGTTAATAATTAATATTTAATATAGTAATTAGTAAAATAGTCTAAAAATAATTTTTAGAAGTTTTTATAATTTTGTAGGATTCCTGTGATGGTTAAATAGTTTTATAAATTTTTCCATAATTTTCTAAGTCTTTTAAGTATTATTTGTAATTTAAATTAGTTTAATTAGTTTAATTAATATAATTAGTTTTTAATTAATAAAAAACTCATAAAAAGACAAAAATATTTATTTTTAATTTTTTATTTTCTTCAAGTTCATTTTAAGGTTTATAAATTATTTTTACGAATTTAGTTTAGTTTGTAATCTTTGTAATTTTTAGTTAATTTAAACAAGGTTTAATTTAGATTTTAAATAGTTTTATTAATTAAATAATATTAAAATAATCATTTTTATCATTTCATTTTCATTTTAAATTTTAAGTTTCAAAAAGTTCACTTGCACCCCCTGTAGTTTGTAATCTGATAAAACCCACTTTTTTGTCTGTTACCTGATTCCAAATTGTGAATTTGTGCATATATCTGTATATCTGTTATTTGTGAATATTATATCGTTGTGCAAATACCAAAATATTAGTAGCAAAATCAATTCCAAATCATCTTGGCTACTGTCCTCAGTGCCACTCATTCCCATAAACGATTTCCAAAAACACCATTTCAATCTCGCTGGGACATAACGACCCGGGGACACACTTTGACTTATTGACCTTGGTCAATAATATCTGACCGTTTTGGGACCAATCAAAATTTGGCGCCGCTGCCCGGGAGTTTGTAGCGTGTTTTTAAAATCGTTTTAAGTTTAGTGGTTTTCAAAACCCTCCCTGTACAAATTTCACACAATTTGTAAAAGTTTTTGTAAAAATATCAATCATATCAAAAAGTTCATTTAAACTTTTCCTGAAGTGTTAACAACACCAAAAAAATCAAAAATAACAAAACAAACTGTGAAGTTAAATTACTTCATTTTCTTTAAGATTACAACCTGAAACAGTTGGTATAAGGTAAGTTCTGACATTAAATAGCGAACTGTAGAGGAATCCATTCTTTCCTCCCGCCAGCCTGCGAGTAATCTTAAAAGAACGATTTCGGTTAACGAATCAGTTCCAAAAATATAATTCCCAAAGTTTTCTGCACACACACCCATAAGCCTAAAGCGATTTTTCTGTTAAATAAATACATAAAATCTTACCACCGCAAACCAAGGCAGAACACCTACCAACTGGGGGTGTGGACATAATAAGTTCCCAAACTTAAGATTAAAACTTGCCTTTGTATCCCTGTGAGTGGTGTACCTTTTTTAAAGAAGCCATTCACTTGTGATTATTGGTTTAAGTTCCCTGTGGTTTTGCCTCGATTTTGTTTTGAAAAATTGTTTTTAGTGCATGTGCACTAAGCATGTTTCTCAAAAATACTTAAAATATTCACCTTTACCCTCTTACCTTTTTGATTCTTCATCCCTTTACCCTATATCCTTTTGATTCTAACTTCTTTCACTTGTCCTGTAATTAATGGCATCTCTCGATGACGATTTCTTTGAACAAAAGGCCTTTGAGATCAACATTGAAAAACTTCAGGCCTTGTCAAAAATGTCGAGGTGTCGTATTGATTATGATGGACCATCGATTCCTATTCCCTCTCCGGTGAGGGAAATGGAACGAGAAACCGAGGTGACAAAGGACCCTGTACTTTCCTCTGACTATGGAAGTGCTAAATACGTCCAACCTTCGGTTGTCCAAAAATCTAAGCTCACAATTGCTCCTAAACCGTCAAGAATTGATCCTAACCTTTCACGATATACGGTTATAAGCATAAACCAAGAGCTTAGAGCTGTGACTGAAAAGAACGACTTGCCTAATCTTCACATTTAAAAACCCGAGACCATAACGGAAGTTGTGGAAATTCCTAGTTCTCAGAGCACACCACCTGTCCCACCTCCGGATTTTGTTCCTTGTGTCGGTTGTGGTGAGCCACTTTTCGGTTTTCCATGTCGTTGGTGTACATGTGAACAATGTGGTAACGATATTCGAGATGGGAGTTGTTTGTTTTGTGGTTGAGGAATTCATTTGCTTTTGATCCTAACCAGAACTCATTCAACGACTCCTCAAATTTTTCCAACTACCCATCACATTCATACGAGCAAGAATCATATTATCCAAATCTTAATTGTGGAAAACTAGAAGGGGGGGTTGAATAGTTTTGCGTCTTTTTCGTTTAATAAAAATTTACTTTCAAAGAATTGATGGTAATTTGTAAAAACCTTTGAAGCTAAAGTATAGATACAAATTAATTCACATATGTCACATAGATACTACTTGTTTAAAGTGTTGAATAGAAATTATAATTTCATATATCTCACTTAAATATAAGTTTGTATTTATATATGTATATGTGTTTTAATGATTGTATATACTTTTAATTTACTAATGTATAATTAATGTTTTGAATGGAACCTAGTTTGATCTTTATGTGAAACCAATATATGCACAACACACAATAATAATAATGTACGAGAAGCAAGTAAGTAAACAAGTAAAGAATGAGGGATGGAAAGATCAAACCGTGAGACAAAGGATTTATAGTGGTTCGGCTACAAGGACACCTTCCTTGCCCTACTCCACTCCTCGAGCATCGAACTCGAGAGTTTTCTTCACTAAGTTAATAACCTCCCTTATGGCGGAGAAAACCGTACACACCAAATGCTTACACCAATTAACGACACAAAGCAAGATGTCGAGTTCTAATCGTAGCTAGAACCAATCTCACACCACAACTTCTTCACACCTTTGACTTCTTCAATAAGTCTTCACACCACGAGTATCTTCACGCCTTCACAAAATTCTTCACGACTTCAATGTCTTGCAACTTCACAACTTCAAAGCACCTATGTCTTCACAACTTCAAGCCAATAATATCTTTCCACCTTCAAGCCAATAGAGTATTCACAACTTCAATCTACTAATGTCTTCAAGTCTTCTCCACTTGAAAGCTTCACTTTCTTCACAACTAGTCACTATTGCCACTCTCTCCTATCTTCACTATTATCCAACACTACTTCTTCACTTCAACTTCCACTAAACACTTACAACAATTCTAGATTCTACAACTAAATCTAGGAAACTAGTACATACACCTTATTTACCAAAATATGAAAGATCAACAAGATGAAACAAACAAACAACTTAGATAGCAAGATGATACTAAGTTGTAATACTTCTAGTAGAAGTATTCTTCTCTTTGCACTTGTGTGTTGAGGCTTGAATCACTTTGAAACAAAGATCAAAGTATATAAGGTCAAAGGATTTTTAGAGGATTGAGAAAGATGTTTAGATCAGAAAGTTTATAGTGCAAAAAGGTGAGAAAAATATATGGAATGATCCAATATTTATAGGGCCAGAAAATACTGTTCTGGAGCGTGCCGGTCCCCTTAATGATTAAGGGGGCCGCCTAGTATAATTAAAGGGGTCGCCCTCCTGAACGTTGGATTTTCTTGTCCTTTTGTGAGGGGAATTTTTCTGGATTAGATTTGCCATTTTTGGTTGAAAATTTGAATTCACAAATTTGTAATGAGTTAAACATATTCTTTTAATTCCAAAAATGTTTTATAAAAGATATAAAATGTTTTGTAACATTTTATAATTATCTAGTGATTTACACAAATGTTCCTTTGATCTTGTAATACATTGGACACTTTGTTTATTCATACCTTAAGTGATTTATTGGTAAAGATGAGTATTTACTACTAAATACTTGTTTATGTCATGATCTTTGGTTTGATGAGTTTTCGTTTTGTGATTATCAAAACATAGAGATATCGAAAGATATGAATAACGTTTTTAGTCATTTATTTATATCAACAATCTCCCCCTTTTTGATGATTACAAAACCTAAACTCATTAAATCCAAAAATTAATTTTTAGAAAAGTATTTAGTGAGTTTATATTCACTTCTCCCCCTTTTTGTAAAATCAAAAAGGTTTAAGCCAAAAGGAAGTAAGCTCCCCCTTGATGTATGCTCCCCCTCGTTTGAGGGCACCAAGGGTTCGAGAATTGGAATTCTTGCAAGAAAAATATTAGAAGCACAAGCATAGCAAAAGCAAACACATATATCATAATACCAACAAGTAATAAGCATGGCAAAAGATAATAAGGAACACATATTAAGTCATTCATTGATAGAAAATGATTATGTCAACCCATAATCATTGTTACAAAAGCCATAACTATAGAATACTAAGACTAAGTATAGCATCCTATTGTGCTAACAAGGAGTGTCACCAAACTTTCTTGAATCCCAAAATGGTTGAAAGGTTTTATTTGAAAATGAGAAACATAAGCATATAAAATGCTTGGTGGTTTAGTGGAGATAAACTTTTGGTTGCATGGATGTTGGTGAGTTTGGAGATGTGGAACTTGTATGTGGTGGGTTAGAGATAGGGTTTGTTGATTTAGGGTTTTGATGTTGTTCAAGTGATGATGTTTGTTAGATCTTGTAAGAAGATACTCAATCCAAGTGAAGTTCTCATTCAAGGCAATGGTTTGTTGTTGAAGGAAGATGCAACAAGGGCAATTGTTGACATGCTTCTCAACTTGGTTGATGTTGTGTGGTGATGATGGTGAGCTTGATTGGGTTGGATCCAAATTGCGTTGCGCAAGATGTAATGCTAAAAGAGCACTAAGATCATGAGCCTCTTTTAGCTCCTCAACGAACTTCAAGTGTTCGGAGGAAGGTGATGATGGTGGAACACAATGGTTGTCGTGGGTGAAGGTTTGAACATGCAACATAAGAATGGCATGTGAGGTTGTAGGATGTGGTGGTGGTACTCTTGGTGGTGGAGACATGGTTAAGCTTGGGTAGTCATGAAAACATGAAATGGGTGGAAGAGGTTCTCCAAGAGTGAGTGGTGTTTGTGTTGAATGAGCAACATGTGAAGTATTGATTGAGAGATTGGGATTGAGCATGCTCATCATAAGAAGAAGCATGAATGAGGGAATGAGTGGGTGATAGGTTGTGAGATGAGTCATTATTGTGGGTTTGAGGTTTAGTAGTTGGTTGACTTGGAACAACATCACTTGAGTTATGACAAGAATCAAGTTTCCTCCTCCAAACGGGTTTGACGAAGATCCTTGCGGTTCTTGAAATCTTAGGTTTTTGGTTGTTGGGAGATGACATGTTTGGGTGTGATGGCATTAATGATGGGAAGAGGGTATTTATAACGTATGAGAAATGTGGTTTAGGAAGGTAAGTTTTGAGGGATAGCATGGGACAAAATATGTTTGTGAATTTTGGGAAGTATAGGCTGAAATGGGTCAAAAAGTGATAAAGAAAATAGTATCCCCGACCATCAGATGGCCGGTCCCCTTAATTAGGGGTCGGTCCCCTTAATCATTAAGGGGGCCGCCTTATATAATTAAGGGGGCCGCCCATCTGGTGATTCCCAGAATGCCAGAAATGGGTTTTTGGCAGAGAATTTTCAAAAAGGTTGTGTTTTTGGATTTGGATTCAAGTAAGTTCAACTCTTTGAGGCAATATAGGGCATACTATTCATGAATGTAGAGAGTGATATAGAAATAATTGAATTAGGAAATTAATTTCTAATAATCATGCTATGAAATAATTTATCAATTAAGATATGCAACTAAGAAGGCAATAAGTTAAATAAGTAAAATGTGTAACTATATGAAGATGATAACATTTAGTTTAGAGCAAACATGTTAATGATTGTTAACAAGTAACAAATAGGTGGATATGATTGTATGGACTTCAAGACTTGTTACAAACAATGTCCATATGGGCAAGTCATGATTCTCATAAGATGATTTGATGAAATTGTGAATGTCATTTCCAATAGAAGTGTATGACATATGTGAGAAAGTCAAATGTGTTTTAAGCAAAACGTTTTTAGTTTTATTCAACAATGTTTTGAAGTAAATTCAAGTGTGCATTACAATAACATAGATTGAGTTTTGTTTCATAACGTATAAAAAGAATTTCAATCTTGTTTTTGATTAAAATAAGGTTGTGAAAGAAATTTTAGTTAAGTAAATTGTTAAAAAAAATTATTTCATTCAAAAAGAAAGAAGTTTTAACCATGATGTTTTGATCATGATAATCAAGAAGTTGCAAGTGAAGGATTTGAAATGGAAGCTTATCATGCTCAAGAGAATCAATTAAGCCCATTGTCATACATAATCATCTCTAATGACATCTAAAGATATTAAAGTGAGATGATAGATAATTATGATGTAAATGCAACGGGATAGGAAGGAGCAGAGTAAATAGTTCATGGATACAAGATAGGCATTCATATAAATATATATGTATATATGTACACAAATAACATCATAATATCAAGTTGCAAACAAGTCTCAATTATAATACATCTATTTATGCAACTAGTAAGATCATATAGATAAAGTGGAAAGGTTCTACTATAGATTATAGAAGATTAAGAAGAATGATAATAGATTAAACAACAAGAAGGTTTATAATGCTAATATCATGTATGCATATATTAGAGTTAATGATCTAAAAGCATGGCAACTTATAAGTTAAATCATATTCACATACTAATTAAAACATCCTAAAATATAATGTAATATTGGCAAGTTTTTGAAAAGAAAACTTATCTCAGGTCCAGCTTTTCTTTAAAAGTGGGCATGACGGGGATAGAAGAAATCTTAAGAGTTGGTCCAAAAATGTCGAAGTAGCCAAGTAATATTCCCATGAATAGAAATCAAGGGAGCTGGATCCGAGATGCTCAATCGATCACACCAATCATCACAAGTCGTGAAGGTTAATAGAAGTAGTACTTAGGAGGCTTCATCTTGAAATAGTAACGGACACACCATGATACCAATACTCCAAGAGTGAAGAACAAAATGCCGAGACAAGAAGATTCCCAAAACAACGTCATAGGCGAAACGATTGCAGAATGTGAAATGACGTGATAGAAACCAATAGCCGTCAAAGGTAATAGAGCGAGATGAGTAAATCAACACGTAATAGACTCTTCGTTCGTTAATTACCTAAACATGATAAAAAGCTTGGTACCCAGATTCTCATGGGTCCTAGTTGGTTAGATGAGAACATCCATTGCATTTGAATGCACAGGATGAGGATGTCGTCGATAAGTACAAGAATTCACCAATAGTTTGTTTTAATTAACAAACAATGACTTTCTTGACTAGAGCAATAGATAATGAGTGTTAATAGTATTAGTTCTAAATTTATTCACTAGGTTTGACAAATTTTATTTGTTTTGATGTATTTGTTGAAGGATTATTTACGATAAATCCTAAGCCGGTTTCATCAAAAAATGACTTTTGAATGTTGAGAAGATATTTTAAAGATTTAGAACTATTTTCGAATTTTTCCAATGTTTTTGCTCTTTCATTTTCCATTTTAATTTCATGTTTGTAGTTTTAACATTTTTTACATTCAAGATCAATTTCAATATTACTTTCAAGTCTAGACATTTTATCTTCTAAAATTATTTCTTTTTCAAATTTGTTTTCAGCGGATGTTGAAGATTCATTTTTAAAAATAATTTTTGAGTCAATGTTGCAAAAATGTTTGAAGTTGTTTTCCATTTTTCAAAATTCTAATATAAATTGATCATAGCAAAAATGTTTGGTTTTGGATTGTACCTTATTTGTAGTTCTACATTCTTCACATGCTATACGGTGATCAATTCCATTTTCCATGTTGCTCCATGTTTTGTTTGTAGTTTCGCTTGGATCTAGAAGCATGTAATTCTTGCCATCAATACTTGTGTTCGTATTTGTTTGAATATTCTCAGAAGCCGTATTATCATCGTCATCTTTGCACTTGTTGCACCATGATTTATTCACGCTCTTTCTTCGGATTTGGCTCATGTATTCTTCGTTATAGATACCTTCAATGATCACATTTGAACTAGTAGTACATGTGTTTGTTTCAACTAAATATTTATTTACTAAATTTTCAAGATTAACTATTTCTTGTGCAATATCAAGTTTATCATCTTTGATTCTATATTTCTCTTGGTGAAACTTTAAAAGACATTTCCAAATATCATTTGCCGTTTTACAACGAAATAATCTTTCATATTTAACTCTTGGTAGAGTTTTAAAAATAAGTAATTTGGCTTTAGTGTTTTTATCAATTTTGGTTTGAAGATAATTATATTGATTTTCAAAATCTATTTTGGTTGGTTTAAGATCACCAATTGAAATGATATGCCAAAGATCAAGATCTATTGATTTCACATAATTTTTAAATTTGTTTTTCCATTCAAGAAAATGATCATTTTCAAATAAAGGTGGTTGTTGTGTAAATTTTCCTTCTACATATTTTTCAAATTTCATAGATCGTTACAAGTTTTAAAATACAATATATTTTAAAAATCTTGCTAGACATGGCTCTTGATACCAATTGTGGAAAACTAGAAGGGGAGGTTGAATAGTTTTGCGTCTTTTTTGTTTAATAAAAAATTACTTTCAAAGAATTGATGGTAATTTGTAAAAACCTTTGAAGCTAAAGTATAGATACAAATTAATTCACATATGTCACATAGATACTACTTATTTAAAGTGTTGAATAGAAATTATAATTTCATATATCTCACTTAAATATAAGTTTGTATTTATATATGTATATGTGTTTTAATGATTGAATATACTTTTAATTTACTAATGTATAATTAATGTTTTGAATGGAACCTAGTTTGATCTTTATGTGAAACCAATATATGCACAACACACAATAATAATAATGTACGAGAAGCAAGTAAGTAAACAAGTAAAGAATGAGGGATGGAAAGATCAAACCGAGAGACAAAGGATTTATAGTGGTTCGGCTACAAGGACACCTACCTTGCCCTACTCCACTCCCCGAGCACCGAACTCGAGAGTTTTCTTCACTAAGTCAATAACCTCCCTTATGGCGGAGAAAACCGTACACACCAAATGCTTACACCAATTAACGACACAAAGCAAGATGTCGAGTTCTAATCGTAGCTAGAACCAATCTCACACCAAATAACACACCACAACTTCTTCACACCTTTTACTTCTTCAATAAGTCTTCACACCACGAGTATCTTCACGCCTTCACAAAATTCTTCACGACTTCAATGTCTTGCAACTTCACAACTTCAAAGCACCTATGTCTTCACAACTTTAAGCCAATAATATCTTTCCACCTTCAAGCCAATAGAGTCTTCACAACTTCAATCTACTAATGTCTTCAAGTCTTCTCCACTTGAAAGCTACACTTTCTTCACAACTAGTCACTATTGCCACTCTCTCCTATCTTCACTATTATCCAACACTACTTCTTCACTTCAAATTCCACTACACACTTACAACAATTCTAGATTCTACAACTAAATCTAGCAAAATAATACATACACCTTATTTACCAAAATATGAAAGATCAACAAGATGAAACAAACAAACAACTTAGATAGCAAGATGATACTAAGTTGTAATACTTCTAGTAGAAGTATTCTTCTCTTTGCACTTGTGTGTTGAGGCTTGAATCACTTTGAAACAAAGATCAAAGTATATAAGATCAGAGGATTTTTAGAGGATTGATAAAGATGTTTAGATCAGAAAGTTTATAGTGCAAAAAGGTGAGAAAAATATGTGGAATGATCCAATATTTATAGGGCCAGAAAATACTGTTCTGGAGCGTGCCGGTCCCCTTAATTAGGGGGTGGTCCCCTTAATGATTAAGGGGGCCGCCTAGTATAATTAAGGGGGCCGCCCTCCTGAACGTTGGATTATCTTGTCCTTTTATGAGGGGAATTTTTCTGGATTAGATTTGCCATTTTTGGTTGAAAATTTGAATTCACAAATTTGTAATGAATTAAACATACTCTTTTAATTCCAAAAATGTTTTACAAAAGATATAAAATGTTTTGTAACGTTTTATAATTATCTAGTGATTTACACAAATGTTCCTTTGATCTTATAATACATTAGACACTTTGTTTTATTCATACCTTAAGTGATTTATTGGTAAAGATGAGTATTTACTACTAAATACTTGTTTATGTCAGGATCTTTGGTTTGATGAGTTTTCGTTTTGTGATTATCAAAACATAGAGATATCGAAATATATGAATAACGTTTTTAGTCATTTATTTATATCAACATTAATGATGCTTCGTATCAAAATACACCTAACCAAACTCAACAGTTTTACTGTTGTGAGTACTGTGGTGGCCCACAGTATAGTTCTGATTGTCAATCGGGGAACACGCTTGTCTATGAGCAGTTTCCTGATAACAATTATGACTCTAGCACATACGACTCACAGCCACATTAGTTTTTCTGTTGTGAGTATTGTGGAGGTCCTCACTTTAGCTCGGATTGTCAAACAGGGAATCCCTTTCCTTGTAACAATTACAACTATTCGTTTCAAAAACCACCTCCACAGTACCAAACTACCCAAGCAACTCCTCAATACCCGCAAGACCTTTGTCATGAGGTTCTTAAAGCATTGAAAGAATTTAAGGAGGAGTTGTCTACTAAATCGTTTCAAAACTCTCGTGAGAAATCTATGGCAGAATTACTTGCTGAAGAACGAGATGCTAGAAACGATATGAGCATGGAAGAATTACTTGCTGAGCAAAGAGCAGCTAAAATACGTGCCAATCAAAGCTATGTTGCTCTTTATGATGACGATGATGACAGTGATGATGAAGATAACATTGTTATTATTCAAAAAGATTCATCAGTTGTGATTCCTTCCTTGGAGAATCAGGGAGAAAATAATGTGACGAAGTCACTAGCCGTTGATCAAATGGAACTTGAAAAATCCATAACTGCTAGTCCTTCTCAACTCCCTCAGTCTGTTATCACACCCGAAGTTCACACTCACTCTCTGATCATGGGGGATGAGCATCTTAGCACAGTTCCTAAAAAGGAATCAGACGAATTAATAAAGTCTAGTGCTGAGAACCTTATCCCAATCCCAGGAGAGTCACAGGAAACTTTTGATCCTATGTGTGATATCCCTCCTCCTCTTGTCTTCCCGAATGATGATGTTGAGATATTCTCTGATTCAAATGATGACGATTCGTTATCTTGTGGAGACATCAGTTATGTGGAAGAATTACCTTCTCAGCTAGTTAGCTTAGAAGAAGAGAATGATGAGATTGACAATGAAATCAAAGATGAAGCACTTCGTGCAACATTATTGAATGTCAATCTCCTCATTTCTAAAATTGAGGCTTTCAAAAAGAAACCTATTTCATCTCCTATCCCCATTAAGGATAGTGACATCTTCTCCGATGATCCTATTCCGGAGTTTGAAGACTTTACTATTGATCCTATGGGAGAGAAGATTAGTGGCAGTACCACTTCTCGTTCTCATAATTCTCCCCGATTATGAAACATTTACCTTCGATGAGTTCTCCTGTGAACTCACGCACATCAATCCCGAATATGATTCATTCACCTTTGAGGAGTTCTCTGGCGAACTCACTCATATCATGACTCCTCCGGAGTATGATAGCCCGGGGGGAGATGCACTCAATTATGAGAATTTACAAATTCCCACCCTCCCGCCCGGGATGTTTTCAAACTAAACGAGCTTAACCTTTGAAATCCAAAATCAGGCTAATGAGCCTGCTTTCGAGGAAGAAGATCTTATCATGATTTTCATCATGGTTTTCTTCCTTTTCTTCACCTACAGGGTGACTTCTCTTGTTCTTCACTCCTTCGGGAATGAAGACACTATATTTGACCCCGGCATTTCCATGTATCATTCTTTTGAGCCGGGATTATATCTCATCGGTGGGGAACTTTCACGTGCTTCAAATGTTTGTCCAAACATCTTGAATGAAAGTCCGATGGTGATTGCTTCTTTCACATCATGCTTTCCCAAGGACTAATGAATTCGGGGACGAGTCAAGCTAGCGACTCGGTAAACAAAAACAGTAGCATATACTTAGGGTTTTCACCCTAAGTGTGGGGGAATTACCCCTACTGTGGTTACAAATAAAGTGAAAAAACAAATTATGTTTCCACATTTAGCTTGTAATGTTGCCCTTTTACGTTCAAAGAGTCGGCATAATAGCCGGGACTTTGAATATTGAGGACAATATTCATTCTAAGTGTGGTATTTCGCTATTCTAACGAATTTTATCACATTTTACTATCTAGTACCCCCGTTTTTGACCAAAATTTTTAAAATTTTTTCACTAAAGTTCAAAATTTTTTGTGGTTATCAGTCCGCCTTGTCTAACCGACAAAAGGATTAGCTAATCCAGGAGCAAACGGCTCTTGGTAAAGATATATCAAATCCGTTTATGGCTTGCAATTTGCCCAAAATTGTATGGTAAATCAACTCGCCATATCCCATAAAGCGAATGAGTTGACTAGCCCACAAGATTATGGCTTGTGGTAAAGGCCGTGGAAAATCCATAATTGGTAATCAGCTCACCAAGATGTTGACTCAGTCCATCAAGAGTTGGCTAGTCCAGAAGCAAACGGCTTTTGGTAAAGACTAATCAAATCCGTTGACAGCTGGTGATTTGCTCAAAATCACATAGTTTTTCTCAAAAGATTGCTACGGACTAGCAATGTTTCAGTGTGGGGGATTGATGAGTGCGTAAATACTCATCATTTTTACCTTTTCTGAGCTGCCAAAACATCTAAAAACACTCAATATTACATTAAAATAGTAAAAATATCCCAGGAAAGTGTTTTATATGTTTTAAATGCAAAATAATCAAAAAACAGACAAAAAACGTACAAAGTTTGCAAAATTGGCAGTTTCAGTCCCTCATCTTTTAAAAGTTATCAAATCTAGTCCCTGGTTGTTCTAAAAACTTGAAAAAGTCACCAAAGGTCCTTTTAAATCAAAAAGTTACATAATTAGTCCTTTGGTGCGAAGTTTCACAAAATGTCAAGTTTAGTCTCTGAACTTTGAAAATTGTCAAAAATGGTCCCTGGGATATTAAAACTTTGAGAAAAACAAATTTTGTCCTTATACTAATCTTTTATGGCAGGAATGATCCTTGGGTGACAAGTTTGGTGAAATTACATGTTTGGTCCCTGAAGTTTGCAAGATTGACAGAATATACCCCTGGAATTGAAAAAATGCAAAAATGATCCTTGGGTTATTCATACTTGGCAAGTTTATCCCTTTTGAGAACTTTGGGTGAATGGCAAATCAGGTCCTCAATTTACAGAATTGTGCAATTTTGGTCCTTGTTGTTTTCACTAAAAATACCAAACGGATCCTTAGTTTTTAAAACCAAAAACCAATCCAATAAACACAAACAATACCAAGCCCACCCTTTTCCCTTTCCCAGGCCCAACTCCCTACCAGCCCAACAAACACCCCGTTTTTATTACCAGGGTCAACCCTCAGGTCAAACCCACTCCCTGATTACCCCTTCCCTCCTTCTTCACCAAAACCAAAACCACCCTGGTATTTCCCCCCCCCCCCCCTCTTGCACGACTTGGCTATCCACCACCCCCTTATCCCTTCAATTACACTTCCCAAACAGCATTTAATGCTACTACCCCTCCCCCACAAGCAATCTCAGACCCCAATTGGTCAACATGTATTTCCCGCCAAAACCATTTAAAGGCTCAGATCATTTCATACTCATCCAATGGCCATGAAAAGTTATGGGATTTACTCTAACACCTTCCCTGAGCCATATAAATCAAGAAAGATGCAAAGAGGAGGAAGTATTGGAGTAGTTAGTTTTAGTTTATATTTAGAGTAAGTCGTGTAATTTGTAATTTGTTATTTCAGTTTATATCAAAGCTTTTAAGCATTGTACTACTTTACTTATGCTGTAATGGAACTTTGTTCAATTTCAATTTCAAAAGCATTACCAATTTCAGTTTATGAGAGTTAGTTCAAATTCAAAAATCTCAACAAGCTATAGAGTAGTTTTCTGTTGTTGTTATGGTTTGAATAGCTTATACAAGCTCCTGACATAGCTGGTATAAGCATTTAGAAGTCCATTTATTCAGTTACTTAAGAAGTAAAAAAAAAAATTCAAAAAAATTAAAAAAAATAAAAAATAAATAAAAAATTTCAATGAAGAAGAAGGAGAACAATCTGAAACAAGAAAGATATGGATGGAATATGGTTTAGAAGCTTTTGGAAGCTAATAGGTGTGTTCATGTGGGTTGGATCCCTTGATTCTCAGCTTGAAGCATTTTGTAAGTTCAATTTGTGATTTTTAGCAATTTACTTTACAAGTTCTATTTTGTTGTCCATTTCTGTTAATTTAAACTTGTTAATGTTAGTATAAGTCAATTTAATAGTTTCTAGTTTGAATTTTTGAAATTGCTTTCTGAATTTGTGGAACAGTTAGTTTGAGTAGTGTTTGGTTCAATGGTGTTTAGTTTGTGGTAGCTTGTTTTGTTTGTTGCATTTGGTCTCAATAGCTCACAATAGGTTTTATTAGAGTAACTAAAACATAAAAAACTTGCAGTCCTTTTGTAAAAAGTCAAGATGTGTTCCTAGTCTCATTGCCATGCTATCTGTTGGAATTTTAGGATCCAAATCCACCAAATTCAGTGCATAAGCTGTTATATTAGCTTAATTTAACCTTATTTTAGTTTATCACATTAATTTCAATCATTAAATTAGGTCTTAAGTTCACATAAGTCAACATTAGTTAAAAATTTCAAAAGTCAAGTTTATCCTTTCTCAGAAAATCCAAAATTTCAAGGAATTTATTAGAATTTTGTATTGTGATTCATGCTTTGTGGTTTTTAGGTCTTGTACTATCCCACCTCAACTAGTGATTCTCATCCTCACTTAATTTTTAGGAATTTTTCCCTGGGCCCCACACTTGGCCAAACACACTTGCAGAGGGACTGATCTCCCCTGCATCAGCAGCCCCCATCAACACCACCACCTTTGGTGGTTGTTGTAGGCCACCACAGTGGGTCCTATAGGCCACAATTAGGTTCTTTCAACCCCCTTCCTAGCAAGCTTCTAAATTTGACCAATAGTTTAACCTTAGGACCCCTGGGACCCACCTGATTTAGCCCCTTAAGTCTGTCCCAGAATCAGTGTTTACATAAGAAAGGAAAGTGCTTAATCAGTGCTTATTTGCTTATTCTGAGAGATTATTTGTAATATTATGGCTTATACATGTCCCATGAACTTATTTGAACCAAGTTTTACCATGGTGGACCCCACATAAGCTAATGTGAGCCTAATCTCTAAACTGGTCAACTAAAGTCAACTGTTGAAGCTTATTGCATGCCCTTGGCTTATTTTTAAGTTATAAAAAAGTTGATTTCACAAAATTTGTTTGTTTTTAGGTGTAAAATAGTTTTGTAAAAGAAAAATCAAGAAAAACCAAATTTAAAATAAGTGATAGTTTCTATTTAATGTAACTTAAATTTAAATTTTCATTTTTAGATTTTTATTAAGTACTTGGAATTTCTATATTTTTATTAATTACCATTTATATTAAAGTAATTTTAGTAATTTTCTCAGATTTTTATTTTGTAATTTAGTATTTATTAGATTTAATATTAGTTTTATTAGTAATGAATTAATAATTAAGTTTTAAATAGCATAATTAGTTTTCATAAAGCAAGACCTAGTTTTTATATTTTTCCTAGCCCTTATATAATATAAGATAATTTTAGAAATTTTCTCATAATTTCTATTGTTCATTTACTAGTTTTTATAATTTAAATAGTTTAATTAGTTAATAAATAATATTTAACATAATAATTAGTAAAATAGTCTAAAAATAATTTTTATAAGTTTTTATAATTTTGTAGGATTTCTGTGATGGTTAAATAGTTTTATAAATTTTTCCATAATTTTCTAAGTCTTTTAAGTATTATTTGTAATTTAAATTAGTTTAATTAGTTTAATTAGTTTAATTAATATAATTAGTTTTTAATTAATAAAAAACTCATAAAAAGACAAAAATATTTATTTTTATTTTTTATACTTTTTCTTCAAGTTCATTTTAAGGTTTAGAAATTATTTTTGCAAATTTTTAGTTTAATTTGTAATTTTTAGTTAATTTAAACTAGGTTTATTTTAGATTTTAAATAGTTTTATTAATTAAATAATATTTAAATATTAAAATAATCATTTTTATCATTTCATTTTCATTTTAAATTTTCTTTTAAATTTTAAGTTTCAAAAAGTTCACTTGCACCCCCTGTAGTTTGTAATCTGATAAAACCCACTTTTCTGTCTGTTACCTGATTTCAAATTGTGAATTTGTGCATATATCTGTATATCTGTTATTTGTGAATATTATATCATTGTGCAAATACCAAAATATCAGTAGCAAAATCAATTCCAAATCATCTTGACTACTGTCCTCAGTGCCACTCATTTCATTCCCATAAACGATTTCCAAAAACACCATTTCAATCTCACTGGGACATAACGACCCGGGGACACACTATACTATCACCGGAGAATTGGAACGGAGCTGCTTTGACTTATTGACCTTGGTCAATAATATCTGACCGTTTCGGGACCAATCAATGGTAGATTCCAGCTCCATTTAGTAAACAGTTACTTGGATTCATCGAACATCGGGGTCTAGTATGAGATTTCCGCACATTCAATACGTGACTGATGGGTGGTCACCGAGGTTACAGTGATAAACAACGCAACCAATTTGTAGATGTAACCTCCCATTAGGCACGATCATTCAGTGTTGATACAAGATCTTCCAAATTTCATCGACAATGAATAGAAGCGGCGTTAGACGACGACGGTAGCTATTAAAAGCTAGGGTATATAACCGAGAATTATTCGATTCGGAGTTCACAAAAATCACATTCACAACTATTCGTACTCTTAACACAATAGTTTTAAGGTGATTTCTTAGATGACGCTAGATGGCGTTTCAGAACACTAGGACGAATGTCTGATCTCAGCACTAACAGGGAATGAATATGACAGAACATATGGATATGTTACCGCTCTAGAATAGAATAGTGGGGACTGGATAGGGAGTGTTGAGGCGAAAAATGATTCGTTTTTAAGGGGGTCATTTAAGCCGGAATTAGAATTTATTTGATCAAATGATTCGTTCCTTATGTGATTTTAGGTGCTTTGGGAGTGAATTCAGGAAAAGGAAGCATTTTGGACATTTTTGGAGCATAATAGTGAAGAAAATGGCAACGTCTTAATTTTCCTTGCTGGGAACAGTACCTGACGGCGTCAAGGGCAATTTTGGTGACGGCCCAGAGAAAACTTGACGACGTCAGATCAAGGCCGTCAGGAGTAAAAGTGGTGACGGCCCAGAGCAGAAATACACATGACGGCGTCAGATCTGGATCTAGGCAATCCGATTATATTTTTGGCGGTGGGTTGACGGCGTCAGAACTTTCTTCTTGACGCCGTCACCTTAGGAAATCTACATATAGTCTTTGTAATTTTCATTCTAAGGAGAGGAGAATTTTAGGGTTGAACTTAATAAACCCTAACACGACTTTTACAGTATTTTCAAGGGTTTTCACCCCTTGAAACCCTTCATGTTCAATTGAGATAAGTATCCTTTCAATTCATTCAATATGTCTTGTTTGAATATATCTTACGCTTGTCTTAATTTTAACATGCTAGGCTAGATCTCTTGTGTGTTTGCTTAGATGTAATGAAACCTAGATGTTGATTATAGGTTGATTACTTGCTTATAGTTGTAATGGATGAATGATTTCAATGTTAGGCTTAAGAAAACTGGCAGATCTCCATTGTGTAACTTGCTTGAACGTCTTAAGAAACATGAACCGATGTGTACTAGGTTTTTATGGTTGTATTTAATGCATGAGCGAATTCTAGTGATCCCATGTTAGGAGCTTCTTGCAGGCTCGACATAGGAGTGAAGTAGGAGCTTATAGAGTTGGGGAAGTAAGTACGCCACCCCACGACTGGTACTAAGGAATATAACCCGTCATCCACGCAACTGTAACAAACAATTAACCTGTAAAAGATATCTAGGGAGTAGTGAAATCTAATTAAACACAATTCTCCCATCTATTGTTCACACCATATTAGTTTAATTATATTTATGTTATTTTATTTTGATGGCATCTTAGTTATTGGGTTAGTTGACTAGCAACTAATTCCGCCCACTCTTCCAAAACCCGAGAATTTTACTTGCTTTCATAAAAATATAAAAATACAAAAAGAATCATCCCTCACCTCTAGACCTAGTTCTTAGGCTTTCTAATCCTAGCGACACTATTCCTGAGTTGAACGATCAATCCCCCGGTACTTGTCACTATACTATACTACAACGATCAGGTACACTGCCTGGTGGGGGTTGTAAGCTTCTCGAGATCCCTCGAGAGGTAAAGACTGGTGCAATTCCTACGCATCAAGTTTTTGGCACCGCAACCCAGGAAATAGTTATTGTCTAGGTTAGAATTTCTTTTTATTAGGTCTACTTGCTAGATTCCTTTCTAATAAGATTTTATTTTTATTTTTAGTTTTCTTTAGTCTATCTATTTCTTCGTGTTTTTGTTCGTAACTCTTTACCATCCGACGTCATGGAAGGTGGTAACATCTTTGAACCCATCAACCCACCACAACAAGACCACCCAAAAAACCCACCACTAGCTAACCAACCTCTTAGGCCCCAAACCCTAGGAGAGTATTCCCGACCTAGCCACGAAGGCTATCGAAACACTATTGAGCTCACCCAAGGAGCCAATGTGTCTCCCTTGCGATCCGGCACCTCCGGTTGGTGCAAAGCGGATGTGCATTCCATAGACTTCGTTCCAAAGATCCTAATCAACATCTCAAGGACTTCCTTAAAATCGTATATTCTATAGACCTTGATGTTACAACTAAAGAGTCGACCCGATTACACCTATTCCAATTCTCTCTACGTGATCAAGCTAGTTAATGGCTTGAACGTTTACCCGCGGGATCTATCACCTCATGGGATGATCTCACCACTCGTTTCCTTGCTCAATTTTTCCCACCGGGGAGAACTACCAAGCTTAGAAATGATATCTTGATGTTCCAACAACGTCAAGGTGAAACTCTATATGAAGCCTGGACTCGTTTCAAGGACTTACTCCAAAAAGTCCCTCATCATGGCATAGATCTTTGGCTCCAAGTCCAAATCTTCTATGACCATATCGATCTCTCCACAAGGCGAACCATTGACCAATCGGCCGGTGGCAAGCTACGTGATCTAAGTGCGGAAGAATCATGGGAACTCATAGAATATCTTGCTCTCTATGACGACGAAAGTTGGAATGATCCCCGTGATTTGAACAAAACGGTCAAGGCAATATCTTTGCCTTCGAACAATTCCAGCACTCCCGACCGTAGGATCATGGAACTTGAAGGTCGAGTCAAGTTTCTCATGAAATCTTACGAAGCTCCAAAGCCTTCAAGCCAAGTGAGCAAAATCGCTTCTTCATGTAAACTATGTAATGGCCCTCACAAAACTCCTAACTTCATGGAGCTTCCAAAACGTGCTTATAATGAATTCACATCGTCACACGTTGGTCGAGGTCCTCGAAACTTTGACGAGGCCTATGAGGTATGGAAGGATAAACCTAATTTCAGAGGATACCAAACTCGGAGCGTATCCTTCAATGATTCCTCCCCACTCGAATGGTCCGAGCGTTTTCCTTCACAGAGCACTCCTAGGCAAAGCTATGAAGATGCCTTGCGAAAGTTCAGCCTATCTCAAGAATTACAGCTCTCTACGCTCGAGACCAAATTTAAACGACAGCAAGCCGATATGAATAACAAGATTTGTAATCTGTTAAATGCTATCAAAAAGCACGCTATTAATAAACCTATTCAAGCTTAAGAGGTTAAATCCGTTACCGTCATGAATAAGCCAACCTCTCCTGTGAAAATAAAAAGTCCTAGTAAACTCTTTAAACATATGTCACCAAAGGTAAAAGATGTAAGGGACCCTGCTAACCCCCTAGGACCAATCCATTTTGTAAACACTATCACCACAATATCTGCTCCTACACCTAACCAGAGCCAACAACCAGCTGGAACTATAGGTCATAAAGCTAAGGATGAAACCTCAAGGTTAGACCACGAATTGGCCAAGAGTCCTACCAACTCATTCGAGGACTCCGTCACTCAAGGGTCTAGCAAATTGGATGAAGTGAAAATGAGATCGAAAGAACATACGAGAAATCCAGAGATTTCAGGTAAATCTATTATAGAGGAACCCGAGGAAAATTTGGTTGGTATGACTAAGGGGAGTAGTGATAGGACTGAAGGAAGCAACTCTAAAGTTTTCAAGATTTCCTGCACTCTTAGGAAAGCCTCTTTACCAATACTCATATAGATCCTAGCCTGCCTGTCAACATAATCCCCCTTTCCCTTTACCATGAAGCCTTCCCTGAACGCACAGTGTATGAAAGAATCAATAACGCAGGGGTAATAAAAGATTTGTCAATTATGATTGGAGAACTTGTCTACAACATTGACCTCACTGTGGTCGATGACATAGACCCCATCACTAATCTGAGATTAACTAATCCGGAAACCAATTGTCAATGAATCGGGAGTAATCCTTGATGAGAATGATGGTAGTTCATTATTCACCAATGGCATCAAGAAGGTAATTTTTCGTAGGGGTAATGAGGAGGTGTACGAGTATCGTCCATCACTGGAAGGGAATCTATATGCATCAAGGGATGGAGGATTGGGGAGGATAAAGTGGCGTGATCCGAATAACCTCAAAATCCCCTGCATGATCGGTCATAAGTATTTCGATAATGTCTACATTAACGTGTTCCTACCTAAGAATTTTATGTCCCTATTCCACTATAACAATATCTGCGGATGAGGAATGATTTATACGGGAGAAAATGTTGTTGGTAGAGATCATGAAATCCAGGTATTCGTAGGAAATATGGCATTCACAATGGAATTTACGATCGTGGACAACATCGAAGACTATGTCAACCCAAGGTTGTCACAAGTTATTTTCGGAGCACCTTTTTGTGAAATCACTAATTTAATGGTTGATGACCGGAACGGAATCATGACCTTCGCTGATGGAATTAGGAGGGTGTCATACCAAATGCCATACAAGAGAAGAGATCTCAAAGAAATCGATTGTGACGGGCTTGATAAGCTAAGTTCTCAACTTATCTTATGTGATGAAGATGTTCGGAGAGGATGTAAGAACACTTCTGATTTATCATGTGGATTCTTTAAGGATGTTAGTAAACTTGGGTCTAAGTATCGAAAAGATGTCTTTGAGTTCGAAGACCCAAAATACCTGCACTATGAAAGCGATACCAAGATAGGAAATGACCTAGAGAGTGAAACCAACGATGAGGTCACGTAGTAACCCATGACCTTGAGTCTAGCTACAAGACTCGTAAATAAAGAAAAGCGCTTCTTGGGAGGCAACCCATGCTTTGTGTGATTTTTATTTTGTTTGATCGTTATTTGTTTCCGTATGCATGCTTTATTTTTATTGTTGGTAGATCATGTTTCAAAACTAAAATGGTGAAAATACTTTATTTTGTCATTTGGCTTAGTCTTAACTACATCCAAAGGTATTTCGCAAAAGATAAGTGTAAGGGGAAACCCCAAATATGTTTTTAAGAAACAAAATTGATCATGATTCTCCACAATATTAAATGGACATGTATATTCGTATTTGTTAGAGTCAAATGCTTGTATCGAGTCATAATGATGTTTTGCAGGATTTTACAGGAAGTAGGACATACGTTTTTCCAGAAATTTTCCGGAAACTTAACGTAAAGATTTCTGCAGGTCACTTCTGACGGCGTCAGGAAGAAATTCCTGATGGCGTCACGTGTAAAAATCTGGAAATTTTGCTAGTTTTGTTTTTCTAACGGAGTCTTAAAGTTTTCCTTAAATCTTTAGTTTTATAAACTCCACGAAATCTGCAAACATTCATTCCACAAGCATTATATCTTACTTTGTTTTCTAGGATTTGTTATCATATATAGATTGCCGCCGATTTTACGCGAGGTTGCCTTGTTTGTTTTCTCAGGTTTAACAGGTTATGTATGACAAGAAGATGATTTATATTTCTGGAAGGAAAGCTTTGATTGTTCATTTTTTTGGAGGAAGATCTAACCTTGTTACCATACTATCCATACCGAGCGAATCAGGGGAGTATTTGATTTCATTCTTTTACCTGTTTTACTTTTATATTCTTTAGTTGAACATTGGGGACAATGTTCATCCTAAGTGTAAGGGGAGGGTAAAATGATGATACCTTATAGTATACACTTTCGCTTAAGTTTGTTTGTTTGATGGTAGGTGTGTAATAACACTATGAGAAAAACTTGTTAGTGTAATTTTAGCGCCAAATTTAAAATTTCTTACAACATTTAGGAGTGAAACTTTAGCCATAGCAAGCATTTCATAGATAGGAGTTGTATGACTAGCACAAAACCGTACCATTCAGAAAAATTTTCCACCCAAATATGTGAGGTTCGCCTTTAGATTTGATAGGAAAAGCATTTACTATTAGTGCTTATGAGTGTACCTGTTGCATTTAGATTCTAGAACTTGCGTTAGTGATGCATCCCGAGACCGCTAGTGAGACTACATTCGTGTAGTAGGATTTACTACATGATAAGAGGCATTAGGATCACCCTTGTGTTAAACCCGTATCATAATTACTTAACCATTTAAGTCATATTACTTGGCTAGTTAAGTCAATTAATTTTTCCCACACCTTAGCGTTGTACTCATTATTAGTACACGAAACCCCTAGTACACCCCTCCGAGCCTATCTTTTCGTTTCTAACTTTAAGCATCTTACTTAAAGGAAGAATTTGTCACAACCCACTTAAACGTACACCAAATCGCCTTAGCCTTCTGTGTATGCACTCATCTTTAGTGCATTATTGTTATTTGTTTAAACCCTTGATTAATTATCTGATTAATTACATGGTTGCTAAGTCTGTTGATATAAATAATGCCTAAAAACATTATTAACATATATCGATATCTCTATGTTTCGATAATCACAAAACGTAAACTCATTGAACTACAAATTATGACATAAACAAGTATTTAGTCGTAAATATTTGCTTTAGCATCCATATCACTTAAGGTATGAATAAACAAAGTGTCAAATACATTTTATGATCAAAGGAATTTTTATTTTTACAAACCTTACATTTTATTAAAGTGGGACAAACATTTTTAAACTTATACAAAACATTTTTGTATTTATAAGAAATGTTTTATTCAAAATAAATATTTTGAATTCAAATTTCAACCCAAAAAATGGCTACATTCTTCAGGAAAAACCTCCCCCACAAAAAGACAAAAATTCTGAAGAAAAAATACTTTTTTCTTAGACGGCCCCCTTAATTATACTAGGCGGTCCCCTTAATTATTAAGGGGACCGGCACCCAATTAAGGGGACCGGCCACGCTCCCAAACAGTATTTTTCTCCCTATAAATACTGGTTCATCCCACAGATTTTCTCACCTTTTGCACTCCTAAACTTTCTGTTCTAGATCCACATTTCTATTCTCTTAATCCTTTGATCATAAGTGTATAATTCTTTGTTTCAAAGTGATTCAAACTTCTTCCTCTCAAGTGCAAGAAAAGAATACTTCTATCCCCCAAGACAAGAAGTATTACAACTTGTTGTGACCTCCACATACAAGTTGTTGGTGCATCATCAAGATTATTTACATTACTCTTTGTGAAGATTGTTTTGTATATGTGATTGTAGATAGTTGTGCTAGGTATATTGATTGTGTGATTAGTTAGTTGTTTGGTGTGAAGAAGAAAAGTTAGGAATTAGATTATAGTGAAGAAGCTAGGTGTGAAGTTGTTAGTTGTGAAGTAAATTGGTGTGAAGAAGATAGGCTTGAAGTAGATAGTTGTGAAGATAGATAGGTGTGAAGAAGTAGTGTTGTGATTAAGTAGTGACTAGGTGTGAAGAAGTTGTGTAGAAGGTGTGAATAAGTTGTGACGAAGTTGTGGTGTGTATATTGGTGTATAAGGTTTCTCCGCCATAAGGAGCTTGTTGACATAGTGAAGAAAACTCTCGAGTAGGTGACTCGAGGAGTGGAGTAGGGCAAGGAATGTGTCCTTGTAACCGAACCACTATAAATCCTTTGTCTCGCGGTTACATCTTTCCATATCTTACTTATTATCTAGCTTATATCGTTGTTACTTTTGTAGACGTAGACGTATATATATAGTTGCCCATATAGTGCTAGTATTGATTTTACTTAAAGATCAAACGAAAGTTTCATTCACAAAACAAAGTTTTTGCAATCAAACTAAAAAGGCTAAATACATATAATTGATCATTTCGATCAAGTATAGTTTTTATACAAAATATAACTAAGGATTATAAAATAAACGATTACATACTTATCTCTTATATATAGTTATAATTGCTTATATTATGCATGTGTTGATTTCACATACTTAGCTTACATTATTATTATTGTTCATACTTTGATATACTTGTTCATATTGTTCAAGACTTGAGTTCACATAAGATTGAATCAAAGTTTTAAAAGAAAACAAGGTTTTAAAACTAAACTAAGTTTTCATAATAAAATTAAAAAGACGTAAAACTATTCAACCCCCCCTTCTAGTTTTCCACAATTGGTATCAGGAGCCACATCTAGCAAGATTTTTAAAATATATTGTATTTTAAAACTTGTAACGATCTATGGAATCTGAAAAATATTTAGAAGGGCAATCTATGCAAAGACCACCGCTATTTGAAAGTGATGTATTTTTATATTGGAAAAATCGATTCGAAACTTATGTGAAATCAAAGGATCTAGATCTTTGGCATGTTATTACCTTTGGTGATTTTCCCCCTATTTAATATAATTTTGAAACTAAAAAGGATGAAATTGTATCTTTTGAAAAACAAAATGATGATTTAAAAAAGAAACTAGCAAAAAATAATGAGGCCAAAATCGTTATGTATAATGCGTTACCACGCAAAGAATATGAAAGAATTTTTATGTGTAAAACCGCAAAAGAAATTTGGGATTCTTTACTAATAACTCACCAAGGTAATAGTCAAGTTAAGGATAACAAAATAGATATACTTGTGCAACAATATGAGCAATTTACGATTCCGGAAGAGGAATCAATTGATAATGCTTTTGCTAGGTTTAACACTATCATCACAAATCTAAAAGCACTTGATGAGAATTTTTCTAGTAAGAACTTTGTCAGGAAATTTCTTAGGGCTCTTCATCCAAAATGGCGAGCTAAAGTTACGGCTGTTGAATAATCAAAGAATTTGTCTTCTCTACAACTTGACGAATTAATTGGGAACTTGAAAGTACATGAGGTTATATTAAGAAGGACTCCGAAATAGTCAAAGGAAAAAGAGAACAAAGCAAATCCATTGCTTTGAAAGCTAGGAGAGAATCTAGTGACGACGAAAGCTCAACCACCAAAAGTGATGATGAAGAATACGCTATGGCCGTAAGAGATTTCAAGAAATTTTTCAAAAGATGAGGAAGATTCGTTAGACAGCCACATGATGAAATGAAAGTATCCCAAAGAAGTAAAAATGACAAGAATGGGAAGATTGAAAGGAAGTGCTTCAAATGTGGTGATCCAAATCATCTCATCGGAAAATGTCCAATGATGTCAAGAAATCAAAATCAAAAGGCGTTTGTTGGAGGAGCTTGGAGTGATAGCGATGACGATGAGAAAGAAATCACAAATGAGGAGAAATGTTTTATGGCTAAGACATCAAGCGAGGTACGTTCCGAAACCGAATACTTTAGTGACGAAAATTTATCATTAGACAAAAAAGACCTAGATAGTGAATATAATAGGTTATGCAAATTAGGTCAAAAGGTTATAGCTAAAAATAAGTCACTAAAACATATTAATAATCTATTAAAAAATGAAGTACTCAAATTAAAAATTAGACTACAACATTTGAAAAAAGGAAAAAAAGTTTTATATAATGTAAAACATGCATAGAGGTTAATAATGAAAACGAAAAACTTAAAGATGAAATTTTCAAACTTGACAAGTTTAAAAATAGTAGTAACCCACTTAAGAAAATAATAAGTGTTCAAGAAACTTCGCGAGATAAAACCGGTCTAGGATTAACCTCAACTAATGTTTCAATTAGTGAAAATAAAAGTATAAAGTTTGAATGTGAATCTAGTAAACAAAAATCATTAGAATCAAAACCTAAGTATATACTTACAAAAGATAGAAAAATACCCATTGCGAATGATGAAAAAGTAAAAACTTTTTATAAACCATCCTTAAAGACCGAAGTAGGATCCTCTAAATTTAAATTAATATCTAAAACTCCACCACCGAGAAAACCAAATAATCTTCATACTCGATCTAAAACACCTCAACCTAGAATAAACCAAAATAGAAAAAACTACAATAATACTAGTCATCAAATATGAAATTATCAACCAAGTTACAATCCTTGGAGAATACTACCACCATACATTCATCCTAGCCAAATGTTGAATATGTTTGGACCAAACAACTTTGGACCAATGAGACAATGGGAACCAAGTGCCTAAGCTGTCAATCTTGGAAGAAGTTGGAATATCATCTACAAATGACTTCTATAAGTCAACATGGTCACTTGAAGTGCTTGAAGATATTCCATTGAAGACTAAAAGGTACGCGTTTCTTTTAAGTTCATCGCTATAATTTGCATGCTTAGATATATGATTAGTTAGATTAATGCATAGCTATACATTTATGTGTACATAATAGCTTATATTCTTATAACCTAGAAACATCATTGGTTGACTCTCCTAGGAATAAGATAAAATTGTTCATTACCGAACGAAATAGAAAATGGAAATCTTCTATATCCACTATTAGCAAACTCATGGTGATGAAGTGAAATGAGTTAAGCGGATCGATCGTTAATATAGAAGTAGGATTAGATCCCTCGCGTAAGAAAACTATGGATGAAACAAGCTCTCGTAGACTATGGCAATAAGTTAGATAAGCGTGCGAAAACAAAGGAACTATAGATGTTAGGTTATACTCCATTCAACACTCTCGCATCTAACATATAAATTATCGTCTTCATTTCCTTTAGGGTCATAGGATATGTAGAAACGATAGCTTGAGATAATAATAGGCTTAACCAATCCTCTTGAGCATGAGATCTTTAATAAATATTTTTTAAAATATTTGATTTATGATATTTGTTGTCAAAAATCTAATATCTCTAAAAATATGCAAAAACCTCACATTTTGGAAAATAGTTTTTCAAATAACTATCCACTTTTAAATAACATGTTTTCACTATCAATATCCACAATTGTGTTTTGATCAAAACTAAAGATTGGGAAAATATTCTTTACCGTTCATTCACACATTTTGAAGTAAAAACCCAATCTATTTTATTCAAATAACTCTCACATCTAAGTGAAAACTTACTTTCAAACATTGTTGAATAATGCTAAAAACGTCTCTTTTAAAATCATGCATGGTGATCTCATATTTGTCATCTATATTTATATAAATGACACTTATAAGTGAACTAAATTAAATCAAGAGGACCATGGTTTGTTCATTAAGACTTTGTTTATAACAAGTCTAGAAATCCATGCTATCATAACTACCCACTTATTGCACATTGATACACATTAGGATTAATCCTCCTAGTTATGTAGTTATGAAATACTTGATGTTGCTTATTGTTTCCTAGCACTTATATTTTACTTGCTTGATGAGTATGTTTACATGCTAGATGAAATTGTTTGTTTACTTAATCTCTTTGATTAACATGTTTTGGCTACATAATTGCCCACATAATTAGTATATGCTTAATTTCCTCAAAGAGTTGGACTTGGTTGAAACCAAAAACACAACCTTTCTGCAATTCACTACCAAAAACCCTTTTCTGGCAATCTGGGAATCACCAGATGGGCGGCCCCCGTAAATCATAAGGCGGCCCCCTTAATTATTAAGGGGACCGGCCATCTGATGGTCGAAGGTGTTGTTTCCTTTTTCTACTTTTTAGCCCATTTCATCCTACACTTCCCAAAATTCATAAACATGTTTTATCCTAAACCCTCTATCAAAGTTTATACATCCTTTATCCCACCAATCCTACATTATAAACACTCTCATTCCTCTCAATCTATACTCATCTCTTCATGATCTCTCCCATGAAACCAAAACCACCAAATAACCCGTTTGGAGAAGAAAGCCTAACTTCCATTAAAAGCCCGTCAAACCAAATGATGTTGTCAAACATCCAACACCAAATTCCTCCTATGTCTTCAACATTACATACCTAACACCTCACTGTCCTTCTCACCAACATTACATATCAAAAACCTTTACTCACTCATATCCTTCTACATTACACTCAGACCTCATAATCTTTTCACAACTCAAGCGATGTTGTTCATAATCAACCAACACCTAAACCTCACTCTCACACAAATGATCCATTCAAATCATCCATTCGTGCTTCCACTAATGCTCCTTCTTATGATGAGCATGCACAATCCCAAAACAATAATCCCAACCTCATTACCAACACTTTACATGTTGCTCATTCAAACAAAAACACCATTCACTCATGAAGCATCTCTTCCGCCCATATCATGTTTTCATGATTACCCAAGCTCAAACATGTCTACACCACCAAGATTATCACCACCACATCCTACAACTTCACATGCCATTCCTATGTTGCATGTTCAAATCCTCACCCAAGACAACTATCATGCTCCACCACCATCACCTTCCTCCGAACACTTAATGTTCGTTGAGGTGCTAAAAGAATCCCATGAGCTTAGTGCTCTTTTAGCCTTACATCTTGCTCAATGCAATTTGGATCCACCTTCATCTAGATCACCCTCATCACCACACAACATAAATCAACTTGAGAAGCATGTCAACAATTGACCTTGTTGCATCTTTCTCCTAAAAACCATTGCATTCAATGAACACTTCACTTGGATTGAATATCTTCTCACTAGATCACATCCAATACCCTCACTTAAACAACATCCAAAACCTTAATCAACCTCTTCCGCTACAAACTCTCCACAACCAAACTCTCCAACATTCATGACCCAAACATATACCTCCATTAATCCAACAACCTCACCCTAACTAAACCATCTTCATTCCAAACACTCCATCATCAACCATCTAACATACTATATGCTTATGATTTTCACTTCCAAATACGAATCAACCAACCTTTTGTTACAAGCAAGTCCGATGGTTCTCTTTGGAAAATTAGGATCTTTAACATAATCTCTTTGAACTAATTGTTATGTATCCTTAATATTTGTTTGTTATGCTTGTTATTTGTATACTGCATATTCTTCTATATATGTTTTTACTTCTAATATTTTTTTTGCGAGCATTCCATATCCCGATCCCTTGGTGCCATCGAACGAGGGGGAGCACACATCAAGGGGGAGCTTTCATCCCGTCTAACTTCATTTATGAAGCTAGTCGGCATAACCTTTTTGATTCTACAAAAAGGGGGAGAAGTGAATATAAACTCACTAAATACATGTCTAAAAATTAATTTTTAGACTTGATGAATTTAGGTTTTGTAATCATCAAAAAGGGGGAGATTGTTGATATAAATAATGCCTAAAAACATTATTAACATATATCGATATCTCTATGTTTTGATAATCACAAAACGTAAACTCATTGAACTACAAATTATGACGTAAACAAGTATTTAGTCGTAAATATTTGCTTTAGCATCCATATCACTTAAGGTATGAATAAACAAAGTGTCTAATGCATTTTATGATCAAAGGAATTTTTATTTTTACAAACCTTACTTTTTATAAAGTGGGACAAACATTTTTAAACTTATACAAAACAATTTTGTATTTATAAGAAATGTTTTATTCAAAATAAATATTTTGAATTCAAATTTCAACCCAAAAAACGGCTACATTCTTCAGGAAAAACCTCCCTCACAAAAAGACAAAAAATCTGAAGAAAAAATATTTTTTTTCTTAGGCGGCCCCCTTAATTATACTAGGCGGTCCCCTTAATTATTAAGGGGACCGGCCACGCTCCCAAACATTACTTGTCTCCCTATAAATACTGGTTCATCCCACAGAATTTTCTCACCTTTTGCACTCCTAAACTTTCTGTTCTAGATCCACATTTCTATTCTCTTAATCCTTTGATCATAAGTGTATAATTCTTTGTTTTAAAGTGATTCAAACTTCATCCTCTCAAGTGCAAGAGAAGAATACTTCTATCCCCCAAGACAAGAAGTATTACAACTTGTTGTGACCTCCACATACAAGTTGTTGGTGCATCATCAAGATTATTTACATTACTCTTTGTGAAGATTGTTGTATATATGTGATTGTAGATAGTTGTGCTAGGTATATTGATTGTGTGATTAGTTAGTTGTTTGGTGTGAAGAAGAAAAGTTAGGAATTAGATTATAGTGAAGAAGCTAGGTGTGAAGTTGTTAGTTGTGAAGTAAATTGGTGTGAAGAAGATAGGCTTGAAGTAGATAGTTGTGAAGATAGATAGGTGTGAAGAAGTAGTGTTGTGATTAAGTAGTGACTAGGTGTGAAGAAGTTGTGTAGAAGGTGTGAATAAGTTGTGACGAAGTTGTGGTGTGTATATTGGTGTGTAAGGTTTCTCCGCCATAAGGAGCTTGTTGACATAGTGAAGAAAACTCTCGAGTAGGTGACTCGAGGAGTGGAGTAGGGCAAGGAATGTGTCCTTGTAGCCGAACCACTATAAATCCTTTGTCTCGCGGTTAGATCTTTCCATGTCTTACTTATTATCTAGCTTATATCGTTATTACTTTTGTAGACGTAGACGTATATATATAGTTGCTCATATAGTGCTAGTATTGATTTTACTTAAAGATCAAACGAAAGTTTCATTCACAAAACAAAGTTTTTACAATCAAACTAAAAAGGCTACATACATATAATTGATCATTTCGATCAAGTATAGTTTTCATACAAAATATAACTAAGGATTATAAAATAAACGATTACGTACTTATCTCTTATATATAGTTATAATTGCTTATATTATGCATGTGTTGATTTCACATACTTAGCTTACATTATTATTATAGTTCATACTTAGATATACTTGTTCATATTGTTCAAGACTTGAGTTCACATAAGATTGAATCAAAGTTTTAAAAGCAAATAAGGTTTTAAAACTAAACTAAGTTTTCATAATAAAATTAAAAAGACGTAAAACTATTCAACCCCCCCTTCTAGTTTTCCACAAAGTCGATAATATCCTTGTACATATTGTTTTGGGACGATTGGGACTCATGGGTAAAGTACTAATCTTATGGAGTAATGGGGAAGAACATCTATTATTACCCCCATATGTACGTTAATCTTAAAAAGTACTCCAAGTGTTTTGATTATCTTGATTCGAGTCATTATATTAGTTTATTGTAAAGTATGTAAAAATTCAAGTGTAAGGGGAATGTTCATTCCCTATGATGTATTATTTTCGATAGTAGGGTAAGAGTGTATGCAAAAAAAAAAAAAAAAAATATATATATATATATATATATATATATATATATATATATATATATATATATATATATATATATATATATATATATATATATATAAAGAGAAAAGAGAAAAAAAGAAACATACGGACTACCATCTTGTTTTATTCTATGTTTATTTTATGTTTTTGTTATTTTTCATTTATTAGCTTAAGTCGAGTCTAGTCTTGGCTTAGCAACGCCATATTGTACATGTAATTAACCAAGATGATTAACTCGCCACCAGTAAAGATTGCCTATATCCAACAAAACCGTGTATTCCATATCCCTACACCTAACGTTATAACCCTTTAAAAGACCTCTTTGATAGTTTATCCTAGGTGCTTACGCCATGTGGTGAAGGTTTGATCCTTTCCCAAGCCTATGGTAATCTATTTTGCTATGACAGGTAGTGAGAAATGTTTTCCATTTCCATATTGTGATATATACTTTATTACACCCGAGAGATGTAAGTATCTAAACACTATTTGTGTGGTGCTAGTATATGACCTCCGTGCTTGTCTTTGGTCTTTAGTGGAACGATTATTTGTTGTAATTACTTTTATATTATTGTTAAATGACCCTTAACTTGTATTTTGACTAGAATAAAAGCGCATTTGCTTGAGGACAAGCAAATCTCAAGTGTAAGGGTATATGATGAGGCGAAAAATGATCAGTTTTTAGGGGGTCATTTAAGTCGGAATTGGAATTTATTTGATCAAATATTGCCCTAAATCATTCCTTTTGTGATTTTAGGTACTTTGGGAGTGAATTCTGGAAAAGGAAGCATTTTGGACGTTTTTGGAGCATAAAAGTGAAGAAAATGGCAAAGTCTTAATTTTCCTTGCTGGGAACAGTACCTGACGGTGTCAAGAGCAATTTTATGACGGCGTCAAGAGCAATTTTTGTGACGGCCCAGAGAAAACGTGATGGCGTCAGATCAAGGCCATCAGGAGTAAAAGTGGTGACGGCCCAGAGCAGAAATACACATGGCGGTGTCAGATCTGGATCTAGGCAATCTGATTATATTTTTGGCGGCGGGTTGACGGTGTCAGAACTTTCTTCTTGACGCCGTCACCTTAGGAAATCTGTATATAGTCTTTGTAATTTTCATTCTAAGGAGAGGAGAATTTTAGGGTCGAACTTAATAAACCCTAACACGACTTTTATAGTATTTTCAAGGGTTTTCACCCCTTGAAACCCTTCATGTTCAATTGAGATAAGTATCCTTTCAATTCATTCAATATGTCTATGTGTTGTTTGAATATATATCTTACACTTGTCTTAATTTTAACATGCTAGGCTAGATCTCTTGTGTGTTTGCTTAGATGTAATGAAACCTAGATGTTGATTATAGGTTGATTACTTGCTTATAGTTGTAATGGATGAATGATTTCAATGTTAGGCTTAAGAAAACTGGCAGATCTCCATTGTGTAACTTGCTTGAACGTCTTAAGAAACATGAACCGATGTGTACTAGGTTTTTATGGTTGTATTTAATGCATGAGCGAATTCTAGTAATCCCATGTTAGGAGCTTCTTGCAGGCTCGACATAGGAGTGAAGTAGGAGCTTATAGAGTTGGGGAAGTAAGTACGCCACCCTACGACTGGTACTAAGGAATATAACCCGTCATCCACGCAACTATAACAAACAATTAACCTGTAAAAGATATCTAGGGAGTAGTGAAATCTAATTAAACACAATTCTCCCATCTATTGTTCACACCATATTAGTTTAATTAGTTTAATTTACATTTCAGTTATTTTATTTTGATTGCATCTTAGTTATTGGGTTAGTTGACGAGCAACTAATTCCGCCCACTCTTCCAAAACCCGAGAATTTTACTTGCTTTCATAAAAATATAAAAATACAAAAAGAATCATCCCTCACCTCTAGACCTAGTTCTTAGGGTTTCTAATCCTAGCGACACTATTCCTGAGTTGAACTATCAATCCCCCGGTACTTGTCACTATACTATACTACAACGATAAGGTACACTGCCTAGTGGGGGTTGTAAGCTTCTCGAGATCCCTCGAGAGGTAAAGCCTGGTGCAATTCCCACGCATCAGGGAGGATATAAGTCTGTGACAATGGCTGTATATAGTTATCATATTTTAGGCATCATGCAATTTGCGATTCATAAGGGTGGGTCAGCCGCTAATAAGTTTCCTCCGGCGCACTTATCGGCCCTATTGGGTTCGTTAACCTAACAAGCCCAATAACTGTTGCGGTCTGGTTTATTAACGTTAACCAACCCGTAACTCAAATCATAACAAAATCTTCCCAATCAATATACCACATATCTCAACAATCAAACATAATCTCGATTCAAATAACACATAATTCCAATTTTGTCATCAAAACAGTTATCACATAAATCAAGATACGCTCAATGACGCATAGGTCCAAACATATATCCCCAGTCATTAATCACATAATTCTCAACTATATCCAAATCACAAATCAATTCATCCTGCATTACTCTAAACATGCTTACTCAAGCTCGAATAATTCTCAATTTGCCATTCGATCATAAAGTCGAGGCTTCCCATGATTTCCAATTCATCTCAATCACCTATCAATCATAACGACAAAAGTCATCAAATAAACTCGCAAAGGAAATAGTGAAGTCCTAACGCGACACTAGTTTCCCACATCTAACTCCCAATTCAAAATCGTATCATATACTTATAAGATCTCCAACTAAATTCGATAGGCTTCAGCTTGGCAGACGGCATACGTTGGTCGAGGATCGGCTTGTATCGAAATGGTTATAGTTTAGGCTTTTTAGAAAGAAAAAATACCTAGTTCTCAATAACCTTGAGCTCTGATACCAATTTGTAACACCCCCAAAATTTGGTACATCGGAAGACTTACAAGCTTTCGGGGTGCTACCTAGATTAGTATACACAACACAAGAATAGCTAACTCGAAAGGAAATTTTTATTAAATAAACATTTCAAAATTTAGTTTGAAAGTTTACAAATAGTTAAAAATATAAAAGATAAGGCCTAAAGGGTTTAAAAGATTGGTCCCCAAATTATTATCAGAGTACTTGTCGATCCATCGTCCATGCCGATTTGCCAAGCCTTCAATAGTGATCATCCACAAGCATTATCCTATTCGCCTGAGAAAAACATGCTTAAAAAGTCAGCTTTCGCTGGTGAGTTCATAGGTTTAAATCTAAAGTAATAGTGGACCTGGAGAGTAAGCACTATGTGTGACTAGAGGCAGGCATAGACAAGCTTTCCAACTTCATAACCATTCACAATGATAAGTTTCTTATCTTAAGGAAGATAAGTGGTCATAGTAGTGGATCCCTCGGCGGTTACTAGCCAGGATAACACGCTACAGTAAGGAACCACCCGTTACTGCCCTGGCTCTAGGCCGTAAGTAGAAGTCTATTCTCTAGCTAGGTTCCAAGTAGCCCAAGCCTAAGGCAACCTCTACAGCAATCTAACCTTAACTAGTCAACACTAATAGCAAAATAATTTTAATAGCAGACCCGAGAAAATAAATGCATGTTTTCTCCCCCAAGTTTAGAAAGAGATAAATAACGAGTAAAAATGAGGCTATGAAACTCACCTCGATTCTAGCAAAGCACAATCACAAATACATCAGAAACAGGCAATAGTCTAATTCAGAAATAAGCTATAAGCAGCTAGATAGCCTCGGCACTAAGTTATCTTGGAACAGCAATTCAACAGCAGCAAAGAAAGTATCAATTATCTGGCAATGGTGACTACTGACTAGGCACTACCTAATAATATCAATACACTTCAGAATAAATCTCAAATAAATATTTTCCAAATCCCGAACGTATTCCATTTTTATTTCCAAAGACTCTTTCTCATATCCGTTTTAAAAGTTTGGTATCCGTGTGTGTGTGGTGTCGACTCAACTAGACTCAAGTGAACTCACACTTCCAAAGAATTTCACCAAACGTACCACAACGATCAACGCCACAATTTCTTATAGTCTAATAAGTCATCAAATTAAATTGTCGAAGCTTATTGTACTAGTCACCCTAGTGCACTTCACAATGCATTCATCTTACTCATTCGGCCAAAACTATATCACCACCTAAGGGGGTCGTAGGATATGTTATCCATTATTAGATCATTTCAACATACTTAACGAGCTCTTATTAGATTCGTAAATCAGATAAGTTCGTCACCTATGTAAGTTAGATATATTAATGTTAAATATCCGTGACTCGTAATTAAATACACGACGATCAACATTTATGGCGAATCCTAGTTTTGCGTGCACTCGAAATTTATAATAACTCTCGTTAAATAAGGTTTATAAAAGAACTATTACATTTTATTTGAAAGTGCTACCTTAATTAGTAAAGTTTTTGTTAAATATTAATCCACTTTTCTTCGTCAATTAATATTTAACGTCAACATCTTTACTATTTACTTATGACTTATAAATATATACATTTTCATATATATACTTATAAATCTTCGTCGTCAAATTTATTTATATATGAGTTATTATTCATTTCGAGCTCACGAGTCAGAGTCATCACTCTCGAACCTTTTAACATTGTCTAAACCCAACTATGTCTCATAAATTTCATGTTACGGCTTTGTCGGAGTCAACCGTGACTAGAAAGTCAAGATAACCCCGACTTTGCACAAGCTCACAATCAATAAAAATAAGCTATTGTCAAATAATATCAATGCCCAATAACTCAACATTCGCCACCACAACTTCCAAAATTCGCGGCCGTCTACGGCTCGCGTCAAATTCTATCCCCGTCACCTAATATTTTCCACGACAATCACATGTCCACTTCGGCTAAACAATCACCAAAAATCCCAACTTCGCCATCTAGTAAAACCACACCGAGACCTTGTCGGTCTCGGCCTCACCCTCGGCTGCCCTAACAACGCAACAGCAACAACCTATAACAACAACAATCATCACCTTACTCAATCTTGGCCGAGACCCTAGTGGTCTCTGCTCGTTTCCCCCAGCTACCAAATAACAAACAACTACAACAATAGTAATAACTAGTCTATAAAGCTCATAAGCTCAACATTTTATTCGGACAACAACATCAGGATCATCTCAACCCTTTACCAAATCCGGATTGCAACCAAATAAACAGCAACTATAACCAGAACACAACCGGAAAATAAGCAACATCAAGGAAAACGATAGTAGGGACAATACCGTGAGTTTTAACTCATGGTTCAACACACTCGACACACAAACAAACACGACACACCGGATACCATTTTGTTTTCATCATTAAAACTTTTAAACCCCCTTGTTTTTAAACCTAAATCCGATTTCTTACCTTTGAATTTAACAAAACGAGATACAAAAGAGACATGGTGGCGGTATTTCATGGCTGTGAGGGTCAATACACGAGCAATCAATGAAATAAATCTTCCAAGGCCGTGGACTTATGAAAAAAGATGATGATGGTGGAGGTGTAGACGGCGGTGGGCAACAAGATTGGTGGTTGCAGTTTTTGGGGTTCGTGGATAGCATCACAAGAAAGGGGAGATGATAGTAGTTATTTCTATGTTGGCAATGTAGTAGAGGGGGCGGCAGTGGCGGTGCTGTGGTGCTCCCCGGCGGCGGTAGCCAAGAGGATGAAGAAGGGGATGAAGATGATGAGGGAAAATGATAAGATAGGGTTAGGTTTTTAGTTTTATTATTGAGTAGTTTGTGTAAATTGCAGTTAGGTCCTCATGTGTCATCTATTTAATAAAGAGGGGTCAGGTACAAGGCTTGCGGGAAATGCTTTATAAGTTTCCCCCGGGAATACTTATTTTAGCTTGTGAAAATATTAAACACCACCGATTTAGCTTATAACCGTCACCATTTGTTTTAAAAACGTCTTTCCATAAAGTTTGATACAAATACGTTTATAAAATAAAACGTAACTATTTCTCATTTATCTTTGACAAACTTAATCGAGACTAAATAAAACGCGTCACCACCATTTCCGAGTTTATCTAAATCGTTTCATTGTTCATAAATCATAATTTCCAAGTATTTGAAATAGAAATACATCCATTAAAAGAAATGTAACCGTTAATTGTTTGCTTCGCATTTTATTAGGATTTCTAGTGCCAGAATCGAAGTAGTGCCTAACCTAACTGATTGAGGCAAAAGCAGTCAACTAAAGTCAACCACGGATGTGGTCAATATAGTCAAACTGCCTAGAGTCAATTTTCCGTGGAATATAGTGTTTCCCCGGGTCGTTATGTCCCAACGAGGTGTGATGGTATAAAACGGGTTTGTGATCGGGTGAATTTGAATGGGAAGTAACCAGATAAAGATTTGGATTTGTTTACACTACTGGAATAATTAGGAATAATAGTATTAACAATTACGGGAAACAGAAATGTATAAACGTAAACCAAATTAAAATCAGACACGATTGCGTACTGAGAAAAAGGTGAGTTTTAAGGAAAATAAACTACAGGGGGTGAAAATGAAACTTTTACAAACTTAAAATTAAAAGAAAATGAAACTAAAAAGAAAACTATTTTTTAGATTATTTTTTTTATTAACTAAAACTATTTTAACTTATTAATAATTAATAAAAACTATTTTAAATCTACTATTTAATTACTAATAATTCCTAAATGAATTAGAAAATTATGAGAAAATTTATAAATCTAATTAACCATCACAGGAATCCTAAAAAATTATAAAAAGTTTATAAAAATTATTTTTAAACTATTTCACTAATTATTATTCTAAATATTAATTAATAACTAAATAAACTAATTAAATTATAAAAAATATAAGATGAACAGTAAAAATTATAGAAAAATTCCTAAAATTATTTTATAACATATAAAAGCTAGAAAAAAATATAAAACTAGGGTGTGCTTAATAAAAACTAATTATGCTATTTAATACTTTAATATTAATTAATAATTATTAAATCTAATAATTCCTAAATGACAAAATAAAAATTTGGAAAAATTACTGAACATACTTTAAGATAAAAGGAAATTAATAAAAATATAAAAATGCAAAGTACTTAATAAAAAGCTAAAAACGAAAATTAAAAAAGATAATTAATATTAAACAGAAACTATCACTTAATTTTAAATTGGTTTTTTCTAGATTTTCTTTTGGAAATCTACTTAACTACTAAAAACAAGAAACTTTTGTGAAGACAACTTTTTCCAAGCTTAATAATAAGCAATTTGGACACTAAAAGGTGAAACAGTTGACTTTTTGTTGACTTTGAAGGAAATGAACCTCTGTGGGGTCCACAGAGGTGGAAAATGGTTCAAGTAAGTAAAGTGGACTGGTATAAACTAGAAACAACAAATTACACCCCTGAATAAGCCAATAAGCACTTGGAATCTTTGTTTCAAACAGAAAATGAGACGGAGTTAAGGGGTGATTCTAGGTGGGTCCCAGGGAGCTTAAGCTTCAACAAAAGCTTTAAATGTGTAGAGGGCCAGCTTATGAGTCTAAAGAGCCAAGGGGGAGGGTGTGGGGCCGACTGAGGTGGCCTGTGGGGACCACCAAAGTGGTGACAGTGGTGGAGGAGTTGCTGCAGCAAGGGAGGCATCTATCCCTGCAGTTGTGTTTCTTGGCTTGTGGGTCCACACAAAAAATGGCAAAAATATAAAGAGTGTGGGATCTTAAAGTTCAGCTGGGGGGCTATGAATTGGTGAAAATTTCAAGACCTGAATCTACCCACAAAATTCAAAACAAATCTTGGACTTTTTGCATTTTTTTTATGAGATATCGAAGTTTGACTTTTGTGATGAACTTGCTATGTTGACTTTCTTGAGATTCAATCTGATTCTAATGCTTGAATAAGATGTACTAAGCTAAAATAATATGATATTAAGCATTCCTAACAACTTATGTGATCATTTGAAGCGATTATGCAACTATTACCATAACAGTTGATGAATTGAGGTGGATTAAAGCTTATTTTGACTTTTTCCCTAATAAAGACTTAATTTCATGCTTGACCTACACTTATTTAACCTAATGAAAGTTCCCTATGCAACTGATACTTCCTGAATTCATTTTGAACACAGCAAACCTCATAGAACCAAACACTCCTTAATGGACAGTTTTGAAAATTTTCCAAGTAAACTAAATGTTTTAAATTAAGAAACCAATAAATAAACTTAAACTACCAATTAACAAACTTAACTAAGCACAATTCAAGCAGGGATTACAACTAATGATTAGTGATGATGTATAGTCAATATTTGGGCCACGAGCCCAAATGATAAACGTCACTAAGGCCCAAAACCACCATGAGTGGGCTATTATAACTTGGGCCGCATTGATAATGGGATTGGGCTCACGTAGACCCAAGCCCAACCAACCTACCCGGGCATAGATAATGATCTTCTAATTACAGAATAGATATCCTTAACCCGGATAAGCACCACGTGTGCGAAGAGTAAGGAGCAAGAAACCTACAAGGATTGTGCGCCTATATAAAGAATGACATAATTCTCATTAAAGGTACGATTCACAAACCCTAAACTCTTTACGAGAACCCTAAAAACCGATTACTTACTCTCACGCTGGAGGATAATCGTGGGAGACAATCCCACGATAAGCCTAACGGTGTTTGTTTACTTTCTTAGTGCGCAGGTTTCAAGAATTAAGAGCGAATTGGTACGAGAGCAAGAGCCCAAACTAGGAACGCCCAACTTTTGTATCAACAAGTGGCGCCATCCGTGGGACCCACGACTAAAGAACTAAGAAACTAGAATGACGAAGAATAAAAATTCAAACCAGCGGACTCCGAAGTTGGAAAAAACACGTGACCCCTAGAGGAAGAATCAACAAGATTCGACCCCTAGGCAGGCCTCTGGGACAACCAGTGCGCCTGGTCACCAAGAAACGGGACCAACCCAACCTCTCCCAGCGGTGGAATTGCCTGTAAGGACTACCCACGTCACCACCGTAGTCCCAGGCGTTGAAGAACTCCAGCGCACCCTCTTCAATACTCCTCACCAAACGACACCTACAGTGGACAACACTGTGCCGCCGGCCGCACCTAACAGAGATAGGGTGCCCAATACTGAGGCAGATATTCTTGCAGCAAATGAGGATGCGCCTGACCTAACGTTGAGTAATTTTGTATCCCAAAATTACGAAAATTTAACCGCCCTCATGCAAGAAGAAGCGAGGAGAAGGTCGAGTACGAGCCTGCAAGCCCGGCTCAACTTTGGTCCTGAACGCGAATCATCGCCACCGCGCCACCTACGAGGATGACGCGAAAATAACGAAAGACGTACCACTATCCATGATAGGCTGGGTACGGCATCTGACTCACAGTATTCAGAGGAATATGAAGACGGCGAGAAGCGCACTAATGTTCATTCCAGACTTGGTAGTCGAGGGATACAAGACAGATTAGGACCTCAACATTCACCAAGCGAAGGTTCCTCTAGGTCTGGGAGCAAAAGAATTCACGACAGATTAGGGAGGAGAATATCCCCAAGTGAAACCCCTCGAGCTCTTCCTCTGAAGGAAGCCGGCGCAAGCGCCTCAAAAGAGATTACTCCTCCTATAATGACTCCTCGGACAACGAGGATAAGGAAACAGGACACTGGAAGTCTAGAGGAAAACGTCGTGAAGAAGAAGACGAAGATATGTCTCCTCCTCTAATGCATTTACACGACGCATCAGCGATTACTCCGATCACAAGAGGAGGCGCATGCCCACTAATGTCAAAACATATGATAGAACAGGTGATCCGGATGACCACCTAAAAATTTTTGAATCGGCTGCTACTATCGAAAATTGGCCACAACCTGTGTGGTGCCATATGTTTAATTCCACATTAGTAGGGAATGCGTGCACGTGGTTTAGCAAGCTCACACGACGGAGCAATTGGAGGGTTTGAAGAATTGCGGAAAGCATTCCGTTTAAACTTCACCCAAAGAAAGAAGTGCGCTAAAAACCCTGTTGAACTAGCCAGAGTAAAATAGCGCCAAGGAGAATCAACCAGTGCTTATATGGAACGCTTTAAAGATGAGTGCATACATGTCAAAGCGTGTCCCGAAGTCCTAAAAATTTCAGGGTTCATGAATGAGATTAATAACCCATAACTCATTCGGAAGCTAAACGACAAGGTTCCCCAAACCTTCGATGAGCTAATGAAGCGCACAAGATCCTTCATACAAGGAGAAGCAGCCGCTACGGACAGCAAAAAAGGCTACTCAAATTATAGGCAACAAGAACAGCCTAGGAGACAATCCAATGATCAGAATAGCAACTGCAGCAAGAATTATCGCAGTGGACGAGATAATGACAAGTATACCCCTCTCAAAAAAACTCCAAGGGAAATATTTGTAACAGAAGGAGCAAACTTCCCAAAGCCTCCGCCAATGAGTACCGCAGAGGACAAGCGCATAGGGAATGGATACTGCGAATATCATGGCCAAAAAGGCCATACAACTAATGAGTGCGTCCAGCTACGACAACTAATTGCAAAATTAGTAAGGGTAGGTAGAATGGATCACCTCGTAAAAAACATTAAAGAAGGGCAGGACAAACAAAGGAATGGGGGCAAAAAAGAACCTTCCAAAGACAAAGCGGACATCATCTACATGATACAGTCATGGCAACGCAAGACAAAATAAAAAGTCAGTCAAAGGTTCTCTTCAGGAAAGGATATATCCTTCCCCACTTTAGCTGCGGACAACGCAGTAGTAGAGCCACTAACTATTGAGATACATACGTGGGGACACGAGATTCGCCGCATGTATATCGATGGAGGGGCATCCGCAGATATTCTATATGAGCATTGCTTCAAAAGGCTACGACCTGAAATACAAAGTCAATTGATACCAGCCACAACGTCGCTGACTGGATTCACAGGGGAAAAGATATGGCCTATGGGGCAATTACGCTTACTTGTAGTTGTGGGCGATGAACAACACTCAACAGAAACATGGATAAATTTCATGGTAATCAAATCTCCCTCACCGTACAAATGCATCATTGGGAGACCTGGAATATCATCCATGCGCAGTACCATCCACAGCACATGGGATGCTCAAATTTCCAGTAGAAGGAGGAATTGTCACCCTCTACAACACCACGGTACCACCCAAAGAATGCAACGCAGTAACCAGTGAGGTGGAGAATATTCCAAAACAGCGCACAGAAAAAACACCAAACTTAAAGGTCGCTATTCACCCCAATTACCCAGACCAACAAATTTCGATTGGAGGATCTTTATCTGACAAAGGTAAAGCAGCTGTGTGCGTACTCTTGCAAAAGAACCTGGATATCTTTGCGTGGGAACCAAAGCACATGACCGGAGTGCCACGCTCTTTCACGGAGCACAAGCTACAAATCTGACAAGGATATCCCCCAATACGATAGAAGAAGCGCGGCCAGGCCCCAAATCGCGCAAAAGCTATTCTGGAAGAAGTACATAAACTTGTAGACGCAGGCATCACGCGCGAAGTATACTATCACGACTGGCTTTCTAATCCAGTGATGGTAAAGAAAAGTGATGGCAGTTGGAGGATGTGCGTGGACTTCACAGACCTCAACAAGGCATGCCCACAGGATTGCTATCCACTGCCGGAGATAAACTGGAAAGTGGAATCTCTGTGCGGATATCCTTTCAAGTGCTTCCTAAATGCATACAAAGGATACCATCAAATCCAGATGGCAGTGGAGGACGAAGAGAAAACAGCTTTCCACACGAGTCAAGGGGTCTATTGCTACACAAAAATGCCTTTTGGCCTAACAAATGTAGGCGCAACATACCAGCGATTGGTGGACACGGCTTTCGAAAAACAAGTAGGTCGAAACTTGGAAGTCTATGTTGACAACCTTGTCATCAAGAGCCACACAGAGGATGAATTGGTGCGCGACATTGAGGAAACGTTCAAAACATTGGGCAAAATAAACATAAAGTTAAATCCCAAGAAGTGCACCTTTGGCGCGACAAAAGGCATGTTCCTTGGGTACTTAATAGAACCAGATGGCATCAAGCCTTGCCCAGAAAAAACAAGAGTTGTTATCGATCTTCCCTCACCGCGGACACTCAAAGAAGTCCAGTCATTAAACGGAAAGCTAGCTGGGCTAAACCATTTCTTGTCTAAATCAGCAGACAAATCACTCCCTATCTTTAAAACACTCATGAAGTGCACCAAAAAGGGAGACTTTCGTTGGACTGAGGAAGCAGAAGAAGCTTTCCAACAGCTAAAACAGCATCTGGCATCACTCCCCAAACTTGTAGCACCGCAACCAGGGGAAGAGTTAATCATGTACTTATCTGCAACCCACGGAGCAGTTAGCGCAGTACTATTGACAGATAGAATCTCCGTCCAGACACCCATATACTTTGTAAGCAAAGCATTAAAGAAGACAGAGACTAACTACAGCGCCATGGAAAAGCTGGTCTTAGCTCTAGTATTCGCAGCTAAAAGACTGCGCAGATACTTTCAAGCACACCCAATAGTTGTAATCACAGACCAGCCGATCAAACAAGTTATCTCTAAACCTGACGCATCAGGGCGGCTACAAAATGGAGTGTGTTGTTAAGTGAATATAACATCTCGTATAGACCACGCACTGCAATCAAGGGGCAGATATTAGCTGACTTTATTGTTGAAAAGCCATATGCTTATAGTCCACCTTCAACAAGCAAAACAGACCTACAGGAACCTTGGATTCTATTCACAGATGGATCCTCATGCGTGGATGGATCAGGCGCAGGCCTTATCCTTACTAATCCAGAAGGAATGAAGTTCACCTACGCGCTGCGTTTTGAATTCACAGCCACAAACAATGAGGCGAATACGAAACCTTACTCGCTTGACTACGTATTGCAATTCAAATGGGTGTACGCAACCTGGAGGCAAATGTGAATTCCAGGCTAGTATCTAACCATGTGCTAGGTGAGTATGAGGCCAAGGATGAACACATGATCCAATACCTGGAAAAAACTAAGCCCTTAATTAAGAACTTTGATAGGTTTACAATCAAACAAGTACCTAGAGGGGACAACAGAAAAGCTGATGCACTTAGCAAGATTGCATCTACAAGCTTTGCGCACTTATCAAAACAGGTATTGGTAGAAACTCTAAAAAACAAATCAATCTTGGAGATGGAAGTATCCACTGTGATAGAAGAACAAGATCCCACGTGGATGACACCTATCATTGAATTCATTAGCAAAAGAATCTTACCACAAGATCATAAAGACGCTCGAAGAGTACAGCGCACAGCGCAGCGATTTAAACTACGAGATAACATCCTATATCGATGTTCTTTCTTGCAACCATGGCTTCGATGTGTTGGACCTCTTCAAGCAGACTACGTACTCCGAGAAATTCACGTTGGATCATGTAGCATGCACTCAGGACCACGGTCCGTTGTAGCGCACGCTGATGAGGCGAAAAATGAACCACTTTTAGGGGGTCATTTAAGCCCGGAATTGAATTTATTTGATCAAATATTGCCCTAAATCGTTCCTTTTGTGATTTTAGGTACTTTGGGAGTGAAATCTGCAAAAGGAAGCAATTCGGACGTTTTTGGAGTATAAAGTGAAGAAAACGCCAAAGACATTATTTTCCATGCTGGGAACAGTATGTGACAGCGTCAAGAAGACATTCCTGATGGCATCAAGAGTAAAGTCCATGATGACCCAGTACAAACATGAAGGCGTCACAAGTAGAGAGTCAAGAGTTAAATGCGTGACGGCCTGCAAAAGAGGACTACATGACGGCATCAGATGTAGATCAAGGCAGTTCGAGGAATTATTTGGCGGCGAGATGACAGCGTCACACCTTTGTTCTTGACGCCGTCAGCCGCTAAAATCTATATATATTTTTCTAATTTTCATTCATTAAGAGGAAGAAGTTTGGAGAAACCCTAAGGCCGAACCATATACGTACTTTACAGCTTTTTTAAGGGTTTTCAGCCCTTGAACCCTTACATGTGCTATTGAGATAAGTATTCTTTTAATTCAATCAATATATCTATGTGTTGGTTGTCTATATCTTGTGCTTGTCTTGATTCCACCATGTTAGGCTAGATCTATCTTGTGTTTGCTTAGACCTAATGAAACCTAGATGTTAATTATGTGTTGATTACTTGTTTATGGTTGTATTGGATGAATGATTTCAATGTTAGGCTTAAGAAAACTAGCAGATCTCTAATTGGTAACATGCTTGAACGTCTTAGGAAACATGAACCAATGTGTACTAGGTTTTATTGGTTGTATTTAATGCATGAGTAAATTCTAATGATCCCATGTTAGGAGCTTCTTAGCCGGCTCGACATAGGAGTGAAGTAGGCACTCATAGGATTGGGGAGTTAAGTACGCCACCCCATGAATGGTATTAAGGAATACAATCTGTCATCCACGCAACTATAACAAGTAATTAACGTGTAAAAGATATCTAGGGAGTAGTGAAATCTAAGTAAACACATTTCTCCGCATATTGCTCACAACCTCAGTTTAATATAGTTTTATTTTCATTTTTAGTATTTTATTTTGATTGCATCTTAGTATTGGGTTAGTTGACTAGCAACTAATTCTGACCAAATCCTTCAAACCCGAGATTTTAAATTGCTTTCTTAAAAATATAAAAATACAAAAAGAATCATCCCCAATCTCTAGATCTAGTATTTAGGTTTTCTAATCCTAGCAACACTATTCCTAGCTGAACGATCAATCCCCCGGTACTTGTCATTATACTATACTATATCGATCAGGTACACTGCCTGGTGGGGGTTGTAAGCTTCTCAAGATCCCTTGAGAGGTAAAGTCTGGTGTAATCCCTACGCATCAAGTTTTTGGCGCCGTTGCCGGGGAATAGTTATTGTCTAGGTTAGAATCTCTTTTTATTAGGTCTACTTGCTAGATTCCGTTCTAGTAAGATTTTTTTTTTTTTTTTTTTTTTGGTTCTCTTTAGTCTATCTTATTTCTTTGTGTGTTTGTTCGTAACTCTTCACCACCCGACATCATGGACGATGGGAACATCTTTGAACCCGTCATCCCAGCACAACAAAACCCACCACTAGAACCTCTTAGGCCCCGAACCTTAGGAGAGTATTCCCGACCTAGCCACCAAGGCTACCGAAACACCATTGAGCTCACCGGAGCCAATGTGACCCCTTTGCGATCCGGTTGGTGCAAAGCGGATGTGCATTCCATGGACTTCGTTCCGAAGATCCAAACCAACATCTTAAGGACTTCCTTAAAATCGTAGATTCCATAGACTTAGATGTTGCAACTAGAGAGACAACCCGATTACGCCTATTCCAATTCTCTCTACGTGATAAAGCTAGTCAATGGCTTGAGCGTTTACCCGCGGGATCCATCACCACATGGGATGATCTCACCACTCGTTTCCTTGCTCAATTTTTCCCACCGGGGAGAACTACTAAGCTTAGAAATGACATCTTGATGTTCCAACAACGTCAAAATGAATCTCTTTATGAAGCATGGACTCGTTTCAAGGACTTACTCCAAAAAGTCCATCATCATGGCATAGATCTTTGGCTCCAAGTCCAAATCTTCTATGACCATATCGATCTCTCCACGAGGCGAGCCATTGACCAATCGGCCGGTGGTAAGCTACGTGATCTAAGTGCAGAACAATCATGGGAACTCATAGAAGATCTTGCTCTCTATGACAACGAAAGTTGGAATGATCCCCGTGATTTGAACAAAACGGTCAAGGCAATATCTTTGCCTTCGAATAACTCTAGCACTCCCGATCGTAGGATCATGGAACTTGAGGACCAAGTCAAGTTTCTCATGAAATCTTACGAAGCTCCTAAGCCTTCAAGCCAAGTGAACAAAATCACTTCTTCATGCGAATTATGTAGTGGTCCCCATGACACTCGTGATTGTGTGGAACTCCCCGGAACAGCTTTTGCGAACTACGCATCCTCGCGTACCGACGAAGCGGGAGATAAGTGGTACACTTTCAAACCCGAGCCAAACCCTTACGGTGATCCTACAACCCCTCTTGGAAAAATCACCCAAACCTTAGGTGGAAACAAAATCAAGCCAATTCTTCCAATCCGCCTAATCGTTACCAAACAAACAGTCCACCCTCCAACCGTGCTTTCAACAACAATCCTTCTAACAACTATGGTAGTACCAACATTCTTGAAGGATTGATGTCTAAGTTCATGGCATCTCAAGAAGCTCACATATCTAAGTTTGAAGCCGATTTCAAACAAAAGCAAAGCGAGATGACCACCAAAATTGACGCATTGTTGAAAGTTCAAAATGACCGAGAAATAGGAGCACTCCCAAGCGACACGGTCAAGAATCCGAAACTAAACGTTAATTCCATACCATCAGTTTTGTCACCCACTTCGTGTCCACAATACTACTCGGTTAAATCAACGAGCACGTGTTTCAAACAAAACCAAATTCTTCAAAAGGACCAATCAAGTAAAACACCCGATATAAAACCGGTCAAAAGTATAGTTGAAACACCTCCTACACAAGACCTTGACGATGAATTGAAGGAACTTCACCTTGAACGACCCGTCATTGATGTCTTAGCCTGTGCTCCATACTATAGTGCTCTCCTAGAAAAGTATGAGAAGTTTAAACTTGGTAAAAATGGGACTGCCTTCGTTCAAAACAAGTTGCCTAAAAAGCTTGATGATCCGGGTATATTTGTTTTGCCTTGTAAGACAGGAAGATCTGAAGCTTTCGACACACTAGCCGATTTAGGGTCAAGCCTCAACTTGATTCCCTTATCCCCTTTTCACCACTCTTAAGCTAGGAAAGTTAGAGGAGACGGAGGTGTTGATAGGTCTAGCGGATGGAAGTATTGCCCATCCAGTTGGAATGATTAAGGATGTAGTTGTTCACGTAGGAAAGTTAACTATCTTAGCAGATTTTCACGTCCTAGACATGGTTAGTGACACTACATGCCCATTGTTGGTAGGGAGAGGATTTTTAGCAACCGCTAGTACCATGATAGATTGTAAGGAGCCTAAGATAGCGGTAGGTGAAGGCGATACTTGGTCGGTATACGATGTTAAGATGCATAATTATGATTGTGATGATGAACCGACACCACATTGGGTAGAGATTAATAGGAGACCATCTAGATATGGACCTTGGATAGAAAGGAACTTTATAAGACCTCAACGCCCATTCTATCTAGAAAAAGATTTCGTTGAAAAGACACATTCGGTGGAACAACTCATAGCTAGAGATGAAGAGCTAGATCCTTTTGAGGACCCCTTAGTCTTTAGGAAGATGATTGAGTTCTTGAGCGTAATGCCTATTAACATAGAGATGAACAAGTGGAAAAGAGAGGGAGACAAGTGTAAATAGAGGTGGGACAAGCCACCTAAAGAAGGTGACGGATCATGGCATATGAAGATGACTTTGTATGATCCGGATGGAGAGAAGTTTGAAAGGTCATACCGTACTAAGAAAACCGATAGGAAGTTAAATCCTAAGTTTGATCCCAAAGATGTCCTCAATGAGGAACTCACCCGTATCACGTAGTAATCCATGACCTTGAGTCTAGCTACAAGACTCGTAAATAAAGAAAAGCGCTTCTTGGGAGGCAACCCATGATTTTGTGTGATTTTTATTTTATTTTTTATGTTATTTGCTTCCATATGCATGCTTTATTTTTATTGTTGGTAGATCATGTTTAAAAAATAAATGGTGAAAAGACTTTACTTTGTTGTTTGGCCTAGTCTTAACTTCATCCAAAGGTATTTTTGCAAAAGATAAGTGTAAGCGGAAACCCCAAATATGTTTTTAAGAAACAAAACCCGATCATGATTCTCCACAATATTAAGTGAACATGTATATTCGTATTTGTTAGAGTCAAATGCTTGTATCGAGTCATAATGATGTTTCGCAGGATTTTCCAGGAAGTAGGACCAAGTTTTTCCAGAAATTTTCCGGAAATTTAACATAAGAATTTCTGCAGGTCACTTCTAACTGCGTCACGAGTTTCCTCTTGACGGCGTCACGGGTAAAAATCTGGAAATTTTATCAGTTTTGTTTTTCTAACGGAGTCTTAAAGTTTTTGTTGAATTATTAAGTTTTATAATCTCCAGGAAATCTGCAAACTTCATTCCACAAGCATTATATCTTACTTTGTTTTCTAGGATTTAGTAACTTATGTAGATTGCCGCCGATTTTATGCGAGGTTGCCTTGTCTGTTTTCTCAGGATTTACAGGTTATGTATGACAAGAAGATGATTATTATTCTGGAAGGGAAGCTTTGATTGTTCATTTTCTTGGAGGAAGATTTAACCTGGCCACCTTATTATCCATACCGAGTGAATCAGGGGAGTATTTAATTTCATTCTTTTTACTTTTTCACTTTTACATTCGTTACTTGAACATTGGGGACAATGTTCATCCTAAGTGTATGGGGAGGGTACAATGATGATACCTTACAGATACACTTTCGCTTGAGTTTGTTTGTTTGATAGTAGATGTTGTAATAAAACTATGATTAATACTTGTTAGTGCAATTTTAGCGCCAAATTTAAATTTTTTTACAACATTTAGGAGTGAAACTTTAGCCATAGCAAGCGTCTCATGGATAGGAGATTTTATGACTAGCACATAACCGTATCATTCAGAAAAATTTTCCACCCAAATATGTGAGGTTCACCTTTAGATTTGATAGGAAAAGCATTTACTATTAGTGCTTATGAGTGTACCGGTAGCATTTAGATTCTAGAACTTGCGTTAGTGATGCATCCCGAGACCGCTAGTGAGACTACATTCGTGTAGTAGGATTTACTACATGATAAGAGGCATTAGGATCACCCTTGTGTTAAACCCATATCATAATTACTTGACCGTTTAAGTCATATTACTTGGCTAGTTAAGTCAACTAATTTTTCCCATACCTTAGCGTTGTACTCATTCTTAGTACACGAAACCCCTAGTACACCCCTCCGAGCCTATCATTTCATTTCTAACTTTAAGCATTTTACTTAGAGGAAGAATTTGTTACACCCCACTTAAATGTACAACCAAATTGCCTTAGCCTTCCGTGTATGCGCTCATTTTTAGTGCATTAGTGTTATTTGTTAAACCCTAAGTTAACTATCTAATTGATTGCATGGTTGCTAAGTTGAGTCATATCCTTGTACATATTGTTTTAGGACGATTGGGACTCATGGGTAAAGTACTTATTTTATGGAGTAATGGGGAAGAACATCATATTATTATCCCCATATGTGCGTTAATCTTAAAAGTACTCCAAGTGTTTTGATTTTCTTAATTCGAGTCATTAGATTAGTTTATTGTAAAGTATGTAAAAATTCAAGTGTAAGGGGAACGTTTATTCCCTATGATGTATTATTTTGGATGGTAGGGTAAGAGTGTATGCAAAAAAAAAAAAAATAAATAAATAAATAAATAAATAAATAACAAGAAAAAAAAATAGAAAAAGAGAAAAAAGAGAAAAAACATACGGACTACCATCCCTTTTTATTCTATGTTCATTTTATGTTTTTGTTATTTTTCATTTATTAGCTTAAGTCGAGTCTAGTCTTGGCTTAGCAACGCCATATTGTACATGTAATTAACCAAGATTATTAACTCGCCACCAGTAAAGACTGCCTATATCCAACAAAACCGTGTATTTCATATCCCTACACCTAACGTTACAACCCTTTAAAAGACCTATTTGATAGTTTATCCTAGGTGCTTACGCCATGTGGTGGAGGTTTGATCCTTTCCCAAGCCTATGGTAATCTATTTTGCTATGACAGGTAGTGAGACATATCTTCCTTTTCCATATTGTAATTTATACTTTATTACACCCGAGAGATGTGAGTATCTAAACACTATTTGTGAGGTGCTAGTATATGACCTCCGTGCTTGTCTTTGGTCTTTAGTGGAACGGTAATTTGTTGTAATTAGTTTTATATTAGTGTTAAATGACCCTAACTTGTATTTGATTAGAATTAAAGCGCATTTGGTTGAGGACAAGCAAATCTCAAATGTAAGGGTATATGATGAGGCGAAAAATGAACCACTTTTAGGAGGTCATTTAAGCCTGGAATTGAATTTATTTGATCAAATATTGCCCTAAATCGTTCCTTTTGTGATTTTAGGTACTTTGGGAGTGAAATCTGCAAAAGGAAGCAATTCGGACGTTTTTGGAGCATAAAAGTGAAGAAAACGCCAAAGACTTAATTTTCCATGTTGGGAACAGTATGTGACGGCGTCAAGAAGACATTCCTGACGGCGTCAAGAGTAAAGTCCATGACGACCCAGTACAAACATGAAGGCGTCACAAGTAGAGAGTCAAGAGTTAAATGCGTGACGGCCTGCAAAAGAGGACTACATGACGGCATCAGATGTAAATCAAGGCAGTCCGAGGAATTATTTGGCGGCGAGATGACAGCGTCACACCTTTGCTCTTGACGCCGTCAGCCTCTAAAATCTATATATAGTTTTCTAATTTTCATTCATTAAGAGGAAGAAGTTTGGAGAAACCCTAAGGCCGAACCATATACGTACTTTACAGCTTTTTTAAGGGTTTTCAGCCCTTGAACCCTTACATGTGCTATTGAGATAAGTATTCTTTTAATTCAATCAATATGTCTATGTGTTGGTTGTCTATATCTTGTGCTTGTCTTGATTCCACCATGTTAAGCTAGATCTATCTTGTGTTTGCTTAGACCTAATGAAACCTAGATGTTAATTATGTGTTGATTACTTGTTTATGGTTGTATTGGATGAATGATTTCAATGTTAGGCTTAAGAAAACTGGCAGATCTCTAATTGGTAACATGCTTGAACGTCTTAGGAAACATGAACCGATGTGTACTAGGTTTTATTGGTTGTATTTAATGCATGAGTAAATTCTAATGATCCCATGTTAGGAGCTTCTTAGCCGGCTCGACATAGGAGTGAAGTAGGCACTCATAGGATTGGGGAGTTAAGTACGCCACCCCATGAATGGTATTAAGGAATACAATCTGTCATCCACGCAACTATAACAAGTAATTAACGTGTAAAAGATATCTAGGGAGTAGTGAAATCTAAGTAAACACATTTCTCCGCATATTGCTCACAACCTTAGTTTAATATAGTTTTATTTTCATTTTTAGTATTTTATTTTGATTGCATCTTAGTATTGGGTTAGTTGACTAGCAACTAATTTCATCCAAATCCTTCAAACCCGAGATTTTAAATTGCTTTCTTAAAAATATAAAAATACAAAAAGAATCATCCCTCATCTCTAGATCTAGTATTTAGGTTTTCTAATCCTAGCGACACTATTCCTAGCTGAACGATCAATCCCCCGGTACTTGTCATTATACTATACTACATCGATCAGGTACACTGCCTGGTGGGGGTTGTAAGCTTCTCAAGATCCCTTGAGAGGTAAAGCCTGGTGCAATCCCTACGCATCAAGTTTTTGGCGCCCTTGCCGGGGAATAGTTATTGTCTAGGTTAGAATCTCTTTTTATTAGGTCTACTTGCTAGATTCCGTTCTAGTAAGATTTTATTTTTATTTTTAGGTTCTCTTTAGTCTATCTTATTTCTTTGTGTGTTTGTTCGTAACTCTTCACAACCCGACATCATGGACGATGGGAACATCTTTGAACCCGTCATCCCAGCACAACAAAACCCACCACTAGAACCTCTTAGGCCCCGAACCTTAGGAGAGTATTCCCGACCTAGCCACCAAGGCTACCGAAACACCATTGAGCTCACCGGAGCCAATGTGACCCCTTTGCGATCCGGTTGGTGCAAAGCGGATGTGCATTCCATGGACTTCGTTCCGAAGATCCAAACCAACATCTTAAGGACTTCCTTAAAATCGTAGATTCCATAGACTTAGATGTTGCAACTAAAGAGACAACCCGATTACGCCTATTCCAATTCTCTCTACGTGATAAAGCTAGTCAATGGCTTGAGCGTTTACCCGCGGGATCCATCACCACATCACAACAAATGACGAGGAACGGTGCATAGAGTTGGACTTGCTAGAAGAAAGGCGTGAACGCGCAGCCATACGCGAAGCAAAGGCAAAAGCAAAAATGAAGAAGTATTGTGACGCAAAAGTCAAACATACTTCCTTCAGGCCAGGAGACTTCGTATACCGCGCTAACGATGCGAGCCACGCAGAAGACACAGGCAAGCTTGGACCCAAATGGGAAGGACCTTATGAGGTCACTGATGCACTAGGCAATGGTGCCTACAGGTTGCGCGATATGGAAGGTCACTGTAACACCCCAAACCGATGAGGGTAGAAGTACCACATTATGGTGGCATATCAGAGCATACAATACATAAAATAGCGGAAGTCTTATCAGCAATAATCAAGGGAAAATAAGTCAACATGACTTATATCAAGTACATAAGTTCAACAGAAACGAAATCAAATGAAGTATATAATAAATCCAAGTGCCTGAACAATGGCAATAAACAAGTCAAATCCAAATGGTAATCTAAGATGACTAGGGTCAAGGCTTCACACAATCTACTCTCATCCCAAAGCAATCCCTAGCTCCTAGCTTAGATACCTGCCGCAGGAAAAGGAAATGCGACTGAGCTACGAGAGCTCAGTGAACAGATATAACGGTAACAAAGCAGTAATAAAGATAATGAATGATAAATGAAGTAAAGGAGCCTGCAGATGTAATAAGAGTTAAGAAATAAATGGAAAAGGTAAAGGAAACAGTAATCCACCACGAGCCCAAGTCAAGTCAAGTAATATCAAGTAACCAAGTAACCATGTATCCGGAGGGGTGACCTCAGGATACCAAGTATAATGTGAGGGGATGCCTCAAGGGTTGGAGTCATGAGCTCCCAAGATGTGAAAGACGTGTATCGCACACACCATCAGTCACTAAGTATATAACAAGTAATATCATGATATATCCATCGAAACAAGTAAACAAATCTAGGATGCATCCATACGCCCCAGTCGGCCAAATATCTTCATCTCTGTAACAAGTCAAGTACTGGGATGGGATAGGTCATCACTCTTCTACCTAAAGTCATGCCATCGGTGCATCAATGACACGGACATGGAACCCCCATGCCTAGTATACAAGTGGTGGCTCATAGTCTCAAACTGTGGGTCAAGGGTCAAGTCAAGTATCAAGTGTACAAGTTTCAAGTTCATATCAAGTGGTTCAAGTTCAATTTCCCATATCAAGTTTATCACTTCAAGGTTCAAGTCAAGGTTCAAATCAAAAGTGCAAGTTAAAGAGATCATAGCATAGGGTTCATAGCAAGGTTCAAATCAAGTGGGTCATATCAAAGGTTCACAATTCAAGGAAGCACAACAAGGTTCACAAGTCAAGGTTAAGATAAGAGAGATAGTTCATGAGAAACCTGTGAGATAGATGGATCAAAGGTTCACAATTCAAGGAAGCAAACAAAGATAGATGGATCACAAGACACCGAATCAATCCCGCTTCACAGAACCTATACGAATTAAATACCAAGTATTACTTTAAGTTCATATGAATTAGTTTACTCATTTTAGTATGCTTTCCATTTTTAGCAACTTTCTATTTTTAGCAAGTTTCCTGAATTAGTCAGTTTCCAAATTTAGTAAGTTCCCGCGATTGTAATTTAATACTTGAAGGTTGTAATCAACAATTTATAATATATAAGGTTAAAATGACCAATATAATATTTTAGGTCTTAAATGTCAATATTATAAGTTTGGGGTCTAAAATATAAATTATTAAAATTAAATATTAAAAGTCAAATAAAATTATTTTAAAGTTTATTTTAATAAATTAATATTAAGATAATAATTTTGGACCTGTCATTATAATTTATTTAAATGCACTCTAGACATTAATTTAGACCGCAACGATAATACCATATTTTAACATGCATTCAACGACACCTAATTTCTATGTCATACTAACATGGTTTAAACAAATCAAAGCACATTTACATATATCTCATTTCTTACAAAAGAATACACACATGACCACATTTTCTTTAAATTTATACATATGATTTATATTAAACCACACAGACCCTATTCATTTTTCTTTGATTCGAAATACATATACACATCCACATGTTTACTTGTTTTTAATATCAATATTACATGCATGTAATTTTCCTTATTATATAGAGTACATTGTTACGATTCGAAACCGAAGCTGCATGCATGCCTGCTACCTTGTTATTATACAGTATCGTGCCGAAATCGACTCGGACCTCTTCCCTCATTAACATTCATACGACCCAAAAAGATAAACGAGACCCATGCATTTTATTTGATTCGAAAACATTAAACATAATAAAACTCATTTTCGTTATTCACAAACAAGCACACCCTCGTTATATTTTATTATTGAACAAGAAAACACCCAAACCTTCTTTGCCTATTTTGTGACTCGAACCAAGGAAAAATAACAAGAAAGAACCTAGTTGATTTCTTTAAATCGAATGGACAAGACAAAAGCCAAACACAACCCTTTTATTTATAAGTATATCGAGATGAACCAAACAAAACAAACAGGTTCTACTCCTTGTTATTATGATCGAACACCAGAAAAGCAAAATCCTTAGGCCTCGCTACTTATTTATACGCAAGGTTTTCAAGTTTTCAAATCACCAAATGTCAAGTATATGTTGCTTATATATGTACCCGAATTACATGTTGTATGGAGATCAATTTTTCATATTTTCATGCACATGTATCCTACATATAACCTGTTGAACATCTCATTCGATTTTTACTCTTGCTACTTAATGATATTAGGCGTAAAACAAGACCAAGAAATCAAAAGAAAGGAGAATATATTATACCTAGTTGTCGACTGAACCAAAACAATATCGAACGACACTCTTTGAGCACCCTATGCGTACAAACCAATCCTTGTAGCGAAATATGCCACACAGAACTTGCTCCTTGAGCCCTTGTGTTCGACCAGTAGCAAAAGAAAAAAAAAGAACCAGGAGAAGGAAGGATAGGCAGCAACTTCATGTGGAGAGAATAATAGGTTTAGGGTTTAAGGAACAAGAAACGTGTATGTGTTATAGGGAGAGCAAAACCGTATGTGGGAGTATAAAAGAAAACGTGTATAGTATTTTGGCAAGTAAATATTTGGTTGTTATCACAATAATATCAAGTAAATAAATATTTGATCTTGTGTTCACTTGTGTTTATCCTTTTCTCTTGTATTTGACTTGGCCAAAAATTTGTAGCCTAAACACAATAATATTCGGTTTATTTAACTTAGTTTTAGGAACATAAATTTTATAAAGTTAATTTAGGTTATATTATTTAAGTTTTATTTATTTATATAGACTTTAGTTAGAATAAAATGGTCTTCATTTGTATACTTTAGGTGTCCTTAGGATTTTTTTAAATTAGAGGGGCATTTTGGTCATTCAATCTTGTAGAATTTTAGGGTTTTACAACTCTTCCCTTTAAAAAGAAAATGTCGTCCGCGAAATTGAAATGCAACTAAACGGAGACGTACCAGACTACGAAAAGAAATGCGGGTAACTAGCACGCATAGATTCGTCGGTCTCCCAGGTAGCTTCACGCTCTGGGTGATTCCTCCAAAGAATCTTCACAAATGGAAAAACCTTGTTTCGCATGACTCTCTCTTGTCGATCAAGAATAGCTTCCGGTTCCTCCGAAAGAGACATATCAGGCTGAACCTGATCAAACGGATAAGATACCACATGCAAGGGATGATAGTTGTATCCCCTCAGAAGAGATACGTGGAAGACATTATGAACATGCGATAACTGTGGAGGTAGAGCCAAACGATAAGAAACCTCTCCAATACGTTCAAGAATTTCAATAGGTCCAATATATCGAGGACTAAGCTTCCCTTTAATACCAAAACGTTTCACACCCCTGAACGGTGATACTTTCAGAAAAACACGATCCCCAACCTGAAACTCCAAGTCACGTCGATGCTTATCAGCATAACTCTTTTGTCGAGCACGAGCCTCTTTCAGTTTCTCTTTAGCAATCGCCACTTTTTCATTTGTAATCTCAATACGTTCAGGACCCTCGATCAAACGTTCACCCACTTCGTTCCAACAAATGGGTGCCCTACATTTCCGACCATAAAGCAGCTCATACGGCGCTGCCTTGATGCTAGCATGCCAACTGTTATTGTAGGCAAACTCCACTAAACACAAGTAATCATCCCAACTACCAGTCCACTCTAAGGCACAAGCTCTCAACATATCCTCCAAAGTTTGAATGGTCCTCTCCGACTGACCATATGTTTGAGGATGAAAAGCAGTACTAAACATAAGACGTGCACCCCAAGCCTTATGCAAACCCTTCCAAAAACGAGAAGTGAAACGCGGGTCCCTATCGGAAACAATCTCAGATGGAGTACCGTGCAGTCTAACAATCTCCTGGACAAATATCTCGGCCAACCTACTAACACTATAGTTCATACGAATTGATAGGAAATGAGCTGACTTAGTTAGCCGATCAACGACCACCCAAATCTCATCATGCTTCCTTCGAGTGAGAGGCAAACCCGTAACAAAATCCATAGAAATCTCATCCCATTTCCATGTAGGAATCTCCAACGGCTGTAACTAACCACTAGCCCTCTGATGCTCAATCTTGACTTGCTGACAAGTCATACATTTAGAAATAAACAACGCTACATCTTGTTTTATGCCATTCCACCAAAAGTGCTGCTTAAGATCCCGGTACATCTTGGTAGAACCAGGATGAATAGTGAATGGGGAACTATGAGCCTCAGTCAATACAGCCTCACGCAACTCAGGATCATTAGGCACACAGAGTCTATCCTCAAACCATACTACACCAGAGTCATCAACTCTGAACTCTGTCTACTTACCCTCTTCAACATTCTGAATTATAGCCCAAAGTTCACCATCATACTTTTGAGCTTCCTTAATCCGTAATATAAGATCTGACTCTATCTTCAAGCTAGCCCAATAGCCGTCATAACCCTGTATGCAAAGTTCGATATCCAACATCTCCAGATCATTAAGAATCCGGGGCTCAATCTCTAAACTCGCAATCATACCCGATTTCTGGCTAAGCGCATCGGCAACCACATTCGCCTTACCCGGATGATACTGAATATTGGTGTCGTAATCCTTGAGGGGTTCTAACCATCTCCTCTGCCTCATATTGAGCTCCTTCTGAGTGAAAATATATTTGAGGCTCTTATGATCGGTAAATATGTCACACGACTCGCCGTACAAATAGTGTCTCCAAATTTTCAACGCAAACACAACTGCAGCCAACTCTAGATCATGGGTCGGGTAATTTTCCTCATATGGCTTCAACTGCCTCGAAGCGTAAGCGATCACCTTTCCATGCTGCATAAGTACACAACCCAAACCTTTCTTCGATGCATCACTGTAAATCTGAAAACCTCCAGAACCAGATGGCAGAGTCAAAATAGGAGCGGACACCAACCTTTGTTTCAACTCTTCGAAGCTCTTCTCCCGCTCCTCAGTCTAGAAAAACTTTTCCCCCTTTCTCATTAGTTGCGTCAACGGCAAGGCCAACTGCGAGAATCCCTCAACAAATCGTTGATAATATCCAGCAAGTCCAAGAAAACTCCTCACCTCAGTCACCGTGGTAGGTCTTGGCCACTTGGTGATAGCCTCAACCTTAGACGGATCCATGGTGATACCATCTACCGATACAACATGACCAAGGAAAGCAACTTGATTCAACCAAAATTCACACTTCGAAAATTTTGCATACAACTTCTGCTGCCGAAGAGTTTCCAACACAATCCGAAGATGTTGCTCATGTTCTCCTTCAGATTTGGAATAAACAAGGATATCATCGATGAATACAATAACGAACTTGTCAAGATACTCGTGAAAAACGCGATTCATCAAATCCATAAATACTGCAAGGGCATTTGTCTAACCGAAGGGCATAACCAAGAACTCATAGTGTCCATATCGAGTGCGAAATGCGGTCTTAGGAACATCTTGTTCCTTCACACGTAGTTGGTGATATCCGGACCTCAAATCAATTTTTGAAAAACATTTAGGCCCCTGCAATTAGTCAAACAAATCATCGATGCGCGGAAGAGGATATCTATTACGAATAGTGATACGGTTGAGTTCACGATAATCAATACAAAGGCGCATACTTCCGTCCTTCTTCTTAAAAAATAAAACTGGTGCACCCCAAGGAGAAACGCTAGGTCGGATGAAACCATTATCCAAGAGTTCCTGTAACTGTTCTTTCAACTCCTTTAACTCAATGGGTGACATACGATAAGGTGCTTTGGAAATAGGCTCGGCACCAGGAATCAATTCAATGCCAAACTCAACTTCCCTAGCAGGAGGAATACCCGATTCTGCTGAGAACCCTTAGAATACTGATCCCTCCACTGTCGTTGGTTGTTGTTGTTGTTGTACCCCTGTCGATCATTCCCCTGACTACTAGTGAACCTCGAATCCTGACCCCTCGAATCCTGTCTCCTTTGGTCATGACCCCTACCAGAATATCCCTTGTTATCATTACCCTGAACTCTTGGATGAATCCGGTCACCGTCACGGTTACGTTTGTTGTAGCCAGAACCCTCGTGGAAAATCTCAATGTTGCGGGCTGCGTCATTCACAGCTGACACATCTGCGAACTCGGTGTTAAGGAGACGGTCTAATACCCACCTCTTCAGTCCCCATTTAAAATGCTTAGCCTGACGGCTAGCATCTCGAGCAATAGGTCCAACAAAACTGGCCAATCTTACGAACCACTGCATGTATTCCCCCGAATTTTCATTCTCATACTGATGGATGGTATTATATTCTCGTTCAAACCGCTGCTGTTCAGAATAAGGAAAGTACCGCTTATAGAAGGTGTCGCGGAACTCGGCCCAAGTACAAGTAGTCATATAAACATCTCCACCTTTTGCCTGCTTATGCGCTTTCCACCAGTTCAGCGCATCGCCTTCTAACTTAAAAGCAGCCAAACGAGCTTTAAACTCGTCACCGCACCCCCAACACTTCAAAATTTTTCTCCATGTGTGTAATCCAGTCCTCTGCCTCCTTAGGAGAGGCAGCCGAACTGAACGACAATGGCTTAAGCTTACTGAAACTCTCAAGCCAACCATGAATAGTGGTGGGTCGGCCACTAGCACCAGCGCCTCCATAAGACCCACGAAATCACCTCATTGGCGTTAAGACCCGGTAACATGTTCGCTACAGCAGCATCAACCATAGCTTCCAAATTAGGGATCTCAACATCCCCATCAGGTTGTCCATCGAGATGTCCGTCGGGATGTCCGTTACGGTGAGTGTTAACCATCTGAACGATTAATAAAGCGATTAGCAAGAGCAAATAAAGATGAAGTACGAAAGGAAAAGTACACAGAAGAAAACCTAGTGTCTACCCAATCCTCACAGGTCATAGCCTAAGCTCTAAGGGTTTCGGAACCTGTCTCTGATACCATAGTTGTAACACCCCAACCCGATGAGAGTAGAAGTGCCACATTATGGTGGCATATCAGAGCATACAATACATAAAATAGCGGAAGTCTTATCATCAATAATCAAGGGAAAATAAGTCAACATGACTTATATCAAGTACATAAGTTCAACAGAAATGAAATCAAATGAAGTACATAATAAATCCAAGTGCCTGAACAATGGCAATAAACAAGTCAAATCCAAATGGTAATCTAAGATGACTAGGGTCAAGGCTTCACACAATCTACTCTCATCCCAAAGCAATCCCCAGCTCCTAGCTTAGATACCTGCCGCAGGAAAAGGAAATGCGGCTGAGCTATGAGAGCTCAGTGAACAGATATAATGGTAACAAAGCAGTAATAAAGATAATGAATGATAAATGAAGTAAAGGAACCTGCAGATGTAATAAGAGTTAAGAAATAAATGGAAAAGGTAAAGGAAACAGTAATCCACCACAAGCCCAAGTCAAGTCAAGTAACAAGTCAAGTAATATCAAGTAACCAAGTAACCATGTATCCGGAGGGGTGACCTCAGGATACCAAGTATAATGTGAGGGGATGCCTCAAGGGTTGGAGTCATGAGCTCCCAAGATGTGAAAGACGTGTATCGCACACACCATCAGTCACCAAGTATATAACAAGTAATATCATGATATATCCATCGAAACAAGTAAACAAATCTAGGATGCATCCATACGCCCGAGTCGGCCAAATATCTTCATCTCTGTAACAAGTGAAGTACTGGGACGGGATAGGTCAACACTCTCCTACCCTAAAGTCATGCCATCGGTGCATCAATGGCATGGACATGGAACCCCCATGCCTAGTATACAAGTGGTGGCTCGTAGTCTCAAACTGTGGGTCAAGGGTCAAGTCAAGTATCAAGTGTACAAGTTTCAAGTTCATATCAAGTGGTTCACGTTCAATTTCCCATATCAAGTTTATCACTTCAAGGTTCAAGTCAAGGTTCAAATCAAAAGTGCAAGTTAAAGAGATCATAGCATAGGGTTCATAGCAAGGTTCAAATCAAGTGGGTCATATCAAAGGTTCACAATTCAAGGAAGAATAACAAGGTTCACAAGTCAAGGTTAAGATAAGAGAGAGAGTTCATGAGAAACCTGTGAGAAGGTCAGAATATCTGTACCTTATTCAAAGAAAAAGCAAACAAAGATAGATGGATCACAAGACACCGAATCACTCCCGCTTCACAGAACCTATACGAGTTAAATACCAAGTATTACTTTAAGTTCATATGAATTAGTTTACTCATTTTAGTATGCTTTCCATTTTTAGTAACTTTCTATTTTTAGCAGGTTTCCCGAATTAGTCAGTTTCCAAATTTAGTAAGTTCCCGCGATTGTAATTTAATACTTGAAGGTTGTAATCAACAATTTATAATATTTAAGGTTAAAATGACCAATATAATATTTTAGGTCTTAAATGTCAATATTATAAGTTTGGGGTCTAAAATATAAATTATCAAAATTAAATATTAAAAGTCAAATAAAATTATTTTAAAGTTTATTTTAATAAATTAATATTAAGATAATAATTTTGGACCCTGTCATTATAATTTATTTAAATGCACTCTCGACATTAATTTAGACCGCAACGATAATACCATAATTTAACATGCATTCAACGACACCTAATTTCTATGTCATACTAACATGGTTTAAACAAATCAAAGCACATTTACATATATCTCATTTCTTACAAAAGAATACACACATGACCACATTTTCTTTAAATTTATACATATGATTTATATTAAACCACACAGACCCTATTCATTTTTCTTTGATTCGAAATACATATACACATCCACATGTTTACTTGTTTTTAATATCAATATTACATGCATGTAATTTTCCTTATTATATACATTGTTACGATTCGAAACCGAAGCTGCATGCATGCCTGCTACCTTGTTATTATGCAGTATCGTGCCGAAATCGACTCGGACCCCTTCCCTCGTTAACATTCATACGACCCAAAAAGATTAACGAGACCCATGCATTTTATTTGATTCGAAAACATTAAACATAATAAAAGTCATTTTCGTTATTCACAAACAAGCACACCCTCGTTATATTTTATTATTGAACAAGAAAACACCCAAACCTTCTTTGCCTACTTTGTGACTCGAACCAAGAAAGAACCTAGTTGATTTCTTTAAATCGAATGGACAAGACAAAAGCCAAACACAACCCTTTTATTTATAAGTATATCGAGATGAACCAAACAAAACAAACAGGTTCTACTTCTTGTTATTATGATCGAACACCAGAAAAGCAAAATCCTTAGGCCTCGCTACTTATTTATGCGCAAGGTTTTCAAGTTTTCAAATCACCAAATGTCAAGTATATGTTGCTTATATATGTACCCGAATTACATGTTGTATGGAGATCAATTTTTCATATTTTCATGCACATGTATCCTACATATAACCTGTTTAACATCTCATTCGATTTTTACTCTTGCTACTTAATGATATTAGGCGTAAAACAAGGCCAAGAAATCAAAAGAAAGGAGAATATATTATACCTAGTTGTCGACTGAACCAAAACAATATCGAACGACACTCTTTGAGCACCCTATGTGTACAAACCAATCCTTGTAGCGAAATATGCCACACAGAACTTGCTCCTTGAGCCCTTGTGTTCGACCAGTAGCAAAAGAAAAAAAAGAACCAGGAGAAGGAAGGATAGGCAGCAACTTCTTGTGGAGAGAATAATAGGTTTAGGGTTTAAGGAACAAGAAACGTGTATGTGTTATAGGGAGAGCAAAACCGTATGTGGGAGTATAAAAGAAAACGTGCATAGTATTTTGGCAAGTAAATATTTGGTTGTTATCACAATAATATCAAGTAAATAAATATTTGATCTTGTGTTCACTTGTGTTTATCCTTTTTTCTTGTATTTGAATTGGCCAAAAATTTGTAGCCTAAACACAATAATATTCGGTTTATTTAACTTAGTTTTAGGAACATAAATTTTATAAAGTTAATTTAGGTTATATTATTTAAGTTTTATTTATTTATATGGACTTTAGTTAGAATAAAATGGTCTTCATTTGTATACTTTAGGTGTCCTTAGGATTTTTTTAAATTAGAGGGGCATTTTGGTCATTTCAATCTTGTAGAATTTTAGGGTTTTACAGTCACGACCTGGTGCACACTTGGAATATCTGCAACCTCAAAAGATGTTATCTTTAGGAAAGGCTACGGCCCACAAACAGACAACTTTGCACTTTAGTATGTACGCAAAAATTGTTTGTTTTTTCTTTTCTTTGTTAGGAATTGTTTTTTACTTTTTCAAAAACTTGCAAGTATCAATAAAACGTTATGTTTCTAGCTAACTCCATAACACATTTCACTTTATTGCGTACATTCTTATATGTGTCAATATTGTTATACTATATTTTTGCCTACATGGCGTGCATGCACTAATTAAGACCCACGATGGCACAAAGGATGAGTAAACCTACTAACTAACTCATTGAGTAAGAGGGTTGCAAACCCATCAACATTGGATCACGCATCCTTGCTAGGCGCCTTACCTTCAAGACGTTGAAGTAAGTTTTCCTTGCGCATCCCACGAAGGATGCACAAATGTCACGTACAAGCTTAGCAAACAACGAGCCAAGACTCTTGGTCACACAATAAAACTTTGCAAACTTAATGCAAGTTTATACTTATAATTTATCTTAAGTCACGCACTTAATTTAAACATAACTCCAAAAAGAGTATCTTATTTAATCTTTTTACATAAAAAGACAACAATCTACGAACATATACCATAACACGCAAAAGATATACTTTGTTATTTATACAATAAATATACAAGTCACAAAAAGCCTATATGCTATGACGATGCTCAGGACTATCTTCTGGGGCAGCGGAGCTTCCTGCCTCTTGAAGCTTTCTCAAGAGCAATGCATCCTTAGGCGATACGGTCGCTACACTAACAGGAATCCCATCTGACCTGGGAATATGCGCAGCGCCCACACCGCATAAGACGGCCTTGCCCTTAATACCCTTTTTCTTGGCGGCTCTTTCTGCGTGCAGCTCCAACACCTCCTTAAGAGGAATCTCCTTTTCAAGAGCAAAAGGATTCAACATATGGCGTGGCTGTGCAAAAACAGGAACCTGCAGCTGCGACTCGTCAGGCTTGAGAAAGTAGTCTGGTTGCGCCTCTGCATCCTCCAAGATATGGTGCCCCAGGGTCAACCCCTCCATAATTACCTTTATAGGGTTATCCTGGTCGCGCTCCAGCCGCGCAATATGGGGAAGTTCGAGCAGCTTCATCCCCTCCATCTCCTGCATCAGTTCGTCATAAGCACTGGCGTTGTAGCCAGGCACCTCAGTAAGCGCCACGTTCAACGCCTTTGCCTCATGGAGCTCCTCCATAGCTTGCGCCCTACCACGCTCCACGGCGCATTGCACCACCTTTCCAAAGGTCCCCAAAACCTCCGGAGACTCTAAGGTGCCCATCGCAGCCAGGCGCAAGCCATGACTAATCAACCACCTACATAAACAGGAAAAAGATGTATTAGCGGAGAAGCAACAAATCAATCAATATAAGGCAACATTGCAGAAAATATATAAAAACGTACCTGCGTTCAGCTATGGTAGACATAAGATGCGGGTATAATTCCTCATCATAGTCTATGCTCTGGCCACGCAGGTTCTCCTCCTGCACCTTGATGATCTTCTCCATACGCATGCGAAACTCATCAATGTTCGCAAAATGTTCGTCCTTCTTTTCCTCAAGATACCTTACCGCCCACGTAAGGTTGGCCCTAAACTGATGAAGTTCCCCGCGCGCGTGCTGCAGCTCAGCCATCATGGTCAACTTTTCGCCAGTGACCTTGTCTGCGTGCGCCTTGAAGGACCCCACCTCCGCTTGCACCTCAGCCAGCTGCGCACGGAGAAGAGCAATCTCCTCATCTTTCTGGGCAAGAGTGCTGCTCTCCCCGACGTATCGCGTCTTCAACTAAGCGACCAGCTTAGTTTGGCGCTCAGTAGCAACAACCAACTCCACCAACAGTTGCTGCGCAGATACGTCCTCAGCCACCTTCACTCCCTCCTCCACATTTTCATTCTGAGGAGGGACCACACTCTCCACAAATGCCGCATCATCCTTCGCAGCATGGTCACTACAATGAATAAGGAAGCAAGTCAGCGCATATTACGACAAGTAATAATACATATATAAAGAATAAGGAGGAATGAGGAATATCACTTACAGAAGCGGAGAAGCCTTTGCAGTCTCCTTCTCCGCGCCAGTAGCGGATGTATCATCCTCCGCAGACGACTCTTCATCCGCAATCAGATGACGCCTCCTCTTGGAAGTACCAGGGGCATCATCCTCTCCCTTGCGCTTCAGATTCTGCGCTACCACCTGAGGCTCTACTACCTCCACGCTGTCAGAAGATTCAGCTTGCAACTTCTCCACACCTGCAGACTCCACAGTAGGAGCCACGCTCTGTACTGGCGTCACAAGAAGAGGGGGCGAATCTTCATGACCAGTTGGCCCCAACACAGTCAGATGCCCAGCAGTCGCATCCAAGAGCGGTTGCTCGTTCTCCCTCAGAGGGCGCACGCCAACGGTCGCCTGTTTCGGCTTCTCAAGCTTCACTACAGCAAACAAATCCATCTCTGCGCAACACATAAACAAGTAACAAAACACAGGTTAGTTATTAAAAGTGTGCATACAGAAAAACTTACATTATTTGAAGCGAACAATTAAAAGGGATGAACACCCAGCCCGGCCTTCCTTATCAATGAAGGTTGGCACCTCGTCAGCACCATGGAAATAGTTGCAACTCAACCCCATGTGCACCAAAAACTCCTCAGGGTAAGGGTTAATGGGGATGCGGTTGACATCAATAGTCTGCACATCTGCCAAGCTATACGAACCGGGTGCGGGGCGCCCATCCCTCGGCAGCGTCTCTTGAGTAAAAAAATCAAATGGTGAAGGAAACACCACATCATCCACCGAGAAAAAATACTCCCTCCAATGCCTCAAGGAATCTACCTTATCGGTATAACACTGAAGGCTCCCCGCGCGCTTCGCAAAGGATAACCATCCATGCGACCACGTTGTGTGGTAAAACGCACGGAATAGGTCGACGGTCGAGTTTATTGCAAGTAAACGACAGTTTACTTCAAAGTTTGATATCTTTGCCGCACCTATACAGTGCAGCTGAGAGATATGAAGGTGATAGAAATTGAGCACGTTGCTAAAAAATATGGATATTGGTACGCGATAGTTAGCGTACTCAAAAAAGCGCGTGTATAACCCTATCTTCCTTTCGGGGAAATCGGCAATACACGCATCGACGTCCGGGGATCCCACTCACAAAGTAATCAGATGAGAACTGACGCACGTCATCCTCATCCATCGCAGAGCGAAACTCCTCTAACTGAGCAACCATTTTTACAGTATAACAAGATCTACTAGGATGCGCACACGTAATTACCTAATGAAACAGTTGATTTCTTTGAAAAACGCTTTAAAGAAATGTAAAATGGTGAATGTGTGTTTTTTACTGTGTGTTTTTGGTAAAAGGGAGGTGATGACTCTTATATAGGTCATCAAAAACCCTAGATGTAGGCCACGTGGATCCCACTCACAAAACGTGTGGCTGGAATACGAAAGGTACATGCACTTTTTCCCATTTTCCAAGGAACACGTGGACACATCCCCCGTTTTCCGAGGCACTTTTTTGAAATATCTTGGACTAGATACATATTTCTTCATATTGGGAGGCAAATTTCTAAATTTGTCCCGCCACGCTTACCGCTGTTCTCACTAGTCTAGCATCCGCGGCTACGAGCCGCGCACACTAGACTGGGGGACATGATGACGTATAGTCTATATTTGGGCCACGGGCCCAAATGATAAACATCACTAAGGCCCAAAACTACTATGAGTGGGCTATTATAACTTGGGCCGCATTGATAATGGGATTGGGCTCACGTAGACCCAAGCCCAACCAAACTACCCGGGCATAGATAAGGATCTTCTAATTACGGAATAGATATCCTTAACCTGGATAAGCACCACGTGTGCGAAGAGTAAGGAGCAAGAAACCTACAAGGATTCTGCGCCTATATAAAGAATGACATAATTCTCATTAAAGGTACGATTCACAAACCCTAAACTCATTACGAGAACCCTAAAAACCGATTACTTACTCTCACGCCGGAGAATAATCGTGGGAGACAATCCCACGATAAGCCTAACGGTATTTGTTTACTTTCTTAGTGCGCAGGTTTCAAGCATTAAGAGCGAATTGGTACGAGAGCAAGAGCCCAAACTAGGAATGCCCAACTTTTGTATCAACAATTAGAAACAAAGAATATGCCCAAAATGGTACAAAGAATTGCTTACAAGTGACCAAAGCAACTGATTGAGTGAGAACCAAAACCAATCACCTTCCTACTGCTCCCATGAGCTCTAAACCATGTCCATTCATCATTGCTTCTTCTTCTTCACAAGTAACTCCAATTTTTCTATCTTCCTTTATTTTTCTTGTATTTATTTTTTTTTCTTTCTTTTTCTTTTCTGAGTTTGTGCTTTTCTTTTGATTCAAATAACTTTAACAAGTTTCAAAGAAGCTACTGAGACTAATCCATATGCAATTGAAGTAAATAACAAGAAACTTGAAGCTTTGAATAAAGATATGAATTTCTTAAAACTGAAAATTTACTTAAATTAACTTGAGAATTTTGAAATTAGAACTGGAACTAAGTCTAAAATAATGAAAAGATACAAAGAGGGATTACATAAGTCTAACTACTAATTACTACTAATTAAACTAACTTAACTAACTAACTATCTTCTATGCTTCCATTTTCTCTTTTATAAGGCTTCTAGGGTGTTTGTGGGACCCACAGAGCATTTCCCAGCTTCAATCTTGATCATTGGATCACTTCAATATGGATTTTGGCGCCAAAAGTGTCACACCCAATTGGTCTGTGTTAACGTGTACTAGGGGGTGGCATTTAATGCCCTTGGGATGTGGTATTTTAGTAGGGATAAGGGTGGTGGAGCAAGTGGCGGTGAAACAGGTGGTATGGAGGGGTGGTATTGCAGGGAAGGGTGGTTTTGGTAGGAATGGTGGTGTTTGACCGTTTGGTTGACCCTGGGATATCTAAGGGTGGATTGGGCTGGGTGGTATGGTTGGGCCAAGGTTAAATAAAAGGGTGGGCTTGTTTGGTTTTTATTATTTTGGGTTTATAGAATATATAGGATCCGTTTGGTTTGTGTAATAAATAAGCCCAAAGACCAATTTTGTAACTTCTGAATTTATGAAGGACTAAACCTGTAACATTTCATAAGTTATCACAAGGACAAATATTGCCAAGTTTGTTAAACCAAAGGACCTTATTTGCATTATTTACAATTTAAAACACCCGGGGGACCTTTTATGTTATTTTCCAAAGTTGAGGGGGTGAAATTGTAAATTTCCCAAAAGTTATCAAAAGGGTTCAAATTGTAAATTATGAATAGTATAAGGGTATTATTTGATAAATTATACTTTTTAAATACCCAAGGACTAAATTTGCCATTTTTGAAACTTGAGGGGTAAAAGTTGCCATTTTGTGAAAACTTTCATCCAGGGACTAATATTGAACAAGTTTGATTGTCCAAGGACTCAAGTTGACTTTTCTTTCAAAAAATATTTTACCAAGGACTAAATTTGTCAATTTGTGAAAGTTGGGGGACTGAAACTGCTAATTATGCAAACTTTGTGCGTTTTTCATCTGTTTTTACTCATTTTGCATCTGAAACATATAAAACACAATCTTTGGAATATTTTCAGTATTTTGATGCATTATTGAGTGTTTTTAAATGTTTTTGCAGTTCAGATTGACCAAAAATGATGAGTATTTACACACTCATTAATCCCCCACGCTAAACTATTGCAAGTCCCTAGCAATATAGAATCCAAAAACAACCCGTTTTGAAAAATAATGGATTTTATTTCTCTTTACCAAAAGCCATTACTTCTAGAGTAGCCAAATGTTTCAGTTCAAGTAAGAACTATGGTACACTGATAACCATGTGATTTTGAGCAAATCACCAGCTGTCAACGGTTTTGATTTGTCTTTACCAGAAGCCGTTTGCTTTGGACTAGCCAACTTTTGATGGACATAATGAACATCTTGGTGAGCTGATTACCAATTATGGTTTTCCACTGCCTTTACCACAAACCATAATCTTGCGGGCTAGCCAACTCTTTTACTTTTTAGGATATGGTAAGTTGAGTACCATACAATATTGGGCAAATTGTCAGCCGTCAACGGATTTGAGTTATCTTTACCAAGAGCCATTTGCTCCTGGATTAGCCAATCCTTTTGTCGTTTAGACATGGTGGACTGATAACCACAAAAATTTTTGAAGCTCAAGTGAATTTTTTTTTTTTTTAATTTTTGGCCAAAAACGGGGGTACTAGATGGTAAAATGTGATCAAATTCGCTAGAATTCCCCCCCCCCCCCACACACACACACACTTAGAATTGAATATTGTCCTCAATATTCAAAGTCCCGGCTATTATTCCGACTCTTTGAACATAAAAGGGCAACATTACAAGCTAAATGTGGAAACACCATTTTTCACTTTATTTTATTTATTATATATACATGGTAACAACAGCAGGGGTACTCCCCCACACTTAGGGTGAAAACCCTATAAGCATGCTACTATTTTTGTTTACCGAGTCGCTAGCTTGACTCGACCCCGAATTCATTTGTTCTTGGGGAAGAATGATGTGGAAGAAACAATCTGCATCGGACTTTCATTCAAGATGTTTGGACAAACATTTGAAGCACGTGAAAGTTCCACACCGATGAGATATACAGACCCTGGCTTAAGATAGTATAAACTATAAGCGGTGATGCCGGGGTCAAAGATAATGTCTTCATTCCCGAAGGAGTGAAGAACAGGAGAAGTCACCCGGTAGGTGAAGAAAAGGAAGAAAACCATGATGAAAATCATGATAAGATCATCTTCCTCGAGGTCGGGCTCATTTGCCTGAATTTGGATTTCAAGGGTTAAGCTCATTGGGTTTGAAAACATCTCGGGCGGGAGGGTGGGAATTTTCAAATCCTCATGATTGAGTGCATCTCCCCCCGGGCTATCATACTCCGGAGGAGTCATGATATGAGTGAGTTCACCGGAGAACTCCTCATGAAGAGAATCATTCACATGATGTAAATCTGTGAACTCTTGTTCCATTGTGGACTCATCACTATCCTCATTCTGAATACCAAAGATTGAATTATTAGAAATCAAAGTGAATTCATATTCGAATTCAAACAGAGGATTGGTGAGAGTAGTTTTGAAAGTTTCGGGAACAAAGAGATTAATATTATCTATTGAACTGTTGAGATAAGAACTGAGTGACATATCATGATTTAAGAGACTTTCAATTTCTCCTAGATTGGTTTCAAAGTCAAAGAGATCATCGTCACTTCCTGTTGGAAGTGAATTGATGTGAGTGAGTTCATTGGTGAACTCCTCAAGAAGATGATCAGCATCAGAATGTGAAACTGATGCCTCAACATACTCGATGTCTCCATAAGATGCACAATCTTCGCTACAATCGGAGAAAGTCTCAAATTGATCTTTTGGACACTCAAGAGGGGAAGGTAAATCACACATATGATCAAAAGTTTCCTGTGACTCTCCTAGGATTGGGATAAGGTTCTCAGCACTAGACTTTATGAATTCATCCAATTCCTTTTCAGGAACAGTGCTAAGATGCTCACCCCCCATTTTTAGAGAGTGAGTGGGAACTTCGGGTGTGATAACAACAGACTGAGGGAGTTGAGAAGGACTAGCATTCATGGATTGTACGAGTTCCATTTGATCTTCTGCTAGTAATTCCTTAGTATTCTTTTCTCCCTGCGATTTCTGGATTGGTGGGATTTCAACTGATGCACTCGATGAATCTTTTTGAATAATAACAACGTTATCTTCATCATCATCACTGTCATTATCGTCATCAAATAGAGCAGTATTGCGAATATTGGCACGTATTTTAGCTGTTCGTTGCTCAGCCAGTAATTCTTCCATGCTTTTTCCAGAATCTCGTTCTTCAGCAAGTAATTCTACCATAGTTTTCCCACGAGAATTTGGAATGAGTGGAAATTGTGGGGGTGTGGGTGTGTCAAAACCGGAAGGTTGGAATTGAAAATCATCATGAGGACCCCCACAATACGCACAAGAGGAACTTGGAGTATGGTGGAGCGAAATATTAGCTAACTCCTCCTTAAGTTCTTTTAATTTCTCAAGAACCTCTAGAAAAAGGTCTTGCTGGATTTGAGGAGTTGCTTGGATCATTTGGTACTGTGGAGGTTGGTCTTGATACGAAGAGTCATAATTGTTACAAGGAAATGGATTCCTTGTTTGACAATCATAGCTAAAGTGTGGGCCTCCACAGTACTCACAACAGTTGAACTGATGTGGCTGTGAGTCATAGGTGCTGGAGTCATAATTGTTATCAGGAAACTGCTCATAGACAAGCTTGTTTCCTGATTGACAATCAGAACTGTAGTGTGAACCACCATAATACTCACAACAGTAAAACTGCTGAGTCTCATGGTGTGGAAGCTGATGGAATAAATCAGTTGTGTCATGGTAGGAATAGGGATTCTGGTTATAGACAGACCCATTTCCTGACTCTACCATGCTACAACTGGGGCAATTACCACCATTATGAGGACCACCACACCATTGACAATCCAGAAGGTGATGATGAGACATAGAAAGAATCAAATGGTTTTGGAGGGTAAGAACTGGAGAATCAAAAAGGTAAGAGGGTAAAGATGGGTATTTTTGGGATTTTTGATAAACATTTTATAAGAAAGAAAAATCTTTTTGGGTTTTTGTGTTCGATGAAAACTAAGTTTAAAATGTTTTCGGGAACTGTTTTATAAAATTATGAACAACGATGGTAAATATACAATGAGCGTATATCCAGATTCACTAATCTGCAAAACCGTTTAGAATACGCGCACAACCTCTCTGGCAACGGCGCCAAATTTTTGATTGAGGCAAAAGCAGTCACCTAAAGTCAACCACGGATGTGGTCAATATAGTCAAACTGCCTAGAGTCAATTTTCCGTGGAATATAGTGTTTCCCCGGGTCGTTATGTCCCAACGAGGTGTGAATGTGTGATGGTATAAAAACGGGTTTGTGATCGGGTGAATTTGAATGGGAAGTAACCAGATAAAGATTTGGATTTGTTTACACTACTGGAATGATTAGGAATAACAGTATTAACAATTACGGGAAACAAAAATGTATACACGTAAACCAAATTAAAATCAGACACGATTGCGTGCTGAGAAAAAGGTGAGTTTTAAGGAAAATAAACTACAGGGGGTGAAAATGAAAATTTTACAAATTTAAAATTAAAAAGAAAACTATTTTTTAGATTATTTTATTATTTTTTATTAATAAAAACTATTTAATTTATTAATAATTAATAAAAACTATTTTAAATCTACTATTTAATTACTAATAATACCTAAATGACTTAGAAAATTATGAGAAAATTTATAAATCTAATTAACCATCACAGGAATCCTAAAAAATTATAAAAAGTTTATAAAAATTATTTTTAAACTATTTCACTAATTATTATTCTAAATATTAATTAATAACTAAATAAACTAATTAAATTATAAAAACTAGAAGATGAACAGTAAAAATTCTAGATAAATTCCTAAAATTATTTTATAACATATAAAAGCTAGAAAAAATATAAAAACTAGGGTGTGCTTAATAAAAACTAATTATTCTATTTAATACTTTAATATTATTTAATAATTATTAAATCTTAAATATAATAATTACTAAATGACAAAATAAAAATTTGGAAAAATTACTGAAAATACTTTAAGATAAAAGGAAATTAAGAAAAATATAAAAATGCAAATTACTTAATAAAAAGCTAAAAAGGAAAATTAAAAAGATAATTAATATTAAATAGAAACTATCACTTAATTTTAAATTGGTTTTTTCTGGATTTTATTTTGGAAATCTACTTAACTACTAAAAACAAGAAACTTTTGTGAAGACAACTTTTTCCAAGCTTAAAAATAAGCAATTTGGACACTAAAAGGTGAAATAGTTGACTTTTTGTTGACTTTGAAGGAAATGAACCTCTGTGGGGTCCACAAAGGTGGAAAATGGTTCGAGTAAGTAAAGTGGACTGGTATAAACTAGAAACAACAAATTACACCCCTGAATAAGCCAATAAGCACAAAAATAAGCACTTGGAATCTTTGTTTCAAGCAGAAAATGGGACAGAGTTAAGGGGTGATTCTAGGCGGGTCTCAGGGAGCTTAAGCTTCAACAAAAGCTTGAAATGTGTAGAGGGCCAGCTTGTGGGTCTAAAGAGCCTAGGGGGAAGGTGTGGGGCCCACTGAGGTGGCCTGTGGGGCCCACCAAAATGGTGACAGTGGTGGAGGAGCTGCTGCAGCAGGGGAGGCATCCATCCCTGCAGCTGTGTTTCTTGGCTTGTGGGGTCCACAAAAACATGGCAAAAATATAAAGAGTGTGGGATCTCAAAGTTCAGCTGGGGGGCTATGAATTGGTGAAAATTTCAAGACCTAAAGCTACCCACAAAATTCAAAACAAATCTTGGACTTTTTGCATTTTTTATGAGATATGCAAGTTTGACTTTTGTGATGAACTAGCTATGTTGACTTTCTTGAGATTCGATCTGATTCTAATGCTTGACTAAGATGTACTAAGCTAAAATAATATGATATTAAGCATTCCTAACAACTTATGTGATCATTTGAAGCGATTATGCAACTATTACCCTAACAGTTGATGAATTGAGGTGGATTAAAGCTTATTTTGACTTTTTCCCTAATAAAGACTTAATTTCCTGCTTGACCTACACTTATTTAACCTAATGAAAGTTCCCTAAGCAACTAATACTTCCTGAATTCATTTTGAACACAGTAAACCTCATAGAACCAAACACTCCTTAATGGACAGTTTTGAAAATTTTCCAAGTAAACTAAATGTTTTAAATTAAGAAACCAACAAATAAACTTAAACTACCAATAAACAAACTTAACTAAGCACAATTCAAGCAGGGATTACAGCTAATGATTAGAAACAAAGAATATGCTCAAAATGGTACAAAGATTTGCTTACAAGTGTCCAAAGCAACTGATTGAGTGAGAACCAAAACCAATCACCTTCCTACTGCTCCCATGAGCTCCAAACCATGTCCATTCATCATTGCTTCTTCTTCTTCACAAGTAACTCCAATTTTTCTATTTTCCTTTATTTTTCTTGTATTTATTTATTTTTTTCTTTTTCTTTACTGAGTTTGTGCTTTTCTTTTGATTCAAATAACTTTAACAAGTTTTAAAGAAGCTACTGAGACTAATCCATATGCAATTGAAGCAAATAACAAGAAACTTAAAGCTTTGAATAAAAATATGAATTTCTTAAAACTGAAAATTTACTTAAATTAACTTGAGAATTTTGAAATTGCAACTGGAACTAAGTCTAAAATAATGAAAAGATACAAAGAGGGATTACATAAGTCTAACTACTAATTACTACTAATTAAACTAACTTAACTAACTAACTATCTTCTCTGCTTCCATTTTCTCTTTTATAAGGCTTCTAGGGTGTTTGTCGGACCCACAGAGCATTTCCCAGCTTCAATCTTGATCATTGGATCACTTCAATTAATCCTGGCCTTCAATATGGATTTTGGCGCCAACAGTGTCACACCCAATTGGTATGTGTTAACGTGTACTAGGGGGTGGCATTTAATGCCCTTGGGATGTGGTATTTTGGCAGGGATAAGGGTGGTGGAGCAAGTGGTGGTGAAACAGGTGGTATGGAGGGGTGGTATTGCAGGGAAGGGTGGTTTTGGTGGGAATGGTGGTGTTTGACCGTTTGGTTGACCCTGGGGATATCTAAGGGTGGATTGGGCTGGGTGGTATGGTTGGGCCAAGGTTAAATAAAAGGGTGGGCTTGTTTGGTTTTTATTATTTTGGGTTTATAGAATATATAGGATCCGTTTGGTTTGTGTAATAAATAAGCCCAAGGACCAATGTTGTAACTTCTGAATTTATGAAGGACTAAACCTGTAACATTTCATAAGTTATCACAAGGACTAATATTGCCAAGTTTGTTAAACCAAAGGACCTTATTTGCATTATTTACAATTTAAAACACCCGGGGGACCTTTTATGTCATTTTCCAAAGTTGAGGGGGTGAAATTGTAAATTTCCCAAAAGTTATCAAAAGGATTCAAATTGTAAATTATGAATAGTACAAGGGTATTATTTGATAAATTATACTTTTTAAATACCCAAGGACTAAATTTGCCATTTTCGAAACTTGAGGGGTAAAAGTTGCCATTTTGTGAAAACTTTCATCCAGGGACTAATATTGAACAAGTTTGATTGTCCAAGGACTCAAGTTGACTTTTCATTCAAAAAATATTTTACCAGGGACTAAATTTGTCAATTTGTGAAAGTTGGGGGACTGAAACTGCCAATTATGCAAGCTTTGTGCGTTTTTCATCTATTTTTACTCATTTTGCATCTGAAACATATAAAACACAATCTTTGGAATATTTTCAGTATTTTCATGCATTATTGAGTGTTTTTAAATGTTTTTGCAGTTCAGATTAACCAAAAATGATGAGTATTTACACATTCATCACTAACGCAACATAAATGGTCCAGCGACAATTATTCCACATAATTAATCAATGATACGAATCGAATTCAACATAATTCGGTCACCAATTCCCATAATTACTAAAAACCGTTTTAATAAAATTAACAATTTATTTTAAATTTTACTTCGGCGTTTTAAATCCGGTTCACAAATTTACCAGTTGTTACATGTTCCATGTCCGAGGCGCTCTACTCCTTTGTTCGTTTTTCGGGTAACTGAGCCGGTGGGTGTGCATGTGGTTAAGGGAGGTTAAGGTTTATTCTCCATGCATATGCGGTACGGCAGGGCCTACAACGCTTAAAATACGTGTTGTAGAATGAAGTTCAGGGGAACTTGGATGAATGGGATATAGGAGAGTGTTGTGGTTTGGTGTTATTAGTCGTCATTTAAGAATGACTAAGTATTATTAGTAGCCATTTAAGAACTTGACGGGAGTCGGATGTCCTTCCATGTATTCGGTATTTTGGCTTTGGATGCACCGTTGAGGCAGATCGTGATCTGACGAAGGATTATTAGGGTTATATGGCGTTTTGTCATCAATTTATGACAGTTATTTCTGGTGATACCCTTTTTCCACAAATGTGGGCATGATTTTTTCATCATTGTTTTTGCAGAACACCGTTGTTTTGGATTTGTAGGTGTTTTGGTGGTTTCGCATTTATCTTTTTGATGGCTATTTATAGTGGAAGGTTGGAGAATTTCGAGCATTTTTTGCATGAGCATTTATTATCCCTAGTCACGTGCCTAAGCCTATAGTTAGGACGTCCTTTCGTCTTGTCAGTTCTGACACGGAGTCAACATTTGGGTTATACCCGAGCTTCGGGAAGGAACATGCATTTATACCCCGGGCCACTTTTTGATTTCTTGATCCGCGGGTCATTTAGCCCGTCGGGGATCCTCTTGCAGTGCTTCGAATCGCCTGGCAGCGCCGGGGGCGTTTTGGTTTTGTCGTTTATAGTTGTGCCCGGTATGTATGATATTTTGCTATTGATATCACTAGTTACCACTGCTAATGCTTGTTTCCTAGCGGATGACCTCGCGCACTTTGTTGTAATCGTGGGGGGTTATATCCACTTTTTCAGGTTTTTGACCACCTCTTTCGCTCGACAGTACTTTTGGGTTGTTTTTACTAGTTCATCTATGGACTCCGGTGCTCCCTGGTATAGGTGCTTTACTAGCTCCGGATCTGATACTTTTTCCATGAACCTAATAACTTTCGCGGCCTCTGGCATTTTTCTTAGCTCTTCTGCTTTCTATCAGGAACCTTCTTCTAAAGTTTTATATAGATTCGTCCCTTCCCCTCTTGGCACAACGGAGTTTCTTATCTTGATCTCTGTGCTTCTTTATGTTGAGAAAGATTCTAAAAATGTGTTCCTTAATTCATGGAAACCCTTTATGGACTCTTTGGGGAGGTGCTCAAACCATACCTTGGCTGCTCCCCTGAGCGTATGTTTGAACATGTGGCATTGGGTCGCTGTGTCCCAGCTATATGCTCGCGTCGCCGTTTGAAACACTCTGATGTGGTCCACGGGGTACCCGCTTCTATCATAAGGCTGTAAGCTGTCTGACATACGGGTTTTTCTTGGTAGCTTAGCATGGCGGATATTTTTCGTGAATGGGCCGACCTCTTCGGGCGTGTGTGGCTGCCTCCGGTCGTTTTCCCCATCATCTATACTATCGACTTTCACGTCAGTGTTCGTGTCACCGCTTTCTCCAGATGGGGATTCCGCTTCTTGGGGATACTTGTAGTTGTTTTTTCCGCAATGTACACATGCGAACGATAAGCTTCTTTTCTTGGGGTTTCTTTCTTTTCCTGACTTAGGTTGTTTGCCTTTTGAGCCCTTCAACATGCCTTGGTGTCTTTCACCTCTCTCTTGCTTTGCTGTTTTGTACTGAGTCTGGCATGAGATCATTTCGGTGTCTGAGCAAGTTTGAGTCGCTTTGGGCTTTCCTGGCAGCATTGTTGGCGGATGAGCCTTCTCACTCAGGTCAGTAGGAGACCATCGATTGTAACTGTCGTTGGGCCCCCGGGGGGTTGTGCCCAATGTGGGTTTACTTCGACCTTCTAATTTTTTGTCCCCTTTCTTCCTCCATGTGGCTGACGTCGTCGTCATGGGAAGGATATTGCCAAGGTAGTTGCTCGTGGTGAGTATTTTCTAGAACGCAGTTGTGCACTGGTCCCATGAATGGTGCCAACTTGTTAGTGCAAAAAGTGTTATTGGGTTAGAATTGGGCTTAGTCCGGAGCCCGTCCTTGGTGGGCCGTCCGCTGTAAGGTTTATGCACTAATCCAAGTAAGAAGTGATATTCCCTGCACAACTAAAGGTAAACCGTTGCCTTACCGTGGGGACGGACCCCACGATTAAGCTCCGGCGTGAAAGTAAGTACTCATATTGTCAGAGAAATATCTGAGTTGTTAGGGTGAGTGAGAAAGTCATACCTTGAAATGTGTACCGAGGTCGCCTTTTATAGGTGATGGAAATGCCAGGGTTTTCTGTCATTTCACATAGTTGCCATAGTGGCTGATGTGGGATCCTTGTCGGGCAAGGTTCCGGAGCTTAACCGATGTTTTGTGGACATGGACTATTTTTCGGGCCATGTGTTGGTCCGTGAGCGTAATCCGGAAGTGCCGCTCTGTTCATCCGTGGGTGTCCTTATGCCCTACTCATGACTTAGGGCATTTAGACCTAGCTTAGTGGGTTTATGGGGCCGAAGCCTATTTTGCTGTGGACCGGAGCCTAGTTTTGCTTATTGGGCCGGAGCCTGGTTTATGTGTTGGGCCGGAGCCCTGTTGTATAGCATAGTGCAGGTCGAGCAGGCCTGCTATCCGTGCTATACATCATCAATGTCCTTCAATGTCGTTTTTGGCTTATCTTAAGTATTGCATGATTTTTCTTTTTTTTAAAAGTTTACTTATATCTCTATTCATGTTTTCAGGTCAGGTCGCTTTAGGAGGAACTTTAGCCTTTATGACCGTTGAATCTCAAGGCGACCTGAACAAAGCATTGGAAGAATTGGAAATGTATGACTCATATAGGACTGAGCATTCTACAATGGTTATGAAACAATTCAACAATCATTACACAAGAAATTCAAATGCGTTCTCGATGAAACCGACAGAGACACCCGAGATGGTTCTCCACAGATATGATGGAGTCACCGGAAGAGGAAGTGGTTCTTCTTACCATATCTTTTTGATATGGTGTGATTATGAAATTTAAGTCAGAAAAAGATAAAGGTCTAATATTGATCTTTTGTGAAAGACTAAGATGGTTTGATGTTGTTGAAAGACAAACATTTTTATCATTGGTGAGATATAGAGGTGTTGTGGTAAAAGACTGAGATAGTTTGATGTTTGATATTTGGTGAGATCCGATGATGGTTGGGTCTTTGGTGAAAGATTATATATCATGTGTCTTTTATCTAGAAATATAGATAGTTTGATGTTGTTGAAGATTCATTTTTATATTCTTTGGTGTGAGAATGTGTAATTTGTTCTTGGATGTTTGACGATTTTAATAATTAACTGTTGCCATGTCATTCGGTTCTTGTAACTTCGCAGTTTATTAAGTCATTTTTTATGTATCATAGTCAATCTCATGTATAATACAATCTTTTTTTTTTTTTTTTTTTTTTTTTTTTTTTTTTTTTTTTTTTTTCCTGAACGTATTTAAGGTACAATTGTGCCAGCATTAAACCTTAAAATTATATATTATTATATTCATTTAAAATACCAAAACATGAACTGTTATTATTACCACCAAATGCGGAAATGCCACTACGCGCCAGAGAGCGAAAATAAATAAGAGAAATATCATACGTAAATTGGCTCTGCCGCAACGCGCAACAACCAAATTACTCGTTTTATACATGATCAGAAGTTTATACAGCAAGCATCACTTACGTAATCATTTTTACTACAGAAAAGGGAAAAAACTAGTGATAGTTATTGTACACATTTGATCCATATTCGATCATTTAGCTAAATGATTATCTAATTTGTTAACTTTTGTTAGGTTTACAAAAACCAAAAAGCATACTTTTTACATTTCATACGCAAGCTTTATTACATAGAGGAATTTGTACTCCCGTAGTAGTTACTCATACTAATATGCAAAAAAATAAAAATAAAAATCAGGTTTTAATACCAAAGAGTGAAAGAGGTACTACAACAGCAAACTTTTAATGACAATGAGAATAAGACCGTTTTAAGGTCTCAACAAAGCACAAAAGGAATTGACCCCTTTAATAGCAGCTTGTTGCATGTCCAACGACCAAAGGCATAAACATAAAAGAGATGAGAGCTACTACTAACAAGCTTAAAGTTGTTACTAAAGAAATTAGATAGTATTGCACTTGAGTTTAGATAGTATATATGTTGATAGAATATACAAAAATAAAGAAATTATGTTGATAAAGCTTTTGTTGCAATATACCAAGTAATTAAAGAAATTAGATAATGAATAATCATTTGTAAATTGATGCATTGCACTTGAGTTTAGATAGTATATATGTTGATAGAATATACAAAAATAAAAATCAAAAGGTCTCGACTTTATCCCATATGTTTCTTGAGCTTGTGTCGGTGTTTGCATCTGTTTACCCTCAACCTGCCTAAAAACAAAGTGGTAAAATACCAGAAAAATGTCGAATAGACCAAAATATCTAAATCCACACTTTCCTTTTAAAAAACAGATATGAGAAATATACAAATCAAAATAAAACTAGAAAACAACGCGTATCATCCAATTTTCTATAGATAAAAGAGCCAAAATAACAATAACAAAAACAAAAGGTGTGTTACTTCTTGTTCCAAACCTAAAACAATCAAACATAAACAATAATACATCGTAGGTTGCATGTTGCACAACTCAGTAAAACACCAAAAGTATTCATTTAGTTAAAAAAAATTCTGGAATTGGCTTCACAAGAATCTTAGCTGGAAACACTCCTTGGGTCTGAGACCTATCACATCACTCTATGCAATCACTGTAAAATTCTTAACTCATTACTGTACACAAACAGTAAATTAATACACACTACAAAACACACAAATTCACACACTAAAACACACACACACAAAATCTTGATGGCTACTATTCCAAACAACACAATCTTGATGGCCACACTTCCAAACTCACCAAATTAACATTTTGTTTTATCATATTTCTTGTGTAAGTTGTGTTAACTTTCACCTTAAAACACACACAAAAACACTCTAAAACACATACTAAAACACATACTAAAACACACTCTAAAACACACATTAAAACACACACACAAACACTAAAAATATGCACATTTTTGTCATATTTCTTGTCTTAGCCACCTTTAGCACCACCATCAATGCCACCACCACCACCACCCATAACCGCCGCACCCTCCACCAGCCATTCTTCCCGGAAACAACCCAACCACCAGTGCAGCCACCCTCCCAACCACCATCACAACCACCCTCACCACCACAAGAATCACCACCAAACATACCCTTCCTCGACACTACACCACCACAATCTTCCGACCAACCCTTCTTCCAAACCATCCCATCACCACCACCACCCCCCTCCACCACCTCCACTGCCACAGCCTCATTTCCCGCCAATATCTCAGCCTTAAACCTACCCACAACCCAAAAAACTCACCACACTTCAAAACTCACCCCTATACTCATCACACTTGCAGTCATCCTTCTTGTCATACTCATTATCACCATCATTTTCAAGCTCCAGAAACATAAGAAACTTAGTGCCAGTACTGAACATATACCATCTTTTAGTGATGAGAAAGTTGGTGGTAATGAGTATAACAAGATTCCTAAGCTTAACAGGCCTTCACAAACTAGTAGTGAGTTTTTGTATTTAGGGACACTTGTGAACTCACATAGTGGAGTTGGTGGTGGTAATGGTGGTAGTGGTGAGATGGGTGGGGTTGAAAAAGTTGGGTCGCCGGAGCTCCGGCCGTTGCCGCCGTTGAAGGGTGGTGGTGGTGGTGGGAAGACGGTGGTTCAGAGTGGTGGCTATGAGACTTCGGAGGTGGATGACGAGTTTTATTCTCCGAAAATGTCGGATGCTGGTAAATATATATTTTGTTTTTAAACTAACGAAAAATCTGCGCCCAAAAAATATTTCATTTTTGGGCGCATGTTTCGTGTTTAAAAAATGGACTAAGCAGAGGTCTTTGTACCCGAAAGCTGTATTAGACCTAACCCTAGGTTTAAACTGAATAAGCTTAGATTATTGTTACATACATATAAATGATCAAACATGACAAAGAACCTGGTGGTTTTGGGTCGTGTTTCGTGTCGTGCAAAGTTGGGTAAAAAAATGGTTGTTGTTTCGTGTCGCTTCATATAGTGACATCCCTAGCTAGTTATAAACTTATAAACTGTTTTTATGTCTGTGTATTTGTTTATGATTGTGTTTCTAGTATTGGAGTAAAAGAACACAAATGGAAACAATGTCAATTATTTTGGGTGATACAATGTCAATTATTTTGTGTGAAGAATGTCTGTAGATAGAAAATAAAAGGGTGTTATACTTTTGTGGTTTATGTTTTTTAGCTTATTAGATTAAGGTGGAGTCGAAGATAAACTCATTTTTTATGTGTTCATGCTACATTGAATAACCATTTTAACCAAAGACTACTTAATAACATGTTGTTGATTAAGTGGTTACTTAATTCTAAAGTGCTTAGCTGCTTGAAATGTTATCAGATTACTGCTAGATAAGATGATCCCAGACACCAGCATATTTGCTTATTGTGGGATGAAATAAACACTTATATAAAGCACATTTTAATGGTTTGAAGGTGTTTATTGGAATTTGTTTAAAATGAGCATAAGCTGAAAAATAAGCGATCTCAATCACCCTCTAATACTGAGTTATCTCTTGATTCTATAGCTAGTAAAATATTGTAACTAATATCTATACATTGTCAGGTGGTAAACGAGTCTTTAACGCCGTACCAGTGACTAGCAACTATGAGTCGCGTAGGAGTACAAGGTCGGGTTCTTCGTCGTCATACTCATCATCAAGTTCAGGTTCTCCCGCACGGTCTATTTCGTTAAGCATTTCTCCGCCAGCTAGTTTAAGTCCAAGAACTTCAAGAATGAAGTCACCCGACCTCGTAGCTATCCAAACCCCTCCTCCACCTTCTCGCCCTGCTCCACCACCACCCCCGCCGCCGCCACATCATCCTCTAATTATCCAGTCTCCGGATGTTGGCTTGAGTAAAGATAGTCTCGAGTCATCACCTAGACTATCAAATTCATCAAATGATCAAACTTTTATGCCACCGAGAATCCCACCGCCACCTCCGTTACCAACGAAGCTACCAGAGTTGAATCCACCGACGCAGGCAATTCGGCTGACTCCACCGGTTTTGGTCAAACCTACAAGATATCAGTCAAAAAGTCAAGAATTTTTTGAAATAAAAGAGGACACCCCAAAACTGAAATTAAAGCCGCTTCATTGGGATAAAGTAAAAGCGAGTTCTGATCGTGATACGGTGTGGGATCATCTCAAATCAAGCTCCTTCAAGTAAGAAATATCTCGTTAAACTCTTGATTATGTGTTTGTGTTTTAGTGTAAATTTGCTTATCTTATGACTTGGGGTTATTGACTTAATAGATTAAATGAAGAGATGATTGAGACGTTATTTGTTGTAAAACCACCAAATGCAAGTAAGTCAAGTGAGAAATTGACAGTTAACCGCCCGATTTTTCCCTCATCGGTCAATCAGGAAAGTCAAGTTCTTGATCCGAAGAAGTCTCAGAACATCTCAATCGCGTTGCGGGCATTTAATGTGACAATTGAAGAAGCTTGTGATGCACTTTTAGAAGGTGGTTTTCTTCATTCTTTATTGTCTTCTAGATTCATTTCATGTTTCTATAATTATAATAAAAATACGTATTGATTTATGTTTCTTAAACAGGTAACGTAGATGCACTTGGGACTGAGCTTCTTGAAAGTTTGTTAAAAATGGCTCCAACTAAAGAAGAAGAATGTAAACTAAAGGAACACAAAGATGATTCGCCTTTCAAGCTTAGTGCTGCTGAGAAGTTCCTTAAAGCTATTCTTGATGTACCTTTTGCGTTTAAAAGAGTTGGTGCAATGCTCTATGTTTCCAATTTTGATTCTGAGGTTGAATACCTCAAAAGATCGTTTCAAACTCTTGAGGTAAATACTTATTATATTCACTCAATTGTTATTGGACATTTGGAATTCTTTGGCACTTTACTACGAATTTTTAAAGTGATTATATTTATATGATGTTTATTTAATTGGAGAAATTCATTAATATGGCCTACTGGCCCAGTACCATAATTTTCTTAAAACATGGCCCAAATGTGTTTTCAAACATGTTGACCAAATATACCACAGGATCTCTAATTTTGTAAGTCGTTTTTTGGTTGATCTTCCAATTCTGAGAAATATCTAGAAATATTTTCTTTTTAGGTATTGTAAGGAGTTGAGGGAACTCGAAAAATAGTTTTGCGGAACTATGGGATACTTTGGTATGAACTTGTATATTTGGAACATGTTGTTAGAGCCCATTTTTATTTTGTCTATTTTATAGAATCTCCATTCTGGTAATCATAATCAGATTATAAACAGGCATAACAGTTGATGTTTATATGTGCTTTTGATGTGTAAGGGTGTCATTATCAATTAATCATTTTCCTTTTCTACAGTGTTTGAACATCTTTAATAATGAATATACGTAAAATAACCAAGAATCATTTCTCTGAGATAAAAGTGAAACTCTTCCGATGACCAATATATAGGTTAAAAACGGGCTTATTAAGTAATTATGTAGCGTCTCTATAATTTGGTTTTAACAATTTCCAAATGTTGTATGTAAAAACAGGCAGCTTGTGAAGAACTTAGAAACAATCGAATGTTCCTAAAGCTACTAGAAGCTGTTCTCAAAACTGGAAACCGTATGAACATTGGCACAAACCGTGGAGACGCCCAAGCCTTCAAACTCGACACACTCCTCAAACTAATTGACGTTAGAGGTGCCGATGGCAAAACAAGTCTCTTGCACTTTGTAGTTCAAGAAATAATCCGAACAGAAGGTGCTCGTCCCACCAACCAAACCACAAACCCCACAATCGGACTTCAGATCATTTCTAGCCTTGGTTCAGACCTATCAAATGTCAAGAAAGCTGCTGGTATGGATTCAGAGGTTCTTAATGGGGATGTTAGAAGACTCTTAAATGGAATGACTGATATTATCAATATTGTTAAATTGATGGAAAGCACAAAGTTTTCGGATTCAATGAATAGGTTTTTAAAGACGGGACAAGAAGAGGTTATCAAGATTCAAGTTCAAGAAAGTGAAACACTTTCATTAGTTAAAGAAATAACAGAATATTTTCATGGGAATTCGGCTAAAGAAGAAGCTCACCCCTTTAGAATATTTATGGTTGTGAGGGATTTCTTGACAGTACTTGATCGGGTATGCAAAGAAGTCGGTGCTCATAAATTTTCAGCTCCTGTAAACTCAATTCCTGTTATTGACGCGTTTAATGGAAGGCGACCATGTAGCTCTTCAGATGATGAAAGTTCTTGTTCTTTGTAGGGTATGTATTAATTGTTTGCTGTAGTTATATTGACATATAGATGATTATCGTAGATTTTCAATATGGTAAGACGGAATCATAATCATTGTAAAAAAGCTTTGGGTCTAGTTAAGTTGATCGGTTTTGGGTAAGTCATTGTAATTGTTGTCGAAGATCATATTGTTTCTTGTGATCCGTATAGTCAACAATGCACAAGGGGCGATCGGTTAACTTCCTGAATTTTGACATTTTGATTTATAACATACGAATCTCGGGTTTGAATAATTAAGTCAGCATGAAAACATTGAACAAAAAACAAGCGCTTTTGGTCTAGCAGTATATGAGTGATAAACTAACCATAGCGTTGTGGTTTCTAGATTATATGAAGACTCGTGATGATGCAAGTTTTCTCATGTATCCTTAGTAGTTGAGTGCTAAGTATCATTTTAATTTGTGAAGTCCTAAAGATAAATTAGTATAACGAGGTGGGCTACGACCGCCGCGTTGCGGCGGGGCGTTGATCATTGGAAAGTATTTTTTTTAGTAGAAAGTGGGTCGGATCATATATGAGAAAATCATGAATATAAAAACTAACATGAGATAGTGGTAAAGCTAAAGGTTCAAGTATGATCTAAACATGTACAGTAACTGCAAAATCAAAAGTCAATCCCCATTGTGCCTCATTACATTGACCAAAGTTAAATTGTATGCACCATTTTGTACTTGCTTTAATCATTCGGTTAAATACTGTCATCTAGGGAAATATAGTTAACTCTTCTAGACTTCCTTTTTTGCTATAGAAATGCCCACCATCAAACACAACAGCAAACAGGCGTCCAGTTTTATCATCAGTTCCTTGCATAAAAGAAGATATATTTCCTTGTTTTGTTATAGAAATGCCCAGCATCAAACACGACAGCAAACGTGCGTCCACTTTGATCATCAGCTCCTTGCATAAAAGATATATTTCGTTATGCCGTCGACAATCCCCTACTTAACCCCAATTGTAACTAACGAAGTAGTTTAGTGGCGGCAAGTCAGTGAATGTGAAGTTGATCCTATGCAGTTCCACTACAAAACTGCTAAACTGTTTACAACACTGCATAGGTAAAGCGACACACCCTCGTCAGCAGCACCGATGGTACTGTGGAAATCTACAGTTGGATGCTTTTAGTCTCTCGTCATACCAAAAAAGGAGTCTGCAGTAGTTTCCCAACTGTAGGCCATTTAGATGCTCAAACTAATATATATGACAGATTAATATATATGACATAAACAAACGGTGGTCAATAGAAACAATTGCAATAAAGTATGGAAATAATATATAAAATAAGTGATCATCTAACCTTGTGGAACAGAACGTGCTCGTATACAATCAGCGTCCGAATTCTGGAAAGTGGTGTGCGGGTGTTCAGCTACACCTGTAATAATACCATTCGTCAACGAATTAGTATTTACATATTGTAACAGACAAACAATGGGTATATGGTGCGGGAATATAAGACCATCGCCGATGTACAACAGCAGGAAAAAGGCAAACCTTGTGTGACCATTTCCCTATAGTTAGTGGTTGTGCATAATTGTTACCCATACGTACACCGGCACATTCGTCGTTGTCTTGCATATTTATACCTACAAAGTCAAAAAAATCAGATATTAACTTAACATAAATACCGTATATAGGTAATTAAGGATTAACAAAAGTTGTTGGGAAATAAGTTTGCCCTCTCAACTGATTATCCCAGCTACTGAACTGCTACTGAACTGAAGAATCGATATCATCTTAACTAACCTTTTGTTTGATCTCAGCAAAAACCATCATAGAAGTGACTTCAACTGAATTAATCATGAAGAAAACTAAATTAATCATGAAAAAACCACGCTATATTGTACTGCAACTGTACGATACACTATACAGTTGTAGAACAGGATACATTGCACTGCAGCTGCAAAAATCAGAATTGGAATAATCTAGAAACCAAATTAATCAGAGAATAAGTCAAAATTGAAAAGCATGTGCCGTTCACTCCAGTGATGGCACCAAATCTGAAATGAAGAAATAAAAAAACAAAGAATACATACCTGAGATGTATCTTCTTGAAGGCTAGTAAATATGGTTGGTTTCGTGGAATTCTTTACATAGAGCAAAGATGCGTTCATCATCAGCGCCTGTCAAAAGGAAAATCTTACACATCTTCTGCATAGCGAACGACATAATTTTTGCCTAGGACACCGGCTTTCGTTTTCGTTCTTTCAGTCGCACCTAAGACAACAGCAATCATTAGTATATTCATGTAACACAACTCGACCTGATATATTGTATGATCTAAAAGACGCGAATGCAAGCACCAGTTTGTATTTCAAGAGATTAATTAAGATACCTATAGCCGACGATTGTATGACGTTGTTGCCTATTATCTGTACCAGATATGCGAAGAGATAATCCATGTTGCTGGTCCGCATCAGAAGAAAGGTATCGAGTCAATATCTAAGACCAGCAGATTCTGTAGGATAGCAGTAAAAACATGTTGGCATAAATGACATCAAATACCTTGGTTTGTCATGTGTGAGCAACTCTTGTATGAAAGGAATGCCCCGTTTTGGCAAGCTGCAGAAATAGAGAAATGGTAAATCAGTATCTAAGGACAACAAATTTGGCATCTAAGAAACTACTAAAGATATAGCAAAAGTAGCAGCATGAATCAGCGGAGTACCCGCCAAGCAAGAAACACATGCACGAAGAGTTTTTAGGTAGGAAACACTACCTGTAGCATTAGAAGTTGGAAATCCTCAACCTGGCAGCGTGTGAATTGCCACAGCCGGATAACGTATGATTCAGGAACAAATGGTTATCCATCCTCTAAGGCGGTATGAATACCGAGGTCACCATCAGGTAACCACTAAGTGCAGCGTCGTCCATTTTGTACGCCAATGTTAATACCTATTATAGCAGCAAACTATTAAAAATTAGTATAAGTTAAAGCAAAAAATCAAGCACGTTGAAAGAGATCAATGCATCATAAAATAATTGCTAAATGTAGCAGTACTCTAAATTACCTTCATCCAGGGAACATGATCGTGTACTTTGTGGGTGTGAGCTACTGCAACAATTTTGTGTATTGTTGTTAATACGTGTGACAACCACAAATTATTGAGAATCAAAAAAAGGAAAAAATAAAATAAAGTAACTCCGAATACCGACTATATTAACGTTTTGTAATACTGTAATACCTATACCGGGGTGTGCGGGAGTTCTTATTTTCAGCTTATGCTTGTGGAACCGCTGTTCCGGTAGTTTGTGGGCATGCCTTGAACTTCCTGTCGGTCTCTTCCCGACATACCTTGTCTGAAACCGTTGATTGAGTAGTACGTATTGAAACATACAGATAAATTACTTTTAAAACCGTAATGTCATATATACTTGAGTCCGAAAATCATGCCTTCCAGGTTTGTACCAGGAAGTGTGCCAGATACCACATATGGTTTCTGAATCACAATGTAAATAGAAAAAAAGATTCGATAAACACATATTTCGACATAACTATTTATTATCTCTGAACTGAGATTATTAAACGAAAGAATTAAATTCGATAAAATAGTTTGAATTAATTACCTGTAGACCGTTGCTGAATACTTTGTTATTTTTCTTCCAACTTTGTAATCTATCGTGCCCCTTTGTCTTTCAATATTTTTCGCTTTTCTTGTCCTCAAGATGTTAGAATATTAATACCATGACAATCATAAATAGGTAAACACATTTGCGGAAGCGTAGGAACATCTATAACACATAAGAGATTAACATAAATTAAATAAGAACGTACCGTGGTGATTCTAGCCCGAACAAGAATCAAAAACAATTGTCTTCAACAATATGAAGAACCCTAATAAGGGTTTAAATGGATCAATGATTAACCCCTTACCGTTTTGTTAATCGATCCCTTGATAATTACTAAAGTAAGTAATTACCTCGTTCTTGTACACACAAACTACCAACGAATAAAGGTTTGTTGCAAGTAAACAAAACACTAATGTTTTTGCTTATGGAAAATCGATCCAAGAACCCTAAGGGGAGGGGAGAACCGATCGGCCACAAGAAGAAAGAAAACAAGAATTTTAGGGTTAGAGTGTATGCACAAAAGATGTGAAAGTCTAACCCTTGGCCTTGTATATATACTAGGTGATTTCTTGGTGATCAAGCAAGGCATGGGTTGGGCTTCCCCCCCATGATCGACCGGCCTAGGACACCCCATAGGGGTTCTAGATCCTTCTTGACTCCCAAGTTACACACTAGTCCATATCTTTCGTATTTAACGATAGTTAGTCCATACGGTTAATAACTAACGACCATTTAGTCCATTAAGTGTTTATAAATATATATATACGATACGTTTAACATATATATATTTATTATTCATTATTCTTGTTTGTAAAGTGTGCAATCCCGAGGTCTCGGGTTCGATACTAGACATTTACATATTAATATATATCCATATATTTAACAGCTCCCACTTGGATATCTATTAATAGTAAAATGACATTGGTTAGCGTCTTGCAACACTCCAATGCCCCTAGTTCAATCCGAGCTAGGTTTTCTGAAAAAAAACCTTTAATGATTCATCATTATAATTATCCTTTTGTTTCTAATACCACATTAATAAAGATGTGAGATTCTTTATTAAATTTCTTTTTCTCGTCTCTTTATGATTTAACAAAATTACCAAAACATCTGAACGTATTCCAGATAGACTTTGGGCGTGGCCACGCAAACATTTTGTCAACCCTACGAGGGGCCCAGCAGTATTAAACTTCTGAACAAATCAGAAGGAACAAATTCTCTCTTGACTACAAGAATAACCCATGAACTTTGCAACACTTCTGAAAACAACCCTTATGACTCCCTGTTACGGTGAGCGGTAGATTGCTTCACAAAAATGCACTACATCCATGACACTTATCTGGTATCTCAAGTCTGAGGATAACTTTAAATATGATTCTCACATTAAATATTAAATCATATTATTGGGATAAGTCCAATATTCAATTCATCGAATATCATGTAAAATTGGTATGTCAACGCATCAATATACTTTCAAGTATATTCTTAACCAATACTCAGATTTGTCTTAGTTTAATGATATTCCCATATCATTAATCGACAATGGACAATTTAGAATAACATAAGTTATTCACGGATTTAAACATGCAAATATAGGACACAATTTATTATTAATGAAAACAAACGTACTAAGTACTTTAATTCATTATAAATAATAATTGCTTAATGTCTTTTATCCAAACACTAAATAGATCAATGCATGATAATTCTAGTTAATGAATCTTGTCTCAAGTAATAACTTGAAGACAATTATGCCTCAAGTAATCATACTTGTTGACATGGCATAATTTCATCTAACTTTGATCTATCTGAATTTTGAGAATACTTCTTTCAAGAATTAAAATTCTTGTATGTGTATATCCAACTATCTTAATATATTTACATAATTTTTCATAAATAGTGTGATATCCTCAATCACCAATTTATGATAATCAAACTTTCAAACCTTTTAAAGTTTAAAGTATTCTAATCTTTTAATGTATAATGCAACTATGCTCTTAGTAAGCACAACTAGTTCTCATGGCCATTAACAAGGATAAAATCCTTCCATGACTAGTTATTGAGTGTCATCTCAATTAAACCAGCATCATTGTATATTAAACACAATATGCACTTAATATTTCCGTAAACTTAATATCCATTGTGTAACGTTTAGGAGCTATTCCATTTTGAGGATCATTATTCTAATTTCAAACATTTTTCATTAGAATATCTATTACACAAGTTATATACTAACTTTAATTGGATATCAAATATTGTCAAATCATTAAGCACTTAAGCATGATACAACAATAATATAATGCACATGAAAATCCTTCAGTCAAACTTAGATTTATATTCATGTTCTATCTTTTCATAATATATATCCATTTTCTAAATGATATATTATGTTCTATTAGAATTTATTTACCGCACATGTTTATTTAATAATAAACTTTTGTTCCAAGGTTGTATGTTATATTTCCTAAATCTTTCAAGTAACGTTTCATTCCAAATTAAGTCTAACCTTTACTTATATGGAATGTTACTCTTATATGTTATACAACATATATGATTTAGTGAATCAAACATAATACTCCCACTAGCTTTCAGGAATACTTAGAAATTACCTTATTTTAATTATAAACCTAAACATAGATTTAATAATTTATCATAAGAATAATCTCCTAGATGCATGCATTTATCCATTCATGGATTATTGCACTTTGTACACTTTCAAAGATTTTCTTGAATTCATAAACCTTTTTTGATTACTTATCGTCCTCGCTCAAGTAATTATTCAAGAAAGAGTTTTGATATTCATTGTCAAATTTCATATTCATATAAATATGACAATTAAGCATCTTTGTATCTTTAATGTGCTTAGAAAAGAGTATTCAATCATAGTTAATTGCTTAAGTATAATTAATAATCTTGTAATAAGACATGCATTAAGATATGTGTACAATTTTGTCCATATGATTTTTACACAAAGATATAAACCACTAGGGTTACATAATCTTTGAATAAACTCATCTCCATTCTCTAACCATTAAAAATTAAGATAAACCAAATTTTAAATTTGAATATCTTTATGAACAGCATCTATAACATTCATATTATGAGTAATTTACCCAATTCATTATTTTGGTAATACTACATCATATAATCGTCAGTATATTCATTAAATATATGAGATATCCAAGTGGATCTATGAATGATAATTCCATCATCTTGAGGTTTATCATTTACATGTTAAGCCTCATCATGATTTTAACTAGTGAGGTTTTAGAAGATTATGTATCTTGTAATTCTATCTTTTCAAGATAAAATACTCCCACTTGCCTTTAGCAATATAGAGACTGTCTATAACTACTTAGCAATTAGAGCAACAATCCAGCGTTCTCTTTTAGGACATTACAAATACATATTGATAGTTCTTTGTTAATAACCTTTATATAAGTAGCTTAACAAATTCAGAACTTCAATTTAAGACTTAATGTGATTCATCACATTTCATAATTCAATAACGTCTTATTAATCTTCTAGGAGTCTAATTGAGTATATTCAAGCCATACTCAATTTCTAACCTTGATAACTTTTGGAAGAAAAGAAGTCATAGTTATCTTTAATCAAACAATCTAACAAGAGTTTGATTCCCTAACTGAACATACTATCCATATGTGGTACTTCAATTAGAATTAATATTGTAAGAAGATCTAACAATATATATAAGATAACCATATTCCTGTTGGCATACTTATTTACCAACTAAGTCAACTTAATGGTATAATAGTATTTTCAAACCAATTGCATGCTTTATAACACAAGTACTTTTGACCAAGTCACTTCATGTTTATGTCTTATAAAACCATAAACTTGTTATAATCTCACTATACGTTATTAATCATTGATTAACTCAATGACTTCTTGTATATGTCTTAATTAAAAGACCATAACAAGCTAACGTCTTACTTAATTATAAGTCTTGTAATACTTAGAAGACTTTATGTTTATAAATATACAATAATGTATAAACATGTATAATTAAAGTAATCATGAACACCATCATTTGGTTTCATTAATATTTTCAAGTTAACATACTACTTCATTTATTTATGTCATTCTAAGAATACATAATTATTGAAGTAGTCTTATATTACTTCATGCATTTATGTCATTCTAATAATACATAAATGTTAAAGTTGAAGTAGTATCGTTATTGACACATGTTCTAATAGATGTCTAATTTAGAAACTGTAAATTATCCATGTTGGTCTCACACATACATGGAAATTCACCTTGTTGTTAATATTTAGCCTGCGTCTCACGTTTACTAAATTTCAACACCAAGTGTTTCTAAGATTAGATGTATTAATCTAATTAGAATTATAATCTCTTACTTGCAGTTAAGAGAATCCTTTGAATCATATTCTTATGTGTTGCACCTTGCACACAATGTAGATTTCTCCCACTTGTGCATGGTACAACACCATGTACCACATAAACAACACACACGCGTTTGTTAATGTGAACAATATGATTTGTGTCATAACATAGTAGATATAGAGTTTACTCAATCAATCAAGGAAACATACATGACTATCCTTGAAAATATTAGTGTCTATATTTGGAAAGTAATTACCTTGAGATATTCAAAAGATAATCTAAGTTACAATCAAGACAATAAGTCTTGTAACTTCCACTGAATTAGAGAACATAATAATAGTCCCTTATTCATTCATAAGAACACAATACTCCCACTAAATTTGACAACATTGTAAATGTTTCATTAATTAGTGAAAGAAATAGTGTACTATTTACTTTCCTACATCTTTTAAGAAAACTCATTCAAACAATTATATAGGTTATAAAAGGATATAATCTACTACATAAATGTGATTCATCACATTCCAAATTATTAACTTGAAAAAGCTGGGCATGCAATTTCTTCCTGTATAGATCTACCATTCCAACAATTGTATGTAGTATCTTTAAATGGTCAAATCAAAACAACTAGATAAAATAATCTAATTTGTCTTTTACCATTATGCAGTAATCAGTCTAGCTTCTAATTTAATAACTCATAAGGTGCATATACTCTTACTATTAAAGTTTGCTATGAGTTATGTATTTAGAATTTAGACAATTCTAATCATCCTATTATACCTTTCTCATTCATGAAAAGGAATAGGATTTAAGTCTCACACTTCTCGTAATGGAAAGAAGACTATATTTATTCTTTTGTAAATATTGACTCTAACCAAAAACCCAAGCGGGTGTAGATCAATTAAAAGAATAACTTACGTTTACGGTTTTGAGTTGCATTAATACATTTAAAGAATTTACAAAATTCAATTTTAGTATTTTCGATAATTTATATTTCCAAGAAAATATAATACCCAAAGTTATATTCATATAACCAACTAATTTCTTGAAAATCTAGGATCCAACTTTACATAGATTCCACCACATTAGTTGATCTGCTAGTGGTGAAAGTATAAAAGATGGTAATCTGTCGAACAATAATTGGCAAACACTTTTCCAATTCCTAGATCATTATGGGATTTACATCAAATTGATTCATCAATTTGTCATGTAAGCATGTTTCATCCCATCTCATGCCTTAAGCTCTAGGTCTCACGCATCAACTTAATTAAGTCGTCTAACTTAGAAACTGCAAATTCTCCATGTGTGGTCTCACGCACACTCGGAAATTTACCTTGTCATTAAAATTTAGCCTGCGTCTCACGTTTACTAAATAATAACTTCAAGTGTTTCTTATAGTTAGATGGCATGTAACTTAAATTTTTAAGGGTATTTTGTTTGATGTGAAAATCAAAACATGTATAAAGATGCATGCACTCATCTTTATAACATAAGTTTTCATAAAAACTTTTTATATCCAATTCGTGAAATTAATACACAAAGTTTTACTTGAGGTTTATGCCAAAACCCTAAGATGACTTTCTACAATCATGATTTTAAAAGTAATTCGTTTAAGACATGATAACCAAGGCAGACTCTAAGGCTCTTTTCTAAGCCTTCAAATCACGGTTATGAATATCATCTTAAAGGACTTAATTTTAAAAGCATACTTGTATAAAACATCAATCAAGCAAAAGTTTATGGATTCAATCTCAAAATTATGTAATAAAGTGTGAATTTTGCTAGTCTCGCCTGGGAGTTGATTACCGTGCGAATCGGACCACGATTGGCAATAAGACCTTGCAAGATTCTTACTTTATCACATTAGGGTTTCACCATTATTAGTCCGTATTATTTTCTTTATGGAAAAATTACCCTTTTATTGCTTACAAACGTGTCCAACAATCAAACAATAAAACAAGTAATAAAGACAAATAAAACAACTAATAACATAACAATTATAAAGGTGAAACAATTAGCCACATGCAAACCTTGTTAAAAAGATCCTAATAAAATCAATTCTAGGTATAATATGTATATAATTAACTAGGGCCTTCACCTCTTAATGGAAGTGAGCCACATACATTGACAAGTCAATTGCGTAGGCCAAAGCTAATCACATACCACATAGCACATAATTGATTTTAATGATTATGGGGTCTTCCCCAATATTAGGTCTATCTAAACAAGTGAAAAAACTTAACAATTAATAAACAATTAATAACCCATGACTAACATGCATGTTTCGTCACGGATCAAAGCATAACAATTACCAATTAGGTCAAGGATACGCCCAAATAACACATAAACATGTAGGCAACCTAGGGTTTCTAATCCAATTAATTAATAAAACCACAAACCCTAATTAGGGTTCATGGAATAAATCGACCCCCCCCCTAAATTAGGGTTAGGGTAAAAAAAAAACAAAACCCTAGATCCAAAACATGTATCTAAAACAATCAAATTTCGTTTTTTATGTGTTTTATGTAATCAATTACATGTTATAGCAAGCTCGAGATACCACTGTTAGAATATTAATACCATGACAATCATAAATAGGTAAACACATTTGCGGAAGCGTAGGAACATCTATAACACATAAGAGATTAACATAAATTAAATAGGAACGTACCGTGGTGATTCTAGCCCGAACAAGAATCAAAAACAATTGTCTTCAACAATATGAAGAACCCTAATAAGGGTTTAAATGGATCAATGATTAACCCCTTACCGTTTTGTTAATCGATCCCTTGATAATTACTAAAGTAAGTAATTACCTCGTTCTTGTACACACAAACTACCAACGAATAAAGGTTTGTTGCAAGTAAACAAAACACTAATGTTTTTGCTTATGGAAAATCGATCCAAGAACCCTAAGGGGAGGGGAGAACCGATCGGCCACAAGAAGAAAGAAAACAAGAATTTTAGGGTTAGAGTGTATGCACAAAAGATGTGAAAGTCTAACCCTTGGCCTTGTATATATACTAGGTGATTTCTTGGTGATCAAGCAAGGCATGGGTTGGGCTTCCCCCCCATGATCGACCGGCCTAGGACACCCCATAGGGGTTCTAGATCCTTCTTGACTCCCAAGTTACACACTAGTCCATATCTTTCGTATTTAACGATAGTTAGTCCATACGGTTAATAACTAACGACCATTTAGTCCATTAAGTGTTTATAAATATATATATACGATACGTTTAACATATATATATTTATTATTCATTATTCTTGTTTGTAAAGTGTGCAATCCCGAGGTCTCGGGTTCGATACTAGACATTTACATATTAATATATATCCATATATTTAACACAAGAGTCAGTAAGAAACTGACTGTAGTAAACCAACACATGATACAGAAAAATCAAATTATGTGCACACAATTATCTGTTACAACAAAATATTACTACCAAGCAAAAAAAATCGGCAGATCACATACCTCTTTATCCGGCTTTGGCTACTTAATACAAAGAACCGGACTACTATCGCAAGCGAATCCAGGGTGACATGTTCGGCAAGAGACGCATAGAATTTGGGCATTCCATTGATCGCTCTCAATTATTACGCTAATCCCCATCTATTTTTATTGGTCTGCACAACAATGAATAATCATTATCTCATGCTTCAAGCGACTACCAATACACATAATTTCAGTTCAAAATACGTTGAAGCTCACCTACGGTCGGCGTGGCCAAATACGCAGGCCGACATGCTGCTACCTCGCACGTCGACACCTACACAATTAGCAAAACGTTACAAACGCTACATATGTAAGAAATCTAAATCCACGTGGCCGATTTCAAATATGTATAGCAAAATCAGTTTTAAGTTCATTAAGTTGTGAGCATCGCGTTTATCAAAATAATATGAATATCTACAGACAAAACTTTCGACATATACATTGTAATGAACATAATCTGTCGATAGAAACTACGAAAGAACAAAAAGTACTGACTTCTAAGCTATAGTATAATGTTACCCAGTCATTTATATTTTGTTATATTTTATGTTTTCACCCATTTTGACCAGTCAACACTCACCTCTGGTCGCACCAAAGTACATATTCGCATAAGGCTCTTTGCGAGTAAGGATCTCCCATAACACATCAACCGATAACATCCCAATAGACACAAACACGCACATAACAAATAAAACAATAACACAGCAAGCATCCTACAACAATCAATAATATATTAAAAAGAAAGCGTTTAAGTTACTTACATTTTTTGATCTTTCAATGTTGACTTTGACTATAAAATGTATCCCTTGCATGTAAGGGCAGTGGCGAAGCTTGGAATTTTTAAGTGGGGGGTCGGGATCTAAATTTTTTTTTCCTAAGGCTATATTTCAGGTATGCCGAAATTTTCGGGGGGTCGAAACCGAATATACCGAAATTTTTCTACACGAAAACTATATACCCCCTACATCGCAAAAAAAATTTCGGGGGGTCGGGCGCCCCCCCCCGGCCCCTTAAAAGCTACGCCACTGTGTAAGGGATCTCCAAAACGACCATAACCACCACCACCACCACCGTACGTTCTGCAGCCACGTGTCAGATACCAAAATCCTACGAATAAAAAAACTTGTTTTATATAAAAACTAAACCAAATACCCTTAATCTTTGTTCCACAGTAACATGTCATCTAAAAAAACCCGTTAATTAACCCATTTTAATTAACAATTCCAAACATCACCTAAAACCTTAAAACACAATGAAAGCAAATTTATGAAACCAATAACATGAAATAAAACCATAAAAGCATACCAGTCTGAGCTTCTCGTTTACCCAATAATCGCAGCAGCCTCTGAAAAAGCATCCTCAATCCTGAAATTATGGTTATTAATATAATTTTTGATCATCAAACATGACAAAAAAAATTTATGACAACATATTTGAGAAAAATGTACCTTAAAACGTGAAATTTATCATTTGAATTTAGTCACCGGTTTTAACCTATCTACAACCCGAGTCTACCTGATTCTATCACATCGCATCATGAAATCAGATGTTTAGCATAGAGAGACGATGAGGAGTGTCTGCTTGATTACCGGCTTATCTAAACCAATTAAACGACCGACCGGAAGGTTCGAGGTAGAGATCGGTTATCTCTTTTCTTGTTTGTTACAGGAAAAAAAGGGTTAGCAGATCAGATGAACAATCTCGTTTGTTACAGGCCAAGGACGTGTAGAAGTGTGCACCAACAGCACCGACGACATAACCGTTCTAGAAGAAGATGGAAGTGAAGATAAGTATGAAGAGGCGGTGTCATTAGCAGGTGTGATTTGCAGAACGGCAAAAAATGGAAAGAAAGTGCGAGTAGAAGATAAGAACGAATAGAAGCGGTGGCATCGTAGTTGTATAAAAAAACGAAAAAAGAGAAGAAAAGGGCTAATATACCCAATGGACAATAGCATGGACTGGGCCAAGAGAACGCAAGTCCAAAACGATAGGCGAAGCGTCGTTTTTGACGGTACGTTATATATATAGTAATTTCACAGCTACTAAATTAACGAAAATAAAGGTTGTGGGTTCAAACCTCGCTGAAGGTATTTGTGAGATAGTTGGTATAGGATGTCAAAAAAATTGTCGCTAATACATACATATACATATATATATATATATATATATATATATATATATATATATATATGTATATATATATATATATATATATATATATATATATATATATATATATAATGATAATCTATACTACATATAATGCATTTGGAATTATTTTATAATTAGAAAGGCTTAAAATTCAGACTTTTTTATTGCTTATTGTGGAAAGATTTCAGAATTAATTTGTTAGGAAGCAAGTTGGTTAGGAAGTTTGTTAGGAAGCGGGAGTTGAGATCCATGAAGAACCCATACATGGCATAGAACCTATCAACCAATCATAGCCACACATTTATATTTTCCATATTTTTTTTCAAAACAACATATCTTGTAAACGGTAAATCTTCAAGCTACAAAAAAAAAAAAAAAACCATCGCGACGAGAATTAAATCATCTTTCTATAAATGTGCATTGTTATATACTTTCGACCATTTTTTTTTCACCCAGAAAGAATCATATATGATTCGTAAAAATCATATATGATTCGATTCTTACGAATTATATATGATTCGTAAGAATCATATATGATTTGTTAAAATCGAATCATATATGATTCTTACAAATCATATATGATTTTTCTGGGCGAAAAAAAAAGTTCATCGACAAAAAAAATTCGTTGAAAGTATATAACAATACATGTATATAGAAAGATAATTTAATTCTCGTCGCGATGGTATTTTTTTTGTAGCTTAACGATTTACGGTTTGCGAAATATTTAAGTTTAAAAAAAAGGGTGAAAGTTTATTTTTTTATTTTGATAAAAAAAAATGAGTGGCTAAGATTACTTGATGGGTTTTATGGTAAAAGTTGGATCTATAAAGAACTTTTGGCTAGGAAGCGGTTGGTCGTTCAAACTAAAATTATTTGACTTAACCATCTCTGCTTATTGAGCATGAAGACAACTAAACGTGTAACCAAATAACGCAAAATATAATCACACGATACCCGTCGTCGCATTGCGCGGGTATCGTTATAGTATTGTTATAAAAAAACTATCGATAAAAATAAAGGCGACAAGATAAAAATTCAAGGTGTTTTGCATAGCCCAAAAATATGCAGCCCAGCCCACACTCTCTTGTGCCATATTCTATCACAACTCACAAGTAACTCCAAAAGGACAATCTATTGTAGGATGATAAACGAGGTGAATGCACCCGTGCGGCGGATTTTTTTGTTCCTGTGTTTGTTTACATGTTTGTTGCTAAAACTGTTTGCTTATCTAAATGTGATTAGCTTTTGTTTGTCTTATGTTCATATTTATTTGGGTTAGAATATTTGAGCTTCCTTTAAAAATATCATTTTTATGCAATGTGGCCCAAACTCATGTAGTCATGCACCATGACAATTAAAAGTATACAAAAAGTTATTACTACTCGAGGATGGTTTTTAAAGTTACCAGAATACCAGGTAAGTCAAGGGTGTGTTTTGTAGTTTTTTTTTTAAAATATATATTAAAATTCAAGAGCTCTTCGCATTCGCATTGGTAAGGCAAAGGTATATCAATATTGGGTAGGCTTTGTTCGTAATCAATAGCTCTTCGCATCGGCATATTTTTTGTTAAAGAATTTGCCAGATATTCGATATATATTTGACGAATAAAGTTTGTTTTGTAAAAAAATCATAACTATCAAAAAATTCAAGGTAGATTTTGTAAATCATCACATAGTTTGGGGGTACTTTTTTTTTTTTTTTTTTTTTTTTTTTTTTTTTTTTTTTTTTTCAGTTTTATTAATGCTCTATGTTATAAACTATAATAGAATTGTATGGAAAAACCCCATTTTTATGTGTAATATGGTTTTTTTTTTTCAGTTTTATTAATGCTCTATGTTATAAACTATAATAGAATTGTATGGAAAAACCCCATTTTTATGTGTAATATGGTTTTTAAAGTTAATGAGCAAGTTAAGGGCGTGTTTTATGATTTCTTAGAGAAAAAAAAAAAAATACATTAAACTTTAACATTTTTTATAACATCATATGTGCGTCATAAGCATATGAATATTGTACTCGCTTTATTCGTAATTCAGAACTCTTCGTAACGGTATATTGTATTAAATAATTCGCTTAGTAGTTGCTACATATTTGACGAATAAAATTTGTTATAGAAAAAAGTCATAAGTAATTTTTATAATTCAAACTTTCAAAGAATTGTAAGTCTTTAGACCTTTTAGTTTATTTCTATTCAACTGCTTATTTTAAAAGTTATTAGGTACTTTAAAAGTGTGTTTTTATTTTATTTTATTTTGTTCTAAAAAATAGAGAGAATTGCAAAAATCGTCTCTAAAGTTTGGTCAAATTGCACGTTTCGTCCCTAAAGTTTGGAAAGTGCAAGGATCGTCCCTGTGGAGAAAACTTTGGTGCAAATATCGTCCCCACAGGGACGATACTTGCACCAAAGGTTTCCCCCAAAAGGACGATACTTGCATCAAAGGTTTCCCCACAGGGACGATCCTTGCACTTTCCAAACTTTAGGGACGAAACGTGCAACTTGACCAAACTTTAGGGACGATTTTTGCAATTCTCTCAAAAAAATATATTAAACTTTGACATTTTCTTAATAAAATTGTACATTTTTATAAAATCATACGTACATCAAAAGTATATCAATATTGGTCTCGTTTTGTTCGTAATCCAGAGCTCTTCGCATCGGTAATTTTTATTAAATAATTAACTAGGTATTTGTTAGATATTTTCCGAATAAAGTTTCTTATAATGTCATAAATAGTAAAAACTCTAGGGTAGGTTTTGTGAATCGTCTCATAGTATGAGGGTACTTTTTGCACTTTTTCCATTTTTGGCGCAACGACGTCGTTTCAGAGACGTAGTTTTATTCTTTCTTTTTGGCACAAAGTTGTCGTTTTAATTCTTTTTAACGTCGGTAAAATGCCACCGTTTTAAATGGTGGTTGATATATATACACGATGTGTACACCTGCGTGTTGCGGCGGATTTTTTTGCAGTTTATGTGGAAACTAGAAGGGGGTTGAATAATTTTCCCCTCTTTTTGATTTTATAAAAACTTGGTTTCAAAATGTTGATTCAAATTTATTCAATTGTTTGTTTGAAAAAACTTCAATTAAAGTTTATTATGAAAACAACATATAATCAATATGATCAATTATATATGTGAGCTTTTGGATTATTTTTCAAAACTTAGTTTTATAAATGAAGCTTTGGTCGATCTTTATGTGAATACGTTTTCATTTTAAAATCTTAAAATGTTTTGTATCAAATTATCGATATATATAAGTCCATTAGACCATATCATACAATTATATATTCTATCACAATATTAACTTGTAACTACACCACAATTAATCATCATGACAATATAAACAACAATCAACACATATTTGCAAGCATAGATATAAAGCGATAAATGCAAGAATAAATGTGAAAAGATAAAAGAAAGAGGATGCAAACTGGACACGATGATTTATAGTGGTTCGGCTACAAGGACACCTTCCTTACCCTATTCCACTCCCCGAGTCACCAACTCGAGAGTTTTCTTCACTACTCAACAAGCTCTCTTTTGGCGGAGAAAACCTTACACAACTTTTGCTTACACCATTTAACGACACTAAGCTAAATGTCGAGTTCTAATTGTACATAGAACCAATCTCACAACACGACTTCGATCACTACACAACTTCTACACGACTTCACGACTTCTTCTATACTCCACTACTTATTCACACACCTACTTCTTCACAACTACATGACTTCTCCACATTACTACTTCTTCCCACTACTTCTTACTCACTCATTGACTCACTACTAAGTAAGATCATCTTGATCTACTTATTACATAAACATAACTCACAACTTCACATAGACACTAACTGGACTCTAATACATCTTTGGCTTTATGATAGGGAGAATTCTTCTCTTGCACTTTGTGTGATGAGGGATTGAATCACTTGAAACAAAGACTAATAAACTTATGATAAAAGGATTTAGAAGTGTGTTTGTAAAGGTTTGAGACTGAAAATTTTCGTGCAAAAGATTGTAAAAATACCAGGTTTGAGGTGGTATTTATAGGGAAAAATTTCTGACAGAATCTGACATGGGAGAGTGGCCAGCCCCTTTAATTGTGTGCCGGCCCCCTTAAAATTAAGGGGGCCACCCCTTATAATTAAGGGGGCCGCCCAGACGAAAACGACAGTTTTATTGTCTTTTTCTGGGGAAAGTTTATTTGGTGAAAAACTAACTGATTTTGGTTAAAAATTTGAATTTATATATTTATTATGAATTAAACATTTTCCTTTAATTACCAAAAATGTTTTTCTAAATATATAATGAGTTTATTTAATTTTATAAACTTCGTATTATTTAAATAAACATCCCTTTGATCATAAAATGTATTAGACATTTGTTTGTACATACCTTAAGTGATTGTTGAAGCATACTTGAGACGTTGAGATGTCGAGGCTTGTTGACGTATGAATGCATAGATGAATTGTGATCACAAGTGACTTAAGCACTTTACGTTATATGTTGTAACTTACATCTTTGTCATCATCAAAACATGAAGAGGATGTTTAGATTAAATATCGTAATATTCATGCTAACAATCTCCCCCTTTTTGATGATGATAAACAATGTAAACTATAACTCATAGTAAAATGTATAAGTTACTTGTTTACACTTCTTCTCCCCCTTTTGTCAAAGCAAAAAGGTGGACACATAGACGAGACTTCTACTATGCTTGAACTCTTGAGATAGAATGTATAAGGCGAGCTTGCATCATCGTAAGTGAAGCCTTGATCCTATCAACCTCAATGCTCCCCCTTGGTGTATGCTCCCCTTTGGTGTATGCTCAAAACTTGTCTTGGCTACCAAAGAATCGAGCGATGAAGTAATCCTTCAAAACAAAGTTAGTAGACAAGTGCACATATATATAATGATGATGATAGTATATGCATGACACTAATAGAGGAGCAATATATGGATGTATTAGGTATATGCACTAAAAGTATGACACATGCAATTATTGTTTTAAAAACAACAACCTAGATCCCAAAAAAAAATTACCATTACCAATGCTTAAGACATGACAATGATTAGAACCTAATGCAAAGATTCGACCGACATATTTTGGCGAAAGATGCCAAAAAATAATATATATATATATATATATATATATATATATATATATATATATATATATATATATATATATATATATATATATATATATATATATATATATATATATATATATATATGAGAATGATATGTTTTTTTTAAAAAAAAAACGTAGGAAAATGAGGAGGGATGAGCGTGAATGTAAAAGGAAGGTGATGACAAAGGGTTGACAATTATGGTTTAGATTAATATATCGTTTGACAAGGGTAGATGATAGGGAATCATGGGATTTTTAGGTGTTTTGTTGGTTGATGATCGAAGGTGGATATGTGAAATGAGGTGGTGATGACTTGACAACACTTGAAGCCTGGATTTCTTCATTGTGTTCTTCACTTGCTAGAAAGTGGAAATGACGCATTTCGTAATGAACTTCACTTGGATGAGGTGGTGATAACTTGACAACACTTAGTAGAATGTTGGGAATGGTGACATGGTTGAATCTTCTTGTGAAGATAGGAAATGAGGATCAAGCGGAGATGACTTGGTGGAAGCGAAAGAGTGATGTTCAAGGAAGGAATTTCTTAGGTAGGAGGTGGTGATGATACTTTTGGTGGTGGAGACAATTGTGAGTTGATATATCCATTGATGGATGGAGTGGTGTCATCTTCATTAGTAAGGTCAATGAAGAGTTGTTTTGGTGGTATGATGACAAGTTTTTGTTGGAGATGGTGGTTCTTGGTGGAGGTGACAAGTGGGTGTTGATATAGTCATTGATTGATGATGATGATGATGGTATGGAATTGGTGGATGACTCGAGATTGGTATTACAAAGGATGACTCGGTTTTGGGTGGGAGGTAGAAGGAAATATGTGAGTGAGTGTGATTTCCCTTCCCATTAAATTCATTCTCATCCGGACATAAAGTGTGACACAAATAAAGACAAACCAACATGAAAACAATAATTTTAACAATGACACGAAGAATGAAGGATAGCATACAAGAAGGTTTTCCTAAAGGTGGACGGAAGGTGTTTGACATCTATATAATAATAGAGTCATTACTCAAGAAATAGGCATGAGCAATGAGTGACATTTTAATTTGCATTTTGCTAACTAAAAATACTTAAACATTTAAGACGAAATATTTAAGTTGTCACATCAACTTAGAGAGGTATTAGATTACAATCTAACTATCTCTTGACAAAGGAGTGGATTGTTTGGAAAGAAACAAGATGATGAATAAGGAAGTAAGTATGCATGGAGACTCTAGGACTCTTAAGACAGTTTTGAGACTAATATGACCTATCGGATTATGACACTAAGGTTCTCATGAAATAAGGGTGTAGGATCTAAAGGCAAGAAATATATACCTAGATGAATGAGACATATAGAGTTAAGCATGTAAATGCATACAATCAAATCACATAGGAGCAGATAAACATCTAGAAATAACATATATGTGATATGCCATAAATCTAGGAATGAAAGCATCTAATGTGAAGCAAAGTTCATAAAAGTAAGCTTAACGTTAGGTATATTTAGGAATAGCAATTTAATCAAGTTGGAGAATGAGTATGAGACTATTACTAGTGGTGCTCAATTAAGGCTAAACACGACATTTTTACGAGTTACACACACCCAACTTCTCACATAGAAGCAATTCAACCGTTAGGTTAAATTGAGTTTCTAGACAATAGGTTCTCCAGTAGTCATTCTCTTTTTAGAAGAAATTAAATTCCTAAATTTACCTATCGAAGAGTACCAAATATGAAGTTTGCTTGGTTCACTAATGCCTGGATTAATGTGACTCAAACGTCATGTTTTTATGAAGGTAAATCTAGATGATATATTTTATTCACGATCCCAATAGAGATGTGTTGAATGTTTAGATAAGAGTAAACAAAAAGTTTTAATCTTTTGTTCATGATTTACTGGTTGTTTGGTTTTGATGGCATATTACTTGATTTAATAAATGAGTTAGACTTAAGAGTGCACATTAGTATCTCTTGTGAAATGAATCTCATTAAGATTATATATCTTAAATGAGTTTGTGATTCTCAAATGATATCAAAACTAGACATTAATATATTTTTAAACAAATATTATTTTCTATGATTCTTGCCAATGTTATATATCATACTTTAACTAGTATTTGAAAAAATAAATTTTACTTGTTTATGGATTGTGACAAGTTATTTTTCAATTCTAATAACTTATATTATTCCAAAAAGGAAAGTGTAGTGCATTATCTTGTAACACAACCATTCATGCTACAAAGAAAATGAAATACATAGAATAGATAGTGTGTATTATTCTTAAATATGTATTTTATCTTGAAGTGATGATTTTAAGTAGTGTGAGCAAAGTTTACATATGTTGTTAGTTTGCTCAAGTTTGGTTTTTCGGATATGACACATTTATCCATTGCATTGCAATGTAAATTGCTTGAATATTTTGGACGAAATATCCAAGTCGTCAATCCTACTTCATCGTATATTTTATGCATGTGTTAAACATGTTATTCTAATATTTGGAACACAACCATTGGACAAGTAGATTCAATATGACATTATCAACACAAGTGTGAGTTATGATCTAATGCATATTCTTTTCATCTACAAAGGATGTAAATATTTTCATATCAATCTAGTGTGATTGAGTATGTAGATTCAAGAATATATCTTTTATTATAATTTGATATAATCTTGAAACTAAACAAATAACAATCCAATTTCTTGTCCACACTAAAAAACATGTCAATTAGATTTGATGAATATATCAACCATAACTTGAATAATGAATTGATATAATATCAAGATCTTTCTTGACCCTCATGAACACTCATTTAAAATAAATAAATATTTTGATAGTGTGTTCCATTAATCCTAAGATTATTTATGAGTGAGGTTAGTGAATGATTGAAAGTTGACTTATTATTTCATGATTGTTATATGTTTTGTTTATGTGAAAAATAATTTATTGTTACGTGTAATAAACACATTTAGATTTTCAAAATACTTTTTCTTTTATATAACTAAAGTGATCCAATTTCTCTTGTTTAAACAACCTAAGGTAAAACAAGGTAATATGTTGAAAATATTTAAGAGTTTGTTGAAAATAGATTAGATTGTTTTTACAAGATGTTTAAGTAACATTAAGCCATCTATACCTATATGCAATGCAAGACTAATTATGCAAACTTAACGCAAGAAATTTAGCATAAGATCTAGTTAGGCAAAAACGGACAACTAGCTACGAACTAATAGAGTACATGACACATATGCTAAGATATTCAAATAGCTAAATTACAAATAGCAACAATTATCTAATATACTCTATTAACAAAATAAAATCACAAATGAGTTCACATAGCACATAAAACACTTGTCGTCGTTTTGTTTATTATATATACCAATGTTTACTTAGCTCGATTTTATTTGAAAATAAAATAGTTTCCTACCCATTTTAAAATTTAATTAAGATCAATATTTTGAAAGCATAAATACTTAATTTTTCAAAGATATACCGACTAGGAATGCCCAACTCGAAGGAAAAGGTAAAATACAAGTTTTACGTTAAAACAAGACTCAAAATTTTGGCCTCCGTGTAGTATTTTAACTTTCTGACTTATTTAAGTTTGTAATGGTTACTTGTAAGTATTTTTAAATGAAATTAGACTCAATTACCTTTAAAACGCCGGGTGACGCGACTTCTACGGAGTTACGGTTATTTTTATATGATTTTTCAAAGTTTCTGAAAAAAACTGCGAACAGACAGGCGGACCCCTTAAATAATTAAGGGGACCGCCCAATATTTAAGGGGGCCGCCCAGACAATTAAGGGGGCCACCCATCTGGTATTCAAAATTTCATTTTTTGTAAAAATTTTGTTTTCTGACTTTTCGGAAAGGTGTGTAACTTTCTGATTTTGATATCGAACATATAACACTTATTTTAAGCATAATATTATTTCGAGCTAGTATAATTAGTTTATACAACATCAAAACTAATACAAGTTAATCAACAAAACACTTTTCATATTTAATCCTCCTTAATGGATAATTTGATACATGGATCGTACTCAATTTTTAAAACTATTTGTTTTGAAAATTAGAGCGACGTGACTCTTGTACCAATTGTGGAAAACTAGAAGGAGGGGGGGGGGGGGTTGAATAGTTTTCCCCTCTTTTTGATTTTATAAAAACTTAGTTTCAAAATGTTGATTCAAATTTATTCAATTGTTTGTTTGAAAAACCTTCAATTAGAGTTTAGTATGAAAACAACATATAATCAATATGATCAATTATATATGTGAGCTTTTGGATTAGTTTTCAAAACTTAGTTTTATGAATGAAGCTTTGGTCGATCTTTATGTAAATACGTTTTCCTTTTAAAATCTTAAAATGTTTTGTATCAAATTATCGATTAAGTCAAACTCAACATGAGAAGTGTTAATAATATATATAAGTCCATTAGACCATATCATACAATTATATATCAGGTCACAATATTAACTTGTAACTACACCACAATTAATCATCATGACAATATAAGCAACAATCAACACATATTTGCAAGCATAGATATAAAGCGATAAATGCAAGAATAAATTTGAAAAGATAAGAGAAAGAGGATGCAAACCGGACACGATGATTTATAGTGGCTCGGCTACAAGGACACCTTCCTTGCCCTACTCCACTCCCCGAGTCACCTACTCGAGAGTTTTTTTCACTACTCAACAAGCTCCCTTTTGGCGGAGAAAACCTTACACAACTGTTACTTACACCATTTAACGACACTAAGGTAAATGTTGAGTTCTAATAGTAGCTAGAACTAATATCACAACACGACTTCGATCACTACACAACTTCTACACGACTTCACAACTTCTTCACGACTTCACGACTACTTCACAACTTCTTCTATACTCTACTACTTATTCACACACCTACTTCTTCACAACTACATGACTTCTCCACATTACTACTTCTTCCCACTACTTCTTACTCACTCATTAACTCACTACTAAGTAAGATCATCTTGATCTACTTATTACATAAACATAACTCACAACTTCACATAAACACTAACTAGACTCTAATACATCTTTGGCTTTATGATAGGGATAATTCTTCTCTTGCACTTTGAGTGATGAGGGATTGAATCACTTGAAATAAAGACTAATAAACTTATGATCAAAGGATTTAGAAGTGTGATTGTAAAGGTTTGAGACTGAAAATGTTCGTGCAAAAGATTGTAATAATACCAGGTTTGAGGTGGTATTTATAGGGAAAATTTTCTGACAGAATCTGACATGGGAGCGTGGCCGGCCCCTTTAATTGTGTGCCTTCCCCCTTAAAATTAAGGGGGCCTCCCAGACGAAAACGGCAGGTTTCTTGTATTTTTCTGGGGAAAGTTTATTTGGTGAAAAACTAACTGATTTTGGTTAAAATTTTGAATTCATATATTTATTATGAATTAAACATTTTCCTTTAATTACCAAAAGTGTTTTTCTAAATATATAATGAGTTTATTTAATTTTATAAACTTTGTATTATTTAAATAAACATCCTTTTGATCATAAATTATATTAGACATTTGTTTGTACATACCTTAAGTGATTGTTGAAGCATACTTGAGACGTTGAGATGTCGAGGCTTATTGACGTATGAATGCATAGATGAATTGTGATCACAAGTGACTTAAGCACTTTACGTTATATGTTGTAACTTACATCTTTGTCATCATTAAAACATGAAGAGGATGTTTAGATTAAATATCGTAATATTCATGCCAACAGTTTGGTTTTCGGGCATGTGTTTGTTCACATGTTTGTTGCCAAAACCATTTGCTTATGTAATGTTCATATTTATTTTGGTTACAATATTTGGGCTTCCTTTAAAGATATCACATTCTTATGCAATGTGGGCCAAACTCATGTTGCATAACAACTAAAAGTATACAAAAAGTTAGTAATACTCGAGGATGGTTTTTAAAGTTACTAGGTGAGTTAAGGGTGTGTTTTGTATTTTAAAAAAAAATCAAGAGCTCTTCGCACCGGTAAGTCAAAAGCATATTAATGATGGGCTGGCTTTGTTCGTAATCAAGAGCTCTTTACATCAGTATATTTTTTATTAAAGAATTTGCCAAATATTGAAAACATATTTGATGAATAAAGTTTGTTTTGTAAAAAAGTCGTAAACAGTTTTTGTAAACCGTCGCATAGTTTAGAGGCACTTTTTGCAATATTAACACTCAATCTTATAAACTAAAGGGCAATTTCATATTTACCCAACTTAAACATGATAATGTCATATTTACCAAAAACATGCTTTAACTGCATTGTATATCATGCATACAAAACTTGTATTTTGGGTATATATATGATATTTTCATGTTTAGATTGGGTAAATATGGAATTATTCCTATAAACTATCATAGAATTGTATGAAAAAAGCCTATTTTCTATGCGAAGGATGGTTTTTAAAGTCGATGGGTAAGTAAAGGGTATGTTTTGTAATTATTAAAAAAAAGATATATTAGACTTTAGCATTTTTTATAAAGTCGTATGTGCGTAAGAATTATATCAATATTAGGCTTATTTTATTCGTAAAACAGACTCCTTTGTAACGATATATTTTGTATTAAATAATTCGCTAGGTAACTGCTACGTATTTAACGAATAAAATTTGTTATATAAAAAAGTCTTAAATAATTTATTTAATTCAAAATTTTGTAGAACTGTACGTCTTTGGCCCCTGTTATTTGTTACTTCTCAATTGATTTTAAAAGTTACTGTATTAAATAGGGGATAATTTCAAAAATGCACAAGTTGCTCAAGTCGTTTGCTTTTTTGCCCTCCGTTCAGAAAGTTCCGAAACTACCCATTGGGCAACTGGGCAACTTTTTTTTAACCAACTAGGGGACGCCTAGTGTCCAAAATTTTGGGCAACGCTTCCATTTTTTGGGCAACTTGGGACACTTGGCGTCCTATGGTTAAGTTGCCCGGTTGCCCAATGGGTATTTTCGAAACTTTTTGAGCGGAGGACAGAAAAGCAATGACTTGGGCAAGTTGGACATTTTTGGTATTATCCCATTAAATAGTTTAAGGGTGTGTTATGATTTTTTTTAAAGATTTATTAAACTTCATCATTTTTTTTTTATAAAATCGTACGTATGTCAAAACAATATTGAGCTTGGTTTTGTTCGTAATCTAGAACTCTTCGAATCGATATATTTTTATTAAATTTGCTACATATTCGCCGAATAAAGTTTGTTATGTAAAAAAATCACCTTTGTTATTTAAAAGTTAAAGGTGCATTCTGTAAAGCGGCACATAGTTTGATGGTATTTTTGCACTTTTTGCATTCTTGCCCTGACGACGTGATTTTGTCGACGTCGTTTTACGCTTTGTTTTCTTTAGAGGTTGAAGAATGGTAACGCCGATTAGGCGTTATTGTCTACGTGGACCAATTTTAATGGCGTTTTGGCGTTATGGCCATCCCCACCCCCTTGCGTTATTTTTGCATTTCGATTTATGTTACCAGGAAAACGTGCATTGCTCCATGCAAAACATGGTGTTATTGACAAGTTATTACTCCCCCACACATGTTATTTGGTGTTATGGCCAAGTTGTGGCTTGCGATGGTTTTGTTATATTTATATTTTTTTAAAGTGGGTCTCAAAAACTGGTGTTATTGGGTGTTATGATTACATGGTGTTTTTTGGTGTTATGTTATTTGATATTTAAATGATGTGTCGTTGATGTGATTGCGGTACATGTTACGATTCCTTAAGCTTTTAGCAAATTGTCGTTTTTTTAATCCTCCAAAACGCTGACACGCCGTGGATGATATATATATTAATTACTAGTAATTAATAATATAATTTTTGTGGTGCTTTAATAATTCATTTTATTTATCATATTTGATTGAAATATAAGCTTAAATAAAGTAACATCCACACCTAACGCTCCAGCAACACCAACGATATGATGGAGTTAGTGACTGTTTTTCTTGGTCTGTTCTTGTCCTACACACTTCTTCGAACCATTTTCTCAGTATTTGGCATCGGGGGACCAAAGAATCTACCACCTGGTCCGACCCAGTTACCAATCATTGGAAACCTTCACTTGCTCAGTGACCAGCCACACCAATCCTTAGCCAAGCTAGCCAAGACCCATGGCCCTATTATGTACTTAAAACTTGGCCGAATCACCACACTAGTCATCTCGTCCTCAGATGTCGCGAAAGAAGTCCTACAAAAACAAGACCTTGCTTTCTCCACACGTCATCTTCCAGACGCCGTTCATGCACACAACCATTCTATAAATTCGGTCGTTTGGATGCCTGTAAGCACCCAATGGCGGACCCTGCGAAAAATTCTTAACTCTAACATCTTTTCAAGTAGCTCACTTGATTCCAAACAAAACTTACGAAGCCAAAAAGTGCATGAGCTTGTAGCATATTGTGAAAAAGCTAGTAAGTCCAATGATTTTGTGGACATTGGACGTGCTGCTTTTAGAACATCATTAAATCTTATATCGAACACAATTTTTTCCAAGGATTTAGCGGACCCATATGATGATTCAGGTAAAGAGTTTAAGGAACTGGTTGGAAATATTACGGTGGAGGCTGGGAAGCCGAATATAGTTGATTATTTTCCTGTGTTGCGAAAGATGGATCCACAAGGGATTAAGAGGAGAATGACAAGTCATTTTGAAAAGATTTTTGAGATATTTGAGGAGTTGATTAAAGAGAGGCTGGTTATGAAAAAAACAAAGCAAGATGATGTTTTGGATGTGTTTTTGAAAGTCAGTGAAGAGAATCCAGATGAGATAAATCAGTCGCACATCAAGAGCATGTTTTTGGTGAGTGATAAGATATCTACAACTGTTGACATATATTTAAAAAATACATGCATTTTTGGGGGTGTTTGGGATTTGCATACTTTGTGTGCTTACTGTTTTATTAAACCATAAGAACAAGCTACAAGTATTCGGTCCCAAACACTCCGTGCAAGCCTTTAAATGTTTCTTAAATAATTTGGGTGTTTGTAAGCGATTTTTTTTTTTCCAGTGAGCTATTGATGATTTTTATCCTGTTATGTTAACTCAATGAAAATACAGGATTTATTTGTTGGCGGCACTGATACGACATCAAATACGGTAGAATGGGCCATGACAGAAGTACTACCACTACTACACAAAGTGTTTTTTGGTACGCTCCTTAGATACGGTTATATGGAAAACCGTACCAAAAAAACCAATTGGTGCGGTTTCTATAAAAACCGTACCAAGCAAAACATATGTGGTGGCTTTTTTGTTATTAGGTACGGTTACTTTTAAAACCGCACCAAATAATTATATTTTGCTACGGTTTTTTTAAGAACCGCACTAACTAATCATTTTTTGCTACGGTTTTTTATAAACCGCACCAGGAAGCAATAATAATAATAATAATAAATAAATAAAAGGTAATAGTATATATAGTGGGTTTCCTTAGCGTATATATATATATATATATATATATATATATATATATATATATATATATATATATATATATATATATATATATATATATATATATATGAATATATGATCCGGTTTTATTGAGAAGGTTTTTATTTTGAGAAGATTGAGAAATCTTCGTTTGAACAAACTGATTCATGTTTTTTATTTGATTCACAAGTAAACATCATTTTATGGTGAATCGAATCTATAAATCACAAATTTGATTCACAAATCATTGTTAAAATTGAGTTATGATGATTGATGAGGCGAAAAATGAACCGTTTTTAGGGGGTCATTTAAGCCCGGAATTGAATTTATTTGATCAAATATTGTTCTAAATCGTTCCTTTTGTGATTTTAGATACTTTGGGAGAGAAATCTGGAAAAGGAAGCAATTCGGACGTTTTTGGAGCATAAAAGTGAAGAAAACGCCAAAGTCTTAATTTTCCTTGCTGGGAACAGTAGGTGACGGCGTCAAGAAGAAAATCTTGACGGCGTCAATAGTAATTTCCATGACGACCCAGTACAGATTTGACGGCGTCACGAAGTACGGCGTCAAGAGTAAAAGTCATGACGGCCTGGAAAATGCTAACACATGACGGCGTCAAAAGTAGATCAAGGCAGTCCGAGAATTATTTTGGCGGCGAGGTGACGGCGTCACAAGATTTGCCTTGACGCCGTCAGACCCTATTTCCTATATATATTTTTCTAATTTTCACACATTAAGAGAGAAGTTTTGGATAAACCCTAAGTACGAACTTGGTGCGAATTTTACAGGTTTTTCAAGGGTTCTAAGCCCTTGATACCTTTCATGTGTAATTGAGATAAGTATTCTTTTAATTCAATCAATATGTCTATGTGTTGGTTGTCTATATCTTGTTCTTGTCTCAATTCCATCATGCTAGGCTAGATCTATCTTGTGTTTGCTTGGATCTAATGAAACCTAGATGTTAATTATGTGTTGATTACTTGTTTATAATTGTATTGGATGAATGAATTTGATGTTAGGCTTAAGAAAACTAGCAGATCTCCAAATAGTAACATGCTTGAACGTCTTAGGAAACATGAACTGATGTGCACTAGGTTTTTATTGGTTGTATTTAATGCATGAGCAACTGTTTATAATCCCTATGTTTGTGCTGGGCATGGCATAGGAGGAGATAAGAGCTCATAGGATTGGGGAGTTAAGTGCGCCACCCCATGAATGGTATTTAGGTTTTCTAATCCTAGCGACACTATTCCTAGATGAACGATCAATCCCCGGTACTTGTCACTATACTATACTACAACGATCAGGTACACTGCCTGGTGGGGGTTGTAAGCTTCTCAAGATCCCTTGAGAGGTAAAACCTGGTGCAATCCCTACGCATCAAGTTTTTGGCGCCGCAGCCCGGGGAATAGTTATTGTCTAGGTTAGAATCTCTTTTTATTAGGTCTACTTGCTAGATTCCTTTCTAGTGAGATTTTATTTTTATTTTTAGGTTTTCTTTAGTCTATCTTATTTCTTTGTGCTTTTGTTCGTAACTCTTCACCACCCGACATCATGGACGATGGGAACATCCTTGAACCCATCATCCCACCACAACAAAACCCACCACTAGAACCCCTTAGGCCCCGAACCTTAGGAGAGTATTCCCGACCTAGCCACCAAGGCTACCGAAACACCATTGAGCTCACCGGAGCCAATGTGACCCCCTTGCGATCCGACACCATCCGGTTGGTGCAAAGCGGATGTGCATTCCATGGACTTCGTTCTGAAGATCCAAATCAACATCTTAAGGACTTCCTTAAAATCATAGATTCCATAGACCTAGATGTTGCAACTAGAGAGACTACCCGATTACGCCTATTCCAATTCTCTCTACGGGATCAAGCTAGTCAATGGCTTGAGCGTTTACCCGCGGGATCCATCACCACATGGGAAAATCTCACCAATCGCTTCCTTACTCAATTCTTCCCACCGGGGAAGACTGCAATGCTTAGAAATGACATTTTGATGTTTGAACAACATCAAGAAGTTTCCATTTTGATGTTTGTTTGTTCCGATGTAGCCTCGGTATACATTTCTCTTTACTCCATCGAGTTTCCATTTTGTACGTCTACTTGAGGAGTTGAGGGGAAATTTTGTACAATATAATGATATCAAAGCGATTGAATACCATTTGCTCAAATATGGTTTTGTCCGTAAATATACTTGTTGGTCAAAACATGGGGAATCACTAGTTGATAATTGCACATCGAGTCATGTATCAAATGCTAATGAGAAGAATGATTCTTACATTAATGATAAACATGAAAATTTAAATGAGATGTTGCATGATTTAGAGGCTAATAGTGATATTGATCAAGAAGATTTACAAAAATTGTTTGATGAAGCCTCGAAACCGGTGTATGATGGTTGTAAGAATTTTTCAATACTTTTGGCTGTTCTAGAGTTGTTAAAATTAAAAGCAAGTAGTAGTTGGAGTGACAGTAGCTTCACGAAGCTATTAGAGTTTTTACATAGACTACTTCCCGATAATAATGAGTTACCAATTTCTACATACCAAGCTAAAAAAATACTGTCCAATGGGACTAGAAATTGAAAGAATACACGCATGTCTGAATGATTGTATGTTGTATAGGGGTGCTAAGTATGAAAACTTGCATGCATATGCTACTTGCGGAACATCAAGGTATAAAAAAGAACCGAATGAAATTATTGATGATTTGACAAATAATTGACCTTCGGCTAAGCTAACGTGATTCACTCGAAGTGATTGACCCTGAAATTTTGGATTCATGGCAAAGAGATATTATCATTACTTTATGTCAATAAGAGATGTACTTCCCGCCGTCCTTTTTCGATGTTATGGTTCACCTGGTATCTTATATAGTCAAGCCCAAATCAAAAGCTTTTCAAGATTGCACATTTTGTAGTCCTTGAACATATGACATGTGTTGCTCCTTTCATTCAGGAGCATATGGAAATGTTGCGTGCAGAAAACATTGGTAGAACCGAGACATGGTATACGAAGAGACATAATGAGCAGTTTGCTACTTGGCTAAAAGACAAAGTAGCAACAAACGTAGGTCAACCAAACGTCGATAAAATTGTGGAAAAGCTTGGAGAGGGTCCGAGATTGCTAGTAAAAACATATCAAGGATACGAAATTAACGACTATACATTTTACACAAAGATGCGAAATGAAAATACTACGGTGCAAAATAGCGAAGTTGCAGTGATAGCCTCCACTTGGATTACCAAAAAGTCGTATTACGGGGGGATACAAGAAATTTGGGAGCTATATTATTATTCTTTCAAAATACCCTTTTACAAGTGTAAATGGGTAAATAATAGCTCAGGTGTTAAAGTTGACGACTATGGTTTCACACTTGTCGACCTTGGAACTGACAGTTATGCGTCCGAACCCTTCATTCTCGCAAAGCAAGCCACGCAAGTATTTTTCGCTCAAGACCCTAGCAATCCAAGATGGCACGTCGTTATGCCTTGTAAACGACATATACTTGGTGTTGATAATGTTGTTGACGAAGAAGAATACAACCAGTTTGACAAGCTACCACCATATTCAGCGGATATTCCACCGATAGATGGTGACACCACATACTTACGATCCAACCATGATGAAGGATTGTGGGTTGACGCACCCAGCGCCAAACAAAGGTATGTACATATTATATAATTCATAGTGTTAACTAAAATGTAAATTAATAAATATGTTTAATTTGTTAATTATACTTTTGCTTGCAGGAAAAAGTGAACGATTAAAAAAAGAGTTTCAAGAAGTTTAAGAAGACGTTTATCTGTTTTATTTATTTGTTTCAAAAAAGTTGTAACTTATTCAAATATTTAGTTTACATGTTATTTTTAACTTTTAATTTTATGTTGTTTGTGAAAAAAAATTTAGTTCCCTCCCAATTTTTTAGTTGGACCGCCAAAACGCTTAACCCTAGCCACCACAACCCCACTTCACACTTTTCACATCACACTCGCCCCATTTTCCCCCATTTGTTACTGGTGTGGAACAAGAACAACACCAAAAATCCTCCAAATCCATCAATTTATCCATTAAATCTTTCAATTTTCACCACCATTTTGACAGCCAAACTTCCATAAACCTCTTAAATAATAAAATCATCCACAAAAGTACCAAACTTCAGATCTATTAGGGCAAAAAAGAGTTTGCAGTTTGAAGGTTTTTTTTTGTTTCTTAGTTTACTGAAAATTTCTAATTGCTTATTATTTGTACTTATTGTTTTCCTTTTTATGAAATCTATATGTTCAATTTTCAGCACTTGTTTCATCTACATACTTATGTCATCGATTGGATAAAATATCTATATACATTTTTTGCCGATTGACGTATAAGTGTGTTTGTCTAAGTATAGTTTTCGGGCTTCGCTTATGTTTGGTTTATAGCTTATGGCTTATCATGAATAACCTTATCTCTAGCTAAGCTGCTACTTTTCTTTTTATATATTCTCATGACCACCAAGTGTTTGATAAAATTCCTCAACATGAAAATGCTACTGCTATTTCTAATTGCTTATTATTTGTACTTTTTGTTTTCCTTTTTATGAAATCTTGCTATATGTTTATTAAAAATGTTTTTGGATGTTTGTTTGATGTTTGGTTATTGAGTATCACAACCTATAGGGCGTGTGGTTTGGTTTTGTTGTTTGAACTACACCGCAGCCCTCATGGGTTTGTTTGGTCTGAGCCACGGCTGCCCCAAAGGGGGTTGTCGTTGTAGTTGTTTGTTTTCTGCTGTGGACTTTCTATTAACACATAATTGTTTATTTAGGTAAGTACCAAGTTATATTCATACAATGTCGAGGCGGGGTAAGCGAGGTGTATCAAAGGGATCAAGGGAATTTGAAAGGGTATTGTCTTTGCTTGTTATACGGATAATATTACATGTGATTTATATCTATAATAAATGATTAAAACTTTTGTGTAGTGAGCGTCATTGACTTCTTTTTGTGGTTTGCCCAAACTTGCGGACGGGTTATATTGTGGATTCCGCTAAAGAGGATAACGAGAAATTATTATTTCCCAGAGATAGTAGAGAGGTAAATTTTCTAATATTGACTTTGAGTTGACATGTAATTTTTGAGAAAATAGTTAAAGTTAATGAAATGCCATTGCTTTTCAATATAGGGCTTTCAAGATCAAGTTTGATTGGATGATGGGTAAGGTAAATAGTCTAAAATTGTTGTGTATATATAATTGATTTTGTTGTTGCATTTGTGTAACTATGTTTATTTAATTTTAGTGTTTCCAACAAAAGGGTACATGGGAATGCGGCTATTGTTTGATGAAGTTTATGCATGACCTTGTTGTAAAAAAACAAGCCGACTTTCCAAAAAGTGTAAGTATTTCCTTTTATGCTCGAGATTATAGCAGGTGGGCTGCTGTTCCAGCGGGTGGGTTGTTGTTGCAGCGGGTGGGCTGCTAATGCAGCAGGTCAGTTATTTGTGTAACTATGTTTGGTCAGTTGCAACTTCACAATTGTGATCATTGAGTCTAAGCTATGGTAGGAAATACAGGAAGATGATAATGATATAAACATGGCAAGCCTATAGTTTTTAACCAGGTTAGTGTTGTGAACTTTAAATGTGAAATTTGATTAACTAGTGATGTAAGGGGGACCAATGAATATGCTGATGGTGTGTTCTGTGTTTACTGTTTAGAAATTGATTTAAAAAAACTGCCATATCATCATAAAGTAACAGTTTTGACATTTCATGTATCGAGAGTCAACTAGAGTCAATCTGTTTATATGCTTTCAACGAGACAATTTCGAAATGTCAAAGTTAGGTTAAATTTATTATGCTGCCTTTTTACTCTTGTATTCTCAAGCATGAATGCTAGCATGTTACCTTGCTGTTTGATCTGTTTTGAAAGTTTAAGTTCAAGTTTCATGGCATATCAGTCAGTTGATAAGTTTACTTGTTTGTTTGATGATAGTTGTTCATATATTTAAATAGTAATATAGTATATTACAATTATTTGTTAATTGCAAGTTGCAACTATCCTCGTAGTTTTTGTGTCTATGACTTGGTGTGTGTGTGATTGTTTGTTGGTGGTATCTACACAAACACATTTGTTTTTGACACATATGCAATTTGGACTGAATTTTGTTGGTTTTATTACGAAAAATATGACTAATATATATCTATATTTGTTTTTATAGCTTTGGAATGATACACGCCGTTTACAACCACGGGAGATCGACCAAGTGGCTAATCTAATATTGAACGAGTTTTATAGGGATCTTTAGATACAACAGCTCCTCAGTAGACCAGGTTTTATATTTTGGTGACGATGATGTTTAACGATTGTAATGGATAACACTTATATTTTGGTGATGATGACGTTTAAACGATGATAACACTTTTGTCTAAGGTTGATGTTTATATAAAATGTTAACTTTGTTAAATATTGTTTGTGTATGTTGCAATGTCGGGTCTGTTGTAGAAACTATGATGGTAGCGTTTGGATACAGGTTTATGTTGTGTTTGGATACAGGTTTTGGAAAATATATATATATATATATATATATATATATATATATATATATATATATATATATATATATATATATATATATATATATATATATATATATATATATTTGAAATAACATCTTTGCTGCGGTTTGAAACACAACCGCACCAGGCTTTAGAAAATATTTTTTTCTTTGAAAAAACAGCTTTGCTACGGTTTTAAAAAAAACCGCACCAAATAACAATTTTTAGGTACGGTTTTAGAACCGTACCAAAACACTTTTGATTTTTTGGTACGCTAGTATTTGGTACGGTTTGAGAACCGTACCAAAAGGCTTTAAAAACCGCACCTAATCAGATTTTTGTGTAGTAGTGTACGCAAACCATACATCATGACTAAAGTCAAAGAAGAGCTCGAAAACGTTATTGGTAAAGGTAAAATTGTTGAAGAGAAAGATCTCTCGGAACTACCTTACTTGAAGTGCATTGTAAAAGAGACGTTAAGGATTCACCCACCATTCCCCCTTTTGATTCCTCGAAAAGTAGATAAACAAGTTAAACTCAATGGCCACACCATTCCAAAGGGTACACAAGTCCTTATAAATGTATGGGCCATAGGACGAGACCCAAACATTTGGGAGGACTCATTAGGCTTCAGGCCAGAAAGATTCATGAACTCAGGGATCGATATCCAAGGCCAATATTTTGAGCTAATACCATTTGGTGCTGGACGACGAATCTGTTCTGGTTTACCCCTTGCAATGCGTATGATCCCTATGATGTTGGGCTCGTTACTCAACACGTTCGATTGGAACCTTGTCGATGAAAGTAGTGAGGATTTGGACATGAATGAAAGATTTGGTATCAGCTTACAAAAGGCCACCCCTCTTCGCATTGTTCCACTGCCTTTGTAATACCATTTTTTTTGTTAGTTAATAAGATCGGCCCACTTGTGTCGGTCATTAGCCCGGCTAACATTAGGGCGTCGTCTCTTTATGTTGTGTATTTATATGTTGATAGTACAGACTTTTCATTTATAAATAATACAAGTGATCATTCTTTGGTTACTTTCTACATGGTGTGATCACTTTTCATTTATCAATCATACAAGTGATCATTATTTGGTTAGTTTCTACATGGTGTCAAGCACCTTAGTCTGCTTACATACTTGTTGACAATTTATTCCAACTCTTTGCAAGTCTCTTGCAACTTGCCGTTGTTTGTTAAGTTTAATTCCTTCGTAGAAAAGAGTTTAATTACATACGGCAATATTTATTGTATGCATGCATGAAAAGTAGTTATTGAATGAAATTCGAATTCTTTATTATATTGGATGAAAGTTTGGATGTATTATCATATTAGATGTTTGTTGATGAAAAGTGGAATGGACGAAGAATTAAATGGTCAAAACATGATGAACTAATTGCACTGGTTGATTCATTTGGAACAATGCTAAGGAAATTGCTGATATCAAATGTGATAAAAGTAACCGGCAGGATTTGATATTTGCAGATGAATGTGTCCATAAGAATATTGGTTGGGTTGTTAGAGGACTTGTTCTTGCAGCTTGTGTATATTTTCTTTGGCAAGAAAGAAATGGGAGGATTTTTAAAGATGTTCAGAATAGCAGCCATGAAGTATACAAGAAAGTTGTGGAAAACATTAAAAGTAAACTACTTGGTATAACAGTAAAAGAAAGTCTTAATGTTAGAAGTGTGGAAGCAAAGTGGATGGTTAAACGCAAAAGGCTCAATGGTAAAAGGCAATGAGAAGAATATGTTTTTGAGAGGTGAATGAATGGGAGTTATTTTTGAATATCAATGAATCTAGTCTTGGTTTTGGAATTGGAATGGTTTGAATTGCTTCAAGATCCAAGTTGTTTTCCTTAAAAGGTAATTGGTTCACAGCCAGTGCTTCTACTTTAAGGTGTGTTTGGATCACTGTATTGCTGAGATGTGTTGATAGTCTGCATTATCATGAAAGGTTTTAACCTGAGTTCACTATTTCATCTGTTAATAATGAAACATGAACACATGATTCACTTCAAATGATGGCTCTGTATCTTGGAAAGTATGGTACTCATGACCTATTCTCTGTCCCTAACTACCTCCTAATAGGCCTTTGTTAGGTAATTAGGGGGTGTTTGGGATAAGCAGTTTATTAGTACTTACTATCCATAAAGTGAGTTTCCATTTGAGAAGGGTTAGTGAATTGGTGTGGTGATGCGTGGAATTGCGCCCTCGCAAAAGGTTTTACCTCTTAAGTGAACTTGAGAAGCTTGCAATCTCTACCAGGCAGTGTATCTGACCGTTGTAGTATAGTATAGTGGCAAGTACCGGGGGATTGATCGTTCAACTCAAAGAATAGTGTTCGCTAGGGTTAAAACTCAATTAAACTAGGTCTAGAGATGAGGGATGATTCTTTTTGTATTTTATGGAAAGCAAGTAAAAATCTCGGGTTTTGAAGGAGTGGGTGGAATTAGTTGCTAATCAACTAACCCAAATAACTACATATGCAAACAAAACAAAGTAAAATGAACTTAAAGTAAATGTGGTGAAAACAATAATAAGAGAAAATGTGTTTACTTAGATTTCACTACTCCCTAGATATCTTTTACCGGTTGATTAGTTTGTTACAATTGCATGGATGACGGGTTATATTCCTTTATACATTCGTAGCGCCGTGTACGATCTTCCCTAACTCTATAAGCTTCTACCTCTTCCTATGTCGAGCCGACTACTAGCTCCTAACATGGCCTCATTAGTAGTTACCTATGCATTAAATATAACCAAATTATCGTAGTACACCTCCGATCATGTTTCTTAAGACATTTAAGCAAGTTACCAATTGGAAGTCTGCCAGTTTTCTTAAGCCTAACATCGAAATCATTCATCCACAACAATTATAAGCAAACAACCAACCAATAACAATATCTAAGTTTCATTACATCTAAGCAAACACAAAGAAAACCTAGCCTAGCATGTTAAAGAGAAGACAAGCATAAGATATAATCAAACAACACATTGACATATTGAATGATTGTTGAAAACTTATCATCAATTAAGCATGGATGAAACAAGGGTTTGAAACCCTCAAAAATACAGTAAAATTCATCTAGGGTTTTTCTCCTCTTAAAGTTGCACACAATGAATGAAAATTAGAAAAATATTTATAGATTTTACACTCTGAAGGCGTCACGTTATGCTTGTGACGCCGCCAACTTGCCGCCAAAATAACAATCGTATTGCCTAGATCCAGATCTGACGCCGTCACTCTTTGAATTCTCTGGGCCGTCTCTCTTTATGATAATATGTGACCGCCTTGGTGACCCTAAAGGGTGACGCCGTCACGACTCCTTTGGAAAACTTTCTGGCGCGTCACGTGTATTTGTCATATCCACCTCTTTTGCCAAGTCTTGACGCCGTCACTAACAATCCTTGACGCCGCCAGGTACAATCTTTAGCATGATTTTGGAGACTTTGTCGTTTTCTTCACTTTTTCGCCCAAAAAATGTCTAAAATGCTTCCTTTTCCAAATTTCCTCTCAAAAGTACCTAAAATGACAAAATGAATGATTTAGGAAAATATTTGATCAAATAATCTCGACTTTGGGCTTAAATGACCCCCTAAAAGCGGTACACTTTTCGTCTCATCATGTGAAAATGTATGATTCTAGGAATTGTGAGGAGTGAAAGATGAACTTACATGGTCCTAGTAATATATTGCTAAGGAGGTAATGGATGGTCCTCCCTCAAGGTGTGTGTTCCCAAATGTGTGAAGCCCTTTGTAAAGATGGAAATGTAGCATATTTGGTATAGCCCTTGACTTGGAAGGGTTATGGGTACCTAGTGAGGCCATTTTCTTCTCCTACTTTGACTATTGTGGATGTCGGTTGAATGGTCTTGGTGGGAAAGAATTATGGAAATGTAGCTAGATGGTAATGGTGCATTTAGAAGGTGAATTATAAGGGTACTGAATGCTATTCTTGGATTGAATTGAGTTGAAGTATGTTTCTGTTTTAGTGCATGCATGTATTGTAGTTATAGTTCCTTTGTACCCGATATCTGATGTATAAGAGTTTCTGTATAATTCATGCTTTGGACCTGTCAAAGCAGTGAAAACTCTATATTTGTTAATCTTTTGGAGTTAATAATATATTTTCACCTTTTGCACAAAAAAATGTTACATGCACACTTTCTATCAAACATATCCGCACAGGAAGAAATGGGCCAAAGATCACCATCTTGAACAAGTAATTGAAGATTCCTCGAAACTCATTCCGACAAGAAGTGTAGATCCGGAATAATGGTGTTATTATGCTTCCTTCATGAGCATGGTCGAACCAGCTAAAGTCTAAGAAGCTCTCCAAGACTCAGATTGGATCAATGCTATGCAAGAAGAGATTCATCAATTCGAATGTCTTAAAGTTTGGAGATTGGTTCCAAGACTAAAAGGGCAAAACCATCACCGGAGCTAAATGGATCTTCAAATCAAATTGGATGAAGACAGGGAAATGCTACGCAATAAAGCACGTCTAGTAGCCAACAACTATAGACAAGAGGAAGGGATTGACTTTCCTGGATCATTTGCACTAGTGGCACAAATATAAGCTATCAAATTATTTTTGGGTCACACAACTCATAAATCATTCATCGTCTACCTAATGGATGTGAAACAACATTTTTATATTGGGAATTAGATGAAGAGGTGTATGTCAGTTATATTGGGAATCTAGACATTCGGACTACGTCTACATACTAGATAATGCTTTGTATGGATTGAAGCAAGCTCTACGTGATTGGTACAATGTGCTCTCAGATTTTCTAATCAGACAAAAATTCATCAAAGGTGCAATCGAACCTACTTTGTTCATTTATAAAAAAAAGAGACGACATCATGCTTGTTCAAATTGATGTGGATGCCATTATTTTTGGATACAAATCCTAAATTTTGCACAAAATTTGAAAAAAATATGAAGCAGAGATTTGAAATGAGCATGATGGGTGATTAGGTGAAATTAATTTTTTTTTTCTTGTTTTACAAGTTAATCAATAAAATACACAATGGAAATTCTTAAGTTTGGAATGAATAAATCAGACTTTATGAGTACTCCTATGACTCACCAGCTTAAATTAAACGAGGATAAGGATGAGACTCTTTTCGATGCTACCAAATATCAAAGCATGATAGCATCTATGATATATCGGACGTCTAGTCGTCCTGTGTGTGCCCGTTACCAATCTTGACCAACGGAAAAGCACCTTACTGATGTGAAACGGATCTTCCGGTATCTCAAAGGCACAATTCATATGGACCTTTGGTACCCGAAAGACTACGGTTTCGAACTAACTACATATTCAAATGAAGATTTTATAGGTTGTAAGATAGATATGAGAAGTACCTTCGCATCGTTCAATTTATAGGGGATAAGCTTATTAGTTAGTCTTCCAAGAAACAGAACTATACAACGTTGTCAAATGCTAAAGCCGAATATGTCTCTTCGTCGGGATGTAGTGCACAAGTCCTTTTAATGAAACACAATTGACTGACTATGGTTTCTTCTTCAAAGAAATTCCAGTTTACTGTGATTCGAAGAGTGCCATAGCAATTTAGTGTAATCCTGTGCAACATTCGCGGACGAAGCATATAGAAGTTAGATACCATTTCACAAAAGTACATGTGGAAAAGCGGAATGTGAAACTCTATTTCGTAAAGATTGAGTACTGGTTAGTAGATCTCTTCGCAAAAGCTCGACCAGAAGAAAGATTCGAGTTTTTAAGGAAAATACGTGGAATGGTAAACATACGTGAAAAAGATGACAAGAATGTAAAAGAGACTGTAAAGTAAACGTATTCATGCGTATCTTTTTTTAGTCTATTCTACTTTTCTCTTTATAAAATTTATAAGAACCAAAAAGATTTTATTTTTTAGATTCTCTTTCCTTTTGTATAAAATTTTATAAAATCCAAAAATATTTTATTATATTTTTCATTTTTTATGTATTGAATGGCTTACGCTATCAGTGTATAACCCGTACTTCAAGAAAGAAACATATTGTACGTTTCAGTGCAATAATCCTTATGGACAAAAAGAGAAGTTTTCTTGGTATTGTGCAATATTTTGGACAAAAACGTTCAATATTTTTTGTGCTTAAACAAAACATTTCCAAAACAACATTTCCCCAAAACACTCAAGATATAAAAAAGGATTTGAAATTATGCTATTTCGAGGAGAGTAAAGTTGTATAAAAGAAAAATAAATGATTTTACGAGTGGCATCATCTTATAAAAAGTTTTTTTTGAAATGAAAAGGAAAAAAAAATGTTGCTAAAATGATGAAAAAAGTTGAAAAATTATCATCAATTTAAGGGGAGTGATAATTTTAAGGTCAAATATTAAACACTTACTACGTTCTTAGGCTATGTGTAATAGGGGGAATTAGATGCGTCCTCCCCCCAAAACGCGTTCCTCACTAAAACACACACATGTGGATTGGGTGATTAAGAAAATGGAGAAGTCGGTCTATGCATCGACTGATTTGTACAAGTGTGAAGACTAGGGGCGTTTGGTTCACCGATTTTAAATAATGGAATTTGAATATATGGGAGGGACTGTGAGAGGAAGCAAGTGAAAGTTACTACACGAGGAAGTCAAGTGAAGGCAAGGACGAAGGAGATGAGTTTACAGACTCTGGAGTTGGGGCTCGTTCTCATTGATACTGAGGGAAAGACTTGTGTGATGGATGCTCTTGATGCCACTTGACTTGAAATTACTTACAGTTTAAAATTCTTGAATTTAAAATACTTTAGTATGTTTAGTTGGCAAATTTTAGGCCATTAAAGATAAATGGTGAGACCCAAAATTGCATGGTGTCAAGTTTCTAGCAAATTTATGTGTTGTCAGGGCTGTTTAGTTTGTAGGTTGGTTTATGATTTGGATTTGAATTTGCATTAAAGGCCCGTTTGGTTTGTAGAAAGGTTTAAGATTAGGATTTGAATTTGGATTTAAATTTGTCTTAGGATTTGAATTTGAATTTGATATAAGAAAGAGAAAATATATTAAAAAATAATTAAATAATTATTTATAATTTAATATATAAATTTATATGTTAGAATGGGTGTACTTATATTAGTAAAAAAATCATATAAAAAGAGATGTTAAATAAATTTGTAGCTGAAACTTAAGTTGGGCCCACATAATTTGACAATATAACTGCAAACCAAGATTAAAAGGTAGGATTCGTGGAAACAAAATATTTAAGCATGGTTCCATAATTCAAATTATAATATTTAAACCAAACAACTTTTATCAACTAAAATTCTATTTAGAGCACTAGGTACCTTATCACCAAGTTAAGGAATAACTCAGCGCCACATCAGCTTTAACTTTTTTACCTTAACAAAAAAAAAAAAAATAATAATAATAAAAAATAATAAATAAATAAAAAATCCTTTACCTTAACTCAACTTTAACTTAAATATTTTCATATTCAACCCTAAACTAAAACTAACATTTCATTTAATAACTATCATTAACATTTATCAAACACAAATTACATTAACCATTAAATGTTCTAGTGTTTTGTAAATTTTGTAAATGTAATAAGTTTTTTTTTATAAAACTTGTGACGTTTTATAAAATACGGGACAAAAATACATTAAAATCTAAATGAAAACATATTAAACATGGAATTGAAATTACATTAAACAACGTACGATAATTAGAAACTATGATTAAAACGTTAAACAACGATAAGATAATTAAAATTTTAAACTACGATTAAACTAAACAAAAAATTAAGAAAAAGAATCATTCGAGATATATCCCTCGTCACTCGAATCGGAAGACTTTGATGGCACAAGGTTTAACCCCAAAGCCCATCGAAATACTGCTTCTTTTTTTGCCCGATCCTGACGAGCTTTTGCCCGCACCTTACGAGCTTTTTCCAAACGTTCTTCCTCTTCTTGAACCTCTAACAAGACTTACATATCTTGCTCGAAGAGTTCTTCATCAGTTAACCCAAATGTATTGGGTTGGTTTTCTACCGGTGGATTGTATTCCGGTTGATTGTTAACCGGTGGAAACAGAACCTCCAGTGGAGTGTTTTGTGGTTCATTCTGTTGTAGGAACACAAAAAATAGATCAGCTGGTGGAGTGTTTGCCGGTGCATACTCCGGTGGGAATATCAGGAAGAGATATTCCGGTGGGGTGTTATTGACAGATTCATTATCCGGTGAAGTGTTATGGGACATGTTTGTGAATTATGTTTGAATTGTGTGTGAAAGAGATGTGAAATGTGTGCACATGTGAATTAGTTTAAATAGGCAAATGAATTGGGTTGGTTTGAATATTATCCCGCCTTGAATTTGAATTTAAATTTTAAATATTATCCCGCCCTTGAATTTGAATTTTAAATGTTATCCTGCCCTTGAATTTGAATTTAAATTTTAAATATTATCCCGCCCTTGAGTTTGAATTTGAATTTTAAATATTACCCCGCTCATTTTTTTTGACACACTTCAGTTTCTAAACCCCTATATAAAGCATACCATAACATACAATTTTTCACACACTTACCTAACATACTCTTCTTAACACGCTTCAGTTTCTAAATCATTTTACAATGCCTAATCGTTGGTCAATTGAAGAAGAAAACTTGCTAGCTGACATGTGGCTTGAAGTTTCCCAAAATAGAGAAAACTATAATGAATGCTCGTTTTGGAATGAGGTTGTACAAAGGTTCAACCTTAGTATGACGGTGACGATCGCAACCAAAATATGATCATGAGTAAGTGGGCAAGATTTAGCAGTGAATGTCAAAAATTTAATGATATTTACTTGGAAGTGCAGCGTACAAGCCAGGACAATGATCAATGATCAACCCCTCAATCCAAACAGGCCCTAAGATTTGGATTTGGATTTTATGTAGGAGAGAAAAAAAAAATATTTAATAGTATTAATTATTTTATATAATAATTTTGTACTAAAAATATTATTATTTAGAATAAATGTAGAAAGAGATGAGAGTAGAATGATAGATATGACCCACTAAAAATATTAATACTTATCAAAACCCACCTATTTGCTAATCTTTCAATCTATCATTGCTCAATTCATTCCATCTTCCAAAAATACAACCAAACAATTGTTTTGGGTCACATTAATCCAAAACCCATACTTGGATAGATGAAAATTTGAAATGACTTCAATAATGAGAGAATTTTTAATGTTCTTACTTTTAGCAATTTATGACATTTTTAATTCATCCACTATCCCAACCAAACACAATATTTAAGAGATTTAAAATGCAAATTCCATCAAATTCCTCCAATATACTTGAACCAAATAGCCCCTAAGTGATTTTGGTTTTAGTGGGGTATATTTATGTTTAAGTGGGGTTTGTTTTGTTTGGTGAAGTTGGTTATCTTATTATACCTTGTTGTGATGATGTTGGTAGTGAAGTAAAAAAGTGATATGTTGCGTGTTGGCCATCGCTACATCCAATATTAATAATAAGATCATGTTTCATGACTTGTCATTTTCATTTATAACTATATCCAGTTTGCAAGTGATTTTTCATTTTTGGGTAAAGGGTTTTTACCCTGGTAAATGGAAAATCAATAAGGGTTAAGTGATTTTTCATTTTGTGTATTCTAATAACAACTAGACGCATACCAGCGCAATGCGACGGTATATATAGGCAAATAATTATACACATGAACTTGTGATTCTGATGTGACTCTTGCTGCAACACTTACAAATTCAATTTCTAGTCATTTTTTAAGTATTCGCTTTCGTGTGATAAGAAAGCTTCCATTCAAAACTGGTAAACCATGCAGCTGTGCTTAAAAACTAAAAACCACGTCTTATTAAAAAGTGTCCATTCTGTTAATACAAATATCGCCTAAAAACGTTATTTATATTTTACGATCTTTGCTAAGTTTTGTTAATGACAAAGTATGAAGTTTAGCTATAAGTAAATCATCACTTTAAGTGTTTAAGTCTTGTTTAACTAAGGTTAACATTTCCTTTTAAACAAAACATTGTGTTTATTTCTTAAACTAAAATGAGTCTTGTCACATCTTATTTATTTCTTTATATAGTAAGGTCACATCACATTTAGGGCAAGTTTTGTCATGATGCATTTATTGAAAGAAATGTGTTTGACTAACTTTGTTGTGCTTGCAAGCTTTGTATTTGACTTGTTATTATGAGATGTGACATTGTTTGGTTGCTAGGAGTTATGAGACAAGACCTTGTTTGGTTTGCAAGATTTATTGCAAAACCAACTGCAGCCCTGGCGGTACCCTGGGGGTACACGGGCGGAACCCTTTTGAGGGGTCCGCCTGATCCGCCAGACCTGCAGAATTGTTTGCTATAAATACCAAACCATTTGTTAGTTTTTGGCAACTCTTTTAGGACATATATTCACACACTCTCTCAACTAACTCAGTAACCTTTTGATTTGTGATTCTCTTATGTAGCAAGGGACTTCACAAGATCATTCAAGAAGTTACAAGCTTCAACTCTAAAGTTGCAAGTCTCGGTAGCTTGGTCATGTATAAGCTTTGATAGTTTATACTTCATGTGTGTCATGTATATAGATGTAAGTGGTTAGTATTTTAGGCCTCAAAATACGTAGTGTGTCGGGAGTTGTTGTACCCTTGTAAAAGAACTAACGGGAGTGGTTGTACCCTTGGAAAAGAACTCGACATCTAGCTTAGTGTCGGTAAAAGTGTAAGCGACGAATGCGAGTTGTTGTACTCCTGTAAAAGAACTCGACATCTAGCTTAGTGTCGGTAAAAGTGTAAGCGACGTTGTAAAGGTTTTCTCCGCCGGTGAAAGGAGCTTGTTGATTAGTGCTTATAACTCTCGAGTTGGAAACTCGGGGCGTGGATGTAGGGCAAGGAAAAAGAGTCCTTGTAGCCGAACCACGATAAACAATCGTGTTGTGGTTTGATCGTTTCTTTCTTTATCTTTGCTTATTACATGTTGTCTTTTAGTTATAATTGCTAATCACATATAAAGCTTTCCAAAAGAATTAAAACAAGTAAAGTTGTATTTATATCTTGAAACAAATGTAAAGCTTTTCAAAGAACTAAAACAAGCAAAGTTAGGATCATCACAAGTAAAGCTTTTCAAAGTATGAAACAAGTAAAGTTAGAATTGTTATTCACATGAAAAGCTTTTCAAAGAATCAAACATATAAAGTTGTGTTTATATGTTTAAGCAAACGTAAAGTTTCTAAAAGGATATTTAAGCTAAATAAGAATCGAAAAAGCGGTAAACTATTCAACCCCCCTTCTAGTTTTCCACAATTGGCATCAGGAGCTACGTTACTCAAGATCTTTAAAATAAAATGTATTTTAAAACTTGGATCGATCCATGGATTTTGAAAATCTCAAAGAAGGGCAACCTATTCAAAACCAACCGCTTTTTGTAATAGAAAACTTACTTGAATGAAAAAGTAATTTTGAAAACTATGTGAAATCAATTGATCAAGATCTTTGGCATATTAATTCTTTTGGTAATTTCAAATCAAAGAAAACAAGTTTTTGAAAACCAAGATAACTAATTTAAACTTGGTAAAAATACTAAAGCTAAAACAATGATTTATAAAGCTTTAGTACAAAATATGAAAGAATGATATTTAGAAAAATATGTTAAATTTTCATCAAGAAATATGTCAAGCCAAAGATGATCAAGTTTATCTCACAAATGTATTAGAAATCTTAGATATATTAATTGATTGATTTTTAGTTGAGATGAATACATGTACTACTAGTTTAAATGTTTTAAATGAAGGTGTAAGTAAAGATGATTACTCATGACGAGCTCTTAGTGGACTTGCTTATGATTCATGGAATAACACGGATGAAGATGAAGCCAACCATCCAGTTTGGAATTCTAAACTAGATAAAACATCAAGCAAGGTACACTTTGAAACCAAACGCTTTTGCTTTGACAAATTTATCCTAGAGTTTTCTAAACTAGAAAATGAGTCTAAACGCTTATGCAACATGGACCTAAAAATTATCTTCAAGAACGAGTCTTCAAAATCTTTTGAGAATATCTTTGAAAAGGAAATCTTGTTCAAAGATAAAATATCTAGAATTGAGAGTAATGCTGAAATTGATCTAGAATGTAAATTGTGTCTAGATTACAAACATAAGATTAAAATACAAAATGAGAAAGAAAAAATATTAGTTAACTTTGACAAAAGCTCAAAATCTTTTGAAAGATTTTTGAGGAGTCAAAGGTTGTTTAAAGATAAAATCGGATTAGGTTTTAACTCAAAAGCACCATTAACTAATAAAACAAAGCAAGTTAAAATTGTTAAACCTAGAAGAGAGATTTAGAGATAATTCAATCTCTAATAGAAACTCATGATAAAAGGATTAAGATTATCATTTTCTATGCTTTTATATGATTGTCTAACCTTCTTGGATACATGAGTTATTGAGTTTCAAAGCGTGTCGTCAAACCAAGTTATTACGCGAAGTGCTTATCCTCTTGATAACATTTTTATGCAATTTAAAAGGTACGCATTACTTCAACTCGGCTTTTATTGTCTCTTGTTTGTAGCATTATGTGTAGGATTATGTGTTATTAGTAATACTCTAAAAGTGTATACTTGCTATTTGTAAATAACTAAGATTAGACTCTATGTAACAAGGAAGTTTGTCATTAGTACTAGTAGGAGATATAAGGTGTTTTGGTTCTTTAACCATCTAGAAATAAACACGAAAAACTCTTGAGTATGTCTCACTCAACTCTTGCTTACAAGTAAGCTAACTAAGAATTTCCTAAGTGTTAAAATGTCCAACACTTTTGAGATGCTTGCAAGACAAACCTTTGTTAAACAATTTTCTCAAACACCATACTTTGAGTCTTTAATTGTGTTTTTCTCTAATCACTCCTTTATGATAATCTCACATTAAACACATAAGGTGAAATAAATCACATTAGCATACATTAGGATGTGTAAAAGAAAATGAATTTTCAACATCTAGGATTTACTCATCAAATGTGACACATAGTCTCATGATGTTGTACCTCTTGGACTTTTTCAAAACAAATAGAGTTCATAGTGTCTTAAGTAAGAAAACCCAAAAAAAAAGTCGAGGAGTCGTTGAATACAACATTTAACGAGTGATCTCCTTCTTCTAAGATATCATCTTTGGTAGATGATAACTTAGTCGAAAGTTCAATGATGGCAAGACAAGTATGTTGTGTAAAACATTAAGGATAAAAGTACAAAATAACATCTTCTCACCATGAGTCAAACATTGAGTTAAGTAAAATTGACATAAGTTATAAAACTTGATTTATAGGTCATAGTTGTGTCTAAACAAATTCAACAAAAACAGTTTTTGAAATTTAAAGTAAAACAACTAGTGAAACAAAATAAATGTTTCGAAGAAATCATGTGATTATAAGTGTCAATATTTGAAAGTCTTTTTGATAATAAAAGCAAGCTCCAAAAGCAAGAGATTTTAACTTAAAGACATTCCTAGTTACTTTCTTGTTCTCAAATGGTTGGGTTATTGATGACTTTTCAAGAATGAGATTAGTAAATCCGTAGGTAAAACTAAACGTAGAGAAATGTTCGGAAGACTACTTGTTCTCATAACAATTAGATCCAACGTTATGTTTAGTTTTTGTCTATGTGCTCGTGTTAAAGAAGATCCTAAAACAACTCTTTAGTTGAGCCTATTTGGATACATCATTAAGTACTACACAACTTAAATTATGGTCTCCCAAAAGAACGGGGATAGAAACCATAGTGTTTGACAAATGGAATTATGTCGGTAATAAGTTGATAAGAAAAGCTCAAGTGGTACTTGCACTTTTATACTTACTTACCCAATGATTCTCCAAAACGCGTATGAATCTCAAATTAGTATCGAATGGAAAAGCACATCAACAAGCTCCGCTTGAACAAGCAAACTCGCATCAACAAAGGAATTCATTTTATCAACATTGTTATACCCTCAACAAAGGAAGCATCGACTTCAGCGACAATTCAATCCATTATGTTCTTTATTGACATATTGTGATCCATCATCATCGTCTTGGTAAAAATGTTCATTGAGGAACATCTTAACTAAGAAAGTCTTATACGTTAACCATTCTATTAACGTTTTCACAAAACCTCTTGAATGAGAATCATTCATCATCCTTAGGCTTAGTCAAGAACTCATAAGACCAAAAACCTTAGTTTTGAACATTAGGATAGAACAACAAAAATCAAGACAATTCCTTTTAAGTTTTTCCCTGCAGAACCCACGGCACCTTCAGACCATACGGGCGGAACCCATTTTTTGGTTCCGCCTGGTCCGCCAAACCTCAGAATGTATTATTTGTAATTTCAAAACCAAACATCCTCTTAAATCTTAACAAAAACTTTCAAACAACATCACCCTCTCTAAAACACATATCCTCACGAATTTTAGGGCTTCTAATCCAATCTCTTCCAATCCAACTAACTTTGTAAGTATTCTAATCACAATTGCATTTTTAATTTAATTATAACATTTTTGCTTACAATCATTAACTAGAATCTTAGGGCTTTTGCATAAAACTTCATGATTCATGAAAAACTTGGTGGCTAGTCAATTATGTATTTCATTAGTTAAGAAATGTAACTCTTCATTGTTACTTTGATTTACCAAACACACCAAGTGCATTATTTTTCAAATTGCAACATAATTCGTCACCACATTGTTAAAACAAATGAAAAACATCATTTAAACATCACTTGCATACTATCTCTTGAATGCTAAAGGGGATACATAATTAATATGTATTTTCAGGTACATTCAATCGAAGACACATTCAATTAGGAGAGTGTTGGTTATCTTTTGTTTTTACAACAAAATTTGCATAACAAAATGATTTAGGAATCAAAATGAGTCAAGAGAACCATGTCTTCACATTGTTTTGCATATAGAAATATATTAAAACATCCTCGTTGTTAAAAGTCATTAACATACAATTTTATGTTTTCTAGGAATCAACACTCCTGCAAACAAATCCGATCACAAAGAAACCCTTAAGTACATGCCCAAACACCATATGACCAAAGGTCTCAACCCGGTTCAAGTAGAAACCTTTAAGGCATTAGAAAAACGCTATGTTCACGAAGGTAGAACCATTGATCCATCCTTTCTAGAAGGAACATCTATTCGTCAAAACTTTGCCACAATTCACTTTGATTGTCTCCTTGATATAGATGAGCCCATTTGTCCTAGGTTCATCTTGGAATTTTATGCAACCGTAAACCTTTCCTCATGTGCTGGTGGTAGGATTTCATTAAACTTCACAACCAATCAAATATCACATGACATAGATTTAAAAGACTTAGCTATAATTCTTGGTGTACCAAATGAGGGAACTTGCCTCTACACGGATAAGTGACCCATTTCAAGTCTTGATACTATTGATCGTTTTTATCCATACGATATACCTCTTGCTAGTAAGGAAACTATTAAGGAACACCTCTTTGTTAGAACCTCTACCAATAGGGTGAACCGTTCGGGGAATACTGTAGATAAGGATCCTTTTGGTATGGAGCTCAATGAGCTTAAACCACAATTTAAGAAGTGGGAAGAAATTCTTAGGGCTAACGTCATAAGTACCATAGGAAATAGAGATCGCATCAACACATGCCTATGCTACATGCTATATAGCATTTCCACTGGTCAACCCTTCAACTTAGCCTACTACCTTGCCAAAAGAATGGCCGACATATCCTTAGTTGGAACAACCGCTCTTCCCTATGGCATGTTTCTTACCCGCCTCTTTAGAGCAATCTCGCCCATTTCTCCTAACGAAGATGGAATACGCCTTGACTATTTTCTCGTTCCTCACACCTTCGTTCCCCTAAGTGATAAACGAGTTTACAAAAACAAGGGCAAACGTACTCGATCACTTACACCATCATCATCATCATCCGAAATGAGCGAGGATGATAAACTTCCCAACTCTAAGTTACCTCCTTTAGAATACCTTCAAGCTCTCCCCATCATTAACAATGCTTCTGAAGAATTCAAGCAAACCAAAGGAATGTTCAAGTGTTTTGGAAGGTACCTAAACAAGCTCAAAAAGAAGATAGACCGGTTGTGAGAAGATTAAGGAGCGTTTGGCATAAGAATGCTTTAGAATCGTCTTTGTGTTAAAACTACGTGAATTATGTGTTTTTTTACTTTCATGGTTTATTATGTTTGTTGGATTATGTTTGTATGAACTTTTATGCATAGTGACAATGTTTAAAGTGTTTGTCATCTTTTCTATGCTTATGGGAATTCTTACTAAGTATAGTGAAATCCTCGACCTCAAGGTCAAAGTCCCATGATATGTATGTTTACATGTCTAATTTTTGCATTGCCTAACCAGTAATACCTTATCTTTTTGATTTTAGGAGTTTTCAAAAAATTTTAAAATCGTCTCGCGGGTCAAAAACGCGGACTGCCTAATTTTTTACCCCTGGCGGATCTGGCGGTACCCAAAATTGGGGTCCGCCAGTGTATTTTTTGGGAATTCCAGAAATGGCCCAACGGACCAGGCGGTACCCTCAAATGGGTTCCGCCAGTGTCTTCTGAAGGATCCGCCAGACACCTGCAGAAATTTTTTCCATTTTTTCTTAAGTCCAAAACTTGTAATGTGTCAAAACCATTATCCTAAGTGAGAAACATCTTCAATTAACTTCAATAACCATATTAGAACTACTTTCACTCACTAAAACAATTAGGAAGACACTTCCCTCCAAAAATTCAAATTCAAACATAACCAACCCAAGGAACCCTTTTAAAGAATCCTTCAAAACCATTGAAACATTTTTCAACCAAATCACATCTCATGATCACAAAGCATTGAGTACATTTGTTGGTCTTTCACTCCACCTTATTCTATTGGAATAACATGCATTGATTTGACATATTCATGAAAATTTTGCAAATCATTTGAAACCTCAACCTTTGAATGGTAGAACATTAAAACCAAACACTCTATTCAATATCTTCTTCATCCTATAAATTTGAAAGCTTTGCAATAATTCAAATCACACCATCACCATCAAAACTTCTTCTCTCAAAACATCAAAACCACACCTTTAAAAATGACCAAATCACACACATCATCCGAGTCATCAAAATCCCTTTCAAGAATCACTAGGATTAGTGTTAAACCTTGTTGTTTTAACAAAACCGTCAAGTCAAGCTCATCTTCTTCAAGTAATGCTTCACTTAACATTTCTTCACCTATCCAAGATTACCTAAATCTCACTACCTCAACACAATCCCCAACACATTGTAATACCAATGTGATCACCATTCAAGATTTGCTTAATCTTGCTACTCCACCACCTTCTCAATCACATTGCAACTCAAACCTAGCCATTAATCCATCACCAACTAGACCTTTGAGTGAGTCAACTTCACCTTCTCAACAAGTTTTTAAATCAAAAACTCCTTTACCTCAATCACCAACACCTACACCAATGGAACTTTTCCATACACCACCAACATCACCATTACCCAATTTGGAAACTTTTGATGATCTATCATCAAGTCTACCATCCTACTCACTCTTTGATACCATAACTCAAATGGAAACCAAACAACACCCTAGTGAGCAACTAGATGATGAACCCCATCAACCATCATTAGTAGAACGGTTGGCTTACCGTTATGCTAGACCATCCATTTTTCCAAACGATCAAGGTCATTCCCATTCGCAATCATTTGTGTTTCACCCAATTTACAAAGACCTTCATGGCAATCCTTCCGGCGAACCTAGTTTCCGCCATTTTGTTCAAAATCAACAACCACAACCACAACAACAACAACCATCACCACAAGAACCTTCCCAACAATTTGAATCCCTACTTTCTTCCTATAAGAAAATAGAAGCATCCATGTGGGAAAAACCTCCAAACATGAATGAGGAAATTAACACTCATTTAAACCACCTAAATGCCTTCAAACGAATGGTTGATTCTCAAATCAATCATGTTATGGAATTCCATACGGCATTAAGCTCAACAAATGAAGGAAGCAAATACACCTCTCAACCATCCACATTTGCTCCTTCAAGTTCAACTCATCCACCACCAACAAATCAAACCTCTCTTCCACCAAACTTTCCCCGCCATGGTTGCGGACAATGTGAAAGAACCGCTCACATTAGTGAAGGGTGTAGAAGGGAACTTAGAGAAATTTCCGAAGAAATGAGATTTATCTTAAACCACATTTTGGATCGTCTAATATCCTTGTCTTATCCACCTCAACATTAGAGTCTCCAAAATGAAACAAAACCGTTTCTCTTGGAAAATGTCTCCCATTTTAACCAACAAACCAAAACCAAGTCACCTCCTCACCTTTCAAAATAAAACCCGCTACAACCCTCAACTCACATTTTCATCCTTAAACAACCCCATCCTTGTTTTTGGAAAATGTTTCTCACAAAGGAAAATGATGATTTCTTTGTAGCTTTTTATGGTCGTACCTTATTTGTAGCTTTTTATTTATTTCTAGAGGTAGGACAGTGTAACCAAAATTTCTTGTCTTTGACTTTTTAAGAAGTCTAAATTTTACATGAAATGAATTTCATTACACTACAAGGTTTTCTTTGTTTGTTGACCATTTAGGTATGATGTGTGAACTATACCTTGTTATGGTACCATACATAAATCTTGTGCTTTATAAACTAACCTCTCTTTTTGTAGGTTCATTATCCATGTTTTCCTTCCTTGATACTCCATTTAGGGGAGTAATATTCAAAGGGGAGCATGAGTGTTGTACTATTTCACTTCACAACTCTTAGTTGTGTTTAAACATGAAATACTTTCATGACTTATCTTGTGCAACAACTAACCTTTTTCTTGTAGGTTCAAAATCCATGTCTCCTCTCTTGGCACTCCATTTAAGGGGAGTATCGTTCAAGGGGGAGCAAGTCTTAATTCCGCTTCGCTACTCTTCTTTTTGTTTCGACAAAAAAGGGGGAGAATTTATATAAACTTGTGCTTATCAACTTCATATTTGCAAAAACATTTTTTACGGTGCTTATCATCTCATCTTTGCAAAAACAAGTTTTTATACTAACTTTATAAGACTTAACACTAAAACTAGTGACTTACTTATAAATAAAGTTTATGTTTTGTCATCAACAAAAAGGGGGAGATTGTTAATACAAATATCGCCTAAAAACGTTATTTATATTTTACGATCTTTGCTAAGTTTTGTTAATGACAAAGTATGAAGTTTAGCTATAAGTAAATCATCACATTAAGTGTTTAAGTCTTGTTTAACTAAGGTTAACATTTCCTTTTAAACAAAACATTGTGTTTATTTCTTAAACTAAAATGAGTCTTGTCACATCTTATTTATTTCTTTATATAGTAAGATCACATCACATTTAGGGCAAGTTTTGTCATGATGCATTTATGGAAAGAAATGTGTTTGACTAACTTTGTTGTGCTTGCAAGCTTTGTATTTGACTTGTTATTATGAGATGTGACATTGTTTGGTTGCTAGGAGTTATGAGACAAGACCTTGTTTGGTTTGCAAGATTTATTGCAAAACCAACTGCAGCCCTGGCGGTACCCTGGGGGTACACGGGCGGAACCCTTTTGAGGGGTCCGCCTGATCCGCCAGACCTGCAGAATTGTTTGTTATAAATACCAAACCATTTGTTAGTTTTTGGCAACTCTGTTAGGACATATATTCACACACTCTCTCAACTAACTCAGTAACCTTTTGATTTGTGATTCTCTTATGTAGCAAGGGACTTCACAAGATCATTCAAGAAGTTAAAAGCTTCAACTCTAAAGTTGCAAGTCTTGGTAGCTTGGTCATGTATAAGCTTTGATAGTTTATACTTCATGTGTGTCATGTATATAGATGTAAGTGGTTAGTATTTTAGGCCTCAAAATACGTAGTGTGTCGGGAGTTGTTGTACCCTTGTAAAAGAACTAACGGGAGTGGTTGTACCCTTGGAAAAGAACTCGACATCTAGCTTAGTGTCGGTAAAAGTGTAAGCGATGAATGGGAGTCGTTGTACCCTTGTAAAAGAACTCGACATCTAGCTTAGTGTCGGTAAAAGTGTAAGCGACGTTGTAAAGGTTTTCTCCGCCGGTGAAAGGAGCTTGTTGATTAGTGCTTATAACTCTCGAGTTGGAAACTCGGGGCGTGGATGTAGGGCAAGGAAAAAGAGTCCTTGTAGCCGAACCACGATAAACAATCGTGTTGTGGTTTGATCGTTTCTTTCTTTATCTTTGCTTATTACATGTTGTCTTTTAGTTATAATTGCTAATCACATATAAAGCTTTCCAAAAGAATTAAAACAAGTAAAGTTGTATTTATATCTTGAAACAAATGTAAAGCTTTTCAAAGAACTAAAACAAGCAAAATTAGGATCATCACAAGTAAAGCTTTTCAAAGTATGAAACAAGTAAAGTTAGAATTGTTATTCACATGAAAAGCTTTTCAAAGAATCAAACATATAAAGTTGTGTTTATATCTTTAAGCAAACATAAAGTTTCTAAAATGATATTTAAGCTAAATAAGAATCGAAAAAGCGGTAAACTATTCAACCCCCCTTCTAGTTTTCCACACATTCAAATTATAAACCGTATAGCTTTTATTTTATTAATATTATTATTTTTTTAAGTTTACATTGTTTGTCTAATTTGTCATTTAAGATTAAGGTTTAAGAAGCATTAAGGGGTATAAATAAGGTGTAGATTAGGGAAACCACTCTACTCATTTTCAAGCCTTTTTAAGTTTTCAAGTTTAAGCATAAATGCTCTATAAGCGGGTATGTTTGGCACACAAGATGATGGGAAGATTATGCTTATTTTTTGAAAAAATAAGCTACTTAAAATATAATCTTTGTTTGACAGATTGAACTTATAAGACATTTTAGAAAAATACTTTTTCCTAATCTCTTAAAATCAAATTCTACTTCATGTAGCTCATAAAAATTATCTTCCTTTATAATCTCTAGCTCTATCTCCATCAGTTACTTTTTTCAAACATACCCATAGTATAGATTATTATAGCTTGCAAATGACTTGCTTTTTTTTGCCCATTCATGCTGTCTTATGTTGTCATTATTTTCAGTATTTTGTGTTTGGGATTGTAGATTTGTAGTCTATAGTCCAATCCACTCATTTGTAGAGCTATTTACTCGATTGCCAACATTTCTTGAAAACCTCTAAGAGAGGGGTAAATAGTCAATTTTGAAAGAACTTATTTTCAACCTTTTTTAGATATGAATCTATCTGATTCAGAAGGGAAGAACTTGTATCAGTATCTCAATCTCAATTCAAACATGGGATTGATTCACACCCCATGCCCTGAAAAATATTTACCATCCGAAAAGAGGAAAAAAACGGAGTGTTTGTCTAAAGAAATGCATTGAGAAAGGGCATATATATAGAACTTTTCAACGAGAATGAGATAGTGCTTATTCAACTCTCTCAAAATGGAATCAATTCCAAACATATATGCCATGGTTCCTTACTTCGACAGGGAACAAATATTTAAAGTTTCTATTCAGACTCGAGGCAAGGTGTTTGATTAAATGCTAAAATGAAAAACAAAAATTTCTGGCTGAGTGTAGTCCCACTTGTGTATTCAATAAAGTATATATAAGAATTAACAAATTACACAATGATCATGCAACCTACTTTCCTTACAATTTTCTAACAGTTGGATAACACAATGACCATGCAACTTGTGTAACATTTTTGTATAGCAAAGTGGTTAAACTTATTTTTTCACAAATTGTTTAGCTTATTGTGAACTAAAATGAATTCTTTAACAACCCTGTAGGAATTGATGGGTTTGGCAATCTGGATCACGCGACGAGATTTAGTGGCAAGTAAGATTGTTGTTGATGGACACACAAATGGCCGATTCTTTACATACATTTCTTGCGGTTAGTGACTTTCATTCTTATTCGAGTATGATTTATTATTGTCTTGATAATGATAAAGCCATTATCAAACACTCACTTGATATGTCATCTTAAAGCTAGTCTAAACTTCTTTAAACACTCACTTGATATGTCAAACACTCACTTGATAATGATAAAGCGATTATCAAACACTCACTTGATATGATTTATTATTGTCTTGATAATGATAAAGCCATTATCAAACACTCACTTGATATGTCATCTTAAAGCTAGTCAAAACTTCTTTAAACACTCACTTGATATGCCATTATTGACAATTTAGTTTGATGTGAAATTAAACACTCACTTGATATGTCATCTTAAAGCTAGTCTAAACTTCTTTAACTCCTTAAAACATTAAATCTCAAAACCAAACCAGTAGATAACTATGATGTTGCACATTTTAACATACTACTTGGGGTTAAGTCCATTTATTAGAAACATACTTTCTCAAAAATACACATCTAGTAAACCGACTTTTTTTTTTTACCAATATAGTCATTAAAATTTCAAATTGTAAACAATATCGGTAACTTTCTAGTGAACTGACTAAAATACCATTGTGTTCTTCACATATACTTGCATTGTTAGTCCTTTATACTAACGGACGTTATTAAATAACTTAAAATTTTGGGGTTTCTTACGTTTTTGTTCGTTTATACATGTTTTCGTCTGTTTTTGCACATTTTTGTCTGTTTTTGCATGTTCTCGCTTGTTTCACACGTTTTCATCTGTTTTTGCACTAATTCGTTCGTTTTTGCACGTTTTCGTTCATTTTTGCAAGTTTTTATTCATTTTTGTACGTTTTTGTCCTTTTAACACGTTTTCATTCGTTTTTGCACGTTTTCGTCCGTTTTTGCACGTTTTCGTCCATTTTTACACGCTTTCATCCTTTTACACGATTCGTCCGTTTTTGAACGTTTTCATCCTTTCTTTTGCACGTTTAATCCATTTTTACATGTTGTTGACCGTTTTTGCACATTTTCATCTGTTTTTCGTTTTGCACGTTCTCGCCCGTTTGTAACATTTTTGCACGTTTTCGTCCATCTTTGCACGTTTTCATCAAATTTACACATTTTCAACAGTTTTTACACGTTTTCATACATTTTTTGCATGTTTTCATTCGTTTGTGCACGTTTTCATCCGTTTTTACATGTTTGCATCCATTGTTACACGATTTTGTCCGTTTTTGCAGGTTTTCGGACGAAAACATGCAAGAACAACGAATGAAAACATGCAAAAATAGACAAAAACATGTAAAAACGGACGAAAACATGCAAAAACCAACGAAAACGTGCAAAACAGACAAAACGTGAAAAAACGAATGAAAACATGCAAAAACGAACGAAAACGTGCATGAACGGACGAAAACGTGCATAAACGAACAAAAACTTGTAAAATGGATGAAAACATGCAAAAAGATATGAAAAAGTGCAAAAACGGACGAAAACGTGTAAAAACGGACGAATATGTGCAAAAACGGATGAAGACGTGCAAAAACGGACGAAGACGTGCAAAAATGGACGAACACGATAAAAATGGACGAAAACATGAAAACGGACGAAATCATGAAAAACAGATAAAAACGTGTAAAAACGGACGAAAACATGTAGAAACGGACGAAAACAATGCAAAAACAAACGTAAACGTGTAAAAACGGGACAACGTGTATAAACAAACGAAAACGTAAGAAATCCAAATTTTAAGTTATTTACTAACGGCCGTTAGTATTATGGACCAAAGATTCAAGTGTATGTGAAGAACACAAGGGTATTTTAGTCAGTGAAATAGAATGTCATTGATGTTTTTTACAATTTGAAAGTTCTAATGACTATATTGGTAATAAAGGATGTTGGTTTACGAGATGTGTATTTTTGAGAAAGTGGGGTTCTAATAAATGGACTTAACCCCATTACTTGTTGTGTGTTTTTTTTTTTTTTTTTTTTTTTTGAAAGGTGACTTTTTCCATATATGGTTTTAGAGTCGCACCTGCCAAATAGCAGGCCCTCATCCACCACATACCCAGACTATGTTGTCTGAACCGGGCCCACGCTGGCGCAGTGGGGATTAAACGGCTTTCGCCCGGAAACCGTACCGCCTCCACACGAGATTACTCGCTGGAAAAACGGCCGGATGAAAACCGGGGCCGGCTTGGATTCGAACCTGCGCAGCTAATGGCTTACAGGTTCTCCTCTTCATTGCCTAATATCTCCGGAACATATGGTCTACAAGTGAGGACTTCCCGGATGGTCACCCATCTGGTACTACTCCCACTTGTGACTCGCTTAACAAGTTAAGCCCCACCCACTAGACCACAAGTTCTTTGATACTTGTTGTGTGTTAACAAAACCTAAAAGGAGGGATGGAACTAAGGGTCCCACGGTGTTAATGCACTGTGTTTCTAGTTATTTATTAGGTAGTCAATCAAAAAGTTAAAAGTGAACTTAGTTTTCACTAAGCTCAATCATTTTAACTATCGTACATTTTTGTTTATTTTTTCCTTATACTATAGTTAAAGAAAATTGTGCATCCGGTAAGTAGCTATGGTTCCGTCCCTGCCTAAAAGGTAGCTCATTGACGTAGGCCTAATGCTTGCTGATTACATGAGGTGTAAAACACATGGAAGTGATACGGAAAGCTTTACAGATATACATTGTCTTTGAATCTTGTACTTTGAGAAATCCTTTATGTTACATATAATCAAGATAAAAAAAATGTTTAGGAACAGAGCTCCAATCTCTGTTTTAACTTTTTTTTTTTTTTTTTTTTTTTTTTTTTTTTTTTTTTTGCTTAAGATATGATGTTTTCATAGGAAGCTATGCAAGAGTTCATCCTATTAATCCCTAATATGTATAATCGTTAAATTTAGTTTTCCATATGCACAAAGTTATGTATGGATTGTATCTGTACATAGATCAATAGAAGACTTGCAGGAATGTAGAACCGTAGTAAACTTCAATTGATAAAAAGAACTGTAATAACAGTCTAACATTTTTCGCATTAAATTACCTCATAAAGTTTCAACTTTCGACAAAGCAATGACAGCGTCATTAACAGCAAGAGTTCCATCCAATGGCACATTACCCAAAAACTTGAGCTTGGGTGTATTATGCACTCCATAACCCCATATCTCCATTATAGGACAATGAACAATACTCACCTCCACTAAGGAAGGATATTTGATGGAAGAATACCCTGAGTAGAATCTCTTGAGTTTGCTCAAATCAGAAAAGGTAATATGGGTAAGGCGAGGAAACACAATATCCCCATCAGGTATAGCCACATCAATTTCACTGCTACCTGTATCCGCATCTCTAGTCCAGATTACTTCCTCTAAACAATGACACTTTGAAATGCTTAGATTTTTCAAATTAACAAGCCCTTGCGCTACACTCACAGAGAACAGCCTTACTAATTTGGGACAATCCCCAATATCTAGTGTCACTAGTTTACTGAGGCTTATATATGCATCTGGGCACTTCCATAAAGCCGACATCAGTTTCAGACTTGACAACTTGAGGTGATCAAGTCTCGAAAAGAACCTTTCCTGTATTTTCCCCGTGCGAAACAATTCATCCCAATACTTTGTGTCCACTAAGTATGAATCAGAACAACACTCTAGCAATGCAATGGTCTTTAGTTCATGGGAAGCTTCATAATACACATTTGGAAGAATATCATTCAAATTGCTCACTGAATGCATAAGTATACAATCACTTACCTTAATCAGTTCTTCAATGTGGGGCAAGAATGTGATGTTAAGAGAAAATTTTGCTAAAATCAGAAGGTGTTTTGACTTTAGTTCCCATGGGAAGACAATATTCTCATCATTGTTTCCAATTTTGATCACAAATTCTTCCAACTTTCCAAATTGGACACCTTCCGGAATAAGATCATAATCAGTCACAAACAAATTTAGATGTCTGAGCTTTGACAAGTTACATAGCTCTGAAAGACTGTTGTAATTCTCTTTCTGCACTTGGTAGTATCCAATGCACAATTCTTCCAACCAGCGGAGATTTGATATGACACCAGGTGCTATATGAGATAGACTTGTACAACGTTTAACTTCAAGTCTCCTTAAATTATCCAGTTTGCCGATCTCTCGAGGGATTTCGTGAATATTAGTGTCATTGAGAATTAGTATCTCAAGTTCTCCAAGCTCCCCAAGTATGGAAATTTCTTGAAGGGAGCTATTTCCCCCAAGATTGAGCATGCGGATTTTTACGAGTTGCTTTACTGATTTTGGTAAGGATGAGAGGTTATTATGCTCCATGTCTAAAACTTTGACTTCTTTTATTGCTTCAATAAACTCATCAGTAATGTTCGAAAGCTTGCAATTTTCTTGTATGAGTAAAATTTCAAGGAGTGGGAAATGAAGTACATAATCAGGAAGCTTACACAGATTATTTTGCATTAGTGAGATCCCAGTGTAATCGTTTGGATCATTTTTCCTTGGTATCCATTCTGACAAACCAGTCCCAGCTTCCACCAAAAATATGTTCTTCCCTTCTGATGCAATTATGTGTGCCACCTCACGAACAACGTCGTGCATTTTAGTTGTGAATTTGTCTTTTCCATTCAAAAACAAGGAAAAGGATTTCAGGTTATCAACTGCAATTCCAACTCTTTTTCTAGCATCCTCCATGCTACGGAGCCGATTCAACTTCCCTAAACCCACACAATAACGTGCCAAGCGTTCCAAAGGAATAAATTCACGTTCTGGGAACATGCTACATAGTAAGAAGCATAATTTGGCCTCTTCACTATCAAGCAAGTCATAGCTTAGCTTCAAATGAGTAAATGATCCCCTCATCTCTAGAGGAACAATGGAAGGGACATTATTATTTAGTTGAGCAAGCGTCACCTCCCATAAATTAATTCTTCGCGTTTTCAAAACATTTCCTACAACTTGAATGATCAGTGGCAGTCCACCACAACCGTCAACAGCTTCCATTGCAATTTGTTTCAATTTGTCACTGGCATCCACTTTTTCTCCTACCACGCGCTTGAATAAGATCCATGCTTCTTCTTCTGGCAAAGATTTTACACAAATATTGCTATGAGTATTCATTGCTTCGCAAACATTTTTGCTTCTGGAAGTCAACAAAATCTTGCAATTCATGTGCTCAGCCCCACATGGAATACCCAATGCAGAGAGGTTTACTTCCTTCCGCACATCATCTAAGATAATCAGGATCTTATCTTTTTCTTGTACACGCTTAGCTGCTACGTTAACCATATCCTTAATCTTTTCTACATCTACATTTTCTGAAACAACGATATATACCATATCATCAAACAGATTCTTCACTGTTGCAGCTGCTTCGTGTGCTAATGTAGTTTTTCCTACACCTCCCGCGCCATAGATTCCAATTATTTGCATATTTTCATCTTTGAAAGCTTCAATAATACTATTCAAAGTTGACTTTTGAGTATTGATACCTCTGAAATCTTTCCTTTCGTAGAGCTCTAAGAATCCTGGTTTAGAAGTAGGAACAGAGACACAACTTTCAAAACTCTTTCCACCTTCTATGTGTTCCACAAAAGAGGGAACCTTGTGTGTTGCCATCTTACCGTAATGATAGAGGGTGCTCCAATTGATGCACGTCTTCTTGGCATTGGCTTCTTGGTCAAGAAAATTTTCGGCCTTGAGTATTTCATCATCCACTTTGTCCATCCAATCTTGGAGACCATATGAGAGTGTATCTCCATTATGCTCAGCTACATCTATTAGTTGTTGAACCCTCCCCCTCAAAACTTTGAGCTTTTCAACTTCATTTTTGAACTTTTCGACATTTTCTCTGGAATTCCATATATAACCAATCTCCCGTTTAGCCACAAAAAACAATAAGTCCAATACTTTTCCTACCACGCTGTTAACAGCTTCATCTGCCATTACGGGCACCTACGATTTTTCGACAGGTATATGTCAGAGTAAATCAGAAGGAAGTTAATAAACAATGAGATACATGACTAAGCATGAAGAAAGAATCAAGTAACTAAAGGAAAAATAAAGTGTAGTTTTCGATATAATTGAGAAAAAAAAAATAAGAAGAATATGATGGTCAATAATTGAAGACACCAATTACGGATTATAAAATTTGCGAAGAGTTATTATTTTTGGAATGGTCCACAAAAAGGTGCAACATGGCTCACTGACTAAACTAGTGTATCAATTATATGAGTCAAAGTTTTTGGCCGGCTATCAAATATCAATTCGTCTTTGGGTTAGATCTGCTTTTGAAAATGTACATATATATCATACGTGAACTTTGAAAAATATCAAAAGGTGTACATACTTTCAAAATCTGTCAATATCATACCTTAACTCACGGGGCATGCTTATAGTACTTCTGTGCTACAATATTCATGTTTAATCCTTTTCATGTGACTAATACTTTTGATATCAACATTTATTATATAAAGAGTTAATTGCATTTTTGGTCCCTGTGGTTTGGCCAAATTGCAGATTTGGTCCCCAACTTTTTGAAAATGCATCAGACGTCCCCATTTTCAAGTTTTTGTTGCATTTTTGGTCCCTGATCAACATCAAATGACTAAAATACCCCATCACTATTTTTTTTCAATTTTTTTACATAAATGGCCCCTGTGTTGCGCCAGACTTTACAAAAATCGTCCCGGCTTTTTTTTTTTTTTTTTTTTTTTTTACTTTTAAAATTAGTATTATTTTTTAATTAAATAATATTCAAAAAATATTAAAGATATTCCAAAAATATTCAAAAAATAATAAAAAATATTCAAAAAAATTCATTCGTATTATACTTTTTTTTATGTTTTTGTCTGCTTTTTTACGTTTTCTTCCGTTTTTTATACATTTTCATCTTTTTTCTTACGTTTTCGTCCATTTACGTCAGTTTTCTAACGTTTTCGTCTTTTTTTTTTTTTTACGTTTTGTCTGTTTTTTATGTTTACGTCCTTTTTTTACGTTCCCGTCTGCTTTCTTACGTTTTCGTCCACTTTAAAAAAATGACAAAAACGTAAGAAAATGGACAAAACGTAAAAAAGAAAAGAAGAAAACGTAAAAAATGGACAAAAACATACGAAAACGTAAGAAAACAGACGTCCGTTTTCTTCCGTTTTTACGTTTTCGTCCGTTTTTTTACGTTTTCTTCTTTTCTTTTTTACGTTTTCGTCTATTTTTTTTACGTTTTCTTCTTTATTTTTTACGTTTTTCGTCTGATGTTTTACGTTTTCTTCTTTATTTCTTTCGTTTTTGTCATTTTTTTAAGTTTTCGTCTTTTTTACGTTTTGTACATTTTCTTACGTTTTCGTCTGATGTTTTACATTTTCTTCTTTCTTTCATTTTCGTCTGTTTCTTTTTTAGTTTTCGTCTATTTTTTTACGAAAGAAAACAAACGAAAACGTAAAAAACAAACGAAAACGTAAAAAAGAGAGAAAAACGTAAAAAATAGACGAGAACATAAGAAAACGGACGAAGACGTAAGAAAACAGATGAAAATGTAAGAAAGCAGACGAAAATGGAAGAAAACAAATGAAAACGTAAAAAAATAGATGAAAACGTAAGAAAACTGACGTAAACGGACGAAAACGTAAGAAAAAAGATGAAAATGTATAAAAAACGGAAGAAAACGTAAAAAAGCAGACGAAAACGTAAAAAAAAACGTATAATACGAATGAATACTTTTGAATATTTTGATTATTTTTTGAATATTTTTGGGATATCTTTAATATTTTTTGAATATTATTTAATTAAAAAATAATACTAATTTTAAAAGTAAAAAAAAAAAAAAAAAAAAAAAAAAAAAAAAACGGGACGATTTTTGTAAAGTCTGGCGCAACACAGGGGCCATTTATGTAAAAAAAAACTGAAAAGAAAATACTGATGGGGTATTTTAGTCATTTGATGTTGGTCAGGGACCAAAAATGCAACAAAAACTTGAAAATGAGGACGTCTGGTGCACTTTCAAAAAGTTGGGGACCAAATCCGCAATTTGGTCAAACCACAGGGACCAAAAATGCAATTAACTCTTATATAAATGTTGCTCTTGCTTAATTGATTATCCATTCTTATTTATTATCTCTACTATTTATAATAAATGCATATGCATTGGCTATGTTTGGCACAAAGCTTTTTGGAGCTTTTTTAGGCAATGAGCGGTGAACAATGAGCTTTTTGATTTTTAGTGTTCGTTTGGAATGAGAGCTGTGGGATTTGCTATTTTTTTAGGAAAACTCATTTTCCAAATACTTTTTTATGAAGCTATGAGCTTTTTTGGCTACTGCTCACTGCTCCTGCTCACGGCTACTTTTGCCAAACATAGCGACTAAAAATGGCTAATATTTGAGTAATGTTGATTTTCTATAACACCTCTTAAACTTAAATGCTAAAATAGCGAGTACTGTTAATGAACTATTATACAGTTGATTAAAAATGATAATATCATTTACAACTAAATACTTTAAACATTGTTTAATCCTTAAACTTTTATCATTTTTGTTTCTAACTCATGAACTATTTTATCACAATAACTACAAATTGAACCGGTAGTTTTGCATCAAAGGTCAACCAAAATCACGGTTTCGCAAGTAGAATTATTTACCACTATACAACATCGTTTTGCCCCATAAAATCAATGCCCCTGACGTCAAAGATTTCACAAATTTGAATGGCATTTTGTGGCATTTCGTTCTTTTGTGAAATATTACCGTGACGCTGACAAGCATCACAAGTTTTGACTAAGTCGTGGGCATCCTTATAAATTGTGGGCCAATAGAAACCGGAGTCAAACACCTTTTTAGCGGTGTAGTTAGGACTATGGTGGCCCCTGGTGGGTCCAGCATGGCAAGCCTTGAGAATATCATTGGCTTCCTGTCCGTAAACACATCGCCTGATGACTTGATCGGCACAGATTTTGAACAAATAGGGGTCGTGCCAGAAGTAATGTTTAATGTCTTTAAAGAATTTGTTTTTCTGTTGGGACGACATCCCCTTCACAATGAAATTACCCGCATGGTAGTTTGCAAAGTCGGCAAACCATGGGGTAGTAGAGTCACCACGAAAAGAAACCACATTGAGTGTCTCGAGAGGAAATGTTTCATTTATTTCCTGTTTCTCGGACACATCCTGGTGAGAGTTTTCTAAGCATGAGAGATGATCAGCAGCAAGGTTCTCGGCTCCTTTTTTATCACGGATAATGATATCAAATTCTTGGAGGAGGAGAACCCAACGGAGTAGCCTCGGCTTTGCATCTTGTTTTGCAAAGAAGTACTTCAAAGCCGAGTGATCCGTATACACTACGCATTTGGTCAGTATCAAATATGGCCGAAATTTTTCAAAGGCATACACCACGGCTAATAGTTCTTTTTCAGCGGTTGTGTAATGACCTTGAGCCTCGGTCATAGTTTTTCTTGCATAGTGTATAGGCTGAAAGTATTTTGCTTTTCGTTGCTCCAAGACCGCACCTATGGCAAAATCACTAGCATCGCACATAAGCTCAAAAGGTAGGTCCCAATCGGGGGCAACAAGAATTGATGCCTCAGTAAGCTTTTTCTTCAAGGTTTCAAAAGCTTCGATGCACTCAGGTGAGAAGATAAAAGGAGCGTCCTTCTCGAGGAGATGGGTCATAGGCCGGGCGATTTTGGAGAAATCTTGGATAAACCTACGATAGAAGCCGGCGTGACCCAAAAAGCTCCTAATACCTTTGATGGTAGTGGGATGAGGTAATTTAGCGATGACATCAATTTTGGCTTTGTCAACCTCAATCCCGTTTTTTGAAATTTTATGGCCGAGGACAATGCCCTCTTTAACCATAAAATGGCTCTTCTCCCAGTTGAGACTCAAGTTCGTATCTTCACAATGCTTTAGCATCTTTTCCAAGTGGGAGAGGCAAGACTGGAATGAATCCCCGATGACTGAAAAGTCAGCCATAAATACCTCCATGGTTTTCCCGAACATGTCGGAAAATATTGACATCATGCACCTTTGGAACGTGCCAGGTGCATTACATAAGCCGAAAGGCATACTTCTGTAGGCAAAAGTTCCGTAGGGACATGTGAAGGTAGTTTTCTCTTAATCCTGTGGATCAATGGGGATTTGGAAGTAACCCGAGAAACCATCGAGGAAACAGTAGTATTCATTCCCCGCTAGTCTTTCGAGCATTTGGTCCATAAAAGGCAGAGGAAAATGGTCCTTACGGGTGGCTTCGTTTAATTTACGATAGTCAATGCATACTTGCCACCCCGTGACCAAACGAGTTGGAATCAACTCGTTTTCCTCGTTTGTGACAACGGTTATGCCACCCTTTTTAGGAACGCAATGAACTGGGCTAACCCAAGGACTGTCGGATATAGGGTAAATTAATCCCGCATCAAGAAGTTTTAGAACTTCTTGTTTGATAACTTCGTGGATTTTAGGATTTACCCTCCTCTGACATTGTACTGCTGGCTTAAAGTAATCCTCCGTTAAGATTTTGAGTGTACAAAAGTCCGGGTTAATACCTTTAATGTCGGAGAGTTTCCAAGCAATTGCTTGCTTGTGTGACTTAAGAACCTTTATAAGTGCAGTTTTCTCCTCATCTTTCAAGTCTTTAGCAATAATGAAGGGCAATTTATCATCACCCTCCAAAAATGCATATTCTAGATGAGGAGGCAAATCCTTGAGCTCGACCTCGGGAAATTCTTCAGATTTTTCAATAGACTTAATTTCCGATTTATGAAGTTCTTTTGGAGATGGAGAGGGTGAAGGATTGTCATTTAACAATCTTTCAAGAAGAAGAATGTCCCCCTCGGGATCAAGATAGTTTTCATCAATCTCATTTGAAATTGAGCTATCTTGAGCAAGAAAAGCCTCGACCTCTTCCAAAAGGAAGTCACTCCCCTCAATCAGAGTGAGAGAAAGGGAAGAGTCGGATATGATGGGCTCAGAAGAAAGAGTGGTACTGCCACTTGGTGAGAAACTGAGAACCTCTTGAGAATACTCCTCTGAAGCAACATCGATGATGTCAATTCGGTTTATCGATTCAGAGTCATAGTTGGAGGAGTATCTTGAAGTTTGATCAAGGTTGAATGTGATGGCTTCACCACCAACACGCAAAGTGTTTTCTTCTTCGAAAACATCGATTAGAGCACGACCCGTTCCTAAGAATCCCCTCCCGAGAATGAGAGGAACTCTTGGGTCAGCATCGAAATCAACAATCACGAAATCTGCCGGAAAATGGAACTTTCCTACTTTCACGAAGATATCTTCGGCAATGCCGAGGGGACGAGATATAGTATGGTATGCAAGCTCGAGAGTCATGCAGGTAGGAGTGAGCTCAGGAAGAGAGAGTTTCTTCCAGACTGAGTGAGGCATTAGGTTGATGCTTGCACCAAGATCGACCAAGGCAAAGCATTCAACCATCCCCGGGAAAATACAAGGAATGAGAAATTTCTCGGGATATCCAAGATTTATGGGAAGCTTTTTCAAGAGTACTGCTGAGCAGTGCTCATTCAGTGGAGTTTTAGCCATCTCACAGAGTTTTTCCTTGTTACTTATCAAATTTTTGATTGTTGATGCAAATTTAGGCATCAGAATAAGAGCATCCGCGAAGCTGATATCGAAGTGTAATTCTTGGAAAATTTGGTAGAATTTTTCCATCTGATGATTAGCTTTTTCGCGGGTCTTTTGATCATTCAAACGTGAAGGATATGGAATTGAAGGCTTGAGATTGTTCTTTGGAATTTCATAAGAACTTTTCGGAGGATCAAATACAATTTTTGACTTGGGAGTCGGGACCGGGACAACTTGAGGGTGGACGTTGTTGGTACCTCCGTTATTAGTAGGAATTACCGTGTCCGTGGTAACCTCAGGTTTACGTTCCGCTACCTTGGTAGGAGGAGAAGAAGAGGTAGAGGGAGCCGTGGGTCCATTGTATGATACTCTACTTTGGGTAGTGATCGCCTTAACATCGCCCCTCGGGTTAGCGATCGTGTTGCTCGGTAGTGTACCTGAGCCCGAGGGTCGATCATTTAAAGACTTCTGAAGTTCAGAGATCTTGCTGACCAGTAACCGATTCGTTTCCTCTTGTGCTTTCATGAATTGTTTTAAAACTTCATCGGAGGAAGACGGGGGTTGAACAACGCTTTGATTTTGGTTAGGAAAATTTTGAACACGGTTGTTTTGAAAATTTCCTTGATTTTGATTGTTGTTACCCTGAAAATTGTTTCTCTAATTGAAATTACCCTGATTGTAATTCCCTTGACCTTGGTTTCTTTGAAAATTTCCTTGAAAACCTTGATTTTGATTGCCATTTTGAAAATTGTTTTGATTAAAATGACCTCGATTTTGGTTCTGGTTTTGGAAATTCGGGTTTTGACCTTGGTTAAAATCTCCTCGATTCTGATTTTGATTCGAGTTACAGTTTTGATTTTGATTAAAACAGGGAGGTCCGAGAAAATTTTTGGAACGATAGCTTAAGAGATTACGGTCCCCTTGTGGTTGGTAAGAATTACCCCCCATATTGCAGGAAGCTTGAGCAGCATAAACATTCTCTTGAGGATAACCAGCAATAGCTGGACACTCGGAATACAGATGTGGGCCTCTACAAGTTTCACAACTTTCGGGTTACGGCTTTCACTTGTTGATTTTGGAGGGTTTGATTCATCCTCAACATAGCCGTAGCAAAGTCGTCCATCTTTTTAGTGAGAACCGCGATATCAGGAGATGATGATGATGAAGGAATGATTGATTTACATGACTCATCCCTCTCCGCAGAGGAATCCCAAAAGTTATGGTGGGCAGTCATGTTCTCAATCAGATCATAGCGCTCTTCGGGACGTCTTTTCATGAAGGTCCTACCAGCAGCAGCATTGAGAATATCTTGGTGCCTCAATGTTAGACCATTATAGAAGGTATCTATGATGGTAACTTGTAACATATTGTGGTTAGGGCACCGATCAATTGCGAGCATATAACGTTCCCAAGCCTCGAATAGAGGCTCATCGGGACGCTGCCGGAAGTTGCTGATATCATTTCGTAACTTGGTAACCATGGAAGGTGGAAAATATTTGGCTAAAAACTTGGTTACCATTTCATCAAAGGTACGAATAGAATTCTTGGGGAGTCGGTCAAACCAAGCACTGGCATGATGGGTGAGAGAATAGGGGAAGAGATACAGACGAAGGACATCATCGGTGACACCGTGTTGTTTCATGCTTTGGGTGACGGTAAGGTATTTATCAAGATGCTTGTTAGCATCGTCACCCGGTAATCTGTGAAATTGGCACGAATTTTGGACTTGTTGGATCATGTGGTGCTTGAGGCCAAAGTCCATAGCCTCAATGGTGAGTGGTGCAATAGGTCTGCCCCTCCCTTGCATGGTAGGCTGACACATCTCCTCCATCGTTCGGAGATCGGGAGCTGGCTCATCCTTGGGAGGGTCAGGAGGTGGTGGTGGCCCGTCGTCCATTTCTGTTTTTGGTTCTTCAATAACAGTACGTAGCTCGGGTACATTTTTCTGATTTTTACGCTTTGTTTGTGAACGAGTGCGCATGCACTAAAAACAATTTTTCAAAACAAATTCAAGGAAAAACAATAGGGAACTTAAACCAATAATCATAAGTGAATGGCTTCTTTGAAAAAGGTACACCACTCAGAGGGATACAATGGCAAGTTTTAATCTTATGTTTGGGAACTTATTATGTTCACACCCCCAGTTGGTAGGTGTTCTGCCTTGGTTTGCGGTGGTAAGATTTTATGTAATTATTATTAACAGAAAAAATATTTTTGGGGCTTTTCGGGTGTGTGTGCAAAAAACTTTGGGAAATATTTTTGTTATCGATTCGTTAACCGAAATAGACCTCTTTAAAATTACTCGCAGGGTGGTGGGGGAGAAGAATGGATCTCTCTTCAGTTCGCAATTTAATGTCAGAACTTCCGTATTCCACCTGTGTAGGTTGTAATCTTAAAGAAACCGAAGTAATTTAACTTCACGATTGTTTTGTTGTTTTTGATTTTTTTGGCGTTGTTAACACTTCAAGAAAAGTGTTAATGAAATTTTTCGATATAATTGATAGTTTTACAAAAACTTTTTACAAAAGTGATGAAATTTGTACAGGGAGGGTTTTGAAAACCACTAAACATAAAACATTTTTAAAACACGCAACAACCTCCCCGGCAGTGGCGCCAAATTTTGATTGAGCCCAAACAGTCAGGTATTATTGACCAAGTGATTTGGTCAACAAAGTCAAACTACCTAGAGTCAATGCTCCGTGGATAGTATAGTTTTTCCCCGGGTCGTTATGTCCCGACGAGATTGAAATGGTGTTTGAAAACGTTTATAGGAATGAGTGGCACTGAGGACAGTAACCAAAGATGATTGGGAAGTGATTATACTACTGATTACTTGGTATTTGAACAATTGAAATAGTATTAACAATAACAGATACACAGATATGATTACACGTATACAAATTGGAAATCAGAAATGATTACAAACTGAAGAAAAGATGAGTTTTTAAACAATTTACAACTACAGGGGGTGCAAATAAAAATTTTACAAACTTAATTATAAAAGAAAATGAAATTAAAAAGGAAATTATTTTTTTGATTATTTTATTATTTAATAATAATTATTTAAATAAAAACTATTTAACTATTTAATTAAAACTACTTAACTTAAAAACTTAATAATACAAATTTTAACTAGGAAATTGCAAAATTAATTTATAAAAGTCTAAAATAACTTAAAATAAAATTAAAAAATTAAAAATATGTATTTTTGTCTTTTTGTGGGGTTTTTATTTATTAAATACTAATTATATTAATTAAACTATTTAAACTATTTTAAATTACTAATAATACTAATAATGACTAGAAAATTTAAGAAAAATTTTAAAATCTAATTAACCATCCCAGGAATCCTAAAAAATTATAAAAAAAAACTTATAAAAATTATTTTTAGACTGTTTTACTAGTTATTTACTTATTTATTAATTAATATCTAATTTAAATAAATTAATTAAGAAAATTAGAAAATGAACAGTAGAATTTAAGAAACTATTTTCTAAAAATACTAAATGATTTATAAAACCTAGGAAAAATATAAAAAGGTTCTGTTATTAATTGAAAATTAATAAAACTACTTAATTACTAATATTACTTAATTATTTAACTAAACTAATATTAATTTTAATAATTACTAAATAAAAAGAGAAAAACATAAGAAAATTACTGAAAATACTTTAAGGTAAAAGAAAATTAAGAAAATTATAAAAATGATGAAGTGCTTATTAATAAGCTGAAAAGAAAAATTGAAAATATAAATCCTATTAAATAGAAGCTATCACTATTTTTAAATTTGGTTTTTGTTGGTTTTTCTTATTGAAAGATGATTATAAGCTAAGAATAAGTCACTTTTATGAAACCACTTTTGATATAGCTTATTAATAAGCTATGTGCACCCCTTTGTGCTTAACAGTTGACTTAATATAGCTTATTAGGACTTTGTGGACTTATGAAAAAGCTTTGAAATGACAAATAAGCAAAAACAGAGGAATAACAACTTGAAATAAGTAAATAGAAACAAATAAGCAGACTGAATAAGCTAACATGAACCAATAAGCACTTGAGCAATTACAAGGCCAAAACAGGCCTGAAAAAGGGACCTTTGGACCTCTGTGGGGTCCACAGAAGTCAAGGGAGGTCCAAAGTGAGACTTGAACTACAAAGGTGAACTGGTCAACTCTGAAATAAGCCAATAATCTGGGCTTATTTCTTATTTTAGAGCACTTGGTGAGGCTTGGAATATGGGCTTACACACTGAGTGAGTCAGTGTTGATCTCTGAGACATGCCACAAATATGGGTCCAATAAGCTGGGCTATAATAAGCAGAAGCCCAAAATAAGCAGTCCTCCAATAAGTTGAGGCGGAGGGCTTTCTAAAAAACTAGGGTACAGGGTGTGGGGTCCACAGGGTCAGTCACAAAGGGCCAAGGAAGTTTGGCTAAAAAGCCTGGTGCAGGGGAGGTTGCTCTCTCTACAACTCACTTTGATCAAGTGTGGGGTCCACACACAAAATCACAAAAATGAACTGTTTATTGATTATTGTAGCTTAAGTGGAATGCTATAACCTCTGAGAATTTCAAGTTCCAATTCCAAGTGTAAAATTCACAAAAATTCTCACCAAAAGTGAGTTTTCTGAACTACAAGTATTTTTGACTTTTTAACTTTTGCACCACAGTTGACTTTTATGAGATTCTAATGATCACCTAGTGATTGAATAAGTTATATTAAGCTATAATAAGCCTAAAATGAGCTAGGTGAACATCTTTTGTATTGAAATGAAGGATTTGAGTTCAAAACTCTTGACAGTGAGTTCACAAAATGAGATCAAATTGATTTTTGACTATTTTCTTTTGAAACTACCAAAATGACTTTAGAACTAAGTGTATTAGGACCTAGGTGAGATGTTTGAACCAAATACCACCACAATAAACAACAAGAACACTGCCTAATAGCTTGAACCAAACACCCTATAATCTAACTGTTTTGAAAGATTTTCAAGGAAAATGATATATTTAGACCATGAGACTGATTCCTAACAGCTTATGAAGGTGAAATAAGCTAAAACAAGCATAGAAAAAACAGGTTTAACCACAAATACACAAGATCCTCTAATGTACTATTTAAATAGTGAAAATGAAATACTAAGCAACTACCAATTTTAATTAACAAGCTACTGATTTAAAGCAAGATTATCACTAACTAACACTAAACAAGCACAAATAAGCCAAATAAGCAGTAATATAAGCTATGCTACAGTAGAAATTTAGAAATGAGATTATAAGCTTACAATGTGCAATCCTGCCAAAACCATGAACCAAAGAACCACAATCCAATCCTATAGGTTTCCACAAACCTCTAACCCAGGGCCATCCAGTATTAACCCTGCTCCATTGCTTTCTTCTTGATCTTCATCATTTTTTTTTTCTTTTTATTTTTCTGATTTTTTTGTATTTTTTGGTTTATGAGACTAGACTGAATTTTAAGGTATCTAATAGCTATTCAGAAGCTATCTAGGAGCTTATGTGATCTTATAAGTCCTTATCATCCACTACAACAACATAAAAGTAAACCTGATAATTTGTAAATAAGAGTAAATTTGCACAAACTAAATTTCAAACTAACACTTGGATTTTTATTGATAAAAAAGGTTGATAGTACACTGAAAAAGCTTGATACAATGCTTAAAAGCTAAATATTACACTAGAATTTGAAAATTTACTTAAACGACATACATAAAACTAAAATTACACTAATACATCTTCCTTGTTGCCTCTCTCTCTTTTATAGCTGAGTTTTTGAGCTCCTTGGGTCCCCTTGAGCCTTTCCCACTTCCTTCTGAACCATTGGATCATCACATTTAATCTTGGCCGTTTAAATCAATTTTGGTGCCAAATAAAAATAATGCCAATTGGACTGTTTGTGTGCACAGGGAGGGGGAAGCATTAATTGAGGCTTGTTTTGTTAGGTAATAGTGGTGGAGTGGGCGGTGGGAAGTGACTGGCAAGTGGGGTGGTTTTTCAGGGCGGTATTGGGAGAGGGAGGTGGTTTTGTGGTGATGGTTGACTGGGTTTGACCACAAGTCAAAGTTTGACCCCTGGTTTGATATCAAAAGGTGTGGGCTGGGTGATTGGGCCAGACAAGGGTGTGGGCTGGGTGATTGGGCCAGGCAAGGGAGTGGGCTGGAAGGGGTGTTGGATTAGGCTTTGGTTTGGGGTATTATAATAACAAAGGGATCCGTTTGGTTTGTGAAATTTATACAAGGACCAAAAGTGTAATATGCTGAATTTTTAGGACCTATTTTGCCAATCTTCCAAAGTTGTCACAAGGGTGACTCTTGCCAAAGATGAATAGTATAAGGACCACAGTTGAGTTTTTCCACTTTTGAAATTCCAGGGATCATTTCTGCCAAACTTGAAACTTTAGGGACCAAACATGTAATTTCACCAAACTTTCCAACCAAGGACCATTCCTGCTAAACATGAGTATTACAAGGACAAAAAATGATTTTCTCAAAGTTTTTACATCTTAGGGACCATTTTTGTCAATTTTGCAAAGTTGAGGGACTAAACTTGTAATTTTGTGAAACTTTACACCAAAGGACTAATTATGTTTATTTGTGATTTAAGAGGACCTTTGCTTATTTTTTTATGTTTTTAGAATAACCAGGGACTAGTTTTGACAACTTTTGAAAGAATGAGGGACTAAAACTGCCAATTATGCAAACTTTGTTCATTTTTCATTTGTTTTTGATCATTTTGCATCTGAAACATATAAAACACATTTCTGGGATATTTTCAGTATTTTGATGCATATATGAGTGTTTTTAGATGTTTTGGCAGCTCAGAATAGGTAAAAATGATGAGTATTTACACACTCATCACCTTAACTTATAGAAAGTTACATTTTTAGTCCTTGATTATAAAAGTCTGACATTTTAGTAATTATAATACCCAATTATTCAATAAATGACATTTTAGTAATTATAATACCCAATTATTCAATAAATATACTTAAGTAACTGGAATGACAGTTTTAACATAAGTTTTGAGGTGCTGATAGTTTCAGTCCTTAAGGTTAAATAGTTTTGCAAATCTAGTCCAAAACTATATACTTTTACATTTCAAGCCCAAGCCTTTATAGATATTACATTTTTTGCCCAAAAACACTTATATACTCTGTTCTTATCCTCAGAATTCTATTTTGGCAGTTTCTACCCTTAGCTTTCAGAAATGGCAGTTTTGGCACCTCCACCTTAATCAAATTGCATCTTTAGTCCGAAATACATTTTTAGCAAAGGTTATCATTTCTAATTGCTTATCATGTTTCTAGAAGTTTGAATAAGCTCTTAAAACAGCTTATTTGACTTAAGTTAGCTTATTTCGAGTTAATGGGCTAAATGGCCTGTTAAGGCCACTTAGTAATTTTTGTATATATAAAAGTTGTTTCAAGGGAGCTTTACTTGTGGGTTTAAAAGGTCATTAACTGAGCTTATCTTAGCATCTTATTAACGTGGCTTGTTTATCTAGCTTATAGGGAATTGAGTGATGCCTTTCGTTTGTCCTTGTTTGCGTTTATACTTAGCTTCTCAGGCCCATTCCTAGTCGACAAAACCATTTCTGTTAGGTATTCAATACTTGGCAGTTTTACGTGTGTGCATGTGATTTCCAAAACCTGTGATATAAAGTGATTTTTATGTTGTGGTGAGTGTGTAACTAGTGTTTAATCTGATTCTTAGCTATGTCGTGACTTAGGTGAGTTTGTTTGTTTATTATTAACTTAACGAGGAGTTTGAAATGGAAGTAGAAAACTAGACTGATTCGTACATGATACATAAGGGTTCCAAAATTGACTAAGTATGTTGAAAGACTTACTACACCAATACTGGTGGGAAGAATACTTGATCGTGAGATTTGGGATGGACGTGAGGGCTTCGTAGCTTGCTTGATCATCCTACAAGGATTCGAGAATAATTCTTAGTTGGCCTTGGCTCGTACTAAAGCTCCTTCTGTTTATTCTTTTCTCCTCGACTCGTCACAGTGGGCAAAGGAATTTGGAGTGGGTTTTTGGTTGTGAGTTTTGGTGAGTGAGGTACGGGTGCATGGGAGCTAATACATATTTGTTTTCCTTTCTTCTTCTCACGGTAGAAACGAGAGTAAATAGGTATGTTTGTGTTTTTGTGTTTGCCTTAGAATGGCAGATAGGAAAGGCAGGGTTTGAATGTGTTTATGAGGGTACGTATATGTGTGAATTTCATGTAAGTTTAAGTGTGTGTACCTAACAGAGGGAGTGTGTATATTTTAGTGTTTCTCCTACAAGTCGGTGTGTGCAATATTCAACATGGATAGGATAGGGGATAGGGTGGTGTCAGAGAAAGTTTGGCAAGTTATTTTCAAGTGGCATGAATTATATTATATGTCAAAAGGAGGTCTCGTTTGGTTTGTAAGTTGAGTAACAGAAACGCAATATAAGGATGGGCATGGGAGTGTGTTAAGCGTGTGTGTACACGTACGTATGATATAGGCAAGTGATAGTTTGGTTTCATAGTCTAGGAACTCAAAGGTTCTAAACATCTTCCTAACGTGACCAATGTGTATGTCAAAAATATGGTTGAGTGTTAGGGGTGATATGTCGATTGTAATATAGGTTCCAAGGGTACAGTTTGGTCTTGGTACTCAAAAATATATAAGGGTGTCTTTGGGAGCCTTAGGCATCATTTCGTTATCTTAAACGATCATGCCATATCCTTGTTAACCTTTACGAGGGCTCTTTGGGTTAGAAATCCTCAAAGGGTCGAGATAACTTATAACGTGACCGAAAACAATAAGTGGTGATAGAGTTGTGGGTTCTAGGGCACGTTTAGGTTTTAGGGGAACATGTGGGAACTCTTGACATGTCTCTAAACTCACGTGAATGCATATGGAACAAGATATAAGAAGTTTGAATTATTCTTGATCAAGTGTGGTATATTTAAGAGGTTGCGTGTTCTTGATTCCTTGTAGTGTGGTGATTCCTTGTAGTGTTCTTGATTCCTTGTAGTGTGGTGATTCAAGTGGTGTGATTTATCGTGAGTGTGGTGATTCCTTGTATCGTGAGTATTCTTGATTCCTTGTAGTGTGGTGATTCAAGTGGTGTGATTTATCTCATATGTTGTGTGCTTAGATTTCATTTAAATCGTCCAAAGCAGTCGTGAATTAGTGTGTGTGTTTATAAATATTAAGGGTGTGTTGGGCCATTAATGGGCTTAGGATTATCTTATGGCCTATTCGAATTATATAAGGGTCCATTTGGTGTTTATTGGATTCCCTTAATGGGCTAATGTGTTATCAAGGCCCGTTAGGTGTATTTGGGCTTATTTTGGTTGTGTGGGCTCACAGTGAGGATTGTGGGACCCAGGGAAGTGATTTGTGAGTGTGTTGTGGTGTGTGGGTGATCACAACTATTCTAGGTTTAATTTGTACACAATTGTGATTATTGTGGTACGCGTGTGAGCTCGTTTCCATAAAGGTGTGAATCACATAACATATATTGATTCATAGTTGCATAGTGTAAACAAAAGTTTTAAATTTTGCCTAAAAATGGGGTGTGTGAATAGTAATACTTGATTATTCCTTGATTAGTGTTTATTAATAAATGGGGATTGTTACTGGGTGCTACAATTTAGTTTAGAGGTTGACATAAAAGTTGAATTAACAATATCATTCATAATATTAAGCCTGCACATTTGATTGCACAAGTAACCAAAACCAATAAACACATCATGTTTAGATAAAACAAACTTATCATATTCAATCACTTGTATATAACCACAATTATTTAAAACACTACCTGAAACCAAATTCTTTTTAATTTGTGGTACATGCAAAAGATTAAACAAAGAAACAACTTTTCGATAACTAAATTTGAAGTCCACATATCCTCTTCCGTGCACTAGGGCTATTAACTTATTTCCTATATAAAGAATAGATCCATCATTCAGTGACTCGTGGGTCTTGAACCATCATCTATCTTTATACACAATTTTTGCACCAGAGTCAATCCATCACGCAATATCATCATCCTACACAAAGTATGCTTTACACACACACACACACATGTATATGTATATATATATATATATATATATATATATATATATATATATATATATATATATATATATATATATATATATATATATATATATATATATATATATGTAACATAATAAATTTGAAAAGACTTATTAAACATATCCTGACCTTTCAGAGGGTTGGTTGAACCACTCCCTGAACCACTTATGCCGAAACCATTTTTTTTATTATCAATTTTACCACCCTTGCACTCCTTTTCCAAGTGTCCAGGTTTCCCATAGTTCTAACAAGTCAGTTTTGACTTCTTGTTAGGATCAAACTTGGTTTTATCATGATGTTTACGTTTGCCCTTTTTGTCATTGTACCTGGTGGAATTGTTGTTCTCCACCATATTGACAACTGATGGTCCAGCAACATTGTTCCCTTTGGCTTAACATTATCCTGCGCCTTGAGTGATTCCTCAATGTGTAGATGGCTGCCCAACTCAACAAGAGTTAATTCCTCCTTCTTATGTTTCAATATATGCTTGAAATCTTTCCAAGAAGGGGGAAGTTTGTTAATGATACAAGAGACTGAAATAGCCTCATCCATGTTTATTTTGTGTTATGTGAACCGACCAAGTATACCAAGAAGTTCATTTTATTGTTCTATGACAGGTTTAGAATCAATCATTTTGTAACTAGTAAAATTACTCACAAGGAACTTCTTGCTAGAGGCATCCTCAGCCATATACTTAGCCTCCAAAGAATCCCATAGTTCTTTAGCAGATTCAAAATTTGGGTAAATATAACATAGAAGGTCAGACATACCATTGAGGATTAAATCTCTACAAACGTAGTCATCATTCTCTCATTTACTTCTTTCCCTTATCTCTTCCACAATTGTATTAACCCTATCACTTGGAATTTTTGCGCTCAGAACACACACCACACTCATGCTTGACAAAAGGAAGTGCATCTTCTTTTTCCATCTTCTAAAGTCAACCACTTCAAAGTTTTCCAGGTTGGAAAAGTTAGCAACCACATGTTTCATCAAAGCAACCATTGAGTATCACAAAATAGTTTCATTTGAATGTTGGTGATATTTGCTTGGTTCCAGTTGGGTATAGATAATCAATGTACCAGATATGACACAGAATCGTGTAATCACTTTCTAAAGGAAATTATTTGGCCCTAATGCATGGGTTGCATGAATATCTCCTTGGGGGTAAGACCAAGTGTATGTTCTTATTTTAGGCACAAAGCAAGAACCCTTTTGCTTCTAAGTGTTTATGTTATCCTGTCTCACTTCCATGCAGACGTGTATCCCAATTTATAGGAATCTTTACTCAAGTCAAATGAAATTATAAGAATTAATCAGCCAATTAATCTCTTCATAATGTTATTCTATTATAGCAATAGTGGTTACAAGACCAAGTCATTATGGTATTACTGCAAGTTTGAAACAACCCATTAATAGGTCAAGGAGTTACAAACTCACACCAACAAAGTCATGTTTTCAACAGCATGAAAACTCATCAGCACATTAATTGAAGTGCATACCTGCTCATGAGTTCAGTTATTGATGAGCACCACTTGTTGATGAGCTTTTACTCACTAATGAGTATTGCTCTCTGATAAGATAACTCCCTGAAGGATTGAACTTTTTGATGAGTTACTCCCTGATGAGTATTTTTTTGATGAGTTCATCAGCAAACCACTAAATGAGTCAGGGTTGTTTAGAAGGGTTGTTCAGAGACTTAATGGGTGTACACTTCATGCCTCTAAACCATTTACAAGTATGACCATATCCATCAATTGTACTAAATTTCCAACAAAAATCACAAATTATTACTTAGAGTTTTCCTTGAATTCTTTATGATTAACAATTTTGTGCATTCAACCATCCCTCAATTTTCTTTTTAAATTTTCCACTACCTTTCTGGTGCATAAAAAAATGACACATTATTAAGATTTTAGCTTTGGGTATTGTATTCATAGCACTAATAGCATCAATGAGATGTTTTTGAAAGCAATAATCAAGATTGTAATTTCAGTTCGGCTACAAATTCATCAATGTTCTTATCAGAACTTCCACCTTCCCCAATAGCTTCTTTGGCCGCATCCCTCCATTTTATCACATTATTCTTGATGATATTACCTTTCTCTCCTTCCATGACCTCCCTTATGCATTCATCCAACACTCGTCGACTCACAATCCCATTAGCATCAGGCTTAGCCCGAATCCCTACACCCCAAACATCCTCCACATACTTTGCATTGGTAGTTTGATCCGACCATTGAGGTATCGCCACGATAGGCACACCCAAACCAAGCGCTTCAAGAATTGAGTTGAACCCACAATGTGTAACAAAACATCCTATTGACTCATGAGCCAGAACTTCCAATTGCGAGCACCATGTCACCACTAACCCCTTCTTTGACCCGCCATTAAGAAACTCTTTTGGGACTTTGGCCTCTTCAGACGACTTCATTGCCCATAAGAAACTGAACTCACCATCTGTCAAACTACTTGTAATTTCTTCCATTTGTTCGGGTCCAGGCTGAATCAAGCTCCCAAATGATAAGTAAACGACTGATCTTTTTGGCTTATTTTTTAGCCAGTTCATGCATTCAATACTCTTTGGCTTTAAGAGATTGATCATGTAGTCTTCATCATCTAGCAATTGCTTGTCAAGGTACATTGATGGAAGTGTTGGGCCAATGGTTCTGACACGCCATAGTTTCATCATCCAATCAACCACCTAAACAAATATTAATTGAAAAAACAAAAACACGCAATTTAACATCTATTGACACTTTTTATTAGTATCTTGTGATTATTTTGATTTTAATACTTATGAGTAGGTTTTGAATTATCACTTAACATAACAACGGTTAAAACAAAAAAACTATCTAGACAATAAACAAGTGAAACAGGTCCAAACGGTCCTAAGTCACCACCAAATTACTATATATATACACGGAGTATTATTTTTACAAAAAGTAACCCATACCAAAAAGTCAACAGTTCCATGATCCCATTTTGACCCTTGAGTAAATTTTATCAAAAGAAAATGCAAACCTCTTCCTCCAACTTGTAAAACGAGTTGAAAAACACCCAGTCTGCTCGATCAATGTCCGTAAATTGGCTAAAAACTACATCACGCACAACAGGGAATACGTCGCACTTGTGCACAAATGAAGGGGTTTCCCAGTTTTCAAGTTTTGGTAATCCAGGAAGTGAGACCACTGAATTTGACAATGGGGTCTTCAGAATGTTTCTATTGACATGGTAATAGATACTATTTACAGCACAAGTTTGAGTAAAAAAAGCAGCACCAACAATCCCAAACCGCTTAGCCACATCTAGAGCCCAATGCAAAAACCCGTCATAAATAATGGCGTTCAGTCCGTCTAGTTTTGTAACAAGATCCGATAAGGAATTAGAGCCTACTTCATGAAGTTTTGGAAAGTGAACATCTGGTGGCACAAATTGACCAGGGGTATTGTTATCAAAACCATCAGAGAATGTTTCGAAAGAAATGAGCGTATTATTGTCTATATGGACGGTTTTCGAGAATGACTTAGTTGTTGCAAATGTTATTTTGATGCCCTTGGCTGCCAGACGTTTGCAGAATTGGAGCAATGGGTTAACATGTCCTTGAGCGGGGTAGGAGATGACCAAAACATGAGGCTGTTTTGTGCGTAAACTCATTTTCAAAGTGTGAACGTGTTTGAGTTGGTGAGGCTAAATTCTTGTCTGAACGTTTCTCAATTGGTGGAAAAACATTGGAATTGTAGTTTTGTAAGCATTTCACATTGTAATCTCAGCCACTAAATCCGTCTGAAGTTTATACGGCATTTGGGCTAATTTCAAGATTGTTAGGAAGATGATCAAACACATTGCTTTCTATGTACTACCTTATTTGATGACATTTTTGTCTCATTTAAATATAAAGGAAATAAATAATGAAAGACAAGGCGGATGTAATAGCCGAACGAATATTTGGCGTCAGCAGACATCTTTGGCTGTTTGTATAGTTTGTTATTAGGAATCAAGAACATAAGATATAGCCGATTGGATATTAATTGCTAGAAATCATTTTTATTTTATGGTGACAAATATTATACATAGTTTAATGACTCAAACTACCAAGCCTGAACTACTGAGTGGCATTCATAGAACTTAAGGTAACAATCAAACGTTTTATTAAGCGATAATCAAGATTGTAACTTCAGCTCTGCTACAAATTCATTAATGTTTTTATCAGAAGTTCCACCTTCTCCAATAGCCTCTTTTGCCAAAGCTCGCCATTTTATCACATTCTTCTTAATCGTAATACTTTTCTCACCTTCCATGACTTCCCTTATGCATGAATCCAATACTCGTCTACGCACAATCCCATTAGCGTCGGGCTTAGCCCAAACCCCTACACCCCAAACATCCTCAACATATTTTGCATTTGTGCTTTGATCTGACCATTGAGGCATCCCCACGACTGGTACACCTGAGCAAATTGCTTCAAGAGTAGAATTATACCCACAATGTGTAACAAAACATCCTATCGACTCATGAGCCAACACTTCCAATTGTGGGCACCATGTCACCACTAATCCTTTTTTTAACACGCTATTAACAAACTCTTTTGGGACATTGGCCTCTTCGGATGACTTAATCACCCACAAAAAGGCGAACCCACCATCAGTCAAAGTAGATATTATTTCGTTCATTTGCTCGGGCCCATGTTTAATCAAGCTCCCAAAAGATAAGTAAACCACAGAATCTTTTGGCTTATTGTTAAGCCAGCTCATGCACTCAATACTCCTTGGTTTAAATAGATTGATCACATAGTCATTATCATCTAACAACTGCTTGTCAAGGTACATTGATGGTAGCGTTGGGCCAATAGTTTTCACACGCCACAGTTTCGTCATCCAGTCGACCACCTACATAAAAAAATCAAAGAAGAATTATTAGTGGCAGCCTCACATGACTAGAAACGTACTGAGAATTTAACCGTTTTGACATGATCCTGTTTCAACCCTTTAGTACATTTAGTAAATTTCTATAGAAGAAAATGCAAACCTCTTCCTCCAACTTGTAAAATGAGTTGAAAAATACCCAATCTGCTCGGTCAATTTCGGTAAATTGGCTAAAAAGTAGCTCACCAATAGCAGGATGCTCTCCGAATCTGTGCACAAATGAAGGGGTTTCCCAGCTTTCAAGTTTTGGTAATCCAGGAAGGGAGACTACTGAATTTGACAATGGGATCTTAAGAAGGTTTCTATTAACATGGTAATAAATATTATTAACTGCACAACTTTGAGTAAAAAAGATAACTCCAAAAATCTTGAACCGTTTAGCAACATCAAGTGCCCAAGGCAAAAACCCGTCATATATAATGGCATTGACACCATCTAGTTTTTCTACAAGATTCGATAAGGACTTTGAGCCTTCTTCCCGAAGCTTTGAAAAGTAAACATCAAGAGGCATGAGTTGATCACGGCCGTTGTCATCAAACCCATCAGAGAATGTTTCAAAGGTAATAGGGGTATTATGGTCAATATGGACGGTTTTTGAGAAGAACTTTGTTGTCGCAAATGTTGTCTTGATGCCTTTTGCGAGCAAACGTTTGCAGAATTGGAGCATTGGGTTGACATGGCCTTGAGCGGGGTATGAGATGACTAGAACATGAGGCTGTTTCACTTGTAAACTCATTTTTGGTCGATAAAGATATCGCGGTTTAGTGAGTATTTAATCGCAGCATCTAGGCTATAATTTAGATATTTTTTATATAAGGTGATTTCCAGATAATGTAGATTATGTAATTATGCTGTCCTAGCAATGAACAAAAGCTATAATAAAATATAAGAATTGATTGTTAGTTTGTTACTGACTCTCAAGTGAAACAATAATAAAAGACAAGGATGAAATGACCAAACAAATATTGGTTGTCAACTTGTCATGGCCGGTGTAGCTTTGGATGTTTGCAAGAAAAAATCTTTGATCATATGCTGATTGACAATTGGAAAGAAATAAAAGACTTTATCAATCAGTTACCTCCAGTATATGATAACATGACAAATACACTAATCAATAACTAATACAATCATAACATTAATTTGTTGTTAATACTATGTATTCTTGTATAGTACAAATATTAAAGGACTCTATAGATGGATGAAAGGAAACCCAATCACTCCTGTTCTGACCCACAACAAACATGACCCGTTTGTTGGGACCACTAGCCAAGAGGATTAGAGAAGACTCACAAAGCGAAAAGCATTAAGTGGTTGATGATGTTGCACCACTGAGAATGTACTAAAAAATAGTAGTAATATTTAATGTAAAGGATCTCATCATTCATGTCACCTACTCTTCCACTTAATGTAACCTGAGTTTAAGCACTAGAATTGCCCAAACAGTACCACGACTCTTGAGACATTAATAGGGCTAATTACTTAAACATGCATCTAACTTGTCATTTTTTGTTGTTGTTGTTGTTATTATTATTATTATTTCTATTTTAAATTTAAATATTTATGTGTATTTTGTGTATGTAAAATTATCATTTACCTTTCAAAATTTTAAAAAAGTAAGGGCATAATAGTCACAAATACACATAATTGTTGAAATTTGAGAGCTTTGTGTTTTAAGGGGAAAAAAAATGAATACACGGAACCAAAAAAATTGACAAGTTAGATACACTTACAAAGCATTAGCCATATTAATATGCAACTTCTTCTCTCAGTTTCCTTACAGATAATTTTTTCATTGTATTTTATTGCAGGTGGGTTAACTTGTCGGGTCAAATGGGTTTTTCTTGGGCAGACCAAACCAGATGAGTTTGGTTGATTTGATCCATCACTTTATTTTTCTTCATTTTTTTTCTTTCCTTAAATAAATAGTTGTCAAATATAATTACAAAGATTATATATTATTAATTTCAGTAATACTATGAATTTTTGACTAAAATTATTAACATTTTTTTTTTTTGTGCAAAGGTGAATTTATATTATACTCCAAAAGATTTGTACATCATAAGAATATCATAACTGAACATGGACATTTTCAAGTCAGAATACAAGAATAAAAGATACAGCTATATCTGATGTTAACTAGTATATTATTCAAACAGATGTCTATATGTATACACAAAAACAGAGCATTCATCTCTACAATTTAACCCATCTGCCCAATCAGAATTCACCTTTTACAACACCAACCATCTAACTACATTTCCTTAACACCCTCCACCAAGTCCATTCAACCATCATCCATAATAGACCAAGGTAGAAAGGGTGAAAGGCATCGTTAGGAACCCAATCCCATCCAATCAGGGGCTATACCATACTACCTACATTTCCATCTCTAAAAATGGCTTCAGTAGAATGGGAACACTCACCCTGAGGGAAGACCAACCTTTACCTCCTATGGTGGCTTATAGGCTTGACCAAGTAGGGTCATCTTGCACCCCTCACTATTCCAACCTGCATAAACCACCCTCCAATCTCACTTACCCTCCTCAGTTGGAAACCTACATTATGGAAACTAGAATGTTTATCACTATTATAGCCTTTTGTCAACCAGACAGCACCTAACAAAGGCTAACTGTGGGCTAAGAAGGTACAATATTGACAAACATATAGATCCAAATTACAAGGCCATCAACTGAAGTGAGATCAAATAACAGTCCAACTTCTGATCGAAGAAGGCTGCTATATATGGATAAACCATCTAAGAGGCATTTTTGCAGACCAAAAACTAGAATCTCAATGACTGCTAGAACTGAAATGACTTGCCAAAGTATCAGTTGCATTCAAGGAGTCTTATGTTGTGGAAAAAGACTTCAAGCCTAATAGTTGATGCATAGGCTATATTCACAGCAGGAAACTACATAATGGGAATCAATCACAATCAGAATCCTGATAAGCAACCCAACCTTGCAATATAGCTGTCCACTGACCCAAATATATAACAAAGATAGGATGCCATGGGAAAAGATTGAAATGAGCCCAAAGAATTAGCCATCTGCTCTCCAAACATTTACTATGCCAAACACCCCCTTATAATCAGAACAGTCTTACACTTCCATGTTATCAATTATGTTTTCATCACCAGGCTTTACACACAATTTTACTTTCCATTTGGTTGCCATGTCTTGAACCTGATTAGATTGTTTCACTTTCAGGCTTGACATCTTTAATCTTATTTCATTAGCAATCACTTTTACCAACTCCATCCAGCTTCTTTGCACATCAGAAAACAGTCTCTTGTTCTCTCTTGCCATACATGGTATACACAAGCTGCTAGCACCAATCTTCTGACTATACTAGCTATATTCTTGTTGCACTTCATAGAACACATAACCATCACAATATCTTCCCAGTCATAACCAAACTCTCCCTGATCAAGAATATTGCAAAGCTTATCCTAAACTTTTTTAGAATATGGGCAACTAAAGAAGAGATGATTATGGCTGTCAATGCATTCTTTGCATAGTGAACATTTCAATTCTTTATTAGGAAACCATTTAATCACTCTGTCTTGGGTATCCAATCTCCCATGAATAGCAAGCCATAGGATAAAGGAATGTTTGGGAATGCAATGGGAAAACCAAACAAGCCCACTCCAGATGGTATTATGGTCATTAATTCTGATGTCCTGCCAAACTTTACTGATGGAAAAAGGAACACTTTCACCACTGTTTGTAAATCCACATAGTACTATCCTTCATGTTATCATTGAGATTAGGAACTGACACAGCTTCACAAAAGCTATTACCTCTTATTCTAACTGGCCAATTCCACCCTTGTTCACCTATCATATCATTTACTTTGCTCATGCTTTCCTCATTGTTTAGAATAATGTTAACCCGATCACACTTGCTCCTTAAAGGTTCAAGATCACTCCATTTATCATGCCAAAAGAAAGTTGTTCTGCCATTGCCTAATTTCTTTAACACATGTGGTCTAATGGAATCTCTTAAAGACAAGATTTGCTTTCAACCACACCTTGAGTTAGAATCAACTTTCACAGACCGCACACTTTGTCCCTTTAACCTAAATGTATTGATCCATTTGACCCAAATAGATTCTTTATTGCTTGCTATATTCCAGAGATGTTTTGACATAAGAACTTCATTCCATTTTCCTAATTCCTTCAGACCAAGGCCACCATGGGATTTAGGTTTGCAAACCTGCTTCCAAGATATTTTAGCTTTACCTTTTGCACTATCACTTTGACTCCAGAGAAACCCTTTTAAAAGCTTGTCAATTTCTTTCACTATCATCTTGGGAATTATAAAAACAGAGGCCCAATATACATGCATTGAAGAGAGAACAGCTGCAATCAATTGAAGCCTGCCTGCATATGTAAGCATTCTATTCTTCCATTTAAACACTTTATTTCTCACCTTATCCACCAAGCACTTGCATTCATTTATTCCAATCTTTTTTGAAATAAGAGGTATTCCTAGGTAAGTTACAGGCAGTTGACCCACTTTAAAAGGCATCAATTCAAGGATTTGGCCTTTTACCTGATTACTCAAATTTCCAAAAAAGATAGTACTTTTACCTAAATTAGGGATCAAACCAGAAACTTTGCTAAACATATCCATTGCCTCTTTGACTACTTTGGCTGAAGCAACATCACCATGGCATAGGACAAGTAAGTCATCAGCAAAGCATAAATGAGTGATCTCCAAATCTTTGCACCCCCAATGGTATCTGAAATTCCTACTTTCCCTTATTTTTTGCTTCATAATAATGTTGAATACCTCCATAACAATGGTAAACAAGTAAGGAGAAATTGGATCTCCTTGCCTCAGACCTCTCCCAGCTTTAAAATAACCATGTCTGTCCCCATTAACACATAAAGAAAAGCCTGCAGTTCTTATACATGTCATGATCCAATGGACCATTTTACTATGAAATCCAAACTTGACAAGAACTGTTTCAAGGAAATCCCAGTTTATAGCGTCATAAGCTTTTTAATTGTCCACCTTGCAGGATACTCTCTTAGCACCATTCTTCCAATCATAACCCCTTAACAGCTCTTGAGTCAATAAAATGTTGTCTGTAATTTGCCTCCCAGGGATGAAGGCACTCTAATTTTGGCTGATAACTTTGCATAAGGTACTTTTAATTCTGTTGGTTAGAATCTTGCTGATGCACTTGTAGATCACATTGCAACATGCAATTGGTCTAAAGTCAGATACCTTTGTAGGATTGCTCATTTTTGGTACAAGTGTGATAAGAGTAGAGTCGACTTCACCAAGTAATTTCCCATTTTCAAAAAATTCCTCTATAGCTCTGCATACATCAGTTCCAATCACATTCCAGGCTTTTTTAAAGAACCTTGAGGAGTACCCATCTGGTCCAGGTGCTTTGGAATCCTCAATATCAAACATTGCACTTTTAATTTCGTCATCACTTACTGCTCTAACCATAAACTCAGCATCATTGGAGTCCACAAGGTTATTTAATTTCACACCAACTTCATCAATGCCCACAACTTGATAACTTGATCCAAGAAACTTTTGAAAGTGATTCACAAATTGGTTAGGCACTTGAATCCCTTCAAACATTTGTCCTTGTTCATCACATATAACAGAAATTCTGCTCCTATGCTTCTTTTCTTTAAGAACACTGTGAAAGAATTTACTATTCTTGTCTCCATCTCTAAGCCAATCCACTTTAGCTTGTTGACTCAGAAAACTTTCTTCATCTTTAACAGCATTACTATATTCTTTCAAAGTATCAGCTTCTTCCCTTTTCAATTCAGCATTATTTGGATCTGCATCAACTTTAATTTGAATCTCTTGCAGTTTAGTCCTCCATTGGATAACTCTTTCATAAAGATTCCCATTCTTCCAACTCAAATTCTTCATATGGTATTTTAGGCCTTTGAGCTTTTTGACTAGCTTATACATTTCACATCCATTAATATTATTTTGCCATTCATTTTCAACAGTCTGCAAAAACTCAGGATAGTTAGTAACAAAATTAGCAAATCTAAAAGCTTTTTTCTTGCCTTTGAAAATATTAGGAATAGTAAGAACTCCATGGCAATGATCAGATGTGAGATGAGGAAGAAAAATTGCATGAGCACTAGGGTAAGTATCCATAAATTCACTGCTTCCCATGATTTTGTCAATTTTCTTGAGAATTCCATTAGAAGGGTTAAGTCTGCTTTGGACCCAAGTAAAGTGGCACCCAGAGTAGTTTAAGTCTGACACTTCAATCGCATCAATACACTCCTAAAAGTCTAGCATATCTGCAGTCTTACATGAGCCTCCAGCAGAGTGATCCCCAACATTGAGACTTACATTCTAATCCCCCAATAGAACCCATGGGATTTTGCATACAATGTTTTTGTAGCATTCTAAAGTTTGCCATAACCTTCTCCTTTCTTTACCAAAGTTTGCAGCATAAATGAAACAACAGTAAAATCTATGTTGATGGTCTATAGTATCCACAAAGCACAGCATAGTCTGATCAGTGGTATGGACAGGCATTACAGTTACTTCATTAGTATTCCACCCCACTATGATTCTACAACCTCTAGTACTGTGTTGAATGTTAGAGACCCAATCCCAATTCCCATAAATATACTCACAAATCTTATTCATTCTATTTTCTTTTATATGTGTTTCTAGAAGAGCACTGATTGCCTCAAACAGTCAGATAATTATTGGTCAACCACTTGTGAATGGTCAATTCTAATAGTCAAACATCTGAGGCAAATGCTTCCGTGGAATACAGTGTTTCCCCGGGTCGTAATGTCCCAACGAGGTTGTGATGGTATTAAAAACGAATCTGTGATCGAGTGAATGTGAACAGGGATATGAATAAATGTGTGTGTGTGATTACACTAAGGTTTTATAACTTAAATAAACTATTTAGAACGATTACGTAAAACCTAGATATCTAAAAACGTATAAACGTACACCAATTTAAAATCAAACGCGACTGCGTACTGAGAAAAAGGTGAGTTTTAAGAAAAATAAACTACAAGGGCTAAAAACAAAAATTCTATAAACTTAAACTTAAAATAAAATTAAATTAAAAAGAAAACTATTTTTTAGATTATTTTATTATTTTTTTATTAATTATTTAATTAAAAACTTATTTAACTATTTAATTAAAACTAAAAATGATAAATACTACAAATTAAACTAAAATTTTGTAAAAATAATTTCTAAACTTAAATTAGAACTTGAAGAAAGTATAAAAAATAAAAATAAATATTTTTGTCTTTTTATGAATTTTCTATTAATTAAAAACTATTTATATTATTTATACTAATTAAACTATTTGAAATTACAAATAATACTAAATTAACTTAGAAAATTATGAAAAAATTTATAAAACTATTTTATGACTTATAAAAGCTATAAAAAAATATAAAAACTAGGTGTTTCTTTATAAAAATTAATTATGCTATTTATAACTTACTTATTGATTAATTATTAATAAAACTATTTTTAATTCTAATAAATACTAAATGAATTTATAAAAATCTAATAAAATTACTAAAAATACTTTAATATAATAGGAAATTAATAAAAATACAAAAACACAACTTACTTAATAAAAATCTAAAAATGGAAATTAAAATTAAATTAAATTAAATAGAAACTATCACTAATTTTTATGTTGTCTTTTCTTGATTTTTCTTTTACAAAACTAAATTATACTTAAAAATAAACAACTTTTGTGAAAACAACTATTTTACAACTTATTAATAAGCTCTGTGGAAGCTTATTGCTACCACAGTTGACTTTTGTTGACTGAATATGGAAATAAGCTCAAATGAGCTTATGTGGGACCCACTATGGATGAATCTGGTCTAAATAAGTTTGTTGGACTTGTCAAAGCTAAATTTAGCCAAATAAGCTCAGTAGATAAGCTGATAAGTACAAATAAGCAATTCCAAAAACTAAATTCAACACAGAATGGGGACAGAGTTCAAGGGTAAAACTAAGTGGGATCCACAGTGATTCAGGTCAAACAAAAGGTCAAATACTACTCCTTGGTAGGAGGGGGGTTCAAAGATACAAAGGTTATGGTGTGGGGCCTACTGAGGTGGTCACAAAACCACCACAAAGTGGGTGGTTTGGCTGTAGTAACTGCTGCACATGGTAAGGCTTTGCCCTGCAGTTGTGTTTGGAGGTCTGTGGGACCCACCACAAAAATCTTGAAAATATAACAAATATGGGATGATGAAGTTGAGGTGGTAGACTACTAAACCTCAAAAGCTCATAGTCTAATTCCTTCTACTAAATTCTAAACAATTCCTACTAGTTTGGTAAAAATCTGAGAATGGAGATTTTGACTTTTTCTATTGAACTCACAAATTGACTTTTGTGAACTTTGGTGCTAGTTTTCTGATTAGTTAAGCTATATTAAGATATAATGGAACTAACTAAGGCTAACTTACCTACTTATGAAGGGATTTGAAAGGGTTTGGGGTCACAACTGCTTAACAGTTGACAGATATGGGGCAAGTTGGTGATTTTGACTATGGCTAAAAATTTGACCAAGAATTTAGTTGTTTAGAGTTGGTTAGGTCATAGGTGAGTTGCCTAGATAGGTTCTGGCCACAAATGACAGTCACAATATAGCCAAACTCAATATTCCAAACACCCCTATTACTAGCTGATTATGAAGGTTTTCAAAGCCTGAGAATAATTAAGACTATAAAATTGATTCATAATGCTATAATATGATACACTAAACTAAAATTAACACATAAACACCAATCTTAACAACAATTAACAACTATGACAGTTTAAGCTTTTTAAAAGGCAGTTATCACAAAAATTGAGCACTAGGATATTTAATGACCAACCAAATGATATTGAGCAATAATATTATCCAACTATACTAATTAAATACAGAACACCACAGATAATTAGTTATTAAGCTCTAAAATAGTAAAAGGCCAAAATGTAGAAATTGAACTTACTAGAGATCCCAAGCTGAGAACCAAGATACCAGACCAATTCTACCTATCCTATAGCTTCCAAAGAAGCTCTAAACCATTTTTCAATCCAAAACAAACCTGCTCCATTGCTTCCTTCATCTTCACTATTGATTTTTTTTTATTTTTTTTTTCTCTTTATTTGATATTTTTTTTATTTCCTAAGTGACTGAGTAATTAAACTTTCAGAAGCTTATATTAGCTATGTCAAGAGCTTTTATAAGTTAATTAGTCTAAAACAACAACATATAACAAAGATAAGTGAAATTGTCAATTTCACAAAAAATTGCTAAATGCTAATTAACCGAACAATAATGTAATTAGAGATTCAAAGAAGCTTGTATTATACTAAGGTAACAGAGTACAACAAGTTTAAGCTGAAAATTACAATTTAAATAAAGATTATACTACCTACGATTGGAGTACACTAAAACTATTCTAATATATATCCATCTCTGCTTCTCCTTTGCTTATATATGACTTTTGAGGTTCCCACTAGTTTCCTGAGCAAATCCCACACATTCTGAGCCATTGATATGGTTGAATTCATCCTAGCCGTTCAAAATAGCTTTTTGGCGTGAAAATATCTTGGTGTCAGTGGAGGTTGCGTACGAGGGTTTTAAGGCTTTAAATGGTGCTTGTTTGGTTGTGGTGAGCTGGGGAGACAAGGTGGGAAAAGGAGAAGTCAAGTGGAGTGGTGAAACCATGGAGGTGGAGGGGTGGTTTGGCTGTGTGAGGATGATGAACAGTGGGGCGGTATTTGGGAGGGTTGACTGGTTTTGACCTGTTTTTAAATATTATGGGTGTGGGCTGGTATGGGAAATGGGCCAAAATGAAAAGGGGTGGGCTTGGTTTTATGTTTGGATTGGATTGTATTTGGATTTGGTTTATAGTAATAACATAAGGTCCGTTTGGTTTATTTGTTATAAAACACAAGGACCAAAAATGTAATTATCTGAAAGTTTGGGGTAGGTTGTGGTAAGTTTCCAAATTTATCACAAGGGGTGTAATTTGCCAAGTATTGATAATATGAGGACCAAATTTGAGAATTTCCAAATTTACACCTTCAGGGACTAAACTTGCCAATTTTTGAAACTTTGCACCAAAGGACTAAATATGTAACTTTATGATTTAAAAGGACCTTTGGTGACTTTTTCATGTTTTTAGAATAACCAGGGACTAGTTTTGCCAATTTATGAAACTTGAGGGACTGAAACTGCCAATTATGCAAACTTTGTACGTTTTTCATCTGTTTTTGCATATTTTGCATTTGAAACATATAAAACACACTTCTAAGATATTTTAAGTATTTTGATACATATTTGAGTATTTTTGTATGTTTTGGCAGCTCAGATTGGTATAAAATGATGAGTATTTAGACACTCATCAATCCCCCACACTAAACTATTGTTAGTCCCTAGCAATCTTTTGAGAAAAACTTAATGGATTTGAAAAACTCTTTACCAAAAGCCATCACTTCTGGAGTAGCCAGATATAAGAACTGTGGTACACCTGATGACCGTGTGATTTTGAGCAAACCACCAGCTGTCAACGGATTTGATTAGTCTTTACCAAAAGCCGTTTGCTTCTGGACTAGCCAACTCTTGATGAAATAGTCAACATCTTGGTGAGCTGATTACCAATTATGGTTTTTCCACTGCCTTTACCACAAGCCATAATCTTGCGGGCTAGCCAACTCATTAGCTTTTGAGGATAATGGGGAGTTGAGGAACCATACAATTTTTGGCAAATTGCAAACCATAAACGGATTTGAGTTAACTTTACCAAGAACCGTTTGCTCCTGGATTAGCCAATCCTTATGTGGGTTAGACATGGCGGACTGATAACCATTTATTGCATTCTAAGTGAGAAAAAATTTTAAAATTTTGGCTAAAATGGGGGTTCTTGATGGAACATGTGTTTAAATTCGTTAGAATAACGAATCTCCCCCCACACTTAGAACTGAATATTGTCCTCAATATTCAAAGTACCGGGTGTTAAACCGAACTTAGAACGTAAGAAGGAGATATTACTAGCCATTATTTTTATGTGTATATGTCACAACTCGTAAAATCTGGTCTTTTCCCGAACTTTCACATTTACTATTCATCATTTACTATTCATCGATCACTATTCATCATTTTACTATTCATCATTTTTTAGGTCAGCTTGTGATTCTGAGAAGCGTTCAAAAATTTTACTATTCATAAAACACTATTCACCTCCGGAGAAAATTTGTCATTTATGCGTGAGTTGCGTCATTTCTGTATACGTACGGTTATCTACCTAATAAACGTTATCTTATGAGCTATTATTTTGAATAATTGATCCGACAATCTCAGCTATGGTCCTAACACATTTTTTTATACTCATAATAATGATATAAAAATTATAATATTAATTTACTCAGGGTTTCGGAAATTTATTTAATTGATATCATACGTTTAATATAATTACGACGGTTTTCGTAAAAACTAAACAATAATCATCCAAACACTCAATACTTGTACCCAACATATTTTTACAATTTTTACGAATTTATTATATCCCAGTTAACTCCGTTAAAATTTATTTTTAGTTAACTCGGTACCCGGTATTTCCTAAAACTATTAATATATACATGCTAATACTAATAATGCACCAACTATCTTACACTACACCATTTTTCTTTCTTTTTTTCACCAAATGCAGCCCCCCCCCCCCTTGACTCCTTCCTCTTTTTGTGGATCTTGCCCCCCCTAGTCCATATATATATAATCTTATTACTCCATTTTCACCATTATCTATACATAACACATCAAGAACTAGCAAAAATCTCATCTCTTCCTCTCTTGCTCTCAAACCCACGACCAAAAATAGATTCAAGACCAAAATCCATTGATTTTTGAAGATCAAGTCATATTCAAGCTTAGTTAGTGTTCCTTGTTTGGGTTTTGTGATAAAAACTCAAGGTTTCTTAGGTTTTACTCATCCAAGCTCTATAATCTTTCTAGGTAAGTTGTCAAACTCTTGTTCATAATTTCTTCATGTTATTTTTATGGTCATATGATTTCCATTCAAGATCTACATGCATATGTTAGTTATACCACTCATTTATATATATATATATATATATATATATATATATATATATATATATATATATATATATATATATATATATATATATATATATATATATATATATGTGTGTGTATATATATAACTTTTGATCCCTAGAAATGGATTATAGTTAGATCCTTGTTAGATCCACTTGATTTATGATGTTTAGGAACCCATGACACCCTAAGAAGGTGTATGGTAAGATTAGACTAGATTTGTGGTGATTGAAAGTGGTTTGGTTGAAGTTGAAACAAGTTTGAAACTAGGAAAATGATTTTTGAAACTATATAAATACCTACTGTCCTTATTTTGAAAACGTGGGAAACTCAGTAACTCAGGGGATATTTTTGGACAAAGATTTAGAAAATACTTTCAAAAACGAAGCCGTGGGCGAAAGAACGGATTAAAACGAGTTAATAACGAAGGAGATATGATTTTCCGAATTTAACGACGAAAACTATTTTCTGAAAAACTCCATGCTGTTTGACAGTTTTCGACGGGCAAATAGAGGCGTTAAACGTAACCTAGAGGAGCCGAGCTATCGAAAATATATTAGTATATACTAAAACGAATCCGTGGATATAAAGAACGAGTAAAATGAGCTTAAAACGACCAAGTTATACATGTTTTAAAATCGTCAAAACTATATATATATATATATATATAGTCACTACTAGAAAATAATATAACTACTTACTAAATAATATATTTTCTAGATTTCTTATTCAAGGAGTTTATTTTTAATTAACGAAATACGTACGACTCAAGGTTTATTTATGCGACTACTAGACGATATCTTAAGGTTTTCAAAACGAGGAATATAACACTAACGTTTTTATATACGATATATTACGACAAGTTTTTATTATTCTAGTTGGACTTATTTTTCTTAAGTAAGGAAAATACTTTACTTTGACTATAACTAGTATTTTCAAGTTATGAGTGGTATAGGTATCATGTGTATGCATATTCTCTACATCATTTCGTGATCTAAATTAGATCATATTCATTCATATTAGGTTGCGGTTAGAGATCGAACCTCTTTTCTGTGTATCCACTTTTGTCATCGTAGCTATCGCACCAGGTGAGTCATAGCCCCACTTTTACTCTTTATACTTGTTTTAACTCTTTGGGGGAGATACATGCTCAACTACTTGCTTACTAGTATAAATACTCAAAACATACTTTCTTGATACTCAAAACATTTATACTTGATTGCTTTATACTTGATTGTTTTATACTTGATCGTTTTATACTTGATTTCATACATACGTGATTGTGCTATACTTAACTGTGTTATACTAAACTGTGATTGTTTATTCTTGAGCAACTGATACTTTGGGAAATGGCACCCAGTAATCATACATACATACATACATACTTCCAGTGGCTCCAGATTAAGTTGCTGGATGGCTACTGAGACTTCCAATGGCCCCAGATTAAGTTGCTGGACACAACCAATGAGACATACATACAAACGTGAGGTCTTCGGAGATGAAGTGTAGACTCACGACTAATTGCTTAACTGTTGTGATGAACTTATACATGTTTAATCTTACTATATATATATTAGCAGTGGGTTGTGAACACACAGGTTACAAGTCTCTTATGGCGGGACTTGTAACTGAGTGGATTTACGATGCCTTTGCTGTGTGACCATTTTTTTCTATAAACTTTATTTGTTAAACAAACTCTATGAACTCACCAACCTCGTGTTGACACTTTAGCATGTATTTTCAGGTTTTAACCAATGGCACGCTACAGGAGGCTTTGGCAGGGCATGGCATGGTCATAGAAGACTCTGATTATTTATATGGGGACCGTTTTTAAACTATTTTAAGGGCCTACTTTCGCACTACTTTTAACGATGTAAATTCAATATTTTTTATTTAACTATTTTATTCTAAATGATTGAAGTGAAAACCATTTTTGAACTAGTGTTGTAATACCAATTGAGTTTCACCCCAGCTACACGTATGCTTCCACTGGACCCGATTTTGGGGGTTGTGACAGATTGGTATCAGAGCTCTGGCTATAGCGAACTAAGTGTTTTTAAAACCTAGACTATAGCTACTTTTACGAGAAACTTAACCCTATGACCGTCACGTGCCTGCCTGCCAAGATAATGCCTCACTTGTGGTTTGTTGCTGACTTAGGTGATGAGAATTGTGTCTCATTATCTGGTTTATTATATTCACTTATTCTAGTTGATTACTATATGATGAGTGTGTAAATACTCATCATTTATGTTACATATAAGCTGCAAAAACATATGAAAACACACAGGAATGCCTTGAAATACATAAAATTATCCCTGGATTGTGTTTTTATGCATAAGGATTGAAAACTGATGAAAAACAAAACATTTCACATAATTTACAGTTTCAGTCCCTGAACTTTGGAAAATTGGCAAAACTAGTCCCTGGTAAATCAAAACTTGTTCAAATGTCATAAAAGGTCCTTGGAATTCATAAGTTGTCAAGAAAAGTCCTTTAAAGTTTAAAAATGGCAAAATGACAACTTTGGTCCCTCAACTTTTGAAAAGTGTCAAAATTAGTCCCTGGGTGTTTAAAAATGGAAAATTATCAAACTATACCCTTGTACTATTCTAAAAAGACAAAATTGGTCCTTATGATAACTTTTGAGAAGCTACAAATTCAACCCTTCAAAAATCAGAAAGTTACAGTTTTGGTCCCTGGAGTTTGTGGAATTTGCAGAATTGGTCCCTGAGGTTTAAAATGATAAAATTTATAATTGTGGTCCTTATACTAATGGTTTATTGCAGGTTTAGTCCTTAAATAAAGTTTGGGAAAATCACAAACAAACCCCTCAACTTTGGCCAAATTACACATTTAGTCCTTTTGATTTATCCTAAGCTAAAACCAACCGGACCCTTTGTTTTATTTAAATCCAAATCCAACTCCACAGTCCAGTCCACCACTGTTCACCCAAGCCCATCCAAAACCAGATCCAGCCCACCCCCCTTTATTAAATAAATAAAACAGACAAACAAACACCCCCCGTATCCTCTTCTTCTTCTTACACCTCACCCCCACACCTGTAACTCCACCTCAACCCCTCCAACTCACACCCTAATCATCACACCCACTCTCCACCATCTCCTTCACCCCTAACACGCAACAATTAATGCACTTCACACCCCATTTCAACCTAAAACCACCACTGTAGCAACACTTACCCACGATTTTGAGTAAAACTACCCCAACTTGCCTCAAAACTCCTAATACTTGTCCCTCCACCTCATGCTACCTCCCAAGAAGCTTTAATTGCTTTGGAACTGCCTCTATTCCACGTGGCACGTTTTGGCGCCAAAATCAGATTTAAACGGGGGAGATTACTTTGACTCATCCAATGGCCTCAAATTGACTTGGGAAAGTGGTAAGAAGCTGAGGAGATACTTTTGAGTCAATAAAAAGGGAGAAGAAGGAAGCAATGAAAGATATCTAGTTTTAATTTTTTATTTAATGTATGTCGACTAGTAAAATTCTCAATTAGCTTTGTATCTTTAAAGTTTTTAAGTTGTATTTTCTTGATTATCAGTGTATCTTAACACTTTGGTAATAACAGATTTCAAGTTTTCTGTGTAACTCTCAAATTTGCATATTACCTTTTTACTTAAAATTATCAAATATCATATTTGTTGTTTGCAGTGGATTATAAGGATTGAATAAGTTCAATTAAGCCTTGACAAAGCTTAAACAAGCTTTTAGAAATAGTGAATCCAAGTGTAGCATCAAAACTAAAAATACATAAAAAAATCAAGAAAAATAGGTAAAAATATAAAAATTATGGTGTATGGTGATCAAGCAATGGAGCAAGGTGTATTATTGATAGCCTTGGGTTAGAAGCTTTGTGGGAAGCTATTAGGATTGGTCTTGATCATTGGTTCTTGGTTTTTGGCAGGAAAGCACCTTGTAAGCTAAATTTCTCATAATTAGTGTTTTACTGTTTCCTTATTGTTAGCTGTTTAATCTTGCTCTTCTATGCTTATTTAGTGATAATTAATCATATCATAGCAATAAATAGTCAGCTTGTTCTTTTATATTTGTAGTTGCTTGAAATTTCATTTTCACAGTCAAATAGGTACAATTGTCATTTCATTGTATCATGTGTTTATTGTCACTGTTTTATGCTCATTAGATCTTGTATAATGATGATATAAAGTTTAAAAATTGATTTGAGGTCTAATTCATTAGGTTGTTTTAGAAATCACAAAATCAGTGTTTAAAAGGTGTGTTTGGATCATGCTGTTTCACTGATATAGTGCATGTAATTGTCTGCAATTCTTGTTTCTGCATGTTAGTATAAGTCATTAGGACTCAGTTTAGTTATAATACATAGGTCTTTTCAGTTAAAAAGTCAAAATAGAACTCAATCTAGTCTAATCTGTTAACTGTTAGTGTAATAAAGCTCATATTCCACAATCTAGCTTAAAAGTTGATACTCTAGCTTAATTTAGCTTTATTACATCATAATATAACATATTCAGTTAGGAAATTTAGGTCTAAGCTCAAATTAGTCAAACTAATAAGTTTTGATAAAAAGTCAAAATTGCTCAGCTCAGCTTTTTACCAAAATCACAAGAATTGTTTAGAATTTAGGAAAGGGATTCAAGCTTTGATATTTTTAGGATTAATAATCTACCAGCTAAACTTTAGATTTCCAACTTATTTATATTTTTGTGAAATTTATTTGTGGACCAAAATGCCCTTTGAATTGGACTGCAGGGCAAAGTCTTGCCCTGTGCACAGTTGTGGTATCTGATTTCATAAGCTCCTAGCTTGTTCAAAAGTGCTTGTTATTTATAGATTGTGGTTGATTTGTGTAGCTTACCTGACTAGCTTGTTGTGTGATTAATTTTTTCCAATACTTGCTTATTGAGATTGCTTAAATTTGTGCAACAAAATCAAACCATACACTGATCACTCAGTGCAAACAAGCAAATTCATAAGCTCATCATAAGCTCATCACTGAGCTTTGGCTTGTGATCTAAGGTTATTTTAGAAGCTAAGTAATCCATCTATCAAGTTCTAAGCTTATTTCTCATTTTCATAGCCTTTTACTAGGGCTGCTCCCAGCTTAAAATTTGTTCATTCACTCAGTCCTCTGAGTGACTCAGTCAAACACCAAACTTCATAAGCCTTTGACAAGCTCATCTGTGGTTCACACAGCTTAAGCTTTGCTTATTTGGAATCCTTACCAGCCCATATTTATAGCTCAGTACTCAAAAAGTTCTATTGAGCTTATTACATAAGCTCAAATTGTCCACCTTGGTTGTCTGTTAAGGGTGTTTGGATCTCAGCTTTATTGAAAATATTCATAAGCTTAGTACAAGCTTATTAGCTTAATCTAGTACACCCACTTGTTCACATCTGTTAATATACCACATATATATAATATTATCTTTTTTTTTTTCTTTCTTAGGCTTATTTTTAAGCTTTTAACAAGCTTACTAGCTTATTTCACTCACTCACTCAACTGAGTGAACCAGTTTGGACCCCTCACTTCCCAAGCTCTTTCAGAGCTTATCACTGGGTCCCACAACCTAAAACTTGGTTCTCCCAACCCCCCCCATACCAGGCTTGAATCATTGACTCTTTGTTTGACCTAGACCCTAGTGGACCCCACTTGGTTTTACCTCACAAAGCTGTCCCATTTTCTGTCTCAGAATCAAATAAGCAAGTGCTTATTTGTGTTCTTTGGCTTATTCAAGTTACTAATTTGGTTGAATCTTGTTTAGTATTGTATAAGTAACTTATTGGAACCAGACTCTACCCTAGTGGACCCTACATAAGCTCATTTGAGCTTATTTCTCATCAAAGTCAATAATAGTCAACTGTTTTGCTAATTAGCTTATATCTAGCTTATTAATAAGTTATAAAAATATTGTTTTTACAAAAGTTAGTTATATTTAGATATAAAATAGTTTTGTAAAATAAAAATCCAGAAAAACCAACATAAAAATAAGTGATAGTTTCTATTTAATTTAATTAAATTTTAATTTTCATTTTTAGATTTTAATTAAGTAATCTGTGTTTTTATATTTTTATTAATTTCCTTATAGGTTAAAGTAATTATAATAATTTTTATAGATTTTTCTTCTGTCATTTAGTATTAATTAGATTTAATTCTAGTTTTCTTTATAATTAATTAATATTAAGTAATAAATCTCATATTTAGTTTTTAGTAAGTAAAACTTAGTTTTTATAATTTTCCTAGCTCTAATATAGTATAATAGGTTTTTAGAAAATATAATTAGAGTTTCTACTGTTCATTTTACATTTTTCTTATTTTAATTGTTTAATTTAGACTTAAGTTAATTAAAAGGTAATTAATTAATAGATTAATCTTAAACATAATTTTTAGAGGTTTTTATAATTTTTTAGGATTCCTGTAATGGTTAAGTAATTTTATAAATTTTCTTATAATTTTCTAAGTTGATTTAGTATTATTTATAATTTAAAATAGTTTAAATAGTTTAATTAATAGAAATAGTTTTTAATTAATAAAAAGCTTATAAAAAGACAAAAAGATTTATTTTTATTTTTTATATTTTCTTCAAGTTCTATTTTAGGTTTAGAAAATATTTTTATAAATTTTTAGTTTAATTTGTAGTATTTATAATTTTTAGTTGAATTTTAATTAAATAGTTAAATAGTTTTTAATTAAATAATTAATAATAAATAGATAAATAGTGTGAAAAATATAATTTTAATTTTAAAATAAGTTTTATAATATTTTAGATTTTTAGAAATTTTAATTTTAATTTTCTAGACTTATTTTACATTTTCATAATTAATAGTTAATTATTAGATAATTAATAAATAGTTATTAAATAAAAATAATTAATTAAATAGTTTTTAATTATAAAATAAATATTTTAAATTTATTTAATTTGCATTTAAGCCCCTAAGGCTTATAAAATCCTACTATAAGTAAATTTGTTTTTGTTTAGGTTTAATTAATAAACGTTTACGTTTTTAGTCCCTTTTTCACGTGTACTTATCTGATTTCACGTTAGGGTTAATTTAGCTTATTAAAGCTATTTTCTCTTATATTTCAGTAGTACAAATCATTTAAACCCTTTTCCTGTTCAATTCACCTGATCTTAAAGTCGTTTTATTTCAGATTTCACATCTCGTTGGGATCTAACGATCCGGGGAAACACTAAACTCACCGGAGTATTGGTTTAGGCTGTCTGACTTGTTGACCATAACTTGGTTAATATTATCTGACTGTTTCGGACCAATCAAAATTTGGCGCCGCTGCCGGGGAGGTGTGCTGCGTATTACGACTTTTTGAAATATCTGTGAGTTTGAATTTTCACCCTTTGTTATATATCATCTTTTTGTTCATATTTTATTTTCTATTTGTAAATTTCCCGTCACTCTAAGTATTCTTAGAGTCGTCTCTAGTGCATGCGCACTCGTTCTTCTAGGTCCACAAGCCCTTTACGTGAGCTTGTCAGAATTCCTCGAAGACGCCGTAGACGTTCTGCCCCAACAGCCGTATCTGAGGAACGTGCTGTTTCACCAAAGAAAGTTATCATGGCGGAAGACCGTCCGATGAATGAGCTTCTCCAAGCACCCATTGAGGGTTACGGAGACGCTATTGTTGTCCCAGCCATCGTGGCTGAATACTTTGAGCTCAAAACCGGGTTACTAAATCTAGTGACTTCAAGCCAATTTTATGGTTTTGAGAGGGATGATCCCCATGCTCACATTAGATGGTTTAATAAAATCACTTCAACCATCAAATACAAGAACGTCCCTTCCGAAGCAGTTAAACTTCTTCTCTTCCCATTTTCTCTTGAGGGAGCAGCCCGGATTTGGCTGGAAAAACAACCTCCTCGTTCAATACACTCATGGGAAGATCTAGTTACCAAATTTGTAAACGAATTTTTTCCCCCGTCCAGAACGACAAGTCTTAAAAATGAAATCATCAAATTTACTCAAAGGTTTGATGAAACGTTTGGTGACGCTTGGGATCGTTTTAAAGAATTGCTTCGTCGATGTCCTCATCATGGTTTCACTGAGTTAATGCAAATTGACACGTTTTATAATGGTGTGAGTCAATCTGACCAAGATTCTCTCAATGCCTCCGCGGGAGGTAATTTTTTGAGCAAAACCACAAAAGAAGCTTTAGAAATCATTGAAAATAAGTCCAAGGTCCGCACTACACGCACAAAACCATATAACTCCCAAGTGAGTGCTGGTCCTTCTACTTCATCACCCGTGAGTACTTCTAGCACCGATGCTAAGATAGATAAACTCATGGACGCCATTCAAGCTTTGGTTCTCTCAAGCCAGAAAAAAGTCACTTTCACACAAAACCCTTCACATGCTGAAGCTAAAAAAGTGGAAGTTTGTGTCACTTGTGGTGGCCCACATGCTTACTACAATTGTACTGCCACGGATGGTAGTCCTTTTGAAGCCAATGCCTTAGCCGGAACTACAAATCAGGGAGGTAATCAATACCGTCCTCAAATGGAACCAAGTTACCGTGCTAACACACATATGGGACCACCCGGGTTTAACCAAAACCCAAATTTGCAAAACAGAAACCAGAACCAACCTCGAATGAACCAAGGTTATCAAAACCAAGGGAATTTCAATCCTGGACAGAATCAAGGTTTCCACAATCAAGGAAACTTTAACAGAAACAATTTCAACCCCGGAAATCATTTTCAGGGAAATGGTAATCCAAATCAGGGAAATTTTCAGCCACAACAAGGTTATAATCAAAATAACCGTATCCAAAATTTCCCTAACCAAACACAAGCCATTCTCCCAGCTCCACAACCATCATCAGATGAGTTGTTGAAGCAGTTCATGAAAACTCAAGAAGAGACAAACAGGTTGTTGGTCAGCCAGATTTCTGAACTTAAGAAATCTTTAAATGAACAACCCTCGGGCTCTGGAAAACTTCCGAGCAACACGATCGCAAACCCGAGGGGCGATGCAAAGGCGATCACGACCAGGAGCGGAGTTTCATATGATGGACCCACTGTTCCCACTACCCCTTCTTCTTCTTCTCCCAAGGTAGTGGAAAATAACGTCGAGGTAAATAAGGACGAAGTACTTCCTACTCATAAGGGAGGTGCCCAAGACGTCCCACCTCATGTTGTCCCGAAACCCAAACCAAAACCTAGAGTTGTTTTTGAACCAAATGATATTCCAGTTGAAACACCTCAGTCCAAACCTTCTACCTCCTCTATTCCTTACCCCTCGCGCTTGAGTGAGCAAAAGCTCCGTGAAAAAGCTAGTCACCAGATGGATAAATTCTTTCAAATCTTCCAAGATTTGCATTTTGACATTAGCTTTGCGGATGCTATTATTCTTATGCCTAAATTTGCATCGACAATCAAACACTTGTTAAGCAACAAGGAGAAACTGTTTGAAATGGCAAAGACTCCCTTGAATGAGAACTGCTCAGCAGTTCTTTTAAAGAAGCTTCCCGAGAAGCTGGGAGATCCTGGAAAATTTCTAATACCATGTGTATTCCCGGGAATGGTTGATTGCTATGCCTTGGCCGATCTTGGTGCAAGTATCAACTTAATGCCGTACTCAGTTTGGAAGAAACTTTCTCTTCCTGATCTTACTCCTACCTGCATGACTTTAGAACTTGCAGACCGATCTATATCTCGTCCTCTCGGCATTGCCGAGGACGTGTTTGTAAAGGTAGGAAAATTTCATCTCCCCGCTGACTTTGTAGTGGTTGATTTCGATGCCGATCAAAGGGTCCCTCTCATTGTGGGGAGGGGTTTCCTTAGAACGGGCCGTGCTCTTATCGATGTATTTGAGCAAGAAATCACTCTTCGTGTGGGTAATGAAGCTGTTACATTTAACCTCGATCAAACTTCGAGGTACTCCTCCAATTATGATTCTGAAGCAGTTAATCAAATAGATATCATAGACATTGCTTCTGAGGAGTACTCTCAAGAGTTTCTTGGTTACTCTCATAATTCTGTGAGTGGGGATGCCACTCCATCATCTGAACCTATCATTTCCGACTCTTCCCCTTCTCTCACTCCGTTTGAGGGAAGTGATTTCCTTTTGGAAGAGGTCGAGGCTTTTCTCAAAAGTGATTCAGTTCCATTGGGAATTGATAACACTGAGATTGATCTAGAGGGAGATATTCTTCTCCTCGAGAGATTGCTAAATCAAGACAATTCTCTTCCACTCCCTCCCGTACAACTTCATAATCAGGAAATCAAATATGTTGAGGAAACTGATGATTTTCCTGAGGTCGAACTCAAGGACTTACCTCCTCATCTTGAATACGCATTCTTGGAGGGTGATGATAAATTACCCGTCATTATTGCTAAAGGTTTAAGTGTTGAGGAGAAGAGTGCTCTCCTAAAGGTCTTGAAGTCAAACAAGCAAGCAATTGCTTGGAAACTCTCCGATATTAAGGGTATTAACCCAGATTTTTGTACACACAAAATCTTGATGGAGGATGACTTCAAGCCTGCAGTGCAACACCAAAGAAGGGTGAATCCAAAAATCCATGATGTGATTAAACAAGAGGTTCTTAAACTTCTTGATGCAGGATTGATTTACCCTATCTCTGACAGTCCACGGGTTAGTCTCATTCATTGTGTTCCAAAAAAGGGTGGCATTACTGTTGTCACCAATGAGGAAAATGAGTTGATTCCAACTCGGCTGGTTACCGGATGGCGTGTTTGCATTGACTATCGTAAGTTAAATGACGCCACCCGCAAAGACCACTTTCCGCTGCCCTTTATGGACCAGATGCTTGAGAGATTAGCAGGGAACGAGTATTATTGTTTCCTTGATGGTTTCTCAGGATACTTTCAAATCCCCATTGATCCATCGGATCAAGAAAAGACTACCTTTACATGCCCTTATGGAACCTTTGCTTATAAACGTATGCCTTTTGGCTTATGTAATGCACCAGGTACGTTCCAGAGGTGTATGATGGCCATATTTACCGACATGATTGGTAAAACTATGGAGGTCTTTATGGATGACTTTTCGGTCATTGGGGATTCATTCCAAACATGTCTCACCAATTTAGAAACAATGTTGAAAAGGTGTAAAGACACCAATCTATGTCTAAATTGGGAAAAGAGTCACTTTATGGTCAAAGAGGGCATTGTCCTCGGCCATAAGATTTCCAAGAATGGGATTGAGGTTGACAGAGCTAAGGTTGATGTCATTGCAAAACTGCCTCACCCTACTACCGTCAAAGGTATTAGGAGTTTCTTGGGTCATGCGGGTTTCTATCGTCGATTTATACAAGATTTTTCTAAAATCTCACGACCTATGACTCATCTCCTTGAAAAGGATACTCCTTTTATCTTCTCACTAGAGTGCATCGAAGCTTTTGAAACATTAAAGAAAAAGCTTACTGAGGCACCCATTCTTATTGCCCTCGACTGGGACTTACCCTTCGAGATTATGTGCGATGCAAGTGATTTTGCTATTGGTGCAGTCTTGGGGCAACGCAAAACGAAACACTTTCAGCCTATCCACTACGCAAGCAAAACTATGAACGAAGCTCAAACTCATTACACCACTACAGAAAAAGAATTATTAGCTGTGGTGTATGCTTTTGAGAAATTTCGGACATACTTAATCTTGACTAAAAGCGTAGTGTATACGGATCACTCGGCTCTTAAATATCTATTTGCAAAACAAGATGCAAAGCCGAGATTGCTCCGTTGGGTTCTCCTCCTCCAAGAATTTGATATCATTATTCGTGATAAAAAAGGAGCTGAGAACCTGGCTGCTGATCATTTGTCCCGATTAGAAAACCCTCATCAAAATGTGTATGAGAAAAAGGAAATAAATGAAACATTTCCTCTCGAAACACTCAATGCGGTTGCTTTTCGTGGAGATTCTACTACCCCATGGTTTGCCGATTTCGCAAACTACCATGCGGGTAACTTTGTTGTGAAAGGGATGTCAACCCAACAGAAGAATAAATTCTTTAAGGATGTTAAACATTACTTCTGGGATGACCCCTACTTATTCAAAATCTGTGCGGATCAAGTCATCCGACGGTGTATATATGGACAGGAAGCCACTGAAATTCTTAAGGCTTGCCATGCTGGACCCACTGGGGGACATCATAGTCCTAATTACACCGCCAAAAAGGTGTTTGATTCCGGATTCTTTTGGCCCACAATTTATAAAGATGCCCAGGATCTCATTAAAACCTGTGACGCTTGTCAGCGTCATGGAAACATTTCACAAAGAAATGAGATGCCACAAAATGCTATTCAAGTATGTGAAATATTTGATATCTGGGGCATTGACTTTATGGGGCCATTTCCATCATCCAGAGGAAACAAGTACATACTTGTGGCAGTTGATTATTTATCAAAGTGGGTTGAAGCTAAGGCTTTACACACAAATGATGCCCGAGTTGTAGTGAAATTCCTGAAATCTCTTTTTGCCCGTTTTGGAACCCCACGTGCTATTATAAGTGATCGTGGTACGCATTTCTGCAATGACAAATTTGATAAAGTCATGCAAAAGTATGGTGTAACCCACCGTCTTTCTACAGCGTATCACCCACAAACAAGTGGGCAAGTGGAAGTTTCAAATCGTGGTATCAAAAGGATACTTGAGAGGACTGTTGGTGAAAACCGTGCTGCCTGGTCGGATAAATTAGATGACGCACTATGGGCCTTTCGTACAGCTTATAAAACACCCATTGGGTGTACACCTTACAAGCTTGTGTACGGAAAGACATGTCATTTACCGATGGAACTTGAGCACAAAGCCTACTGGGCTTTGAAACATGCCAACTTTGACCTCAAAACTGCGGGCGATCACAGAAAAGTTCAAATGAATGAACTAAATGAACTACGTGATCAGGCTTACGAGAACTCTTTAATCTATAAAGAGAAAACAAAGAGAATTCATGACTCAAAAATAAAGAACCGCGTTTTTAACGTCGGTGATCGAGTACTTCTCTTTAACTCTAGATTAAAGATCTTCTCGGGTAAATTAAAAACCCGTTGGACTGGTCCATTTACTATCACTAAGGTTTATCCATATGGTACCGTTGAGTTATCTCAAAATGACGGTCCATGTTTTAAAGTAAATGGCCATCGTGTGAAACATTACTTTGGAGAGGACTTCCCAAACATGGTTGTCCCGGATCTCCAAACTTTCCCCAAGGACAATTAAATTCGGGGTCGAGTCAAGCTAGTGACTCGGGAATCAAAAACAAGCTACCTCATGAACAAATCAATTCGAGGTCGAGTCAAGCTAATGACTCGGTAATCAAAAGCATAGCAATATGGGTTTTTCACCCGTATTTCTGACTTCTTTCTACTTTCTACCACCATTTCAAAAGTAAATATTTTTCAAATTTCAATAAACATGTTTTGTATGTATATTATGTTATTCATCTTCCAGGCTGTCAGGGCGGATTTATTACAGTTAATCATTCACAAGTGATTAGCTTGCGTGGTAAACCTGACACAAACCTGGAAGGTGTATGTATATTATAAACTTTATCATTCAACTCCCGGGCTGTTAGGGCGAATTTATTACAGTTAATCATTCACAAGTGATTAGCTAGCGTGGTAATCCTGACACAAGCCTGGGAGGTAGTGATCCAAAAAAAAAAAAAAAAAAAAAAAAAAAAAAAAAAAAAAAAAAAAGTTTAAAACAAAAAGAAAAAAAGTGAGTTTGTATGTAAATAGCCTAAAATAAAGGTTATAAATATTTCCTTCTTACGTTCTAAGTATCGGTTTAACACCCGGTGTTTTGAATATTGAGGGCAATATTCATTTCTAAGTGTGGGGGGGGATTCTCACGAATTCAAACACATGTTCCATCAAGCACCCTCATTTGATCAAAATTTAAAGTTTTTTCACACTTAGAAATGCAATAAATGGTATCAATCCTCCATGTCTAACCCACAACAGGATTGGCTAGTCCAGGAGCAAACGGCTCTTGGTAAAGACATCTCAAAACCGTTGATGGCTTGCAATTTGCCAAAAATTGTATGGTTCCTCAACTCCCCATTATCCTAAAAAGCTAATGAGTTGGCTAGCCCGCAAGATTATGGCTTGTGGTAAAGGCCGTAGAAAATCCATAATTGGTAATCAGCTCACCAAGATGTTGACTATTCCATCAAGAGTTGGCTAGTCCAGAAGCAAACGGCTTTTGGTAAAGACTAATCAAATCCGTTGACAGCTGGTGGTTTGCTAAAAATCACAAGGTTATCAGGTGTGCCACAGTTCTTACACCTGGCTACTCCAGAAGTGATGGCTTTTGGTAAAGAGTAAAAATCCATTAATTTTTTCTCAAATAGATTGCTAGGGACTAGCAATAGTTTAGTGTGGGGGATTGATGAGTGTGTAAATACTCATCATTTCTGTTACATATAAGCTGCAAAAACATATGAAAACACACAGGAATGCCTTGAAATACATAAAATTATCCCTGGATTGTGTTTTTATGCATAAGGATTGAAAACTGATGAAAAACAAAACATTTCACATAATTTACAGTTTCAGTCCCTGAACTTTGGAAAATTGGCAAAACTAGTCCCTGGTAAATCAAAACTTGTTCAAATGTCATAAAAGGTCCTTGGAATTCATAAGTTGTCAAGAAAAGTCCTTTAAAGTTTAAAAATGGCAAAATGACAACTTTGGTCCCTCAACTTTTGAAAAGTGTCAAAATTAGTCCCTGGGTGTTTAAAAATGGAAAATTATCAAACTATACCCTTGTACTATTCTAAAAAGACAAAATTGGTCCTTATGATAACTTTTGAGAAGCTACAAATTCAACCCTTCAAAAATCAGAAAGTTACAGTTTTGGTCCCTGGAGTTTGTGGAATTTGCAGAATTGGTCCCTGAGGTTTAAAATGATAAAATTTATAATTGTGGTCCTTATACTAATGGTTTATTGTAGGTTTAGTCCTTAAATAAAGTTTGGGAAAATCACAAACAAACCCCTCAACTTTGGCCAAATTACACATTTAGTCCTTTTGATTTATCCTAAGCTAAAACCAACCGGACCCTTTGTTTTATTTAAATCCAAATCCAACTCCACAGTCCAGTCCACCACTGTTCACCCAGGCCCATCCAAAACCAGATCCAGCCCACCCCCCTTTATTAAATAAATAAAACAGACAAACAAACACCCCCCGTATCCTCTTCTTCTTCTTACACCTCACCCCCACACCTGTAACTCCACCTCAACCCCTCCAACTCACACCCTAATCATCACACCCACTCTCCACCATCTCCTTCACCCCTAACACGCAACAATTAATGCACTTCACACCCCATTTCAACCTAAAACCACCACTGTAGCAACACTTACCCACGATTTTGAGTAAAACTACCCCAACTTACCTCAAAACTCCTAATACTTGTCCCTCCACCTCATGCTACCTCCCAAGAAGCTTTAATTGCTTTGGAACTGCCTCTATTCCACGTGGCACGTTTTGGCGCCAAAATCAGATTTAAACGGGGGAGATTACTTTGACTCATCCAATGGCCTCAAATTGACTTGGGAAAGTGGTAAGAAGCTGAGGAGATACTTTTGAGTCAATAAAAAGGGAGAAGAAGGAAGCAATGAAAGATATCTAGTTTTAATTTTTTATTTAATGTATGTCGACTAGTAAAATTCTCAATTAGCTTTGTATCTTTAAAGTTTTTAAGTTGTATTTTCTTGATTATCAGTGTATCTTAACACTTTGGTAATAACAGATTTCAAGTTTTCTGTGTAACTCTCAAATTTGCATATTACCTTTTTACTTAAAATTATCAAATATCATATTTGTTGTTTGCAGTGGATTATAAGGATTGAATAAGTTCAATTAAGCCTTGACAAAGCTTAAACAAGCTTTTAGAAACAGTGAATCCAAGTGTAGCATCAAAACTAAAAATACATAAAAAAATCAAGAAAAATAGGTAAAAATATAAAAATCATGGTGTATGGTGATCAAGCAATGGAGCAAGGTGTATTATTGATAGCCTTGGGTTAGAAGCTTTGTGGGAAGCTATTAGGATTGGTCTTGATCATTGGTTCTTGGTTTTTGGCAGGAAAGCACCTTGTAAGCTAAATTTCTCATAATTAGTGTTTTACTGTTTCCTTATTGTTAGCTGTTTAATCTTGCTCTTCTATGCTTATTTAGTGATAATTAATCATATCATAGCAATAAATAGTCAGCTTGTTCTTTTATATTTGTAGTTGCTTGAAATTTCATTTTCACAGTCAAATAGGTACAATTGTCATTTCATTGTATCATGTGTTTATTGTCACTGTTTTATGCTCATTAGATCTTGTATAATGATGATATAAAGTTTAAAAATTGATTTGAGGTCTAATTCATTAGGTTGTTTTAGAAATCACAAAATCAGTGTTTAAAAGGTGTGTTTGGATCATGCTGTTTCACTGATATAGTGCATGTAATTGTCTGCAATTCTTGTTTCTGCATGTTAGTATAAGTCATTAGGACTCAGTTTAGTTATAATACATAGGTCTTTTCAGTTAAAAAGTCAAAATAGAACTCAATCTAGTCTAATCTGTTAACTGTTAGTGTAATAAAGCTCATATTCCACAATCTAGCTTAAAAGTTGATACTCTAGCTTAATTTAGCTTTATTACATCATAATATAACATATTCAGTTAGGAAATTTAGGTCTAAGCTCAAATTAGTCAAACTAATAAGTTTTGATAAAAAGTCAAAATTGCTCAGCTCAGCTTTTTACCAAAATCACAAGAATTGTTTAGAATTTAGGAAAGGGATTCAAGCTTTGATATTTTTAGGATTAATAATCTACCAGCTAAACTTTAGATTTCCAACTTATTTATATTTTTGTGAAATTTATTTGTGGACCAAAATGCCCTTTGAATTGGACTGCAGGGCAAAGTCTTGCCCTGTGCACAGTTGTGGTATCTGATTTCATAAGCTCCTAGCTTGTTCAAAAGTGCTTGTTATTTATAGATTGTGGTTGATTTGTGTAGCTTACCTGACTAGCTTGTTGTGTGATTAATTTTTTCCAATACTTGCTTATTGAGATTGCTTAAATTTGTGCAACAAAATCAAACCATACACTGATCACTCAGTGCAAACAAGCAAATTCATAAGCTCATCATAAGCTCATCACTGAGCTTTGGCTTGTGATCTAAGGTTATTTTAGAAGCTAAGTAATCCATCTATCAAGTTCTAAGCTTATTTCTCATTTTCATAGCCTTTTACTAGGGCTGCTCCCAGCTTAAAATTTGTTCATTCACTCAGTCCTCTGAGTGACTCAGTCAAACACCAAACTTCATAAGCCTTTGACAAGCTCATCTGTGGTTCACACAGCTTAAGCTTTGCTTATTTGGAATCCTTACCAGCCCATATTTATAGCTCAGTACTCAAAAAGTTCTATTGAGCTTATTACATAAGCTCAAATTGTCCACCTTGGTTGTCTGTTAAGGGTGTTTGGATCTCAGCTTTATTGAAAATATTCATAAGCTTAGTACAAGCTTATTAGCTTAATCTAGTACACCCACTTGTTCACATCTATTAATATACCACATATATATAATATTATCTTTTTGTTTTCTTTCTTAGGCTTATTTTTAAGCTTTTAACAAGCTTACTAGCTTATTTCACTCACTCACTCAACTGAGTGAACCAGTTTGGACCCCTCACTTCCCAAGCTCTTTCAGAGCTTATCACTGGGTCCCACAACCTAAAACTTGGTTCTCCCAACCCCCCCCCATACCAGGCTTGAATCATTGACTCTTTGTTTGACCTAGACCCTAGTGGACCCCACTTGGTTTTACCTCACAAAGCTGTCCCATTTTCTGTCTCAGAATCAAATAAGCAAGTGCTTATTTGTGTTCTTTGGCTTATTCAAGTTACTAATTTGGTTGAATCTTGTTTAGTATTGTATAAGTAACTTATTGGAACCAGACTCTACCCTAGTGGACCCTACATAAGCTCATTTGAGCTTATTTCTCATCAAAGTCAATAATAGTCAACTGTTTTGCTAATTAGCTTATATCTAGCTTATTAATAAGTTATAAAAATATTGTTTTTACAAAAGTTAGTTATATTTAGATATAAAATAGTTTTGTAAAATAAAAATCCAGAAAAACCAACATAAAAATAAGTGATAGTTTCTATTTAATTTAATTAAATTTTAATTTTCATTTTTAGATTTTAATTAAGTAATCTGTGTTTTTATATTTTTATTAATTTCCTTATAGGTTAAAGTAATTATAATAATTTTTATAGATTTTTATTCTGTCATTTAGTATTAATTAGATTTAATTCTAGTTTTCTTTATAATTAATTAATATTAAGTAATAAATCTCATATTTAGTTTTTAGTAAGTAAAACTTAGTTTTTATAATTTTCCTAGCTCTAATATAGTATAATAGGTTTTTAGAAAATATAATTAGAGTTTCTACTGTTCATTTTACATTTTTCTTATTTTAATTGTTTAATTTAGACTTAAGTTAATTAAAAGGTAATTAATTAATAGATTAATCTTAAACATAATTTTTAGAGGTTTTTATAATTTTTTAGGATTCCTGTAATGGTTAAGTAATTTTATAAATTTTCTTATAATTTTCTAAGTTGATTTAGTATTATTTATAATTTAAAATAGTTTAAATAGTTTAATTAATAGAAATAGTTTTTAATTAATAAAAAGCTTATAAAAAGACAAAAAGATTTATTTTTATTTTTTATATTTTCTTCAAGTTCTATTTTAGGTTTAGAAAATATTTTTATAAATTTTTAGTTTAATTTGTAGTATTTATAATTTTTAGTTGAATTTTAATTAAATAGTTAAATAGTTTTTAATTAAATAATTAATAATAAATAGATAAATAGTGTGAAAAATATAATTTTAATTTTAAAATAAGTTTTATAATATTTTAGATTTTTAGAAATTTTAATTTTAATTTTCTTGACTTATTTTACATTTTCATAATTAATAGTTAATTATTAGATAATTAATAAATAGTTATTAAATAAAAATAATTAATTAAATAGTTTTTAATTATAAAATAAATATTTTAAATTTATTTAATTTGCATTTAAGCCCCTAAGGCTTATAAAATCCTACTATAAGTAAATTTGTTTTTGTTTAGGTTTAATTAATAAACGTTTACGTTTTTAGTCCCTTTTTCACGTGTACTTATCTGATTTCACGTTAGGGTTAATTTAGCTTATTAAAGCTATTTTCTCTTATATTTCAGTAGTACAAATCATTTAAACCCTTTTCCTGTTCAATTCACCTGATCTTAAAGTCGTTTTATTTCAGATTTCACATCTCGTTGGGATCTAACGATCCGGGGAAACACTAAACTCACCGGAGTATTGGTTTAGGCTGTCTGACTTGTTGACCATAACTTGGTTAATATTATCTGACTGTTTCGGACCAATCACTATAATTGTCTTCCCTATTAGTATGCTTACATAACTTATGCGCCTCATGTTACGCCTTCTCCTTGCATAGTTTCATCATTTGACCTCGAGTTTGGTCGCCTGCCTTAGTCTTTCTGAACGTCTTGGTATTTGTGAAGGACATAGTATTAGTATAACTGAGCTGAGTATTTCAAAATTCATGGAACCTCGGTGGAATATAGACTAGTCACCTATATTCAACCCGGGATAGTGGGACATAGGCTGACTACCTATATCCGACTCAGAAATGAATTTTGCAACACTGAGAATGGTTATAATAAAATTCTGTCTGGATTGAATCCTCTACTCAATTTTCAAATGTTTCATTATGTGTGTGTATACCCTCGTTGTCAGAACGCTTATACTTTTCATCACCTCCTGAACCGCCGCCTGGAAGCACGTCAACTGGTCATTTCGTCTCATGAATCTTCACCTTTATAACACTTCAGAGACCAACGTTAACTGAACTTCGGGACGAAGTTCCCTTAAGGGGTAGAGACTGTCACAACTCGTAAAATCTGGTCTTTTCCCGAACTTTCACATTTACTATTCATCGATCACTATTCATCATTTTACTATTCATCATTTTTTAGGTCAGTTTGTGATTCTGAGAAGCGTTCAAAAATTTTACTATTCATAAAACACTATTCACCTCCGGAGAAAATTTGTCATTTATGCGTGAGTTGCGTCATTTCTGTATACGTACGGTTATCTACCTAATAAACGTTATCTTATGAGTTATTATTTTGAATAATTGATCCTACAATCCCAACTATGGTCCTAACACATTTTTTATACTCATAATAATGATATAAAAATTATAATATTAATTTACCCGGGGTTTTGGAAATTTATTTAATTGATATCATACGTTTAATATAATTACGACGGTTTTCGTAAAAACTAAACAATAATCATCCAAACACTCAATACTTTTACCCAACATATTTTTACAATTTTTACGACTTTATTATATCCCGGTTAACTCCGTTAAAATTTATTTTTAGTTAACTAAGTACCCGGTATTTCCTAAAACTATTAATATATACATACTAATACTAATAATGCACCAACTATCTTACACTACACCATTTTTCTTTCTTTTTTTCACCAAATGCAGCCCCCCCCCCTTGACTCCTTCCTCTTTTTGTGGATCTTGCCCCCCCCCCCCCCCCTAGTCCATATATATATCATCTTATTACTCCATTTTCACCATTATCTATACATAACACATCAAGAACTAGCAAAAATCTCATCTCTTCCACTCTTGCTCTCAAACCCACGACCAAAAATAGATTCAAGACCAAAATCCATTGATTTTTGAAGATCAAGTCATATTCAAGCTTAGTTAGTGTTCCTTGTTTGGGTTTTGTGATAAAAACTCAAGGTTTCTTAGGGTTTACTCATCAAAGCTCTATAATCTTTCTATGTAAGTTGTCAAACTCTTGTTCATAATTTCTTCATGTTATTTTTATGGTCATATGATTTCCATTCAAGATCTACATGCATATGTTAGTTATACCACTCATTTATATATATATATATATATATATATATATATATATATATATATATATATATATATATATATATATATATATATATATATATATAACTTTTAATCCCTAGAAATGGATTATAGTTAGATCCTTGTTAGATCCACTTGATTTATGATGTTTAGGAACCCATGACACCCTAAGAAGGTGTATGGTAAGATTAGACTAGATTTGTGGTGATTGAAAGTGGTTTGGTTGAAGTTGAAACAAGTTTGAAACTAGGAAAATGATTTTTGAAACTATATAAATACCTACTGTCCTTATTTTGAAAACGTGGGAAACTCAGTAACTCAGGGGATATTTTTGAACAAAGATTTAGAAAATAATTTCAAAAACGAAGCCGTGGGCAAAAGAACGGATTAAAACGAGTTAATAACGAAGGAGATATGATTTTCCGAATTTAACGACGAAAACTATTTTCTGAAAAACTGCATGCTGTTTGACAGTTTTCGACGGGCAAATAGAGGCGTTAAACGTAACCTAGAGGAGCCGAGCTATCGAAAATATATTAGTATATACTAAAACGAATCCGTGGATATAAAGAACGAGTAAAATGAGCTTAAAACGACCAAGTTATACATGTTTTAAAATCGTCAAAACTATATATATATATATATATATATATATATATATATATATATATATATATATATATATATATAGTCACTACTAGAAAATAATATAACTACTTACTAAATAATATATTTTCTAGATTTCTTATTCAAGGAGTTTATTTTTAATTAACGAAATACGTACGACTCAAGGTTTATTTATGCGACTACTAGACGATATCTTAAGGTTTTCAAAACGAGGAATATAACACTAACGTTTTTATATACGATATATTACGACAAGTTTTTATTATTCTAGTTGGACTTATTTTTCTTAAGTATGGAAAATACTTTACTTTGACTATAACTAGTATTTTCAAGTTATGAGTGGTATAGGTATCATGTGTATGCATATTCTCTACATCATTTCGTGATCTAAATTAGATCATATTCATTCATATTAGGTTGCGGTTAGAGATCGAACCTCTTTTCTGTGTATCCACTTTTGTCATCGTAGCTATCGCACCAGGTGAGTCATAGCCCCACTTTTACTCTTTATACTTGTTTTAACTCTTTGGGGGAGATACATGCTCAACTACTTGCTTACTAGTATAAATACTCAAAACATACTTTCTTGATACTCAAAACATTTATACTTGATTGCTTTATACTTGATTGTTTTATACTTGATTGTTTTATACTTGATTTCATACATACGTGATTGTGCTATACTTAACTGTGTTATACTAAACTGTGATTGTGTATTCTTGAGCAACTGACACTTTGGGAAATGGCACCCAGTAATCATACATACATACATACATACTTCCAGTGGCTCCAGATTAAGTTGCTGGATGGCTACTGAGACTTCCAATGGCCCCAGATTAAATTGCTGGACACAACCATTGAGACATACATACAAACGTGAGGTCTTCGGAGATGAAGTGTAGACTCACGACTAATTGCTTAACTGTTGTGATGAACTTATACATGTTTAATCTTACTATATATATATTAGCAGTGGGTTGTGAACACACAGGTTACAAGTCTCTTATGGCGGGACTTGTAACTGAGTGGATTTACGATGCCTTTGCTGTGTGACCATTTTTTTCTATAAACTTTATTTGTTAAACAAACTCTATGAACTCACCAACCTCGTGTTGACACTTTAGCATGTATTTTCAGGTTTTAACCAATGGCACGCTACAGGAGGCTTTGGCAGGGCATGGCATGGTCATAGAAGACTCTGATTATTTATATGGGGACCGTTTTTAAACTATTTTAAGGGCCTACTTCCGCACTACTTTTAACGATGTAAATTCAATATTTTTGATTTAACTATTTTATTCTAAATGATTGAAGTGAAAACCATTTTTGAACTAGTGTTGTAATACCAATTGAGTTACACCCCAGCTACACGTATGCTTCCGCTGGACCCGATTTTGGGGGTTGTGACAGTATATACATACATATATTTTTTTAGATAAAACTTCTTAAATAGCAGCTATTACTATATTTACATTTTTTTTTTGAGATATTTACATATATACATCATGTGGGTTAGTATTTTCCCCACACTTAGGGTGAAAACCCTAAGTACATGCTACTAGTTTTGATTACCGAGTCGCTAGCGTGACTCGACCCCGAATTTATTTGTCCATGGGGAAGCAAGTGGAAGAGACAATCTGCATCGGACTTTCATTCAAGATATTTGGATAAACATTTGAAGCACTTGAAAGTTCCACACCGATGAGATAAGTAACCGGCTCATAATTTATAAATGAGAATGCCGGGATCAAAGATAATGTCTTCACTCCCGAAAGAGTGAAGAACAGGATAAGCCACGGGATATATGAAGAAAAGAAAGAAAGTCATGATGAAAATCATAACTAACTCCTCATCATCAATAGGAGAATTCATTGTTTCATGAATCTCCTCTTTTAAGCTCGTTTGATCAAGACATATTGTTGGTATATCTAGATCAAAATAGAAAGTATCATACTCCGGTGGAGATATGATATACGTGAGTTCACAGGAGAACTCCTCAAAGGTGAATGATTCGTATTCGGGATTGATTTGAGTGAGTTCACTGGGGAACTCCTCAATAGTAAATGATTCATAAACGGGAAGAGAATTATAAGAATGAGAAGTGGTGATACCACTTATCTTCTCTCCCGTTTGATCAAAATGGAACGTTTGCAATTCAGGAATAGAATCATTGATCAAAATCTCACTATCCTTGACGGGGATAGGAGATGAAATAGGCTCTTCATTGAAAGCCTCGATTCTAGAAATGAGAAGATTAACATTTAATAATATAAGACGAAGAGATTCGTCTTGGATTATTTCTTCATCATTCTCTTCTTCTGAGTTGACAAGCTCAGAAGGTAATTCCCCCACATAACTTATGTCTCCACAAGATAAAGAATAGTTCTCATCCGAATCAGAGAACATCTCAATATGATCATTTGGAAAGACAAGAGGGGGAGGGATATCACACATATGATCAAGAATTCCCTGTGACTCACTTGGGATTGAGACAAGGTTCTCAACACTAGACTTTATGAATTCGTCCGATTCCTTTGCAGGAATAGTGTCAAGATGCTCGTCCCCCATGCTCAGAGAGTGAGTGGGAACCTCGGGTGTGATAACATCATACTCAGGGAGTTGAAAAGAACTAGCAGTAATGGAGTCTACAAGTTCCATTATTTCTACTGCTGGTGATTCAGTTATATTCTTTTCTCCCTATATATCCATGGAAGGAGTCTCAATTGATGAACTTGATGAGGTATCATCACTTTCATCATCTTCATCGAGAAGAACAGCATTTTGAAATTTGGTACGTGTTATAGTTGCTTGTTCTAAGACTAGTAATTCTTCCATGCTTCTTTCGTTTCTAGCACGTTCTTCAACAAGTAATTCCGCGATAGATTTATCACAAGAATATGGAATGAGTGGAAATTGTGGGGGTGTGGATGTGTCAAAACCGGAAGGTTGACATTGATCATCATTATGAGGACCCCCACAATGTACACAAGAAGAACTTGGTGTACTGTGAAACGACATATTAGCCAACTCCTCCTTAAGGTCTTTAAGTTTCTCAAGAACCTCTAGACAAGGGTCTTGCTGGATATGAGGAGTTGCTTGGTTTATTTGGCACTGTGGAGGTGGGTCTTGAAACGAATAGTCGTAATTGTTACAAGGAAATGGATTCCTTGTTTGATAATCAGAGCTAAAGTGTGGACCTCCACAGTACTCACAACAGTAAAACTGTTGAGTCTGGCTTGGTGTATTTTGATACGAAGCATCATTGATATTTGGATAATATGATTCTTGCTCGTATGAATGTGATGGGTAGTTGGAAAAATTTGAGGAGTCGTTGAATGAGTTTTGATTAGGATCATAAGCAAATGAATTACTCAATCCACAAAACAAACAACTCCCGTCTTGAATATCATTACCACATTGTTCACATGTACACCAACGACATGGAAAACCGAAAAGCGGCTCACCACAACCGACACAAGGAACAAAATCTGGAGGTGGGACAAGTGGTGTGCTCTGAGAGCTAGCAATTTCCACCACTTCCGTTATGGTCTCGGGTTTTTGTTTTTGATAATTGTGAAGATTAGGTAAATCGTTCTTTTCAGTAATTGCCCTAAGCTCTGTACGTCTGCTTGACAAACTTATAACCGTAAACCGTGAAAGGTTAGGATCAATTGTGAGCTTAGATTCTTGGATAACCGTAGGTTGGACGTATTTAGCACTTCCATAGTCAGAGGAAAGTACAAGGTCCTTTATCACCTCGGTTTCATGATCTCTTTCCCTCACAGGAGAAGGAATAGGAATCGAAGGTCCATCATAATCAACATGACATCTCGACATTTTTGACATGGCCATAAGTTTTTCAACTTTGCTTTTATAGGCCCTTTGTTTAAAGAAATCGTCATCGAGAGATGCCATTAGAATACAATTATGGGACAAGTGGAAGAAGGTAGAATCAAAGGGTTTTAGGGATGGGAAATGAAGAATCAAATAGGTAGGGGTATAAAGGTGAATATTTTTGTGTTTTGTTTTATAAAAATATGGATAAAAGATGGTAAATATACAATGGATGTATATCCAGAATCACTAATACGCAAAATCGTTTAGAATAAGCGCACAACCTCCCCGGCAGCGGCGCCAAATTTTGATTGCCTCAAACAGTCAGATAATTATTGGTCAACCACTTGTGAATGGTCAATTCTAATAGTCAAACATCTGAGGCAAATGCTTCCGTGGAATACAGTGTTTCCCCGGGTCGTAATGTCCCAACGAGGTTGTGATGGTATTAAAAACGAATCTGTGATCGAGTGAATGTGAACAGGGATATGAATAAGTGTGTGTGTGTGATTACACTAAGGTTTTATAACTTAAATAAACTATTTAGAACGATTACGTAAAACCTAGATATCTAAAAACGTATAAACGTACACCAATTTAAAATCAGACGCGACTGCGTATTGAGAAAAATGTGAGTTTTAAGAAAAATAAACTACAAGGGCTAAAAATGAAAATTCTATAAACTTAAACTTAAAATAAAATTAAATTAAAAAGAAAACTATTTTTTAGATTATTTTATTATTTTTTTATTAATTATTTAATTAAAAACTTATTTAACTATTTAATTAAAACTAATTTATATTTAAACTAAAAATGATAAATACTACAAATTAAACTAAAAATTTGTAAAAATAATTTCTAAACTTAAATTAGAACTTGAAGAAAGTATAAAAAATAAAAATAAATATTTTGTCTTTTTATGAATTTTCTATTAATTAAAAACTATTTATATTATTTACGCTAATTAAACTATTTGAAATTACAAATAATACTAAATTAACTTAGAAAATTATGAAAAAATTTATAAAACTATTTTATGACTTATAAAAGCTATAAAAAATATAAAAACTAGGTGTTGCTTTATAAAAATTAATTATGCTATTTATAACTTACTTATTGATTAATTATTAATAAAACTATTTTTAATTCTAATAAATACTAAATGAATTTATAAAAATCTAATAAAATTACTAAAAATACTTTAATATAATAGGAAATTAATAAAAATATAAAAACACAACTTACTTAATAAAAATCTAAAAACGGAAATTAAAATTAAATTAAATTAAATAGAAACTATCACTTATTTTTATGTTGTCTTTTCTTGATTTTTCTTTTACAAAACTAAATTATACTTAAAAATAAACAACTTTTGTGAAAACAACTATTTTACAACTTATTAATAAGCTCTGTGGAAGCTTATTGCTACCACAGTTGACTTTTGTTGACTGAATATGGAAATAAGCTCAAATGAGCTTATGTGGGACCCACTATGGATGAATCTGGTCTAAATAAGTTTGTTGGACTTGTCAAAGCTAAATTTAGCCAAATAAGCTCAGTAGATAAGCTGATAAGTACAAATAAGCAATTCCAAAAACTAAATTCAACACAGAATGGGGACAGAGTTCAAGGGTAAAACTAAGTGGGATCCACAGTGATTCAGGTCAAACAAAAGGTCAAATACTACTCCTTGGTAGGAGGGGGGTTCAAAGATACAAAGGTTATGGTGTGGGGCCCACTGAGGTGGTCACAAAACCACCACAAAGTGGGTGGTTTGGCTGTAGTAACTGCTGCACAGGGTAAGGCTTTGCCCTGCAGTTGTGTTTGGAGGTCTGTGGGACCCACCACAAAAATCTTGAAAATATAACAAAGATGGGATGATGAAGTTGAGGTGGTAGACTACTAAACCTCAAAAGCTCATAGTCTAATTCCTTCTACTAAATTCTAAACAATTCCTACTAGTTTGGTAAAAATCTGAGAATGGAGATTTTGACTTTTTCTATTGAACTCACAAATTGACTTTTGTGAACTTTGGTGCTAGTTTTCTGATTAGTTAAGCTATATTAAGATATAATGGAACTAACTAAGGCTAACTTACCTACTTATGAAGGGATTTGAAAGGGTTTGGGGTCACAACTGCTTAACAGTTGACAGATATGGGGCAAGTTGGTGATTTTGACTATGGCTAAAAATTTGACCAAGAATTTAGTTGTTTAGAGTTGGTTAGGTCATAGGTGAGTTGCCTAGATAGGTTCTGGCCACAAATGACAGTCACAATATAGCCAAACTCAATATTCCAAACACCCCTATTACTAGCTGTTTATGAAGGTTTTCAAAGCCTGAGAATAATTAAGACTTTAAAATTGATTCATAATGTTGTAATATGATACACTAAACTAAAATTAACACATAAACACCAATCTTATCAACAATTAACAACTATGACAGTTTAAGCTTTTTAAAAGGCAGTTATCACAAAAATTGAGCACTAGGATATTTAATGACCAACCAAATGATATTGAGCAATAATATTATCCAACTATACTAATTAAATACAGAACACCACAGATAATTAGTTATTAAGCTCTAAAATAGTGAAAGGCCAAAATGTAGAAATTGAACTTACTAGAGATCCCAAGCTGAGAACCAAGATACCAGACCAATTCTACCTATCCTATAGCTTCCAAAGAAGCTCTAAACCATTTTTCAATCCAAAACAAACCTGCTCCATTGCTTCCTTCATCTTCACTATTGATTTTTTTATTATTTTATTTTCTCTTTATTTGATATTTTTGAAATTTTTTTTATTTCCTAAGTGACTGAGTAATTAAACTTTCAGAAGCTTATATTAGCTATGTCAAGAGCTTTTATAAGTTAATTAGTCTAAAACAACAACATATAACAAAGATAAGTGAAATTGTCAATTTCACAAAAAATTGCTAAATGCTAATTAACCGAACAATAATGTAATTAGAGATTCAAAGAAGCTTGTATTATACTAAGGTAACAGAGTACAACAAGTTTAAGCTGAAAATTACAATTTAAATAAAGATTATACTACCTACGATTGGAGTACACTAAAACTATTCTAATATATATCCATCTCTGCTTCTCCTTTGCTTATATATGACTTTTGAGGTTCCCACTAGTTTCCTGAGCAAATCCCACACATTCTGAGCCATTGATATGGTTGAATTCATCCTAGCCGTTCAAAATAGCTTTTTGGCGCGAAAATATCTTGGTGTCAGTGGAGGTTGCGTACGAGGGTTTTAAGGCTTTAAATGGTGCTTGTTTGGTTGTGGTGAGCTGGGGAGACAAGGTGGGAAAAGGAGAAGTCAAGTGGAGTGGTGAAACCATGGAGGTGAAGGGGTGGTTTGGCTGTGTGAGGATGATGAACAGTGGGGCGGTATTTGGGAGGGTTGACTGGTTTTGACCCGTTTTTAAATATTAAGGGTGTGGGCTGGTATGGGAAATGGGCCAAAATGAAAAGGGGTGGGCTTGGTTTTGTGTTTGGATTGGATTGTATTTGGATTTGGTTTATAGTAATAACATAAGGTCCGTTTGGTTTATTTGTTATAAAACACAAGGACCAAAAATGTAATTATCTGAAAGTTTGGGGTAGGTTGTGGTAAGTTTCCAAATTTATCACAAGGGGTGTAATTTGCTAAGTATTGATAATATGAGGACCAAATTTGAGAATTTCCAAATTTACACCTTCAGGGACTAAACTTGCCAATTTGTGAAACTTTGCACCAAAGGACTAAATATGTAACTTTATGATTTAAAAGGACCTTTGGTGACTTTTCATGTTTTTAGAATAACCAGGGACTAGTTTTGCCAATTTATGAAACTTGAGGGACTGAAACTGCCAATTATGCAAACTTTGTACGTTTTTCATCTGTTTTTGCATATTTTGCATTTGAAACATATAAAACACACTTCTAAGATATTTTAAGTATTTTGATACATATTTGAGTATTTTTGTATGTTTTGGCAGTTCAGATTGGTATAAAATGATGAGTATTTAGACACTCATCAAGCACAGATACTAAATTTACCATCAGCTAAAAACCTCTTCACTTCTTTTTGTGTTTCTTTATTACACATCCCCCGTACATTCCAAGCAACAACCTTCAAATCAGAATTTGTATTATCCATAAACACTAATTTTCTTCCTGCAGTACATGAGTCCCCAAACCATTCACCTCCTCCGCAACTATATTCTTAGCCAATTCACTAACTCCATCCAAAACATTTTCCACATCTTCTGGATCAGGTACATTAACTTTTTCCCATTGGTCCTTAAAATATCTAAACATAGGCTTAGTCCATTTTTCAGTGATGTCAATACGAGGCTGATTTTTAATTCTGACATAGCTAATCACAACTTCCTTTTCCTCTCTGGTTAATATTTCAGTAGGCTTAATTTCATCATCTTCAAGAACTACATATTTATTTGCACTCTTTTTTATTTCTTCTACTATTCCTTTACCAACATTCCACTGCTTCAAAGGACTACTTGCATTCTCATATGTCTTCATACCTTTATCAATGTTGTCTACATTCTTCACTGTATTAGTCTTCCCTTGCACAGTCTTAGGCCTAAACTCCACATGTATCTTGTTATTTTCCTTTCTAACATTCCCATTCTTAAAGTTTACTGCTCTTTGCTTTTGATTCTGATTTCCCTGCTGATTTTTGTTAGCTTCATTAATTGCATTCTGATCTTTATGTGCATTAATATTCTCCTTAATCTCCACAGTCTTAGCTTTGTTTATCTCCTCTTCACTCCTGGGCCTAACACCACAGTTGTCATGATTATGCCCAAAAACTTTACAATGAGAGCATTTAGGAGGTTTCCATGCATACTCAACATTCACAAATTTGTGACCATATTGACCCTGCATATCATTATGATAACAAATCTCAATTTTATCTTTAAATTCTTTCTCAGCACTAATCTCAACCAGGACCCTAGCATAGCCTAGCCTTCTGATGCCTTCATTGCACATTTTAGCAGTTGTTTGGTCCATAATCAAAGGCTTCCCTATACCACTAGCCACTGCACTTATCCCTTTGGTACTCCATGCTTCCAGAGGCAAATTCACAAGTTTCACCCAAACAGGTACAACAACAGGTTCCTTCTTCTCTATACACATACTTGGGTTCCATTTCTGAACTAACAAAGGCTTGTCCCTAACCATCCAGGTTCCACTCTCTAATACCTGATTCAGACCATCTTCATTCTTAAATTTGAACAAGTACATTCCATTAAGCATGATGATATCCTTAAGGCCAAATCTGCCCCACATTCTCCCTATGTTGTACTTAATCTCAGCATATGGCATTCTATATCCTACAAAGTATCCACATAATGTATACTCCCATTTCTTACTACCTTCAATCACCAAATCCTCCTCAAAAACCACAACATCTCTGCCATTTTTCTTAATAGTAGGTATCAAACAAAGTTTATTATCAAACAAACTATTAAGTTTCACAGTATTAGCAAAGCTTTTGTTTTCACCTCTATGCTTACTCACATTATTATTATTCAATTCAGATTCAACAGTCATTCCATTATTCTTATTATCCTGATTAACTCTGTTCATAGAACTCTCACAATCTTTCTCAATAGACTTAGGACTTGTGTAGTTAGAGGGACTTACAGTGTTTGGATAAGCATCACTTAAGTGAGGAAATTCCTCACTCACTTTTTCCCCAATTGCATCCTTAGTACCCAAACCCTTTTTCTGATCTCTACAGACCTCAGTTTCATCCACCACTTCTTTATTCCCAGTAACATCACCAGTCTCTTCCACATCATTAGAAACCCTAGCCTTATTTCCACATTTCTCATTCTCGACCTTTTCACCATTATTTTCTTGAGTGTATTCAGAACCAGCTTTATCCATCTTTCCCAATTCATCACTGTAAACCCTATTTCCAGAACAATCAGCCCCATCCACAAATTTCACACCATTTTTCTTTTTACTATTCAGTTCACATACAGTATCCTTTAACCTATTAGGCATACGCGTCTTCCTTTTAGATTGTCTACCTTTAGCCGACATATTATCAACCAATTGTATATAAACGATCAATTGAACACAAAAGGATATAACCAGAGTATATCAATTAGTGAAATGATTGAAGAAATTAGGTATATGAATTTTGTGCCAAAATTACTAACTGTGTTTTATAGTAAACCTAGTTATATTTTGGGGGAAATCGTACCAATGGGTGCGGAATCGAAAGTTGAATCTATTACACTAATCAGATTTGGAAAATACGTAAAGGATCAAGTGTAATTGGAGGATTTACAAGCTTTTTTAATGGTGGAAAAACTTGAGAATGTTTGTTAGAGGAGAGAGAGAGAGATGTGTGTGATTGTTAAAATTATTAACATGTTTTGTACATTAAAAAACTCTTTAGGTGAATTTCGATCACTTTTACATCTTGGACTCATTCCACCAATTCCATTTAAGCCAATATTTTTTATTTACGTGTTTAAGGTTTCAGGAATAGTGTTAGTACAAAATTTGACCCATTAAAAGGTTGATAACTTCATATTGGTATTAAGAGCAAAAGGAGTGATAACACCGAACCGGCGTTAATGCCTACATGGCAACAACAAAAAAAAAAAAAAAAAAAAAAAAAAAAAAAAAAAAAAAAAAAAAAAGGCGTCACTGGGTATTTTCCACTCCGAGGTTCCAAACGTTAAAGTCGCGTTTTAACTTACGTTGGTGCAGAAACGTGCGTTGCAACGCAAGCTTGAACAAAAATAAATAAATAAAATAAAAATAAAATAAAATCACCACCTCACATTTAAATTCAATGGCTAGTAGCAGCTTTAACTGTGTGTTTGTGTGTATTTCGGTGTGTGTTTGCGGGTTTGCGGTTGTGTGTTTGTGGGTTTGCGTCTGTGTGTGCAGTAAACGATGAAAAAGATGACTGTTTTTTTTTTTTTTTTTTTCGGTCAACAAGAGTGTGGATGATAAGTTGGTCAACGCAAGTTTGGATAAGTTTTTTGGGTGTGGTATGATAAACATGGACCAAACAAGTTTTTAAGTGTTTTTTTTTTTTTTTTTTTAGGGTAAAATTTGTAAATTGTAATTTAAAAAAATATATATAAAAAGAAAAGAAAAAAAAATGGGTCCAAAAAGTGGTGTTATTGGGTGTTATGATTTCCTGATGTTTTTTGGTGTAATGTTATTTGATGTTGAAATGATGTGGCGGGTAATTTGATGTTAATGGGTGTTACCACTCCTTGTGCTCTAATAATCAAAAGATCACATTCTGAACTCAATGGAACTAGAGTTAAAGAACTAACATTGAGCACTAATTAGGGGTAATAAAGGCAAACCAGATAGTGGTTCCAATTTAGTGTCTTGTTTAGGGGAGTTGATACTCCTATCACATTTTTTGATGCAAATACCACAACTGTGCATTGCAGTGTTGTACGGTACAATACTGTAATGCACAAGTTGTGGTGTAAGCATCAAAAAATGTGGTGGGAGTATCAACTCCCCTTGTTTAGCCTTGGAAAACGTCATTTGAATCATATTCCCATATCACTGCTGCTTGGATGTGATCGTTACATTCCCAATAGCAGGATGAAGTTGCTGATACAATAATACAGCATACAAAATTATGACACTTCTACAAATGAAAGAGTTGGTCTGTTAGCTTTTTGAGGGGAAAAAAATAAAAACTTAAAATCTTGGGATCAGGTCGAAAAAGTATGTACCTATTACTGCTTTCACTTCAGTGTTCTCCAAAAAATTTATGAGCAAATATTTTATGAATGAATAAGGGCTTTTGGCACGCAGAATGTGTTTAGAAAATAAAGGGAACCCGTCAAAGGAATTGGAAATCATCTGTTGGTTAAATGAATAACTACTCTTTATAATTTATTACTCCGTACAACGAATCTGAACTAAACAGTCACATATAACAAGAGTTAAGCATAAACAGTGTAAAAACATTAAGAATGACACCCCAGTGGTTCTCCTTTGGTATCTCTCATTTAAAGAACTATGCCAGTTCTGTGTTGAGTATTAGCTGCATAGATGTCTGATAGAGTCATATATCCGTGTTAACAAGATTGATCTTCTTGTGATGTTAAAATGCTTTGAAAGCTAAGCAAACATTCATATAGAATATGAAAACAGAGTTTGCTAAACCTACTGATTTCCATTAAGAACAGAATATGTAAGCCTTCTGCAACTCTTGTGGATAATATTTGAGATGGTACATTGGTATGCATGCACAGTGACAATACTGAACTGGAACATAATTAAATAAATAAAGAAACCTTCAAATCAATTGAAGTAGCAATGTGAACAATAGTTGAGAGAATCTGTTTCAGGTATTTTATCAAACAAATGAAATGCATGTCTTTAAATTTGCCAGGTATTATAATGTAGTTCGGGTAGCTTCATGAAAATAGTCCCCGAAAATCATATGTTATAATGTGATTCGAGAAACTATATACAATGCTGTTCACAGGAAGTTTCATTTTTATTACAAAAGCTAGAGATTACAATGCATAACATACCAAACATACTTTATGAGCACCAAAATATTTTTAATCCTAAAAACAAACACCAAAACGACATATAGCAATCAAATCCACCATATAAATACTCCAAGGCCCATTATTATAAGGCTATTCTCTTGGGCTTTAGCCGAATGTACCAGAGGAAGTGCCCCCTTCTTCTATCTGCAAATTATCATTCAAACACACAATCAATCACAGACTAATCCTAATCCAGAACTTCAATTCGAATCTTACTCGCATCTTCTTTTGTTATAAAACAATATCAGATTCATACAAGCATAAAACAGATAAAAAAAAATTCATTTCAAACATACAGATTCAAGCGGTTTAACTATCCTAATTGTTGAAGTTGTTATGAAAGGTCATCAGGTTTATTTGAGAGTCCAAATTGAGGTTCAAGTTATCACAATGGGTCATCAGGCTTCTGCTTAGTTATGAGGGTCTAAGACAGTATGATATATGGTTCACATACTAATCAGGGGTCAAAATGGGATTCAAACGTACCTGTCGAAGTGCCCGCTTCATCACCAGTTCAGCCTGTACAAAAAAAACAAGTTAAAAACTGTTAGATTTGGAAGGCAAATTAATCGTATCAAATTCTACACGTAACTAAACAACTACCCATTGTTCCTCTGCCTCATAGACTTTATTCACAGCATCATTAATGGTGGCATCAGGTCCATCCAGTTGCACATTATTCACAAACTTGAGCTTCGGTGTTTCATGGATTCCAGGTCCCCACATCTTCATTCTTGGACAATAGATTTTTACTTCCACCAAAGAAGGATATTTGATGGTAGAATGCCCGGAGTAGAACCTTTCTAGTCTTCTCAAACTAAAGTTAATCTTGGCAAGGGAACAGAACACAATATATTCAGAATGTTCAATTTCACTTTTGCTGGTTTCCTCATCTCCATCCCAAATCACTTCCTCTAAACTATGACAATATTTAATATCTAACTTCTGCAGATTGACAAGCCTTTGTGCTACACTCACTGGGAATAGTTTTACTAACTTTCCACACACATGAATAGTAAGAGTAACTAGGTTACCAAGACTTATATATTCATCTGGGCAATTCCATAGAACCTCTAAACTAGATAGATTTTCCAAACTGAGGTGTTTCAGTTTACCAAGAAACTTTTCCTTTATTTTGCCTTCTCCAAGATGTTTAGATGAATGAAACTGATCCCAGTTTGCTGTATCAACCAAGCATGATACATTGGAGCATGATATTAATCCAATGTACTCTAATTCATTGTAACCTTCATGATACAGCTGGGGCAGGATATTCTTCAAGTTTTCTATGGAATGGAGATCGGTTTGACTTGCCTCAGTCAATTGCTTAAGACACTTCAAGAATGGAATCTCAGCATAATCAGTCTTAATAACTAGATGCCGACGTTTTAAATTGACATTGGCATAAAAAAGTTCGAAGGATCCTCCAATTTGGATGAAAGATCCTTTTGGTTTTCGAGGATTGAAACCTTCAGGAATCACATCAAAACGTGGCACATGTAAAGCCAAATATGTGAGGTTCGACAAGTTCATTATCTCAACAATACGCTCATAGATTCCTTCAAGCACCCACATGAATCCAATCAACAGCTCTTCTAACCTCCAGAGCTTTGATATGACACCCGGTGCTACATGATATAGATTTTTACAATCAATAGCTTTAAGTTGCCTCAAATTGACCAACTGGGCAATCTCTTCAGGAATTTCTTTGATTCCAGTCATATCGAGAATTAGAATCTCAAGGTCTTGCATCCCCGCAAGTATAGAAATATCATGGAGAGATTTATTTCCCTGAAGATCGAGCACGCGAAGTTTTGTGAAAAACTTAAACGATTGTGGCAGGAGTTGGTTCTTACACCACGACATATCTAAAACTCTAACTTCCTTCATGCCTCGAATGAGTTCATCCGAAAACAATGGCAATTCATTATTCCTTTGTATAAGGAAAATATCAAGGTGTGGTAAGTGAAGCTCATAGTTAGGAAGCTTACTAATCATATTGTCCATGAGTGAGATCCCAGTGTAGCTTTCTAACTCGTTTTTTCTTGGTAGCCATTCTGTTAACCCTTTCCCAGCCTCCACTAAAAAATTGTTCTTACCATCACCTTCAGATGCAATTAACAACGCCACATCATGAACAACATCATGCATTTTGGTACGCTTTATGTTATCTGTGTTCAATAACAAACCAGAAGATGTGAGTATCTTCACTGCATCTTCAACCCTCTGTCTTGCATCCTCCATGCTTTTGAGGCCATGAAACTTTGCCAGACCCACCACATAAAGTACCAAGTCTTCCGACAAAATTTCTTCATCTTCAGGGAACATGCTACACAGTAAGAAGCACAATCGGGCTTCATTATCAAGGAAGTCATAACTTAGTTTTAAACGAGTAAATGCTTTCCCTATCTCTGGATCTATACGTGTTGGTGCATGTTCCTGAAGTCGAGTAAGAGCCTTGTCCCAATCTTGAATGCTTTTATGTTTCAAAGCATTTCCTACTACATTAAGGAACAGTGGCAATCCGCCACATTCTTCAGCAACCTTTGTGGCAACTCCTTTCAGATCGGCGTCTGTCTCCACTCGTACACCAACCACACGTTTGAAAAGAATCCAAGCTTCCTTTTTTGGCAATGCATCTACACATATCTTATGAGCATTCATTTTCTCACACACATATTCGCTTCGAGATGTCAACAAAATCTTGCAATTCATGTGATTAATCCCACATGGAATGCACAATTTTTCCAGATCCAACATCTCCCAAACATCATCTAGTATGATAAGAATCTTTTCCCCTTTCATTATTCTCTTTGTTGCGTCCCCAATATCTTTATGAATCTTTTCAACACTTACAGTTTGGGAAACAGTTGTAAATGCAACCGCAGCAAATAGATGTTTTACTCTTGCACTAACTTCCATGGCTAGTGTCGTCTTCCCTACACCTCCTAAGCCATAGATTCCAATGATTTGTTTGCTTTCGTCTTCAATAGCTGTGATGATATCCCCCAAAGCTGAGTTTTGGGTAACAATATCATCAAGATTCTTGTTTTGGTAGACTTCTAGTGGTCCAGGTGCAGGAGTATCTACAGAGACACAAGTTTCATAACCCTTGCCACCTTCTTGGTGCTGAAGAAGATAAGGAGACATCTTTGTTGCCATCTTACCGTAATGGTAAAGGGTGTGCCAATTACCACACCATCCTATTTTAAAGCACGTCTTCTTGGCATTAGCTTCTTCATTAAGAAACTCTTCCGCCTTTGATATTTCAGTATCCGCCTTTTTCACCCACTCTTCCACGCCTGTAATGAGATTATCTCCTTTACTGTTGGCTATTTCTATTTGCTGTTGAACCTTCCCCCTCATAACTTTGAGCATTTCAACTTCAGCCTTGAACTTTTCAACATTTTCGGTGCATCTCCGTATGTATTTAATCTCCTTTATAACTTTACCAAACAATAAGTCCGCTACTTTACCAACCGTGGATGAAACAATTGCCTCTGCCATTCTAATTTCTTTTTTTTCCAGTGATAAAAAATGATTAAGTACGAGGAAAGAAACGAGTAATTTTTTTGGAAAATGTAATCGAAGAAATTTTGGTAAAGGGGATCTATATGATGAACCAAGTCACCAATAATTCAAGAATGTAATTATGACTTGTAAGATAAGGGGGACACTGTGTGAAATTGTATACGAAAAAAAGACAAATATTCACACGGTAACTTATATATATTTTTTATAAAGGAAATATTAACATTAATTCTTTAAACCTTCTCGTTTAGTCACATATGGTTGGTAAAAGTTCATTTGGTAAATATCTACATACTAGGTAGTTTTTACTCACATACGTTAAGGGCCTGTTTACTTTTCTGTTACTACATCTGAATTACTGTAGCTCGTATATAATATTATTTCTTTTTTGATTTTAGGCCCACCACTTCCTTTAATTCGTCTGTAACAATAGAATGTAACAAATGAAGTCTCCCCCATTCAGCGGTTCTAACATACGGGGGACCCACTACTTTTATAAACATCTTAATCCAACCAAAAAAAGAAACACCCCCTAAGTCAGATATATAGCTCTTTGATAAACACTTGTGTTTTTGTTTCATTAAGATGTTTTAGGTCTTAATCTGACTACCACATCTTACCAGTAAGAGGCGGCTAGAAAGTCTAAATCTGAACAAAATAATGTTATTTGTTTTTGTATGATTGTTCGAATCATTTTAAGTGTTTGTTCCTGCAATTTATTTAAGTAACTTATGTAAATATGAAACAAGACTTTTTATCATAAATATAACATAGTTAATAAACCATCAGATATATTATATTAACGCGAGTCTTCAATCTCGATCTTATCGTGTAAGAGGCAGTAAGACAAGTCCTCCACCTCTTACTGAGTAAGATGTTATATGTCTAGCTGGGTCTGAATTAAAAAAAAAAAAAAAAAAAAAAAAAAAAAAAAAAAAAAAAAAAAAACGTCTTCCCACCTTTTACTAGTAAGAGTAAGAGGCTAGTAAGATTTTTTTTTTAAAATAACAAACACTACCTGACATTCAATACCGCCCTATATGTGTAAGTGAAGCCAAAGGCTCTTTGATAAATATCTACAAAGTTCCCAGCTAGATTTCTACCTTTTTTATAAAGCAACAATATCATTTTACAAAGGCGCAATGTATTACTGGCCTAATATACTTATCCACGTTCTATTCCAATCGTTAGTTCTTGCCCCTCATAATTTATCACAATACTTTTTCCAAAAAAAAAAAAGAAACCCCACTCTGTTAAGTTACATATTCTATTTTCACTCGGTAAAAGTACCTAAAATCTTAATAGGTGAATTTTATTTTCTTTATATCTATTTGTTGTAAAATATTTTTGAGATTTGTTCATTAATTAACTCAAAGTCACTACAACATCAACTCAAAATCCTAAATAGCTTTTCACATAATAGCTTAATGGTGTACATAGGGTGTTCATCGGTTCGATTTGTGAACACACTTATTTGTACATGTATAACAAACAATAATGGAACATCACATCAAATTCGTGGAGAGTGGCCCATTTGACAACCTCACGCCTCAATTATTAACTTTAATAAATGGTGGTTTCTTTTAGATTTTGTCTAGATCAATAATTATGTCTGAAAACTGGACCCTATTTGTGTGAAAAAGAAAATATAAATGAAAAAGAAGTGGTCGTCAATGTTGACTTGGAGGTCCCAGTGTGAACACCCCTTTTGAGCCTAAAAAGTCAGTCCTAATAAGAAGGCTCAGCTAAAATTTGGTTGGGTTGTGGCTCGAAAAAATGGTTCATGACTGAATTATAATGGCACTATCTGTCCTTTATGCAATCATTTTAATAAGAAGGCTTAGCTAAAATTTGGTTGGGTTGTGAAAACGCTTATGTAACAAGACATACATATGGCTATGAGGCAATCTAATAGTGATCTTTTGGCTCTGTTTTAAACATTCACTAGGACCTGATGTAGGTCTTAGTATCCGGGTGTTGTTGTTTTGGACGCATGTTATTATCCAGTAAAGCCCTGAAACATATCAGATGGATGGTTTTGTGTAGAATTTTTGGCCAATCTTAGACTTTCATGACATCTAATTGAGTTGTGGATAAGGTTGCTTTCACAGTTTTTTCAGGTATGTTATGAGAATAGTATACTATTTTCTAGTTTTTGTACTTCATTTGGACTTCCGAAACATGAGATGTCTCCCAAGGTTTTCTTTCTTTTCAGCTGTTTAGTGTCAACTGCTTCATAGAGACACTTGAGCCATATTCTAACATTTTAGGGAAAAAAACTTTAGTTACTAACCGTTACGTGTTTAACAGAGGTTTAAAAAATGAAAATCAACAAATATTCATCCGAAGTTCTAACTGAACTATCTCGATGCATACCTGTAAAGTAAAGTAAAGTAACTCCCAATACCGTCTTCCACGGGTTATGGGTCTCAATACCGTCTTCCACGGTGTATGGGGAGGTTGAGACATAGACAGTCTTACCCTTACCTAAGGTAGAGAGGCTGCTTCCGGTTCTACCAAAGGTAGAAAAGGACCTCCAGCCTTGCATACCTGTATTTTGCCTAATCCTATTCCAAGCAACCATTTGAGAATTTGCATTGTTGAACGTTCATGCTAGCATACTTCTAATACGCAGTCAACAAAGTCTCTTTTTGTATTTGGGCATATCATCAAACACCGTATCTTGGGGTTGACCCAACCCACAAAGTCAACCATTACATAACCCCAATTTGACCCGTAACCCACCAGCCCATATTTAACTACCTTTGGTAAATTCTATCAAAAGAAAACACAAACTTCTTCATCCAATTTGTAAAATGAGTTGAATAACACCCTTCATTAATTTCCATAAACTGGCTAGCTGCTCCAAAAAGCCCAAATCATTTTGCAACATTAAGTGCTTATGACCAAAACTTGTCATAAACAAAGGCGTGGAGACCATCATTCCATTAGTAATAGTAATTGTCTAGGTAACGAAATAATTGTGAAACAAGCTCTAATCTAAATAGCAGTATTACATTGCACTGCAGTACACACACACACACACACACAAAAAAAAAAAAAAAAAAAAAAAAAAAAAAAAAAAAAAATTGCACTGCAGTACATGTGTTGATAATGTATGTACTTTGATGAGATCTGGTCTTCCATGTTACAGTGTATACTAGAGCAATAGGGTGTCCGGTCAAAATGGACAATTTTTTAGAAGGACAAGGTTGATGCAAATGTTGTTATGCTGCGTTTTGCTGTCGAAAACTAGAGCAATAGGGTTAACTTGGCGTTGCCGTATAAAATGATTACAGAGTGAGGCTGTTTCGAGGCTACACGCATCGTAAATGTGTGAACATGTTTGAGAGTTTGCTGACGCTAAATGCTTTGTTGAGCATTTCTCGATTGATTGATAAACATTGGAATTGTAGTCTTATGAACTCTTTTTAACAGTAATGAATATAGTGTTCATTAGATAGCTAGCAAAAAGCTAGAGATTACAATGCAATTAAAGTAAAAATATAACCAGCACACCTAATATTTTTTATGAACACCATAAGATTTGCAATCCTTTTAACTCCAAAACGGAACAAAACATTCCTTTTTACCAATCCCTATCCAGTTTTCATCCCAATCCAATCTCCAAATACTTTTCACATTATCATTTGATCTTCATCTCTATCTTCATATGTATCTTCATCTATATCATCATCTGTATATTCATCTATATTCGAACACATGATTTGTATATGTCACCAACTCCAACATGTCCTGCGAATCAAAAAAACACAATAAGATCCTGATAAATTGATAATGCTTGCACAGGTTTTATCAGACACAAGATTCACAAGATTGACAAAGAAATGATTCTATAATAACTACAACATAAAAGTGTTTACATTGTATTTCTAGACACTACATAAAATATTACATGTACTAAACTATATATAGGAGTCGAATGGGTATCACCAAACGACACAATGGTTTGGTATGTAACCGCCATTAACTGCCATATGACCGTTTATAACTAACTTAACTACTATAACTACCATTAACCGCTATTCGGTTACTAACTATCTAACTAACATAAACAGCCATTTGGCTTTCAAGACTTATACAATTATGATGTCTAACATTTTCCCCCTAATTGTTTAAGTCTTGTTCCTCACGTTGGTATCTCCTTTTGTGTCGACTTGAATTCCTCTTTCTCAAACCGTGCTCGAGAACTTCTTGTTCTCGGTTTCCTTCAAAACATTCAAATAATGTTTTCGTTGTTTCTTTTGTCTTGAATTCCAAGTTCCTTTCCACAAAATACTTTGAAGTCTCTTCGGTGTTCTTTTCCAAAAAACTAATTGTTTTTGCGTCCCATTGCCTTCTAATCCTGACTCCATACTAGTTCTCTTTGTTCATCCCTGGTTCATGTGCTCCATCCTTCACTGTCTTATCCTTTTGGCCTGGTGGGTCCTTGGCTACTACAACATTGCTAGTTGGGCATTTTCATGGTATATCACAACTAAATTAATGAACCTCCTACAGAATCTTGTTATTACGTCACTTCTCACCATCTTTCAGGCCTTGTAATTACGCAATGGTCTTTCATTTGTCACTGGTCTTCTTGTCACCAAGTCTCTTCCGTTCCCAACATGTTTCCATTGGTGTCTTTTCCCTCTTTTGATCTTGATGATCAAAACTTGTAATCTTGCAACCTTCGGTCTTGATTTGTTTTTCCCAGGTTTGAACCTTTGGCTCTGATACCACTGATAAATCGATAATGCTTGCACAGGTTTTATCAGACACAAGATTCACAAGATTGACAAAGAAATGATTCTATAATAACTACAACATAAAAGTGTTTACATTGTATTTCTGGACACTACATAAAATATTACATGTACTAAACTATATATAGGAGTCGAATGTGTATCACCAAACGATACAATGGTTTGGTATGTAACCGCCATTAACTGCCATATAACCGTTTATAACTAACTTAACTACTATAACTACCATTAACCGCTATTCGGTTACTAACTATCTAACTAACATAAACAGCCCTTTGGCTTTCAAAACTTATACAATTATGAGGTCTAACAGATCCTACATTTTATTATAAAAATACATGAATGAAAAACACATCCTCCAAATTATCATTCAAACACACAATCAATCACAGACTAATCCTAATCCAAAACTTCGAATCTTACTCACATCTTCGTTTGTTATAAAACAATATCATATTGATACAAGGATAAAACAGATAAACAGATTCAAGCGGTTTAACAATCCTAATTGTCGAATTTGTTATGAAAGATCATCAGGTTTATTTGAGCGTCCAAATTGAGGTTCAAGTTATCACAATGGGTCATCAGGCTTCTGTTGGCCGGGGGTTCTTAGTTGTGAGGGTTTAAGACAATGTGATATATGGTTCATGTACTAATCAGGGGTCAAAATGGGGTTCAAACGTACCCTAAGATGCTCTTCTTCTTCCTCCTATACAAAAACAACTTAAGAAGTGTAAGATTTGGAAGGAAAATTAATCATATCAAATTCTACACGTAACTAAACAACTCTTACCATTAGTTTATTCTCCGCCTCATAGATTTTGTTCACAGCATCATTAATGGTGGCATCAGGTCCATCCAGTTGCACATTATTCACAAACTTGAGCTTCGGGTTTCATGGATTCCAGGTCCCCACATCTTCATGCTTGTACTTCCACCAAGGAAGGAATTTAATGGTAGTATGCCCTGAGTAGAACCTTTGTAGTCTTTCTAACTTGTACAAGTGAATCTTGGCAAGTGAACGGAACTCAATATATTCAGAATGTTCAGTTTCACTTTTACTGGTTTCCTTATCTCCTCCCCAAATCACTTCCTTTAACATAAAACACCGTTCAATACTTAGGTTATGCAGATTGACAAGCCTTTGTGCTACACTCACCGGGAATAGTCTTATTAACTTAGTACACCCTTTTATTTCCAGAGTTACTAGGTTACTCAGACTTATATATTGATTTGGGTATTTCCATAGAACCTCTAAACTAAGTAAATTATACAAACGAAGGTGTTTAAGTTTCCCAAAAAACTTGTCCTTTATTTTGCCTTCTCCAATGTGTTTAGACGAATGAAATTGATCCCAGTTTGCTGTATCAACCAAGCATGATACATTGGGGCAATAAGCCAACATGATATGCTTTATTTCATTGAAACCTTCATGATACAGCTGGGGCAGGATGTTATTCAATTTTTTTAATGGAAATGAGATCTCTACTGTGACTTGCCTCAATCAATTGTTTATTCCACTTCAAGAATGAAATCTCAGCATAATCAGTCTCAAAAACTAGATGTCGATGTTTTAAATTGGCAGCGGAATAAGAATCATCGAAGTTAAATCCTCCAATTTGGATATGAAATCCCTTCAGTTTCCGAGGATTGGAACCTTCAGGAATCACATCAAAACGTGGCACATATAAAGCCAAATATGTGAGGTTCGACAAGTTCATTATCTCAACAATACGCTCATAGAGCCCTTCACACACCCACCTAAATCCAATCAACAGCTCTTCTAACCGCCAGAGCTTTGATATGACACCCGGTGCTACATGATTTAGATTTTTACAATCAATAGCTCTAAGTAGCCTCAAATTGATCAACTGACCAATCTCTTGAGGAATTTCTTTGATTCCAGTGTAATCAAGAATTAGAATCTCAAGGTCTTGCATCTCCGCAAGTATAGAAATACCATGGAGAGATTTATTTCCCTTAAGATCGAGCATGCGAAGTTTTGTGAGAAACTTAAATGATTGTGGCAGGGGTTGGTCCTTACACCATGACATATCTAAAACTCTAACTTCCTTCAACCCTTGAATGAGTTCATCGGAAAACATTGGCAATTTATCATTCTTCTGTATAAGGAAAATATCAAGGTGTGGTAAATGAAGTTCATAGTTAGGAAGCTTTCTGATCTTATTGTTCATGAGTGAGATCCCAGTGTAACTTTCTAACTCGTTTGTTCTTGGTAGCCATTCTGTTAACCTTTCCCAGCCTCCACTAAAAAGTTGTTCTTACCGTCACCTTCAGATGCAATTAATAACGCCACATCCCGAACAACATCATGCATTTTGGTACGCCTTTTGTCATCCAGGTTCAATAACAAACCAGAAGATGTGAGTATCTTCACTGCATCTTCAACCCTCTGTCTTGCATCCTCCATGCTTTTGAGGCCATGAAACTTTGCCAGACCCACCACATAAAGTACCAAGTCTTCTGACAAAATTTCTTCATCTTCAGGGAACATGCTACACAGTAAGAAGCACAATCGGGCTTCATTATCAAGGAAGTCATAACTTGGTTTTAAACGAGTAAATGCTTTCCCTATCTCTGGATCTACACGTGTCTGTGCATGTTCCTGAAGTCGAGTAAGAGCCTTGTCCCAATCTTCAATGCTTTTATGTTTCAGAGCATTTCCTACTGCTTTAAGGAACAGTGGCAATCCACCACATTCTTTAGCAACCTGCATTGCCAGTTGTTTCAGATCAGCGTCTCTCTCCACTTCTTCACCTACAACACGTTTAAAAAGAATCCAAGCTTCCTTTTCTGGCAATGCATTTACACATATCTTATGAGCATTCATTTTCTCACACACATATTCGCTTCTAGATGTCAACAAAATCTTGCAATTCATGTGATTAGTCCCACATGGAATACGCAATTTTTCCAGATCCACCATCTCCCAAACATCATCTAGTATGATAAGAATCTTTTCCCCTTTCATTATTCTCTTTTTTGCGTCCCCAATATCTTGCTGAATCTTTTCAACACTTGCAGTTTGGGAAACAGTTGTAAATGCAACCGCAGCAAATAGATGTTTTACACTTGCACTAACTTCCATGGCTAGTGTCGTCTTTCCTACACCTCCTAAGCCATAGATTCCAATGATTTGTTTGCTTTCGTCTTCGTCTTCAATAGCTGTGATGATATCCCCCAAAGCTGAGTTTTGGGTAGCAATATCATCAAGATTCTTGTTTGGTAGACTTCTAGTATTCCAGGTGCAGGAGTATATACAGAGACACAAGTTTCATAACCCTTGCCACCTTCTTGGTGATGGAGAAGATAAGGAGACATTTTTGTTGCCATCTTACCGTAATGGTAAAGGGTGTGCCAATTACCACACAATCCTATTTTAAAGCACGTTTTTTTGGCATTAGCTTCTTCTTTAAGAAACTCTTCCGCCTTTGATATTTCAGTATCCGCCTTTTTCACCCACTCTTCCACACCAGTTATGAGATTATCTCCTTTGCTGTTGGCTATTCTATTTGCTGTTGAACCTTCCCCTCATAACTTTGAGCATTTCAACTTCAGCCTTGAACTTTTCAACATTTTCGGTGCAGCTCCGTATGTAATTAATCTCCTTTATAACTTTACCAAACAACAAGTCCGCTACTTTACCAACCGTGGATGAAACAATTGCCTCTGCCATTCTAATTTCTTACTTTTCCAGTGATAAATGATTAAGTATGAAGAAAGAAACTAGCAATTCTTTAGAAAATCTAATCAAAGAATTTTTGGTAAAATTAAAGGATCTATATGATGAACCAATTAAGTTAACCAATAATTCAAAATAAAGAGTGGTTCTTGCTTGTAAAAAAGGGAAATCTATATTATTCCTTTTTTTTTTTTTTTTTTTTTTTTGTTTGTAAACATGGGTTTCCGACTCGACATTGCGAGCCAACTAGTCCCACGGCGACTACCCTTTTTGGATAGCCCGGAGTCGTCGCATATTATTCTTTTCTTGAAGTAGCGAGTACTCACATTATTATTTTCTTGAAGTAGCGAATACTCACATTATTCTTTTCTTAGAAGGATTATAAATCAGCGAGTACTCACTAATATTCTTTTCTTAGGAGCATTATAAATTAGCGAACTGTCAGCTCGCAATGTCGAAGAATAAATGACGAAGTATGAAGAAAGAAATTAATGAGCAACTTGTTAAAAAATTCAATCGAAGAATTTTTGGCACAAGACTCTTAAAATATATATATATATATATATATATATATATATATATATATATATATATATATATATATATATATATATATATATATATATGATGATGATGATGAACCAACAAAGATGTCAGTCTAGATAAAATGTTGCAAGACTTGACTTTCGATACAAAAGTCAGACTCAAAGCAAAAAATTTAATCAGTAAAACATATACAACAGTTATTCATAGTTTCATACCACCAAAATGGCAAAGAAAAAAGAGAATAATTACAGACAAACGAGAAAACACACTTTCTTCAATACTTCTCCAACCCATCACGGGCAACAATAAGCTCTATCTGACCCGCATCACCATTATCAGTACTTGACATCATCAAGACGTCATTCTCACTCGAGAAATGGTAATGCTCACCAATGGCACGTAGCAACTGATAAACTTCAAACATAGTCGGCCTGTCTTTATGAACCAGGTCCACACATCTACACGCCACTTTCAGAAACTGATAAACCTCACTATATCTTTTATCAACCAGTGAGTCATCAATCGTATCATGAAGTCTTGATTCAGCAGATAACAGAATCACCCATTCGGCTAAACTCCCTTTAAACGATTTGGGAGCTTTAGACACATGGGTCGGTCTTTCACCCGTTACCAGCTCTAGAAGCACCACACCGAAGCTATAAACATCCCCTTTTGGTGTAGCCACAAGTGTGCTTGCGTATTCTGGTGCCACATATCCCAAGTCACCAAAGTCACCGTTTACAAAAGTACTTAAATGGGTATCAACCGGATTCATGAGCCTCGCGAGCCCAAAATCAGATATTCTGGGATCAAAGTTTTCATCTAGTAGAATGCATTTTGAACTTATATTTCTATGAAGTATACGTGGGTTGCAGTTATGATGGAGCCAGGCGAGCCCTTTCGCTGCACCGATCGCGATTCTTAGCCGTGAAGGCCAGTCAAGGTGGCTTGGGTTATCAACTATTGGGTGTAGTTTGTCATGAAGAGTCCCATTTGCCATGTATTTGTAGACTAATAGTCGTTCTGTTTTGGTGACACAAAACCCTAAAAGTGGGACTAAGTTTCGGTGTTTCATTTTACCAAGTGTAGCCATTTCAGATGCGAATTCTTTTTCAGAATGTTGAGTGTCTTGTAATCTTTTTATCATAAGCGAGTTCCCGTCTGCGAGTACTGCTTTGTATAAACAACCTGTTCTTCCTGACCCAATTATGTTCTCTTTGCTAAAACTGTTGGTAGCTTTCATGAGATCACTCAGTCGCATCTTAGAAACCGGATTTTCAAACATGGAAAGCTGCAAGAACATCAAAAGGGGTCCAATTATGCTCCAAATAGAGTTCTCAATTTTAACCCATTTATTGTTTAATTTGGGTTACATTCTCACTAGTGGAAAACGGGTCAAGTGGGTCAACGTCAAATACTTAAATGTCGCAAACTAATTGACTTAAATAAACTAATTTATTAATGTAATACAATAGGTTATATTAGACTATAACTAAAACATAATCGCTTGTAACTAATAACAAAAAAAGAAGGCGTACCTTTCAAAAAAAAAAAAGAAGGCGTAAAAGTGTTTGTGTTTGATCCAACCGTTTGGATGATCTGATTTGACCCCTTACCCAACCCGCCTATTTTGTCACGACAAACATCAAAAGCAAGTAAATTTCTCAGTAAGAAAAAAGGTGAAAAGGGATTAAAATGTCTTACCTTGATGGTCTTAGCTCCTTTAATACTCATGGCCCATTTATTTCCTTCAAGATCATCATCTTTCCTCCTCAAAACAGCATTACGCATAAAGAACCTCATTCCAATACACACAAATAACACAGCAAGAGCCACTCCACCAACAGCGGCCCCAATAATGACACCAGAATGGGCTTTCTTGACATGTCCTTGACAAGGAGATAACGGCCCTCCACACAACCCCGCATTACCTGCATAACTCTCACGGCCAATACTTTTATTTTGAAAAAACGGCACTTGACCCGTTAATTGATTATTAACAACACTAAACTCCTTAATACGATTTAATCCACCTAACTCTAAAGGAATCTGGCCCGAAAATTGATTGTTATCAAGTTTGAGAAAATTAAGGTAAGAACAATTTGCAAAGGTGGTGGGTATTTGTCCCGAGAAACTGTTTGAGGAAAGATCAAGAGTTGTAAGTAACCCTAAAACCTTTGTTATGTTGGTGGGAAGAGTTCCAGATAAGCGGTTATTAGATAGATCTAAGCCTGTCATTGAGGTACAATTCTCAAGTGCTAAAGGTAACTCGCCTTTCAGTCCCATGTCAGATAGGTGGATATTTAAGACTTTGTTTTCATCGGGATGCCAACATTCAATGCCGGTAAATTTACATATGAATCCTTCAGTATTGTTGTTAAAAACCCATGTGGATAAGACGTTTTCTGGATCTTCAACTGAATCTTTAAAGGCTATAAGGCAATTGATATCGCTTTGGACAGCATTACTAAAGGTGATATATGTAAGTAGCAAGAGACACGTAGTTATTATTGGAATGTTACTCATCCTCATTCTGGTGGATACTTGAACAAATTTGTATGGCACATCCAACTTAGGCTTATAAAAGTTGCTTTTCAAAACTGAACCTGAAAAATGTAGCAAAACAAACTAGTAAATAAGCAATATTTAGTAAAACACATCGTTAATTTGACGCACATTTAGTAATTAGAATCACATATTAAGAATTCAGACAGTATATGGTATCTTCTTTCTTATCACAATACTTAATTTCCATGCTGCAATTTTCATCTAAAAGGGTGTTTGGATGTGCACTTAAACATGGTTATATACTTATATGATTTTAAATAGCCAAAATAAAAATAAAATCAGCTCAATGTCGATTATACAGATAAAGTAACCCAAGGAATGTGCGTTACAACAATCAAATAATCAGTTTTGCTGTTTGGCAGACTCTGCTTGTGTAAGAAACTAACAGTAAAGTAGTCGAAGTGAGTGAAAAATCTCTTATACCAGTTTTGTTAACGAGAAATGAAGTATCCAAACACATTATGGACCTTGGTCATACTAATCAAATAACTAGTTAACTACTTCTGAGTCACACATCCAAACACCCCATATCTCATTATTATCGCCACTTTATTGAGCATACAAACAGTCAAACACCCCAAAGACTATTATCGGCATAATGGATGTTTGGGATTGCCTATAAATCCTATTTATAGGATCATTGTAACCACCACCAAGATGTAGGAATGGCAATGGAGCGTGTTTGGGGCAGGTCGGCCATCCCCATCCCCAAACCCGATTAGCAAACCACGCCCCAAACCCGCCCTGATCCCCATTTGGGATCTTATCGGGGTGCCCCATTGGGGCGAGATGCTCCCCCATACCCGCTCATCCCCGTAGAGGTTCTTATCGGGGCGCCTTTAAAAGGGTGATTGTTATTGCTTATTTAACTATATTAATTATCTTATCGTGTTTAAGTGCTTATATGATCGAAAAATGAGCAAATATTAACCAACTTGTTATTTAGTGCTTATTTCAGGGTAAAATAAACAAGATTTCAGCCTTTTTCCAAACACTAAAAACTGCTTATCTTTTTTTAAAAGGGTTAATTACTTGAAAATATATTATACTTGTCACTTTTTGTTATTGTGTGTACTGAACTATTTTTTTTTTCTTATTGTGTGTATTTTATGACTATTCAGCCATGTAAAATAACAATTTTACCCTTCGAAATTTGAAAAAAGTAATGGTAAAATAGTCACAAAATACAAGCAATAATCCAAATTTGAAAGTTCAATATACACAATAAGAAAAAAAATAGTTTAGTACACACAATAACAAAAAGTGTCAAGTAGGATAATCAATTTATCACAAAATCAAACAAAGTTATACTAAAACAAAAAAAAATAATAAAAAGATTACAAAAGAAACATACAATTAACTGATGGTTAAGTATCTTCTTCTTCAAGGGAAAATTGGCGCCAAAATATGCTAATGAAAAAAAAGTAGTCCAACATTAATTGTTATAAAGTGTTAATAATAGATGGGTTCTTGGTATTTGGTCAAAGAAGAATGAAAGTGATGATAATTTGAAATGATAGAAAATTGACAGGAAGACTGGAGGACCAAAAGCTGCTGCAACGACTGATGAATAAAATGAATTTGACTTGAAAAGAGTTTGAAACCGTGTGGAGCAATCACTTTCTTTGTGTTTTTTTAACATGAAAATATAGTTTTGTGGAGTTTTGACTTTGATTTTTTGATTTGCCGCCATATTCATATTCCCCCACGTAATATTTTTTTGAATTGAAAATAGATTTTTTTTTTTTTTCTTTTTCTAATAATTACATATTTATGATTTATCCAACTAAAATTTAAAATACCATATTTTTTCAAAACAAAAGTTTATGAGTCGAGTTATTCTACAAACTAAACATTCCTCACATATAAAGGGACTCATCCCTACCATCCATTTTAAAAGAAAATCAATGGTTGAGATTAAAACCATTTTAATATTTCACCCATTTTTTATAATTTAAATATCTCTCAAACCGTTAATCGTTAAGCGAAAATAATTACAACATCGCGACGGGCATTTAATTATCTTTCTATAGACGGGCACTTTGATATACTTTTGAAAAAAAACAAAAAAAAATCGTTTTTTTCACGTTTTTTTTTCGTGGCCGAAAAAAATCATATGTCAAAGTGAAAAAAACGTGAAAAAAAACATGAAAAAAATGAAAAAAAACGTGAAAAAAATGAAGAAAAAAAATTGTCAAAAATATGTCAAAGTGCGTATCTATAGAAAGATAATTAAATGCCCGTCGTAACGGTATAATTTTTTTCGCTTAACGATTAACGGTTTGAAAGATATTAATATTTGAAAAAAAAAATGATGAAATTGGTTTTTTAAATTGTTGGGATTAATCTCATCCATTAGATCAAATAAAGATGGAAGAAAGATGGAGGGTGGAGATTAGTCCCTTAATATGTAAAAAAAAAATTGGTCCTCAAATGATCTTTGCTCAAAGTTTATAATGTATAAATACAATGTCTTTATAGCTGTGTTAAGAAAATAGGAAATTATAATATTTAAGTCGGGTATACATGAAATTGACTATTTTTTAATATTAAAATTGGTTTCTTATGGAAGTATTTGTTTTGGGTTTAGCACTATTGATTTTGAATGAACTTTAAAAATATAACTTTCTTTATCTTAAAATAAATGTTCATGTTGTTATTTTGGGATGTTATAAAATAAATGTTCATTTTTCATTTCATTTAATCAAAAATTAATTTAGTTGGTGGAGATGATATGTCATTAGTGTAAAGTGTAGTTGGATTTCCTAAAACTTTATATATTTATAAATTAAACATTTATTTTAGGATGGAAGGAGTAGTTTGGTATGCTACTTTTGAAATAGCGCGAAGGAGTCACATAAAACCTAAACCTAAAGTTATAAAAGGCGTGAGGCGTGGCGTAGTGGCGTGGCGGCATGGCCGCGCCTAAGTCTTACACGTCATGGCGGAGCCTTTGCGTTTCTTAAGGCGTCACTAAAGCGGCAAAAAAATATTTATAGATTGATTTATATATTTATAATTTTAGATCATATTACTCGTACTATGTTAGACATTTAGACTACTACTTACTATACAAGGCCCATATACCAGAATAGCCCAAATTCCAAATAATAGTTCAAAATAAATAAAAAATAAAATAAAATAAATAAAATAAACCAGTTGAAAAAGTAGCGTCACACCTTACCAAAAGGCGCGCCTTTTCTCGTCTTATTTCACGCCTTTTTGTGCCACGCCTTTTAGAACACTGCCTAAACCACTTTGATATTATCAATCTTGTTGGATCGATATACTCTGATCAAACTACTTTGTAGCTTGTAAGGTTTTAGTAATCTTAGAATAACTCAAAACTACTAATAATGAAACGCTGATATAACCTTGTAAAGTATGCGGAATCTACTAACACAAAGCTAAGAAGAACATTGAATTATATTAAAACCAACTTGAACCTGCTTCTCTAAACACAGATTCACTAACAATCCCTAACTTTTCTAATATCGTATTCTAGTATTCGTTTTTCTGAATGCATACTTCTAATACCATCCTAAAGCTCCTTTTATAGACATAAGGAAAACCTTAAGTCGGTTTACAATACTTGAACGATAAGTAAACTATCCCTAACTAATTCTAGAATATTCTGATAATATTACATAACAATCCTTAAACAATATTGCATATCAGTCCTTATTCTTTAGAAGTACTTTGAATATTCTCCATGCACGAGCAGTACTTTGACCTTGAACAGCACTTTTATCTTTGAGCAGTACTTTGACACAGCAGTACTTTGAACTTCCAGAAGTACTTTGATCTTCATATCCCAACAAATATTAATAGTCCAAGCACATTAATTACACGTCAAAGTCAAGCCAATCATAAACATTTAAATAATGCCCATTATCAAGACTGGATGGGGCTAGCCACATTCCCATGCCACGCCGAGTCTGGGAAGGCCTTTTTCAGGACGTGTCAAATACACGTGCAAGACAACTGTCTTCCAATTGTCACTAATGTTAAGATGTACCATATGACAATAGGAGACACACAGACGGAATATGTCAGAAGGACACAACCTGGTACGAGCCAAGGAGGACTTGCCACTGGTCATTCGTGTCTACACGCCGCTTGATCAACAAGTGGCCTGTCTTATAGCTGTCTGATGATCCTTGCGGGGTTTATCCTTAAACCCTAAATGCCTTTCTATAAATAAAAGGCATCCCACACTCTTAAACGAGTATAGGATCTTCTCTACACATTCTTACTATTTCACATAGTAAACACACACTACATATTTTGTTGTAAGTGTTTTCCAAGCTCGTGATTATTAATCACACATTTGGGGTCCTTAACTTTCTATACGGGAAACCAAACAAAAGAACCATCTCAACCCAATCCAAAACTCGTTTTACATCTCACACATAAACATTGCGTCATCCGTTGGGACATGATACAAAATTAGCCACACAAAATTTTTTTCTTATTCTCGTTCATTTTCTCACCTAAAAAAGCATAAAACTTTTTTTCGTCCAAACAAAGTGTCAAGTCAACATGTCTGGTGAACAACCCTCACAACCTCTAGCCTCTGAAGCAAACAACAACCACGTCGGCTCAGTTCAAGTCGAAGACCTCAATCATACTGAGGAGGGTCAACAATCTCTAGAAAAATGACATTTATCATTTAACAAGAAAATTTACGAGAGGACCATTAGGGGAAGTGCAGGCAGCAAACGAGCATGTCAGCTTGCACACTGCCTTTTCCATGAAGGGCCTACATGATCTCATGAAGAGCAGCAAGTTTCAAGGCCAGCTGTGCAACAAAGGCCAGTTCAGGAGCAGAAGGGTCCAAGGTACTGCAGAGGTCACAAGGGTTCGGTCAGAGGTGGAAGATTTCACACACCGGTGTTTAACAACAGATTGAGTATAAAGGTTCACCAAGAGGAAAGGCAACAATACATCTAGGTTACGCCAGGTGTTGCAGATTACCTTGAACAATTGGCAACAGAAAAAAGAATGGTTGACTCTTAGGTAAACATACGACCACCTGCTTATACCTTTTCATCAAACCTATGTATCCAAAGTTCAAAGCACACCACTACATAGCACTAACTCTTAGGTTAACATAACCATGAGCCCAACTTAGAGAGACACCCTCATATCACTGCTTGGATCACCCTTTTAAGGTAACACATGTTACACCCCAGTCCAAATACCCTTTAAAGAGGGTCACTTAATCACATTACTTACAAAAGCACTCACGAGGGGAGACAAAAACACCACTCGAACTCATGCACGCCTGAGCACCTCAAGGCTAAATCGATTAACATGGAATAATTAGTTAGTTGGATTTTCCGATTATGAACTCCCTGATGACCTTGTCATGCCAAGAGTGTCGACATATAGAGAGGGAGCGGTGACCCTGAATCGCAGGTGTTGGGTATTCGAAGAAGCAATCAAGACTTGTGTCTGGACAATGAAGATCTCAGGTCTCAATGATCAGCAACTCATTGGAGCTTTCATAGCAAGCATGATCAAGGTTCAATTCTCAGAGGAACTCGGTCACATACCACCAAAAACAAAGAAAGAGTGCCTGGAGCTAGCATGAGATTTCATCAAGGCCAAAAAGCTAAACGCTAAATGGAAAAGCGACGAAACACCCAAGGAGCAACATCAAGACAACGACACAAGTAATAAAAAAAACCTCATCAAAACCCTGGAAATGATAGAGACAGAAGGGAGACTAGGAATGATAAGCGTGTTGAATCCCCAAAACAACCTCATCAAAACCCTGTCCAAAACACTGGCTGACATTCTCATCTCAGATTAAATCTCTTACACTTGGAATAGGCCACACTTACTTCTAACCAACATTAAAAAATATGAGAGACAGCTTTGCAAATTTCACAATGACCATGGTTATGACATTAAAGCATGCAGAGAATTAAATAGAAGGAAATCAAAAATGTTATCCATCAAGGTAAGCTTGAGCACCTAGTCCACGCTGCAAAGAAGACAACCAACAACGCTCCTGAGGAGGTAGTAGGCGACATCTAGATGATTCAGTCATTGCAATCAGGCAACAAGAAACTATCGAAGACTGGCAACAAGCACCATCACGAGTTATCCCATGGGACGCTTTCATTCTTTCATCAAAATTGGTCGTCATTACGGCAAAAATAGCCTCATACAAAGTGAGCAGGGTATACGTAGATGGAGGCCCTCAGTTGACATAATGTTCAAGCATTTCTTCACTCAACTCCTAGAGTACATCAAGAGTAGTCTCAGGCCATCAGTCACACCCAGGGTCCTAAAAGGCCCTCCTTAGCGCAGCTAAGGCGCGAGACATGGCCTCGGTGTTACGAAACAGACCAAGGCATCTTCTTAAGGTGTGGCGCATGATGAGGCATGGTAAGGCGCGCCTTAGCACGAGGCGTGTCGCCTTATTTTGAAGCTTTTAAATGATTTACTAGTATTTGGGCTAGAATTACCGAATTACTTATATAAAGGACTTGGGCCTGGTAACTTTATAAATCAATTTCAAGTTTTTAACTTATTTCTACGGTTCTACCACTCATATAACGAGTGAAGAAGGTTTTGACGACTACTCCGATTAAGAAGGTTTTATTTAAAGATATGACGAAAAATACAATCATAGTTTAATTTTTTGAGTTTATTTATTATGTATAAAGGCTTTTTTAAACTTGATGTATTATATATATGTATGTATGTATGAAATATATAAATCTATAAAAAAAATTATGCCGCCTTGAGTCACGCCTTAAAAAACGTCGTAGCTTTGCTATGGCTCGTAAGGCTTGAGGCTTAGCTTCGCTGCCATGTCACGCCTCACGCTATTTATAACCTTGGTCAGACCGCTAATCGGGTTTTTAGACGAAAGAACTTACCCTCATGCTCTTGTTTTCCTTGATATCAAAGGGACCTTCAAAGTTGTGAATCATGTCGGTCCATGTCTGCTTGGCAGTTGGACAACCAATCACTGATTCCATTATATCATCTGGTAGACATGATACAATCATACTTTTAGTCTTTAGTCTTGATTGACCAGGCTCCTCTCGTCATTAGACCATTGAGCCTCGGGTTTATCTAGGCCATCGGTGGTCTTGGGCTTATATGACCCTCCTCTAAACACTTGATTAGATTAGATTCCATGCTAAACAGACAACATTTCATTCTTTTCTTCCTATACAAAAGATCATTAGGCTTGTTTTATACTTAAGATGTCTTTCATTCAATCCTATACAAAAGATGATTATGCACCGAATTGACCCAACAGAACTTCCTTTAAATATTTTAAAGGGTTATATATTGTATTCTAAAATACAATACACATACCCAAATATGTGTTACAACTTATGCTAAAAGAGTAATGTGTCATCTTAGTAATGTATAATCATCTTCTTGTTCGATACGACAGTAACAAGCTAGCTTATTGTATGTATGCACATATTCCATCAATGTCACTCCTGTACTATAAACAACAATCCATAACAGAAAGTGAGACATGACAACAATCCAACAGTCTATACAATTGATAATTACTCATTTCATCTTATTGGGGCGACAAATTCAGCCAGTCAAAATATACAATTGAAGGGCCCAAAGATATCTCCGTCATTCGAATATGAATGGAACGAATGCCACTATATATGCCTCACTACTTCACCCAGTTACACGGAGTTAAAAGTATGATGAACCGTGACACTACTCTTCAATACTTATTTAGTCTATCACGAGCAACAATGAGCTCTATTTGATCTGCATCTCCATTATCATTCGACATCATCAATATATCATCGTCAGTTGAAAAGTGGTAATGCTCACCAATTGCTCGTAGCAACTGGTACACTTCAAACATAGTCGGCCTCTCCTTCTGAGTTGGCACAACACAACTACGTGCCACTTTAAGAAACTGAAAAACCTCACTGCTGTATCCCTTTTCTATAAGTGACTCGTCAAACAAATCATGAAGTCTAGATTCAGCAGATAACTGGATCACCCACTCAACTAAACTCCCTTTAAAAGTTTCCGTAGTTTTAGCCACATGGGTTGGTTTTTCACCTGTTACCAACTCTAGAAGCACTACCCCAAAGCTATAAACATCACCTTTTGGTGTAGCCACAAGGGTGCTTGGGTATTCAGGGGCCATATAACCTAAATCGCCAAACTCACCATTTATGAAAGTACTCAAATGGGTATCTATCGGATTCATCAGCCTCGCAAGTCCGAAATCAGATATCCTGGGATCAAAGTTTTCATCTAGTAAAATACATTTTGAACTTATGTTTCGATGAAGGATACGCGGGTTGCAGCTATGGTGGAGCCATGAGAACCCTTTGGCCGCACCTATCCCAATTTTTAGCCGTGAAGGCCAGTCGAGGTGGTTGGGGTTATCACCAACTGGATGTAGTTTGTCATGGAGATTGCCATTTTCCATGTATTTGTAAACTAAAAGTCGTTCCTTTTTGGCAATGCAAAACCCTAGAAACGGGACTAAGTTTTGGTGCTTGACTTTCCCAAGTGTAGCCATTTCAGATGCAAATTCTTTCTCAGAATGTTGTGTGTCTTGCAATCTTTTTAACATAAGTGATTTGCCATCTTTGAGTACTGCTTTGTATAAACACCCTGTTCTTCCTGACCCAATGATATTCTCTTTGCTAAAATTGTGGGTAGCCTTCAACAGGTCGCTCAACCGCATCTTTGAAACAGGATTTTCAAACATGGCAAGCTACAAGAACATCAAAACTTGTCAAATCAAGGCACCAGATAGTTGAAATGTCGAACCATGTATGAGTAAATGAGTCCAGTTTTGTTATGGACTTTCTAGTATTGTATGACATAGAACTTTATAAACTTTTAAAAAAATGTTTATCGTAAATGATGTTCTTACTTTGATGGTGTTAGCTCCTTTAATACTCTTGGCCCAGTTATTTCCTTCGAGATCTTCCTCTTTCCTCATTCTAACCACTTTACACATCACACTCATTCCGACAATCAAAACAAAAGCAGCCACACCAATAGCCGCCACAATGATGACACCCGAATGGGGTTTCTTATGATATGTGGGTTTCTTATGATATGTTACCGTGATTTCTTGACAAGGAGACAGGGGCCCCCCACATAACCCTGGGTTACCCGCATAACTGTCAGCAGATATATTTATATTTTGAAAAATTGGAACTTGTCCCGATAACATATTGTTTGCAACATCAAAGTCCTTAATCCGACTTAATCCCCCTAACTCTATAGGAATCTGACCCATAAGCCTGTTACTATCAAGTCTAAGATAATTAAGGTATGAACAATTTGCAAGATTCGCTGGGATTGGTCCCGTGAAATTGTTTGAGGAAAGATTAAGAGTTGTCACATATGGTAGAACTTTTGATATGTTAGTGGGGAGAGTTCCATACAAACGGTTACCAGAAAGATCTAATTCTGTCATCCAGGAACAACTCTCGAGTTCGTAAGGTAACATACCTTTGAGGCCCTTTTCAGGAAGGCTTATACTTGAAACTTTATCCGGTCGTCCAAGCCAACATTCAACGCCATAATAACCACAGACCTTTCCTTCAGGGTTGTTGTCAAAACCCCATGAAGATAACACCTTTTGTGGATCTTCCATCGACTCCTTAAAGGCTTTAAGGCAGTTGATATCACTCTGAACAACATTTATAAATACAAGTATCAAAACACAAGTAATTATTATTCTTATGTTATCCGGTTCCATCTAGAGCCTCGGTTTTCAAGAACTGAACCTGCAAATAATATCGAAAAAACATAGAATGTTTAGTGATATCAAAACCAAAGAGTATCAGTATACGACTATAACAAATTCAAATTCTTTCAAACTTAAGTAATTATACATTCTCACAGGAACTGTTTTCTTGTTGCAACAAGAGTACTTTCGTCTCTATAGGGATGTTATGTGCTTTGCGATTATAAGTAAACAGAGTAAATTAGATGACGAGGTCACTGCTATAGCAATTGGATTGTAATAATCCAATAATCAGTCTTGACAATTTAAACGTTTCCAAATATACATGTAAAGAGAACGTAAAAACACGATCGGTTGTTTACTATAAATTCTAATTATGTAATGAATAAAACAAACACATTAAGTAACCAGATAGAGTACGAAACAACATACAATTAATGGATTGAATAGCTTCTTCAAATGGAAGGTGCTGCAACAACTTGAATGGTTAATGAGAAATAAGTAGTCTTTTAATGGTGTTATATAAGGAGCTGCAATTAGCTATACTAATAAATAGGTTTGTAAAATGGTCAAAGAACTTAAACAATTTTCATAGAAGATTGAATGGACTGGAAGCTGAAACAGCTAAAGAATGTAATATTGAATGAAATATGATTATGACTTGTTAGGAGTTTTGACTTGAAGAAAATGATTTTGGGAAGCTTGATCATTATGAATTTTTTACACTCAACTATCCTCACATATAAAATAAACAAACACAATCTCATTTTATATAAGTAAATGATATTTAATTAAATCCAAATGTCAAGTTTGTTATTAGTTGGGATTTTTAAACCTTAAACGAGTCGAATTGATCTTCATCTGACCCGAACTGAGAACCTGAACCCAAGGTAAAATGATTCTTAGAGCAATGGATTGGGAAGGAGTGGGTAAGCGTGGGAGACATGAGGTGGCAGTGGGCGGTCAGAAAGCGGCCAACACGGAAAATACACTATAAGTCATGATTCTTATCAGAAATGTAAATGCATAATTCAGAGAGAATTTAGGAAATGTGAAAGTGAATTATGAATTGATTAACTGCAAATGATAGTGTACATAGGTATTTATACTTGAGCCATTGCTCTGCTACAACTAGTAAACTACAACAGTTAAACTAGACTATACACTAGCTACTTTGACTATCTATTGTTACATTGACATTGCTACTATTACATTCTTTTACAATTAGCCAAACACTTATAAAGTAGTAGACAGGTCTTGCTTGGACTGAGTTTCTTTGTCGCAGCTGATTCACTTGTTGCACAGTTAACATGAGAAGCTTGAGCTTGTGGCTTGGTCAGCACATATGTCTCTTTAATTCTTTTACTCAAAAGATGATGATTTCATACAAATTTGACAAACTTAAACAGTTAAACTATGGTGATCCATACAGCAAAACTCGACCATAAACAGTTTAAATTTTGGACTTTAACTTGATGTATAACCTAGTAATTATAAACCTTTCCAAGTTTCAGACGACCTCCATCGAGGACGAGGGAAAGTCATACCCTTTTTCTTTGCTGTCTCAAGGAAATCAACACCCTTTCCATCATAACCCTTTCCTTTTCCCTCCGCAACCAACATCGACAATACACGATTAATAGTGTCTTTAAATACATCATGCTTAGAACATTCACCTACCCACTCCCCCTCCCTGCTATTCTTATCGAACGAAAGTGGCAACTTACGCTTCCCTCTATCACTTTTACTCTCAGGCATTTCATCAAACACATGGTGTGCATCTTTTTCGGATGATGATAAAGATGAAGGAATGACGTCTGAATGGGGGGATAAAAAAGGGCAAGATTGTAATATCAACACCTGAGATGGTGTGGGTTTGCAGTAGGGTATGATTACTGGATCATATTTGTCACTGGAGATGTTGGCAGCAGCCATAGGATGATGGGTTTTGGGATTGTGTGGGTTTATTGGTAACTGGTAAGTCATAAATTTACAAGTAATACCCTTTTTTGAATTTATTTTTTATTTTATTATTTTATTACGTGAAATAAAAAAAAAATATAAATTTTGATAAGTTAAAAGTAATAAAAAAAAAAATGAAACAGAAAACAATAAACAACTGTCTTGTCCTGTTAATATAAAATAGATAAAACTATATAAAAAAAAGTACGAAATATAAATTATAAAGTTTGACAAGTCAAAATCAGTAAAAGAAAAAGGATACGAAACAAAAAATAATAAAAAATTGTTTTGTGCAATAAATAAAACAGGTACCGAAATTGGGTACGAAATATAAAATATAAAGTTTGACAAATTAAAATTAGTAAAAAAAAAAAAAAAAAAAAAAAATACTAAACAAAAAATAATACTACCTCCGTCTCAATATAAAAACTAGAGAATAAAGTAAAGAAATATTTTTTTTGAGTGGTTAAAAATTAAATTGATCTCACTTTTATTAAACTAAGTGATTCTTGTCTCCTGACAATTATTTTGAAACGGAGGGAGTAAAAAATTGTTTTGTCTGGTAAGTAAAACGGATACCGAAAGTGAGAGGGGTAATGGGTACTAATAGTATAATAGTAGAACCCTAAAAGTTTATCTTCAAATAAGCATCTAGCAAGCTAGATAACTAAACTCACTATGTGACACTTTGAGTTGTGATGCCAAAATCAAACTTGCTTTATATTGTTGTAGAAGGCATAATTAGGTTACATTTTTTTTTTAACAGAATGTATGATACTATTTTTTTAGGGATCATTTTCTTTGGTATATATGTTTATCGAAAGTACTACCCACCATGGATCTTTCAGTACTCAAGATTTTCGGACTAGACACCATAATTTTCGTTACTCTTAGAGCTTGCGGTAAGGTGACCCCGTGTTAAAACTTAACGCAGCTGCCACGTCAGCTTTTTCCTTTTAACCTTAACTCTTGATTTTCCACCCCAGTAGCATAACTTACCTATAACTCATCTTCACCTAAATTATTATTTTCAATTTCAACCCCGTTAGAGGGGTGAGATGATTTTTTTTATTTTATTATTTTTTTTAGCAAAGTTGCATTTTAACGCACGTTAAGGTTTTAACCCACCCCTTTTAACCATCTCTTAACTTAACGCACGGTAAGATAACTCGTCAATTTTTTTTGCAAAATTAAGATTTAACGTAGGTGGATTGTCACCTTACCACAAGCTCTTAGGGGGTTGGCAACACACCCCTCACCTCAAATCCCTTCACTCACTTACACCCAATCCCCTTATACCACATCACTATCCCATTATCTCCTTCACTTACTCACTTTTTGTTGGCATCACACCCCTCACCCTTCACTCACATTTTTAATTGCTTCCAACGTTACAATTTCAAAACTTTTCATGCGGTGAAGATCCCCGCATCTTTGGCTTGCCGTGCGGTAGGAGAGCACCGGCGGCGGTGTTCCCGCAGGGGATGCCTGCCGTGCCGTGCCTCCCCGCATGCACTGCCAACCCCCTTATGATCAGTGCCAATAAAGAATTCAACTTAATAACAAGGCAAACAAAAGAGTGTTTTCAAGAGTGAAAGTGAACATTACACCATGAACATAACATCAACATTTATTAAATTAATACAAGTCATACTACATCATCAATCCGGATGCATGTTTCCTTAATTACTAGCACAGATAAAAGAAAAATACACACAATGGTGCACTTCTAATACAAGACTCAAGTCTTAAACCAACAACTTATTTATACTTTATATAAGGGTTTTGTTGACGGGGCCTTCGCAAGGAGGCAAAGGACCTCCACATAACCCTGAATTACCAGCATAACTCTCTGCTGAAATATTCCCATTTTGAAAAACTGGAACTGGCCCAAATAGACTATTGTTTGCAACATTAAACTCCTTAATACGAGTAAGCCTGCCTAAATCTAAAGGAATCTGACCCGAAAATGCATTGTTCTCGAGTCTGACAACATTAAGGAAAGAACAATTAGCAAGGTCCCGAGGGATCTGTCCTGAGAAATTGTTTGAAGATAAATCAAGAGATGTAACATAGGGTAGTATTTTGGATATGTTGGTTGGAAGGGTTCCATACAAAAGGTTTCCAGAAAGATCCAATCCCGTCATCGAGGTACAATTGGCCAGATCAAGGGGTAACATGCCCTTGAGTCCCATATTTGGAAGGCGGATGTTTAAGACCCTGTTGCTATTGGAATTCCAACATTCAATGCCAACAAATGCAAAGATGTAACCTTCGGGTGTCATGCTGAAATTCCATGATGATAAGAAGTTTTGTGGATCTTCCATTGAATCTTTGAAGGCTTTTAGGCAGTTGATATCAGTATCGGTAGCATTGCTAAATGTGATAGATATAATCATCAAGACGCAAGTAATGATTATAGATTTGTTGCACGGTGCCATTGGACAAGACGTACTTTACAATGTTATGTATGGGAATACCGAGCCTGCAAAATGTAACAACTATAAAATGGACATACGTACGGTTATAAAGGATGAACTATCAGAGAAGACTTGTCCTATGAATCTTTATTTGTGCCATTCATACTGCAGATGCCACTAAATCAAGGAATAAACTTAAAACACCAATGACGCGGATCAAATTTTCAGCTTAGAAGTCTATAAAACAAACACTACAAAGTAAATATTACTCAGAATTTTGATTGAACCAGTCAAAAGTATTAACCGTATGCATGACTAAACCAAGCTTACCTTCCAAGACATACTTTCTCAGTTTTTTAGTAAAGACTATGCAACTTTCTCCAGCGCGCTTTGATATATCCTTTAATTCTATCACTAAAAATACGAATAATAGAATCCTAGCAACTAGCAAAGACGAGCAAATAACTACATGCACTATGGAACTACTAGTGATTATTGATGATGAATACATGTTGATATAACTAGATAAGTACGTGCATTACACAGGGCCGTCCCATGAATTTATGAAATTTTTGAGGGCCCTGGACGAAATTAAATAATGAGGGCTTTCGATAAGGAATGCTATATATAAAGTGTCACTATTTATAAGATATAATGCAATTAGTTAGCTAAACGTTCTAACATATTACTCATTTAAGATACTTTCTCATCTAAATATATATATATATATATTTTTTTTTTTTTTTTTTTTTTTTTTTTGTGAAAATTATGCGTACACATCCATATAATTATTAACGGGACAACTTTTTGAGGCCCTTAAAAATTTTGGGGCCCTGTGCGGTCGCTCACCTTGCACACCCTCAAAGCCGGCCCTGGCATTACACAGGGGCGGATGTATGTAGAAGCCAGGTAGCGGTCGCTACCCCTGAACTTTTACCCGGTAGTGTAATTTTAGCGATTTTTAGCCATTTTGTTGCCATTTTTTGGCGATTTCGCGACCCCTGAAGCAAATTTTCGCTACCCCTAAACAAATTTTCGTATTTCGCTACCCCTAAACTTGGCTCCTAGTTCCGCCCCTGGCATTACACATGATAGCTAGGATGCTCGCGAAGTTCAACGTGTGAAACAAAGATGCAATTTAGTAAGATTTCAGTCACCCAATTTGATATATAACAAATTCTAACTAATTAGTTCTTGAACTCCAATATTAAAAAATAAAATAAAATACTCCTTCGCGAAGTAGTAGAAGTCAAAGAATTTGCAAAAATCTCAAAATATGATACAATAAAGAAGGGATAGTGAAGATGAAGAACATACTTTGGGGATTGAATATGGCTTCTTCAAGAGAAGGCTACCTCAGAATGTGAAGATCAGAAACCAAAACTAGTTATATAAATGAGTAAAATAGAAGGATCGGTACTAATCTGGTCAATGTAGAGACCATTTCCTAAATATAATATGGCAGTGCATGACTGACTTGTTCAAGTGTGACTGACATCAATTTTTTACGAAGTAATAATTTTCTGTTATGGTAGCTAATTATCTATGACCAAGTCTATTGAGTAGTGCTTAAAACGAACAGGACGAACACGAAAGGAACCTTTTTTCATGTTCGTTCGTTTGTTTAATTTTAACTGGACAAATAAACAGAAATGAACGTTTATACAAACGAATTTTCTTATTCATGTTCGTTTATTAAGAAAATGAGTTGTTCATGTTCATTTGAATTCGTTCATTAAGACACTAAACGAACGTTAAACGAACATAAATAAACATAGCCAAACAAACATAAACTTTATTAACTTATGCACAATATATTGTTTTATAAGTGTTGCTTTGTTTAAATATACCAATTTTAAAATTATAAAATTAAAAGACATGATATTCGAACATAAATAAATAATAAAAATAAACGAACATTAACGAACGCATAATCGGACATTCACGAACATAAATGAACGGACGCGAATTTTGTGCATGTTCGCTCATTTAACTAAACGAACGTAAAATATTATTCATGTTCGTTCATTTAATAAATAAACGAACATAAACGAATTTTTTACCGAACGATTCATGAAATGTTCACTGAATGTCCAGTTCGTGTACAACACTACTATAGAGACTAAACTTCACTTTTAAAAGGTACACGACCCTCAAATTGAACAAACTTAAAATTTAAGTTGTCTACACAAAGAGATACAACGTACACTTAAAACATCAAATAACATTATTTATATATGTAGGTTTGCCATACACGAGTGCAAAGCAACAAATAGTCCATTTTTATGTTGTAAAACTCACTTTTTTTTGTCTTCATTATTGTATTTAGTATGAGATTTGATTTCACGTCGTGTTCTTGAGGAACACCACCTTTCCAGGAGTTATTTTAACTCACTTCAGACCTCATTAGAAGATAAGAGTAGCGATAGCAAATTTTCAGGTGTGTTTTTCTTTTTATGAGGTGCCGATCACATATAAACGCACTTGGCCATACGAGTATAACGTCTGAAACTATTTGTTAACACTAAATTCTCGAAATCGTTTTGGGTGAGACTGGGAGAAAATTGAAACAACAACAACAACAAAAAATAAATAAATAAATAAAAAATAAAAATATATATTAAACTTACTTTTCCATCTATGAGATCCTGAGAGGGATGTACGTACGTCAAGAAAAGATAACAAAGGCAATCTTTTTTTTAAAAGTCTAAAGCACTCACAACTTACTCTATATCTATCCACATCGATACTTCAACCGATACCACTTGCCTAAGACACTTCATGTACACCTTATCCCTCGAGGCCAAAAGACGACTGTCGATATCATAATGAAAAATGCTAATGTTATATATAAACTACTATTTACATACGAAAACTATCATGTTTTAGTTTGGTTTTATCATTTCCTAGAAGATGCAAAGTTATCACGACTATAGTTAAATGTGAGGGATATTAAATTCAATTTCTGTTTGGTGCACGTCAACTTGATGACATGGGAGGAGTGGAGGACTAGATACTCGATAGTCTTTATGACACTGAGTCCATATCCCATAAACTATTTAGTCAGGTCATGAAAACTTTTATTTTAAGGGGCTGTTTGTTTGCCTCTTATTGAAGCCATTCATAGGCTCTCTCTGATTCGGTCAAAGGCCCAATTGTTTGATAAACCAAAGTTTAGCCCACTGAATTGAATGATATCCACATAATCGTTCAGCATGATTTGTATGCAAAACCATTCAGCATTTGTCTTCTTTCCATATTGCCCCCATCAAAGCCACTCCCTCAACATTTTTATATCTCTTTTATTCATTTTCAAATTTAATACTAGTAATTGGATAATGTGAACTATATTTAATTGATAGATATATTTTTAATTATAATTTTTTATATTTTTTCTCATTTAACTGTTTAATACATTGTTTTTTATTTTTTCGTAGAAAGTAATGAATTCATGTGACAAAGTTATATGATTAATACGCATATTGGTTATGTCTTTGTTTCAGTTATTTATGTTATGTTTTTTTATATCAAATTAAATTTAAACAATTTTTATAAAAGAAAATTAAATTTAAACTAAAGTTATACATGTAGCATTAATATTCTATTAAATTAAAAATAAGGGTAAAATAGTAACTTTTGGTCGTTCAAATCATTTATTAAGAACATCTATCAAACAACACATTTTGATTCAGAATCGAATTCATTCAGAGTCAAAGAATCATTCAGAGATGAGAGCCATTCAGTGCAAAATCGTTCAGTTTTATCAAACAACCCACAATCTTATATTTAGAGAAAAGGGAGAATTACATGTATATCCTTCTTAAAGTTCAATATTACATAAATATCCTTTTCATTTACAAAAATATCTTTCTCACTTTTATAATTACAGCAATATCCTTCTCAAATTATTTTAATTACATCAATATCTTTCACGAACTTTTAACTTCTCATATATATCCAAAAATTAATTAAATTATATTATATTAATTTTAAATTCATAAACTATTATTTATCACTAATATTCATCATAATTATATAGTTCATATATATATTTTTGGCTTCGATTGATTAAAGAACACGATGACGAATTACAAAAGTTTGAATATATATATATATATATATGAAAGAACATATTGTTCATATTTATTTATTTGTTCATATATACTTTTTAGCCTTGAGTGATGAAAGAACATGTTGATTTTGAATATACACGAGAATTTAGAAGTTTGAAAAGGATATTGATGTAATTACAAAAGTTTGAGAAGGATTTTGACGTAATTACAAAAGTGAAAAGAATATTGATGTAATTACAAAAGTTTGAGAAGGATATTGACGTAATTACAAAAATGAGAAGGACATTGATGTAATATTGAACTTTATTAAGGATATAGATGTAATTGCCCATAGAGAAAAATATAGTTAAATTTTTTTTTCATATAAAACAAAGGTTGTCACCTTGTCTTTATTTTTTGAAAAATAAAGGGAGACCTAATTATATGCCTAATTATCATGTCTAAACTTATGTGGCATGATTATGTTGGCTTGTGAAAAAGTGGATCCCTTGATTGCGACCAACAAAATAATATTACATAAGTTTATGCATGAATTTAAACACATGATTTAAGCCTCCCAATCACCTCTTATTTTTTATATCAAACACTTTGCATGAGTATTGTTTAAACTTAAACTTTTTTCCACATTTATTGTCACGAAAAACGTTACTTGCCAAAGAGTTTATTATATTTTTCTCGTCACCGCGTGGATATCATAACATATCTCTTTCTCATTTTTCTTCGTTGTGAGCCACACAAGATTTTCTTGTTGCATGACAAAGGAGCAAACATCTTGGGATAATAAAGTTCATGCTAAAAACAACAAGGACTATTTATATAACTTCACCCAACTTTATCATTACTCACTGGCAAGAGCAAATGCATAAGTCTGCAAAAAGTGGGAAAAAGTGTCAAAAGCAAGTGGGTTTCATCTTTTGTCAGAAACCATCCCTTGACTTTATTTCTCTCTCTCTCTTACACACACTCACACACTAAAAAACACACACTCACTCACTGTCACACATAATGGGGTGATATAATCTAACTGTGCAAGCTTCCACCGTTAGCCACCGTCTGCATTAGCTGTTACTTGTTTGGTTCTGTAAGTACACATTAAATGCAGCTAGTTGTAGTAGTTTTTTGTTTTTTGAGTTTGGTTTATAAATGTGCAATGTGCTTGTTATAAACTTTATGTTATGATATGTTATAAGTTTTTGTGTTTTTTTAGTTTTTTTGCAAAATGTAGTGGTGTCTTGCATGATCAGTAGCAGGATGGTTTTGTATGAGTTGATGTAAAAGAAAATGTGTATAAAGAAAAACAATGCAGGAGATAGTTTTCACTTTTCAGATTTGCTAATGAAAAAAAGTAGTGATAAGAGGACACCTTATCTATTTTTCAAAAATAAACTAATAATTTAATAAGCACAAGCAGTTTGAAACTAGCAACTCTGATTTTATATAAGAGGATATCTTATTTGATCCTAAAAATAAGATGATAAGTGTAAGGTGTGTTCTACATCCAAACAGTCAAAAGTGTTTATTTGCTGAAGATAAGCAATCCTATACATCCACTTAATGACTTAATTTCCCTTAGAAACTCTCATTATCTCTTTGAAGTCTTGATTACAAGTTAGTTATGCATGAGACCCTTAAGATTGTAAGAAGCTCTTCTGTTGGTGTCGTACTCGATCTCCAGAAAATAGATAGAAAACATGGTTGCTGTATGATTTTATATATTGACCAACTGTTTGAAGATCTTGAAATATGTAGAGAGAGCAGTGTGTAGAGAAGTAAATTTGAACATTAGACTTCCTGAAGGCCACTAAAATTAGATCACGTGGTTAGCGGTATTAATGTAATATGGTCAACTCTTATTGAAAATCCACCTGAATTTTTCCTAAAGAGCACTCGTTAACATAAAACAAGTTCTCATTTCCTCAAGGTTTGCGGTGTGAATATGAGCCAAATCTGATAACATAGAAGGAGCTCGAAAGAGTAATGCACGATGCTTATGTTTTTGCATTCATTGGAACAAAGGACATTGAGAGTTGTAGTAAAAAAAGATTAAAACCCAAATACCAGAAATGAACTCGTGGCCTGATTTCCACGATAATAAGTTGCATAGGTTCATTTACTTTCCTACGGTATCCTGTTTCTCATCATCTATCGGGATGCTCCACACCGGGTCAAAGTTTATATGGTACATTTGTTGATTTCTATTAGGTTCGGCATGTACTGGTGACCGTTACGGGATGGACCATTTGTGTACTTTTCAGTACCATCTAATGGTTCAATACCGGACCCAAACTGTTAAAAGACATCAGTCACAAAATGACCTTGAGGAGTTGAGGCTGCATTTATTACTGCACCCCAAAACTTTCATGCATAACTGTTATTATATCTCTTTATTCATGGCACAGAATTACTATGTCGCAGGGGCGTGTAATATTGACAAATTCTCAGTATACTTCCAGTAGATCTTTTAGTTTTCTCACTACCTATCTGCTGTCTTGAGGCGGCAAGATGGGCAGTTTGAGATGGGTCATGTTGGATCATAATTTAGCATGTGATGAACTGGCCGGGTTAGGTTGAGCAACATACATTTTTTGTCAGTTCTATAAGGTTGTTTGCAAATACTTATTATGTTAATAATAGTTGATAAAACAACATTAGTTCAAAAATAATGTAAATCTTTAAAAAAAAAAAAAAAAAAAAAAAAAAGAATTTAGACTTCGTGTGACTTTCAACCCATTTGACCCGTCCCCCTTTTACCAACTCTTTTATTTCGACCCACTTGCCTTACATAACCCAAACATAAGTATATGGGTCTAAAATTTTTACATTTACTACTGCCTAAAATTTGCTTATTGCTATAAATGTTTTATGTCACTGATACTTCAATGGATCACAACACTGATAATTCTTTAATTTCTCTTTCAAGGTCTGAGTACTGCTTACCAGCCATGGAAGATACTCAATCAGTTGCTACACTCTTAGAATCAACAACTGCAAAAATACAACAACTTCAGAAAGCATTTGCTGAGCTAGAAGGTCACCGCGCACTAACCCTTAACATGAAATGGAAACAAATCGAGGATCATTTTCATGGGCTCGAGAAGAACTTAAAGAGGCGTTTTACTGCTCTCGAAGACCAAGAAAATGAGTTTAAAAAGAAAACTATTCAATCACAACAAGTGCTCAAGAACCGTCAAGCTGATGTATTGGCTAAAGAAGAAGCGTCATTGGATAAGCTTCAAGGAAAGAGGGATGTTGGAGTTGCTGCTATCACTCGCGCCTTAGGCACACACAGGAACGGACGCGCAAACAATATAAAGAAGTTGACTGAAGATGATGTGAAGGCGTTGTCCAATCCACAACTTGTGAAATTATGTGAAAAGATGGATTCTGGAGGGCTTCACAAATTCATATCGGATAACCGTAGGAATCTTGCTTCTATAAAGGAGGAAATTCCGATTGCATTAAGGGCTGCTGTAGACCCGGGTGGCTTGGTCTTGGATTCACTCGGTGGTTTCTACATCTCAGACGCGATAAAAAATTCAAATCTTCTAGGTGTGAGACGAACATGTATCATGTTAATGGAGTGTCTCAGTATCCTGTTAGCAAATCTTGATGTGAGCACTGTTTGTGATGTGATTGATGATGATGTGAAGGAACGAGCAAAGGCTATAGCTGAAGAGTGGAAACCAAAATTGAATGATATTGATGTGGATGCTAGCAATGGGAACTCATTGGAGGCTCATGCCTTTTTACAACTTGTTGCTACGTTTGGTATTGATTCTGGTCTTGTTCAGGATGATTTGTTGAAGTTGATACCGATGGTCTGTCGTCGCCGCCAGATAGCTGATCTTTGCCGTTTCCTTGGGTTGTCTGAAAAGATGCCAGGTTGGTAAAATTGGGTATTTTTAGGTTGCTAATAAGTACTTTTTGTCTTCTGATTTCTGCAAAATGGGCATGTTGGGTAATGGGTGAAAACGCGTTCATGTCAAGAATGATTACTTTTTAATATGGGACATAACAAGTCGGGTCATTTTGCCAGTACTTTTTTTCGTTTTGTTAATTACATGGTAACTTTGATTCATGAAAATTTTTGAATATAACTATTCGATTAGATATAACTACAAGAATCGTGCTTTCAAATTCTAATATGAATCTGTTTTAAAAGTTAAATATTGAATTGAATATGATTTGCAGAACGTTCTCTTTTGATTTTTTTCAGGTGTAATCAATGTGTTGGTCAATAGTGGAAGGCATATTGATGCTGTTAACCTAGCAATCTCATTTGAGCTTACAGAGCAGTTTTCTCCTGTTTGGTTGTTGAAATCCTACTTGAACGAGTCAAGACGTCAATGTTCTCCCACTGCACAGGTACTTCCCCATTGTATACTCCTTTATTGATTGTAAAGGTCCAAAATTTAAGTGGGTCTAGCGGGTGGTAAACTTATTATGGTACTGGCCGGGTTGTGTTGACCCAAAACATTTTGGATAATCTAAATTGTACTACAGTAATACTTTAATAATCTAAATAAAATGATTTACGAGGGTTTTAAGCATTTAAACGACTTTCAACCCATTTAACCCATTTCATTCTAACCTATTACTGTTATTATCTTAAAGATATAACCCAAATAAACTAATTCTTAAGAAACAGATTGGAATATGCACTTCTAATCACATGCCATTCGCCTTACATTCTTAAAATTAAATGTCTAAATTTCCATGTTCCCAGAATGACGCAAATGAAAAAGAAGTATCTGCCTTGAAGTGCGTCATCAAATGCATTGAAGATCACAAGCTCGAAAATCATTACCCATTAGACCCACTACAGAAACGCATCCTTCAACTCGAAAAAGCCAAAGCAGAAAAGAAACGAGCCACAGAAGTTTCAAAACCTCAATTCAAAAGACCCCGTGCCAATGGCGTGGCAGCAGGATACATGCCTCGCAACACTAACTACACTAGGATGACTGAAAGGTATGCACCCCCAACTCAGTACATGTATGACAACAGACCCTACGGTTACCATGTTCCAGCTGAAAACCACATTCAATCGTTTATGGGCGGTGTTACTTACAACATGGCTCCTAACCATGGGAGCTATTATGTAAATGGTTACCAGTATCAGGCTGCTTACATCCACTAAGTTTGTAGGAGTGGTAATAAACTTTGATCACTAGTATCTTTAACGTTTAGGTGTTAACCTTGCTGAATTAATTTAATTTTTAGTGTATGAAGAATTTAACGTGGGAAACAGTCCAAATATTTGTTAGGACTGTGGTTATTAGGTTGCATAAGGTGACAATGTAATCCTTTAATCTATGCTCTACTTTATTAGTTTTGCATCAGACATTTCTATGATATTACACTCATCTAGGGCTGAGCAAACGGACCGGACCGACCGGACCGGACCGACCACATTCGGTCCGGTCCTCGGTCTAAGCTTTTTGCCAAATTCGGTCCTCGGTCCGGTCGGTCCGGTCCGGACCGACCAAAAACCCGAAAAAACTTGCCTAATTGGACCGGACCGACCGAAGACCGACCGGACCGGACCGGACCGAGACCGGACCGACCATATTCGGTCCGGTCTCGGTCTATGGTTTTTCCGGTTCTCGGTCCTCGTTCCGGTCCGGTCTTGGTCGGTCCGGTCCGGTTTTCGCCCGATGCTCAGCCCTACTGACTCATCTATATGATATCTACACTCATTTTGGTTTGACATTAGAGGTCAAACATTACTCTCATTTTTGTTCGACTGTAAAAGTCAAACTTGCGAGTATTTACCGGCATGACTATATCCACTTTACACAAACTATAATTATGTCAAAAGGGTGTAAATTTGTCATTCCCTTGTAGAGTGCCATTGTTTTCCTCTAACAACAAATTCAATATGATCTGTCATGTTCAGGTAAATTCAAGATAATCTCGTATAATTATAGAGTGCCATTTTTTTTTTAAATGAACACTTCACATAAATGATCTAATATAAGAGGTAATTCTTTAAATGGACGAGGAGCCCTATTGGGAACTTTTTTGGACGGGAATCTAAATATTTCTCAAACTAGACATAGGCTACTTAGTTAAAATCCTGACACGTGTCTTATTTAAATTAAATATATATCTTTTTATTCATTTGTTATTACATATATACCAACCCACCCACCACCACTATTAAAACCACTAACCCATCACTACCACTAGCAGGGTACTCGCGCGATGCGGCGGCGGGTACCCTGTGACTATATTTTCTGGTAATATGATGTTATGCGGTCATATTTTTTTAACGATTAATTTACAAAAGGCCGGAGGTCCTTTCCTATCTTAGAGGTCAATGGTTTGATCCTCACTCCCTACAAAAGGCCGGATGTTATTTTCTATCTTAGATAGAGCTGGAAGCAACCTTTCTACCTTAGGTGGGGTAGGCATAGTAAGACGACCGACATTTATATTTTTATTTCAAAAATATCCATCTTTTTTACACTATATATATCCCCTACATTTTCATTTTTAATATACACTATTCACATGAACCAATTATCAAAATTAGCCAAAAATCAACTATACCGTACAAATAATATACGGCTCAATTAGTAATTAGTCTAAAACCATTTTCAGCCTAAACAAACTTTAATCATCAATATCTATTAAGACCCATGATAAAAGTACCAAATAATTTGTGATATCATTTGGCCAGCTCAATTAACAACCAAACCGTTATATAACTCAAATGTTAGGACTTATAAATTCATTTACAAAACCTAAATTACCTCATTCCTGCCCTAATTTCCCTCACAAAAATACACAGCCATGATTTGCAGCCATACAAACATCACGTAATCTTTTTTTTTTCTTCTTATCTTGATAACCGAACATAACCAACAATCTATGTTTGCAAGAAAGTCAGACCCTTTTCTTGAATATCAAACGAAAACTCTCTCTAAGGTTTTATGTTGTGTTGACCGTGATGGTGGTTTCGAGATAGGGTTAGAACTAAGGTTGATGTAGATGTTTGGTTTTATTGTTGTTGTATATTTTTTGTTCGTGGATGGAATAAGTTTGATGTTTGTTTTGGCTTGATTGACGATTGTTCTTTTCTTCTTTAGTTTCATCTTCATTTTTGTTTTTATACGTAATGGTACATTTTTTTTCTTCTTTTGTGGAATGCATTAATTGATCGAGAGGGTGACTGGTTTGTGAATTTTGGAGCCGCCCGACCTTCATCGATCTTGTGGTTGCAGTGGCGGCGACTCGACTCGATCAGCGCAGGGGCGACCGGTCCGGCCGACCGACCGCTGTGCCCAGCCTAATGGCTTTATTTTTAAGTACCTGACTTAGTAGCTTGATTAGCTTGTACATTATAGTTAAATGATTGTATATTTGGGTGATGAGGTGAATTAATTAGTGTATTAATTATATGTGTTGAATAGATTGTGACCTTAAAATCATTATGCTTTACATATTTGTGTTTTGTGTTTTATGACTTGTATTTACTTAAAAGCTATTGTACATTGTGCTTAAATGGTTGTAATTTTTGGTGAAGGTGTGTTTTTAATAGCATTAATGTTGTTTGGTAGAATTTTGGTCTTAAAATGACACCACGCTGTTTTTTGTTGTACAATATGCTTACTTTGTTGTAATTCTGAAAATTGAGCTCATTAAAGTGTTGTAAACCATGCATTATTTCTTGTAAATATGAAAATTTTGAAGAAAAAGTGCTTCATGCATTATATGTAGTATATATATGCACAAGCTGACGTGTCAGCGTTTTATAAGTGTACTATGTAACTGTTTCTCTCTCCTCTCTCTTGCTGGACCAATCAGTCTCTGCAAAATCAATTCGTAGATTTTTTTTATGATACTTTCTTTTTTTGCGGGCCTAGCATTTCTCAAAAAAAAAAAAAGAAAAGAAAAAAAAAAAGTCAAAGTTGGAAACATAAATCAAGACACCCCCCAAGTATAAACACAACACAACTACCACACCAAATGATAAACACTTCTGTTTTACGACCCATGAAAGAATGAGGTAGAGAGAGGAAAAAAAGAAAAAGAAAAAAATGGTTTTTCCGAGGGTAGTTGCCACCTCTCTCCACCAATGATTTCCACCATCATACAACAACAACAACCCTCACTCATATATATACATCTATAATCTATCTATCTATAACTGTATATGTATGTATATAGAGATGGAAATGAGACAGAATGAGTACGTATATACTGTATAACATATAGTATCTGTTTATCAAAGCAGCAGTTGAGAGAGCCAGATGGAAAACTCGTACTACAACAAGTATATTAGAGGCTGTGATGATTGAATAAATGTGAAATGGGTCAAATCGGGTCAAGTTGAGATTATTCGTATCTTGGCTTGGCAATAGCAAAGGATGGCACGTGTGAAATGCATGTGTAATCTTTGTTTTTGCAGCCATGGCGGATTAGTCCTCTTGATCAGATTGTAAAACAGATCTGAGCCTCATTTTATAAAAGAGCAATGCTACAACCACATATAATTTACAAAAATATAATCACACAATGACACGACGCTTCTTGATTGGTGCATTTCCTCAAAGTTTCTTTCTCTTCTCTCTTATTAAACCAATCACTTCTTTACACATCATTGTCATGTCATTGTGTCATTATTTTTTTGTAAAGTGTATGTGGTTGTAGCATCGCTCTTTATAACAACCTTTTTCTTTTACTTTTTTTATTTATTTATTTTCTAAAGTGACGAGCATGCAGTTTGGTACTATCGAGGTGAAGTGTTTTACTGTCGATATTAATATGAATACTAGTGGTTGAATGTAAATGTCATTTTTGTTATGACATATAATCACTTGGCTCTTTTATATTATCTTTATTCACAACCTCATTTAACCTAATTTTTTATTAAAATATTATTTTTTTACTCTTTCACCTATACAATTTATACATACAACCAATATCAATTTTTTTATCATTTATCAACAACCCAATCTAACATAAAATATTATTTCTTTTATTTTTAATTTGTCTTCTTTTATAAATATGTGATCAACAATCCAATGAAAAATGTAGCTATATTTTATGAAAACACGAGCTTTAATTTAAACTTTACACACGACCCTATATGTGAGAACTGAGATGATCGATTGGAACATAAAATATATACACGTATGAGTTACATTTCACTTTACATCAAAGGCCCATATGTTAATATCAAGGCCCAAAGACTAATATATACATACTTGTTTACCCTAGAATATGAGAATCAACCCTATCTCTTCCTTGCAGCCACCCAAATATCTTAGTCGTTATTCTGCAAAAATTAAGCCACCATTTCTTTTATTCTTCCCCAACCAAACTCATGGTCATCTTCCCCGACAAATAAGAACTTTTCCGGCAAGATCAAATTTTCTCCATTTCTATATTTTCCCGGCAAGAAAGTCTCATCATCATCAGTTTTTTTTTTTTTTTTTTTTTTTTTTTTTTTTTTTTTTCTTCTTTCAAAATCCGTGTCCAAGGTTGGCTTGAAGATTCAGAGTGTGACATGTGGCAAGGTTGGCTTGAAGATTTGGAAATCACAAACCGACCGGGTCGTGGCTTTCTCTTTCTTTATTTTGTATACTGTTGGGTCACAGAATTCCCCAAATCTTCTAACAAGGATTTGAACGTAAAATCCCCTAAGTGTAAACAAGTCACTAAGTGAACAGTAACTCAGTGAGTCACCTTCAGGATGCTAAGACCGAGCCTAAGAAGAAAGGTTCTCCATTCAGTGAGGCGGAACTCAGTGAAGTGTGATCTAAGCCAAGAAGAAGATGATGGGTTCAGTGAGGATGACAATAACTCATTGAACCCCATGACTCCTCAACAACTTCATCGTACTGAAGACTGATAACAAGAAGACTGAAGTTTTGGCGGGACTGGGCGGGAAAGTCTGAGCTGCTTTATTAAAGTGTTTTATCACTTTAATGTCAAACTTTCCCAAAATGGTTAAAACCAGTCTGTCATCAGAAAGTGCCTTTTGGACCTAACTCAATGAAGGTTCCTTGCCAGAAGAATAATATCTTTCAAGATATTGTTAAGGAAGCTTTAGGTCCAATGTATATTAAGTTGTTCTATACTTGTGTATAAATAGGAAGCAAATGTGAGGAGTAAAAGTTGACAAGTTTGTGCAATTAATGCAAAGCATTCATAAACCACTTTAATCCTCCAAAGAACAACGCAAGCCCCTGAGATAGCTCAGTGGGTAATTTAAGTTGTCACTCAACATAGTTTGAGTTTAGTGAGGAGTCCATACAATACTTGTCGTTTCAACCCCAAGTGTTATTCCGCAAACACTTGGGTACGATTCTTTTGATCAACTTCTAATAAAGAATTAAACGTTGGAAAATATTGTCTCTTATCTTTACGTTACTTTATTGTTAATCATTTTATACATCTTTGTTTAAAGTCATACAACTTGGTTACTTTAGCTTCTTAGTTACTGTTAACCAAGTAAAAGGGACCAACAAGTGGTATCAGAGCCTCTGATTTGTAAAACTTTAACCTGTTTTCAAAACTTAAAGAGTGCTCAAGTTTTTTAAAATCAAGATCCCACTATGACTGACATAGATGTTCCCCAGCTTGTCGACAAAAGGGTGGAAGTTATTCAGCAACTGCCCCTCGACTTGAAGCTGGCAAATTTAATAAGTGGAAAAAGTGAATGCTTTGCTACTTAACTAGGATGGAACCATATTACATTAAGTTGATTAATGATGGTCCATATGTCCCAACAACTGCCCAAGGTTTAATTAAACCTGAAGCTCAGTGGACCCCAGATGAAAGGAAGGTGGTCAATCAAGACCAGCGCCTGAAAAGCATCATTATATCATGCCTTCCTGATGATATAATGGAATCAGTGATCAACTGTCCTACTGCCCAGCAGACATGGACTGACCTGGTTCATAGCTATGAAGGGCCTTCTGATACCAAAGAGAATAGAATCATGGACCTGAAGCTTGAATTCAACACCTTCAGGGCCAAGGATTCTGAAAGTCTCTCTGAGACTTATACTCGGTATAAGACCCTCCTGAATGAGCTGACCAATGATGGTGTTATACTGTCTAAACATGAGATCAATGTTGGTTTTGTCAACAGTCTCCCTGAGAAATGGTTAAACTTCTCTCAGGGATTGAGAAATGCAAACCACATTCAGAACCTTGAGCTCCCTGCCATCTATGGGAAGTTTGTCTATGAAGACAATCTTATCACCAGGAGATACCCTGGTAAAGCTCAGGAGACCAAAAAGGCCTTGACAATTACACCCATATCAACTGCTTTCTATTCAAAAGGTGTTGTGCAGGATTTTCAGGATGGATCTGATGATGAGGTTGACCAAAGAACCAGTGAGGAGTATCTTAATGATCTTCAAATTGAATTTCATGAAAGAGCACTCCTTGCTAATTCAAAAAGGTTTTTTAAGAAAAACAAATTTCCTTCTAAAGCAAATGACAACACTGAATGCTTTAAATGTGGCAAAATGGGGCATTTTGCTAAAGATTGTTTTTCAAAAACAACCTCAGAACCATCTTTCAAATTTTCAGGAAATAACTCTTTTTCAGGCCCCAGCAAATTTCAACCAAAAATGCTTCAGTCTAGTCAAAGATTTGAAAAAGTCCCTCAAATTGACTTTGAAGCAAAGTACAGAAAGGCAAAAGCTAAACTTGCCCTTCTTGAATCATCCTCAACAGTCTCTCAGCCTCCTCAGGCTCCAAAGCCTACTCAAGCCAAGAACAAAGGGCTTGTTGCTAAAACATATGACTGGGACGAGGTTGAAGTGTCCTCTGATGATGATGAAGTTCACATCAGTGCCCTGATGGCTCTGTCAGAAGACAACAAACTTACTGTGGGGAAGAGTCATGCAAGAAATGGTGAATGGGTCAACATCACAATGAGGAAGGTAAATCTTTTACTTTCTATGGATGATAATGATGATTGGAAATCTTACTTAGACTATATTAATGTTGATCTTAAGTATGTTGAAGAGCAAAGACTTAATTTGTTTTCAAAATTTAACAAACTGAGTTTTGAATTAAATCATTGTAGAGATGAATTACTTGCCTTAAAACAAGCCAAGCTTGAAAGTGTTACACTTCAAATTCAAAACTCTGAACTTGTAAAACAAAATCAAGCTCTTCAGGAAGAACTTAAGAAAGAAAAGGAAATTATTTGGAAATGGACACAGAAAAACCCCAAACTTTATGAAACACTGAGTCTCTCACCCAGCCCCAATAAGGCTGGTCTGGGTGATGATCAACTCACTGAAGCTTCTGGGGAGAGTAGCCATTCTACAACTTTTCTATTAAACAACATACTCTCTAGCAAAGAACTAGCTCCCAAACCCAGTGATTGGATTGAAAGAAACAATCCTGATAGTAAATTGCCAAATTTTAACACTGGAAGAATCCTGGAGCCTGAAAGTCAGGCTATAAAGGAGCTGCTAGGAGTCACTGATGAACTTAGTCCTACTGAGTCCATCACTGAGTCTAAGTCTGATTCACCACTCCCTCCACTGAAACAACTTCAGGGAGCAGAACCCAATTCTGACCTTGCACCATTAGTCTTTCAACCACATTCTCCTAAAGAGAAATCAGGGTTAGGAAGGACTATACTGAAAAGACCTACTCCTGCACCCACTGAACACCAAAAACCTTCAGTAACTACTGAAGTGAAGCCTGAAAGCACTGATTCAAAGGTTGATCAGCTTGCTGAACTTGTCAGGATGCTGAGTGAGAAAATTGAGTCTACTGAGAAAAACTCTGACTCTAAATTTACAAAGCCCTTAGTATCCTCAGGTTCTTCCAAACCAAAAACCACACCTAGACCCTCAGGGAGATGTGAACTGTGCAATTATCCAAATCACAGCACTGATAAATGCTACAGAGTCCTGTTTTGTATGATATGCAAACAAGAGGACCACAGAACTTGTGATCACATCCCCCACACTGCTTCTTTAAAAGCAAGAGGTCTATACAAAACCCAAGGCTATCAGTATGCCACACCTTCCAAACAAAGACTGAAGGCTAAGCCTTTCTCACCATGTCCTCACTGTGGTTTTAATGATCATCTTCCTGATTATTGTATGATGAAAGAATGCTGTGACATTTGTGGAGATCCCTCCCACGAAACCAGGGGACATGACAAAGTGATTCAGTCCAGAAGGAAAAACCAAACCAACACAACTCAGTCACCTGAGGCATCAACCTCCACAAAATGTAAAACATGTGGTAGCTCAGGTCACACAACTTCAGACCATGATTCATTAATTGAGTTCAAAAAGTCCCTGAAGACTAAGCCCACTAGAAGGTGGGTCAACAAGTAAAACTAACCCAGTTTACTGTTTGTGCAGAAACACATCAAGGACCCTACCTGGCATCTAGACAGTGGATGCTCCAGAAGTATGACTGGTGTGAAAAGTTTTCTGCACAAATATGTGGAAGAACCAGGACCTAAAGTAGTATTTGGTGATAACTCATCAGCTCCCACTGAAGGTATATGATGAGGCGAAAAATGATCCGTTTTTAGGGGGTCATTTAAGCCCGAATCTAAATTTATTTGATCAAATATTGCCCTAAATCGTTTCTTTTGTGATTTTAGGTACTTGGAGAGTGAATTCTGGAAAAGAAGCCATTTTGGACATTTTTGGAGCATAAAAGTGAAGAAAACGGCAAAGTCTCAATTTTCCATGCTGGAACAGTACATGAAGGCGTCAAGAGTAAAGTCATGACGGCGTCAAACCTCAATAATAAAAATCCGTAGTTGATGAAGGCGTCAAGAGTAAAGTCATGACGGCGTCAAACCCCAATAATTAAAATCCGTAGCTCATGACGGCGTCACACAGGGCGTCAGAAGTAGATCAAGGCCGTCCGAGGAAGTATTTGGCGGCGAGATGACGGCGTCACACCTTTGTTCTTGACGCCGTCACCCCGATTTTCCTATATATAGTTTTCTAGTTTTTCACATTAAAAGAGAGAAGTTTTGGAGAAACCCTAAAGACGATTTTGGTGCAACTTTTACAGGTTTTTCAAGGGTTCCAAACCCTTGATACCTTGCATTGTAATTGAGATAAGTGTTCTTCTAATTCAATCAATATGTCTATGTGTTGGTTGTCTATATCATGTTCTTGTCTCAATTCTATCATGCTAGGCTAGATCTCTTTTGTGTTTGCTTAGATCTAATGAAACCTAGATATTGATTATGTGTTGATTACTTGTTTATTCTTGTCTTGGATGAATGATTTTATATGTTAGGCTTAAGAAAACTGGCAGATCTCCAAATGGTAACATGCTTGAACGTCTTAAGAAACATGAACTAAGGCGTACTAGGTCTTTATTGGTTGTATTTAATGCATGAGCCACTGTTTACAATCCCTATAGTTGTGCTGGGCATGGTGTAGGAGGAGATAAGAGCTCATAGAATTGGGGAGTTATGTATGCCACCCCATGAATGGTATTAAGGAATACAATCCGTCATCCATACAATTATAACAAGTAATTAACGTGTAAAAGATATCTAGGGAGTAGTGAAATCTAAGTAAACACATTTTCTCCAATTACTGCTCACAACCTTAGTATAATTAGCTTATTTTAATTTTTGTTATTTTATTTTAATTGCATCTTAGTTTTGGGTTAGTTGAATAGCAACTAATTCCGCCCACTCTTCCAAAAACCGAGATTTTATTTGCTTTCTAAAAAATATAAAAACACAAAAATAATCATCCCTCACCTTTAGAACTAGTAATTAGGTTTTCTAATCCTAGCGACACTATTCCTAAGCTGAACGATCAATCCCCCGGTACTTGTCACTATACTATACTACAACGATCAGGTACACTGCCTGGTGGGGGTTGTAAGCTTCTCGAGATCCCTCGAGAGGTAAAGCCTGTTGCGATTCCCACGCATCAAGTTTTTGGCGCCGCTGCCGGGGAATAGTTATTGTCTAGGTTAGAATTTCTTTTTATTAGGTCTACTTGCTAGATTTCTTTCTAGTAAGATTTTATTTTTATTTTTAGGTCTTCTTTAGTCTATCTTATTTCTTTGTGTCTTTGTTCGTAAACCATTTCGATGGATAACAATAACATTGATCGTTCGATTCCTGTTATTCGTGTTTTTCGTCGTAGGATTTTCCAAATGCCCGCCCCACTCCCTTTAGTTGAAAATGAGAACCCAACTAACCTCTCACCCAACCACCACTTTGACAATAATTCTGAGTTAGAAGAGTCTGATCATGATGATGACCATAGGGCTAGTCCTTTCTACTATTCAGACTCCGATGAGGATCTTGATGATGGTGATGTGATTAATGAGAATAGGATGGAAGAAGAAATAAACCCTCTTAGGTATGTTGACCCTAGAACTAGGAGTGAGTGTGATAGCTCATTCAACATGCAATTTCCCTGTAAAATCGGATTTAAGAGCTTTAACGCCTATCTCAACTCATCTCTTCCAATGAACATAATCTCACGTAATGAATACAATAAAATCATGGTAGATGAGTTAGAATACAGAGGAGAAAACATTATTGCTAAGGCAATACCATTGCATGTGTTTGTAGGAAGCTTGGTTTATCTTGTTGAGTTCATGGTTATGGAGAATCTAGGAGAATTTATTGATGATAAGTTGACCCAAGTTGTGTTTGGAAAACCCTTCAAACAGTTGACCAACCTTGATGAAAAACTCATAGAAGGGTTAATTACATTCTCGGATGGGGAAGAAGATTTTGTTTATCAAATGCCCCGCACACACCCTAGGTTCAAGGATTATCCCATGGAAAAGTGTAGTAGGTATCCGCCCATAGAGATGCTAAGTGAGAATGATAAGAGAAAAGGACTTAAGTATACTCATGAAAAAAATAAAAGATACTATCGCGGATGCTTAGAGTTAGGAGATGAATATAAGAAAGATGAGGCGACTATTAGATGGCTCACACTTGGTTATGTGAGTAGATATCTAGGGAGTAGTGAAATCTAAGTAAACACATTTTCTCCAATTACTGCTCACAACCTTAGTATAATTAGCTTATTTTCATTTTTATTATTTTATTTTAATTGCATCTTAGTTTTGGGTTAGTTGAATAGCAACTAATTCCGCCCACTCCTCCAAAAACCGAGATTTTATTTGCTTTCTAAAAAATATAAAAACACAAAAATAATCATCCCTCACCTTTAGAACTAGTAATTAGGTTTTCTAATCCTAGCGACACTATTCCTAAGCTGAACGATCAATCCCCCGGTACTTGTCACTATACTATACTACAACGATCAGGTACACTGCCTGGTGGGGGTTGTAAGCTTCTCGAGATCCCTCGAGAGGTAAAGCCTGTTGCGATTCCCACGCATCAGTTATGGTTCAGTAAACTGCAATGGTATAGTTTTTACAAGAATAGCTTATGTTAATGGTCTCAAGTACAACCTGATAAGTGTTTCCCAACTATGTGATGCCAAATACATAGTTCAGTTTGATGACAAGAGAGGGACCATCTTTAATGCCAATAAGGAAGTTGTGTTGATTTCCCCCAGGAGGGATGATGTATATGTCCTTGACATGTCATCCCTGACTCAAAATGGGACTTGCCTATTCTCAAAGGCAAGTGAGACAATCAACTGGCTATGGCATAGGAGACTCTCTCATCTCAATTTCAAGAGCATCAACAACCTGGCCAAACAGAACAAAGTTCTGGGCCTTCCATCCCTGGTGTATACCAAAGACAAGCCTTGTTCTGCTTGTGAAAAAGGAAAACACCACAGGGCATCATTCAAAACCAAACAAACCTTTTCCATCAAAAGCTGCCTACATCTTCTTCATATGGACCTTTTTGGACATGTTAGTCCAATGTCCATTCACCATGAGAAGTATACTCTGGTCATAGTGGATGAATACTCAAGATATACTTGGGTTTACTTCCTGACCAAAAAGAGTCGGGCAGCTGAAACAATCATGTCATTTGTCAGGAATATTGAAAATCAAAATGATGTCAAAGTTAAACAGATCAGGACTGACGATGGCACTGAATTCAAAAACCAAGACCTTGAGTGTTTTTGTGATGAGAAAGGAATTTCTCAAAATTTCACTTCTCCCTATACTCCTGAACAAAATGGAGTAGCTGAAAGGAGAAATAGAACACTCATTGAGGCAGCAAGAACAATGCTGAATGGCTCAGTCCTCTCAAAACATTTTTGGACTGAGGCAGTTAAAACAGCCTGCTACACTCAAAACAGGTCAATCATTGTGAAAAGGCATAATAAGACACCTTATGAGATATTCAAAGGAAGGATTCCTGACATCAGCTATTTTCATGTATTTGGGTGTCCTGTGTTTATACATAATCACAAGGATCACTTAGGTAAATTTGATGCCAAAGCTAATGATGGATACTTCCTGGGATATTCCCTGGTTTCTAAAGCCTTCAAGGTGTTCAACACAAGGAGACAACAAACTGAGGAAACTTATCACATTACTGTTGATGAGAGCACTGAATCCATCAGGTTCTCAAATTCCTCAGTTGAAGAAATTGGTATTGATGACTCATCAAGATATCCTCCTGATGAGTATCATCTTGAGAACAATCCCTCAACCCAATACCAAGCTGATGCTGATGTCTCCTAATACATCATCCCTCACAACCTACCCCAACCACCTATCAGTGAGTTCATAGAAACTCAGCCTGTCTCAAATGAGACTGACACCACTGAACATATTGTCTAGGAACCCTCAGAACAAATTGTTCCTACTGTTGTCACTGAAGCACATATTGATGAGTTACCTCATGTTCCTGAGTCTGAATCTAATCAGGCTCCTACAAGCTCAAATTCCTATCCCAAACCCCAGGATAGCTGGACTAGATCCAAAATCATTGAGCTTGTGAACATCATTGGTGAACCCACTGAAGGCATGCTCACAAGAAGCAAGGCTGCCAAACTCAAGGCTGCCACTGCCAATATATGTCTTTATGCTGACTATCTCTCGGAAATTGAGCCTAAAAATGTCAAAGAAGCCCTGACTTATGAAAGTTAGGTTCAAGCCATGAGAGATGAATTGGAACAATTTGACAGAAATGATGTCATGACCATTGTTGAATGCCCCCAGGGTGTTTTAATCATTGGTATGAAATGGGTCTTTAAAAACAAGACCGATGAAAATGGCACAGTCATCAAAAACAAAGCAAGACTGGTTGCCAAAGGATATAATCAACAGGAAGGTATAGACTATGAGGAAACCTTTGCACCTGTTGCAAGAATGGAAGCCATCAGGATCTTCCTTGCCTATGCAACTTACATGAACTTTAAAGTTTACCAAATGGATGTTAAAAGTGCATTCCTGAATGGTAACATCAAAGAAGATGTTTATGTGCAACAGCCTCCTGGTTTCGAAAGTAGTGAATACCCCAACCATGTCTACAAGCTTAACAAAGCCCTTTATGGACTGAAACAAGCACCCAGGGCGTGGTATGAAACTCTTTCAGCCTTCCTGATCCAAAACAAGTTTGTCAGAAGAAGAATTGACAACACACTGTTCATCTACAGAACAAAGGATGATGTCATTCTTGTCCAAGTATATGTTGATGACATCATCTTTGGCTCAACAAGTTACAAACTTTGCAAACAGTTTGAGAAACCGATGACCATAAAGTTTGAAATGAGCATGATGGGTGAACTCACATACTTTCTCGGACTCCAAATCAAACAAACTGATAAAGGAATATCCATTTGCCAAGAAAAATACCTCAGGAACCTACTGAAGAAGTATGAGCTCACTGACTGCTCTTCAGTGAAAACCCCTATGGTTCCTCTAAACAACCTTGGCCCTGATCTCACTGGAAAATCAGTGAATCAAACCCAATACAGAGGAATGATTGGCTCCCTGATGTACTTACTTGCCTCAAGGCCTGATATCCAATTCTCAGTCTGCCTGTGTGCCAGATACCAGGTTGACCCTAAAGAATCACATCTCACTGCTGTCAAGAGAATCATCAGGTACCTGAAGGGTACTCCAAACCTTGGTTTGTATTACCCAAAATGTTCAGGATTTGACCTAAAAGGGTACACTGACTCTGACTATGCATGATGTAACATGGATAGGAAAAGTACTTCTGGATCCTGCCAATTTCTTGGTGGTAAACTTGTGTGTTGGAGTACAAAGAAACAACAATCAGTGGCCATGTCCTCAGCTGAAGCTGAATATATGGCTGCTGCAGGATGTTGTGCAAATGTACTATGGATGAAGAGCCAACTGAGTGACTATGGCATTCAGTATAAGATGGTACCCATCTTTTGTGATAATACAAGTGCCATAGCCATCTCAAACAATCCAGTACTTCATCAAAGAACCAAACACATTGACATCAGATACCACTTCATCAGGGACCATATCTCTAATGGAGAAATTGAACTACATTTCATCCCCACTGAGTATCAGCTAGCTGATATATTCACTAAACCCTTGGATGAACCCACTTTCACAAGATTGAAAGCTGAACTGGGCATGTTGGACATAGAATCAGGGAACTGATCACAAATTGTTCCAACATGATGTAAATTCTCTAAGTCCCTGATCATAACCTTCCTGAAAACCCATTTTTGTTGAATGATAATTCATTCAGGGGGATGTGGATGAAAAATGGCATTCAATACCCTAACTAAATGTTCCGAATACTTAGTTAGTAAATGTCCCAGGTAGGTAACTGATTCCTATTAAATATAGGAATATATGTCACTTACACAACTGACATCCACATCTTGGGCCCCCACATCTCTCTCACCAAACACCACTGAGCATTAAATGCTCTCTCACACACAAAAAGTGTGATGATTTTTTCTCTGCAAAAGTGCATTATTTGCAGAGGCACCCCAAAGGGTGAGAGAAAAAGGGGTAGTGGGAATCGTGATATTTAATGCGGATCTCAAACCTTTATTATTATGCCGTTTCGGTTGAATATTATAAGTTTTTGATATCCGCAACATCACTACCCTAATTCCCACTATAAATACCCCCACAAAAAGGGAAAAACACACACGCTTTTAAAATCATAACTAAACTCTTGCAAATTGTTTTCAAAACTGCGTGTGTTTCCCTCACCAATACCATTTTTTCAAAACCAGGCTTTTTATCTAAACCAAATGGCTTCTTCAAAGGTCGTAAAATACGCACCCAATGTGGATTTCCAAATGGAAAGCGTAGACCTTACCAAGAACAATGTGGTGGGGAACTTTGCCTACCCTGCTGGGTTCCCTGAATACAGGGATGTGGTGAAGTTCCTTCAGAACTGCTTTCTGACCACCGCATTCACAAAAACCCCCTCAGTCAGAACTGCTTTCTGACCACCGCATTCACAAAAACCCCCTCAGTCATCTACCCTGAATATTTGAGGGAATTTTGGTGCACAGCTGTGGTTGAAAGCCCTGATGTGCCCAAAGAGGCTAAAATAAAGTTTACAGTCAAGAATGGAACTAAGTCCCTAACCCTTGACTATAAAACTTTTGTCAAAGCCACTGGGCTTGATTACACACAGACCTTCATTGCCCCACCATCTGATAAAGATGTGAAGGAGGTCTTACTGACGCTAGGGCCTTATGACAAACTTCATCCTGAAGTGTCACCTGGGGCCCTACTATCCAAAGCCCCAATCATCAAGACCTGGTTCCCAGCTCCCTAGAGGATAATAATGACCTTTGTCATTCAGGTCCTCTGGGGAAATAAATCCTCTAGTGAGCAATTGAACAATACTCAAGCAATGATATTGTTCAGTCTCATTGAGGGTAGATTTATTGACCTTGGAGAAATAATCTTCAAGGACCTCATAGCAAAATTAGGGGGGAAGTCTAGGCAAAAACTAATGTCATACCCTAGATTCATTTCCTGTGCCCTACAAGATTTGCTTGGGTCTGAGTATGTAAAGCCTGATGCAATAGGTTTTGAGCCTGAAGTGTTACACAAGGCTAATTACTCTCGTGACCCTCTAGAGGTTACACCCGTCACCCTGACCCTATATATGCAAACTGCTATCCAGGGTGACAATATTATATCACCAGTTCCCTCTCCCACCAAAAAGGTGAAGAGGAAGAAGGGACAGGGGTCCAGGAAGGTGGCTCAACCCAAGTCACTCGACACTGAGACCTCTGACCTTAATGCTGCCAAAAAGGGGCATGAATTACCGCCCTTGACTCCGGACACCCTGAGAATAATTACCCAGTCACTAGGCCTGCAACAAAAGCCAACAGAGGGCACTGAGACATCCCACTCAGTGTCCTCGGGCATACCCGTTTCCAAAGACTCTACTGTCATAAACAAGACAGTTGAGCCAAAACAAACCAAACCTTCACATCCTGCTAAAGGCTCTAGCAAATCACAACCAGAGTCTCAGGGAGTAAGGGATCCTAAATCCTCGGTGGGGCAGCACTACTCCACTGAGAAGGGGGTCCACAAACAATCACATCCTGCTAAAGGCTCGGGTAAATCACAACCCAAGCATCAGGGAGTTAACGTTCCTAAATCTTCGACAGGCCAGAACAAGCCTGTTGGAAAGGGGGACATAACCATTCAGGTGCCTGATGAGGACATTCGCAAAACAACGCTTTTGTCTGAGGGCACAAAAACTCATCCCCAAGACTCAGAGGGAAACATTCAACCCGCTGATAGGGACACAACATTCACGACTCCTCATGATGACATTGAGAAAAACCCATCAGTGTCTGAAGGGGTCACGGGGGACAAAGATTCAGAGGGATATAAACCACCCGCTGATATGGAACCCAAAACCACTCCCGGAGGTGCGCATTACTTGGGAACTGGCCTTAAAGACCAGGTAGGTAAAACCCAACCTACCGGATTTGAGGGGTCAGGACCTGGCCAAAACGAAGGCAAATCTTCTTATGAAGAGGAGCCGGATAACCTCCATTTGTTGCAGATTACCTCCCTGGCAGATGCTCAGGCGTTCTTATTTTCTGATGATGAATTAACAGTGACGAGGAAGTCTTCACGGCCGGAGATGAAATGGAGGTTGAGGAGACAGTCCCTGAACCTGTTACTCAGTCTCCTCAAACCTCTAACCATGATGAAGATGAACAACATTCCGAGCCGGAAACCTCAGAAGACGCTCCAACTCCTCTCACTGAAAGAGCCTTCAAAAAGTTCATCAAGAAAATGACCAATGTTTTGTACAGGGGGGTAACTGAAGAGGTGTTTGACTTGCATACTGAGCAAGCAGTCCACTATCACCTCCTCAAAGATGCTGTTGAAGAATACACTGATGATGTCACTGAGCAAAATTCCACTGTCTCTCACTCCCTGACACAAATGGCTTCGCACATCAATCAATTTTTGGAATCCCTAAAAGAGCTGGCTACAGGGATTAAGTCAGTTCAAGAATCAGTCAAAGATGATCCTGAGCTCAACAAGAAACTTCTTCAGGCGTCTGAGACATACCAGGTAAACGCGGTGGCTCTTACTGAGTTACTTGGTTTGATAAAGGGTTCCAATGTTCAGAATCTCAGCTCCACGGTGGAGTCCCTCAAGTCTTCCTTCACTCAGTTGGAAGCATCAGTGACAGCTCAATCCCTGAAGTCCACATCTCTGGCATGGACAATGGGATCCAGGATGACTGCCCTTGAAAATTCTCAGGCTACACTTGACTCCAAGGTATCTCTCATTCATCAGGATACTGCAGAGATCAAGTCAATGATGACGGAAATGTTTCAAGCCTTCAAGGGCACCTCTACTTCATCTTCAGTAACTCCAACACTTGCCATCACTGCAGCTCCGGCAATTGTTGAGGGGGAGAATGTTCCTGAAACCCCTATTACTGATGAACAAGAAGCTGGACAGCCCTCTCACACTGAGGGGGAGTATGTCACTGAAGCCACACCGATCACTGAAGTTCCACCACAAGAGGAACCAGTCTCCTTCACTCTCTTTCAGGACAGAGGAAAAAGTATTGCCACCACCTCAGAACCTGAAGTAAGACTCCAGCCTGCCTCCACAATGGTCAGAGTTGACTCTGATGAACCTATCAGGGTCCCGTTTGCAATCAATGGAAAAATCTATCAACTCACCCATGACCAAATACAAGATTACATGGAAAGAACTGAGAAAGTGGCAAAGGTAGCTGAAGAAGAGAGATTGAGCAAGCCTGAACTGATACAGGTTGTTCATGAGGAAGCTGAAAAGATTGGTCTGGATGCTGAGGCACTAGCTACTGAGCAAGCTGGTGCAGCCTTTAAAAAGGCTCAGGAAGAACAGATGAATGCTCTGAAAAGGGAAAGGGAAGCAAAGCTGAAAAGGCAAGCTCAAATCAGAAAGACCAGGGTTGAAAGATATCATTGGGTGATGAAGGAAAGGTTGAAGCCTGAAACCATCACTGACATTAAAATCCACAGGAACACCAAACCCGCAATGGTCACTGTCTTCAGGGGGGCTGATAAAAGAATCATGGACACTCATAACCCATTCAGATTCGCTGACTTTGGGATTACTGAACTTGATGAACTCCGTCCCATCATTGCCAAGAAAAACAATGTCGTTGTACATCATCTTCTCAAGTCACTGAATGAAAGGTATGAAAGACTGAGAGCAATGCCTGAAGCCCTCAACATTCCCTCCCTTCTTCCTGCTCCAACAACAGGAACTGCTTCATCAACCACCGCCAGGAGAAAAAGGAAGCACATTGAATCCGAGCCTGAGATCAAGGTCCCAAGATTGGATTGTGATAGGTCCGTTCCTGAAGGAATCACCTTCGTGAACAACACTGTGCTTGAACACCCTGAAAGAGGTCTATGCTTTACGGATGAATATGGAGACCTTGCTTTCCAAAGATGGTCTGATATAGACAAGGCAGGGGTCACGGCAATGGTAACGTACCTGATGTTAGCTTCTCCTATACAAAGTGGTGCAAACCAAAGGTTCTGTAAGGATCTTCGGGCCAAGATTGAGAAGCATCCTGAGAAACACCTGCTGAGATCAAAGAAAGCTAAGATTGAGGGACTTGGCTATCATCTGAACATCTGATCTGCAACAACTATCTTTATTTTGTTTGTAATTTGTAGGAAAATGTAATAGCTATAAATAAAATGATGTTTTTGTTTAAATAGTTATGTCCTATTTACAATTACAACAAACATTCAGCAAGAGAAGAAGTACCCTGACAACTCATGCTGAATCAAGTATCACTTAGGCTATTTGTATGTTCAAATAGGGGGAGATTGTTGGGTCACTGAATTTCCCAAATCTTCTAACAAGAATTTGAACGTAAAATCCCCTAAGTGTAAACAAGTCACTGAGTGAACAGTAACTCAGTGAGTCACCTTCAGGATGCTAAGACCGAGCCTAAGAAGAAAGGTTCTCCATTCAGTGAGGCGGAACTCAGTGAAGTGTGATCTAAGCCAAGAAGAAGGTGATGGGTTCAGTGAGGATGACAATAACTCACTGAACCCCATGACTCCTCAACAACTTCATCGTACTGAAGACTGATGACAAGAAGACTGAAGTTTTGGCGGGACTGGGCGGGAAAGTCTGAGCTGCTTTATTAAAGTGCTTTATCACTTTAATGTCAAACTTTCCCAAAATGGTTAAAACCAGTCTGTCATCAGAAAGTGCCTTTTGGACCTAACTCAATGAAGGTTCCTTGCCAGAAGAATAATATCTTTCAAGATATTGTTAAGGAAGCTTTAGGTCCAATGTATATTAAGTTGTTCTATACTTGTGTATAAATAGGAAGCAAATGTGAGGAGTAAAAGTTGACAAGTTTGTGCAATTAATGCAAAGCATTCATAAACCACTTTACTCCTCCAAAGAACAACGCAAGCCCCTGAGATAGCTCAGTGGGTAATTTAAGTTGTCACTCAACATAGTTTGAGTTTAGTGAGGAGTCCATACAATACTTGTCGTTTCAACCCCAAGTGTTATTCCGCAAACACTTGGGTACGATTCTTTTGATTAACTTTTAATAAAGAATTAAACGTTGGAAAATATTGTCTCTTATCTTTATGTTACTTTATTGTTAATCATTTTATACATCTTTGTTTAAAGTCATACAACTTGGTTACTTTAGCTTCTTAGTTACTGTTAACCAAGTAAAAGGGACCAACATATACTTTTAATATAATATTGAGGTTTTTTTGTCTTATACCCTCCGATCGGTTGTATCAGTTCACTGATAAAGATAGTCTTAGAGATATCCTGTGTTAAATACGTCAAATTTCTAGACCTCACTCAATTTTATGAAAGATTGAGATTCTTTTAAGTTTAAATTGAACATAAGAGGTTATGTTGATTATTTTGTGAGTGATACAAAAAGTGAGATTGTATAACTTATACGTAGTAGTATTTTATTTAAAACTAACTTTGTCTTCGCAATAAACCTAACATGATATTTAATGTTCAAATTGCAGGATCTCAATTCATTGTAGTAGCCATACAACGAATGCACAATCATCTTCTCCTTCTTCATTACAATCACATAGCGCAAATAGCCAAAATACATACTTATATTTCAACATAAACACATTTCCCTGGATTTAATTAGTTTGTCAGACCACAATAGCCGTGAAATAAACTTGATTTAACTATTATACGATGGACTAATGACAGTTGCATGAGTCACTAAAATTATCATAATTCAACCTTCTTAAATTTCAAAACATTTGTTTCATGGTTTATTATTATTAATATAATTTTTTTTCGCAATTATCTTTATAAAATAACTTGAAACACAAATACATACAATTTCAATGGTAAAAAATCAAGTCGATGAAACATAACTTTTAGTTGTATTTTAAGGTCATTTCCCCAAAGTGCGTTGTACCTGACTTTTCAAGAAAAACCAAAGTTTTGATAGAAAAAAAATTCTTATCATGCTTTAAATTTAAACTAAATAAAATAAAATAATAAATAAATAAATAAAAATAAAAATCTCATATGTTTTTTAGCTTCATTATTCAAACCAAAGTTTTTAAAATTGGCATCCTACTTAGGATCATTTTGTTTTTGCAAGATCAAAATCATAAGATTAGATTGGAATCTTAAAATCTTATTATAATGTTATTTTCTTAATAATCTTTGTAATATTATTCAAATTTAAAAATTATTAGATGATTATTAGTTGGGCCAAACCTAATTGTAGGTTTGGATCTATTAGGTTTAGGGTTTGCATTGCTTGTTCATTAAGCCATGTATCTATACTACATATCTATACTATATTATAATGCATGGATAATCAAAGCCTAACTCCAAACCAAATATTAAAATAAGGAGCTCCAATCATGAGGTGACATGTGTCACTTTCAACTAACTCCAAGCCTAACTCCTAACCAAATATTAAGATAAGGAGCTCCAATCATAGAGTGACATGTGTCACTTCCTAACTTAAAATTCACATTTATTTTCAAATTGAAATATCTTTTTATATATTTATTTTTATAATGATCTAATTTCATCATATTTTCTAAAATTTTGTGCTCTTTAATACAACATCCATTTTGATATATTTTTATAAGTTTTTAGTTTTTACATTTTTTGTAGGTTTATTTTATTTTTATTTAAATTTTTACAACTTTAACTTTTATTTCAACAAATACAATCTTGATTCGTCAAAATCATATACTTTTGGGGTAGTGTTTGACGGGTAAGAGATTGCGAGAGTTTTTGTATATGCGGGAATAATGATGTCACAGAAAAGCTACAGAAACCAAGCAAACAGATACAATTAACGTATATACATTTGGAGTATTATGAAACAAATTTACTAAGCGGGTAGGGAATTTCGGGGATAGTTGGGCTAGCAATTCATTTAATATTTTTATAATATAACTATATTTATCGCCGCAGCTGTGCGCGGGTATCCAACTAGTAATGTATTAAGCACTTTCACTCCAAAATTTCCAGATTTACAAGAAATAATGCATGGTTTACAACACTTTAATGCACCCAATTTTCAGTATTACAATAAAGTAAGCATATTGTACAACAAAAAACAGCGCTGTGTCAGTTTAAGACCAAAATTCTACCAAACAACATTAATGTTATTAAAAACACCCATTCACAAAAAATTACAACCATTTAAGCATAATGTACAATAGCATTTAAGTAAATACAAGTCATAAAAAACAAAACACAAGTATGTAAAGCACAATGATTTTAATGTCAATAATTTATTCAACACATATAATTAATACAATAACTAATTCACTATTTCACCAAAATATACAATCATTTAACCATAATGTATAAGCGAATCAAGCTATTAAGCTAAGTACTTAAAAATAAAGTTATTAGGCTGGGCACAGTGGTCGGTCAACCGGATCGGTCGCCCCTGCGCTGACCGAGTCGCCGCCACTGCAACCACAAGATCGATGAAGATCGGACGGCTCCAAAATTCACAAACCAGTCAACCCCTCGACCAACTAATGCATTCCACAAAAGAAGAAAAAAAAAATGTATCGTTACATATCAAAACAAAAGCGAAGATGAAACGAAAGAAGAAAAGAACAATCATCAATCAAGCCAATACAAACATCAAACTTATTCCATCTATGGTCTACGAACAGAAAGTATACGACAACAATAAAACCTAACGTCTACATCTACCTCAGTTCTAACCCCATCTCAAAACCACCATCATAGTCAACACAACATAAAACCTTAGAGAGAGTTTTCGTTGGATATTCAAGAAAAGGGTTTTTTTTTTTTTTTTTTTTTTTTTTTTTTTTTTTGCAAACATATATCGTTGGTTATGTTCGGTTATCAAGATAAGAAAGAAATGAAGAGTACGTGATGTTTGTGTGGTTGCAAATCATGGCTGCGTATTTTTTTGTGAGGGAAATTAGGGCATGAATGAGGTAATTTAGGTTTTGTAAATGTATTTGTAAGTCATAACATTTGGGTTATATAACGGTTTGGTTGTTAATTGGGCTGGCAAAATAATATCACAAATTGTTTGGTAGTTTATTATGAGCCTTAATAGATATTGATGATTAAAATTTGTTTAGGTTGAAAATGGTTTTAGACTAATTACTAATTGAGCCATATATTATTTGTATAGTATAGTTGATTTTGGGCTAATTTTGATATTTGGTTCATGTGAATGGTGTATATTAAAAATGAAAATGTAGGATATAGTGTAAAAAAGTTGATTTTTTGAAAATAAAAATAAAAATATAAATGCCTACCCCTACCTAAGGTAGAGAGGTTGCTTCCAGTTCTATCTAAGTTAGGAAAGGACCTCCGACCTTTTGTAGGGAGTGATGATCGAACCATTGACCTCTAGGTTAAGATGCAAGAGGTTTTCCAATTGATCCAACTCTAAAATTATTGTTATTTGTAAATTAATCGTTTAAAAAAATATGACCACATAACATCACATTACCAGAAAATATAGTCACAGGGTACCCGTCGACGCATCGCGCGGGTACCATGCTAGTTTGTTATAAATACATAGCCAATCTTCATTATGTAATCACAAAAAACACATCAATTTATAACAAATACACGACTTAATGAACAATCAATGCAAACCTTAAAACTAATGGACGCAAACTTACAACTAGGTTTGGCCCAACTAATGATCATCTAATACAAATTATTATATATCATTAAAACAAAATTATATGAATATTTTATGAAAATGTTGCTCTAAATTACGTATATAAAATGGTTAAAAAGATTAAAATGTTATTTTTTTATTTAATAAAATATAGTCTATAATTTTGTAGTTTTTTAGTTTGCGGTTTGAGAAAAAAAAAAATTATATCGTATTAGATCCTTGGATCATATGGTTGATATCAACATCTTATAAGATCTTAAACTGCTAAGATGCTACGTAGAATCATAATCATTTTCGCTCTATAACATCGTAAAATTCTAAAATCATGATCGGCTTTTTTACAAGCTTCATTACAACTAGGATTCAAACAACTTATCTTTAACCATTTTTATAAAGTTAACGGTTATATACTTATGGTAGTTAAGAGTCCTCCCGCCACTTTATCTTATCATCTCTAAACTCAACACCAATTTCACTCTCATGGAGTCTCTTTCCATAGGCCTATCATCTTCCCCAATTACCAACCCTAATTTCAAAACATTTATCACATATTCAAAATTAACCCCACTTTCCCAATTAAACCCTAATTTCAAAACCCCAAATTCTATCTTCACAAACACTAAATTAAACCCAAAATTAACACAAACCCATTTCAATTCCACCACCCAAAACCCCAATTCCCCAGTTTTCAAACCAGTTATACCCCAGTTTCTATCATCAATTTTCCTAGGGTTAGGGTTAGGGTTTCAGTTTCAATATCCCCAAATTTCACTCGCCGTTGAAAACCCATCAATACCCATCTCCCAAACACCCTCCAAGATCAATCTTGAAGAAATTGTGGTATCAATTGATGATTTTTTTAACAAGTATCCGTTTTTCGTAGCTGGGGTTGTTTTCATTTGGTTGTTTGTGATTCCTTTTAGTGAAGAGTATTTTCAAAAGTTTAAGTTTTTATCTGCTGTTGATGGTTTTAAGAAACTTAGAGATGACCCGTGTGCGCAAATGTTGGATATTAGAGATGGCAAGACTTTGCTGGTTTTTGGGTCGCCGAATTTGAGGGTTTTGGGGAAGAGTGTGGTCAATGTTGAGTATAGGGGTGAGGGTGATGATGAGGGGTTTGTGAAGAGGGTTAAGGAGGAGTTTAGGGATTTTGGGAGTACGAGCGTTGTTATTCTTGACAAGTGAGTTTTTTTCGTATACGGTTGTAATCGAGAAAATGTAATACTTTAGTGTTTGTGATTCAACTTTGGTCATTTGCCCATCGAAAAACTGATTTTTTTTTTTTTTTTTTTTTCCTTTTATTTTTGCTAACGAAAATAGATACAAAAGTGAGTTTTTGCATATGATTATAAAACGATCTAATGTTAAACATGGGTCATTGACTCATTGTACACTTTATTGTAAAAAGTTTTCATTACATTTAGGACGGGTAGTTTTTGTCTGATGCATTGTATGTCAAACATTTTAAGAAGTATGTTGCTCTGAAAATGGTAAATGGAAGTATCGATCACTAATGTGGGTGATATTTTGTGCAACGAACGACCAATGCGTAATGAATGTAACTATGTTGATAACGTTGACATTAGCCCTATGAAGAGATTAAAATTTGAGAATCTATGTGCATTGTCATTTACATCCCTAAGATTCTTTCTCGCAACCTAGTAATTAAATTTGGGATAGTATTTGGTATTTTTATAAGAAGAATGAATTCTGTGCCACCATAAGTTCGCAAGTTTGATCACCCGTTGATCAAATTCCTTGTGTTTGTTTGATCAAAAATATTAAACTGAGATAGAATTGAATCATAGGTTAGTGCAGTTATATGCTTAGTTTTTTTGGTTGAAATTGGTTAATCGATTGGAAGGATGCTCATTTGAAATTATCTAAATCCATAAGAAGCACTAAATTTCTAATAATGATTGGGTTTGGCATCCATTTGCTGGATATGGATCCAATTTGAAACTGAAAATGTGGTCAGATACGGAGCAAAATGGTTTGGTCTTGGTATATAACCATATATAATGATAGTTTGACCTGTTTTTGATTCCTGTGTTTTGTTTGTAAGGTAGTTTCGATGGTGCCTCCATGAAGGTAGCTGAGTTGTTGGTCAACAATGGGTTTAAAGAGGCGTATGCTATCCGAGGTGGGGTTAGAGGCGACAACGGGTGGCTGGTACCATTCATCTTTTCCTTGATGGTCCTTTTTATCAAATGTTGTTACATAATGAGTTTGTGATATGGAACCAATATGAATTCCTCATTATTTTTTGTGCAACAGTAGTGTATCCTTGCCAGATTTAGATGTTAGTGAACCTAGAAATTTTATATGAACACAAGAAAATGGTGCCAGAACTAAATAATCTTACCTAGGGATATGCAATGTTTCTCGGTAATTTGCTCTGGATGATATTAACTATGGTAAAATATAACCGCAAGAAAATGCATCCAGCTTGACTGCATGTGTCTGCATATTACAAAGACTACCAGCAGTGGTAGCACTTCACCCCTTCACTCCTCCACTATATTTCATAAAAAGGTAAAAAAAGAGTATTTTAGTGAGAATACAACCAAGTTAGTTGCATATTTATTGCAAAATGTAAAAGCCCTTGACTAAATACATAGATTCACTTCAAATTTCCTAAAACTTGTTTTACTATGTTATATTAACTCATCATAAATTGTGCTTGCTTTGGTGAACAGGACATACAAGAAATGCTTCTCCCACCATCTGTACACATTAACCCCAAAATGAAAGTCAAAAAGTCATTAGAGGTCAACAATAATGGAGCAATCGAACAACAAAGTGATGTCAAGAGCCAGACACCTTCGGTAGCCGAAAGTAAACAAACAAACAATGGCTATGCCAAAACATCTACTGAACCAAACAAATGTGCCCGTAGCACGCTGAGGTCATCATCTCCATACCCAATGGTAAGATCATGATTTTTTGGTTCAACTAAATGACAAAACATCAAGCAAACTAATAATTGACCTTGGAAAAATGGGTTCCAGTTCAAAACTAGTATTTGTTGTGTGACTTGGATTTGGTATACCTTAAACAGTTTATTTATTTATTTATTTATTTTTTAATAAACAATTAGTTTCTTAAATATGAGTACAAAATTTTACAATAATGATAGAACTTATTATTTTTTTAATAAGTAAAAGGGGTAGGAATTGCCATCGTCACTAATAATGCTAGAATTTTGAATGCAGTATCCAGATATGAAACCACCATCATCTCCAACTCCATCGAAGCCTCAATAATAAAGCGATGTTGTCCATGCAGACTCATTTTGTACTGACCGAGTCAATTCAGTTTTCATTTCGCTATTATATACATCCGGTTAGCCGGTTAGGAGTGAAACTTGAGGGTTTATGTAAAAGTTTCACGTTGAAGTTCAATGAAATGTGGTTAATTGTTGTACATGAATTCTTACAATGTGATCTTTTGTTATACAGAATTATAACTCAAAATTTCAGTTAACTTCTAACAATCTTACCACATGATTGAACTTGGCTATCTTAGAGATAACAATACTCTCAAAACCTGAAGGGCTCAATAATAGTAGAATTACCGCGTGAGGTCACAAGAGGATGCTATTCATTTGTTAATCGATCACTGACAACTATCATTGTTTGTAGACGATGCTTCACTCTCTCTAGTCTTTCCAGTAAATGAGAACCTGCAAACAGGACATCTGCCATGGTTTTTTACCCATGGCAAGATGCAGTCCTCGTGAAATATATGATCACATGGGTCAACATCATCACTTCTTTCGGTTCAGTCTTCCAAGCAAATGACACATTATTTTTTTATTATTATTATTATTATTTTTTTTTAAATAATCATCACCATCGTCTCCGTCCACTTCTTTCTCATTCTTATGGCCTGTAGAAGCTTTTTGCAGCGGCTCTGTATGTCTATAAAATCTACCCAGCCTTTGTGGGATAGGCTTGTAGATCTCTTTCTTGAGCATCTTGATAGATGATTAGATTCCCTTTGTTTGTCTGGAGTTAATTCAGGATCTCGTCGTCGGGATTGTAGCGTCGGTCTTGTCCTCAAATTATTATTGCTTGCCAAATTGCTACGAAACACTACTAGCTGCATACAAGGTCGAGGGAAACTGTGCAATCTCACATGTTTCTCAATTCCAAAACATATAATAGCTGTTTACAATAAACAGATATCTTAGGTAATTTGTTATTCTAACTATTATCTTCTTCCCTTTTAACTACACCTTATGAAAGGAAACATAAAGATATACAAACAAAATTTGTATAGCTTAAGAAAAGTTCGATTATAAAAATGTTCATTTCTTGAATTAAGCTGCATTTTTATAGTTTAAGAAAAGTTCCTTTTTATAATAAACCGCAAAACAAAATACATCGAATGTTTCAATCTAGTCCTAGTAACCGATAACGATTAAAACTACATTTTGCCAGTTGTGTACTACGCTTCCCAATTACCAATAGACGGTTTTATCACTTTTCACTTTTTTTCTCACATGCAAATCTAAAGACCTTGACCGAAAAAAAAAAAAAAAAAAAAAAAAAAAAAAAAAAAAAAATCCTTCTTTGATTTTTCATTTAAATGAAACTAATCTTAGGTGGGTCTCATATATTTCTAAGGTAGTTGAGCCACTAGAGGGTGGCCGAGAAAAACAAAGGGAAAAAAAAATATGTTTTTTTTAATAAAAGTATGACCACTGTGACTATGACTGTGTACGCAACTTAGACAGTGATTTACTTTTAGGGAAATGATTTGTACATCATTTTTTTTTTCGCTATCCATCACTAAATTACACCAGTGATTACAATACTGTTATGTATGATTTAGGGGTGTTTCTTTTCTTCCTTAGCTAAGGGTCCATATAAGTCCCACTTCAATTTAAGCCTCTTAATTAGGAGGACATGATAATTTAAGCCTTGTGGATATAAACCAAACAAGGGATTTTTATGAGTCCTACATAAATAATAATAATAATATTGAATGGTATCTTTTAGCTTAAAAAAAAATAAAAATAAAAAATAAACCTTAGTAGTGGATGGAAAAAAAAGTGGTGTATAAATCACCTCCCTCTTACTACTCTTATAATGAAATGCAAACAAAAATTACAATACGAAAAAAGAGGTTTTTGCAATAAATTATTATAATAAGAAAATAGATCTTTTTGCAATAAAAGTAGGGATGCGTTATAGATACCCTTCCTATGTTGTCATATTAGAGAGGGTTTATCAAATCGTACAACTCGTGATGCACACCGTACAAGCCAACAATACTTTCAATAATTGCACCCTTTTTGTGAGAAGATGTGGATAACTTGTCCTTAAAGTAAGACTAGCATCGCTCAAGGTTTTTGCAATAAATTATTATAATAAGAAAAAACGATACTACATATTTTTTAAAGTAAGACTAGTGTCACTGCTGCGTTGTAGTAGTTATATTACAAGCAAGCCGTGATAATAGACACATTCTTATTGCAACAACGTAACACTATAAGTGTTCACATTCTTACATATAAACACATCTAGGAGTTTGCTTATCCATCTATGTGGGACAAACTCAACTCATTTTCTTTATTGTAGCTTTTATTCCAAACACCTTACTTGAAGACGTTATACCTAACATAAATAAGCTCTATTTTCAACAAGTAATAAGACTTTATGTAGCTCCCATCAAGAAATACGATACCCACTAACATATCACTAATACAAATTAAACAAGTCTATAATATTTGTGTTCGAAGTTGGTAAAAACGCTTTTATTTACCAAAATTCAAACATGTGATACGTCCATTTTAACTAATGGTGACCATTTGGGTTCGATGTCGGGATGAACCAGGTGTTTCTAAAAGATTACATTTGTTTTAGAAACTAATAGTCACCATTTGCAGTACAATTCCTCCTCCTTCACAATAAACAAATTCTTATTCAAGCACCATTTTAAAATTTTAAAGTTATAAAGACGCACAAACAAAAACTGTAATAATATAAAGTAAATGAAAAAGCAATTTTACGAAAAAAGAAAAATAAAGTTTTTGAAATACGAGTGTGCTTCCCATGATAGTTTTTTTTTGGAACGGTTCTTTCGGAGAAATTCTTGACCAATTCGAAACCCGATGGGGGGAAAACCTTCAACTTAAGCCACCCGAAGGCACGACACTTAATTTGAAGTAAACCCTGCCTTCTCCAGATTCGAACCCTAGTGGGTTGAAACCTTCATTGAAGAAATTTGAAAACCTAATATCAACAGACCATGTGATCAAAGAGGACTTCCCGGATGGTCACCCATCCGGTACTACTCTCTTAGTGGCACACTTAACAAGTTGACCATGTGATCAAAGAGGACTTCCCGGATGGTCACCCATCCGGTACTACTCTCTTAGTGGCACACTTAACAAGTTAAGACCACATGGTTGTTGATTTCCCATGATAGTTATTTTGTGAAATTTGTGTCACAATTCAACCATCATAATAAACACGTTCTTATTCAACAACCATACCTCGCAAAATTTCATATACTTATTTATAAACACATCAAGAGTTCGTTCACACAACAATGCGGGACAAACTCAACCCATTTTCTTTTTTAGCTTCACTCCAAACACCTCACTTTGAGACTTTTATATCACTACATAGGCTTTAATTTCGACATGTAATAAACCTTTAAAAAGCTCTCTTCGAGAAACACGATTCCCAATAAAATATCATTAATACTAATCACACAAGTCTCATATTTGAGTTCGAAGTTGGTAAAAACGTTTCATGTGTGATACATAGATTTAACTAGAAGGTCTGTATGAGCGAACTAAGCAGAAAACCACTTACCTCAACCATACGTTAATACATCAACAAATTCTTGAAACGACTGGAAACAAGTAATTGAATGTTAGTATGTAGTGATATTATACTTTTAATAACGTTCAGAGTTTATCCATTTAACCACTTAGATATAAAATGTGACCCGTGTTATCTTGTTATCTGTAAATAAGTGAAAGGGATAAAATTTTCCATCAAACTAATAATGCTGGAATTTTATATGAAACCACCATCATCTCCAAGTCTCCAACTCCAACGAAACCTCAATAATGAAGCGATGTCCTTCATGCACAGACTCGTTTTGTAGTTGTACTGATCAAGTCCAGGGCCGTCCAATGAATTGATAAAAAAAATTAGGGACATGTACGAAATTACATAATGAGGTCTTTCGAGAAAAAATGTTATATATAAAGTGTTACCGTTTATAAGATATAATGCAATTAGTTATCTAAATATTCTAACATATTACTCATTTAAGATATTTTTTCTCATCTAAATACTTTTCTCTTCGTAAAAAATATGTGTACAGATGCATATAATTATTAACGAGACAAATTTTAACTGTTGTATATGAGTTATTAGTTATTACAATTTGATATTGTTATGCTTAATCATCACTAACATTTTCAATCAACTTCGAACAAGCTTACCACTTGATTGAAATCCGCTTTCTATATAACGATACTTTCAAAACCTAAAGGGCCGAATAATAGTACGAGAATTGCCCCGTGAGGTCACAAAAGGAATCATCTCATTTGTTAATCGATTATTTACCAAGTTATCATTGTTTGTAGATGATGCTCTACTCTCTCTAGCCTTTGTAGAAAACGAGAACCTCCAAACAGGACATCGGCCATGGCTTTTTACCCATGGCAAGATGCATTCCTCGTGAAATATATGATTACATGGTGTAACTGTCACCATTTCTTTCGGTTCAAAGTCTTCCAAGCAACTAACACATTTGTTTATAATCTCTATGAATACAAAAATACAATACAAGACGTCATATACCAAAAACAATTTAAACATAAATTGGAACTATCGCAACGCGCGACAGCCCAGTTACTCATTATAATACGAAAAAAAATGTTTTTTTAACAATAAAGATATGCCAATTACATGCCTTTTTTGTACTCCCTCCGTCCCAAAATGTAAGTCCATGTTTGACTTTTCAAAGTCTTTTTCTTCAGAATTTGACCGTAATTATTTTTTCTCGTGTTACATAATACTTGATGGAAAATATATAAATGGATTTGTGTTTCAAATGTATGTTCCTTGGTATACTTTTCATCAAGAAGTATATAACACGAAAAAAAATAATTACGGTCAAAGTCAGAAGAAAAAGACTTTGAAAATTCAAACATGGACTTATATTTTGGGACGGAGGTAGTAATATTTTTATATTATATTACAACTAAGCCATCACAATAGACACATTCTTATTGCAACAACATTACAACATGAACGTTCGCATTCTTACATATAAACACATCTAGGAGTTTGTTTATCCATCAATGTGGGACAAACTCAACCCAACATTTTATAGCTTTAAACCAAATCACCTCACATTGATACTTTATATCTCACACGCATAAACTCCATTTTCAACATGTAATATTCTTTACGTAGCTCCCATCAAGTAATACGATACCCACTAATATATCATTAACACAAACTAAACAAGTCTATAATGAAGCGATGTCCTCCATACAGATCGACTTATTTTAATACGTCCAATTAGGAATGAAACATGAGGATTTAATGATTTATGTAGACGTTTTTCACCTTGATGTTCAACGAAATGAGGTTCATTGTTATACATGAGTTCTTACCTTCTTACAATGTGATCTTTTGTTATGCAGAATTATGATTCCTAAATTTTCAATCAACTTCAAACAATCCTACCACTTGATTGAGCTTCGATATTTGGAGATCACGATACTCTCAAAACCTGAAGGGCTCAATAGTAGTAGAATTACCGCGCGAGGTTACAAAAGGAATCACCTCATTTGTTGATCGATCATTTACCAAAAGTTATCATTGTCTGTAGACTAGCTGCATATGAGGTTGTGGGAAACTACAAATTTCACGTGTATCTCTTTACAAAAGACAGATACTAAAGAGATTGTTTTCTTCAACTATTATCTTCTTTCCTTTTAATAACATCAAGTTCAAGATTAAACAGATGTTTCTAAAAGATTATATTGTTTTAGAAACTAAGCAGTAAGATTCCTCCTTCACATGCAATAAACAAATTTTATTCAAGCAACATTTTAAAGTTATAAAGAAGCACACCCAAAAACTTTAGTAATATAAAGTAAATGAAAAATCAAATTTTACTAAAAAATAAATAAATAAATAAAAATAAAGTTTTCTAAATAAGAGTAAGGTTACGACGATTGCTCAATTGTGAAATTTGTGTCACAATTCAACCATCATAGTAAACACGTTCTTATTCTACAACTTTCTATCTCAAGGATTCATTTACTTATTTGTAAACACATCAAGAGTTCACTCACCCAACAATGTGGGACAAACTCAAACTGATTTTCTTTTTTAACTTCATTCCAAATTAACACCTCACTTTGAGACATTATATCTTATATACGTAATCTCCAATTTCGACATGTAATAAAGTAATAAACCTTTACAAAGCTCTCTTCGAGAAACATGATTTCCGAGAATATATCATTAATACTACACACAAGTCTGATATTTGTGTTCGAAGTTTGTAAAAACATTTGTATTCACCAGCATGGCAGCATGTGATACATCCATTTTAACTAGAAGGTTCGTATGAGCAAACTTGGTAGAAAACGACTTACCTCAAGTCCTCAACCATACGTTACCACATCAACAAATTCTTGAAAAGACTGGAAACAAGTATATGTATGTTAGTATGTATTGATATTATACTTTTAATAACTTTCGGAGTTTATCCATTTAACCACTTAGATATAAAATGTGACCCAATTTGACCTGTAATCTTGTTGTTTGTAAATAAGTAAAAGGAGTAAAAATTTCCATCAAACTAATAATGCTGGAATTTTGAATGCAGAATCCATGTATGAAATCACCATCATCTCCAACTCCATCGAAGCCTCAATAATGAAGCAATGTCCTTCATGCACAGACTCATTTTGTAGTTGTATCGAGTCAATTCATTGAAACGAGGTTAACTATTGTATATGAGTTATTACAATGTGATATTCTGTTATGCTTAATAATCATCACTAACATTTTCAATCAACTTCGAACAAGCTTACCACTTGATTGAAATCTGCTTTCTATATAATGACACTTTCAAAACCTGAAGGGCTGAATAGTAGTACCAGAATAACCCCGTGAGGTCACAAAAGGAATCATCTCATTGGTTAATCGATTATTTACCAAGTTATCATTGTTTGTAGATGATGCTCTACTCTCTCTGGCCTTTGTAGAAAACGAGAACCTGCAAACAGGACATCGACCTTGGCTTTTTACCCATGGCAAGATGCAGTCCTCGTGAAATATATGATTACATGGTGTCACCATCACCACTTCTTTCGATTCAAAGTCTTCTAAGCAAATAACACATTTTTTATAATCATCATCATCGTCTTCGTCCACTTTTTTCTCATTCTTCTGGCCTGTAGATGCTTTTGCAGCTGCACTGTTCTGTCTATAACATCTACCCAGCCTTTTAATTATCTTCTTTGGCATAGGGTTGTAGATTTCTTTTTTGAGCATCTTAATAGATTCCCTTTGTTCCTCTGGAGATAATTCAGAATCCTGTTGTCGGGGTTGTTGTGTTGGTCTTGTCCTCAAATTATTATTGCTTGTCAAATTGTCACGAAACACTACTAGCTGCATACGATGTCGAGGGAAACTGCAAATTTCACATTTATCTCTATTAAAAAAATACGACACCTATTTACAAAAGACATATATCTAAGGAGACTTGTTATTTTAACTATTATCTTCTTTCCTTATAACTACATCTTATGAATCATATGTTTCGAAAAGATGATATTTGTTTTAGAAATTAATAGTGATAATTTGCGACATTGTAAAGTTAAAGAAGCACAAAAAATTGTAATGCAAAGTAAACGAAAAAGAAGTTTTTGGAATAAGAGTATGATCAACTATGAAATCAGAATTGTGAAATTTGTGTCACAATTCTTCTTTCATAATATCACGTTTTATTGCAACAACGTTATAATGTCAATTTTCATACTCGAGCAAGGTGTAGTTGTACCATATATGTACCCTTCACTCACTCACCAAAAAAGAACAACCTATCCTCCTTTTGGCGGTGCATAGCTTGGACCAAGTAGATTCATCTTTCACTCCTCACTATTCCTAGCAACATAAACTGCCACACCAATCCCACTTACCCATCTCAGATGGAAACCTACTTTATGGAGCACTAATAATCCATTACTGATACATAGCCAAACAAAATCACAGTCACCCAACAAAGGCCTACTGAGAATTTTATATGGATATACACAGAACAAGTTACAAGAGTCCAAAGTGCAAGACAATCATCTGAAATTCTGAAGTGTGCTTAAACTCCTCAATTTCCCACATACTAGGAAATATGAAGATATAGGACCAAATCCTTTTAATGTTTTGCAGATAATCTTGAAACTCAATTCTACATCCCCAAGTCCAAATTATGAGCATAAGGAGTGTATCACAGACGTGAACAATCAATGATATCAAGATGTAGTCAAATCACATAAACTGCATCAGATACAGATTATGCAATTTAACTCTCTATATACAGCAAACCAGTCTTATGCAGGTTAAAGACTCTTTACATTTTGGGGACATGACAAGTCAACTGAAATAAGTCCAAAAGAACACTCTGCTACCTAAACTAGGTACATAGAATACTTTTAGACTAACCTAGGACTTGATCATACCCCCAAGGTAGGGCTGTAAATGAACTGAACGTTCAGTGAACATTTCATGAACCGTTCGGTAAAAAGTTCGTTTATGTTCGTTCGTTTATTAAATGAACGAACATGAACAATATTTTACGTTCGTTTAGTTAAATGAACGAACATGAACAAAAGTCTCGTTCGTTCATTTATGTTCGTGAACGTCCGATTAGACGTTCGTTAAAGTTCGTTTATGTTTATTTATCTATTTATGTTCATATATCATATCTTTTAATCTTATAATTTTTAAAGTTGGTTTGTTTAAACAAATCAACACTTATAAAACAATATATTGTGAAGAATTTAATAAAGTTTATGTTTGTTTGTCTATTTTCATTTATATTCGATCGTTTATGTTCGTTTAGCGTTCGTTTAGTGTCTTAATGAACGAACATAAACGAACATGAACAATTCATTTTCTTAATAAACGAACATGAACAAGAAAATTCGTTCGTTTAAGCGTCCGTGTCCGTTTATTTGTCCGGTTAAAATTAAATGAACGAACATGAATAGAGCTCTGTTCGTGTTCGTCCGGTTCGTTTACAGCCCTACCCCAAGGTATTAGCCATATGCATATATCCCCTCAAACCAAGCACTCCAGTATCTAATTTAGCAGTTTTCAATTGCTTTAGTTAAGCTTTAATGTCCCACTGAAGATTCCATATTGAGGCAACTCTATCCACAGCAGTTGACTTTTTAACTTTCAGTCCCAAAAGTCTAGCTTTCACAGTCTCATATATCAACTTGTAGACAGTCTGCCAGTCCCTTTTTTCACATCTAAAACTTCTAAAATTTCTTTCCTGCCAGATAAAGTAAATAGTAGCTCCAAAACAAAGTCTTCTCACAATACTCCATATGCTGTTCTTGCAAGGCATAGCAGCAAACTTATTCACATTACTGTCCCAATTCTGGCAGTATACAGAGCAATCCATCATGAGTAGCATACTCCTCCATATTTCTTTTGAATAGCTACAAAGGAAGAAAAGGTGATCATGAGTCTCATCATTGCTCTTGCACAGATTGCAGACCATCATATCATAGCTACCCCATCTCTTAGTTCTGTCATTAGTTATCAACTTCTCTTGAATAGCCATCCATAAGATAAAGGAGTCCAAACCAGTGTTCTGAAAGGCTCAAGGCGCACTAAGGCGCAAAGGGGTCCAAAGAGCCTCGAGTCGAGGCGCATTTCAAGGCGCGGGATTCATGAATGCGAGGCGCACTAAAAGCATTAAGTTTTTTATAACATATGTGACCATTTATGTAGCTTAAATAATACAAAATAACATTAAAATACTTAATGCATAACACATATTGCCATTATAAATATTAAAATTGATCGGTTGTCACTTCTAAAACGGATCAACTCTTTGGCTCGATGACCTATATAGAAATTAAAATCAATATCAGACTAAATATGTTTGTGCCATACACTTGTAGCTTACATCTAACAAAGATCACAATTCAACCCAAAATATCAAGCAAGCAATATACTAGTATTCAAGGCACGATGCTACATATTCATGATAATATGTCGTAAAAAAAATAATTAATGAAACAAAATAATTTCTTAAAGAAAATTTCAATCAATAAATAAACATAAAATCAATTCAAATTTACAAATCATATAAATACTCACCTATGACTTAAAAAGGTCCATGTATTATATCTTAAAAAAAAAAAAAAAAAAAAAAAAAAAAAAAAAAAAAAAAAATCCTCAAGGCGCAAAAATATGGCCTAGGCGCAAATCATTATATACATTCCACAACTTGACTTCCACAACTTGATCCATCAAATCATTATATACATTCCACATGCAAAATTGTTTCCTTGTTCCATATTATCTATCCACACAATTTTATCCTCATTGACTAAATTGAGATTAGGAACTTCAATGTTATTCAGGAAAGTGAATTCTTCATACCAAATTATCAATCATCAGGCCATCTCCAGGATCCATTCTCAATCCTATCAGCTACACTACACAACTTATTCAGTCTAGCATCGTCATATATTATTCTATGAGTTATGCTATTAATAAGAGGTCCCATATGGCTCCAGTTGTCATACCATATTGAAGTTACTGTTCCATTGTCAATCACATACTTAAAATGATTTTGAACAAGATCTCTCATATCCAACAGATTCCTCCAACCCCAACTATCATACAATAAACATATAATACCTGTTTATAATAAACAGATATTGGGGTTAGGATTGACCCCTCGGTTAGTGATGGTCACCTGAGGTCATGTCTCGTCGGTTCGAGCGGGGTAGAAGGCGTAGGCGGTGTAGGCGAGGTAGAAGGTGTTGTAGGAGGTGTAGGTGGGGCAGGCGGGTTTAGGGTGGGTAGGGGTTTTGCTAGAGCAGTGTCATCTCGTAGGATTAGAGTGGGTTGTTGGAATGTTGGGTCTTTGACCGGTAAGCTCTTTGAGCTTGCTGGTGTATTAAGGAGACATAAGGTTGACATTGCGTGCTTCCAAGAGACTAAATGGAAGGGCTCCAGCACGAGGGAGGGGAACGGATACAAGCTTTGGTACTCGGGCTCTAGGTCTGCTAGAAACGGAGTTGGGATTATTTTGGCGGCGGACCTCAAGGATAACGTAGTGAAAGTGACTAGGAGTAGTGATATTGGTTTTTGATGGGGAGACCGTTAACGTTATCAGCGCATACGCACCACAAGTGGGCCGAAGTGAAGTAGAGAAGAGGAGCTTCTGGGACTCTCTCGACGAGCTAGTTAGGGAGTGCCCGTCGGACCAGCGCCTGATTATAGGAGGGGACTTGAACGGCCATATAGGAGCGGCAGCGGATGGCTATGCGGGGGTCCACGGAGGTTTTGGCTTTGGAGTTAGGAATGACGAAGGTCGAGCGATTTTAGAGTTTGCTACGGCACACGACTTGGTAGTAGCGAACTCTTTTTTCAAGAAGAGAGATGTTCACTTGATCACCTTCCAGAGTCGGGGTCACAACACCCAGATTGATTATCTGCTGGTGCGAAGAGGGGAACTTAGAGCATGTAGGGATTGCAGGGTTTTACCTGGCGAGGCATGCTCATCCCAACACAAATTGTTAGTCTTGGATGCACTTTTCAAGAGGCAACTACCAAGGAGAGTACCAACCAGGTTGCCTAGGATTCTTTGGAAGAATCTGAACGGCGAGGCGGCAGAGTCCTTTAGAGTAAAAGTCGCAGAGGGATTTTCTAGTCGGTCGGAGGACTTGACTATTAGAGACGCGAACCAGATGTGGTACACTCTTGCCGGCATCATTAAGGACGCTGCAAAGGATTCACTTGGTGTGACTAGAGGGGCATCGAGGACCCAGCCGCACAACAGGGAATCTTGGTGGTTTAGCGAGGAAGTGCAAGCCAAAGTTGCAGCGAAACAATCTAGGTTCAGAGAGCTTCTTGTGTGCCGAGAGGGACAACAAGCTGACATTACAGCCGCAGAAGAGAGATATAAAGTAGCTAAAAGAGAAGCCAAAAAGGCTGTTGCTCAGGGGAAGGACAAGGCGTTCGAAGATCTGTATAAGAAATTGGACTCCAAAGACGGGGCTAACGATATATTCAGGATTGCTAAAGCCAGAGAGAGAAGAAAGAGGGATTTAGGTTACGTAAAATATATCAAAGATGAAGGCGGACGGACCATTGTGAACGAAGAGGATATTAGGAAAAGATGGGGAGGGTATTTCTCCTCTCTTTTCAACGAAGGAAGTACTGAAGGAAGTATTGAGGGAAGCGGGGAGGAAGAGAACCCTAGCCAACGGCCAGAGTGCTACTATTCGAGGATTAGCCAACCGGAAGTGAAGGTTGCACTACAAAAGATGGGAAGAAACAAAGCAGTAGGGCCAGACCAAATCCCCATAGAAGCTTGGAGGTGTCTAGGTGATGAGGGGGTAGAATGGCTGACCTGCCTATTCAACAAGATCTTTGCCGGTGCCAAGATGCCAGATGAATGGAGACTTAGTGAAGTCACCCCCATCTATAAGCACAAGGGGGGTGTGCAAGTGTGTGGGGCATTAAACTTCTTAGCCACACTATGAAGCTTTGGGAGAGAGTTATTGAGAGAAGGCTGAGAAGGGAGACGACGGTGTCTGAGAACCAATTTGGTTTTATGCCAGGAAGGTCCTCAATTGAGGCTATTCACCTTCTCAGAAGTCTCATGGAGAAATATAGAGAAAGACAAAAGGACCTGCATATGGCGTTCCTTGACCTTGAAAAGGCATATGATAGCGTCCCACGCAAATTAATTTGGAGAACTCTTATTGATAAAGGAACCCCAAGGAGATATGTGCGGGTTATTAAGGATATGTACGAAGGGGCTAAGACCCGGGTACGATCCATAGTGGGGACCTCAGAGTTTTTCCCTGTAGAAGTTGGGCTCCACCAGGGATCTGCCATAAGTCCGTACCTCTTCGCCTTGATTCTAGATGAGTTTTCTAGAGGGATACAAGAGGCCATTCCGTGGAACATGATTTTTGCTGACGACATTGTGCTGGTGGCAGAATCGGCGGAAGGGTTAAACAACAGACTTGAGCACTGGAGGGAGGCTCTGGAAGACAATAGTCTTCGGGTGAGCAGAGAGAAGACTGAATACATGAAGTGTGATTTTCGGAGGATCGAGTTAGGATACCACGAGGAAACTGATATCTGTATTGGTGACCAGATCCTAACACCCAAGGAGACTTTTAGATACCTGGGGTCGATGATTCACAAATCAGGGAGGATAGACGAGGACGTAACCCACCGGATTAGAGCTGGCTGGGCGAGATGGAGGGCGGCGTCGGGAGTCCTTTGTGACAGGAACGTTCCCTTAAAGTTAAAGGGAAAATTCTATAAGGTGGCGGTTAGACCGGCTATGTTGTATGGGTCTGAGTGTTGGCCTGTCACCAAGGTCCATGCGAACAGGGTAGAGGTGGCAGAACTGAGAATGCTAAGATGGACTTGTGGTAAAACCTTGCTTGACATGATCCCGAACGGAGTTTTTAGAGCTAAACTTGAAGTCGAGAATATTATCTCGAAGATGAGAGAAGGAAGGTTGAGGTGGTTCGGCCATGTCAGGAGGAGGCCACAATCAGCGCCGGTTAGGAGAGTCAAAGCGCTAGTAGTAGATGGAGTGAGAAGAAGGGGTAGGCCCAAACTCAGGTGGGATGATAGACTTAAGCTAGACTTGAAGGAGCTGCTCTTGACCGAGGACATGACCTTAGATAGGAATGCGTGGAGAGATAGAATTAGGATTTGCGGGTAGTTCCGGCCGGGGGCTTTGTAGGTTTAGGTGTTTTTGGGGGTTAGGTTTTTTAGGCGTTCCTTTGTGGACTTATCTCTGCGTTGGCTTGTTTTTGTTTTGCCTTAGTTCTAGGCCCCGTGCGTTGCTTTGCCTTGCTTTGTGTTGCTCCCTTAGGTTTGCCTGTTTTTCTTGCTGTTGCTTTGCCTTAGCTTTAGGCCCGTGCGTTGCTTTGCTCTGCCCTGTGTTTGCTTACTTTGGTTTATCTGCTTTCTTTGTGCCTTGTTTCTTGGTTTTCTTTTGCTTGTATTGACTGCATTTGTTTGCCTTTTTTTTTGCTTGTTATTGTCTGTCGTTTTTTTGCTCTCTTTTGCTTTGCTCTTTCACCCGCACACCTACACTTGCCGGAGGTCTCATTGGAAGCAGTCTATCTACTCCGGGTGTATCCTGTGGTAAGGGCAGGATCTGTCTACGTTTTACCTCCCCCATACCCTGCCCCGGCGAGATTGGGTTTGTTGTTGTTGTTGTGTGTATAATAAACAGATACCTTGGGTGATTTGTTATTCTAACTACTATTATCTTCTTCCCATAGAACATCTTATGAAAGAAAACATAAAGATAATTCCTTATTCCACATTTAAAGTAAGATGGCTCAAACAATTTAGCATATTTAAAAGCAAAAAGGTTTGCTGTTTATAAGATTATCATGTCCTTTAGGCGGTCATGTTTTGTGATAACGCGTATTTGATAAACCTTATGAATTGATAACGAGTATTTATCTTAAAAGCAAAAAGGTTTGCTGTTTATAAGATTATCATGTCCTTTAGGCGGTCATGTTTTGTGATAACGCGTATTTGATAAACCTTATGAATTGATAACGAGTATTTGATAAACCTTATGAATTGATACGAACCTATCCCATAACTAGGCTCGTATCGATGTTCATAAGTCCAAGCGTAGAACTCACTCAAAAAGCTAGCTTATAAGAGGAGGGGACACCTAGACTTATAAACCACCACCCAATCCCATACTTAAAAACTAACACTGACAATTTACAATGCAATTCCCATTCACAATAAATACCATAAAGTTATAAAAATAAATTGCAAAAACCGTCCTTGTGGGAAGTTCAAATTGCAAGAATAGTCTTTTATCTTTTCAAAAGTGCAAACGTCATCCTTGTGAGAAACCAATGGTGTAGATATCGTCTATGTCCCAAAGTGAAATGGCTACTATGACATGTCAGTTGTAATATTTGTATCACAAGTGCTCCATCATAATAGACACATTCTTATTGACTCAATATTTTAGTCATTTGAGTATGGGACATGGCCAAGGTTATAAATAGCGTGAGGCGTGGCGTAGCGGCGAAGCCAAGCCTTAAGCTATATGAGCTATAGCGAAGCTATAGCGTTTTTTGAGGCGTGACCAAGGCGGCATAATTTTTTATAGATTTATATATTTATATCATATTTCACACACACACACACACACACACACACACACACACACACACACACACACATATATATATATATATATATATATATATATATATATATATATATATATATATATATATATATATATACACACACATCTGCAAGTTTATAAAACGCGTTATACATAAGAAATAAACTCAAAAAGCTACACTATTATTGCATTTTTCGTCATTTCTTTAAATAAAACCTTCTCCGTGAGAGTAAACTGCTAAAAGATAAAATGTAAAAACCTAAAAATTACGGTATAAAACATCACATTCACATATTCACATTCATTTGTTATATTATCTTTTAGTATTTGATTTATAAAGTTAGCCCAAGCCCTAGTTCCTTCTAGCCCAATAATAGTAAATCACTAAATCCTACAAAAGCTTCAAAATAAAGCGCCACGCTTCACGCTATAGCACGCCTTACCACGCTATTTCGCGCTTCATAACACGCTACGCATTAAGAAGACGCCTTGGCCTGTTTCGTAACGTGGAGGCCACGCCTCGCGCTATGGCGCCGCTATAGCGCGCTATTTAGAACCCTGGACATGGCTGATATCCGCAACAAAAATTTCTCACATTGACAATGCCTGCACATGTAAATAAGCAATGATTGTTTATGCAATTTGGACACGCTACATGGACTTTTTGCGATTTACTTTTAGAATTAAGCACACACAAAAGTTATAAAAGAAATGAGAAAAAGAAAAAAAGAAAACAAAAGGTTTTTGCAATAAAAGTATGACTACAATTGTTTATGCTATTTGCACATACCACATAGATATTTTGCGATTTACTCTTATAGTGAAACACAAAATAGGTTTTTGCAATAAATTACAATACTTAAAAACTGCAAAAACGTATGACTATAATTGTTTATGCTATTTGCACATACCACATATATATATATTTTGCGATTTACTCTTATAGTGAAACACAAAATAGGTATTTGCAATAAATTACAATACTTAAAAAGAAATGTTTATTTTTCTTCGTTAAAAGTTAGAGGTTTCAAAATGTCATGTTGGAATGATTGGTTAAGAAAACATTTGTAAATTCTTCTAGCTCCTTGTTAGAGTTTATATATATACTAGACGAGTACCTGTGCATAGCAACGGATTTATAACGGCAGATATTTATAGTGATATTTTGGTTAAGTTTTTTGCGTAATGTTTGTATAACTATAGCTGTTTGCCGCTAGAAAATCTCGTTGCTATGCATGAATACTCGTATAGTTATTTTTGAAACCTGCATATGCCTCTTTTTATATAACTTGTACATAACCTGTTGATATCTTCGTAAAGCAAAAGTAAAATGATCAACTATCATCTATGGAAAACAATAATTTTTTCTTTTTTTGTTTATTAATATTTTCCATTTAAGGCAGAATTGCATATATATATCCCTCTCAAAGTGAATAATTGCATATATATCATTTATACAAGTTTTTGATACATATAGTACAATGGTTTTTATGCATGCTTTGGATATATACGCAATTATGCATTTTCAGAAGGATATATACGCAAAAACCCCTTCATTTAAATAAACTAATCAAGTATCACTTAATTTTTGGTACATATAAATACTTTTTCATCATACAGATTATGAAAATTATTTGAAATTTCATTTAGAAGTTTGAATTAATATACTGGGTTGTTTATATAGACAATGGAAAAAAAAAAAAAAACCTTTGCCATATATACTTTCATAAGTTTCAGCTTTAGCCGCGATAAAATGTCGTTGCTTTGCACGCGATAAAATGTCGTTGCGATGAAAAATAAGATAATGTTTTGAAAAGTATTAATATTATAACAAATCTTGTGTTGTGTTACAAACCGTGTGTTTTGAAATGAATTTGAAATTTGCCTACCAACTTGTGTTAAGTAATAAGTAAAAGTAGAAGATGAAAATTTATTAATACTTGCCTATATTATATAAGTAATCAAACGTGTAGTTTTTATATATTTACAAAGTTGCCTAAATTAATTAAGATTTAGATAATTAGTTGAAAAGGGCATTATGGGGATTGATCAAAAGTTAAGAATTTCACGTTTCACTTTGACTATTTTCACATTATAAGTAGTGTATATATATATATATATATATATATATATATATATATATATATATATATATATATATATATATATATATGGTAGGGTTATAATAAAAAGTCTCTTAAAATAAAAAGTTTAGGAAGGCGGATTTTGGTGCATCACAGTTACAAAGTTACTGCATCACATTTTTAAGTCACTGCATCAAATTTATAAATTTTAGTGCATCACAGTTACTGCATCACAGCTATAAAAAGTTACGACATCACAGTTAGTGCATTGCAGTTATTAAGTTACTGCATCACATTCAAATTCACTGCATCATAGTTATAAATTTAGTGCATCAGAGACTTTTTATTCTTTTTATTTTAAGACCCTTTTTATTTTAACTCAAACCTATATATATATATATATATATATATATATATATATATATATATATATATATATATATATATATATATATATATTTGCGTTCATGTAGTGACCAAGCTTAAAATAAGAACAATAGGAACCAACCAAAATTTAACATGTGTCATTTTTTATTAAAGAAAACTAAAATTAAAACTACAAATTAATAAACCTACAAAGGGTATTATGGTATTTTGTTTCTCCTAAATTTGTGCATACGTCAACTATTCCATCCCCATTTATTATTCCAATTGCAATTTGCAACTGTATTCTCTTTTCCTCGCAAGCAAGAAAAACATGCAAGATCCATATCAAATATATGTTTAACATATCCATAAAAACCATAAAAAAAAAATCTTAAAACGACCACCTGCGATTGAAGTCTTTTGCTGTAGGCGTCGTATTAAGGCACGTTTAACTCGTCGGCGAGGTGTTTCCGTCGTTTTTCTTACCGGTAAATCGACTTCGGTCGATTACAATACGTAGGCGACTTCGCGGTTATCGTATTCATAGTGATATATGTTGTTGTTTGTGTTTCTTTTAAGGATTCGACCAAAACAAAGCATAAGACAGACCGAATAATGGGATCATCGATTCGAACTCTAATGTACTGATTGTGATCGGAATGGCGTTCACTCACCGGAGACGACCGTTGGTCTGATTTCTAATGGGTTCATCTTCCTTTATCGACGGGACTATACTTGTTTACGAAATCGAGTTCTGCTTCATCTCATTAGGGTCGTCAAAATTGAAAGATAAACTTTTGATTTTATCAGTTTTTGTTCTCCTTTAAACCCCCCTGAACTAAGTGTCCACTCGAAAGAAAACAGACATGGTAAGAGGTGATAGCATAAAAGAATTTTGAATTTGTGCCTTGTATACTTTTATAAATTATTTTGTTATCAGTTCTTGAAAGACTTGCAATTGTTTCCACATTCATAGGTATTTTATCAAGTGAACTATTTATTATGTAACTATATATGTATCAAGAAAATTAATAGTCTCCACAAATGTATCATAAAATTTTTAGTGAGTCACTATATATGTATCAAGAAAATTAATAGTCTCAACAAATGTATCATAAAATTTTAGTATGTCACTATATATGCATCAAGAAAATTAATAGTGTCTCCACAAATGTATCATAAAATTCTAGTGTGTCACTATATGTGTATCAAGAAAATTAATGTGATAAATATAGTATGTCACTACAAATGTACTAAAAGTTTGTAGTCTATTATAAATGTGTCGAAAAAATATGTCACTATATGTTTATCAAACAACTCATTAAGTCAAAATAATATAAATATTGGTGTGTGACCATTAATTATTAGTATTAACATTGCCAAAGTTTATAATGTTAATGCAATGTGTATCACCTTTTTTAACAAAAAAAAAAAAAAAAAAATCAATTTTTACTTGAAAACTAGCGTAATGAGCCACACATTTGAAAACTCAATACTGGTGATAATTAAATATTTAATTTATTATGAATAAAGTTGACACCATAATAATTTAAAATAATAAATGAAAGTGACGTTTTGAAAAAAATCGTACCATACGTGTATTAAAAGCTCCATGTATTATGCCATCCAAATTGGTGTACCATTTAGCCATTATTTTTTAATTATTTACTAGACTGCCACTCATCTCAATTAATATGATTTAGATACATCAAGTTTCATCTAATGGTCCTCAATGGTTTCTATTGTTTTTATTTTAAGCTTGGTCACCACAATAACGTGTGTATATATATATATATATATATATATATATATATATATATAGTAGGGATATAATAAAAAGAATAATTAAAATGAGAAGTATATATATATATATATATATATATATATATATATATATATATATATATATATATATATATAGTAGGGATATAATAAGAAGAATAATTAAAATGAGAAGGGTAAGAAGTAATTCTAGCCACAGATTTTTATATGGGAGGGAAAATTTGAATGAAGATACATCCATTTTTGTAGGTGCAACTAGAATGTGTGGTTGTGGTTACTTCTTATCCTTCCTATTTTAATTATTCTTCCTATTTGATCTTTTATATATATATATATATATATATATATATATATATATATATATATATATATATATATCATTTGCCGTTAAAAGAAAAGAAAAAAGAAAAAAAAGAAAAGAAAAAAAGAAATGTTTATTACAATAAACGTATGCCTATTTTTGCGACCGCTGTAATAATATGTATATCACAGCTCGGTTGTCATAATAGACACAATCATATTGCAACAACATTATACTATGAGCATTCCCATTCTTACATATAAACATATTTAGAGTTTGCTTATCCATCAATGTGGGACAAATTCAACTCATTTTTTTATAGCTTTAAACCAATCACCTCACATTGATACTTTATATCGCACATGCATAAACTTCAACATGTAATATTCTTTACGTAGCTCCCATCAAGAAATACGACTCCCACTAATATATCACTAATCCAAACTAAACAAGTCTATAATGAAGCGACGTCCTCCATGCAGACTTATTTTGTAATTAGAGTCAATTCGATGTTTCTTTTTGCTATAACATAAGTCAAGTTAGAAATGAAACGAAATGAGGTTAATTGTTGTACATGAGTTCTTCTTACAATGTGATCTTTTGTTATGCAGAATTATGACTCATAAACTTTAAACAACTTCCAACAATCCTACCACTTGATTGAGCTTCGCTATTTGGAGATCAAGATACTCTCAAAACGTGAAAGGCTCAATAGTAGTAGAATTACCGCGCGAGGTCAGAAAAAAAATCACCCCATTTGTCGATCATTTACCAAGTTATCATTGTTTGTAGACTAGCTGCATACGAGGTCGCGGAAACTGCAAATTTCACATGTATCTCTATTCAAGAAAATATACTATCCCTTTACAAAAGCCATATATCTAAGGGGGTGACAATGTTGCCTAAAAGTTTACGGAAATTATTTTTAATTGACCAATAAAAAGCATACAACACATTTTTTGCCTAAACATGCCTAAACATACATTTTTAGTGGCAATATCATGCCTAAGCATGCCTAAACATTTTTTTTTTTTTTTTTTTGAGTAATTATTTGTTTTTGTTCTTCGAGGGATGCACTTGGTTAAATGAAACAAAATACCAAAATATTGTACTTACAAAAGGTAAAAACAGATGGATGTGGTCCACATATATATCACACAAAAGATTAATTAACCAATAAACAAATGGATACTCCTGTGTCCCACAACTGTATAGCTTCATCTTCTTCGTCATTTCTGCAAATGTCCGGCGACATTTCCGATTAAATCCGTTTTATTTTCATTCTCTTTTTATCTAGATCAAGGCGCCAAGGTGGTTCCTCACTAATTCCTAAGGTAGGTCCCAAAAAATTTGTATATGTCGCTTGTGTACAAACTCGACGTCTAAGGTGGTTCCCGGGAACCACCTAACTATAACATAGGTCCGCCTCTGCTTCTAGTAAATGTTGCAACGGTCGAAAACATTAAAAGCAAGCATTTTACCGAATCGGTATTATATGCCGCTTTGCTTGCCGAAAACACCATGCCGATCCACTGGCTTTGTGATGCCGATCGATGCCGAGCCTTGCCGACCTTCATGCCGAAACGTTGCCACCCCTAAAGGGATTGTTTATTTCAACTATTAACTTCTTCCCTTTTAACATCATCTAGTTCGGGATGAAACAGATGTGTCTAAAAGATTATATGTGTTTTAGAAAAATAGTAACCATTTGCAGTACAATTTCTCATTCACAATAAACAAATTCTTAATCAAGCAACATTTTAGAGTTATAAAGAAGCACAAACAAAAACTTCAATAATATAAAGTAAATGAAAAATCAATTTTACTAAAAAAGAAAACTAAAGTTTTTTGAATGAGGTTTAGAAGAATAGCTGAATTGTGAAATCTGTGCCACAATTCAACCATTTTAATAAACACGTTCTTGTTCAACAACTTTGTTATGCAAGGATTCATATACTTATTTATAAACACATCAAGAGTTCGTTCACCCAACAATGTGGGACAAACTCAACCCACTATTCTTTTTTAGCTTTGTTCTAAACACCTCACTTTGAGACTTCATATCTCACATACATAAGCTCCAATTTGACATGTAATAAAACTTTATATATATAGCTCTCATCGAGAAACACGATACCCAATAATATATACTAATCACACAAGTCTGATATTTGTGTTCGAAGTTGGTAAAAACGCTTGTATTCACCAACATGTGATACATCCACTTTAACTAGAAGGTCTGTATGAGTGAGCTTGGCAGAAAGCCACTTACCTCAACCATACGTTAACACATCAACAAATTCTTGAAACAACTGGAAACAAGTAATTGAATGTTAGTATGTAGGGATATTATACTTTTAATAACTTTCAGAGTTTATCCATTTAACCACTTAGATATAAAATGAAACCCAGTTTGACCTGTTCTTGTTATCTGTAAAAGGGGTAAAAATTTCCATCAAACTAATAATGCTGGAATTTTGAATGCAGAATCCAGAAATGAAACCACCATCTCCAACTCCAACGAAACCTCAATAACCAAGATGATCAATCTATTCATGTTCGTGTTTGGCAAAAGGTGGAACGGAAGGAGTTATTTTGCACTTTTGTTTACGCTCATAACAAGTACACACAACGTCGTTCTCTATGGAATAATCTTTCTCTTCATAAGCATTATGTTCGTGATAGACCTTGGTGTATTCTTGGAGATTTTAATGCAGCTCTTTTTCTTCAAGATTATTCGGTTGGAAATTCCAGAATAGATATCTCTATGCGCGAATTTAAGGAGTGTGTGGAAGAGTTGGAAGTTATGGATGTGCAACATTCGGGGCTTCAATACACTTGGACTCAAAAGCCTAAGGGAAACGAGGGCTTGCTAAAGAAAATTGATCGGGTTATGGCTAATTTGATGTTTAATGATGTATTTGCAGGTTCTTATGCTGTTTTTAAACCATATCGAAATTCTGATCATGCTCCTTCGGTGCTTTGTATTCCCACGATGATAAAGCCTAAACCTAAGCCGTTTAAGTTTTATAACCTTCTCACATGCAATGATAATTTTAAACAGGTTGTTTCGGATGGCTGGTCCACGCATGTTAGTGGGTTCCATATGTTTCGGATGACTAAGAAGCTTAAAATGTTGAAAAATCATTAGCGTAAACTTCTTTATGATAAAGGTAATCTTCACAACAATGTTAATCAACTTCGGACTGATCTTGATCAGGTTCAAATCAGATTGGATGCGGATCCGTTCAATGAGTCTATTCGTGAGGAGGAAGCTATGGTTCTTGCAGCTTTTAATGATGCATGCCTTATGGAAGAGAAGTTTTTGAAGCAAACAGCCAAAATTGATTGGCTTCGTGAAGGTGACTCCAATTCGGCCTATTTTCACAAATTGGTTAAGAGTCGTACCAGTCGTAGTCGAATTGATGTGGTGACTTCGGGTAATGGTGAGATTTTAGAAAATGATCAAGTGGCGAATGTGTTTGTTAGCTACGATGAGATGTTTCTTGGGCAGCCGGGTATAACTAGTGGCTTTTGTGATACTGATTTATTTCGGAATCGTCTTAATGAGAATGTTGCTTTAAGTATGACGAGGCATATTACTAGACAAGAAGTGAAAGGTGCCTTATTTTCTATGGGAAATGACAAAGCCCCAGGTCCGGATGGGTACACTGCTGCCTTCTTTAAAGAGTCATGGGATATTGTGGCGGATGATTTTGTTAATGCGATTTGTGAATTCTTTACTAATGGTAAGCTTCTTCGTGAGCTTAATCACACTATTATTGCTCTTATTCCGAAAGTAAATAATCCTACTCGTGTGACTGATTATCGTCCTATATCTTGTTGTAATGTGATGTTCAAATGCATTAGTAAGATAATTGCTAATCGCATTAAGGAGTCTTTAAAAACGCTTGTTAGCCCGAATCAGTCGGCGTTTGTCCCGGGTCGAAGTATTGCTGATAATATCCTTTTAACTCAAGAGTTAATGTATAATTATCATCTTGATCGCTGTGTTCCTAGGTGTGCCTTTAAAGTTGATATCCAAAAAGCCTATGACACGGTGGATTGGGTTTTCTTGAAGGACATTCTTGCTGGTTTTGGATTCCATGATCGAATGATTGGGTGGATAATGGAATGTGTAACGACTACCTCTTTTTCGATCAGTATTAATGGTTCATTACATGGTTTCTTTAAGGGTAAGCGTGGTTTAAGACAAGGAGACCCGTTATCTCCTTACTTGTTTACGCTTGTTATGGAAATTATTACGCTCATGTTGCAACGCAGTGTTTCTAATGCTAATTTCTTCGCGTATCATAGATATTGTTCAAAAATGAAGTTGATTAATTTGTGCTTTGCGGATGATCTCTTTCTTTTCTCGCATGGGGATACATATTCGGTTAAAGTCATCAAGGAGGCGTTGGATGAGTTCAAAGAAGCGTCGAGGTTGGTTCCTAGCCTTCCTAAAAGCAAAGGGTATTTTTGTAATGTTCTAAACATTACAAAATTGCTATTCTTCAGATTCTTCCTTTTGAAGAAGGTTATCTTCCAGTTAAGTATTTAGGGGTTCCTTTGGTTACTTCGCGGCTTGTTTTTAGAGATTGTAAGGAGCTAATTGAAAAGGTCCAGGCCCGAGTGGATGATTGGAAAAATAAGTTTCTTTCGGCAGCAGCTCGTCTCCAGCTTATTCGTTCTGTTCTTAGTTCCATGCATATATATTGGGCTTCTATGTTTATTCTTCCTTCTCGGGTCCTTTTGGATATTGAGCAAATCATTAGACGGTTCTTATGGAGTCATGGGTCTATGAATAAGGGTCGAGCGAAAGTGGCATGGGATGTGGTTTGTCTTCCTAAGGATGAAGGTGGTCTTGGAGCGCGTCGATTGGATACGTTCAATAAGGCTTTAATGGTTTCGCATTTGTGGAATCTCTTAGCATCTAAAGAGTCTTTATGGGTTAAGTGGGTGCACGTCTACAAACTTAAAGGCCGAAATTTTTGGGAATTACCCATTCGTGGAAGGCTTTCTTGGGGCTGGAGAAAGGTGCTCCAACTTCGTCCACTGATTCGTGAGTATATTGGATATTCTATTGGTGATGGTGATAAGGCGTCTCTATGGTTTGATAACTGGAGCACGTTAGGTCCTCTTGCTGATTTTATCTCTTCACGTGATCGACATGTGGCTGGTCTAAATGCTTCATCTAAGGTTTGTGATGTGTTTCATGATGGTATTTGGAATTGGCCTCTGAGCCTTTGCCATAAATACCCTCAACTTCAAACTATCCAATGCCGGTCTACAAATGCTAGTAGTGATTGTTTAGAGTGGAGGAATGAAGAGGGACAGGTCAAGGTTTTTTCTGTTTCAATGGTTTGGGCTACAATAAGATATCGGAACAACAAAATTGACTGGTACGCTGTTGTTTGGTTCCCATTTTGTATTCCTCGTCATGCGTTTAATTTATGGATGGTTATTAAACAAAAATTAAAGACGCAAGATAAAGTGGCTAGTTGGGAAGTTTCGGATTCGCTTGTGGAGGTGTGTCCTTTATGCGAGATGGTTCGGGACTCTCATGAGCATATTTTTTTCGAGTGCCCCTTTTCGAAGCAGGTATGGGATTACATGAAATCTTTTGCTGCTCTTCCTAATTCGAATGAGGTTTTTCAGCAGATTCTGTTGGAGGTTGTTCCTTTTTCTAAACGAAAATCTCCTAAAAGTGTGGTTGCTAAGTTGGTTCTTGCTGCTTCGGCATATTTTATTTGGCAAGAAAGAAATTGGAGGTTGTACAAGAAGAATAAGAGATCGATTCAACAAGTTCGTGAATGTATATACTCCACTGTTCGTCTCAAATTATTATCTTGTCGATTCAAGAAGTCCAAGAGTGGTGCTTCTCTGGCTCAAAGATGGAACCTTCCGAACCTGTGCTTTGTTTAATATGTTGTCGTATTGGGTTTGTCTTTGTAGTTTTAGGTGGTTCTTTCCTATTGGTGTCATTGGTTATGTATTCTTGGTTAGAAATCATATGGCATGTCATATGATCTAGTGGCTGTTCAAGCGTGTGCTTGAGGTTAATGTGACATTCAGTCACATTCCAATGTACTTCACTGATTTTTTGGTGTAATATAATTTACCGGGGTGTCGTCCCTTTTACCCAAAAAAAAAAAAAAAAAAAAAAAAAAAAAAAAAAAAAACGAAACCTCAATAATGAAGCGATGTCTTCAAGCACAGACTCATTTTGTAGTTGTACACTTGTACTGATCGAGTCAATTCAATGAAACGAGGTTAACTGTTGTATATTTATTCTGTTATGCTTAATCATCACTAACATTTTCAACCAACTTCGAACAAGCTTACCACTTGATTGAAATATGCTTTCTATATAACGATACTTTCAAAACCTGAAGGGCTGAATAGTAGTAAACCTTTAAAAAGTTCTCATTGAGAAACACGATTCCCAATAATACGTCATTAATACTAATCACACAAGTCTGAGGTATTCGAAGTTGTTAAGAACACTTGTATTCACCAGCATGTGATACATCCATTTTAACTGGAAGGTCTGTATGAGCGAACTAGGCAGAAAACGACTTACCTCAACTATCGTTAACACATCAACAAATTCTTGAAAAGACTGGAAACAAGTTTTTTGCTTGCCAAATTGTTACGACACACTACTAGCTGCATACGAGGTCGAGGGAACTGCAAATTTCACATTTATCTCTATTAAAAAAATATGACACCTATTTACAAAAGACCGATATCTAAAGAGACTTGTTATTTTAACTACTAGTTATAATGCCCGCGCACGCGCGGTTTTTTTTATTATTTTATTTTTATTTTTTGAATGATATTTTTAATTTATTAAAAAAACAAATATTTAAATCTTTATTTTATTTGATTTATGATTTTTAATTATTAAAGATAATCATTTAAAGAATTTAATCCTATTGTTAGTTACATCTTATCTATATTTTTTATATTTATCTTCTACTTGTTTAGTATATCAACAAAATGAATTTTTAAATTTATAAATTAAAAAATAATAATTAAAAGGGTTTTGCTAAACATTACCCACTGGGCAATGGTTAAGGTGCATTAAACAGACTGTTCTTTCTATATTTAAAGTAATTATTCAATTAATTCACAATAAATAAACATAAAAATTAACTTAAATAATTGTCATTTTTTATTTAACAAAGTTCAAGTTTCCTTTTATATTCATATTAAACATTGCCCAGTGGGCAGTGTTTAGCAAAACCTTAATTAAAATATTATGTAGTACCTAATAAGGAAATATATATATATATATATATATATATATATATATATATATATATATATATATATATATATATATTGAAATAAGAAAGTCCCAACTTGTAGTTTTGTTTTATATCTTTTATATAATAAAACAAAACCCCTATTGGGAATTTTTCATTTAAAAAAAAATAGATTCATACCTTATTTAGTAATTATTTTATTAAAAAAAAAATTATTTTCTTATTAGGTAATATTTTATATTTATTCATAACACAAGTAGAAGATAAATACAAAAAATATAGATAAGATGCAATTAATAATATGATTAAAATTTTTAAATAATTATATTTAATAATATAAAACTATAATTAAACCAGTGTTGCAAAAATCGGCTTACAAGGCCGATTAATCGGCGATTATAAGCTGAACGACCTTGGACCTTGGAGTGAATTACAAGGTAATCGGCCGATTAATCGGCCTTGGACCTTGGAATCGGCGATTAATCGGCCAAAAATCACTACACATCCCTCGACCGCCTCGGGACCGATTCACGATTTTTGCAACATTAAATTAAACATTATAAATCAAACAAAATAAAGATTAAATTATTTGTTTTTTAATAAATAAAGATATATGATTCAAAAAAAATTTTAAAAATTCGCGCGTGCGCGGGTATTATAACTAGTAAAAGATTATATTTTTTCCTTATATCTACATCTTATGAGCCATATGTTTCGATAAGATAATATTTGTTTTAGAATCTAATAGCGATAATTTGCAACATTGTATGTTATAAAGAAGCACCAAAAAATTGTACTACGTAATATAAAGTAAACAAAAAATAACTCTCGGAATCAGAGTATGATCATTGAGGAGTAGGAACTGTGAAATTTGTGTCACAATTCTTTTTCACAATAATCCCGTTCTTATTGCTACAACATTATAAGAACAATTTTATACTCTTAATTTTAAACAAATCAACAAATCAAGAGTTTGCTTGCCCACCTATGTGGGATAAAACTCAACTCCTTTGTTAGCTTTTTCACATACATTAGCTTTACGTAGCTCTCATCACGAAATACGATACCCAATAATAAACCATTAATACAAATCACACAAGTCTATAATTTTCGTGTTTAGAGTTTGCAAAAACACGTTTATTCACCAAAAAATTCAGCGTGTGATATTGTTATGTGTCTAACTCAAGTATGGGGTTCTAAATGTCATTTGTATAAGTTGGAGGTTGTTTCTATAATTTTCTATTATGCTAAAGCACTTATAAGCAATTGTAGCAGATAGATATGAATGAATCGATAAAAGCACTTATAAGCAATTGTAGCAGATAGATATGAATGAATCGATAAAATTTATGGTATGTTTGTTTCATTTAAATGTTTTTGGTCTGAATCTGACTGTCACATTTTATTAGTAAGAGGTGCTTAGAACGTCTAAATCTAAACGAAATAATGTTGTTTGTTTTTGTTTAATTGTCTGAATGATTTTAAGTGCTCGTTTCTGTAATTTATTTAATTAACTTGTGTAAATATGAAATAAGACTTTTTATCACAAATATAACATAGTTAATAAACCGTCAAATATATTATATTAACACAAGTCTTCAATCTCTCTTATCGAGTAAGAGACAGTAAGACACGTCCCCCACCTCTTAGAGCAGTTCCATCAATAACGCACGAGGTGCGTTAAACGTGATTTAACGTGCGTTATTGTGGCGTTAATCGATGTGAGCTCGTGCGTTAACGGGCCAAGTTATTACACTAACGTTGCGTTGAAGCTATGAACGAACGAAAAAAAAAAAAAAAAAATACATTTTACCCCCTCCAACGGTAAAGTAGCCGTTGGTTTCAAAAAAATTTTACACTATACCCCCTAAACGTATATAAACGGATACATTGTAAAAAAAAAAAAAAAAAAAAAATCAACCTTTTTACTCCCAATATAAATACCCATTCAACCCAATTCTTTTTTTCACACTTTCACAACTTAAAATATTAACTACCACACTTCTAATAGCCAAAAAAATGTCTCAAGGCAACAACGACAACTCGTTTCAAAACCTTCTCGGTGGGTGGGGGAACCCTTATGCGGGTTCATCGTCAAATCCGAATTGGGATAACCCTACCCAATTCAGTATGTCGAGCGAGGAAGTTTTCCGACAACATCAAGAGTTACGGTATTGGCAATATAGCCAACAACAAAACTCCCTAAATACCAATTTCCAAAACCTCCAATTCACTCAACAATCAAAAAATTCTCAAACGGAAACAAACGAAGTTCCCGAAACACCAACCTCTCCACCAAAGAAATCGAAGGGACGTATTAAACGAAAGGCCAGAAGAAACAAAGAACTAGTTAACGATAATGAAGGACATAAAGAAGGCATACATACACATTGGCAACTGATTGACTCCAAACGGTCAACTAAATTGACCAGGTGAATGGTCAACAAAGTTAAACAGCCTAGAGTCAATGCTCCGTGGAATACAATGTTTCCCCGGGTCGTTATGTCCCAACTAGGTGTGATGGTATAAAAACGAGTTTGTGATCGGGTGAATTTAAATGGGAAGTAACCAGATAAAGATTTGGATTTGTTTACACTACTGGAATGATTAGGAATAACAATATTAACAATCACGGGAAACAGGAATGTATAAATGTAAACCAAAATTAAAATCAGACACGATTGCGTGCTCAGAAAAATGTGAGTTTTAAGGAAAATAAACTACAGGGGGTGAAAATGAAACTTTTACAAACTTAAAATTAAAAGAAAATGAAATTAAAAAGAAAATTATTTTTTTGATTATTTTATTATTTTATATTAATTAAAACTATTTAATTACTTATTATTAATATTTAACTTATACTAAATATAATATAATATTAAATAAAAACTAAGAAAATGAAAATTTATTTTTAAAACTTCTAAAATAACTTTAAAAAATATATAAAAACTTAAAAATATGTCTTGTTGTCTTTTTGTGATTTTCTATTTAATTAAATACTAATAATATTAATTAAACTATTTAAGCTATTTTAAATTACTAATAATACTAAAAATGATTTAGAAATTTAAGAAATATTTTATAAAACTAATTAACCATTACAGGAATCCTAAAAAATTATAAAAAGTTTATAAAAATTATATTTAGACTATTTTACTAATTATTAAACTAAATATTAATTAATTCCTAATTAAACTATTTAAATTATAAAAACTAGAAAGAACAGTAACAATTATAAGAAAATTCCTAAAATTATTTCATAACTTATAAAAGCTAGGAAAAATATAAAAACTAGGGTTTACTTTATAAAAACTAATTTTACTATTTAATACTTAATTATTAATTAATAATTAATAAAACTAATACTAAATCTAATTAATACTAAATGACAAGATAAAATTCTGGAAAAATTTCTGAAATTACTTTAAGATAAAATAAAATTAAGAAAAATATAAAAATGTAAAGTGCTTAATAAAAATCTAAAAATATAAATTACATTAAATAGAAACTATCACTTATTTTAAAATTGATTTTTCAGGATTTTTCTTTCACAAACCTATTTAACTGATATAAGTAATAAACTTTTGAAAAGACAAACTAGCTAGAACTTGAGAATAAGCTATTTAGGCTTAAAAAGCTTGGACAGTTGACTTTTGGTCAAACTAGCCTAGCAAAAGCTTGAATAAGCTACTAGGGGAGGGGGGGCACAAGGGTGGAATAAGCTGTAAACAAGTGAAATGGACCAAAATAAGACTGAAGAGACAAGCATAAGCTCTGGATAAGCCAAATAAGCCAAGCATAAGCAGTTGGCTTCTTATTTATGCACTGAAAATGGGACAGAGAATAGGGGTGGTTCCAGGTGGGTCCCAGTGAGCTTAAGCTCACAAGCTTAGTTGCTATGGACTGGGGCCAGCTTGGGAGTTCAAAGGTACCAATGGGGGCCTGTGGGACCCACTGTGGAGGCCTGTCGGACCCACTAAAGTGGTGGCAGTGGTGGTGGTATGCTGTGCACAGGGGAGATCAGTCCCCCTGCAGGTGTGTTTGTGGGTTTGTGGGACCCACAGAAAAATTCACAAAAATGTAATGAGAGTAGGATTCAAAAGTTTAGCTGAGATACTACCATTGGTAAAAGGCACAAACCCTAGATCTACACACAAAATTCACAAATATTCTTGCAAAAAATGAGATTTTTGTCAAATAGGTAATTTTGACTTTTTGAGAAACATCGAATTTTTGACTTTGGTGAACTTTTGATGAATCCTATAAGTTAATCAAGTTGTAATAAGCTATAGAGAACCTAATTTAAGCTAAAGCTACCACTAGTAAGATAAAATGAAGGTTTGTGGATCTCAAATCCCTCACAGTTAACTGTGAGGGTACTTAACCTAGCATTTTGACTTTTTTGTAAATGAGGTGTGGTTTTGAAGTTCAACTTGACCTAATAATATCTAATACAGTACACTAGTGCTGAAACAACAACAAATTAACAACAATAGTACCCAACAAAACACTAATCCAAACACCCCTGATGTGAACTGTTAACACTACAACTAGGGGTTTAAAACTACCAAAGCTGATTTTTAAGCCATAAACTGATTACATACACTAAATAGAAGCTAAATGATCACTACATTATCTCAGATAACAATAATAATAATAAAATGCAAAAATCAGTTATGTCACTTACATATGATTCACAGCTGAGAAACATGTACCAATGACAAAATCACCACCTATAGACCTTCCACAAGGTCCCTAACCCAGGGCCATCCCAAATGTACCCTGCTCCATGCTTCTTCACCTCTTTTTTATTTTTTTTTTATGATTTTTTGTATTTTCCTTTTTTTTAGTATTTATTTGGATTTTTGACTTAAACCTTGCTTAGGGAGTGTCTGAGCTTGTAAAATCTTGTCTTTTACCTAAATAAACTTAATGGAACTAGGAAGTAACCCTTTAACACATTTTAAATTACAATGAGAAATTTTCAAAAAAAAATGGCAAACTTGAATTTTAAACTAAGAGACTTGAAATTAATACTGAATTACTCTGTAAAGATACATATGAGAATTCAATTGAAGATTAAAATTACACTAGAAAACATGAGTTACAACTAATTCGACATAACTAAACTATTCTACAACTATTACTAACTAACTACTCTTCCATGTTGCTTCTCTCTTTCTTTTTATTGACCTTCTGAGCTCTGTGGGACCCACTTGAGCTTTCCCACTTCACTTGGGACCATTGGATGGTCTGTTTTGATCTTGGCCGTTTAATAGGTTTTTGGCAGGAAAAGGTGTTAAGGGCAATTGGACTGTGATAACGTGTGTAGGGGAGGAAGGTATAACACCCCGTAAAATTTTCCTACGATTAACACGTTACCATAACATAGATTAACCATTTTTACCCGTAACAATTTTTTTTTTTTTTTTTTTTTATTATACTTTGTCAATTACAACGTTATTCACTCTTACCTTGAAACGACATTTACACCTAAACCTTAATAACCTAGATATCATACACAACTTAAAACATCGATACTTAATAAGTATATATTTCAATAATTAACAAATACAATTTAAATAAATCCCGAGCCTACTAAAATTCCCATGTGCACTTGCTAATAATATTTTGACCTCTAAGAAACATGAATGACAATTGTTATCACCCTTCAAATATAATTATGATACTAGAATATTAATCAAGTTAAGGCACCTCACCCATTTCATCTCAATTTGACACAAATAATAACTTTGTTCCAATGACACTTCGTATAAATTCTAGTAAACCACTAACTTTCTGTAACGAATTTAAATCCTAATTTTAAGGCCCTTCTGGTCCGAACCAGGAAAAGTGTAAAACACGAAAGTTGTCCGAAATAATGTTTTACGTCTAGACACGCGAGATTTTTGAACCAGAAATGTAATTCGTGGCTGCTATCTATGGAATACGACCTGACCCAAGTAAACCTACCCCAAGTGTAACCTAAGTAACCCATGTTACTTCCTTACACACATGAACACATCTATTACATTTAAATGGCAGCTCACTCATCCTTCCTCACTCGTTTATTGCCCCAGAAACAACCCAAATAAACTAGAAAAGATCACCTAGAATAAGAAATGGTAAGACTTATCGTAAGTTTCCTATGCACCGCCTTTGCTCCCCAATGAACATAAACCAACAAGAGGCATTCTAGAAACTGTCAAGAATATTTGGACACATATCTTCTACAATCTCTTGCTCTCAATTGCTATTCGATCTCCATTTAGGTAACATGTAAATCGACTGCTCAAATCCCACCCTAAATCTTCCACCTCTAGACCTCCCCAATCAAGAGGCATACACCTCAAAAACTCTCATGATTACCTGCTCCAATTCGCCACTTGTCTAAACCTCAACTTGTGCATATAGAATACCCTCCATCACCAGGTTCGTCCACACCAAAAACACAAACACACTCCTTCTTTCCTTGTTACTGTCGTGAGTAAGAGGAAGAAAGCAAGACATGAGTAGGATTGCAAGGTTTTGCAAGGCTCCTTGTGTTTAGTTCTATACTCGTTCAAGTACTTGGCAATCTCGAGTCACAAACAATTTTGATCCTTACACCCCATACGATCCCACCATCCACTGAAAGCTCCAACCTTTTTCCTCACCCATACTCCACGTTGTTTCGAACCTCATGCATGCACCACATGATGATAACAAGTAGAAACTAGACTAATTCTAGATGTGTGGCTCGACAAAAGGGTGCTAGTCTTGGTTCATCATTGGGAGTCTCATGCAAACCACATCAACGTTTTTCTGATCATAGGCCATATCAAGTGTCCTCCCCACCCATAGGGGTGTTGTAAGTCTCCTATATATCCTTTGTTAAGTACACTCTAAATGAATCGATATCGCAACAGTTTGCTCGAATTGATGCGTGCCCTTGTATTTGTTTTTCAATTCAAATATGGCAAACCTTAAACTTTTATGTGGCTATGCATGTAGTGGCTTAATAATATGTAACTAGAAATATAACGTATCTTTGTACATAAAGTTCTTGTGTGATCATAACGAAGAAACATGAATATAAACAACACTTAAGTTTTGATTCTTATTGCCTTGCACTCATTTAGAAATACATTGTTGGAATAAATGGCAAAGCTCAGTTGAGAAAATAGAAAACAACTAAAATAGGTTCATTCAATGAAATATGTACTGAAAGAAATATAACAAAGAGTATAACACATAAACTTGACTTTAAATAGAGCCCAGCATATAAAATAACACAAAAAGAGCTTTAACTCAGTTGGTTGTTTATATTATAAGTAAAGGGTCTAAAGTTCGAATCCTGCATATGGCAGATTCATTTTTAAAATGAACTATTTTGCAACCTTCACATTTTAACAGTTTCAAACCCCCAACTAAACACTACTAGACACATTTATGAAAACTTTTATGATTATTAAACTCTTATATTTTTGTTATAAATATGGCACCTCAAATCTAATACGTGACATTTTCCACCTAAGACTTTTATGACCAAACATAGATAGTTTACTATTCTTCGTCTAAATGGAAAATATGTCTAACACTAATTTTTATTTAACAACTACATTGGAGTAAACAATAAGCTATGTATATTAACCCTAATAGATTATCACAAATTTAATAGATATATACTTTATATATTATTACACTTCAAAACCTAAAATGACGTATATAGAAACCTACATTTTTAGACGATAATGTAGTAATAATCATAAATAACTATATATTTTGAATATATATGATTTATAACGTAAAATATATAACTTGACGTTATTATCGATTAACTTAAACACACGTTAAGAAATGGTTATTTCTACAATAAAACTCATTGATTCACTTAACTAAGAGTAACGTACAATTTCTATAACATATCATTCACCAAAACATAATATAAATTCATGACGAAGAATATAAAATAATAAACGATACTTATGCATAAAGACAAGTGATATTGTATATAACTTGCTCTTGAACTATTAAGCGTTTTGCCACGCAAGCCACCTTTGCCACAAATCATTTTGTCATCAAACACTATTCAAATCACGATTCTCGATAAGTCGAACTTATCTCGGACTTCCGTATCATTCAGGTTTCTCTTTGAAGTCAATTCCATCTTCACTTCTGACATTACTTATACTCTGTCTACCGTACTACTAAGGTGAGTCATAGCCCCACCTTTTCTCATTTAATTGTTTTGTAAACTCTTTGGGGGAGATACATGCTTAACTATTGTTTTATACTTTTACAAGTACTCGTTAACTATTTACATATTACTGTGATTTCATAGCTCACTCTTTAACTATTTTCCCGTGGGGGAGATACATGCTTAAAACTCGAATACAAGTCTTTTATACCGGGTATTGAAATACCGTCAGGCCAATGTTATTTGCTTAAGTTACTATTGCCAAAAGTCCCTCGATCATGAACCTTAATCACTTGAAGGGTGAACGTAAATAAATGTGGATAGTACTATTAGTGATTGACAATCCTCGTTTGGTTGTTGGAGAAAACACCAGGCGCACTTTATTGTTCTTATAAATAGGTTATTGGCAAATACCTATCTTGAGGGCCTACTACTTACCGTCATAACTTGAGATTATGATTGGCTGTTAATCGTTGAGTATCATGAGCTTAAGGCAATAACAGGAACATTGATTTAAACTTATTGATTGTATGTGATTACAATACACTCTTAACTTGTGATTCGAACCTCATGTTAAATGGATTTATAAACCAACTAACTATTTTGGGTGTTGACCCGGTGAAGGGTAACCCAACTGACTATTTTTGAATTAATAAGGAAATCACTCATTTTCTGATTTTGATAAATCAACGATTTAAACCATGAACACTATGGATTTCCTCACACTTTAAATTGGATAATCAACTCTTATTATAAACACTGTGAACTTATAAACTCTTTGATTTTGGAAATCGATATTCGAAACTATAAACTCTATGAACTCACCAACCTTTGTGTTGACACTTTTTAGCATGTGTTTATCTCAGGTAACTATACAAGAAGGAACTTGAAGGCACGGAGTGGGCTTGTAACCCGGCATGGGCTTAAATAAACATTTTGACATATTTAAATAAACTTGTTGTTAAATTTATGAAACATCTTGATGTCTCGAATATTTGGTATTTTGAATGAATTAAACTTTAAAGCGTCACTTTTGTGTCGTTTTCTATGATTGTGACAAAGATCCTCGAAGTAACACCCAAAAAGTCTTCCGCTGACATTTTAAGTCTTCCGCTGACGTGACGATTTTGGGGGTGTTACAGATTGGTATTCAGAGCCACGGTTATAGAGAACCAGATGTTTTTAAACATTGGACTATAACCACACTTTAACTGGACCATTTTTACAAAATACCACCTTATGCCCTCCGTGCCTACGCGTTTCTAACATCTGGTAGAGACATTACTTTTACATGATTTCTTATATATGTTAACATGTTATGATTATGCTAATGACTTATATTTACTAATCGGGATTATTACAAATACCGTGTCTTCATATTTCCGTCCGCTAGACGATTATATGACTTTTAGATAGTTTATACTACAACAACACTCTAGTATATTAATATGTATATATATATATGCTCCCCCAACTATTTTGAGTACTATACCAATCCTCCTTAATTATCTCGCTCTCATCTTTATAGATGCTTATGACATACTCGTTTCGTACTCTCGGAAAAATCTGCGCACTACCTCGTCGATCAGTATGGATGTTGAGTCAGAAATTCTTAAGTAGGATGATTTACAACGTCTTTATTTGAATGGATTGGGACGCCTTTCCATTGAAATAAAGAAATTGTAAACCGCCGAACCATAAGTTTATACTTCGTTATTTACATCGTTTGGGACGCTTCTCTATGTAAATAACGAATTATAAATAAGTGGGCTTAATTGTATCTGAAATGGCATGCGTATGAAATCAAGGATCACTAAAGTTCATAAAACACTAAAACTTCAGCCAAAGACTCACGATTTTCTTCTGCGTATGCCTAATTCTAAGGCATTACGGCACAACCACATTTATTCGATCATGTGCTTACTTTACATTCTGGAGATTTATGAAACCTTTTCACGGCATTGTATGTGATTACAATGGTCTCCCTTACTTCTCCGGCACTATGAGTGATATAGTGATCTCCGAACCTTTCACAACTTTACCAAAAATCCGTCAAAATCTATAAATTCTTCTAATAGAAATACAAGATATGGAATTACTAAGGAACAAACAGATTCATCATCTACAAAAACTTAGAACCAAATACCGTGTTGTCACTCAAAACTATATTTAACAAGTTTCTTTTTACAAAAAGCTGAAGTTCAGCAACTTTCTCTTCATTCAACAAAGTTTCCACTTGAAAACTCTTATTATTAAAAATCTGTTAACAAGCAACTAGTTTAACGGGTAGGTTACCCTACAGATTTTAAACAAGATACTGTGAACCATGTTTATCTTCAAAACATGTTAAAATAAAAATCTTCATTCAAAAATGGAATTGTTTCTTAAGTCAAGATTAATCAAAAGAAATTGAACATAAGACAATGTAAGTAGTTAGAACTACTCAACAATTATAACTATGAGAACTACTATCATCAAGGAAAAAGCTAATGTAGTAGTAGATACGTTAAGCTAGAAAGAAAAAAAAAAAAAAAAAAAAAGAAGCTAATGTAGTAGTAGATACGTTAAGCTCAAAGGAAAAATTTAAAACCGCTCAGGGATTAGATAATTAGGAATGACTATTTGTTCACCCCTTTCCACTAACCTTTACAGCTACCTTATCTTAGAATCCCGGGACGGGATTCCATTTAACGGGTAGGTAATATAACACCCCGTAAAATTTTCCTACGATTAACACGTTACCATAACATAGATTAACCATTTTTACCCGTAACAATTTTTTTTTTTTTTTTATTATACTTTGTCAATTACAACGTTATTCACTCTTACCTTGAAACGACATTTACACCTAAACCTTAATAACCTAGATATCATACACAACTTAAAACATCGATACTTAATAAGTATATATTTCAATAATTAACAAATACAATTTAAATAAATCCCGAGCCTACTAAAATTCCCATGTGCACTTGCTAATAATATTTTGACCTCTAAGAAACATGAATGACAATTGTTATCACCCTTCAAATATAATTATGATACTAGAATATTAATCAAGTTAAGGCACCTCACCCATTTCATCTCAATTTGACACAAATAATAACTTTGTTCCAATGACACTTCGTATAAATTCTAGTAAACCACTAACTTTCTGTAACGAATTTAAATCCTAATTTTAAGGCCCTTCTGGTCCGAACCAGGAAAAGTGTAAAACACGAAAGTTGTCCGAAATAATGTTTTACGTCTAGACACGCGAGATTTTTGAACCAGAAATGTAATTCGTGGCTGCTATCTATGGAATACGACCTGACCCAAGTAAACCTACCCCAAGTGTAACCTAAGTAACCCATGTTACTTCCTTACACACATGAACACATCTATTACATTTAAATGGCAGCTCACTCATCCTTCCTCACTCGTTTATTGCCCCAGAAACAACCCAAATAAACTAGAAAAGATCACCTAGAATAAGAAATGGTAAGACTTATCGTAAGTTTCCTATGCACCGCCTTTGCTCCCCAATGAACATAAACCAACAAGAGGCATTCTAGAAACTGTCAAGAATATTTGGACACATATCTTCTACAATCTCTTGCTCTCAATTGCTATTCGATCTCCATTTAGGTAACATGTAAATCGACTGCTCAAATCCCACCCTAAATCTTCCACCTCTAGACCTCCCCAATCAAGAGGCATACACCTCAAAAACTCTCATGATTACCTGCTCCAATTCGCCACTTGTCTAAACCTCAACTTGTGCATATAGAATACCCTCCATCACCAGGTTCGTCCACACCAAAAACACAAACACACTCCTTCTTTCCTTGTTACTGTCGTGAGTAAGAGGAAGAAAGCAAGACATGAGTAGGATTGCAAGGTTTTGCAAGGCTCCTTGTGTTTAGTTCTATACTCGTTCAAGTACTTGGCAATCTCGAGTCACAAACAATTTTGATCCTTACACCCCATACGATCCCACCATCCACTGAAAGCTCCAACCTTTTTCCTCACCCATACTCCACGTTGTTTCGAACCTCATGCATGCACCACATGATGATAACAAGTAGAAACTAGACTAATTCTAGATGTGTGGCTCGACAAAAGGGTGCTAGTCTTGGTTCATCATTGGGAGTCTCATGCAAACCACATCAACGTTTTTCTGATCATAGGCCATATCAAGTGTCCTCCCCACCCATAGGGGTGTTGTAAGTCTCCTATATATCCTTTGTTAAGTACACTCTAAATGAATCGATATCGCAACAGTTTGCTCGAATTGATGCGTGCCCTTGTATTTGTTTTTCAATTCAAATATGGCAAACCTTAAACTTTTATGTGGCTATGCATGTAGTGGCTTAATAATATGTAACTAGAAATATAACGTATCTTTGTACATAAAGTTCTTGTGTGATCATAACGAAGAAACATGAATATAAACAACACTTAAGTTTTGATTCTTATTGCCTTGCACTCATTTAGAAATACATTGTTGGAATAAATGGCAAAGCTCAGTTGAGAAAATAGAAAACAACTAAAATAGGTTCATTCAATGAAATATGTACTGAAAGAAATATAACAAAGAGTATAACACATAAACTTGACTTTAAATAGAGCCCAGCATATAAAATAACACAAAAAGAGCTTTAACTCAGTTGGTTGTTTATATTATAAGTAAAGGGTCTAAAGTTCGAATCCTGCATATGGCAGATTCATTTTTAAAATGAACTATTTTGCAACCTTCACATTTTAACAGTTTCAAACCCCCAACTAAACACTACTAGACACATTTATGAAAACTTTTATGATTATTAAACTCTTATATTTTTGTTATAAATATGGCACCTCAAATCTAATACGTGACATTTTCCACCTAAGACTTTTATGACCAAACATAGATAGTTTACTATTCTTCGTCTAAATGGAAAATATGTCTAACACTAATTTTTATTTAACAACTACATTGGAGTAAACAATAAGCTATGTATATTAACCCTAATAGATTATCACAAATTTAATAGATATATACTTTATATATTATTACACTTCAAAACCTAAAATGACGTATATAGAAACCTACATTTTTAGACGATAATGTAGTAATAATCATAAATAACTATATATTTTGAATATATATGATTTATAACGTAAAATATATAACTTGACGTTATTATCGATTAACTTAAACACACGTTAAGAAATGGTTATTTCTACAATAAAACTCATTGATTCACTTAACTAAGAGTAACGTACAATTTCTATAACATATCATTCACCAAAACATAATATAAATTCATGACGAAGAATATAAAATAATAAACGATACTTATGCATAAAGACAAGTGATATTGTATATAACTTGCTCTTGAACTATTAAGCGTTTTGCCACGCAAGCCACCTTTGCCACAAATCATTTTGTCATCAAACACTATTCAAATCACGATTCTCGATAAGTCGAACTTATCTCGGACTTCCGTATCATTCAGGTTTCTCTTTGAAGTCAATTCCATCTTCACTTCTGACATTACTTATACTCTGTCTACCGTACTACTAAGGTGAGTCATAGCCCCACCTTTTCTCATTTAATTGTTTTGTAAACTCTTTGGGGGAGATACATGCTTAACTATTGTTTTATACTTTTACAAGTACTCGTTAACTATTTACATATTACTGTGATTTCATAGCTCACTCTTTAACTATTTTCCCGTGGGGGAGATACATGCTTAAAACTCGAATACAAGTCTTTTATACCGGGTATTGAAATACCGTCAGGCCAATGTTATTTGCTTAAGTTACTATTGCCAAAAGTCCCTCGATCATGAACCTTAATCACTTGAAGGGTGAACGTAAATAAATGTGGATAGTACTATTAGTGATTGACAATCCTCGTTTGGTTGTTGGAGAAAACACCAGGCGCACTTTATTGTTCTTATAAATAGGTTATTGGCAAATACCTATCTTGAGGGCCTACTACTTACCGTCATAACTTGAGATTATGATTGGCTGTTAATCGTTGAGTATCATGAGCTTAAGGCAATAACAGGAACATTGATTTAAACTTATTGATTGTATGTGATTACAATACACTCTTAACTTGTGATTCGAACCTCATGTTAAATGGATTTATAAACCAACTAACTATTTTGGGTGTTGACCCGGTGAAGGGTAACCCAACTGACTATTTTTGAATTAATAAGGAAATCACTCATTTTCTGATTTTGATAAATCAACGATTTAAACCATGAACACTATGGATTTCCTCACACTTTAAATTGGATAATCAACTCTTATTATAAACACTGTGAACTTATAAACTCTTTGATTTTGGAAATCGATATTCGAAACTATAAACTCTATGAACTCACCAACCTTTGTGTTGACACTTTTTAGCATGTGTTTATCTCAGGTAACTATACAAGAAGGAACTTGAAGGCACGGAGTGGGCTTGTAACCCGGCATGGGCTTAAATAAACATTTTGACATATTTAAATAAACTTGTTGTTAAATTTATGAAACATCTTGATGTCTCGAATATTTGGTATTTTGAATGAATTAAACTTTAAAGCGTCACTTTTGTGTCGTTTTCTATGATTGTGACAAAGATCCTCGAAGTAACACCCAAAAAGTCTTCCGCTGACATTTTAAGTCTTCCGCTGACGTGACGATTTTGGGGGTGTTACAGAAGGCATTAAATGCTATTGGTAAGTGTGATTGGAAGGATAAGGGTGGTAGGGTGAGAGCAAGTGGTGATGGTGGTTTGGAGGAAACCAGGGTGTGGAGTGGTATTGGAGGGAAGGAAGGGGATGGGTGGTTTTTGACTTGCGTTGACCTGGTAAATATTAAACGGGTGTTGGGCTTTTGTGTGTTGGGCCAGGGGTGAGGTGATGGATCAGGGGTTGGTTTGGATTGGATTTGGTTTTGGTTGTGTTGGATTTGGTTTATAATAATAACTTGGGGCCGTTTGGCGTAAAAATTATAACAAGGACTAACTTTGTAATTTTCTGTTTTTCAGGGACTGATCATGTAATTATTCCAAAGTTTTCACAAGGGTGAAATCTTGCCAAAATTTAATAGTACAAGGACCTTATGTTGATTTTTCACTTTTACACCTCCAGGGACTATTTCTGCCAAACTTTGAAACTTCAGGGACCAAACATGTAATTACTCCAAACTTTTCTCCCAAGGACCATTCCTGCCAAAGATGAGAAGTACAAGGACAAAAATTGTTTTTTCTCAAAGTTTCAATATCCCAGGGACCATTTTTGTCAATTTTCAAAGTTGAGGGACTAAACTTGCAATTTTGTGAAACTTTGTACCAAAGGACTACATATGTAATTTTGTGATTTAAAAGGACCTTTGGTGTCTTTTTCAAGTTTTTAGAATTGCTAGGGACTAGTTTTGACAACTTTTGAAAGATGAGGGACTGAAACTGCCAATTATGCAAACTTTGTTCATTTTTCATCTGTTTTTGATTATTTTGCATCTGAAACATATAAAACACATTCCTGGGATATTTTCATTATTTTGATGCAATTTTGAGTGTTTTTAGATGTTTTGGCAGCTCAGAATAGGTAAAAATGATGAGTATTTACACACTCATCAATCCCCCACACTAAAACATTGCTAGTCCCTAGCAATCTTTTGAGAAAAACTTAATGGATTTGAAACTCTTTACCAAAAGTCATTACTTCTGGAGTAACCAAATGTTTCAGTTCAAGTAAGAACTATGGTCCACCTGATAACCATGTGATTTTGAGCAAACCACCAGCTGTCAACGGATTTGATTTGTCTTTACCAGAAGCCATTTGCTTCTGGACTAGCCAACTCTTGATGGACATAGTCGACATCTTGGTGAGCTGATTACCAATTATGGTTTTCCACTGTCTTTACCACAAGCCATAATCTTGCGGGCTAGCCAACTCTTTCACTTTTTAGGATATGGCGAGTTGAGATACTATACAATTTTGGGCAAATTGCAAGCCGTCAACGGATTTGATATATCTTTACCAAGAGCCGTTTGCTCCTGGATTAGCCAATCCTTTTGTCGTTTAGACATGGCGGACTGATAACCACAAAAAATTTTGAAGCACAAGTGAAAATTTTTTTAAATTTTTGCCAAAAACGGGGGTACTAGAAGGTAAAATGTGATAAAATTCGCTAGAATATCCCCCCACACTTAGAATGAATATTATCCTCAATATTCAAAGTCCCGGCTATTATGCCGACTCTTTGAACGTAAAAGGGTAAAATTACAAGCTAAATGTGGAAACACTATTTTTTCACTTTGTTTGTAACCACAGCAGGGGTAACTCCCCCACACTTAGGGTGAAAACCCTATAAGCATGCTACTGTTTTTGTTTACCGAGTTGCTAGCTTGACTCGACCCCGAATTTATTTGTTCTTGGGGAAGCAGGATGTGGAAGAAATAATCTCCATCGGACTTTCATTCAAGATGTTTGGACAAACATTTGAAGCACGTGAAAGTTCCACACCGATGAGATATACAGACCCTGGCTTAAGATAGTATAAACTATAAGCGGTGATGCCGGGGTTAAAGATAATGTCTTCATTCCCGAAGGAGTGAAGAACAGGAGAAGTCACCCTGTAGGTGAAGAAAAGGAAGAAAACTATGATGAAAATCATGATAAGATCTTCTTCCTCGAGAGCAGGCTCATTAGCCGGAATTTGGATTTCAAGGGTTAAGCTCATTGGGTTTAAAAACATCCCGGGAGGGAGGGTGGGAATTTGCAAATCCTCATGATTGAGTGTATGGGGAGTAATGATATGATGAGTGAGTTCACCGAAGAACTCCTCATGAAGAGAATCATTCACATGGTGTGAATCTGTGAAATCATGTTCCGGTGAGGACTCATCACAATCCTTATTCTGAATACAAAAGATTGGATTATCAGAAATCAAAGTGAATTCGGATTCGAATTCAAACAGAGGATTGGTGAGAGTAGTTTTGAATGCTTCAAGAACAAAGTGATTAACATTCTCTATTGGACTGTTGGGATAAGAACTGAGTGACAGATCATGATTTAAGAGACTTTCAATTTCGGCTTCAGAGTTAAGGAGACCATCATCACTTCCTGTTGGAAGTGAATTGATATTGGTGAACTCCTCAAGAAGATGATCAGCATCAGAATGTGGAATTGATGCCTCAACATACTCGATGTCTCCATAAGATGCACAATCTTCGCTACAATCGGAGAAAATCTCAAATTGATCTTTTGGACATTCAAGAGGGGAAGGAATATCACACATATGATCAAAAGTTCCCTGTGACTCTCCTGGGATTGGGACAAGGTTCTCAACACTAGACTTTATGAATTCGTCCGATTCCTTTTCAGGAACAGTGTCAAGATGCTCGTCCCCCATGTTCAGAGAGTTAGTGTGAACTTCGGGTGTGATAACAACAGACTGAGGGAGTTGAGAAGGACTAGCATTCATGGATTGTACGAGTTCCATTTGATCTTCTGCTAGTAATTCTTTAGTATTCTTTTCTCCCTGCGATTTTTGGATTGGTGGGATTTCAACTGATGTACTCGATGAATCTTTTTGAATAATAACAATGTTATCTTCATCATCATCACTGTCATCATAGTCATCAAATAGAGCAGTATTGCGAATATTGGCACGTATTTTAGCTGCTCGTTGCTCAGCCAATAATTCTTCCATGCTTTTTCCAGATTCTCGTTCTTCAGCAAGTAATTCTGCCATAGTTTTCCCACGAGAATTTGGAATGAGTGGAAATTGTGGGGGTATGGATGTGTCAAAACCGGAAGGTTGACATTGATTATCATCATGAGGACCCCCACAATACGCACAAGAATAATTTGGAGCATGGCGAAGCGAAATATTAGCTAACTCCTCCTTAAGGTCTTTCAATTTCTCAAGAACCTATAGACAAAGGTCTTGCGGGTATTGAGGAGTTGCTTGGATCATTTGGTACTGTGGAGGTGGGTCTTGAAACGAATAGTCGTAATTGTTACAAGGAAATGGGTTCCCTGTTTGACAATCCGAGCTAAAGTGAGGACCTCCACAGTACTCACAACAGTTGAACTGATGTGGCTGTGAATCGTATTTGCTATAGTCATAATTGTTATCAGGAAAATGCTCATAAACAAGCGTGTTTCCCGATTGACAATCAGAACTATAGTGAGGACCACCACAGTACTCACAACAGTAAAACTGCTGAGTCTCATGGTGTGGTAGCTGATGGAATAAATCAGTCGTGTCATTGTAGAATAGGGATCTTGGTTATAGACAGACCCGTTTCCCGACTCTACCATGACACAACTGGGGCAATTACCACCATTATAAGGACCACCACACCATTGACAATCAAGAAGGTGTGGATGAGACATAGAAAGAATCAAATGATTTTGGAGGGTAAGAAATGTAGAATCAAAAAGGTAGGAGGGTAAAGATGAATATTTTTGTGACTTTTGATAAACATTTTATACAAATGATAAAGAAAATCTTTTTGAGTTTTTGTGTTCGTTTAAAACTGATTTTAAAATGTTTTCGTGAGCTGTTTTTGTTTTTATGAAAATATACACAAGGATGGTAAATTTACAAAGAAGTGAATTCCAAAATCACTAATCTGCAAAACCGTTTAGAATACGCGCACGGCCTCCCCGGCAGCGGCGCCAAAATTTTGATTGACTCCAAACGGTCAACTAAATTGACCAGGTGAATGGTCAACAAAGTTAAACAGCCTAGAGTCAATGCTCCGTGGAATACAGTGTTTCCCCGGGTCGTTATGTCCCAACGAGGTATGATGGTATAAAAACGGGTTTGTGATCGGGTGAATTTGAATGGGAAGTAACCAGATAAAGATTTGGATTTTTTTACACTACTAGAATGATTAGGAATAACAGTATTAACAATCACGGGAAACAGAAATGTATAAACGTAAACCAAATTAAAATCAGATACGATTGCGTGCTGAGAAAAAGGTGAGTTTTAAGGAAAATAAACTACAGGGGGTGAAAATGAAACTTTTACAAACTTAAAATTAAAAGAAAATGAAATTAAAAAGAAAATTATTTTTTTGATTATTTTATTATTTTATATTAAATAAAACTATTTAATTACTTATTATTAATATTTAACTTATACTAAATGTAATATAATATTAAATAAAAACTAAGAAAATGAAAATTTATTTTTAAAACTTCTGAAATAACTTAAAAAAATATATAAAAACTTAAAAATATGTCTTTTTGTCTTTTTGTGATTTTCTATTTAATTAAATACTAATAATATTAATTAAACTATTTAAGCTATTTTAAATTACTAATAATACTAAAAATGATTTAGAAATTTAAGAAATATTTTATAAAACTAATTAACCCTTACAGGAATCCTAAAAAATTATAAAAAGTTTATAAAAATTATATTTAGACTATTTTACTAATTATTAAACTTAATATTAATTAATTACTAATTAAACTATTTAAACTATAAAAACTAGAAGATGAACAGTAACAATTATAAGAAAATTTCTAAAATTATTTCATAACTTATAAAAGCTAGGAAAAATATAAAAACTAGGGTTTACTTTATAAAAACTAATTTTGCTATTTAATACTTAATTATTAATTAATAATTAATAAAACTAATACTAAATCTAATTAATACTAAATGACAAGATTAAATTCTGGAAAAATTTCTGAAATTACTTTAAGATAAAATAAAATTAAGAAAAATATAAAAATGCAAAGTGCTTAATAAAAATCTAAAAAGGAAAATTAAAAAGATAAATTACATTAAATAGAAACTATCACTTATTTTAAAATTGGTTTTTCTGGATTTTTATTTCACAAACCTATTTAACTGATAAAAGTAATAAACTTTTGAAAAGATAAACTAGCTAGAACTTGAAAATAAGCTGTTTAGGCTTAAAAAGCTTGGACAGTTGACTTTTGGTCAAACTAGCCTAGCAAAAGCTTGAATAAGCTACTAGGGGGGGGGGGGGGGGGCACAAGGGTGGAATAAGCTGTAAACAAGTGAAATGGACCAAAATAAGACTGAAGAGACAAGCATAAGCTCTGGATAAGCCAAATAAGCCAAGCATATGCACTTGGCTTCTTATTTATGCACTGAAAATGGGACAGAGAATAGGGGTGGTTCCAGGTGGGTCCCAGTGAGCTTAACCTCACAAGCTTAGTTGCTATGGATTGGGGGCCAGCTTGGGAGTTCAAAGGTACCAATGGGGGACTGTGGGACCCACTGTGGAGGCCTGTGGGACCCACTAAAGTGGTGGCAGTGGTGGTGGTATGTTGTGCACAGTGGAGATCAGTCCCCCTGCAGGTGTGTTTGTGGGTTTGTGGGACCCATAGAAAAATTCACAAAAATGTAATGAGAGTAGGATTCAAAAGTTTAGCTGAGATACCACCATTGGTAAAAAGCACAAACCCTAGATCTACACACAAAATTCACAAATATTCTTGCAAAAAATGAGATTTTTGTCAAATAGGTAATTTTGAGTTTTTGAAAAACATGGAATTTTTGACTTTGGTGAACTTCTGATGAATCCTATAAGTTAATTAAGTTGAATAAGCTATAGAGAACCTAATTTAAGCTAAAGCTACCACTAGTAAGATAAAATGAAGGTTTGTGGATCTCAAATCCCTCACAGTTAACTGTGAGGGTACTTAACCTAGCATTTTGACTTTTTTGTAAATGAGGTGTGGTTTTGAAGTTCAACTTGACCTAATAATATCTAATACAGTACACTAGTGCTGAAACAACAACAAATTAACAACAATAGTACCCAACAAAACACTAATCTAAACACCCATGATGTGAACTGTTAACACTACAACTAGGGGTTTAAAACTACCAAAGCTGATTTTTAAGCCATAAACTAATTACATACACTAAATAGAAGCTAAATGATCACTACATTATCTCAGATAACAATAATAATAATAAAATGCAAAAATCAGTTATGTCACTTACATATGATTCACAGCTGAGAAACATGTACCAAGGACAAAATCACCACCTATAGACCTTCCACAAGGTCCCTAACCCAGGGCCATCCCAAATGTACCCTGCTCCATGCTTCTTCACCTCTTTTTTATTTTTTTTATGATTTTTTGTATTTTCCTTTTTTTTAGTATTTATTTGGATTTTTTACTTAAACCTTGCTTAGGCAGTTTCTGAGCTTGTAAAATCTTGTCTTTTACCTAAATAAACTTAATGGAACTAGGAAGTAACCCTTTAACACATTTTAAATTACAATGAGAAATTTTCTAAAAAGAAATGGCAAACTTGAATTTTAAACTAAGAGACTTGAAATTAATGCTGAATTACTCTTTAAAGATACATATGAGAATTCAATTGAAGATTAAAATTACACTGGAAAATAAGAGTTACAACTAATTCGACATAACTAAACTATTCTACAACTATTACTAACTAACTACTCTTCCATGTTGCTTCTCTCTTTCTTTTTATTGACCTTCTGAGCTCTGTGGGACCCACTTGAGCTTTCCCACTTCACTTGGGACCATTGGATGGTCTGTTTTGATCTTGGCCGTTAAATATGTTTTTGGCAGGAAAAGGTGTTAAGGGCAATTGGACTGTGATAGCGTGTGTAGGGGAGGAAGGCATTAAATGCTATTGGTAAGTGTGATTGGAAGGATAAGGGTGGTGGGGTGAGAGCAAGTGGTGATGGTGGTTTGGAGGAAACCAGGGTGTGGTGTGGTATTGGAGGGAAGGAAGGGGATGGGTGGTTTTTGACTTGCATTGACCTGGTAAATATTAAACGGGTGTTGGGCTTTTGTGTGTTGGGCCAGGGGTGAGGTGATGGATCAGGGGTTGGTTTGGATTAGATTTGGTTTTGGTTGTGTTGGATTTGGTTTATAATAATAACTTGGGCCCGTTTGGTGTAAAAATTATAACAAGGACTAACTTTGTAATTTTCTGTTTTCCAGGGACTGATCATGTAATTATTCCAAAGTTGTCACAAGGGTGAAATCTTGCGAAAATTTAATAGTACAAGGACCTTATGTTGATTTTTCACTTTTACACCTCCAGGGACTATTTCTGCCAAACTTTGAAACTTTAGGGACCAAACATGTAATTACACCAAACTTTTCTCCCAAGGACCATTCCTGCCAAAGATGAGAAGTACAAGGACAAAAATTGTTTTTTCTCAAAGTTTCAATATCCCAGGGACCATTTTTGTCAATTTTCAAAGTTGAGGGACGAAACTTCTAATTTTGTGAAACTTTGTACCAAAGGACTAAATATGTAATTTTGTGATTTAAAAGGACCTTTGGTGTCTTTTTCAAGTTTTTAGAATAGCTTGGGACTAGTTTTGTCAACTTTTGAAAGATGAGGGACTGAAACTGCCAATTATGCAAACTTTGTTTATTTTTCATCTGTTTTTGATTATTTTGCATCTGAAACATATAAAACACATTCCTGTGATATTTTCATTATTTTGATGCAATTTTGAGTGTTTTTAGATGTTTTGGCAGCTCAGAATAGGTAAAAATGATGAGTATTTACACACTCATCAGCAACCAAGTGAAGAAAAATTACTTGCTACGTGTTGGGTGGCCGCTAGCGAGGATCCGCAACTTGGTCGTTCCCAAACGGGGGAAACGTTTTGGCAACGGGTTCAAAGTGAGTTCAATAAAAACAATTTTCAGCAACGCGGTAAAGATATGATACAAGGGAAGTGGCGCACGTTGAACCATGCTTGCTCAAAATTCAACGCGTGTTACAAACGTGCTCAACGTAAGTAAAAAAGTGGAGAAAATGATATGGATATCCTCACACGTGCCAAAGAATATTATCGTGTGGAGAACAATTCCGCCCCGTTTAATAATGAGGCGGCTTGGAATGTTTTTCGTTCTCATAAAAAATGGGACGCGCCGGATCCGATTGATTTAACCAGTGATGTCCCAAGCAACACAAATGAGACGTTGTTTGGAACTGATCCACATCCACGTCCGATCGGAAAAAAGCAAGCTTCAAAGAAACAAAAATCCGAGACAACGACAAGCACCGGGGGCGCAAGTACCGGAGGATCTGTTTCGTCGACCCAATTCGGGGACGCTTTGCGTGAGGAATATCGGGCTAAACGTGAAGATGCGGCCTTGGCTTACAAAGTAACCGCTGAAAACCAATACTTAGCAATACGGACGAGGGACTTTGAATTTTTGTTGGTCGACACTACCGGCAAAGATCCTTACTACGTGACGCTGGTGAACATGGAAAATGACCGTATCATTGAAAAATACGGGTTGCCAAAGCGTACGGAATGAATAAATGTGTTGTGGTGTAATGTTTTTTTTATGTATTTTTATTTCGTAATGCTTTTTATTTTTATTTCGTAATATTTTTTATTTTTATATCGTAATGTATTTTTTATTATTTCGTATTGTATTTTTAATTTCGTAATGTATTATTTTTTTTTCGTAACGTAATATATTTTAAGAATTTATGTTATTGTTTTTAAAAAAATGAAGTATTAGTTTTAGTTTAGGGTTGAAATTGGAAATATATGAAAAGTTGAGTTAAAGTGAGTTAAGGCTGAGTTATTGTTGTGGGGGATTTTTTCTGAGTTAAAGTTAATGTGTTAAAGCTGACGTGGCACTGACGTGACAGTGTGTTAAACTTTAACCTTGGTTATGGATGTAAGTGCTCTTACTGAGTAAGATGTTATATGTCTAACTGGGTCTGACTTAAAAGAAAAAAACAAACAAGCAAAACGTTTGCCCACCTCTTACTGGTAAGAGTAAGAAGGAGTAAGAGGGCTAGTAAGACTTTTTTTTGAAAATAAACACACGCTTATTCTTTGTCGATTTTCTCTATCATTGATTCACTATTTCATATCACACACTTATTGATCCTCATCAAAAGCTATTCTAAATCCATAGCTTTCCTTGTTGATTGGTTGATTGATTACCATTAAGCTTAGGTTGGTCTTAATCAAATACGAAGTGTAACAGATACATCGATTTTAACTAAAAGGTTTCTATGAGCAAATTACACAACAAATTAACAAATCAACACATTCAAAATATCTTTAGAGTAAATTGGAAAAATGATTTGTGTGGTTAAATTTGTCATGAAATTAATGTAAAACAAACCTACCTTCGGCAATCACCAACGATTATTTTAAAATTGAACTTCTCATTAAATTTACGTAAAACACACCCTATATGTATGTATATGCAATTGATTATATTATGGACCTATTTTCTGATAAACTAACAAGTATATAGTTGCTTTACTTTCAAAAATGGACCAATTAATAGTGACCTTGGTTGCAAGGCATATTAAATAACTAATTTTGTGATGTTCATGTATCAAAGCATAGTTGACAAGAAAAACCCTAATTCTCTCCCCTCTAGGGAGGGGCGATCCTGGCCGCCACTCCTACAGTCCTATTATGGCCAAAAATAAATCTTCTAAATCGTTCTCTACCATTTGGTATGCAATCGATTCACTAGGTTGGTTATTCTTAGGGGTGGCATGCTATTGTTCTAATCATTTAACCCTAAAACGATCTTCATTCTAGGGTTTCTTGTGATCGTCCTTTGTGTTTCTGATGCACATTAGGTTTTCTCCTATTTCGATAGGGATAACCTTGGTATTCATTCCACGACCAACCCTTTGAGGTGTCGTCTAGTGTGCTATTGATTTTGGGTGCTATGATGCGTTAATGTAACAACCAATCTCCTATTTTTAGGGTTTAGTTCCTTATATTCGTGTAAGTTAACTCTTTTTAGGGTTTTCTAGGTTCTGATTGTTGATGTATCATTGAATTATGATTGATTGTGGGTTGGAAAGCGGGGTGTATGTTTTGGTTCGACTTGGTGGTTAGGGTTTGTTAAAACCCTTGGTATTGTTCAATATCGATTAGGATTTTGATTGGTTATTCGCCTTAGGGTTTTCATCACCTTTGGGTTTTGTTTTCCTGCAAGTTCGATATTGGGCTGTACAAGGATGCGTTTTTATTGAACAGCTTAATCACATCGATTAGGTTTCTCAATCGTCCTTGTTGATCCCCTAAACGTTCCTGGTTTAGGGGTTTTAATGGTGGTGCTGTGTTTCACTCTTTTGTTGGTGATTGGCTTGGTGTTGATGCTAGGGTTTTGGTATGATCTCACTTGTGGGTTCAACAACTTCCTAGTATCTGGATATCTGATGTTGATCGATGCTGTTATTGCTTTAATTCTAATGTTGGTCGATGCTGATATGGTTGTGAAGTTAAGTTTTAGGGCTCCTTATTCAAAAACCCTTGTTTCGATCTATGACCTGTTACCGATTGATAATTTGTTTTGGTCTGTGATTGATATTGCTGGAAGTTGGGGTTTGTTAAACCCTATTATCATCCTAAAACCGGTCCTTAAGCATGGTGCTGCTGTTGGATTGTGAGTTTTTGGGTTGCTACGTTCTATGGCAGATTCTAGCTTGGAACACATGTTGAACCACTTCTACGAGTGGTAACTGATGGTTAGAAGCTGCTATTGTGGTAGTGCACTACGTTTCTACGTGTGTGCTGCTTGGTTAGCCTATTGGTCAACCTGTGGTTTTGTGATCGTCACTACTGGTCTTTACTCCTAGTTATGATAAGGTGTCGATCACTATGTTATTGGACGTTAGGGTGGTCCACCCTATTTGTTAATGATCAACTTCTTGGACACAATTTTGATCATGAGGTCCTCGAGGGTTGGTTAATTGGAAGTTAGAGTTCTATGGCGCCTTTTGAAGAATCAAGTGCGTCTACTTGAATAGCGGTTAATTTGTTATTTTTATTAGGCGTTATAGTTTATGCTCTATTATTTGTAATAAGTGTGGTTTGTCACTCTTATATAGTGGTTAGTGGAAGTTATAAGAATGTTTTGTCATTCTTATATTTGAGTCTGTAAGTGTCCAAAGGGACTGTGGCGAGGGAACTCACCCTCGCCTTTTGTACTTCAATGTTTTTTGGATAATATATTTTACCAGGGTGCAAGATTACTCCCCTTTACCCAAAAGCATAGTTGACAAAGCATGAACCCTTGCCTACATATTAGTAGGTCTTTTGTTTAATGGTGAGTTCATATTCTTGATATTCAAAAATCCTAACCACCACCACCTTCATCTATCACCACACCACAACAACACCTTCACCACTGCCACCGCAAACCACCATATCCCACCACCACCATCACAGTCACCAACACCATAACCGAAACAACAACATACCATCGCACACCTTAGCAGTGGCATTCTTGGTTGTCTCATATCTCATTCAATTTTTTACGACAATTATTTTTTTACATTTGTTACACCTCCTAGAAATAAGCAACAGTTCACGAGCTTCCACTCGCTAAAATAACTCGCTACAATGACAACAAAACTACAAGCTACAATTTGCTGATTTACTAGGTTTGTGATTTACTAGAAATTGTTGCTTGAATCTAAAAATTCTTACCAATCGTTGAGGGTGCTCAATATAATTTTAGGCTTCGAGCTTTTGTTTATAACGACCCAATTACTCGTTATAATATGAAAAAATATTTTCTTTTGCGATAAAGGTATGACTATTAGCTAGCTGAGTTTGTAATATTTATATTACAACTAAGCCATCATAATAGACATATTCTTATTACAAGATTATACTATGTGCATTCACATTCTTACGTATAAACATATATAGGAGTTTACTTATCCATCAATGTGGGACAAACTCAACCCAATCTTTTAGACAAGGATCCTCTTTAATGTTAAAAATAAACATGATAAGTCATGTTAAGTTCATTTTGAGTGAAAAAGAAAAAATAAAATATTATTATGGGACCTTTGCATTATTTTAAATCAAGTATTTCACTCATAACAAACTAACATTACATGTGATGTTCATTTTTAACATTAGAGGATCCTAGTCCCACTCTTTTATAGCTTTAAACCAATCACCGCACAATGATACTTTATATCTCACTCTCACATGCATAAACTCCATTTTAATTTCAACATGTAATGTACTTTACGTAGCTCCCAACAAGAAATACGATACCCACTAATATATCACTAATCCAAACTAAACAAGTCTATAATGAAGCGATGTCCTCCTTGCAGACTTATTTTGCAATTGGCCGAGTCAATTCGAAGTTTCTTTTTGCTATAACATAAGTCCAGCTAGAAATGAAACATGAGGATTTATGTAAAAGTTTCACCTAGATGTTCCAATAAAACGAGGTTAATTGTTGTAACTGGGTTCTTACCTTCTTACAACGTGATCTTTTGTTATGCAGAATTATGACATAAATTTTCAATCAACTTCCAACAATCCTACCACTTGATTGAGCTTCGCTATTTGGAGATCATGATACTCTCAAAACGTGAAGGGCTCAATAGTAGTAGAATTACCGCACGACGTTACAAAAGAAATCACCTTATTTGTTGATCGATCATTTACCAATTAAGGTGTCGTTTGTTTTTCAGAGCTTTAACCTCTTCATCTGCAAACCACATCTGCAGAAGAAGAGGTACATCAAAGCTCTTCATCTGCAAGAAAAAGATCATTTGTCTTTTGTGCTAATGAAGTACCTTTTTTTCACTACTATTTTTTGTGCTATTAAAGTATTTTTTTCCTTTGCTTTTTCTTTTTCACTATCTTTTTTTACGTTTTCATTTGTTTTTTTACGTTTTCCTCAATTTTTTTATATTTTCATCTGTTTTTTACTTTTTCGTCTGTTTTTTTACGTTTTTGTCCGTTTTTTACCTTTTCGTCCATTTTTTACGTTTTGATCCGTTTCTTTACGTTTTCGACCTTCTTTTATTTATTTATTTATTTATTTTTTTCTGTTTCTTTAGGTTTTTGTCAGTTATTTTATATTTTCGTCTGTTTTTTACGTTTTCGACAGATTTTTTACGTTTTCGTCTGTTTTTTATGTATTCGTCCGTCTTTTACCTTTTCGACCGTTTTTTTACGTTTATGTCTGCTTTATTAGGCTTTCGTCCGTTTTTAACGTTTTCGTCTATTCTTTCCTTTTTTGATCGTTTTTTACGTTTTCGTCTGTTTTTTATCTTATCATCCGTTTTTTACATTTTGATATGTTTTTTACGTTTGCGTCTCATTTTTTTACATTTTCGTCTATTTTTTTACGTTTTTGTCCGTTTTCATATGATTTTGTAGTTTTTGTATGTTGTCTTATGTTAGAAAATGTAAAAAAAAGGACAAAAACGTAAGAAAACAGACAAAAACGTAAAAAAAGAAGAATACGTAAAAAAAAGAAAAACCCGTAAAATAGATGAAGACATAAAAAAGGTCAAAAACGTAAAAAAAAACATACGAAAATGTAAAAAGCAAACGAAAAACTAAAAAATCGGCGAAAACGTAAAAAAAAACGGTTGAAAACATTAAAAAAAAACTTAAATGTAGAAAACGTAAAAATGGGTCGAAAAAGTAAAAAAAATAAGAAAGGACGAAAACGTAAAAAAGGACAAACATGTAAAAAAACGGTCGAGAACGTAAAAAAATGGGCAAAACGCAAAAAAAACGGACGGAACATAAAAAAGTCAGATGAAAACGTAAAAAAAAAGCGAAAAGGGAAAAAAAAGGCCGATAACGTAAAAAACGGAAAAAAACGTAAAAAAATGGACGAAACGTAAAAAAATCAGAGGAAATGTAAAAAAACAGGCGAAAACGTAAAAAAAACAGGCGAAAACTTAAAGAAATGGACGAAACGTGAAAAATCATATGAAGACTTAAAAAAACGGACGAAAACGTAAAAAAGCGGGCGAAATGCAAAAATGCGGATGAAAACGTAAAAAAGTGGACGCAGACGTAAAAAACGGTCGAAAACGTAAAAAACGGTCAAAAATGTAAAAAAGCGGACGAAAACGTAAAAAACGGTCGAAAACGTTAAAAACGGTCGAAAACGTAAAAAACGGCGAAAACGTAAAAAAAATGGTCGAAAACGTATAAAAACGAACAAAAACATATAAAAAAAGATATTGAGAAAGAGATGTAGGGTTTGTGAAAGAAGAGGTAAGAAGTGAAAGAAAAGGTAAGAAGTGAAAGATAATGTCTGAAATTTAGAATAGGAAAGAAGTGAAAAGAAGCACTTATGTCTGAAAAAAAACAAACAAAAACCTCTACCCTTCCGCAGACAAATGCAGTGAAAAGAGAAAAGAATGCTTATTATGAAAACACAAACGACACATAAGTTATCATTGTTTGTAGACTAGTTGCATACGACTATACGAGGTCTGCACGACGAGCTTGGTTTAAGTATCTTTTGGCAGCTTTTTGATTTTTTATTATTTTTTGTTTTGTCAACGTTGGGTAATGAAGATGAAGTGATTTTGGAGATGGGTATTGAAAATCTCGAAATGGGTCGGGTTCATATTAGTGGGGCGGAGTGGATCCGGTGGAAGGAAAGTGGTAAGCATGATGAAGATGACGATGAGACTTGCATTAATGGGTTCTTTTTCTTATAGATTGTCATAAGATTTTTATGAATTGATGTTTAATTATATGTACAGATTTTTATAAATTTTTGGAGTGGAAATGATGTAGAAGAAAATGAATGAATGAAGAAGAAGATGAAATTTAAGAAAGGTTTGATTATTTATTTAATGAAATGAATAAAAAAAATAAAGTTGTAAGTGATGGGCTCAAATGAAGAAGTTGAAGTTTGTTGTTTGGTGAGGAGGGGTTAGTAGTGAAGAGGTGTTGGGTGATGTGACACACGTGAGACCCGAATAAAAAGGAAGAGCTCTTCAACTACACCTTGTGCTCTTATTTATAAATACATCAAGGTTTCGCTCACCCAACAATGTGGGTCAAACTCAACTCATTTTCTGTTTTAGCTTCATTCAAAATAACAACTCACTTTGAGACTTTATATCTTCATACATAAGCTCCATTGTCGACATGTAATAAACCTTTACAAAGCTCTCTTCTAGAAACACGATTCCCAATAAAATATCATTAATACTAATCACACAAGTCTCATATTTGAGTTCGAAGTTGGTAAAAACGTTTGTATTCACCAACATGTGTGATACATAGATTTAACTAGAAGGTCTGTATGAGCGAACTAAGCAGAAAACCACTTACCTCAACCATACGTTAATACATCAACAAATTCTTGAAACGACTGGAAACAAGTAATTAAATGTTAGTATGTAGTGATATTATACTTTTAATAACGTTCAGAGTTTATCCATTTAACCACTTAGATATAAAATGTGACCCAGTTTGACCTGTTATCTTGTTATCTGTAAATAAGTGAAAGGGATAAAATTTTCCATCAAACTAATAATGCTGGAATTTTGAATGCAGAATCCAGATATGAAACCACCATCATCTCCAACTCCAACGAAACCTCAATAATGAAGCGATGTCCTTCATGCACAGACTCGTTTTGTAGTTGTACTAATCAAGTCCAGGGCCGTCCAATGAATTGATAAAAATTTTTAGGGCAATGTACGAAATTACATAATAAGGTCTTTCGAGAAAAAATGTTATATCTAAAGTGTTACCGTTTATAAGATATAATGCAATTAGTTATCTAAACGTTCTAACACATTACTCATTTCAGATATTTTTTCTCATCTAAATACTTTTCTCTTCGTAAAAAATATGTGTACAGATGCATATAATTATTAACAAGACAAATTTTGAGGCCCCTAAAATTTTTGGTGCTCTAAGCAGTCGCCCACCTTGCACACCCTCAAAGATAGCTGTGATCGTGTCAATTTAATGAAACAAGTTTAACTGTTGTATATGAGTTATTAGTTATTACAATTTGATATTATGTTATGCTTAATCATCACTAACATTTTCAATCAACTCCGAACAAGCTTACCACTTGATTGAAATACGCTTTCTGTATAACGATACTTTCAAAACCTAAAGGGCTGAATAATAGTACCAGAATTGCCCCGTGAGGTCATAAAAGGAATCATCTCATTTGTTAATCGATTATTTACCAAGTTATCATTGTTTGTAGACGATGCTCTACTCTCTCTGGCCTTTGTAGAAAACGAGAACCTGCAAACAGGACATCGGCCATGGCTTTTTACCCATGGCAAGATGCATTCCTCATGAAATATATGATTACATGGTGTCACCGTCACCATTTCTTTTGGTTCAAATTCTTCCAAGCAACTAACACATTTGTTTATAATCTCTATATATACAAAAATACAATACAAGACGTCATATACCAAAAACAATTTAAACATAAATTCGCACTATCGCAACGCGCGACAGCCCGGTTACTCATTATAATACGAAAATAAAAATGTTTTTTAACAATAAAGATATGTCAATTGCATGGCTTTTTTGTAAATATTACAACTAAGCCATCACAATAGACACATTCTTATTGCAACAACATTACAACATGAACGATCGCATTCTTACATATAAACACATCTAGGAGTTTGTTTATCCATCAATGTAGGACAAACTCAACCCAACATTTTATAGCTTTAAACCAATCACCTCACATTGATACTTTATATCTCACACCCATAAACTTCATATTCAACATGTAATAGACTTTACGTAGCTCCCAACAAGTAATACGATACCCACTAATATATCATTAACACAAACTAAACAAGTCTATAATGAAGCGATGTCCTCCATACAGATCGACTTATTTTAATACGTCCAATTAGGAATGAAACATGAGGATTTATGTAGACGTTTTTCACCTTTATGTTCAACGAAATGAGGTTCATTGTTATACATGAGTTCTTACCTTCTTACAATGTGATCTTTTGTTATGCAGAATTATGATTCATAAATTTTCAATCAACTTCAAACAATCCTACCACTTGATTGAGCTTCGATATTTGGAGATCACGATACTCTCAAAACCTGAAGGGCTCAATAGTAGTAGAATTACCGCGCGAGGTTACAAAAGGAATCACCTCATTTGTTGATCGATCATTTACCAACAGTAGTTATCATTGTCTGTAGACTAGCTGCATATGAGGTTGTGGGAAACTACAAATTTCATGTGTATCTCTATTCAAGAAAGTATACTATGGGGCTGTTTGATAAAACAGAATGATTTAGCACTGAATGATTTGAAAGCCTGAATGAATCAAAGACTCTGAATGAACCTGATGTGAATCAAAATTGGTTGTTTGACAGATGTTATAAGTTGGTTCTCTGAATAAGTAGTCTCGGGTAGTAAATTTTATGATTTGTAAAAACAAAAGTTACTAAAAACAAAATAATATAAATCAAATATTCTTAAACATTATTAAAAGTAGATATAATCAGTTTACTTGTAAATGTTACACTCTTTTGTTTTGACAAGATGCTTTACGTTAAATTTATTAGGATGACAACAAAATTTCATTTTGATAAACTAAGTTAAAGAATGCATCATAACAATTTTAATATTAATATTAATAGTCTATAAATGGGACCATGAATACCCGTAATATACATAGGTTTAAAAAGAATTAATCACAAAATAAGGCTACATGTGTGAGATGTGTGAGACGCTGAATGGTTTTGCACCCCACCAAATGCTAAATTGTTCAGAGTTAGATAAATGACTAAGAGCGTTACTTTTGTGTTATCAAACAATCTTGCCGCTGACCGATTCAAAGAAAAGCCTCTTAATCATCTCATTAATAGCCTATCAAACAACCCCTATCTCTTTACAAAAGACAGATATCTAAAGAGATTGTTTTCTTCAACTATTATCTTCTTTCCTTTTAATAACATCAAGTTCAAGATTAAACAGATGTTTCTAAAAGATTATATTGTTTTAGAAACTAGGCAGTACGATTCCTCCTTCACATGCAATAAACAAATTTATTCAAGCAACATTTTAAAGTTATAAAGAAGCACACCCAAAAACTTTAGTAATATAAAGTAAATGAAAAATCAAATTTTACTAAAAAATAAATAAAAATAAAGTTTTCTAAATAAGAGTAAGGTTACGACGATTGCTCATCTGTGAAATTTGTGCCACAATTCAACAATCATAGCAAACACATCAAGAGTTCACTCACCCAACAATGTGGGACAAACTCAAACCCATTTTTTTTTTAACTTCATTCCAAATTAACACCTTACTTTGAGACATTATATCTTATACGTAAGCTCCAATTTCGACATGTAATAAACCTTTACAAAGCTCTCTTCGAGAAACACGATTTCCGAGAATATATCATTAATACTACACACAAATCTGATACTTGTGTTCGAAGTTTGTAAAAACGTTTGTATTCACCAGCATGGCAGCATGTGATACATCCATTTTAACTAGAAGGTTCGTATGAGCAAACTTGGCAGAAAACGACTTACCTCAATCATACGTTACCACATCAACAAATTCTTGAAAAGACTGGAAACAAGTATATGCATGTTAGTATGTAGTGATATTATATTTCGGAGTTTATCCATGTAACCACTTAGATATGAAATGTGACCCAGTTTGACCTGTTATTTTGTAGGTAAAAACTAAAAACACGCAACATAATTATTCAAACCAACCAATGTACGCAACAAACTTTAAAAATTACCATTGTATGCAAGATATTTTCAAATTTAAAAATTACCAATTAATATTTTTTCGATAATTATTTTATACGTTATAGAAAATTTCAAAGAAAAACGTATAAAATAATTATCGAAAAAAATATTAATTTTGTTTGAAAATTTTTTTCTATAACTTTTTTTTTCGAAAGTTTATATCTAATCTTTTTTTTTCGAAAAAATATTTTTGGAAAAAATTTGAAAAAAAAAATATCAATAATTATCGAAAAGAAAATTCCTAAAATATTTAAAAAATAAAATTCTTTACTAATTTATTTTTCAAAATTTTTAAATTTTTTTTTTCTTTTTTAAATTATTTTTTTTTCTATGGCTTTTTTTTTCGAAATTTGAAAAAAAAATTGAATTTCAATTTTTTAAAAAGTAAAATTCTTAAAAAAAATTCAATTTTTTTTTTCAGTTTTTTTCTATGATTTTGTTTTTCAAAACTTGAAAAAAAAAAAAAAAATCGGAAAGAATTTTATTGTTTAATTATTTAAAAAAAATTAATTTTTTTTCGATTTTTTTATGGATGTTGCATGAACCGATTATAAATGAAAAAAAGACAAGGACTAAAGGTGAAAGTCAACGCAAATTATGGGGACCGTTATTGTAACTTTTGTAAGTGAAAAAAAGTCCAAAGATGACTAGTGAAAGTCAACGAAAGCTACAGGGACCATTCCTGTCAATTTTCAAACTTGAAAACCTGGTAAGCTATTAGTTACCGGTCATATTACGTACATTGTTTCAAATTTGAAAATATCTTGTGTACAATGGTAATTTTTAAAGTTTGTTTCGTACATTGGCTGTTTTGAATAATTATGTTGCGTGTTTTTAGCTTTCACCCTTATCTTGTTATCTGTAAATAAGTCAAAAGGGGTAAAAATTTCCATCAAACTAATAATGCTAGAATTTTGAATCAAGAATCCAGATATGAAACCACCATCATCTCCAACTCCATCGAAGTCTCAATAATGAAGCGATGTCCTTCATGCACAGACTCATTTTATAGTTGTAATGATCGAGTCAATTCAATGAAATAAGGTTAACTGTTGCATATGAGTTATTACAATGTGATATTCTATTATGCTTAATCATCACTAACATTTTCAATCAACTTCCAACAAGCTTACCACTTGATTTAAATCTGCTTTCTATAGAACGATACTTTTAAAACCTGAAGGGCTTAACAGTAGTACTAGAATTACCCCGTGAGGTCACAAAAGGAATCATCTCATTTGTTAATCGGTTATTTACCAAGTTATCATTGTTTGTAGACGATGCTCCACTCTCTCTGGCCTTTGTAGTAAACGAGAACCTGCAAACAGGACATCGGCCATGGCTTTTTACCCATGGCAAGATGCAGTCCTAGTGAAATATATGATTACATGGTTTCACTATCACCGCTTTTTTCGGTTCAAAGTCTTCTAAGCAAGTAACACATTTGTTATAATCATCACCATCATCTTCGTCCACTTTTTTCTCATTCTTCTGGCCTGTAGAGGCTTTTGCAGCAGCATTGTTTTGTCTATAAAATCTACCCGGCCTTTGTATTATCTTCTTTGGCATATGGTTGTAGATTTCTTTCTTGAGCATCTTAATAGATTCCCTTTGTTCCTCTGGAGATAATTCAGAATCCTATCGTCGGGCTTGTTGTGTCTGTCGTGTCCCAAATTATTATTGCTTGCCAAATTGTTACGAACTAGCTGCATACAATGTCGAGGGAGATTGCAAGCTAGTATCACATGTTTCCCAATTCCAAAACATATGATATCTGTTTACAATAAACATATATCTTAGGTGATTTGTTATTATAACTATTATCTTCTTCCCTTTTAACTACATCTTATGAAAGAAAACATAAGGATAATTCCTTATTCCACATTTAAAGTAAGATGTCTCAACCAAATTAGCATATTTAAAAGCTTTTTTGTTCTTATAGCATACAGAGCAGAAAAGTTTGATGTTTGTAGATTATCATGTCCTTTACGCGATCATGTTTTGTGATGACGAGTGTTTGATAAACCTTAGGAGAATCTCGCCTTGACTAGTTTTCAAAGAATCACGTGTTTGGCAAATATGATATTGTTTTAGAAACTAACAATGACAATTTACAACACAATTTTCCATTCACAATAAACACTATAAAGTTATAAATGTAAATTGTAAAAACCGTCCTTGTGAGAATTGAAGTTCAAATTGCAAGAATAGTCTTTAACTTTTCAAAAGTGCAAACGTCATCCTTATGGGAAACCTATGGTGTGAATATCGTCTATATCCCAAAGTGAAATGACCAAAATGCCCTTGCATTTAGTGAAACTTTGTCATTTCACTATGATGCATTTTAGTTATTTCAGTTTAGGACATGGACAATATTTACATCAAAGGTCTCCCACAAGAACATGCATGCACTTTTAAAAAGGTAAGGACCGTTTCTGTAATTTGAACATGCCGCAAGGACTTTTTGAAATTTACTCTTATAATGAAGCACAAACAAAATTGTAATACGAAGAAAACAAAAAAAAAATGGAATAAAGTATGGCTACTATGACACGTCAGTTAAAAAAAATTGTTAGTCTTGGACTCTCCCCCCTCCTTGGCGATTTTGGAGACCAAACAAGAACCCTAAATCGATTTTCATCTTCCTGATTGAACTTGATTCTGTCCTTTACAATCTTGATTAAATTTGATTACATCTTGTGTGTGATCCTACTAAAGTCGGTGTTTGTACCTGGTAAGGATTAAATTCGATCCTGTTACTTTTCTCGGGTTTTATATAATCGCTAAGTTAGGGTTTTTCCAACTCGGTTCATTCTTTTATATATTACAATCTTGTAATTAACATTAAAACCGATTTGGACATCTTATTATCATGGTTTAATCATTGCGTATATTTGGATTATAAACCCTAGTTTTTAAACTAGGGTTTTACACGTAGTGTTTGAAGAGCTGACGTATAATCTTCTTGTTATGCTTAGCGATCTGCTGGATTAAGGCTTCTGATCTGTTGTGACATCGAATAAGGGAGAGGGGAATACAAGCCCTTTGGCTGAAGATAACATTGCTACTATTGATTTGTCGAAGGTGATTGTGAGGAAACATAAGAAGGCTCGATCTAAGGATGTTACAGGTGTGGCGACGCAGCCTATACTTGACTTGTTAGCTGAAAATTCTTGTGATACATCTCCTCATGTTTAGGTTGAAAATTTTGGGGATCATGTGGAGTCAGTTCCACATGTCTCAACCCCTCCTAATGTTATTCATGTGGAGCTGACTCCACATGCTTCTGGAGTTATACATGACTCAGGTACTGAGTCTTCTATTATGAGCATGCAAGCTTTTATTAAGGGTTTTGATGGGTGTGTCAATTCATTAAAACACTAGAGGACATTGATGCTTTCACTAAAGGTTTGGATGCTGGTAAATTCCCGGAGTGGGATGAGTTGGAAAGTGATGTTCGAAAGATGGCTACAGAAGCAATTCTAGGTTTGTGGGAGTCTTTTAAGGCTAAACATACCTCTAAATCTTCACATGAGTCTCCTATTCCCGTGGGTGCTGAACCCGTTTGTGAAGGTGTAAACATCTCTATTCCTCATAAAGTGGTTGAAATGGTTAGTTCACGGTTAGAACATACTTTATATGGCTATTTTATTAGAAATTAGAACATACTTTATATGGCTATTTTATTGGAAAAAGGATGGCGTTTCCAGTTGTTGAATACTATGCTAGGAATAACTGGGCGAAACATGGCCTAAAAAGGATTATGATGAATTCTAAAGGATTCTTTTTCGTCAAATTTGATACATTGGTTGGTGTAGAAGCTATTTCGGAAGGTGGTCCTTGGATGATACGCAAATCTCCATTTATTCTTAAGAAATGGTCTATGGATACTTGCTTGCGTAAGAAAGAATTGACTAGCATTCTGGTTTGGGTTAAATTTCATGATGTTCCACTGTAAGTTTTTGAAGAGGATGATATTAATTTGATTGCTAATTTTATTGGTAAACCTGTTATGTTTGATTCTTACACGACTTCTATGTGCAAGGAATCGTGGGGTAGAAGTAGCTTTGCTAGATGCCTTATTAAGGTTAACTCTAAAGTTGATCTTGTGGAGGTTGTTACTATTGGTTTTCCTTCACTTTCTGGGGAGGGTTTTACTAAAGAGAATATCCATGTTGAATATGAATGGAGGCCTCCCAGGTGTGATATATGCAAAATATTTGGGCATTCTCATGCTCAATGTCCTAAATAGGTGGTGAGTCCCCCTGCTGTTTCTACTTCACATGTTGCAACTCCAACTATTTTTCTTAATAATGATGGTTTCCAAACGATGGGTAAGAAAAAAAAAGAATGGTAAAGCCGAGTCTACTAAGGTAATCAGTTCGTTGGCACATCGGGTACACACAATGTCAGATATGAGCCGAAGGTGACAGCTAGTGAACCTAAGAAGGTAGCTACTACTAAGGGTAATGCATCCAAATCGTCGTCTAAGTTGACGTCTACTAGTTATACTTCTAAGGAAGGTAATATTACTACATCTAATTCGTATGCTGCATTGGTTAACGATGAAGATGAATATGTAGAACATGTTACACATGTGAATGCAGAATCGGCTAATCCAATTACAGGTGGAAGTTCATCTTTCACGGTAGCTACTGGTTAGCTTGTTTGTGTTTTTCTTGAGTTGTAAGTGCTTATGGCATGTCATAAGCACTAGTTTTAGTTTTTTAAGCTTTTTAGCTGTCCTCCTTGTTATGTAAGCTTTATCGCCTATGTAACGGGCTGAGATATGAGAATTTACCCATATCCTTTGTACTTAACTGTTTTTCTGGAGTAATATATTTACCGGGTCATTTTAACCTTTTACCCAAAAAAAAAAAGACACGTTAGTTGAAAAATTTGTATCACAAGTGCTCCATCACAATAAACACATTCTTATTGACTCAATATTTTTAGTCATTTGAGTATGGGACATGGCTGATATCCGCAACAAAAATTTCTCACATTGACAACGCATACACATGTAAATAAGTAATGACTGTTTATGCAATTTGGACATACTGCATGGACTTTTTGCGATTTAATGTTAGAATGAAGCGCGCGCGCAAAAAAAAAAAAAAAAAAAAAAAAAAAAAAAAAAAAAAAAAATCGCACTGAAAGTATGACTATAATTGTTTATGCTATTTGCACATACCACATAGATATTTTGCGATTTACTCTTGTAGTGAAACACAAAATAGGTTTTTGCAATAAATTACAATACTTAAAAACTGCAAAAACGTATGACTATAATTGTTTATACTATATGCACATACCACATATATTTTTCGATTTACTCTTATAGTGAAACACAAAATAGGTTTTTGCAATAAATTACAATACTTAAAAAGAAATGTTTATTTTTCTTGGTTAAAAGTTAGAGGTTCTAAAGTGTCATGTTGGAATGATTGGTTAAGAAAACATTTGTAAATTTTTCTAGCTCCTTGTTAGAGTGTATATATATATATATATATATATATATATATATATATATATATATATATATATATATATATATATATATATATAATTTGCCGTTAAAAAAAAAGAAAAGAAGAAATGTTTATTACAATAAATGTATGCCTATTTTGCGACCGCTGTAATAATATGCATATCACAGCTCGGTTGTCATAATAGACACATTCATATTGCAACAACATTATACCATGAGCATTCCCATTCTTACATATAAACACATTTAGAGTTTGCTTATCAATCAATGTGGGACAAACTCAACTCATTTTTTTTATAGCTTTAAACCAATCACCTCACATTGATACTTTATATCGCACATGCATAAACTTCATTTTCAACATGTAATATTCTTTACGTAGCTCTCATCAAGAAATACGACTCCCACTAATATATCACTAATCCAAACTAAACAAGTCTATTATGAAGCGACGTCCTCCAAGCAGACTTATTTTGTAATTAGAGTCAATTCGATGTTTCTTTTTGCTATAACATAAGTCAAGTTAGAAATGAAACGAAATGAGGTCAATTGTTGTACATGAGTTCTTAACTTCTTACAATGTGATCTTTTGTTATGCAGAATTATGACTCATAAACTTTAAACAACTTCCAACAATCCTACCACTTGATTGAGCTTCGCTATTTGGAGATCAAGATACTCTCAAAATGTGAAAGGCTCAATAGTAGTAGAATTACCGCGCAAAAATATCACCTCATTTGTCTATTGATCATTTACCAAGTTATCATTGTTTGTAGACTAATTGCATACGATGTCACGGGAAACTGCAAATTTCACATGTATCTATATTCAAGAAGATATACTATTTCTATACAAAAGACAGATGTCTAAACGGATATGTTTATTTCAACTATTATCTTCTTCTCTTTTAACATCATCTAGTTCGGGATGAACCAGATGTTTGTAAAAGATTATATTTATTTTAAAAACTAATAGTGACCATTTGCAGTACAATTCCTCCTTCACAATAAACAAATTGTTATTTTTAGAGCGCAACATTTTAAAGTTAAAAGAAGCACAAACAAAAACTGAAATAATATAAAGTAAATGAAAAGGCAAATTTAACACAAAAAAAGAAAAATAAAGTTTTTGAAGTAAGAGTGTGACCCATATGAAGAAGTTACCTGTGAAATTTGTGACACAATTTAACCTTCATATAATCACTTTCTTATCACAACAATTTTACACCATCGCCATTCATGTTCTTATTAATAAACACGTCAAGGTTTCTTTTTCCATCAATGTGGGACAAATTCAACTATTTTGCATAGCTCACATACGTAAGCTCCAATTCGACATGTGATAAAACGTTACATAGCTCTCATCGAGAAAAGCGATACACAATAAATATATACTAATCACTCAAGTCTGATATTTGTGTTCGGAGTTGGCAAAAATGCTTGTATTCACCAACATGTGATACATCCATTTTAACTAGAAGGTCTGTATGAGCGAACTAAACAGAAAACCACTTACCTCAACTATAAGTTAACACATCAACAAATTCTTGAAAAGACTGGAAACAAGTAATTGTATGTTAGTATGTATTGATATTATACTTTTAATAACTTTCGGAGTTTATCCATTTAACCACCTAGATATAAAATGTGTCCCAGTTTGATCTGTTACCTTCTGTAAATAAGTAAGGGGTAAAAATTTCCATCAAACTAATAATGCTGGAATTTTGAATGCAGAATCCAAGTATGAAACCACCATCATCTCCAACTCCATCGAAGCATCAATAATGAAGCGATGTCTTCATTCACAGACTCATTTTGTAGTTGTACACTTGTACTGATCGAGTCAATTCAATGAAATGAGGTTAACTGTTGTATATGAGTTATTACAATGTGTTATTCTGTTATGCTTAATCATCATTCATCACTAACATTTTCAATCAACTTCGAACAAGCTTACCACTTGATTGAAATATGCTTTCTATATAACGATACTTTCAAAACCTGAAGGGCTGAATAGTAGTACCAGAATAACCCCGTGAGGTCACAAAAGGAATCATCTCATTTTTTTATTATTTTTTTTTATTTTTAAATAATGTCATTTAGTATTTATTTCATCAAAATAGAATTTACATTGTGGTTGAAGGCAAACGAGCAACGAACTGCGCCGCTAGCCCTTTTTGAATTGCAAAGCTAACTCTTTTCAAAACTACATTTGTGGATCTATGTGTCATAACATTACTATTCATAACTCGTTGGACTCTGTTGAGTAGTTCCACCGCCTCAGGTGCAAGAAAACCAAATGTATCAAACGCGAAAGGAATAAAAACGTGTTGATTTTCAATGCATGCTTTCTCGTGTTTTGTCACTTTGCACGAGGCGGCTTTCAAAGCGGCATGTCCGGCTGTAAAACCCCGACTACTCAACCCCACGAGAGGAGAAACCCCGGTCAGATCCACACAAGTATGTTTCCCTCCAACCCATCCAAAAATCAAAATGTCAGCCGGTCTCAATGTATATCTTCCACCAAGTTATCATTGTTTGTAGACGATGCTCTACTCTCTCTGGCCTTTGTAGAAAACAAGAACTTGCATACAGGACATCGGCCATGGCTTTTTACCCATGGCAAGATGCAGTCCTCATGAAATATATGATTACATGGTGTCACCATCACCACTTCTTTCGGTTCAAAGTCTTCTAAGCAAATAACACATTTGTTATAATCATCATCATCGTCTTCGTCCACTTTTTTCTCATTCTTCTGGCCTATAGAGGCTTTTGCAGCAGCACTGTTTTGTCTATAAAATCTACCCGACCTTTGTATTATCTTCTTTGGCATAGGGTTGTAGATTTCTTTCTTGAGCATCTTAATAGATTCCCTTTCAAACAACGTTATAATGTCAATTTTCATACTCGAGCAAGGAGTAGTTGCACCACATATGTACCCTTCAATCACTCACCAAAAAAGAACATATCCTCCTTTTAGCAGTGCATAGCTTGGACCAAGTAGGTTCATCTTTCACTCCTCATTATTCCTAGCAACATATGCTGCCACACCAATCCCACTTACCCATCTCAGATGAAAACCTACTTTATGGAGCACTACTAACCCATTACTTATACAAAACCAACCAAAATCACAGTTACCCAACAAAGGCCTACTGAGAATTTTATATGGATATACACAGAACAAGTTACAATAGTCCAAAGTACAAGGCAATCATCTGAAGTGTTCTTAAGGAGTGTATCACAGTCTTGATCTTGAAACTCAATTCTGCATCTCTCAATCTGTGATACACTCCTTAAGAAGTGTGCTTAAGGAGTGTATCACAGACTGAGAATTTCCCACATACTAGGAAATATGAAGATATAGGACCAAATCCTTTAAATGTTTGGCAGATAATCTTGAAACTCAATTCTGCATCTCCAAGTCCAAATTATGAACATAAGGAGTGTATTACAGACTTGATCAATCAATGATATCAAGATGTAGTCAAATCACATAAACTGCATCAGATACACAGATTATGCAATTTAACTCTCTATATACAGCAAACCAATATCTAATTTAGCAGTTCTCAGTTGCTTATAGTTAAGCTTTCATGTCCCACTGAAGATTCCATATTGAGGCAACTCTATCCACAGCAGCTGACTTTTTAACTTTCAGTCCCAAAAGTCTAGCTTTCATAGTCTCAGATATCTACTTGTAGACAGTCTGCCAGTCCCTTTCTTCACATCTAAAACTTCTAAAATTTCTTTCCTGCCAGATAAAGTAAATAGTAGCTCCAAAACAAAGTCTTCTGACAATACTCCATATGCTGTTCTTGCAAGGCATAGCAACAAACTTATTCACATTTCTGTCCCAGTTCTGGCAGTATACAGAGCAATCCATCATGAGTAGCATACTCATCCATATTTCTTTTGAATAGCTACAAAGGAAGAAAAGGTGATCATGAGTCTCATTATTGCTCTTGCACAGATTGCAGACCATCATATCATAGCTACCCAATCTCTTAGGGTGCGTTTGGTTCATAGAATGTTTTTGAATGAATTGTAATCTTTGGAAAGAATTGTAATTTGAATGAATTGTAATTCAAAGAATTAGAATGTGTTGTAATTGTAATCTGTTGGAATTGTAATTGATGAAATTTGTCATTCTGTTTGGTTGACTCGCAATATAATATAATTCAGAATAATAATAATAATAATAATAACAATAATAATAATAATAATAATAATAATAATAACAATAAAATATTATTAATAATAAATTAATAATATTATTATTTATTAATTAATAAATAATATAATAATATTAAGATTAATAATAATAAAATATTATTAATAATAAAAGTAATATAATAATAATATTAATATTACTATAATAATAATATTAATATTACTATAATAATAATAATAATAATAATAAATGATATTTTTTAATAATAATAATAATAATATTATTATTATTATTATTATTATTATTATTTATTAATTAATAAATAATATAATAAAAAAATAATATTAATAATAAAAAAATATTATTAATAATAAAAGTAATATAATAATAATATTAGTATTAATATAATAATAATAATAATAATAATAATAATAATAATAATAAATATTTTTTAATAATAATATTAATAATATTTTATAAATATTGATGCTTTGAATTATAAAATACTGAATTACAACGTAATTCAAAACTTTTCACCCAACTTGCTATGTAATCTGAATTCCCTCCCTTGATGTAATTGGAAAGATTGAATTACAATTACATTGCAAACCAAACAGCCTACGTAATGTAATTTGAATTACAATTACATCCATTATGCAAACCAAACACACTACGTAATGTAATCAAATTACAATTACTTCAAATTACGTCCGATTACAACGAACCAAACGGGGCCTTAGTTCTGTCATTAGTTATCAACTTCTCTTGAATAGTCATCCATAAGATAAAGGAGTCCAAACAAGAGGACACCAATTGACTTCAACAACTTGATCCATCAAATCATTATATACATTCCACATGCAAAATTGTTTCCTTGTTCCATATTATCTAGCCACACAATTTTATCCTCCTTGACTGGATTGAGATTAGGAACTTCAATGTTATTCAGGAAAGTGAATTCTTCATTTCAATCATCAGGCCATCTCTAGGATCCATTCTCATCATATCAGCTACACTGCACAGCTTATTCAGTCTAGCATCATATATTAATCTATGAGTTATGCTATTAATAAGAGGTCCCATATGGCTCCAGTTGTCATACCATATTGAAGTTACTGTTCCATTGTCAATCACATACTTAAAATGATTTGAACAAGATCTCTCATATCCAACAGATTCCTCCAACCCCAATTATCATACAATAAACATATAATACCTGTTTATAATAAACAAATATCTTGGGTGATTTGTTATTCTAACTACTATTATCTTCTTCCCATAGAACATCTTATGAAAGAAAACATAAAGATAATTCCTTATTCTACATTTAAAGTAAGATGGCTCAACCAAATTAGCATATTTAAAAGCAAAAAAGTTTGTTGTTTATAAGATTATCATGTCCTTTAGGCGATCATGTTTTCTGATGACTAGTATTTGATAAACCTTAGGAGAATCTCGCCTTGACTAGTTTTCAGAGAATCACATGCTTGGAAAATATGATATTGTATTAGAAACTAACAGTGACAATTTACAATGCAATTCTCCATTCACAATAAACACCATAAAGTTATAAAAGTAAATTGCAAAAACAGTTACTTGTGAGAATTGAAGTTCAAATTGCAAGAACAATTTTTACCATTACAAAAGTGCAAACACATCCTTATGAGAAACCTATGGTGTGAATATCGTCTATATGCCAAAGTAAAATGACTAAAATGCCCTTGCATTTAGTGAAACTTTGGTATTTCACTATCGTGCATTTTAGTCATTTCAGTTTGGGACATAGACAATATTTGCATCAAAGGTCTCCTACAAGAACACGCCTGCACTTTTAAAAAGGTAAGGACTATTGTGTGATTTGAACATGCGAGAAGGACAAGAAAACAAACAAAGAAATTAAAAAATTAATAAAAGGAAAAGGAAAAAGGTTTTTGGAATAAAAGTATGACTACAATGACATGTGAGTTGTAATATTGTATCACAATTGCTCCATCACAATAGACACATTCTTATTGACTCAATATTTTAGTCATTTGAGTTTGGGACATAGCTGATATCCGTAACAAAAGTTTTTAACATTGACAATGCCTGCACATGTAAATAAGTAAGAACTGTTTATGCAATTTGGACATACCACATGGACTTTTTGCGATTTTACTTTTGTAATGAAGCACACACAAAAATTATAACACCAAAAAAAAAAAAAAAAAAAAAAAAAAAAAACGTGAACTACGACAATATTATACCATAAGCATTCCCGTTCTTACATATAAACATATCTAGAGTTTGCTTATCCATCAATGTGGGACAAACTTAACTCATTTTTTATAGCTTTAAACCAATCACCTCACTTTATATGCACATGCATAAACTCCATTTTCAACATGTAATATTCTTTACGTAGCTCCCATCAAGAAATACGACTCCACTAATATATCACTAATCCAAACTAAACAAGTATATAATGAAGCGACGTCCTCCATGCAGACTTATTTTGTAATTAGAGTCAATTCGATGTTTCTTTTTGCTATAACATAAGTCAAGTTTGAAGTGAAACATGAGGATTTATGTAAAAGTTTCACCTCGATGTTTCTTACAATGTGATCTTTTGTTATGAAGAATTAAGACTCATAAATTTTAAATCAACTTCCAACAATCCTACCACTTGATTGAGCTTCGCTATTTGGAGATCACGTCATCACAATACTCTCAAAACCTGAAAGGCTCAATAGTAGTAGAATTATTCTGCAAGGTCACAAAAGAAGTCACCTCATTTGTTGATCGATCATTAATTACCAAGTTATCATTGTTTGTAGACTAGCTGCATATGAGGTCGCGGGAAACTGCAAATTAAAGAGATTGTTTATTTCAATTATTATCTTCTTCCCTTTTAACATCATCTAGTTCGGGATGAAACAGATGTTTCTAAAAGATTATATTGGTTTTAGAAACTAATAGTAACCATTTGCAGTACAATTCCTCTTTAACAATAAACAAATGCTTAATCAAGAAACATTTTAGAGTTATAAAGAAGCACAAACAAAAACTTTAATAACACAAAGTAAATGAAAAATCAAATTTTACTAAAAAAGAAAATTAAAGTTTTTTAAATAAAAGTGAGGTTAGAACAATAGCTAAATGGTACATCATAATAAACACGTTCTTATTTAACAACTTTGTAACGCAAGGATTTATTTACTTATTTATAAACACATCAAGAGTTATGTTATTTGCACATACCACATGGACATTTTGCGATTTACTCTTGTGAAACACAAAATAGGTTTTTGCAATAAATTATAAAATGAAAAAAAAAAAAAAAAAAAAAAAAAAAAAAAAAAAAAAGTTTTTTTTTACAATAAATGTATGTCTCCTATAATTGAACTTGTAATATTTATGTTACAAGTAAGCCATCATAATAGACACATTCATATTGCAACAACATTATACCATGAGCACTCACATTCTTACATATAAACATATCTAAGAGTTTGCTTATCAATCAATGTGGGACAAACTCAACTCATTTTTTTATAGCTTTAATCCAATCACCTCACATTGATACTTTATATCGCACATGCAAACTAAATAAGTATAATGAAGCGATGTCCTTCATGCAGAATTATTTTATAACAGACCGAGTCAATTCGATGTTTCTTTTTGCTATAACATAAGTCAAGTTAGGAATGAAACATGAGGATTTATGTAAAAGTAAATTTCACCTTGCATGAATCCTTGATGTTCAACGAAATGAGGTTAATTGTTGTACATGAGTTGTTTATTCAAGCAACATATTAAAATTATAAAGAAGTACAAACAAAAACTGTAACAATATAAAGTAAATGGAAAATCAAACTTTACTAAAATGAAAAAGAAAATTTTTGAAAAACTGTAACAATATAAAGTAAATGGAAAATCAAATTTTACTAAAAAGAGAAAGAAAATTTGTGAAATAAGAATGTGCTAACTATAACAGTTAAATTGTGAAAATACCAAAAAATGTAGTAAACTTACCCTTTTTGTAATTCTATGTAGTTATCTTCTTCTAATAGTATTTGTATCGTTAGTCCTTTATACTAATAGTATTTGCACTATTAGTCTTTTACACTAACAACTGTTTGCAAGAAGCAAATTTTACGAAAAAAAGAAAAATAAAGTTTTTGAAATACGAGTGTGCTTCCGATGATAGTTGTGTTGTGAAATTTGTGACATAATTCAACCATCATGAGAAACACGTTCTTATCCAACATCTTTATAATGCAAAGATTCATATACTTATTCATAAACACATCAAGAGTTCGTTCACCCAACAATATTGGACAAACTGAAGTAGGGATGAGCACGGTACCATATCGATCCCGTACCGAATTAGTGGTACCGATTTTTTCCCGAGTATAAATTGGTGGTACCGGTACTGTATCAAACGGGATTCGGATACCGGTACCGAAAAATCGGATTTTTCCCGTTTTTTTCGAGAATTTCCCGATTTGATACGGGTTCCGTACCGAATTAGTGGTCCCGATTTTTTTCACCTTATTTCATAGTCCCGGTATCGTACCATATATCGAGATCGGTACCGTTTCAGTACGGTACCGGTACGATTCCGGTTCGGTTTTAAAATTCGGATCAAAATGCTCTTCCCTAAACTGAACCCATTTTATTTTTTAGCTTCATTCCAAACATTTCACTTTGTTACTTTATATCTCACATACATAAGTTCCAATTCGACATGTAGTAAACCTTTTAAAAAGCTCTCATCGTCAGTCATCCAGAAACACGATTCCCAATAATATACCATTAATTAATACTAATCACACAAGTCTGATATTTGTGTTCGAAGTTGGTAAAACGATTTTCACCAACATGTAATGCATCCATTATTTTAACACATACGTTACAAGTTACCTCAACCATACGTTAACACATCAACAAATTCTTTAAAAGACTGGAAACAAGTAATTAATTGTATGTATTGATATTATACTTTTAATAACTTTCAGAGTCTATCCATTTAACCACTTAGATATTAAATGTGACCCAGTTTGACCTGTTATATCCTGTTTTAAAATAAGTTAAAGGGTAAAAATTTCCATCAAACTAAATTTTTTGGAATTGTGAATGCAGAATCCAGATACGAAACCACCATCATCTCCAACTCCATCGAAGCCTTAATTATGATGCGATGTCCTTCATGCACAAACTCGTTTTGTAGTTGTATTGATCGAGTCCAGGGCCGTCCAATGAATTGATAAAATTTTTGAAAGCTATGTACGAAATTTACATAATGAGGTCTTTTGAGAAAAAAAATGTTATATATAAAATGTTACCGTTTATAAGATATAATGCAATTAGTTTTCTAAACGTTCTAACATATTACTCATTTAAGATATTTTTTCATCTAAATATTTTTTTTCTTATTAAAAAATATGTGTACAGATGCATATTATTAACGAGACAAAGTTTGAAACCCTTAAAATTTTTGGGCTTTAAGCAGTCGCCCACCTTGCACACCCTAAAAACAGCCATGATCGTGTCAATTCAATGAAACAAGTTTAACTGTTGCATATGAGTTATTAGTTATTACAATTTGATATTCTGTTATGCTTAATCATCACTAACATTTTCAATCAACTCCGAACAAGCTTACCACTTGATTGAAATCCGCTTTCTATATAACGATACTTTCAAATCCTAAAGGGCTGAATAATAGTACCAGAATTGCCCGTGAGGTCACAAAAGGAATCATCTCATTTGTTAATCGATTATTTACCAAGTTATCATTTTTTGTAGACGATGCTCTACTCTCTCTGGCCTTTGTAGAAAACGAGAACCTCCAACCAGGACATCGGCCATGGCTTTTTACCCATGGCAAGATGCATTCCTCGTGAAATATATGATTACATGGTGTCACCGTCACCATTTCTTTCGGTTCAAAGTCTTCCAAGCAACTATCACATTTGTTTATAATCTCTATAAATACAAAAATACAATACAAGACGTCATATACCAAAAACAATTAAAAACAATTTAAACATAAATTTGCACTATCGCAACGCGCGACAGCCCAGTTACTTGTTATAATACAAAAAAAAAATATATATATATATAATACAAAAAAAAAAATGTTTTATAACAATAAAGATCTGCCAATGCAATTGGCTTTTTTGTAATATTAATATTATATTACAACTAAGCATCACAATAGACACATTCTTATTGCAACAACATTACAACATGAACGTTCACATTCTTACATATAAACACATCTAGGAGTTTGTTTATCCATCAATATGGGACAAACTCAACCCAACATTTTATAGCTTTAAACCAAATCACCTCACATTGATACTTTATATCTCACACGCATAAACTCCATTTTCAACATGTAATATTCTTTACGTAGCTCCCATCAAGTAATACGATACCCACTAATATATCATTAACACAAACTAAACAAGTCTATAATGAAGCGATGTCCTCCATACAGATCGACTTATTTTAATACGTCCAATTAGGAATGAAACATGAGGATTTAATGATTTATGTAGACGTTTTTCACCTTGATGTTCAACGAAATGAGGTTCATTGTTATACATGAGTTCTTACCTTCTTACAATGTGATCTTTTGTTATGCAGAATTATGATTCCTAAATTTTCAATCAACTTCAAACAATCCTACCACTTGATTGAGCTTCGATATTTGGAGATCACGATACTCTCAAAACCTGAAGGGCTCAATAGTAGTAGAATTACCGCGCGAGGTTACAAAAGGAATCACCTCATTTGTTGATCGATCATTTACCAAAAGTTATCATTGTCTGTAGACTAGCTGCATATGAGGTTGTGGGAAACTACAAATTTCACGTGTATCTCTTTACAAAAGACAGAGGCCTAATACCAAAATAAAGCATCATACTTGTCAAAAAAAGTTCTTTTGAGTAGTGAACTTTTTTTTTTCCTCATTGGTGTACTAAACTTGCATTTAATTGCCAAAAGTACGTACTTTGGACATTTTTGCCCTCAAAATTTTGAAAATCCATGGGCAAAAATGTCATTTTCCAGGGCAAAAAGCGTCGCAAAAAATCAAAAGTGCGTAAAAGAGGCTAAAAATGAAAGTTTAGTACCCCAATGAGGAAAAAAAAAAGTTCGCTACTCAAAAGAACTTTTTTTTGACAAGTATGATACTTTATTTTGGTATTAGGCCAAAGACAGATATCTAAAGAGATTGTTTTCTTCAACTATTATCTTCTTTCATTTTAATAACACTAGGCGAGTACCCGTGCATAGCAACGGAAATTTCTAGCGGCAAATAATTAATGATTTGAAATATTGTTGTAAGTGTTTTGTGTAACGTTCAAATTAGAACGTAAAACGATCAAAATGTAATTGCAAATGGCTGTAATATATGCAATAAATAAACTCTAGAAAAAATTCTTAACATTTATCAACATTTAATGAAACTGAAAGTAAAACAATGCATCAGTTATGTGATAAAAACTAACAACACACGTTACTCGTCACACAAAACTTCTTGATACACGATATTCTCGTGGATTAGTCGGCCAAAAAAATCAGAAATCATGGTTATCGGAGAAGGAAAAAAAAAAACCTCGGTCTATTTTCCTGGTTTAAAGCATATTGATACTCCCATCATTCACATTCACAAGATAAACGATAGTTAATTTTTATACATTGGGATACTATATATTTTTAAACGGGTGAGGATCAGGTACGTTTTTGTCTTTTAGTGCGGATGGTACGGACGAATCTCAGCCCTCCATCTAGTCAACCATCTGAAAAAGGCGGAGTGGCAATATCGTAAATATCCCGTCTTTTTTTAAGATCGTTACTATCGTATTAGCTTTTTTTCTGAAAAAAATTCAAAAAAATCTGAAAAAATTAAAAAAATAAAGAGGACAACAAATAATTAAGAATCGCTGAAAAAAATTTCAAAAAAAAATCGTTTTCATCGTTAAAGGTATTGTGATATCAGATTCTGATTTTGACTTTTTTACAAAAGTCAAGATCTGATCTTGACTTTGTCAAGATCAGATCTTGACTTTTGTAAAAAAGTCAAAATCAGATTCTGAAAACTTTTTTTTTTAATAAAAAATTTAATATCACAATAACTTTTTTAATATCGTAAAAACTTTTTCTTAATAAAAATTGTTAATATCGCCGTAACTATCATGCTTTCTTAATATCAAAGTTAATATCGCCGTAACTTTTTTACTATCGTAATAAAAAAAGTCAAGATCAGGATCAGATTCTGATATCACATAAACTTTTTTACTATCGTAATAAAAAAAGTCAAAATCAGATTCTGATATCACATAAACTTTTTTACTATCGTAATAAAAAAAGTCAAGATCAGGCTCATAATATTGTTAATATCACGGTAGAACTCATAATATGGTTAATATCACGGTAGCACTCATAATAAAAAAAAACAAAAAGTTCTCAGAAAAATCTGAAAAAATAAAAAAATGAAAGAAGATAACAATATTAAAGATCGCTCAAAAGGAAAAAAATTTAAAAAAAAAACATTTTCATTAAGAATATTAAGAAGATAACAATAGCGCTAGATCTTGACTTTTTTTAAAAAGTTAAGATCAGATCTGGATTGGACGGACCAGATCAATCCGCACGTCCGCACTTAAAAAATGTATCCGCACGTGATCCTCACTCTTTTTAAACACTTTAAAAATATATAATCAGAAATAATTTAATATTGGGTTCATTTTCAGTGTATGACCGACATCATTATAAAGTTACCTCCATTTTTTAATAAAGCATTGTGTCATTTAGGACCATATATAAATTGCCATACAATTTTCAATGCATATACAGGAGCGAATTAAGGAAACATTATTACTTTGTCATCGTAAAGTTGAATATATTACACTCTTATATTGAATTAGTACAAAATTTAAACATATTACATTGCTTGAAATAGATGAGATAACCGTGTACAAATTGATATAAGTTACAAATTGATGAATCAATGAAACTTTCCAAAATTATTATAAGTTGCCTTCTAAACTTTTTTTACTTTCTTACGTATGATTCAATATTATTCAATATTTACTTTTATAAATTAATTAAGAATAATATATTTCCTTATTTAAATTTTATATTTAGTTTCATAAGTTTCGGTTATGTTTGGCAAAAGTAGCTGTGAGCAGTAGCAGTGAGCAGTAATAATGAGCTGTGAGCAGTAGCTGTGAGCAATAGCCAAAAAAGCTCACAGCTTCATAAAGAAGCATTGGGAAAATGAGCTTTCCTAAAAAATAGCAAAGCCCACAGCTATCATGCCAAACGAACACTAAAAATCAAAAAACTCATTGTTCACCGCTCCTTGCCCAAAAAAGCTCCAAAAAGCTTCGTGCCAAACATAGCATAAGAAATCAAAAATGTGTTTCATAAGTTTGATAAGTTACCGAAATTAGCAATGTTTTGAAAACCGGGTTCGAAATCGACCCAGTCGAGTCACCGGACACTGGTTCGACCGGTTCAACCGCCGAGTCAATCCAGTTTTCAATTTATTATTTTTTAATTTTTTCGACCGGTTCGACTGCCGGGTCAGCCCGGGTTTTATTAAAAAAATTTGAAAAAACGAAACCCGGTCGGGTTTTGAGAACCGGGTTGACCCGGATCAATTAAAACCTTGCGGGTCTAACTGGTTAACCCGGGTTTTTTTTACCCATTTTTTTGCCAGAACCGGTCGAACCGGTTAACCCGGTTGGGTCGACCCGGGTTTCAAAACATTGTAAATTAGTTTCAAAGGCCATATATAGATTATAGTCAACCGTTTATGTGTATTATATAGTTGTACTAGCTTATAGACCCGTGAAATTCACGGGATTTTAGAGGGTTTTTGATTAAAAACAGGTAAATACGTGAATAAAGTAAGAAAAAACAACGAACATAAATGCTATGAAATTTTCTTGTAACGGAATAATAAGTCATAAGTGACTGAAAGTATAAAATACAATGGTTGTAAATATGTGTGTAATAAAGGCCCGTTTGGTTGCCACCTTTTGGATTTAGATTTGACTTTAGATGCCAAAAACTTTGTTTGTTTCAAAACCCAGGATTAAAAATTGACTACCATGCTTAATGGTCTCACACTTTTTCAATCCTTATAACTTAGGTGGGTTTTCATTTTTGATGGACCCAACTTTCATTTTCTATCTATCACTCTCTTATAACATTATTTTTTTTTAATTTAATAACATCATAAAACACTTAGTCAATATTTTAATTTGTTATCAACATATGTATATCTGTGTATACCTGTGTTAATGATAATGTTGAGTTAGACAAATTTGAATTGTAAAATTGCATATATCGTAATCAATTACACATGCAATTACACTGTTAGTGCTTGATTAAATAAACTGGTGGAAGAATTGTAAAGACAAATGTATTGTACAATTACTGGGAATGAGTGGAACGAACGATCTACTAAAACATTTTAACCTAAAGAAACCATCTTATTTTATTTTTTTTATAAAGTTGTTGTTGAATTATAATTGCAACCGTCGTATAACTTAAGAATTGTTTGTTATTTAGTATATTTATTGAGTTAACTTTTAATTTTGACCTTATATCAATCATGTTTTTTATTTGTATTCATAACTTGGACCGATAAATTGATTGTTTACGGTTTCTAATAATCGAAATGTTTTTATTTTTACATAGATGTAAATTTTGATGCGGTATTATATCTACATACTCATGTATTCAATCGGAATGGTTTTTAAAGAAATTATGCATCAAAAAATTAAGTGCATGATTAAAGTAAGAAATAATAACGAACGTAAATTGTATGAAATGTTCTTTTAACAGAATTATAAATTATAAGTCAATGATACTATAAACTACTATGTTTGTAAATATGTAATAAACGTTCATTGCCTCGCGAACTCCAATTTTGATAGTCTTGAGAAGCAAATGTATTTAATGACCATTGTAACACTTCAATTGGTCAATTACGTGAACACCTAATTAGTTTAAAAAATGTGTAAGTAAAAAAGTTTATGATTAATAAGTGTAAATATAAAAAATGGCATAAAACATGTCATATGTATATTGTACATACCTATTGAACATTGATAATAGACCTTGAATAACTTCTGTATAGACTACATTTGTAGTAGTTTTTTATAGATTAACGTCCACATCAGAAACAACAACCTTTAAACATTTTTTGATTTTGACATGTGAAAGAGCCACGTGTAGCTATCCATGTGTGAAAACAGGACGTGGTAGGTACAAACCAACTGTGTTTGTAACTCATAATATAATAAACGTTCATGCATCGTCATCTCCAAAGTTGATGATCTTCACAAGCAAATGAATGTAGTCAGCATTAATGAAGTGATAAGCCAATGTTCATTTCGTGAGCACCTAATAAGCCTTATGTTGTCGTGACCCGCCTACTTGAACATGAATATTCACCAAAAAATGCTCATATATATTAGTTCGTCAATTAAGACTCAAAAATTCCTTTTAAATTATTAAAAAAATCTTGGCCCATGTTAGATGAGGATTGTCATGACCTGAAAGGAAATTTAACGCCAAAAACAATTTCTTGTTCCATGTGCACATGTTTTCTAACAATTTCTTGATCCATTATCAAGTATCTTTCACCACGTGTATACACAATTAGATTCCTAACTCAAAACTTATAATGTACACAATTAGATTCATAACTATTTACACATATAAGAATGCACCAGTAATCACCAATACATCGCAATGCCTAACACTCCATATAAAAAATTTAAGACCAGGCACCTCTTCTTAAATGTTTTTAAAGTATATATGTAAAAGTTTCATGTGACGAAAGTTGCAAACCTACCACTAAATTTGTTGAGATAAAGTGGAATTGAATAAATTTGTTCGAGCTAGTGATGATTGCAATGATCAAGGTATGGTTTCATAAATAGTGTTTGAACTTCAAGCTCATTTAGGCCACATGGTTGGAGTTCACCACCTCAAACAATTGAACCGAGTGAAACTTTTATCAAGGAAAATTAGTCTGTACCTCATAATGAAGGGTGTGCACAAATTTCGTTTAGTCGGACCATGGTGTGGACATGAACCATCCATTTCTTGTTTTTGGTTGATTGAGAAAGAGGTTCTTAGTCGATTCGGTCTCTTTAATGTTGCAATTCTCTCATATTCTAATAAATTATTGTTTTTTGTTGAAGAGCCTCAACTTTCAATATTCGGTTCACGAATCAGTTTGCGACCATAAGTGGGCCGTTGATTTTTATTACAATTATAATCATATCTTACTTGACTTTCTTGTTATCAGTTAACGTAACTTATATGTTCAAATTAACTTGAGATAATCTCTATCTTTCCGAAAAGCTTTTACTATGATGCAAAGCTTATTTTTTTAAGTTTGATAAAATAGTAAAAAGTCATTGTTTGTGCATTGAAGATGCTATAGTTGACACATATTCACCAATTATTTCGAAAACGAAATCGAAGTGTAAGAAGAATCAAGTGCTTTTGGATTTTGACGAAGAATTGTATGTAAATGACTCATGTGATGAAGAATGCTCTAACGAAGGAGCTGAAGGTATAGTTTAGATCTGTGCGAAGTGTGATTGATAGTTACAATAATTGATGCATTAACATAATCTATTAGTATGCAACCTCATAAAGCATATGCAAAGTTAGCTCAGATGTGAAACAGGATGGAGGATCAAGTAGACTACAATTATATGCAAAGTCACTCTAATAACAAACAATGATCATAATATATATTCAGGTTCAAGCTGAAACATTTAAAAGGAGAAGCATACTTCTCCTCATCATCAATACAAAAGCTTAAGTGGATGGAGACACTTTTTACACAAAGTATGATGCATTTCATCACCATGATGAGTTATCATATCAAAAATAAAATAAAGCATTTTTTCAGCACGATAGGAGAATCAATAGGCACGTAATCCATTACCATTTGAATGTTACAAACCGCGACCGACTTTCTTTTGGTATTGGCAGTTAAGGACCAGAAGAAAGATATACTTACGTGTACATATAACGCCTCCACTTTCGGCAATGTGAAGCTGGATCATCCGGTTTCTAAAGGTTTCTAGAGAACTTCGGTCGTGTTCCATCTCATACCAAACCAACATTAACAGTTCCAGATTCATCCACGCCAACCTCCTGCTTTAACCCATCATCGATAAACCATCGTTGAATCTGCATTAATTTCTAATGGCAATTAGTAATAGGATTTTGTTAGTCTGGAATCCTAAATGCTTAAAGTCTGCTGTGATTTCTAAACTTTGAAGAGTGAAATCAGGATTGTATTTAAAAGAAAGGCATACAGGTTTCCAAGATTGATAAGGGAACACGCGCCCATATATCAATACGCATTTGAATGATTCAAAGGCGAGTCTTGTATACTTAAAAAAGTAATAAATAAATAAATAAATAAATAATTTGTTTTATAGAAATCAAAATTAGTACTAACTACGGATAACCTAAGCCTAAGCTGCTTTGTATGAGTGGGTATACCTTATCCCTTGTTGCCTGCAGCGTATTAGGCAGCAGAGGATGAAAAAGTTACCTTTTATATTCCATGATCTGCATCTTTCAAAGTCTCGTGAAGAGGCACACCGTGTCATGTACAATAAACATCTATTTAACATCTAAACGAAAGCTTTAAATAGTAATTTTGCAAATAAACCGTACATTTTTTATCGGACCTATCCTTATAATAGTGTTACCCGAAAACGGATACCATATCTAAGCAAATCGCCAAACTCGGTTCCATCTTGTCACTCACAACGTATAATGCTTAAACTATTCATGTGGAGGAAGTAGATAGTTTTAATAAAGAAAAGGTGCAGAAAATGAAAACATTATAAAACATGAAAACAATGAAAACATCAAAAGATCATTGATTAAACATTATAAAAGATCAAAAGGTGCAGACAATGAAAACATCAAAAGGAAGAACCCACATATCCTATAAACCGACCCATTTAGATGGATCAGTATTTTTAGCACAACCCCACACTTAAAAAATGAACATTATAAAAGCTTGAAACTTTTTGTACTTTGTCGATGTAGCAAGACTGCAAGATGCTACAGGTCAACAATTTCGATAATCAATCAGATCAAATCACTATTCTATCCAATTCTTTAAAGTAAACAAAAAAGTCCAATGACAATCATTTATATTCAAAATTTCATGTAAATCGACACACATCTACGTTTCATCCTTGGAAGCAACATTTACAACAACCGAAACCTGCATACAAATACATACTAAATCAGCAAATCAAAAAGCCCCAATCGTCGAACACCGACCTGAGTACGCTATCATTAGACCACATGTCTGGCAGCAACAACGGAACCTAATCACATTCAAGTTCAAAGTGTACAATACTCTAATGTGGTCATGTGACTCCAACCTTAAAACGTCACTGAACTGTAGCAAAGAAGTGAAGTTTATGGATGAGGGAAAAGCGGAAAACGATATAAAGCATACCCACAACTCCTACCAAAAGGAGGAATGCAAGGAAACGTCATATCATTGATAACTTTTACCCAAAAGGAGGAATGCAGGGAAACATCATATCATTAATATTTTTCAAACATAGAATATGCACAAAAGTAAGAGATAATTACCGATTTGAAGATTTGGTAACCATTTCATCAAATTGTTGGTGTGCGTTGAATGGTCAAAATCAAATGAAGAAACCTATAGCTAATTCAATAAAAGAAAAACCCAAATCAAACAACCAAATCAAACGCTTCATAAAATAAGCTCAATAATAATAAATTTGAAAGTAGTAAAATAAGCTCAATAATAATAAATGTTAATAGTCAATCAAAAAGCTGAATTCCTTAAATAAGTTTGCCCAATTAAAAAAAATATTGAAGAATTTAAACTTTCGGCCAAGAAATTGAAAAATGAATTTCAAATAAAAAACAAAGATAATTACACCTAAATTTACATAACATAATTAATAATTCATGATCTATACATAAACATCATTAGCCCTAAATAATATAATCATTAAAAATATATATATATAAAAAGAAATTATTAGAAAATGATAAAAATAAACTTACAATCCAAACCAAAAATAGGTTTGCATCGGATCAGGACCATCCCCAAATATAGGGTCATTACATCAGCAAGTTGATTTTATTTTATATGATTCGGCATGTCTTGATGTACAGTTCAAACAAACAATCTAAAAAAACAAAATTAATAATTATTGATCTATAGATAAACATCATTAGTCCTAAATAATATAATCAATCAAAAACATATATAAAAAATAAATTATTGGAAAAATGATGAAAATAAACTTACAATTATCACCAAAAATAGTTTTGCAATGAATCAGGATCATCACCAATTTTTATATGATTTGTTTTGATATGATTCGAAACATAATGACCTTCGGTTACATAGGGTACAGATTAATGAGTTACCATGAATCAGAACTTATGTAAAAATATCACTCTTGAATGTGATAGCCACTTACTTGTACAATTAAATTCATGATTATAGCCAATTACATGTTGCTTTTCGTTTAAGTGCTTTTGTGGTCTCTTGGATCTCTCGAATTAGGTATACCAAGTGCTGTCTCCTAAAACACATAAAAATCACAAGCCAAATTTAAATTATGTATTATAGTTTATCTTATGGAGTCTATTAAAGCATGTTAACTAAAATTAGGGGCAAAAAAAGATTAGTTTGCGCCTTGTAAAAAAATATATTACTTGTGCCGTTTCTCATTAAGTTCTAACAACAGACTACTCAAATGGGGTTATTTATCTATGTGACCACACAATATAGATTAAAAATACTTAAGTTCGTTAAACCTCAATATTTTTAAAGAGAAGAAATCTCATGCTCACAACTTTTCCATGCTTTGAGAAGAAATCTTTGAGCTCCTCTGAACATAAAATAATAAGACCACAAGATTCTTAAAACTTTTGGAAAGTTCGAAGTTTCAATGCTTTTGAAACATAACCAACAAATATCTCTTTTTGTTATGAAATAGTTTGACTCGACAGAGCCTTTGGGAATGGTTTTCTTGATCTCGATAGAACCACACTAATTTGAGATGCCCAAATGTTATTTGCTTCAACTTTCTAAACTTTCAGACCATTTGAAGATACATGCATAAGTTTGCAGCATTCAAGTCATAGACTATTATTGAATCAGTGTAACCTGAATCCATACAACTTAAAATGTTTACCTTATGATACAAAACCAACTTGAGCAGTCATTTTTTTGCTCTTTTTGGTACATGCCAATTTCAAACCTACATCAACCATTAACAAACTAAAAACAATGAAAAAAATTCCAGATAACATCCTTAATAAGAAAACATTTATATTGGATCAAAATAAAACCACTTAAGTGATTGAATTGAGGGTGATGGATTAGAAAAGGGATTCATGCAGCCTCCATGTCTTTAATCTATAAACACATTATAAATACCAAATTGTTAAAAGTAAAATACTATAAACCCTTAATCACAATTCACATATGAAGCCTTACTCATTCTAAATCATTACCTGATTGTTGATACATATAGGACTTGACTATACCAATCGCATAAGTTAATGATTTGGTAGGCAACTATTGGTTCTAGCCCATTTTTGCATAATACAACAACCTGCCTATACCAATATCGCATAATTATTAGCTCATTATATTTGTTATGAGCTTCATGTCATGGTTAACTTAGAGCTTCATATCACGACCAATTTCCAATGAAGTAGTTCTAAATAAGTATCCAAACACGCCAACTTATACTGATTCAAGCTTAAAAAGTGGCCAGTGAAACATGGCATAAAAACCTATTATAATGAATTATTTATTTAAAAAGATCAGAAGCTAAGCATTATAATCTAGTGTGGTGACAACTCAACATCCGGCGATTGTATGCATCAGAATATCAGCCGACATTTTCTTTGATCTTTTCTAACAAACAAACCTGTTTTCACACAATAATGAGGTAAAATAGAGATGGAATATGAATGATTCATAATGGTTACCTATGAAAGTTTCATGTCCATTGTCATTTACAAAAGCACTAAATGATTAACTAAATTTTATAACAACCATTTATTACCTGTATGTGAGATGATTAACCCGTGTTTCAAATAACATACAATATCAATATTGTGAATGAATTACACCTTCAAGATAAAAAACCGGATTATGTCCTCTGAAATCAAAAAGTTTACATGAAAGATAAAAATCGTATGACATTGTAGAAAGATCGTGAAACAACAGAACGATGGTTTAATTTTATGATGAAACTGTTAATTGTTTTTTATTTGAATAGATTTCAAAGCTTGTTGTGAAAGCATAGTATGATAAATTGGTCTTTCAAAATTTTTTGAATGGTAGCTTCTCCCACAAGATAGTTTTCCCTCCTACAACGATCATTCAATACATGAAGGTTTATTAAATTGAAAACCAACCTGCTAAGTTGCATATTGTCTTTGACACAGTTAGGCATCAATGAGCCACCATTGTTAACAAATCATCGAACCACCTGCACAAAACACACAAACCAAACTCATTCAGACATTATCACAAACCTCGGTGTGCGTCATCTAATCAAAGGCAATCTTCAATCGGTAAGAACTTGTTCTTGCTATGCCTTGTACTATGGGGTTGTTGCCTATAAACCAAACAAAATATAGTCAAAAGTTCTCTATTTTGGCTCACTAAGAAGGTCGCAATGGTACTGGAAAGAGCAACAAACTTGTTCTAAAGCAACAACTAAACAATATGATTGTGTGGACCCCCTTGAAGCCGTGGAACATAGCTTGATTAATTATATCTTCAAAGCCATACATCACCTACACATTAACACATATGTAAAAGCTAATCAGCAAGAAGTGATATAAAACATTAGAATTTATATCATTCATATAGATACAGTAACTCACTTGTTCGCCTTTTTTGTTGATCTCATTAGCCCCTTCCTGAATTTAACCTGCATAATCAATCCCTTTTGCTGAATAACAAAAACAACCTACATTACTCCAAACTCAAAACCATACTCCATATACAATTTTCATATCAGTTACATACATTTAGCTGTGTAATTATATTCACTCACGAATACTAAACACTACCATAACTTATATATTCTATTTAGTTCGATCAAATAACCGACTTATTCCGCAACATAACTACTTTCAAACAACACGTCCTAAAATATTATGGAGAAATTTGGTGGAGAAACATTCAAAACATCAAACCATAATGGAATAAAATAAAACATTTGTAATTTGCAATTAGTCATTCAAAACCCTAAAAATTATAAATTAAAATTAAAATTGAAAACCCTAAATATGAAATACTTACCAATTTTCTCATAACTGAGTGCATACAAATCATTGATATGAATTATGGAATCGGATGGATGTAACCCGAACAAATTCTTGATTGTGGTTGAATCGGTGTGGCACAGGAGATTTTTTTATATGCTTGACCGACTTTTTGAATTGGTTTTGAATTGTTTTATGAGATTCGTTATGAGGAATCAATTACATTAATTGGTTAACAAAAATAGAGCGGTGATAAGGAATGAATTGAATGCGTGTATTTGAAGAATGAAGGTGAAGCTATAGTGTTGTACGCAATAAATAAGCAACCAATCAAAATGCAGACACATCAGCGCATTAATAAATTGGGGTGCTTTAAAGGCTTGTAAATTATTCTGGTTTATTAGTATAGATAGATAGATAACCGTGTACTGTATATGTAGTATATAGATTAAATAGTTTCCATCATACTTAAATAGATTATAATCCCATGTATGTGTAGTATAGCTGTAACCACACAGTGTAGCTGTAACCATTTAAACATTTTAAAAAAGTAAAACTTGCCATTTTATTTTAAATTTACCATTTAAAAATCATGAAGGATGTACCGTATATAACATTTATAAAAAAAAAAAAAACTTGCGTTTTTTCACATTAGTTTCCTTTGTTAGCTATGTTTTTCACATTCCACATTGACTTTCAACATTCAAGGGTAGAATAGACAAAACATATTTTTAATATTTCATTTTTGTTGACTTTTTCACTTTGACAATTTTTACTTTATAAGTAGTATAGATCAAGTTCAAGATTAAACAAATGTTTCTAAAAGATTATATTGTTTTAGAAACTAAGCAGTACGATTCCTCCTTCACATGCAATAAACAAATTTTATTCAAGCAACATTTTAAAGTTATAAAGAAGCACACCCAAAAACTTTAGTAATATAAAGTAAATGAAAAATCAAATTTTACTAAAAAATAAATAAATAAAAATAAAGTTTTCTAAATAAGAGTAAGGTTACGACGATTGCTCAATTGTGAAATTTGTGTCACAATTCAACCATCATAGTAAACACGTTCTTATTCTACAACTTTCTATCTCAAAGGATTCATTTACTTATTTATAAACACATCAAGAGTTCACTCACCCAACAATGTGGGACAAACTCAAACCGATTTTCTTTTTTAACTTCATTCCAAATTAACACCTCACTTTGAGACATTATATCTTATATACCTAAGCTCCAATTTCGACATGTAATAAAGTAATAAACCTTTACAAAGCTCTCTTCGAGAAACATGATTTCCGAGAATATATCATTAATACTACACACAAGTCTGATATTTGTGTTCGAAGTTTTTTAGTAGAAACGTTTGTATTCACCAGCATGGCAGCATGTGATACATCCATTTTAACTAGAAGGTTGGTATGAGCAAACTTGGCAGAAAACGACTTACCTCAACCATACGTTACCACATCAACAAATTCTTGAAAAGACTGGAAACAAGTATATGTATGTTAGTATGTATTGATATTATACTTTTAATAACTTTCGGAGTTTATCCATTTAACCGCTTAGATATAAAATGTGACCCAATTTGACCTGTAATCTTGTTGTTTGTAAATAAGTAAAAGGAGTAGAAATTTCCATCAAACTAATAATGCTGGAATTTTGAATGCAGAATCCAAGTATGAAACCACCATCATCTCCAACTCCATCGAAGCCTCAATAATGAAGCAATGTCCTTCATGCACAGACTCGTTTTGTAGGTGTATTACTGATCGAGTCAATTCATTGAAACGAGGTTAACTGTTGTATATGAGTTATTACAATGTGATATTCTGTTATTGCTAACATTTTCAATCAACTTCGAACAAGCTTACCCCTTGATTGAAATATGCTTCTATATAACGATATACTCTCAAAACCTGAAGGGCTGAATAGTAGTATTAGAATAACCCCGTGTGGTCACAAAAGGAATCATCTCATTGGTTAATCGATTATTTACCAAGTTATCATTGTTTGTAGACGATGCTCTACTCTCTCTGGCCTTTGTAGAAAACGAGAACCTGCAAACAGGACATCGGCCATGGCTTTTTACCCATGGCAAGATGCAGTCCTCGTGAAATATATGATTACATGGTGTCACCATCACCACTTCTTTCGGTTCAAAGTCTTCTAAGCAAATAACACATTTGCTAAAATCATCATCATCGTCTTCGTCCACTTTTTTCTCATTCTTCTGGCCTGTAGATGCTTTTGCAGCAGCACTGTTTTGTCTATAAAATCTACCCATCCTTTTAATTATCTTCTTTGGCATAGGGTTGTAGATTTCTTTCTTGAGCATCTTAATAGATTCCCTTTGTTCCTCCGGAGATAATTCAGAATCCTGTCGTCGGGGTTGTTGTGTCGGTCTTGTCCTCAAATTATTATTGCTTGCCAAATTGTCACGAAACAATACCAGCTGCATTCGATGTCGAGGGAAACTGCAAAAATTTCACATTTATCTCTATTAAAAAAAATATGACACCTATTTACAAAAGACATATATCTAAAGAGACTTGTTATTTTAATTATTATCTTCTTTCCTTATAACTAGATCTTATGAATCATATGTTTTGAAAAGATGATACTATTTTAGAAACTAATAGTGATAATTTTCAACATTGTAAAGTTATAAATTAAGAAGCATAAAAAATTATACTATAAAGTAAACGAAAAAGAAGTTTTCCGAATAAGAGTATCATCAACTATGAAATCGGAATTGCGAAATTTGTGTCACAATTCTTCTTTCACAATAATCACGTTTTATTGCGACAACGTTATAATATTAATTTTCATACTCGAGCAAGGTGCAGTTGCACCATAACTTTTATAAGCTTTGCCCTATAACACTCATATAATATAAAAACCCTCCCTAATATCATTCCTAAAATACTTCACCAAAAATATTCAGTCACTCAAAAAGTAAGAAAAATGCATAACAGGATGGGATGGAAATGGCTATGGCACCTATAACACAAAGGGCGATGCGGTTATAGGAAGTTATAAGTACCATAACTTTTATAGGTTTTGCCACATCAGCATGTACCCTATAACACTCATATAATATATAAACCCTCCCTAATATCATTCCTATAATACTTCACCAAAAATATTCACTCACTCATAAAATAAGAAAAAGGCATAACAAGATGTGATGGAAATAGCTATATATGGCACCTATAACACAAAGGGCGATGCGGTTATAGGAAGTTATGAGTACCATTTTGGCCATATAACATGCCAACAATTACACCGTGCTCTCTTACTTTTAAAGAAATCAAGAGTTTACTTGTCCGCATGTGGGATAAAACTCAACTCCTTTTAGCTTCATTATAGAAAGCTCGCTTATTGAGACTTATATTTGACATACAATAGCTTTATTTTCGACATGTAATAAGACTTTACGTAGCTTTCATCACGAAATACGATACGTAATAATAAATCATTAATAAAAATCACACAAGTCTATAATTTTCGTGTTCAAAGTTTGCAAAAACACCTTTATTCACCAAAAATTACAGCATGTGATTATGTGCCTAACTCAAGTATGGGGTACTAAAAGTCATTTGGATAAGTTGGAGGTTGTTTCTGTAATTTTTTATTATGCTAAACATACTTATAACTTATATCCCTCCCAAAGTGAATAATTGCATATATATCTTTTTTACAAGTTTTTATGCACATAGTACAATGGTTTTTATGCATGCTTTGGATATATATGCAATTATCCATTTTTGGAAGGATATATATGCAAAAACCCCTATAACTTATAAGAAATTGTAGCATATAGATAGGGCAAATAATAAAAAAAGGTAATATACTTGCCACGTATTCATCTTCTGGGTAGTGAACTAAAATTTTTCAGATTCAACACTATTAACTTGTCTTTTTTTCATCTTATGGGTAATATGTGACTTGCTCAACCGGTACCAAGTTCCACCACCACCCAGAAGATGAATATGTGGCAAGTATAATACTTTTTTTTTTTTTTTTTTTATAATTTGCCCTACCCATCACCACCCACTCCGACGACCACCGCCGCTCCAGCCACCTCAACCCACTACTCACCTTCTCCTTCCTCTCTCTTCCCCCTTCCTCATCACACAAACCATAATTAAAAAAAAAAAAAAAAAAAAAAAAAAAAAAAAAAAAAACATCTCCACCATTCGCCGCTGGAAACCACCACCACCATCACAACAACCGACGTTATTTCTACATGAAACCACCACCACCACTGCCACAACAGCCGCCGTTATTTACTTCCCATCATGTAAATAACACGAATTAACCGTATTCCAACACCTCACATCTCTCTCAGGCATTTCATCAAACACCTTAATTGCAACCCAAAACATCCCACATTTCGCATACATACCGAATCATTCCTCTCAACACCAACATAATACCAAACCATTATTTATTACATTTTTATTAGTTTTTATTCGTTATTAAACTCCAATACCCTCGAAAGTACACAGATTATCTACCTTGGACTTTCGGTATCAACAAACGAGAGAGAGAGAGAGAGAGAGAGAGAGAGAGAGAGAGAGATGTTTTCAGTGGTGGGTGTGTGGCTGTGGTTGAGTTACGAGTGGTGATAGAGATGTTTCTTGCCCCGTGAAGGGTACCAGAGTAATGGAAATAATGTAGAGATCAAGGAAATGGTTGTAGTGTGTTCATGTTGGTGGCAATGGTGTTCCGGTGACCTAAACACTTGGGATATATAAACTAAGGATTTACCAATAGGGCAAATTATATATATATATATATATATATATATATATATATATATATATATATATATATATATATATATATATATATATATATATATATATTTATATTTATATTTATATATATATATATATATATATATATATATATATATATATATATATATATATATATATATATAAAAGTATTATACTTGCCACATATTCATCTTCTGGGTGGTGGTGGAACTTGGTACCAGTTAAGCAAGTCACATATTACCCATAAGATGAAAAAAAGACAAGTTAATGGTGTTGAATCTGAAAAATTTTAGTTCACTACCCAGAAGATGAATACGTGTCAAGTATATTACCTTTTTTTATTATTTGCCCCATATAGATATGAATGAATTAATAAAACTTTTTCTTTTCCGATTCTCTTTGTCACTCATTCACTGTATCATATCACACACTTATTGATCCTCATCAAAAGCTATTCTATATCCTTGGCTTTCCTCGTTGATTAGATGATTGATTACCAATCGAGCTTAGATTGGTCTTAATCAAATCTAAAACGTAACAGATACATTGATTTTAACTAAAAGGTTTGTATGAGCAAACTACCCGGCAAACCATTTACCATTTACCAATTACCATAAATTAACAAATCAACACATTCTATTTATCTTTAGAGTAAATTGCAAAAATGATTTGTGTGGTTTGTCTATTTTTACACAAATTACACTGCAAGAAAAAGGAGTACGGGAGATGAAGGCTTTGGCGACGACACGCATGTCCTCGTCAAAAGCCACTAAACGACCAAAAATTATTTTTTTTAGACTTTGATTGTGAAAAAAGGAGAAGTGTCCTCGCCAAAAGTTTTGACTTTATTTGACTTTTTACTACTATTTCATTTTCGTTAATTGTTTCTCTCTAATTTTTTTCCTGTCAGACCTAAAAAAAAATGTTCCTCTCTGTCTTAAACTTTTTAATGACCATTTCATCTTAATTTCCTTTACATCGCCAAACCAAAGAGATGATTAGTGCCAAAATGGACGAGCGACATGAATGATTAGTACACATGAACTTCCTATACTACCATTCATTCAACATGGTTGGACATGACATGCATGTAGATATTGATCAATATATATTTATGAAGACAATATAATCGGCACAACACGAAAAATGGATCACCTCATCATGGAGGAGGGTAAAGTCAAAATTCTGTCCTGAAATGACAACAACCATGGATCGACACCAACTCTCTCATTCTGCAAAATATTTATGTATAATTTGCTTAGACAACGATTAAAGCAACATGCTATGATACTTAAGGCAATTTGTAACTAACATGAAAAGTCATGTTGGAAGTAGGAAGAACTTCAGTATTGCATTTCATTAATATATGGTTTAGGCAGTGTGTAATTTGTGAATGCCTATATGTACATCTTAATAGCATACTCCCAAATAATGATAAAAGGCTATATAATTCTCTGTCGTTGGTTATGTATACTGTATTTTCTAATTATAACCTTATTAACACTATGATGATCACCTGATCGGGTAAGGATATATAATCAAGAAAGTGCAATTTCATATAGTGTAAATTGCTATATCGAAAAAATCTGAAATTTCCACAACGAAAAGGAGGCTAAATTAATGAATTATTTTATTTTTGACGTTATTTTTCTTGTAAACAAACATTTAGGAGGTTTTGATAACAAATCAATCTTTGTTTCATGAACAGAAGTTTCTTAATCATGAAAGCTGAGCGTACAAAAACAATTTCAAGCGATAACAGAAGAATAAGTACCAAGGTTGGAGGAAAAGGACCCGATGGTGGAAATATGAAGTCCAAATCGCCCATATCCCCATCGCCGTACCATGCATAACCATTGTTTGGCAGCCTCGAATTGTTACTCATATTTACGGAAAAATATTGCTAGAGATTTGGCACATATAAAATATTTCATTTCACCATTAATGGGTTTATATAAGCTAAAAGCTTGATGGTGATGTTCACCAAGGAGTGCTATCTCTTTCAAGTATATATTCTGTGCTTTTACTTTTATTTTTGTTTGATAAGAACATTGATTCTATGCTGTTTCCCACTTTTTCAGTGATTCTCGTTTGTAATTTTCATTATGTTCTTGAATTATGCCGTGAACTCTAGTATAATTTCGCTACAATAAGATATTTCATATGTAAACGTTGCCTATTCGTTTTCAAATATATGTAACAATGGTCGACAAACAATCAAAACACCCGTCGACAACACAGATGGTCGACAAACAAAAAACGTGACAGAAACTAAAAAAATCGATAGGTTAGGGTTTGAGGGTTTGGCGGAAGCAATAGAAGTTAAGGATCGATAGGTAGGTTTGATACCATGTAAGTTTCTGTGAATCGATCTTATTGAATGAATAATAATGTTCGGTACATGAGAATATATAAGATACAATATGGGCTATGCATAAATATGGGCTATAAATAACAGGCCCAATACTAATCGTGTAACGATTTATATGTAAAATTTGAATATATAAAATACAATATGGGCTATGCATAAATATGGGCTATACATAAGAGGCCTAACACCCAATACTAATCATGTAACGATATATATGTAAAATTTTGTCAATTTGTCAATTATCATAGGTGTGTACAGTATGTATATACACATACAAACACGTATCATAACAATTTTTAAATTTAAACGTATACGCATTCACAAGTATTGTATAATTTTTAAAGATAAATTCACCAAAGTACCCAATATAGATATATATTTTTTAGAACGACAACTATTTATCTCACACAATATACAGTTATACACCACTGGTTTGGCAGCTTCTCATACAATGCGGGGTACCATCAGGACACAACCCTTTAATACCCAGTATAGATGTATATCTTGCCTAAAAACGGAAAAAAAAATTCAATCAGATCGTCAAAATATCCAGAAAACCGGCAACATGGTGTCGAGGAAGGCCCACTTTTCTGTACATAGCGTCAAGAATGCAGAAGGCTTACAAATCAGTTCCAGTTTTGAGTTTTGACCCAACTTGATGATGTCATCCGCAAACGGGCCAAGTGGGTCCTAGATTAGCAGAAATCTTTTGAAGGGTACTTGACAAACTGATTTGTGGACCCTTCTCGACATCCTCAACACTATGGGTGTGTTTGACAACAAGCATTTAGAGCATTTTTGAGCAATTAACAATTAGCATTTAGCATTTAGCGTTATTGGTATAAAGCTTATTTGGAAGGAAGCGGTTAGCATTTATAAAATTCTAAAACCGCCTAGTTTTTTAATGCTCTTTGAAGAAGCATTTTAGAGCAGTAGAATTTACAAATTACTTAAATGCCCCCATGCATATAACTCTCTTTTTTAGCTTCATTCTAAAAAGCTCGGATATTTTTTGATGGTTAAAAAGAAATAGGTCAGTTTGGTAAGATAGTAAAACTTTTGGGCAATTTTGATATATATTTCTCAAAATGGGTCAATTTATTAAAGTATTCAAACTTTTGGGGTCTGTTTGTGTAAATGATTTATTTTTATAAAAAAACAAAAAATGAAAAAATTAACATCTTTGTAAATAAACTGTGGAAACCTTTGATCATTTGTTCGTTACATCAACAGGTACTGAAATTATAAGTTTCATTCCCATTTGTTTCTAATAATCTAATTGACTTTAATATCTAACATGTAATTTGACTAATATTGTGGTTACATGTTTAGTGGGTGTTTGGGATTACTTAAATAAGCTTTTTTGAATAAATATTTTGCGAGTGTTTGGGATTGCTTATTTAAACTGCTTATTTTGCTATTTAAACACATTGAAGTGTTTGGATGGAAAAACTTCTAAGGACCATCAAGTTGGTACAAACTTATTTTTGATTTACAAGCTTAATATGACTTAATAAGCTGGAAAACAAGCCAGAAAAAAAAGGGGCATGTGAAATATAAACTGAGTCAAATAAGCTTTAAACAAACACCCTTGTATCAAGCTGATAAAGCAGTTTTTGGATAAGTAATTCTAAACATCCCCCGAATTGGCTTAACGTAAAAAGCATAAAAGCAGATAAACGACATAACTTTTATAATTCATCAAATGATTGAGATATTACTTTCTTTCTTTTTTTTCAATATTTGAAGCTTGTTATACTGTTATGAATGGCAATTTTATAGGTCTCAATGGGTTCCGGCAAGGCAACTTGTGACGGAAGCCTCTCGTCAAGTGAATTCCAGATTGCTGCTAATGCATTTGCCGAGAGATGGAAAAAGTGCAATTCTGGTTTTCCTGAGTGGTCGTGGATTGATTGTTCAGATAGATTGGGATTCTCAGCTCATAAAAATAATGATGGATATTTGTCATTACAAAATGTAGTCTTACAAAAAGATCTCAAGGTTTGACTTCTGAACTATATCGTGAAAATGATTTACAAATACGTGAAATATGTTATGTGATGATTCGTGTTTATTATTCAGGAAAAGCTTGACGATGAAGGCAGTTCTAATGATCACGAAGAACCTCTCGATAATGCCACTTTGGTATGCATAAATCTTAGCCCTTGTTCAGAAGTCTTATCTGTCAAATGTCTATAAGAGAACTTGTAATGTGTCAAAATTTGAAAAATTGCAGTTCTTTTAAGAATGGAGGAGTGAAATAGTTATAGCCTCTTAGATGATGTGGAAATGGTACTAAATACTTGACAGTTACATTATACTTAATAATGAAATGGTATGAATTCGCAAGGTACACAGCAGTGATGATGATGATGGATATCGATATGATTTTCATGTGGTATATAGCTCTTCTTACAGGGTTCCGGTGCTCTATTTTTGTGCACACAGTAGTGGTAAGCTGATCTTCTAAAAACTAGTCTGCAGGTTTTTTTTTTTTTTTTTTTTTTTTTTTTTTTTTTTTTTTTTTAGTTACTCGTGTCACATTTGCAACTGTAAGTTACCTGCGAGACATGTGTCATATTCAAAATTGTTAAATGTGTAGATGGACAACCATTGAGCTTAGAAGAAATCGAAAAGAACCTACCAACTACATCAGCCAACGCACTGATCGAATCCAAATGGACCTTCATAACTCAACAAGTTCGTTCTTATTTCATTAAGTTCATTGATTCTTCTGTATATGAAAGAACAAACCAGTCTCATATTGTTTCATTATGTTGACTGTAGGAGCATCCATACCTGAATAGACCATGGTACACGCTACATCCATGTGGAACGAGTGAATGGATGAAGCTACTTTCTGAAGGCGATAACTCAACAACTAAAAGGGGAAAGGAACAGTACTTAATATCATGGTTTTCGGTAGCTGGGCAAGTGTTTGGTTTGAAATTACCCTTTGAAATGCTCAAAAGCATCAGTTAAACATTTGAAGCAAACTTTTGATATTTGTCACATCAGCTGAACTTACTTGTATCGAAGTTACTTATAATTAGACCAAAATTGATTTCGACAAGAATTCTTACTAGTCGAATTTACAAATGCTGCGGTTTGCATTTTGCATTATGTTTGGTCCTATTTAATAGCGTACAATTGTAAATCTACTCTATTGTAACTGTAGCTGGTGAGTCTGAATCGATAGTTTTTTTGGTTGTTCTAGTAAAGCAAGCCAAGAATTCTATGTTTCCTTCAGCACCCTTTAAAGGAGACTCTATCCAACCATTACACTGAAATCCAAGATCTTCAACATTTTTCACGATCCTCTCACGCACCTGTGCATAAAAATTAATTAGTCAAACACAATGTCAACATTTTTGAAGATTTTATTGGCCCTTTGGAATGTTAATAGGTGCAAACTCCATACCTCTTTATGAACCGCTGGATCTCTCACAATTCCACCTCCTCCCACCTGTCCACAGAGAATTAAACTTGACGTCAATGATCAACGACACAAAAGACGGGACCACGAAATGGAGACAAAAATGAAATGAACTAAGCAGTCTGAGTCTTTTTCTTACTTGAGATCTACGAGCCTCGAATTGAGGTTTAATTAGTGTAATTAATGTAGCTTCTTCTTTCATCAGATTAATGACAGCGGGCATAACCTATAGTCGAGAGAATAATGAGGGAACAAAATTATATATAAAAAAAAAGGTGTTCCGCGTACAAGTTAAAATGCTCACCAGAAGTATAGAAATGAACGAAAGATCCAAAGTCACAATGTCAACTTTCTGAGGAAGTTCAGCAACATATCGCAAGTTTGTCCTCTCTATAACAGATACACGTTCATCTCGACGAATTTTATCCGCCACCTAGTAAAAGTTACCATTGAAGTACACCCATAAAGTTTCTTTTATACTTGATATAAATTGTAATTTGTCAGTTTATTTATAAGTTGCATTACCTGTCCATAACCTACATCAACACCATAAACAAAAGAAGCACCATACTGAAGCAAGCAATCAGTAAATCCCCCGGTTGACAACCCTGAGTCAAGAGCCACTTTTCCATTAACATCGACACCTAATTGTTCAATGGCAGCTTCTAACTTATGTCCTGCTCTAAAAGTAAAGGTAAAGTTAATAAAAATGAACTGATATATAAAGCGAGAACTCAAATAAGAAGTAAGTTAATTGGTAGAGTAATCACCTACATACGTATTTGGGTATTTCAGCCTTTATCTCCACAACGGATTTGTCAGAAACGGGATGTCCAGCTTTGGTGACAACTTTTCCGTCAACAACTACTTTACCTAAAGTAAAAAATTGACACTGTGTAAATACAGAGGAACAGAGTGTTGGTTTTGAGGAACTAGTGAATTGAAAACATAGTATTAAGAGATGTGTATTAACCCTGTAAGATCCATGATTGAATGTAGTTTCGACTATATTGCTGAAATCTATCCAGGCATACCTCGTCCAGTCTCTTCTTCCTAAAATATAAATTCGAAATTGCACATCAGCTTTTAATGCTTCGATAAACATGGTGTAAAACAGAATTATACTAGCTGCAACGATTTTTTAATGTCCAATAGTCAGTTTCATACTAGCTGCAACAAAATTTTTTATTATTTAATTGTACACTTTCTTGTAAACTAACTTGATACACATTTACCCCTACTTCACAAAACATATCATATTTTTTCACAACATTATTATTTTTTGTAATTTTCGGTGTTAATGCCTATCGTATTTTATGTGTTATAACAATTATAGGCGCCATCACGTCAGCTTGTACCCTATAACACTTGATAATATAAACACCCTCCCCAGTCCCCAATAACATTTCAAAAAAATAAATAAATAAATAAATAAAAAACCCTATAACACAAAGGGGCGATGCAGTATAACAATTATAGGGGCGCCATAGGTGCCATTTTGGCACCTATAGAATGTTATTGGACACTGCACCGTGCCCTCATTCGTAATGTTACAACTGATGATCACTCAATATCGCACAATCACTAGCAAAACGCACATCCAACCCTACTCGCCTATAAGGCTATATGAGCCGAGTTTTTGAACCAAACTATACATATCCAACTCTAAAGCATAAAAAGCATTTATGTATAAAGTACCAAATAAGTTTAATCTTAAATTTAGTTACAAAGATAGAACAACTCACTTCTTTGCTGGTATAACTTTTCCTGATTTCAGAGTGGCGAAGCTTCTTACCGGACAATCATTACGACTTGAGGTCCATCTCACTGGAATACAATGCACAACTAGTCAGAATCCTTCAAATATAAATCAAACCATAACAAACTAAAAATATTTTCATCAGACCATTATATAATTTGACAGTAAACTTAAATTCATACAATCATACAACAAGGCTCATTCACGAACTTCAAAAACATTTTAATAGAAAGAAAAAGAATTAACGGGGTGTTTGGGATTACTTTTTTTTTTTTTTTTTTTTGGGGGGGGGGGGGGGGGGGGGGGTTAAGCTTATATGAGGCTTTGGAGTTTATTTGTTTTTCAGCTTACATTTCATAATCTTCAATTTTCCGGCTTATTTTCAAACTTGTGGGCTTATATAAGTTTATTACGATATGATAAACTTATATAAGCCCATAAAGCCTCAAAATAAGCCAAAAACTGGGGCTCATGAAATATAAGCCGAAATCCAATAAGCTCATAAGCCCACATATAAGCTTAAACAAACGCCCCCTTATTTTATCCGCTTTTCCATTATCTGCTTAATCTCAAGCAGAAGCAGCTTTGTGTTATCCAAATTGCTTTTGAGTTATCCAAACTGCTTCTGCTTATCATCTTATTTTCAGTTAAAGTAACACAAATAAGAAGTTGCTTATTTCAATGTGTTTATTCCTGCTGAATAAAAAGTTACTTTTTTACAAACATATATAAGTATATAACTTATGAACCCTTATCAAAATGAGCTATATTGATTATTATGTTTTCGAGTATTCTTGAATCTTTTACAAAATAAGCAAATCCAAACACCATTATGACTTATGAGAAGTACCTTTTTTAAACAGTAAACCAGTACTTATTTTTTAGCAAAAATAATAAGCAATACCCTACCCCCCCCCCCCCCCCCCTTCACATTTGGGTCATTTCAAGAATTTCGTTTCTTTTTCGAAAGCAATAACTTTTACATAAAAATATGAAATTTATATACAAAGAAACATATTTTAACAAGCTAGATGTAAAAAGTAATTAAAACAAAAAAGTAGTAATTTGAACCTGGGTAAATATTTTGGGATGATAAGAAGAGATGGGTGTTGACGGAGTTAAGCCACCCGTAGCGGCGTAATAACGGCAGTTTTGACAGTTGCAGCGCCATTGTTGTGTGTGTGTGTGTTTTGTGTGTGTTTGGAGGTAACTCACTACATGTTTACATGGGCTGATGTTAGAACAATTTTGATAATGAGTTTGGGCTTTTGAATTGGATAATGACCAAATGTGAAATGGGTTAAATAGTCTTACGGGACTTAAGACTAGAGACACTTTATTTTGCATACTCTAATTTTGTTGCATACTAATGGACAAATTCCCACTATCCATCTAGTTTGATCTAATGGTATTAACCTAAGATTAAATAGGAAACATAAGTCCATGTTTTCTTTTTTCTTTGTCTTTTTATCTTTTTTATTATTCATTTTTTTCCTTTCTTTCTTTCCCTTTTTTTCTAATTTTTTTTTTTTTTTTTTCGTCTTTTTTTTCACGTTTTTATAGTTTTTTTGTTTCTTTTCTTTTTTCTTGGTGTCTTTTTTTTACACGTTTTTTTTTTCATTTCTTTTTTCTTTTTTTTTTGTTATAATTCACGTTTTTTTTTCCTAATAAACGTTTTTTTTTTTCGTTTTCATACATTTTCGTCTATTTTAATACGTTTTCGTCCGTTTTCATACATTTTTATCTGTTCTCGCGCGCTTTCATATATTTTCGCCTGTTTTCGTACGTTTTCGTCAGTTTTCATACGTTTTTGTCCGTTTTCATACGTTTTCATCCGCTTTCTTACGTTTTCGCCCGTTAACGTCTGTTTTCATACGTTTTCATATGTTTTCTTACATTTTCGTTCGTTTTCATATGTTTTCGTCCGTTTTCATACGTTTTCGTTCGTTTTAATACATTTTCGACCATTTTCTTTCGTTTTCGTCCATTTCTAATACGTCTTCGTCCGTTTTCGGACGTGTTTTTACGCTTTTATACGTTTTCGTCCGTTTTCATACATATTCGCCCATTTTCTTATGTTTTCGTTCGTTTTCATACGTTTTCGTCCGTTTTAATCCATTTTCTTTCGTTTTCGTCTATTTTCTTTCGTTTTCGTCCATTTTTCAAACGTTTTTGTCCTTTTCATACATGGTTTTACACTTTCATACGTTTTCTTTCATTTTCATATATTTTCATTCGTTTTCTTACATTTTCGTTCATTTTTTTCATTCATTTTCGTCCGTTTTTAAATGTTTTTGGCAATTTTCATACGTTTTCATATGTTTCTAAATATTACAAGTGATATTCTGAATATTAAAAATTATATTCTGAATATCACAAGTGATATTCTGTGATATTCAGAATATCACAATTGATATTCTGTGATATTGAGAATATCACAAGTGATATTCTGAATATCACAAGTGATTTTCTGTGATATACAGAATATCACAAGTGATACTATGAGTACCACAATGATATTTAGGATATCATAAGTAATATTTTGTAATATTCAGAGTATCACAAGTGATATTCTGAATATCATAAGTGATTTTCTGAATTTGATAAGTGATATTCAACAAATATTTTGTAACATGAAAATCACATGTGATATTCAGAAAATCACAAATGATAGATATTCAGAAAATCACAATTTATATTTAGAATATCACCATTGATATTCAGAAAAACACAAGTGAAATTCTGAATATCAATTGTGATATTCAGAAACGTTTTCGTCCGTTTTCATCTGTAATCTTTCGTTTTTGTCCATTTTTCATACATTTTCATTCGTTTTCATACGTGTTTTTACGTTTTTATATGTTTTTGTCTGTTTTCATAGGTATTCGTCCGTTTTCTTACATTCTCGTCCATTTTCTTACGTTTCTGAATATTGATATTCAGTGGTTCTAGAATATTACTTGTGATTTTCTGAATATCACTTGTGATATTATGAATAGCACTTGTGATTTTCTTATGTTTTCGTCTGTTTTCATACTTCGTCCATTTTTATACGTTTCCGAATATCATAAATGATATTCAGAATATCACAAATGATATTCAGAATATCACTTGTGTTTTTATGAATATCAATGGTGATATTCTAAATATCACTTGTAATTTTCTGAATATCTATCACTTGTGATTTTCTGAATATCACTTGTGATTTTCATGTTACAAAACATTTGTTGAAAATCACTTGTCAAATTCAGAAAATTACTTATGATATTCAGAATATCACTTGTGATACTTTGTATCACATAATATTACTTATAATATCCAGAATATCATTTGTGGTACTCATAGTATCAATTGTGATATTCTCCATATCACAGAAAATCACTTGTAATATTCAGAATATCACTTGTAATATTCAGAATATAACTTGTGATATTTAGAATATCACAGAATATCACTTGTGATATTCACAAGTGATTTTCTGTGTTTTCTTATGTTTTCGTCCGTTTTCATACGTATTAGTCCATTTTTTTATGTTTTCGTCCGTTTTTATACGTTTTCGAATATCACAAATGATATTCAGAATATCACTTGTGTTTTTCTGAATATCAATGGTGATATTCTAAATATCACTTGTGATTTTCTGAATATCTATCACTTGTGATTTTCTGAATATCACTTGTGATTTTCATGTTAAAAAACATTTGTTGAAAATCACTTGTCAAATTCAGAATATCACTTATAATATTCAGAATATCACTTGTGATACTTTGAATATCACAGAATATTACTTATAATATCCAGAATATCATTTGTGGTACATATAGTATCACTTGTGACATTCTCCATATCACATAAAATCTCTTGTGATATTCAAAAATATCACTTGTGATATTCTGAATATCACTTGTGATATTCAGAATATAACTTGTGATATTTAGAATATCACATAATATCACTTGTGATATTCAAAATATAATTTGTGATATTCAGAATATCACTTGTAATATTTAGAAACATATAAACGTCTGAAAATTGCCAAAAATATTTAAAAACGAACGAAAACGAATGAAAAAACAGACAAAAACGCAAGAAACGAACGAAAATGTATAAAAATGGAAGAAAACGTATGAAAGAGTAAAAACATGTATGAAAAGGACAAAAACATTTGAAAAATGAACGAAAACGTATGAAAACGAACAAAAACGTAAGAAAACGGACTAATCTATATGACAACGAACAAAAACGTATGAAAGCGTAAAAACACGTCTGAAAACGGACGAAGACGTATGAAAAATGGGACGAAAACGAAAGAAAACGGACGAAATGTATTAAGACGAATGAAAACGTATAAAAACTGAAGAAAACATATGAAAACGAACGAAAATGTAAGAAAACATATGAAAACAGACGTTAACGGGCGAAAACGTAAGAAAGCGGACGAAAACGTATAAAAACGGACAATAACTTATGAAAACGGACGAAAACGTAAGAAAATATATGAAAACGGGCGAAAACAAACAAAAACGTATGAAAACAGACGAAAATGTATTAAAGCGAAAAAAACGTTTATTAGGAAAAAACGTGAATTAGAACGGAAAAAAAAAGAAAAAAAAAAAAAAAAAGCGTGTTAAAAAAAAAGTTTTGTAGCGTGAAAAGAAAAGGCAAAAAAAAAAAGATAGAAAAAAAAAGGAAATAAAGAAAGAAAAAAAAGAATAATAAAAAAGACAAGAAGACAAAAAAAAAGGAAAAAAAAAACATGGACTTATGTTTCCCATTTAAATCTTAGGTTAATCCCCACCATTAGATCAAACTAGATGGATGGTGGGGATTTGTCCATTGGTATGCATCAAAATAAGAGTATGCATTTGAATTTTCCTCCTTAAGACTAATGTGGTGTTTGTTTTTTAAAAAGTGTCTCTTAATAGCCTCTTAGTAGTTGTTGTTGTTTGTTTTATTAAGATGTTTTGCATTTGAATCTGACTATCACATCTTACTAATAAGATATGGCTATAATGTCTAAATCTGAATAAAAAATTTGATTGTTTTTTATAATTGTCTGAATGGTTTTCATTTTCCCTTTTTTTAAGTATATATTTAAGTATTGCAATACGATTAATAAGTAGATAGTGTAAACTTGAAAAAAAACATTTTTTTTATCATAAGTTTAACATAATTATAAATCATTAAATAAATTATCTTAATACATATCCAAAATTTAACATAATAAAAACTATTACATAGAGGTGGAGAAGAAGGCGGCGGTGAGAGGTGGCCGACCAAGTGGAGGTGGTCGGCGGTTGGATGAGGGTTTTGAAGATGAATGGGTTGAAGGGTTTTGAAGATAAATGGGTTGAAGGAGTGTTAATAAGAGGTAGTTAGATCTTTTCACCACCTCTTACCGAGTTAGACATATTAGCTCTTACCGCGTCTGACTAGTGATGAAAAAACAAACAACAAAAACTTCTGACTACCTTTTACTTGTAAGATTAAGAAGGTTAGTAAGACTTTTAAAAAAAAATAAAAACAAACACACCCCAATCTAACTCGTTCAGACATTTGGGACATTAAGTGCGTTTGTTTGTTTTTTTTTCCTCGTTCAGAGAATCAGAGGCAATTAGAGGCTCAAACCTCTTAACCAACAAGATGTGTAGGGGATGTCTTGTTGCCTCTTAATGTCTTTTAATGTTTATGTGTCGTAAGAATAAAATTGCATCATATTCATATCATTCAGATATTTTTTTATAAAAAAAGGCAACCAATATTATTTCATTCAGATTCAGACATTTACGCCTCAGATTCAGATTCAGATTCAGAGCCTCTTAATAAACAAACAGTAAAAGTAACAAGACACCAGAAAATTACTCCAAACACTGGTACATCAGCACCACATTAGTTTTCTCTCTCCTCATACAACACCTAAACACGTAGTAAGGAGACCAAACGTTTTTTTTTTAATTAAAATTTCATTTAAACTAAAAACATTACATTAATATTTCAAATAAAATTAAAAACATTACATATAACTAAAATAAAATTGAAAACATTAATAAAATAAAAAACATAAACTAAATCCTTTTTGTGGAAAACTAGAAAGGGGGTTGAATAGTTTACCGATTAAAATCTTTTTAACTTGTTAAGTTAGCTTTTAAACTTTCCGTTTGATCAAAGATATGTACACAAACACAATATATAACATGCAAGTAAATGAAAGAAACGATCAAACCACAACACGAGTATTTATCGTGGTTCGGCTACAAGGACTCTTTTTCCTTGCCCTACGTCCACGCCCCGAGTATCCAACTCGAGAGTTTCTTTCACTAGTCAACAAGCTCCTTTCACCGGCGGAGAAAACCTTACACGTCGCTTATACTTTTACCGACACAAAGCTAGATGTCGAGTTCTTTACCAAGGGTACAACCACTCCCGTTAGTTATTTACAAGGGTACAACTACTCCCTATACACTTTGTATTTTGAGGACTAAAATACTAACCGATCACTACTGAAAATACACAATCAAATGAAGTGTAAACTACACAAGTCTACACAATGCTAAGCTAACAAGTCTTGCAACGTTGTGTTGAATACTTGTTACTTTTATTAAGCTTGTGAATCTCTTTGCTACAAAAAGAAACTTCACATATGAAATGTTAAGATGTTAGATGAAAGAATGAATGTGTGTGTAAAAATATGATGTCAAGTGATGAGCCAAAATTCAACTTGTGGCTCAATATTTATAGCCAAAACCTTCTGCAGGTCTGGCGGATCAGGCGGACCCCTGGGAAGGGTTCCGCCCGTGTACCTCCAGGGTACCGCTGGGCTTGCAGTTGGTTTTGCAATAAATCTTGCAAACCAAACAAAGTCACATCTCATTACTCTTGCAAACCAAACAATGTCACATCACATAATATCAAGTCAAACACTAAACTTGCAAGCAACATCTAAGTAAGTCAAACACATTTATTTCCATAAATGTATAATGACCAAACTTGCCATAAATGTGATGTGACAATTCTATTTTTAGAAAATAAGAAGTGTTGTGTTTTATGAAATGTAAAATGTAGCAAAAGTCTAGTTTATGCAAGTCTTTAAAACTAAGATTATGTTTTACTTAGAAACTAAAGTTTACATTTGTCATTAACAAAACTTAGCGAAGATCGTAAAATATAAATAACGTTTTTAAGCGGTATTTGTATTAACAATCTCCCCCTTTTTGTTGATGACAAAACATACACTTTGTTTTTAAGTAACTCACAAAATCTTGGTTTTTAAGACTTAAAAAAAATTATATTAAACTTGTTTTACTTAATTTATGAAAATCATATTAAGTTTTGAAAGTTCAATATATTTCTCCCCCTTTTTGTCGAAACAAAAAGTAGAGTAGCGAAGCGAAAAAGAACACTTGCTCCCCCTTGCTTGTTACTCCCCCTAAAAGGAGTGCTAAGATGGGAAACATGGATTTTGGATCCTACAAAAAATGGTTAGTTGGTGATATATATAAGCTTGTAGTTACCACACACATTGCAACCACAATGACAACATAAACATGATCAACCAACAATGCATGAAAGTAAGTAGAAAGAATTAGCATTCCAAGTAAAATTTGGACTTATAAAAGTCAAAAGACAAGAAATGGGTAAAATTATTCTACTTCTAAAAACTTAAAAAAATAACAAAGAAAGAAAAATAAAAGCCTAGTTTCTTAAATTGGGGCAAACGGCCTCCAAATGGTTCTCTAGGGTTTGTTTGGGTGGGAAAGGGCATCCAAACGTTCGATGACGTGTTGGAATGCAAACCGGGTTTCATCTTGGAGTTGGTGAAGCAACGTTTTGATGCTTGCACCCATTTGCTCACAATTTGAGCAAACATGGGGATGAGTGGGTGGAAATGGGTTGGCATTGGTTTCTTGGTTTAAGAGTTGATTGGTTTGTGGTTCTTGGGTGGATGATGGGTTTGGTATTGAGTCAAGCAATGTGGTTTGAAATTCCATTGCTTGATGGAGATGGTTTTCAACCATGTTTTAAATATCCTCATATGAAGGAAATAAAGACTCAAAGGTTTGAGGTTGAGGGTGTGGTGGATTTGGGTGATCATGGTTTTCAAAGTTTGGTTCTCCATATAGAGGACCATGGATGTCATAGTAGATGGGGTGAAACAATAATGGTTTAGGTTGATGGTATACTTGTTGTGGTGGTTGGGTGTGGTTAGAATGCTCATTTTGGTCAAGAATTGACTTTGGTGAAAAAGGTGGTGGTTGTGAAGGTCTTGGTGGGAGATCATTAAGATCTTGGACAAAAGGGTGTGGTGATGTGGGAGGAGACCCAAATAACTCCATAGGTTCAATTTTGGGTAATGGTGATGGTGATGAAGTTTTGGATGGTTGAGTTGGAGCACTTGGTGGAGTTGGGTCAATAGGTGATTTAGTTGGTGGTGGAGTGAGCTCATTTGGTTCATTGGGTGATGGTGATGGAGATGCAAGGTTCAAAAAGTGTTCATTTTTTTTGGGTTATGTGAATTCATCCGAGGATGAGGAGCTTAGGTTGATGGGTTGATTAGACCATAGTGGTTTAACACTAATCCGGGCGGTTTTTCGGATGGGTCTTGATGGTTGAGAGGTGATTGTTGACTTAGTCATGGTGAAAAATAGTTTATAAGTTTCAGAAATTGTGTTGAGGAAGGTGTGATTTGATGGTGTTTATGATGGCTTAATTTATAGTGTTGATGGATTTATGGAAATGAGTGTTTGGATTTGATGTTAGTCCATACAAACATGGAGGTTTCTAATGATTTGGAAAACTAATTGTGGGTTGTCATATCATGGAAGTCAATCCAATGAAAATGGTGAAGTGAGAAGACAAGTTTTGCACTAAATGCTTAGTGGTTTTGGTAGATTTGTGGTAGTATAAATCTCAGGGATTTCAAGGATCCCTTAAAAGGGTTCCTTCCTTTATGTTTGAGGGGTCCTTGAGGTTGTTATGGCTAAATTTGAATTTTGGCGGGAATTGGTTTTGGTTAAGTTTATGGAAGAAGGAGTACCCTATTATGCTAAACACATTGCAAGTAATGGGTTTCTACCTAAAAGGATTGGATTTTGGTGTTTGGATGTTGAATTGGTGAAAATGAAAACAAAAATTCTGCAGGTTGCTGGCGGCACCCTCAGAATACACAGGCGGAACCCATTTGAGGGTGCCGCCTGGTCCGTTGGGCCAATTCTGGAATTCCCAGAATTTACACTGGCGGAACCCAATATTGGGTACCGCCAGATCAGCCAGACGCAAAAAAATTGGCAGTCCGCGTTTTTGACCCGCGAGACGATTTTTAAAATTTTCGAAAACTCCTAAAATCAAAAAGATAAGGCATTTCTGGTTGGGAAATGCAAAAAATAGACACGTAAACATGCATTTCATAGGACTTTGACCTTGAGGTCGAGAATTTCACTATACTTAGTGAAAATATCATAAACTTGAAAATTTGACAACTTGCCAAGAGTTGTCTACCTGCATCAAAGTTAGATACTACGTGTTCCAAATTGTATCAAACATTGTACTAACACACAAATATTGTTTAAACGACCAAATTTGTTCAAATAGCACCTAGTGCCAAACACTCCTACACACCCGCACTCATTGACGGTCGATCTTGTTCTTGAGCTTTCCAAGGAACCTTCCAAGATTCTTAAACATCCCCTTTGTTTGCTTGAACTCCTCCGACTCATTAGGAATATCCGGAAGTTGAGAAAGGTATTTGAGAGGAGGGAGCCTAGAGTTTGGCAAATTGTCATCTTCACTCATTGAGGAAGACGAAGATGAGGTAGGAGGATGTGGACATTTTCCTTGGGCTTTGTACACTCTCCTATCACTTAGTGGGACAAAGGTGTGTGGGATGAGAGAGTAGTTAAGGCGAAGACCGTTTGGAGTTGGTGGAATGGGTGAGATGAACCTAAAGAGACGGGTTAAGAGCATTCCATACGGCATAGCCGTTGTGCCATGCACGGGAATGTCGGCCATTCTCTTGGCCATGTAGTAGGCAAGGTTGAAAGGTTGCCTAACGGACAAGGAGTAGAGCATGTAGCAAAGGCAAAGGTTGATATGGTCACGGTTCCCTATTGTGCTAATGACATTGGCTCTAAGGACTTCCTCTCATTTCTTGAATTGGGGTTTGAGTTCGTTCATTTCCATTCCATATGGGTCCTTATCGATCTCATTTCCCGAACGGGTTCTCCTAGTGGTGGTGGTCCTAACAAAGAGGTGGTCACGGAGAACGTCTTTTGAGACAAGGGGTGTGTCATAAGGGTGGATACGGTCTTGGAGGTTGTCAAGAGTTGAGAGGGAGTGCAAGTCGGAATAGTGGCAAGTACCACGGTTTGGAACACCTAGGATTTGAGCAAACTCCTCAAGAGTGAAGGAGTATTGATGACCGCTAACCCTAAAGTTGATAGACATATGACCATAATCATCCGTGGAGAGGACGGAGGATGCATAGAACTCTAGAATGAACCTAGGACAAATAGGCTCGTCGATATTCAAAAGACACTCAAAGTTGATTGTGGCAAAATCGGCGTAAAGGTTTGTGCCTTCTAGGAAAGACGGGTCAATGGTTCTACCCTCATGGACATAGTGTTTTTCTAGGGCTTTGAAAAAGTTTACTTGATTTGCGGTAAGGCCTTTGGTTTTGTGGTGTTTTGGTAGGTACTTAATGGTGTCCTTGTGGTCATAGTGGGTTAGAGGAGGCATGATGATTCAATGATGATGTAGTTGCAATGTAAATGAATGGAAGACCAAGAATTCGTAGGTATGGATGGATGGTAAAGTGAATAGTAGCAGTTTGGAAGTGGTAGTATGAGATAATGGGTGTTTGGTTTAATATAAACAAAGATTTTGGTTCTGCAGGTCGGCGGATACGGCGGACCCCTGAAATGGGTTTCGCCCGTTATGTGTAAGGGTTCTGCCGACCCTGCTGAGAAAAATAGTTATGGATTTGTTTTGATTTCTGCGATTTTTGTCTAATGTCCAGAACTATAATGTAGGTTCCATGAGTCCTAAGCCTAGTCTAAGAAGGTTAAAAGGTTCACGTTTAAGGGGTTTTGTGAGAATGTCGGCTATGTTGTCTTCGGAAAAACTTTCTCAATTGAGATATTTCCTTTTTGAACGTTGTCACGAAGGAAATGATGACGGATTTCAATATGTTTGGTACGAGCATGTTGAACCGGGTTTTTGCTAAGATCAATGGCACCTTTGTTGTCACAAAGAATTGTGATGTCGTTGAGTTGAATTTCGTAGTCGACAAGAGCTTGCTTCATCCAAAGAGCTTGTTGACATGCCTTTCCGGCCGAAACGTACTCGGCTTCCGTTGTTGAGATAGCAAGAGCCGTTTGCTTCTTAGAGAACCATGAGGTGAGACAATATCCAACAAATGCAAATACCACTTGTACTTTTTCTATCGACATAGTCACCGGCATGATCCGATTCGGCATACACTATGGTGTCTATTCCCGTTCCTTTGGGATACCATAAACCTAAATGTGTAGTGCCCTTAATATACCTAAAAATCCTTTTAACAGCTTCGAGATGGGTAGTTTTAGGATCTTCTTGAAAACTAGCACATAGACAAACACTAAACATAATGTCGGGTCTACTAGCCGTTAGGTAAAGTAGACTACCAATCATACCTCTATATTTAGTACCATCTACGGATTCACTTTCCTCATCCTTGGTGAGTTTAGTTTCCGTGGACATGGGAGTTTTGATAGGTTTCGAATCTTCTAGTCCAAATTTCTTAAGCATGTCCTTAATATATTTAGATTGGTTAAAGAAGATACTATCTTCTAGTTGTTTGATTTGGAGTCCTAGAAAAAAGTTGAGTTCTCCCATCATACTCATTTCAAACTCGTCATGCATGATTTTTGAGAAATCCACACATAATTCTTGACAAGTTGATCCGAATATAATGTCATCAACATAGATTTGGACTATGATAATATGTGAATCTTTCTTCTTAGTGAAGAGAGTATTATCAACTAAGCCCATGCTATACTTATGGTCAACTAGGAATGTTTTAAGTCGATCATACCATGCTTTTGGAGCTTGCTTAAGTCCGTAAAGAGCCTTTTTAAGTTTGTAAACATGATTTGGTTTTTCAAAATCGATGAAGCCCGGTGGTTGAGCAACATACACTTCTTCATTAATGACTCCGTTTAGAAATGCACTTTTGACATCCATTTGAAAGAGTTTAAAATTGTGTGCACATGCATATGCAAGTAAGATTCTAATTGACTCGAGCCTAGCAACCGGAGCAAAAGTTTCATCGTAGTCAATGCCTTCTTGTTGGTTATATCCTTGTGCAACTAGCATAGCTTTGTTTCTAGACACAATTCCATTTTCATCCATTTTGTTCCAATTATAGTTTGACTATTTGGTTGAGGAACTAATGTCCATACATCATTCCTAACAAATTGGTTTAACTCTTCTTGCATTGCAATTACCCAAGACTCATCTTTAATTGCTTCGTTAATATTTTTAGGTTCAATGGTTGACACGAAACAAAAGTAGTTGCTTTCATTTTGAACTTTTGACCTTAGTGTTCTTTCATTAATGTTGCCAATGACACTATCTAATGGATGACTTTTAGATTCTTTGACATTGACAAGTTCTTTGTTAAATAGTTCATCTTTTTTGTCATCACTTAAAATTTCTTGATTTTCTATTGCTTGGCTTTCAACTAAGTCATCATCTACCAAATGTGATGTCTTAGAGGGAGGTGGACTCTCGTCAAATGTTACGTTCAACGATTCCTCGACTCTTAAGGTTTCTTTGTTCAAAACAATGTATGCTTTACTATTTTGTGAATATCCAAGAAATACACCTTCATAAGACTTTGGGTCAAATTTTGTGAGATAATCCTTGGTGTTAAGAATGAAACATTTACTCCCAAACACTCTAAAATATCCTAATGTAGGCTTTTTACCTTTATATAGCTCATAAGGGGTTTTATTCAAAAATGGTCTAATTAGGACTCGATTTAAAATGTACGTTGAAGTGTCGACGACATTACACCAAAACTTTTGTGGAATGTTTTGTTCATTAAGCATTGTTCTACTCATCTCTTGCAATGTCCGGTTTTTACATTCTACTACACCATTAGATTGAGGAGTACGTGGAGCCGAAAAGTTATGAGTTATTCCATTATTATCACAAAAGTTACCAAATTGAAATTCATTATCAAATTCACGACCGTGATCCGTTCTAATAGACACAATATTAGACCCTACTTGATTTTGAATTTTCTTACTTAGAATTTTAAATTTATCAAAAGCTTCATTTTTACTTTTCAAAAATTTTGTCCAAGTATATCTTGAGTAATCATCAACTATGACCAAAGTGTAGAAGTTTCCTCCATAACTTTGTATAGCGGATGGACCAAATAAATCCATATGCAAAATTTCTAGACATCTAGATGTAGAAACCAAGTTTTTAGCCTTATGGCTATTATGGACTTGTTTACCGACTTTGCAAGCATCACAAAAGTGTTGGTCATATTTCAACTTGGGTAGGTTTTGAACTAAGTCTTTGGAGGAGAGGTTTTGTATTAGTCTCATGTTAGCGTGTCCTAAACGTCTATGCCATAAAGTTGAAGATTCATCTAATGAGGTAAGACAAAATTTGTCTCTAGATGTTGGATCCATCTTTATGACATATACGTTGTTCTTGAGGTCACCTTTGGCTATGGTTATACCATCTTTAAGTATTTTACTTCCGTTTTCAATAAAAAGAACATTATACTTATTAGGACAAAGTTGACTAATACTAAGGAGATTAAAACCTAAGTTATCAACATGAGCTACATCATCTATAAAGAGGGAGTCATGAGAGATTGTACCTTTTTCGATGATTTTGCTCTTAGCATTACTACCAAACGTAACATTACCTCCGTCACATTTGTGATAAGAAGTGAAGAGTGTGGAAAACTAGAAGGGGGGGGGGGGGTTGAATAGTTTTGCGTCTTTTTCGTTTAATAAGAATTTGCTTTTCAAAGAATTGATATTAATTGTAAAAACCTTTGAAGTTAAAGTATAAATACAAACCTAATTCACATATATCATATATATATACACTACTTGTTTAAAGTGTTGAATAGAAATTATAATTTCATATATCTCACTTAATTACAAGTTTGTACTAATATATATATATATATATATATATATATATATATATATATATATATATATATATATATATATATATATATATATATATATATGTGTGTGTGTGTGTGTCTTAGTAATTGTTTATACTTATATTTTACCAAAGTATAATTAATGTTTTGAATGTAACCTAGTTTGATCTTTATGTGAAATCAATATATGCACAACACACAATATTAGCAATATATGAAAAGCTAGTAAGTAAATAAGTAAAGAGTGAGAGATGGAAAGATCAAACCGAGAGACAAAGGATTTATAGTGGTTCGGCTACAAGGACACCTTCCTTGCCCTACTCCACTCCCCGAGCACCGAACTCGAGAGTTTTCTTCACTAAGTCAATAACCTCCCTTATGGCGGAGAAAACCGTACACACCAAAAGCTTACACCAATTAACGACACAAAGCAAGATGTCGAGTTCTAATCGTAGCTAGAACCAATCTCACACCAAATATCACACCACTTCTTCTTCACACCTTTGCACTACTTCAATACTACTTCACACCACAAATATCTTCACACCTTCAAGGCACTAATGTCTTGACACCTTCAAGCCACCAATGTCTTCACACCTTTAAGCCACTAATGTCTTGACGCCTTCAAGTCACTAATGTCTTCACACCTTTAAGCCACTAATGTCTTGACACCTTCAAGCCACTAATGTCTTCACGCCTTCAAGCTACTAAAGTCTTCACAACTTCAATCTACTAATGTCTTCAAGTCTTCTTCACTAGGAACCCTCAATATCTTCACAACAAGTTCCTATTGCTACAATCTCCTATCACCAATACTATCTAACCCTTCTTCTCCACTTTAAGTTCCACTTTACACTTACACCAATTCTAGATTCTTCAACCAAATCTAGCTAACTAATACATACACCTTATTCACCAATGAATGAAAGATTTACAAGAAAATATAAACAAGCAACTTAGATAGCAAGATGATACTAAGTTGTAATACTCCTGATAGAAGTATTCTTCTCTTTGCACTTTGAATGTTGAGGCTTGAATCACTTTGAAACAAAGATCAAAGTATATAAGATCAAAAGATTATTAGAGAAAGGAAATGGATGTTTAGATCTGAAAGTTTCTGGTGCAAAAAGGTGAGGAAAATGTGCAAAATGATCCAGTATTTAAAGGGCCAGATTTTACTGTTCGGGAGCGTGCCGGTCCCCTTAATTATAGGCCGGTCCCCTTAATGATTAAGGGGGCCGCCTAGTAAAATTAAGGGGGCCGCCCTCCTGAACGTTTGAAAAGATTCTCTGGATAAAATTTGCCCTTTTTGGTTGGAAATTTGAAATCATATTTTTGTGGTTTAATAAAGCTTTACCAAAAATGATTTACAAATATATATATAAAATGTTAAAATCATTTTATAAAATGTTATGTCTTAAGACAAGATTTCCTTTGATCTTATAATGCACTAATCACTTTGTTTATTCATACCTTAAGTGATTAAATGGTGAAAGTGAGTATTTACTACTAAATACTTGTTTATGTCATAACCTTTGGATTTAATTAGTTTACGTTTTGTGATTATCAAAACATAGAGATATCGAAAGATATGAATAACGTTTTTAGTCATTTATTTATATCAACAATCTCCCCCTTTTTGATGATTACAAAACCTAAACTCATTAAATCCAAAAATTAATTTTTAGACAAGTATTTAGTGAGTTTATATTCACTTCTCCCCCTTTTTGTAGAATCAAAAAGGTTTAAGCCTATAAGGTAAAGGCTCCCCCTTGATGTATGCTCCCCCTCGTTTGAGGGCACCAAGGGTTCGAGATATGGAATTCTTGCAAGAAAAATATTAGAGGCACATGCAAATACATATAGCATAATAACAACTAATAGTAAGCATGGCAGAGAAGAATTTTAAACACATGTAAAAGCATTCATTAATTCAAGATGATTATGTCAACCACATAATCATTGTTACAAAAGCCATAATGATGGAATTCTAATACTAAGTAGAATATCCTATTGTGCCAACAAGGAGTGTCACCAAACTTTCTTGAATCCCAAAATGGTTGAAAGGTTTTATTTGAAAATGAGAAACATAAGCATGTAAAATGCTTAGTGGTTTAGTGGAGATAAACTTTTGGTTGCATGGATGTTGGTGAGTTTGGAGATGTGGAGGTTGTAGGTGGTGGATTTGAAGTTGGGTTTGTTGGTTGAGGGTTTTGATGTTGTTCAAGTGATGGTGTTTGTTGAGATCTAGTAAGAAGATACTCAATCCAAGTGAAGTGCTCATTCAAAGCAATGGTTTGTTGTTGAAGGAAGATGCAACAAGGGCAATTGTTAACATGCTTCTCAATTTGGTTGATGTCATGTGGTGATGATGGTGAGCTTGATTGGGGTGGATCCAAATTGCGTTGCGCAAGATGTAATGCTAAAAGAGCACTAAGCTCATGAGCCTCTTTTAGCTCCTCAACGAACTTCAAGTGTTCGGAGGAAGGTGATGATGGTGGAACATGGTAGTTATCTTGGGTGAAGGTTTGAACATGCAACATAGGAGTGGCATGTGAGGTTGTAGGATGTGGTGGTGGTACTCTTGGTGGTGGAGACATGGTTGAGCTTGGGTAGTCATGAAAACATGAAATGGGTGGAAGAGGTTCTCCAAGAGTGAGTGGTGTTTTTGTTGAATGAGCAACATGTGAAGTATTGATTGAGAGATTGGGATTGTTGTTTTGGTATTGAGCATGCTCATCATAAGAAGAAGCATGAATGAGGGAATGAGTGGGTGATAGGTTGTGTGATGAATCATTATTGTGGGTTTGAGGTTTAGTAGTTGGTTGACTTGGAACAACATCACTTGAGTTTTGATAAGAATCAAGTTTCCTCCTCCAAACGGGTTTGACGGAGATCCTTGCGGTTCTTGAAACTTTTGGTTTTTGGTTGTTGGGAGATGACATGTTTGGGTGTGATGGCATTTATGATGGGAAGAAGGTATTTATAGTGTATGAGAAATGTGGTTTAGGAAGGTAAATTTTGAGGGATAGCATGGGACAAAATATGTTTATGAATTTTGGGAAGTATAGGCTGAAGTGGGTCAAAAAGTGATAAAGAAAACAGTATCCCCGACCATCAGATGGCCGGTCCCCTTAATTAGGGGCCGGTCCCCTTAATCATTAAGGGGGCCGCCTTATATAATTAAGGGGCCGCCCATCTGGTGATTCCCAGAATGCCAGAAATGGGTTTTTGGCAGAAAATTTTCAAAAAGGTTGTGTTTTTGTTTTTGGATTCAAGTAAGTTCAACTCTTTGAGGCAATATAGGGCATACTATTCATGAATGTAGAGAGTGATATAGAATTAATTAAGATAGGCAATTAATATCTAATAATCATGCTATCTATTAATTCATCAATTAAGATATGCAATAAAGGAGACAAAAAAAAAAAAAAAAAAAAAAAAAAGCTAAATGGGCAACTATATGAAGATGATAACATTTAGCCTAGAGAAAACATGTTGATGATTGTAGACAAGTAACAAATATGTGGATATGATTATATGGACTTCAAGACTTGTTACAAACAAGATCCATATGGGCATGCCATGATTCTCATGAAATGATTTGATTAGATTGTTAAATGTCATTTCCAATAGAAGTGTATGACACTTGAGAGAGTTGAATGTGTTTTAAGCAAAACGTTTTTAGTTTTATTCAACAATGTTTTTGAAGTGAATTCAAGTATGCATTACACTAACATAAATTGAATTTTGTTTCTTAACGTGTAACAAAAAATATTTCAATCTTGTTCTTGAGTAAAATAATGGTTATGAAAGAAATTTTTAGTCAAATAAATTGTTAGAGAAAATATTTCATTCTTAAAAAGAGAGAAGTTTTGAACATGATGTTTTGATCATGATAATCAAGAAGTTTCAAGTGAGGGGTTTGATATGGAAACTTATCATGCTCAGGAGAATCAATTAAGCCCATCGTCACACATAATCATCTTTAATGATACCTAAAGATATTAACGTAAAATGATAGATATTTATGATCTAAATGCAATGGGACAGGAAAGAGCAAGGTAAATAGTTCATGAATACAAGATAGACATGTGTATATATATATATATATATATATATATATATATATATATATATCAATATATATAAATGTATGTATATATGTATACAAATAACATCATAATATCAAGTTGCAAGCAAATATCAATTATAATATATCTATTAATGCAACAAGTAAGATCATATAGCATAAGTGGAAGAGTTCTACTATAGATCATAGAAGATTAAGAAAAATGATAATATACTAAACAACAATAAGGTTAATAATGCTAATATCATGTATGCATATATTAGTGTTAATAATCTAAAAGCATGGTAACTTATCAGTTGAATCGTATTGACACACTAATTAAAACATTCTAAAATATAATGTAACATTGACAAGTTTTTGAAAAGAAAACTTATCTCAGGTCCAGCTTTTCAAAGAGAGTGGGCATGATGGTGATAGAAGAAATCTTAAGAGTAAGTCCAAAACATGTCGAAGTAGCCAAGCATTATTACCATGATACCAATGCTCCAAGAGTGAATAGCACAATGCCGAGACAAGAATATTCCCGCAAGAACGTCATAGGCGAAACAATTGCAGAATGTGAAATAACGTGAAAGAAGCCAATATTCGTCAAACGTAATAGAGCGAGATGAGAAGATCAACACGTAATAGACTCTTCATTCGTTAGATACCTAAACAAGATAAACAGCTTGGTACCCAGATTCTCATGGGTCCTAGATGGTTAGATGAGAACATCCATTGCATTTGAATGCACATGATGGGGATGTCGTCGATAAGTACAAGAATTCATCAATAGTTTATTTTAATTAACAAACAATGACTTTCTTGACTAGAATAATAAGTAATGAATGTTAATAGTATAAGTTCTAAATTTATTCACTAGATTTAACAAATTTTATTTGTTTTAAAGCATTTGTTGAAGGATCATTTATGATAAATCCTAACCCGGTTTTATCATAAAATGGCTTTTGAATGTCGAGAAGATATTTTAAAGATTTAGAGCTATTTTCGAATTTTGCCAATGTTTTTGCTCTTTCATTTTCAATTTTGATTTCATGTTTTTAGTCTCGACATTTTTTACATTCAAGATCGATTTCGATATTACTTTTAAGTCTAGACATTTTATCTTCTAAAATGATTTCTTTTTCAAAGTTGTTTTCAGCGGATGTTGAAAATTCGTTCTTAAAAGTAATTTTTGAGTCAATGTTGCAAAAATGTTTGAAGTTATTTTCCATTTTTAAAAATTCTAATATAAATTGATCATAGCAAAAATGTTTAGTTTTGGATTGTACCTTCTTTGTAGTTGTACATTCCTCACATGCTATATGGTGATCAATTCCATCTTCCATGTCGCTCCATGTTTTGTTTGTAGTTTTACTTGGATCTAGAAACATGTAGTTCTTGCCATCAATACTTGTGTTCTCATTTGTTTGAATGTTCTCATAAGCCGTGTTATCATCGTCTTCTTTGCACTTGTTGCACCATGATTTATTCACGCTCTTTCTTCGGATTTGGTTCATGTATTCTTCGTTGTAGATACCTTCAATGATCACATTTGAACTAGTAGTACATGTGTTTATTTCAACTAAATATTTATTTACTAAATTTTCTAGATTGACTATTTCTTGTGCAATATCAAGTTTATCATCTTTGGTTTTACATTCTTCTTGGTGAATCTTTAAAAGACATTTCCAAATATCATTTGCCGTTTTACAATGAAATAATCTTTCATATTTAACATTTGGTAGAGTTTTGAAAATAAGTAATTTGGCTTTAGTGTTTTTATCAATTTTAGTTTGAAAATTATTATTTTGATTTTCAAAATCTATTTTGGTTGATTTAAGATCACCAATTGAAATGATATGCCAAAGATCAAGATCTATTGATTTCACATAATTTTCAAATTTGTTTTTCCATTCAAGAAAATGATCATTTTCAAATAATGGTGGTTGTTGCATAAATTCCCCTTCTAAATATTTTTCAAATTCCATAGATCGTTACAAGTTTTAAAATACAGTCTATTTTAAAAATCTTGCTAGACGTGGCTTTGATACCAATTGTGGAAAACTAGAAGGGGGGGTTGAATAGTTTTGCGTCTTTTTCGTTTAATAAGAATTTGCTTTTCAAAGAATTGATATTAATTGTAAAAACCTTTGAAGCTAAAGTATAGATACAAACCTAATTCACATATATCATATATATATACACTACTTGTTTAAAGTGTTGAATAGAAATTATAATTTCATATATCTCACTTAATTACAAGTTTGTACTAATATATATATATATATATATATATATATATATATATATATATATATATATATATATATATATATATATATATATATATATATATATGTGTGTGTGTCTTAGTAATTGTTTATACTTATATTTTACCAAAGTATAATTAATGTTTTGAATGTAACCTAGTTTGATCTTTATGTGAAATCAATATATGCACAACACACAATATTAGCAATATATGAAAAGCTAGTAAGTAAACAAGTAAAGAGTGAGAGATGGAAAGATCAAACCGAGAGACAAAGGATTTATAGTGGTTCGGCTACAAGGACACCTTCCTTGCCCTACTCCACTCCCCGAGCACCGAACTCGAGAGTTTTCTTCACTAAGTCAATAACCTCCCTTATGGCGGAGAAAACCGTACACACCAAAAGCTTACACCAATTAACGACACAAAGCAAGATGTCGAGTTCTAATCGTAGCTAGAACCAGTCTCACACCAAATATCACACCACTTCTTCTTCACACCTTTGCACTACTTCAATACTACTTCACACCACAAATATCTTCACACCTTCAAGGCACTAATGTCTTGACACCTTCAAGCCACCAATGTCTTCACACCTTTAAGCCACTAATGTCTTGACACCTTCAAGTCACTAATGTCTTCACACCTTTAAGCCACTAATGTCTTGACACCTTCAAGCCACTAATGTCTTCACGCCTTCAAGCTACTAAAGTCTTCACAACTTCAATCTACTAATGTCTTCAAGTCTTCTTCACTAGGAACCCTCAATATCTTCACAACAAGTTCCTATTGCTACAATCTCCTATCACCAATACTATCTAACCCTTCTTCTCCACTTCAAGTTCCACTTTACACTTACACCAATTCTAGATTCTTCAACCAAATCTAGCTAACTAATACATACACCTTATTCACCAATGAATGAAAGATTTACAAGAAAATATAAACAAGCAACTTAGATAGCAAGATGATACTAAGTTGTAATACTCCTAATAGAAGTATTCTTCTCTTTGCACTTTGAATGTTGAGGCTTGAATCACTTTGAAACAAAGATCAAAGTATATAAGATCAAAGGATTATTAGAGAAAGGAAATGGATGTTTAGATCTGAAAGTTTCTGGTGCAAAAAGGTGAGGAAAATGTGCAAAATGATCCAGTATTTAAAGGGCCAGATTTTACTGTTCGGGAGCGTGCCGATCCCCTTAATTATAGGCCGGTCCCCTTAATGATTAAGGGGGCCGCCTAGTAAAATTAAGGGGGCCGCCCTCCTGAACGTTTGAAAAGATTCTCTGGATAAAATTTGCCCTTTTTGGTTGGAAATTTGAAATCATATTTTTGTGGTTTAATAAAGCTTTACCAAAAATGATTTACAAATATATATAAAATGTTAAAATCATTTTATAAAATGTTATGTCTTAAGACAAGATTTCCTTTGATCTTATAATGCACTAATCACTTTGTTTATTCATACCTTAAGTGATTAAATGGTGAAAGTGAGTATTTACTACTAAATACTTGTTTACGTCATAACCTTTGGATTTAATTAGTTTACGTTTTGTGATTATCAAAACATAGAGATATCGAAAGATATGAATAACGTTTTTAGTCATTTATTTATATCAACAAAGAGGCTTTTGTTACCCGTCATGTGCCTTGAACAACCGCTATCTTTAATCCATTCATCCGGTTCCAAACAAACCTTGAGGCACACCTATTTTATGAAAAACACTCAAACATTTGGTCCCCAATTTCTCATGGGTCCATTTTGGTTAAGCATGCCATTAATTTGTTCCAAGTATGAAAATAGAGCATAAGGGTTCCATGGCATGTGGTTTGGAGTTTGGTAATGTCTAGGAGTGTTTTGGTTCCAAACATGTTGGTAGTTTGGTCGAGCGTTGAAGTTGCTCTTTGGAAAGGGGCGTTTGGGAATTGGAGTCTTAGGTCTTGGTTGAGTAGTTTTAGCTCTAAATTCATTTTTACTAAATCCTACTCCAGTTTTAAACACAGGTTTTGTTCCACTTTTGTATGTAACTTTAACAAATTTTGAACGATCCGAAGTGGATGAGGTTACTGCTGCAACAGGCCTGGCGGAACCTTCGGGACCAACGGGCGGAACCCTAAATTGGGTTCCGCCTGATCCGCAGGCTGCTGTAGCAATTTTATTTGTTTCTTGTGCAATCTTTTCTTGTTTCATTTGACCCATTGAAGTTTCTATTTTCGTAAATCCTAGTCCTGTTTTATCAAAGGGTGACTTTTGAAGTTTCATAATTTCATCCGCACAAGAAATGCTCTTATCGAACTTCTTAAACTTTGTGGTTTGTTTTGTTAGATCATTTTGAGTAATTTTGAGTTTCTCAACTTCTAGTTTAAGCTCTTCACATGATTTGCAAGATGTGTCAATACCTTTACTCTTTTCTAATCTCTTAGCTTTTTCTTTTAACTCATAAACTTCATTTTCTAAAAACTCCTTTTTAGTTTACAAAAATTTATTTTTGTTTATGATTTTTAAGCTCAATTCACAAAGTTTGTTATATTCTTTTTGTAAAGTGTCACCATCAATAGAGGAGTAAGATAAGTCGGATAATACCTCATTTGAGTTATGAGCCATGAGAGCAACATCTTCATTCTTTGGCTCATCGTCATCTCCTTCATAGTCACTCCAAGCACCACCCACAAAGCTTGTTGAGGTTTGCTCTTGGGTAGTTTTGGACATTCTCCTACAAGATGACTTGTGTCTCCACACCTATAGCACTTTCTTTCAACCTTTCCTTTCCTATCATCACGATCTTTTCGGAAAGTTTTCTTGTCATCTTTAGGTTGCCTTACAAACTTTCCTCTTCTACGAAAGAACTTCTTGAAGTCTCTAACGGCCATAGCATATTCCTCATCGTCACTATCCGAAGTAGATTCTTCATCATCACTTGATTGGACTCTAGCTTTCAAGGCAATGGACTTAACTTTTTCTTTCTTGCCTCTAACTAGTTCCGAATCTTTTTCCATTACCATTTCGTGAACTTTGAGGTTTCCAATTAGCTCATCAAGTGACATGCTTGAAAGATCTTTGGATTCTTCAATTGCCGTCACTTTTGCTCTCCACTTCGGATGGAGTGCTCTAAGAAATTTCCTGACAAAGTTCTTACTATAAAAAGATTCGTCAAGTGCTTTAAGTGAAGTAATAATAATATTAAATCTAGCAAAAGCATTATCAATAATCTCATCTTTGGAAATAACAAATTGTTCATATTATTGAACAAGAAGATCAATTTTGTTATCTTTAACTTGTGAGTTTCCTTGATGAGTGACAATTAAAGATTGCCAAATATCTTTGGCGGTTTTACACAAAAAGACTCTTTCATATTCTTTCTTAGGCAAAGCATTGTAAAGCATCATTTTAGCTTCATTATTTTTACCTATTAATTTCTTTTGATCATCATCTTTGATGTTTGTAACTACGTTATCACCATCAATAATTATATACCACAAATCTATATCTTTAGATTTCACGTAAGTTTCAAAACGGTTTTTCCAATATATAAAACCATTTGCTTCAAAGAGTGGTGGTCTTTGCATAGATTGCCCCTCTTTGTAATTTTCAAAATCCATGGATCGTTTCAATTTTTAAAACACAATATATTTTAAAAGCTTGAGTAACGTAGCTCTTGATGCCAATTGTGGAAAACTAGAAGGGGGGTTGAATAGTTTACCGATTAAAATCTTTTTAACTTGTTAAGTTAGCTTTTAAACTTTCCGTTTGATCAAAGATATGTACACAAACACAATATATAACATGCAAGTAAATGAAAGAAACGATCAAACCACAACACGAGTATTTATCGTGGTTCGGCTACAAGGACTCTTTTTCCTTGCCCTACGTCCACGCCCCGAGTATCCAACTCGAGAGTTTCTTTCACTAGTCAACAAGCTCCTTTCACCGACGGAGAAAACCTTACACGTCGCTTATACTTTTACCGACACAAAGCTAGCTGTCGAGTTCTTTACCAAGGGTACAACCACTCCCGTTAGTTCTTTACAAGGGTACAACTACTCCCTATACACTTTGTATTTTGAGGACTAAAATACTAACCGATCACTACTGAAAATACACAATCAAATGAAGTGTAAACTACACAAGTCTACACAATGCTAAGCTAACAAGTCTTGCAACGTTGTGTTGAATACTTGTTACTTTTAGTAAGCTTGTAAATCTCTTTGCTACAAATAGAAACTTCACATATGAAATGTTAAGAGGTTAGATGAAAGAATGAATGTGTGTGTAAAAATATGATGTCAAGTGATGAGCCAAAATTCAACTTGTGGCTCAATATTTATAGCCAAAACCTTCTGCAGGTCTGGCGGATCAGGCGGACCCCTGGGAAGGGTTCCGCCCGTGTACCTCCACGGTACCGCCGGGCTTGCAGTTGGTTTTACAATAAATCTTGCAAACCAAACAAAGTCATATCTCATTACTCTTGCAAACCAAACAATGTCACATCACATAATATCAAGTCAAACACTAAACTTGCAAGCAACATCTAAGTAAGTCAAACACATTTCTTTCCATAAATGTATAATGACAAAACTTGCCATAAATGTGATGTGACAATTCTATTTTTAGAAAATAAAAAGTGTTGTGTTTTATGAAATGTAAAATGTAGCAAAAGTCTAGTTTATGCAAGTCTTTAAAACTAAGATTATGTTTTACTTAGAAACTAAAGTTTACATTTGTCATTAACAAAACTTAGCGAAGATCGTAAAATATAAATAACGTTTTTAGGCGATATTTGTATTAACACTTTTATCAATTTGTATTCTTTATCTTGAATATTTAGGACTAATCATTGGAAAAAATAAATAAACCATTGTGAAATTGTATAAAAGTTGAGGGTAATGTATGCAAATAAACCTAAAGTTTATCCTATCTTTTTGTTCATCTTCATTTACTATCCTCAAAAACCTTTGCAACAATGGTAGCCTCATCACCACAAAGTTATAAAAATATATAGTGTTTTTTTTTTTTTTTTTTTTTTTTTTTTTTTTTTTTTTTTTTTTTTTCAATTGTTTCGATCCACAAACGGACCAAACGAAATGGGTGGAGGGGGAGAAGCGTCCGGCTGGGTTTGAAGTAACAAGGAGAACGCGTTTGGTTGGGGATGGACAACAAAGTTGTCTTGGGCGCGGGGGGGGGGGGGGGGGGGGGGTGAGCTCTTACTACGATCAATCTAATATGGCTAGGGTGTTCATCGGTTTGGTTTATTCGGTTCGCTTAGTTCGATTAATTTTTTTTCCTGGGTATAACCAAAAATCAAACCGAGTTACATAATTTTAATTATTTATTTTTGTAATCATATAGATTTTTTGGAAAAAAAAGGCTTAAAAACTATTATATTTATAATATGAAAGAGTTTTAATGTAACTTTTATATATATATATATATATATATATATATATATATATATATATATATATATATATATATATATATATATATATATATATATATATATATGTACTTAGATGAATTGGTTTTCGATTTGGTTCAGTTTTTATTTTGCCAAAACCATAACCGAATCGAAAACAAAATAATTACTTTTCGGTTCGGTTCGGATTTGGCAAATTCTATTCGGTTAAGAATTCAGTTCGACTTTATTCGGTTCGGTTTTGATTTTCAGCTTTTTGTGGGTGAAACCTGAATTCGCACACCCCTAAATATGGCACTAACTAAGGGTGTTTGGTAGTAAGCGTTTAAGCAACAAAAAATTAACGGTTAGCGTTTGCTCAAATGTTTGGAAACAAGCCATTAGCATTCTTACTTTTTCTAAATATTCCAAATCAAAATGCTATTTTTTTGTAGCATTACAAGTAACTAGCGTTTTCACTTTCTAATTATGACTATACATATATGATTCTATGTTACCAAACAATTTATCAAAATAAACATCTATTTCTTCCTGCTATTGCTTTCTGATACTGCTTCTTGTTATCCCTTTCTTCGCCAAACATAACATAAATTTTTACACTAAAATAGTGTTAAAATAAACATTAATAACAACTTTAACAAAGGTGACTCATTTTCAAGTTTATTGATTGAAGACCTAATTATCATTTTTCCAAGATAGTATGATTCACATGATAAATCTTTTGATAATAGGATCTAGAGGTCCTTTAGTGGATGCCCATTTGAGCTCTCAATTATTCTCCTTGTTATTACGTCACTTGGATGACCCAATCGATCATGCCAAATGGTAAATGTTATTGTATCTACATTTTTTCAGGTAGAAACCATATTTATTTCCGTTTGGTTTATGTATGTAAAATACAATTCAGAAAATAGATCTTTCATTCTTTCCATTATGGACTTTTCTCCATTTTAATGGATGTATTTTAGAGATAATCAATGTGAATTTTTAGCCATGGTTTCAAGATGATAACCATTACATCTTATATCTTTAAAACATAACAGATTTCTCCTAAATCTACTAGAATATAACACATCATTTATGATTAACTCTGTATCTCTAGGTAACATAATGCAGGCTTTCCTAGAGCCTTTAATCAAGTTACGAGTACCACAAATTGTGTTTACATTTGCATTTGCTATATGAAACTCGAGAAAATATTCTTTATTTTTCAAAATATTATTTGTTATTCCACTATCTACTAGACACTCGTCTTCACCATTTTTAAAATCGTTGTTCATATCATAGTTTTGCCTAGAGCAAAAATCATGCTGGTAACGTGTTATGAAATGTAGAGAATGTGAGATTGAGGAGAAAGAAGAAGATTGATATTAAGTGGTGATCTCAAATGAATACAATGGGTCCCTTATTTATAAGGGTTTAGAGAGTGTAAACTTTAGCTAAGTAACTTCTAGAATTAAAAGGGGATATACATAATAAATATTAAATATTATAATGGTACCCGCGCAATGCGGCGGCAGGTACCCGATAAACTATTTTTATGACGAGTAAATTCATTTTGAACATTCTTTATTTAGCATGTCTCAAGTACTTATAACATAATAGATAGATATATACTTTTGAAAAGTAGAACGTCTAAATTATTAATAGTGTAAATAGTTAGCATTTTTATTTTTTAAATTTTAGCATTAAATTAGTGGTCATAAGTTTAGTAAGGTTTTTTTTTTTTTTTTTTTTTTTTTTTTTTTTTTTTTTTTTTTTATAAATACTTCTATTAAAATATGTCATTATTAGAGGAAGTTACTATATTGTTTAAATAAGAAAATTTTTAAATTTTACATTAATTTTCTAAATTTTCTTTTATAGTAATATTTTTTATTTTAAAATTTTAAGACGTCTTTCTGTAGAAAGTCTCACATCTTTTATAGTATAAATGAGAAAAATTCAAATGAATACTCCAATTTTGGTGCATATCAAGGGATAAATTTCCACCATTCATCTAGTTTGATCTAATGGTGGGGATTAATATAAGATTAAATATGAAAAACTAAGTCCATGTTTTTTTCTTTTCATTTTTTTTTGTCTTTTTGTCTTTTTTATTATTCTTTTTCTTTCTTTCTTTCTTTTTGTTTTTTATTTTGTGTACTTTTTTCACGCTTCTTCATCTTTTAATATTTTAATATTTTTGCTTTTTTATTTTGTTTTTTTTTGTTTTTTTTTCCTAATTCACGTTTTTTATTTATTTATTTATTTTTTCTAATTCATGTTTTTTTTAATTCACGTTTTTTTCCTTCTTCTTCATTTTCATACGTTTTTGTCTGTTTTCATATATTTTCGTCCGTTTTCATATAGTTTTTTTCATTTTCGTCTCTTTTCATCTGTTTTTATACGTTTTCATCCATTTTCATTCGATTTTATACGTTTTCGTCCGTTTTCATACATTTTTGTTTGTTTTCATATGCTTATATACGTTTTTGTCTACTTTCAGACGTTTTGTCCATTTTTTATGTTTTCGCGTTTTTTAGATGTTTTCGTCTATTTTTAGATGTTGTCGTCTGTTGTTATACATTTTCGTCCGTTTTCATTCATTTTCTTACGTTTTCATCCGTTTTCGTTCATTTTCATATGTTTTCGTCCGTTTTCATTTATTTTTCTTTCATTTTCGTCCATTTTCATACGTTTTTGTCCGTTTTCAGACGTGTTTTTACGCTTTCATACATTTTCACCTAGTTTCGTCCATTTTCATCTGTTTTCTTACTGTTTCGCCCATTTTCGTCCGTTTTCATACGTTTTTGTCCACCTTGTTTTACGTTTTTGTTCGTTTTAATACGTTTTCATCCGTTTTCTTTCGTTTTCGTCTACTTTTCATACGTTTTTGTCCGTTTTCATACGTGTGTTTGCGCTTTCATACATTTTTGTCCGTTTTCATACGTATTCATCTGTTTTCTTACATTTTTGTCCATTTTCTTACGTTTCTTAATATCACAAGTGATTTCTGAATATCACTTGTGATTTTTTGAATATCACTTGTGATATTCTGAATATCACTTGTGATTTTCTTATGTTTTCATCCATTTTCATATGTATTCATCTGTTTTTGTACGTATTAGTCCATTTTTTTTACGTTTTCGTCCGTTTTCTTACGTTTTCATCCGTTTTTATACGTTTATGAATATCACAATTGATATTCAGAATATCACTTGTGATTTTTTGAATATCAATGGTGATATTCTAAATATAACGTGTGATTTTCTGAATATGTATCACTTGTGATTTTCAGAATATCACTTGTGCTTTTCATGTTTCAAAACATTTGTTGAAAAGCACTTGTCATTTTCAGAAAATCACTTATGATATTCAGAATATCACTTGATATATTCTGAATATCACATAATATTACTTATGATATCCAGAATATCATTTGTGGTACTCATAGTATCACTTGTGATATTCTGCATATCACAGAAAATCACTTGTGATATTCTGAATATCACTGAATATCACTTGTGATATTCAGAATATAACTTGTGATGTTTAGAATATCACAGAATATCACCTGTGATATTTAGAATATCACCTATGATATTCAGAAACATATGAAAACGTCTGAAAATAGCAAAAATCATTTAAAAACGGATGAAAACGAATGAAAAAATGGACAAAAATGTATGAAAATGGAAAAAAAAATGTATGAAAGTGTAAAAACATGTATGAAAAGTACAAAAACGTTTGAAAACTGGACAAAAACGAAAGAAAACGGACGAAAACAAACAAAAACGTAAGAAAACGAACGAATATGTATGAAAACGGACGAAAACGTATGAAAGCGTAAAAACACGTTTGAAAACGGACTAAGACGTATAAAAAATGAACGAATATTACTTATGATATCGAGAATATCATTGGTGGTACTCATAGTATCACTTGTGATATTCTGCATATCACAGAAAATCACTTGTGATATTTACAATATCACTTGTGATATTAATAATATAACTTGTGATGTTTAGAATATCATATAATATAACTTGTGATATTCAGAATATCACTTGTGATATTCAGAAACATATGGAAACGTCTGAGAATAGCGAAAGACATTTAAAAACGGACGAAAACGGACGAAAATGTATGAAAATGGAAAAAACGTATGAAAGTTTAAAAACATGTATGAAAACGACAAAAACGTTTGAAAACTGGACGGAACGAAAGAAAACAGACAAAAACGTAAGAAAACGAATAAATATGTATGAAAACGGACGAAAACGTGTGAAAGCATAAAACACGTCTGAAAACGGACGAAGACATACAAAAAATGGACGAATATTACTTATGATATCCAAAATATCATTTATGGTACTCATAGTATCACTTGTGATATTCTGCATATCACATAAAATCACTTGTGATATTCAGAAAATCACTTGTGATATTTAGAATATCACTTGTAATATTCAGAATATCACTTGTGATATTCTAAATATCACAGAATATCACTTGTGATATTCAAAATATAACTTGTGATGTTTAGAGTATCACAGAATATCAATTGTGACATTCAGAATATAACTCGTGATATTCAAAATATCATTGGTGATATTTAGAAACATATGAAAACGTCTAAAAATGGCAAAAGACATTTAAAAACGGAGGAAAACAAATGAAAATGTATGAAAACGAAAGAAAACATATGAAAGTGTACAAACATGTATGAAAAGGACAAAAACATTTGAAAACTAGACGAAAACGAAAGAAAACGGATGAAAACGTATGAAAACGAACAAAAACGTAAGAAAATGAACGAATATGTATGAAAATGGACGAAAACGAAAGAAAACGGATGAAAACGTATTAAAACGAACGAAAACATATTAAAATGGTCGAAAAGTATGAAAACGAACGAAAATGTAAGAAAATAGATGAATACGTATGAAAACAGACATTAACGGGCGACAGCGTAAGAAAGCGGACGAAAAACGTATGAAAGCGGACTAAATAAGAAAACGGGCGAAAATATATGAAAACGGTCGAAAACGTATGAAAACAGTAAAAGACGTATGAAAACGAAAACGAAAAAAAAGTGAATTAAAAAAATGTGAAATAAAAGAAAAGTGAATTAAAAAAAATAAAAAATAAAAAAAAATATGCTACGTGAATTAGACTAAAAAGAAAGAAAGAAAGAAAAAAAGAATCTACGTAATTGAAAGAAAAAAAAAAGAAAAAAAAAAGAGAAAAAAAAAAAAAAAAGATAAAAAGAAAAAGAAAAAAGTGGAAAAAAACATGGACTTATGTTTCCCCATTTAATCTTAGGTTAATCCCCACCACTAAATTAAGGAAAAATTGTTCAGAAATGCATCTAACTTGCCACCTTTTGCTTTTGTATACCATGAACTTTTTTTTTCCTATTGTATACACGAAATTTCTTAATCTTCCTATTGTATACACGAACTTTCTTAATATTCCTATTGTATACATGAATCTGACGTAACACGGAGTTAATTACATAAATTTACATGAATCGTCCCTGTGGCTCAAAACAATTACATCATTCGTCCTTGAAACAATTACATAAAAGGTCCCTGTAGCTCAAGAGTTAAAATATTTGCATCGTTAGTCCTCATTGAGTTAAAATATTTGCATTGTTAGTTCTCATTGACTATTGAGTTAAAATATTTGCATCGTTAGTCCTCATTGAGTTAAAATATTTGCATTGTTAGTTCTCATTGACTATTTTTACGTTAAAATATTTGCATCGTTAGTCCTCATTAACTATTGAGTTAAAATATTTGCATCGTTAGTCCTCATGGAGTTAAAATATTTGCATTGTCAGTCCTCATTGACTATTAATACGTTTTTATCCATTTTCGTTCGTTTTTCTTACGTTTTCGTCCATTTTTCTCATGTTTTCATAGGTTTTTATCAGTGTTCGTCCGTTTTTATACGTTTTCATTCATTTTTCTCATGTTTTTATCCGCTTCTTCCGTTTTTCTCACGTTTTCATATGTTTTTATCCGTGTTCATACAACAGTTTGAAACTTTTTATAAAGCAGTTTGAATTTTTTTAAAATATAAGTTCTAAAATATTAAGACAACACGCTTAATTATTATAGTAAATTTTAATAAGTATAGTTATAATAGCATTAGTTACATGGCCGTCTATGAATTTTTGTAAATTTTGAGGACCATGGACGAAATTACATAATGTGGCATTTCGAGAAGAAATGTATATATAAAGTGTCACCGTTTATAAAATATAATGAAACAAGTTATGTAAACATTCAACATATTACTTTAGCTCATTTCGTACCAGTAATTATTATTGTTTTTTTCTTCTAAAACATTCCTGGTTACCTAGTTTGATAAGGAGTGAAACTAATCACTAGGACTCCTTCCATCCCTAAAAAACATGAAATGATGGTGATGGTGGTGGGTTAGTGGTGGTGGGTGGATGCGGTGGTGATGGGTGGTGGTGGCGGTGGTAGGTGATGGCGGTGGGTGTTGGTAGGTGGTGGTGGGTGGTGGGGCGGTAGGTGGTGGGTGTGGGTGGTGGGTGGCGGAGGTGGAGGTGGGTGGTGGTGGTGGTAAGTGGTGGTGGCGGTGGTGGGTGGAGGTGGTGGTGGTGGCGGTGGGTGGCGGTGGTGGGCGGCGGTGGGTGGCGGTGGTGGTGGCGGTGGGTGGCAGTGAGGACTAACGATGCAAATATTTTAGAGCAAATTACCTGAAAATGTATTTAACTTGCCACTTTTTACCATTGTATATAGTCATCTTTTTTTTTTTCCTAATGTGTGACTAAACTTTCAAATTTGGTACATTGTGTGTATTTTGTGACCATTTTACCCTTACATTTTCAAAATTTTGAAAGGTAAAATGGTCATTTTACAAGGCTAAAAAGTCACAAAATACACACAATGTATCAAATTCGAAAGTTTAGTCACACATTAGGGGAAAAAAAAAAAGATGGCTACATACAATGGTAAAAAGTGGCAAGTTAAATACATTTCAGGTAATTTGCCCAATATTTTAACTCAATGAGGACTAACGATGCAAATATTTTAACTTAATAGTCAATGAGAACTAACGATGCAAATATTTTAACTCAATGAGGACTAAGTATGCAAATATTTTAACTCTTGAGCTACAGGGACCTTTTATGTAATTGTTTCAAGGACGAATGGTGTAATTGTTTTGAGCCACAGGGATGATTCATGTAAATTTATGTAATTAACTCCATGCCACGTCAGATTCATGTATACAATAGGAAGATTAAGAAAGTTCGTGTATACAATAGGAAAAAAAAGATTCATGGTATACAAAATCAAAAGGTGGCAAGTTAGATGCATTTCTGGACAATTTTCCCTTAAATTAAACTAGATGGATGATGAGGCTTGATATGCACCAAAATTAAAGTATGCAAAATAAAGTGACTCTAGTATACATATTTACAACGCTAACAAAATATATCTAAAACCACATGCAAGCACGAGATCTAAAACTAGTAATCCAATCAAGTTTTCTTATTTTAATACAAACATACACTTCACGTCTGTAGCCCTTATAGTGTGTTTAAGACAAAGATTATTGAATCATTTTATTACTTATAAGACTTTAGTATATGTTTGTATGTATTTAAGTTAAATGGGTCGAATTTTGTGTATGGGTCAAACTGTTAAACGAAACACCCCGTTTATAGTTATTGATAGTTAAATTGGTTAAGTTAGTTAATGTCAATTATTCTCCAAACAACACAACGTTTGGAAATAACTGTCAAGTGATAGGACATGTCGTTTAGTATTGTATATATATGTTTTCTTACAGAAAACATATTAACACCTTATCATTATCAATAGATTTTATTTGCAGTAACTTTGTCCATTTTTACTTTTGTTATTTGCATACTCTTTCATTCACAAATCAACTCAGATATGGCAAACTTTAATCACATCCTTAAATGACCAAATGTTGGCAAAGAACCTGTGAACAAATGGTATCAGAGCTATGGCTCTCGACCATGGGATATGCCAACATCACAAAACACTGGTGGAATTTACTCAGGCAGATACTTACTTAGAGAAACTCCAAATCGTTTGTATCAATGGAACAGTAGAAAGAAAAGTATTTCACCCAGGGCAAAAGCAATGTTAGTGAATAAAGTTTTAGAGAATGAGGCATACAATGATGCCAAGATGAAGAAGAAACAGAAGGAAGAAAGGAAGAAAATCAGGAAAAAAAAGAAGAAAAACAAGAAGGAAAGAAAAGCCAAATGTTACATCTGCAAAGAAAAAGCACATGCTTTTTGGGCATGTGAACATAGAAAGAAATTGGCAGTTGCAGAATCAAACAAAGAAGATGTGATCAAATCACAAATTCTTGATGAAGAAGTGAAGTATCCAGAAACAGTACATGTGATAGGAGACTTTATGCTTGAAGGTTCACAACACAACACATGGAATGATATCTGGTACATCAACAATCATAACAAGTTTCACCTTTGCCCCAGAAGAAATCTCTTCAAGAAAATACATTACAGTTTCAAGATGATAGGCAAGGAAGAAACAAAAAAGAAATTTATATTCTCATATGGATTGGGTGATGTTGCTGTGAACATTGGAGAAGAAGAAATCATAATTAGAAATGTTCAATATACCCCTGAGGTATCATTAAACATACTCAGTTATGATCTCTTGCAGGAACAAGGATACTTGGTGAAGGTTGACAACACAAAATGTACAATCAAATACATGTATGATGAAACAAAGGCTGCAAAGGGAAGTGAGACATGGACAGACAACATGGATCAGGCATGGGAACAAAAGAAAGCAATTAGTGATCACAACAGATATTTGGATAGTTATTTTAAGTCACTAGATCCAAAAGAAGAAGGATCATTGGTTAAAGGGTTGGAAGAACTCAGTTGTGATAAAGATGAAGCCCATGATTACATTGATGATGACTTTATCAGTTACAATGGTACACTTTATGCTTTGAAAGTTAATTCCTTTACTAGGTTCTTATCTTTCATAAATTTGATCAAAAAAGATGGCATAGTGTATAGAAACTGGGATGTGTTCAGTAGGAAGTACATAGACATGATTAAACGGTTCTATTTGGTGCATCTAAATTATGATTACTTGGAAGAAATACCACCAAAGGTTGGGGTGATAAAAATTGATCTGCTTGCATTACACAAAGTAGTAGACAGTTTAGGACAGATATGTTGCAGTCACATTAAGTGACAAATGGAGCAAGATAGCACAGATGCAAGGGCTAACAACTGAGGATGGAGACACAATTAAAGGGTGTTTTCAAAAGTTTATAGACTTGGTTGTGGTGTACCATGACACTGCTCATATCAAATGGACAACAGACAAGCCAGAATTTGAAAGGGGTGAAAGCAGTTGGACTGCAGACCCAGGAGGCTTGGAAGGATTGACAGTTAGGGATGGGCATGCACAACAAGAAACAAACCGGCTTGGTGTTAGGACAGAAGCACAAATGAATGAAGAAACAAATGGAACAAGCAGTGGAGGAAGCAGTGACTTTGATGTCATTGTCTGAAGATTGAAGCAAAAGCACCTAGAAGACTTTGATCTTAACACATTAGGGGGGAAATGTAGCCCTTATAATGTGTTTAAGACAAAGATTATTGAATCATTTTATTACTTATAAGACTTTAGTATATGTTTGTATGTATTTAAGTTAAATGGGTCGAATTCTGTGTATGGGTCAAACTGTTAACACAAACACCCCGTTTATAGTTATTGACAGTTAAATTGGTTAAGTTAGTTAATGTCAGTTATTCTCCAAACAACACAACATTTGGAAATAACTGTCAAGTGATAGGACATGTCGTTTAGTATTGTATATATATGTTTTCTTACAGAAAACATATTAACACCTTATCATTATCAATAGATTTTATTTGCAGTAACTTTGTCCCTTTTTACTTTTGTTATTTGCATACTCTTTCATTCACAAATCAACTAAGATATGGCTAACTTTAATCACATCCTTAAACGACCAAATGTTGGCAAAGAACCTGTGAACAACGTCTTCACCTATTAAACAATCATTATTAGAATAATTAAGCACAAGAGATATATGTAACTCATAGTATGATTTTATCTTCCATCAAGTGTGTGGTAAAAATATCCTAAACGAATCATGTTGACGCCATGTGATTCATATATATGCCTAAACCAACAGTAGTCCATGAGATCAGCAGCATAGCTGTATTTCTTATTTGGGTCATCGTTCCTCAACTGTATTAGCACTTGTAGCCACAAGCAACCTCAAGATGAACAGTAGCTTTCCTCCAGCAAACATTGTGTAGATGAAATTCATTTTCTCATGAACGTAATAAATCACGAATATGAAAAGTGCAACAGCCATAGAGACCCCACCGATAAGAAAAAGACCACGGAGCCCTTTAAAGTTTAGAACTTTTGGTCCCGGTACAGAATCCTTTGACATCATATTTGAATTTTGGTTGAACCACTTATCCTCCAACATCTTTATGGTTCCATCTTCTCGTAGTCTGGCAATCTGAGTTGACATTTTAGGGACCAGGTCTGAACCTTTCCGGAAAGCCTGGAACAACATCTAAGAGTTCATCTACAAAGTTGATACTAGATATTTCACTTAAGCATGGGGAAGTAATTACACTTACGAAGCCAAAGCCATTTGTGGTAACCTTAGACATGGTGCTGGAGTACCCAGATGGATATTGTCCAAGAAATAATTTAATGTAAGGAATTTCATCAACAATTGCGTCAACGCCACCATTCTTACTCCCACGTGATAAAGCATCAGCATAATCCTCAGGAGTGTCTAAAGGTCTTAATGTGCTGTCTTTAAAATTCAAGTTCTCAAGAATGACGCCCCTTGTAAACGAACCAGTATGGTATCCGATTGAGTCTCCCTTTGATGCTAAACGGATTTGTTCAACAGTTAATAGTGAACTCAATGTGGCTATGTAGCATGATGTGAGCACAAGCACTACAAACATCCACACACTAACTACAAATCTTGACAAATTACTTTGCAACTTTTGCCCTGCGATATTAAACATAAATTTAATAAACTAATTCTTACCAAATTGAAGATTTTAGAAGAGAATATGCACAACATACATATATAAATTGGAATTAGAGTATGTTGTAAGTCATTAAGGTGAAACTGTCAAAACACACACAACAACAACAACAACAACAAAAAAAAAAAAAAAAAAAAAAAAAAAAAAAAAAAAAAAAAAAAAAAGAAAAAAAAAAAAAAAGAATGCTGGAGCTTACTCTGAGCATAAACGAGGGTAGAGAAGGCAAACCAGAAAGTTTTTCCAATTTGTTGTGCGGTTGAGCCTTGAAATTCTTGATTCACCCGATGTTCTAGAATCCAAATGACAAATCCCAGTAAAATAAAGAAACAAACAGATGCAGCCCATAGATCTGTGCTAAGTGGTTTCAAAAAGATCCACATGCTTGCATCGGCATTTCGTGATAGTGTTGCAAGGCCAAGATCGGTGTACGGGTGTGTGAAGTCAACATATAGAGATCTATTAGCTGTTATTGTTATATCTCCAATTGCCGCATCAAATTCCTGATGGAAAAAATAATGCAATAAAGCAATATTTAATGCTTTTCATGTAATATATTTATTACAAAGAATACTAGATAAGAACGTATGCATACCCCAAGATAGACTCGATATACAAGGTCGTTGTAATGCTCACCCATAAATGGAGTATACTCAAAGGCAATATTCGGACCCAATGCAGCAAAAGCCTTTGAAAACACTTCTGCACAAAACCCTGAAACAACTATTGAACCAGTTTGAACGTCGTAATTCGTTTGAAAAAGTCCCCGTAATCTGATTCCTATTACGATGCCAACTCTGATTGTTTTGCTACTCATTTGTAGCATCCTATGAGCTGGATTTGTCATGATACCTCCTGGCCAGATGGTGGCTTTCAGACCATCATCTGAATATGAATTAACATTTCCAGTCTCTCTGGTAAAAGCGGAATCTATTCTCCAAAATCCAACCCTATGTTCCCCTTTGTCTATCACATTTATTATTTCCATGACTTCAGTTGTAAGGCTCCCATTTGTAAGTTGGAAACAACCGCCTAAACCATGAAATGAGATTCTTAACATCTGGTTCAGGAGTGCCGTACCCCTTCGGGTCAAGCCAGTTGCTTCCAAATCTATGCTTAATTTAAAAACTTCCTCTACAGATTGTATCCTCTCAACAGCCATAGCTAGTGCTGAAACTGCATCATATGCCCAAATACCATAAGCATTTATTTCCTTGAGCTCAATCTCAAAGTTCCTAGTATGAAATTTTTTTCTCCATTTCAAAGTTAATTTATGAAGATCACGTGATTTTGGAATATATGATTTTAAACCAACCAACCCATGAATAGATGTCATAACTTCATCATTCATGAAACTTAAAAAGTTGGTAGTCTTACTTGTGACTATCCATTTGTATCCTGCATCTATCATTCCTAGATATTTTGCATTCAAGAAAAGATGGGATGCAAAAACATGAGAACTATGCAAAACATATATTCGTGTTTGCATAGCTGAGAGTTTGTGAAGTTCTTCCTGTATTAGTTCATTGCTAGCAGAGGTTGAGATTAGGCTCGTATATGTTATAGCTATGCTCTTCTCTTGGAAGGTGTTAGTTATTAACATAGCCAATTCTATCTCATTTCCGGTGTCCTCGCATATAAGAATGACCTTCTTCCATTTGAATGATTCAATAATTGCAGCAATGGCTTTAAATTGAGTGGTTTCTTCTTGTGTAATTTGAAGAAAATAAGGATGCATGTTGTTGTTGGAAATTGGAGTTGGTGAAAATGAAAGAATAGGGACTCTAGCCTCGTCTCCCAATACAGCCAGGAACTTTGCTTCGGTTGTTGACTCTGAACCTATGATTGCTTGGACTTTGGGCTTCTCCAGTAGTTCGAGAGCTGGCAGCAAAACAAGAAAATCATGAAATTAGCATTGCCTAAGGCTTAGTATCAAGTTAACACTTAGAACTTCAGACCAATCAATACAAGAAAATCAACTAGGTTTTCACCCTAGATCGATGCAATGTGATTCAAGTTTCGTTCAAATGAGAATATCATTTCAGAGTTCACTTACCAAATGAGAAATACTCGAAGCTAATCTAGGAATACTAAGTGTGTAGAAGAATAAATCAAAGAACATGCTTTATTGAGTGAATCATAATCAAAGATTGATTACAAGAACTGACGAATAAAATCAGCTACAACTTACAAGATAATCCCCAAAATGAATCCAACGTACTATATAAACCCTCAGCTACCAACCCCATTTTTGATTACCTATGTTCCATATGGTGTGTATTTGTAGTTCATTATTAAATTTATTTATTACTCTATTATACATTAGGCATGCGGACGACACCCTTTTGGTGCAAAACGGACAAAACACCGTCGTTTTGAGCTATGGCCTGTTGTTGAGATTGTGTTGTTGGCTCTTAATTGGGCTATCTTCAGTTTTGGGTTCTACTTGGGTTGTTTGCTTTAATTTTTGGGCCTGTTGTCGTTATAAACTAGCTAGGCACCTCACCAACCGATGTCTTCGTTACAAACTAGGCGGAAGCATGCATGTCTTCTTCAATATATACATGTCTAAATCCTTGGTTTTGTGTCAAATGCTGGTATTAAAGTGCATGCAACCCTCATTTCTCTCTACATTTTCAGCTCTCTTTCTCTAAATATACACACAGTGGTCTCATCCCTCTCTCTAGCTTATGTTGGTTAGATATGATGGAGTGGTTATTGTTTAGTGGATTTGGTGGTTTAGAGAGCGAGATAGAAGTTTGATTGGAGTTTCATTGCTTAATATCTTGTGTTTAGGTACCTTTTTTTTTTTTTTTTTTTTTTTTTTTTTTTTTTATAAATTGTTTGCTATTTTGGATTAATAGATATTTGTTTATCTTAATTTAAGCTTTGTGCTAAGTCTAATAAGTTATAGTAACCGCTGATATTCGATTGTGTTCTACAAGTTGTGTTTTATTTCTCATTTTTTTTTTTTTTTTTTATTATTATTATTTTTTCAGTTTGTGTGGTGGCGTTTTTTAGGTTTTCGGGGTCAAGTAACTCTAATATGCCTAAGACATAAGCCAATAAAAAATATGCAGGGTAACTAATCGGAATCTGCATAACCCCCCCCCTCTTTTTTTATACTGTTCAGAAAACGGTTTAAGCCTTTTGATATCTTTTGGATTATGATATTAGCTCATGCATGTCGATTTTGTATGCTTTGTATAGTCTGTTGTCGTATGTGATTAGTGATAGCCTTTTAAACCTATGTGGTTGTAAGTGTTGATTTTAAATGATGAGTGTAAGTTGTTTTCATAGCTTCTGATTTCTTAAGTGATAGAAGCTATTTTTGCTGCATAACTTATGGTAATAGCTGTTGATTTCATAAGTGATGTTAGTTAAGAAAGTAAATTGATATCTCGGTTACAAGCTGGTGTGTCGTTGTATAAATGGGATTTGAAATGACAATGCACAGATGTATTCATATTTTGCTGTCAATGTCCTTCAATGTAGTTTCTCGACCATCTTTAGAGTTCGAGGCCTGATTAATGATTTGTTCTTATATCTGAATTCATGTTTTCAAACTTTCATTAATGTTATTATCTTGGGATTTTGTGCACAGCACAATTAAAAGTTTTGAGCAGACGAATTGGTTGCAACACATGTACGAATTTCTTTTTTAAAACTAATAGTTTGCGACAATTTGTGTTTTATTTCCCATTCATTGTCTCTCGATTACTTTTTTTTTTAGTTTGGTTGGTGTTAGTGGATTTGTAGCTGTGTGTTTTAGTTTATTTAACCTTTCACATATCGTTTGGATTCTGATGTGTGTTCATGCGTGCTAATTTTATATACTTTGTATATTGTGGTCGTAAGTGCTTTGTAGTATCTTTTAAAGCCCGATGTGTGGTCATAATTGATGATTTTATATACTATGTATAATTTGTGTTTGTGACTTCTGATTTTTTTTTAAGTGCTGCGAGCTAACTTTTGGAAGCCCGAAATGGTTTTTTATATCATTTGTATGCTATTATACACTTTGTATAACTTATGTTCGTGACTACTTATTTAACAAGTGTTGTTAATTAAAAAATGAAAACGATATTTCGTTTTACAAGTTGGTTTGTAGCTATATAAAGTGGGTTTCAAAAGACAAAACACAGATCTTACAAGCTTTTGCGATTAATGTCCTTCATTGTAGTTTTTTAGTTGTTCTTAGAGTTTAAAAGCTTATTAAGGATCTGTTCTTATATTTGAATTTTTGTTTTAAGCTCGACATCGATTCTATCATTATGGGGATTGGATTTCTGTATGTGCATTTATGTTTGTTTAAGCTATGTGGTATCTTTTAGAATTTGGTATGTAGCTATGAGCACAAAATTTATATACTTTGTATAATTTGTGGTTGTATATGCTTTATGTAATTCTTTAAAGAATGATATGTAGTAAAAAATGCGTTGTGTATAAAGTATCATCAAAGTTTCTACTTTTATAAGTGCTGCTGGCAATTTTTTGGTTTCTAAAAATTAGTGCTCCCTCATAATCTTCAAGTCTGATATGTGCTTGTGAGTGCCGATTTTATGCATTGTGTATAATTTGTGGTCATAATTGTTGATTTGGTTACTGCTGTAAATTAAAAAATAAAGTTTTATTTCTGTTTTACAATCTGCTGTATTTACATTTTTTTTGGATATGGGAACGGCGTGACACTATATAAAGTCAGTTTGTTAAGGCAATATACTAATGTTGTCATCTTTTTTCCTTGATGTCATTCAATGTAGCTTTTTTAATTGTGTTTACTGTTTAGAGTTCCAAAGATCATTAAAGATTTGTTTTTATATCTGAATTCATGCTTTTAGATTGCCATTGATGTTGTTATTGTGGGGTCTGTGTGCACCAAGGCCAAAAGCTATCACAACACAGACCGGCTGCAACACAGGTCTAGATTTAATTTGTAGTGCTAATGCTTTAGAATATCCAACATTATCTTGAAATTATTATATCATGACATTCATATAAATAAACCAAGTACATCAAAGTGAGCATAGCGGAAGCAATTATAACAAGATCGAATAACATGTAATTAATTAATCAATAATTAAATAGTAAACATACCTTTGTGATTCTAGCCCGAACAAGAATCAAAAGCAATCTTTCGGAACAAGAACCATAATTAGGGTTTATATGGATTACAAGAATTACCCCTTACCTCTTTTGTAATTCAATCCAAGAATCAAACAATAGTGTGTTTGATTCACGTTCTTGTACACATGTACTAATTCAAGAAAAAGTTTATGCAAGTAATAAACACAAAACCTTTTTTAGATCTATGAAAATCGAAACCCTAAGGGGTTTGTTTTGATGGATCGACTAAGGAAAAGAGAGGAAAGAAAAGACACCAAGATGTGTGTGTACAAGTTATGAGAAAAACAAGCATCTTGGGTTTGCTTATATACTATTCAAAACTTGGAGCTCAAGGCACATAAGGAGGTGATTCCCCCCCCCCCCCCCCCCCCCTATGCCGATCGGCCATGGATCCCCTAAGGGGTTTCCGGAACCTTCTCTTGTTTCCAAATTTTGCCTAGTATTACTTTCCTAATCTTTGTTTAATAAATAATTAGTCATTAATCATTAAATACTAATTACTATTATTTATTTAGTGTTTAATAATTAATTATAACATTTTATAAATAATTATTACTTTTTCTCTTCATACGTATTGTGTGCAATCCCGTGATCTCAAGTTCGATCCTAACACACGACTATTATTATTTTGTCTGTAAAACCAACAGCTCCCACTTAGACATACCATAATAGTGTGATCACATTGGTTAGCGTCTTGCAACATGCCGATGTCTCTAGTACAACTTGAGTAAGGCTCCTGGAAAACCTTTTAATGATTTCTCATTATTATTATCATTTTGTTTCTAATACCGTGTTAAATAAGGATATGGATCTAGGTCATTTCTTAATTAACCATTCTGTTTCTCGTTGTTAGAAATTGACAAGATTACCAAATCTTCTGAACTTTTCAGGAAAGACCTTGGGCGTGGCCACGCAAACACCTTGACAACCCTACGAGAGGCCCAGCAGTATTAAACTCCAAAAATTAATTTGAAGGAACAAATTCTTTGTTGATTACAAGCAAAACACACAAACTTTATAACACTTCCGAAAACAACCCTTATGACTACCAATTACGTATAGCGTTAAGTTGTTCCACAAAAATGTACTACATTCATGACCGTTATCTTGTATCTCAAGTCTAAGGATAACTTATTATGATTTATTTAATGACAAGATCCATAAAGTAACATCATATAGTTGGGATAAGTCCTATATTCAGTATCATCGAATATCGTTTGAAATGGCATGTCTACGCATCAATATACTTAAGTATATTTTACCAACTTCAGATTTGCCTTAATTTAATAACATTCCCATATTATTAATTGACAACGGACAATTTAGAATAACTCTTATTCATGGATTTAAACATGCAAAAATAGGACAACAATAATTAATAACAGAAATAAACATACCAACATACTTTATTTCATTAAAATAATAATTGTTTACAATATTCTTTATCCAAATACTAATCACAGTTATGCATGAAACTACTAGCTAATTTAAGTCCAATTCCATTGGCTAATTCATTAAGCTTCTCTTTGGCCAAAGCCTTAGTGAACGGATCAGCTAAGTTATCATCTGTGTGAACTTTCAGCAGATTTATTTCACCTTCGTTAACCTTTTCACGAACAAAGTGATACTTCCGTAGAAAATGTCTGGTGCCTCTCATGACTCCAGGTTCATTGGCAAATATGATTGCAGCAGAATTGTCACAATACATATTAATAGGTAATTCAATTGAAGGCATAACACCAAGCCCTGAAACGAATTTCCTAATCCAAACAGCCTCCATAGCAGCTTCTGAAGCAGCAATGTATTCAGCTTCTGTTGCAGACATCGCAATTGTACTCTGCTTCTTGCTCCTCCAGTCTACAGCTCCTCCATTAATAACAAAGACATAACCCGTCTGAGACTTCGAATCATCTTTATTACTTTGAAAGGATGCATCGCAGAAACCTGTAACACAAAGTTCTGCATCTGGATCTCCACCATATACCAAAAACATATCTTTTGTATTCCTCAAATACTTAAGAATATGCTTAACAGCAATCCAATGTTTTTCACCTGGATTCTGTTGAAATTGACTGGTAATATTTTGATCAAACGCCACATCTGGCCTTGTGCACTTAACCGCATACATAATAGATCCTACAACCGAAGCATAAGGAACTTTACTCATGCGAGCCACCTCAGCAGGTGTTGAAGCACAAAACTCATTACATAAGCCATGTTTTACTTCCATTGGCAAATATCCTTTCTTGGAATTTTGAATATTGAATATTTTCAATATTTTGTTAATGTAAGCACTTTGACTTAATCCAATTAACCGCCTTGATCTATCTCTATAGATTTTGATTCCCAGAATGTATGCAGCTTCTCCTAAATCTTTCATAGAAAAGCACTTTCCAAGATATGCCTTAACTTTTTGCAAACTTGGAATGTCTTTTCCCATGATCAATATGTCATCAACATATAAAATTAGGAAAATTACATTATCACTCCCACTAGCTTTGTGATACACACATGGCTCATCAAGATTTTGAGTGAATCCAAACTTTTTGATCTCAGCATCAAACCTCTTGTTCCATTGTCGTGATGCTTGCTTTAATCCATAAATGGACCTTTTAAGCTTGCATACACGATTTGGAAATTCTGGATTTTCAAACCCTTCTGGTTGTGCCATATAGATGTCTTCATCTAGATGACCATTTAAGAAAGCAGTTTTCACATCCATTTGCCAAATCTCATAGTCATAGTACGCTGCTATAGCTATGAGAATTCTTATAGCTCTTATGTCTGCTACAGGAGAAAACGTCTCCTCGTAATCAATTCCAAAAGTTTGAGTAAAACCTTTAGCAACTAGACGAGCCTTATAAATGTGTGCATATCCATCCATGTCAGTCTTAATCTTATAGAGCCACTTACTCCCAACTACCTTGGCACCAGGAGGTAAGTCAACTTCTTCCCAGACTTCATTGTCATGCATGGATTGTATTTCCCCATCCATAGCAGCCTTCCATTTAACCTTTTCAGGGCTATTAATGGCAGCTCTATAACTAGTAGGTTCATTAAGATCCCCTAGTGTATTCTTATCGACCTCTACATTAAGACATAGACGGTCAGGAGCTTTCACAGATCTTGAAGATCTGCGAATGGGAACTACTTCAACTTCCGGTGGAGGACCCAAACTTTCCGGTTCTATAGGAAGTGTGCTAGTGTTTTCTAAAGGTAATGCATTATTTAGATCATCTTCTAGATCATATACTCTCCCACTGATTTCTTGAGTCACAAAATCACTTTCAAGAAAATCACCATATCTAGCAACAAACACTTTGTTCTCAGGTGGGTAGTAAAAGTAGTAACCCATTGTTTCCTTTGGGTATCCTACAAAAATGCATTTTACAGATCTTTGTTGGAGTTTATCTTGTGAGTCACGTTTAACATATGCCTCACAACCCCAGACCTTTAAATAAGACATGTTCGGAGCTTTTCCAGTCCATATTTCATATGGTGTCTTATCAACCTTCTTGGTGGGAACCACATTCAAAATACGAACAGCTGATTCAAGAGCATAATCCTAAAAAGACAAAGGAAGATTAGTAAGATTATACATTGATCGAACCATGTCCAACAATGTACGATTCCTTCTCTCAGATACACCATTTTGTTGTGGAGTATATGGAGATGTGAGATTCTGGACAATTCCATTCTCAGTTAAGAAATCTTTAAAATCTTGACTAAGGTATTCACCACCTCTATCAGAACCAAGAGCTTTAATCTTCTTTCCCAATTGCAATTCCACTTCTGCTTTGAAAACTTTAAATGTTTCAAACACCTCATGTTTATGTTTAAGTAAATAAACATAACCATAACGGCTGAAATCATCTGTAAAAGTTAAGAAGTAAAAAGCACCTCTCCTTGACACATGTCTAAGTGGTCCACATACATCCGTATGTATCAAACCAAGTAGATCTGAAGCTCTTTCCATATTACTATGAAAAGGTTTCTTCGTCATCTTCCCAGAAATACAAGATTCGCATTTATCAAATGACTCATCATTGATATTATTCAAAAGCCCTTCACGTTGCAGCTTTTGCATGCGAGTCTTGCCTATATGGGCAAGTCAACAGTGCCAAAGGTAAGACGAATTCAAGTCATACTTCATTCTCTTACTTATGCTGTACATCGAATTATTATTATTGTTGGAAGTCACACAATTATTCATATCAATTTCAAACACACCATTCACAGCAACAACATTAAAATAAAATACACCATTTAAAGAAACAGAAATTTTATTGCCATCAATAGTATGAGAAAAACCAAGATCCAACAAACATGAAAAGGAAACAACACCTCTAATTATAGAAGGTGCATAATGACAATTGTTTAAACAAAGTACTAAACCCGAAGGTAAAACTAAATCAAACATTCCTATGGCTTTAACTGCTGCTTGTGCTCCATTTCCCACATGCAGAAATTGCTCCCCATAAGCTAGTGTCCTTTCCTCTTTAAACCCCTGCAGTGTATTAATACCACATCCAGTATCATATACCCAGGAATTTAATTTATGAGATAAAGTAAATAATTCAATGACAAATAAGTTACCTGAAGTGCTGGCGCCCATGTGCCCAGTCTTCTTAACCTTATTGTTTCGCAAGTCATCGAGATAAAGAGGACAATTCCTCTTCCAGTGGCCTATCACCTTGCAGTAATGGCATCCTTGATCCTTCTTTGGATTATTCTTGACAGGAGGGTTCTTCTTAGGTTGAGGTGGTTGATAAGCCATAACCTGCTTATTCTTATCAGCCTTCTTCTTTCCTTTACCCTTCTTCTTGTTCGCATTTGGCTTGTTAATTCTACCCCCTTGTATAGCAAGAACTTGGGGCGTAGGAGCCTTTGGTGTCAACCCTTTCTCATAATCAATGAGCAGTGCGTGCAATTCACTTACTGTCTTCCCCACGCAATGCATATTGAAGTTCCTCACAAAACCATTAAAATCCTTGTTAAGGGATCTATTGATTAAGTTCACAACCATATCATTGTCATAGGGTTTCTTAAGTGTTTGTAGTTGATCCATGAAACTTTTCATCTTCAACACATGAGCACTCACAGGTTCAGCATCACCCTGCTTACAACCATGTAGAGCCTCCATCAAATCGTAAATCTCTACATTTGATGGTTTCTCATATAGTTTCTTGAGTTCATCAATCATGTTCATGGGGAAATACTCTTCAAACTGCCTTTGAAGAGGTGTGGACATTGCCCCTAACAACATTGCGGCCACATCAATATGTTCCTTACAATCAAGATTCCATTTGGCCTTAACAGCTTCAGTAGCTGCCTCGCCTACAGGTTCTTCAGGACAAGGCTTTTTCAAGATTTCAAGTTGACCAGTCACTCACAGGACAATCCTTAGTGAACGATACCAATCATTGAAATTTTCTGAGCCAACCAATTTTTCTCGTTCAAAATAAGTTTTGAACACAGAACGAAAGTTGGTGTTATCAGTTTGAGCCATTTCTACAGATAAAGAAAGTTCAAAACATTAGTATTTTTGATAATACAATTTTTCAAGAAAATTAAAATATCCAAGGAAATAATATCCATAGAATAATCTTGAAAACTAGGATCCTCCATAAACATAGTTTCATCACATCAGTTGATCTGCTAGTAATGAAAGTATAATATGAGGTACCTTGTCGTACAAGTAATTGGCATAACATTTGTCCAATTCCTAGATATATGGGATTTACAATCACAAAACATTTGTATTGTAAGCATGTTTAGTCCCCATCTTAATGCCTTGAGTCCAAGATCTCACTTACTACTCAATTTAAGTCTTCTAACTTAAAAACTGCAAACTCACAAATCCATCACATCAGTTGATCTGCTAGCAATGAATTTATGAAATTTACCTCTCTATTGCAATCTCGCCAAGTTCTCACATGACGTAAATTACAACTTCAAGTGTTCTTAATTAGATGGCATTCGACTTAATTTTATAAGGGTATTAATATTTTGATGTGATCAAAATAATGTATGAAGAAGCATGCATACAACTTCATAACATTAGTTTTACAAAACATTTTTATTACCAATTAGCTAAGAGTAAAATAACAAAGTTTTGATTGAGGTATCGGGTTCACCAATGAAAGAATTACCATCAATTATCGTCCACTATATCGTACTTTTGCATAAGCCCGAAAGCTTAGTGTTTCGGATAATAATTGTGGAATTGTGGATAATTCACCCTTAAGATGACAGTGTACATGTATGGTTGTTCGGTAAGTCTAATTTACACACAAACGAGCGTTAAGACAGAATGTTGTCTCTCTAAGACCACAATTTAATGCGTTGCCATCCTTATACCCATCTTATAGTGTGTAAACTTCGGTCGAGCCTATTTAACCATTACGTACAAAACCATCAATCAACCAATCCTTTGAAATTTAAACTCTTAAAAACCAAAACAATTTCGCCATTATTTAGTCCGTATTATTTTTCTATTCAAAAATTACCCTTTTCGTTTATAAACATGTCTAACACAATTAATAAACAAAAACAAGTAATGTACAATAAAAAATAAAACAACTAAGTAAACAAATATACATAATCATAACAATTAAATATGTATAAAACATGTAGCCACATGCAAATCTTATTCAATAGTCCTATTAATAATCAAATCTAGGTGTATAACGTATTAATTCAATTGAGGCTTTCTTCTTCTTGGAAAAAGAGCCACATACATCGATAAATCGATTGCGTAAGCCAAAATTAAATAAATACCACATAGCACATAATTGATTACTTAATATTGGAGTCTTCCCCAATTCGACATCTATTAATAAATTTACATGTTTCGATATAACTTAACCATTAATTCATATAAACAATTTAAACCATTTAAATTATAACACAATATAAAAATCCATGCAAATATGCACTTTTTCATGGATTTAGCTTAACAATTAACATATTGCACCAAGATCGTTTACTAAAACGCATAACAATTACATGACATCCTAGGGTTTCTAATCATATTAAAAAATTAAAAACCATAAACCCTAAAACCCTATTAAGGTCAATCGACCCATAAAATATTTTAGGGTTAGGAATCTAACAAATAAACCCTAAAACATGTAACTAAACGAATCAAGATCCAATTTTTATACGTTTCGATAATTAATTACACATTATAACGGCTCTAGATGCCACTGTTGGAATTATTATATCATGACATTTATATAAATAAACCAAGTACATCAAAGTGAGCATAGCGGAAGCAATTATAACAAGATCGAATAACATGTAATTAATTAATCAATAATTAAATAGTAAACATACCTTTGTGATTCTAGCCCGAACAAGAATCAAAAGCAATCTTCCGGAACAAGAACCCTAATTAGGGTTTATATGGATTACAAGAATTACCCCTTACCTCTTTTGTAATTCAATCCAAGAATCAAACAATAGTGTATTTGATTCACGTTCTTGTACACACGTACTAATTCAAGAAAAAGTTTATGCAAGTAATAAACACAAAACCTTTTTTAGATCTATGAAAATCGAAACCCTAAGGGGTTTGTTTTGATGGATCGACTAAGGAAAAGAGAGGAAAGAAAAAACACCAAGATGTGTGTGTACAAGTTATGAGAAAAACAAGCATCTTGGGTTTGCTTATATACTATTCAAAACTTGGAGCTCAAGGCACATAAGGAGGTGATTCCCCCCTATGCCGATCGGCCATGGATCCCCTAAGGGGTTTCCGGAACCTTCTCTTGTTTCCAAATTTTGCCTAGTATTACTTTTCTAATCTTCGTTTAATAAATAATTAGTCATTAATCATTAAATACTAATTACTATTATTTATTTTGTGTTTAATAATTAATTATAACATTTTATAAATAATTATTACTTTTTCTCTTCATACGTATTGTGTGCAATCCCGTGATCTCATGTTCGATCCTAACACACGACTATTATTATTTTGTCTATAAAACCAACACATTAGTCTAGGGCAATTCAGCTTTCTACATACTCGATTGTACGCCATAAATGGCACGCGTTTTTTGCATTTGATATCTGATATGAGCATACAGATAAATATTATTCATACAATTATAAATTGATTGCTTTCTTTTGTATTTAGGCTATACAAGAAAGGTCAACATGACATGTTTGTTGGCGTTCAAGCTAAAACCGTCACCCCTGCTGATGCATATCCGTTTGCATCTGAAATGCAACCCCTAAAACGATCTAAAAAGGATGGCGCTCCTAATTAAACACGTATGCAATATGTACTTGTAGATGAGACCCTCACACACTTGTGGATGATATCTTCCACAAGGATAAAATATATCTTTATTCAAGGTTTGATGAGCCCTTGGACGACGATAGTGAAGACCCTTAGTGTGTATATGTAATTTGTTCATGTGTTTTTCTGTGTGTATCATGTGGTATTCTTTGCATTTCTTTTTGTTCCGTGATCTTTCCTTTCCCTTTGTAATGAGTTACTTTCCATTAGTGTTCTTTAAACACTATGTATCTTTAGTTTGTTATTTAAATATTTTTGCTAACTACGTTGTTTATGGATATTTTATATAGATTTATTTAACTCTATTTATTAAAACCATATGTTTATATTAACTTATTCCCTATTATAGAAAAATTGATGTAAACCATTAATATTTTGTTAAATTTTACCCGTTACTAAAAAAGAAGTCCACCCAGGCAACGCCCGGATATAACACTAGTTTCATGTGACGAGGGAGTGTGAACATGTGTGCTTTTAACATATTATCTATGCTACTTTATAGTACATTTAAGACTTGCTTATAATAGAAAAACTTAAAAATTCAGATCACAGATTTGCCTATTATAGAAAGATTTGATCAAATACTAATATTAGACATGTTTTTTAAAATAAAATTAATTTATGCAATTAATAATATAAATGATTGTAATTGAAAATATTTAAAGTACGATTACATAAATAACCATTATTAACTTTCAGTTACATAATTTTAAATTCACATTAAATTATAGGTTATTTGTTTTAGTATAAAAAAGCCTATTAAGAAGTGATAGATTCATTTTAGTAAGTGATTGTGTACAATCTATTAACATGGTGAAAGAAGAGATATTGGCTTGAGATACTGAAGTCAACAACGACATTTTTGCAATACTACTAATTGACATTTTTTTGTCTTCACATTATCACCAACTACAACGTCATTGTTGCTTTCTCCCTTTTTGGTTTTGATGCATTGTGCATGTACTACTATAATGTATAATGATGATTGTGATGCTTCAATTGTATACTATTGTGGGTTATTTTGTTACATGGGTATCCGTCGTCGCAAAGCGTGCGTACCTGGCTAGTCTTATTATAAAGACGTGAAAATTGTTGATTGCCATGTTCAAATTAGGAAATCGTTAATTGCCGAATACATGCAATTACCTAAAGGTTTATTTAAAAATAACACTTTTTAGATATACATATAGTATATAAAAAAGCATCGCTTGAACGGAACCTGCACCTTCAAGTATAAAACACCCATGCATGGTGACACCTTATTAATCCATTCTGCTATTGTGCTACATACTTGCATACATATATGTACGTGCAGGGAACATTTCTTATATTGTACTCTTCACTTTCTTATTTGATAATTTTTCTTTTTTTATTTGATAATTTTACATATTTGCATACATATATGTGCAGCGAAGAAGGTTGGACTTACCAGCAGATAATGCATGGAATGGTTCTCCATGTGTGTCCCTATTGTGGAGAACTATCCTTGTTTTGTAGCGACTGTTGACCGTGTAGAAGTCAGATAGTGCCATGGTGATGCAGCTATGAATAGTTTTTCCAACCCATGATTCCATATCTAGAATCACTCCCACCGGGATCTCATTATAGGCTGGATCATCTTGTGCTGTTGAAGGTATCTGAAAGCAGAGCAAGATAAATATTAAGAACGACATTTAAAACGAGAGTAGTACGAGGTTGTTTTCTGGATGAAAAAGGTTAAGCAGTTGCTAATATGAATTGAAGAAGAGTTTAATCAAGTCCCGCATGCAACTGCTTGGAAATTTCTTTGTACAATGGTACCCGTCTTCCACGGGGTATGGAAATTTCTTTGTACAATTTCACCAAAGGAAGTCAGCATCATCTATGTGGCCAGTGTCAAGATAAAGTCATCATCAATGTAATACGGCAAGTCAATTCCCAAACTATATCTCTTTTTGAAAATTAAGACAAACGTATGCTGATTTTAGTAAAGACTTCCCAATGTATGCTTGTGTATCTGAAAGGAAAAGACAAATAATATAAAAAAGTATAAGGTATTTCTCTCTCCTTTCTAAACCCACTTTTCCATATATATCTATGTTCTTTTCTCTCATTTCATATCATTCATATTCGTATGTGTCCGCCTCTTTATATCATCTTAGATATAGGGGTGTTATTGTATCGGGTTGATTCGGGTTGTGGTTAGAAAAAACTAACCCGCAACCTGACGTCATAAGAATTCAGGTTGATTTGAGTTAATCGGGTTGCCATTTCTAGTTGAGCATTTATATGAAAATACAAACCAACTTGGACAACAGAGAGTAATGTCCAATCGAGCTTAAAGATAAATGAAACAAGTGATATTACAAGGAGAACAAAAAGATCAAAACAAGCATGCAAAAAAAATAATAAAAAATAAATAAAGTGCGACCATGGAAAAAAAAATCACAGTAAGCAATGAAAGAAAACAGACATTGTTAGATTAAGACGTAACTAACCATATCAAATTAATATTGTTAGAGCATGAGGTAAGTTGCCTTAGGGTTAAGTTATAACTCACTGCCACGTCAGAGCCAAATCAGCTTTAACCTTTTAACCTTAACTCATCATTTTTCACCATGATAGCATACCTATAACCAATGTTGCAAAAATCGTGAATCGGTACAGAGGCGGTCGGAGGCCTTGTAGCGTTTTTTAGCCGATTAATCGGCCCAAAACCTTGTAATCGCCGATTAATCGGCCGATTACCTTGTAAAACTCACCAAGTTCCAGGGCCTTGTAACTTGTAATCGCCGATTAATCGGCCTTGTAGGCCTTGTTTTGCAACATTGCCTATAACTAACCTTAACTCAACTTCACCTCAACTATTTTCAATTTCAACTCCAAACTTTAACAAATACTTCATTTATTTAAAACATAACATTAATTTTTAAACATATTACAATACAGAATATATATATATATATATATATATATATATATATATATATATATATATATATATATATATATATATATATATATATATATATATATATATATAACGAAAAAATTACGAAACATATGAAATTTAAAAACATAAAAATACAACGAAAAAAAAAAAGAAAAAAAAAACAATTCAAAAAGAAAAAAAAAAGAAAAAAGAAAAAAGAAAAATGTATACTAAATAATAGCATGCAAAAATGAGTTTGAGTTGTATCTTGTTTTTTTTACATATAATGAGTTTAAGTTGGGTAGAATTATTGCATAGCCCAACTAAATAATAGCATGCAAAAGTATTGCACAACCCATTAATGAGTATACTTTTTACCCTATTCATTCATTCCCTATATTCCCTATACACACGCCTCCATTCTCGTCTTCTTCATCCCCGCAAACCTGCAAAAATAAAAATAATAATAAAGAGAGAGAGAGAGAGAGAGAGAGAGAGAGAGAGAGAGAGAGAGAACATCACACAAACTGTAACACCCCAACCCGACAAGGGTAAAAATGTCACAATAATATGGTGTTATATCAGAACAAACAGAACAGATCAAATGCGGAAGTCTTAAATAAATAACTTCAAATAACTATGGTCAAGAATCTTCAATTCAACTCTACTCCCAATCCTAAAAACCATCTCAAAGCAAGCTTGAATACCTGCCGCGGTTAAAGAAAATGCGGCTGACCAGTGAACAGATATATAACAAAATGAAACGGAACATAAATGTTGAAGTACAAATGATATAATTTGGGAAAAAACATACTTAGGTATAACTGATAATATGGAAATTAAAATATGTAAGTTAGGTAAGAAATTCATACAGTCACCTATATAAACAGAGTCAGAACCATAATAATACCATGAGCTCAGAAACATACCATATCATATCATAATCACATATCTTCATAAACATATAGAGGTGAGACCTCTTAGATAATCAGACAATAAAGAGGGGTGTCCTCAAATGGGTGGAGTAGCTAGCTCCCAGAAATGTGAAGGACGTGTATTACACACACAGCTACATTCATCAGACAAATCATATCATATCAGAAACAGAAACAGATCTAGGATGCATCCATATGCCCCTTCCCAACATATAAACATTTGCAGCCAAACCAAGGGACGTGGCAAAACATCACTCTACTGCCCTAGAGTCATTTCAGAGGTGCATCTCTAACACGAACATGGAATCCCCATGCCTAGTGAAACTCATGTAATCAAATGGTTCATATTTAAGGGTTCCAAAAATAATTTTCATATCAAAAGTTCAATAACAAAGTTTTCGTATCAAAGGTTCAAAAATAGAAGGTTCATAGTAAAGGTTTAAATCAGAAGGTTCAAAATAGAAAGTTCATAACAAAAGTTGTAATCACGAAGGAAACCTTAAAAGTAAGGTCAGAATATCCGTACCTTAGCAGAGTAATGAGATCAAAAGGAAAAGATCACAAAAGGAAAGGAGTTCACTTCTTCTTCAACTTATCTACTTAAATTATGATTTATATCATTAATAACTTATCTTAATTCAAATTCATATTTTTAATCATCTTTTCATTCTTAGTAACTTTCCATATCTAGCAAGTTTCCTAATTTAGTAAGTTTCCGTAATTAGTTATTAGTAGATTAAGTATTTAAATAAATTCATTAATATAATTTTAGTATTTAAAATGTAATTATATTAAACTACAGGGTTTTAAATATAAATATCACATGTTTTACATATTATCCAATTTAGTCCTTTAACTTCCATATTTTTTGAATTAATCCTTATATTTTAGTATTTTACAAATTACACTCTTTAAAGTATATAATTTACAATTCAAACCCTTTACTATATATTTAATCAAATTAACCTTTTAAATTTCCAATATAACACATATAACCCTATACTATATTTTATACAGATTCCCCATGTATTTTTATGATTTCCAGAATTAACTTTAAAGTTTAATAATTTACAAAACACACCCTTATAGTTTTAATAATCAAATTGATTTTGATTAAAATCCATAAACCCTAACCCTAATTTTACCAATCATTACACATTTAATACATTATCCTTAAACATCATTAAATGCATCAAATCCAATACCAAAACCCTAACCCTAGTTCGATTATTATTTTCTTTTCTTTTTATATATTAAACCGATTACAACAATAATTCTAAACTGAGTTTCTAGGCTTCGAAAATTGTAAGAATTATTTTTCTAATGTTATATGATGTATAAAGGACTAGAATAAAATATATTTGAAGCACACAAAAATCGCATAGCTGATTTCATGTTTATAGTTCAATTTAGGGTTTTTAATCTTATATAAATTCGTATGGTCAATTTAGCTTGCATGATTCGATTTAAACATTTTCTACTGATCATATATGATATATAAAGTGGTAGAAAAATACCAGAAAGATTTTAGATCATGTGGTTTAAGCAGAACGAATTCTTCTTCTCGCTAGAGCAAAATCGAAACAATAATTCCCCATCCTTTGAATAACTGACCCACCATTAGAATAACTATTTTTATAACCTTCCTTAGAATTGTAAAAGACAAGGAAAATATTTGGAAGTTGTGGAAAAATAAGAATCGACTGTATGGGATTTTAGGGATGTCGACTTGGTGTTAAAGTTGGTTTAGGAGTTTTAGAAGAAAAAAAACGTGTATAATTTATTTATGATAGGTAAGATACTTATCTTGGGCTGCAATATATTGTGATAAGTCCAAATAAAAGATTATACAAGTTTCTTATTTGATTTAGGATTTGTTTCTTTATATATATATATATATATATATATATATATATATATATATATATATATATATATATATATATATATATATATATATATATATATATATAATTAAATCGGCCAAAATTAAATAAATACAAGAAATTATTTTACTTTTTCAAAAGTGACAAATTTTATTTATACTTAATTCATTGTGATCATATGTTGCCAAGTTCCAGATTTCTAGGGTTTATTTGGCGTTGTTTAAGTATTTATTAATGATTTTTAAACTTAAGGGCAATTTGGTAATTTTGCACTGTTTTAGATTTTGAGGTATTACAACTTCTTCCCTTCTAAAAAGAAATTTTCGTCCTCGGAAATTGAATAAGCAGATTAGACAGAAACGAATCAGATTACAGAAATTGCTAGAACGGAACAAACACAAAATCTTTCGATTACAGAAATAATCTCAATTCAAAAAACTTTTCAAACAGATTTCAAACAGACAGACAAATCTTTCTTATCAGAATTTCATAACTTCATATCTTATTCAAAACAGATCATAATTCAGTTCATCGGATGCGCACTAGCAACAGATAACTAATATCAGAAAACAGATTATGTGCGGAAATTCAGACGATAAAAAACTCTATAATGAGTGCAAAAATTCTTAACGGATGAAACAATGATCAACAAACGTGCGATGAGAATTTGAACTTATCTAGATATCTAACGATAAAGGCAGAACTCACATAAATAGAATGAATCCTATAAATCCTACTAGTCACGGATAATCCAGCTAACAGAAATCTAATGCTTCTAAATCACTTCCCAAGATATTATATGATCACAATGAGAGTACTTTATATGATAGAAATATTATCACGTTGGCCAGGCGTCATAATATTTGCATTATATAAATATACCTTCATGGCGACCATACTTTATCTCAAGTCGTGAATAAAAGAACCTAATAGCAACCTAACAATTCTCCTCTTCTTCCCAAGATTTAGCAGAATCAATTATCATCAATAAGGTTGAATGGAAAACGAAATGTATCGGAAAATATCCTAAATCTAATATATCTATCTTCTTAGAGCACCAATACTTCCAAATTCACCAAAATGCTCATAACCATCAACTTAACGAACATATGCAGAATTATCAACTTAATAGTCTAATGATTCAATCACACCAGTGTCAATCTTCCTCATTATCAAATTATGTCCTAATCATTGCTAACGGAAAGAACCTAGGAAATCAATCTATACCTGACTATTGTCAAAATTATACCTTCCAAAGAAAACCCTTAATAAACATAGTTTCATTATCATAATGGAGTGAAAAATTTCCTATACTCGTGACTAATAACCTCCAGATCTCTCATAGGATTAGAAAAGGTTCATGGAAAATCAAATAGTGTCAAAACTTAATATGCCTAACATAAGCAGAAGAATTCACAGAATATATCAAACACTTAGGGTTGTAATAATCTTCCAAATGGTCAAACTAATTATCAAAGGTGGAAATCAGAATCAGAAAATGAAACTTAAATGGTATGAGGTATAATCATGTAATTCTCAAGGAATTCTAACTTACTATGTTACTGAACTTTAGGTTGTGCATAACTTTCTAACCTCGGAAAGAATGTTCATATCTTAACTAAAGGCAGAGGCACAATCAGAGTAATGCGGAAGCAATGCTACTAATATCCTAATCTACCCAATCCTCAACGGTCATAACTCATATTTCATATAGGAAATGTAACAAATCACAATTTCAGGTTAATTTCTATTTTCGGAAAATTTTACTATTCATGTTACTATTCATTTTTACTATTCATTTCTTTCTGAATTTTTCCCGAAAGTTGATTTTTATTTCATATTCTCGAGTGATAAATCATTTCCATGACAAATTAAATGTTTGACACTCGTCAAATCATTTTCATGAAAGTTATTAAGGAATGACACGACATTACACGTTTTAGGGTAAAACGGCAATCAGAAATTCTACGCACAACGAAATTTGATCCCGTCAGGTGACCCCACATCAGAAAAATGTTTAACACACTTATGATTTATTTGAGAATAAATCATGACTGAGAAAAATCATGGCCCAAATAAACTTCGGCCGTGAAAAACTGGAATTTTCAGTTTTACGCGTTTTTACTCAGCCGTAACCCTAGCCTTTACCTGCACCGCATTTCTAAGATGATTTGAGCTTTCAACTTATTTAAATAAGTCAACATATTTTTCCCTCCTCCATTGACTAAAAATCATTCCTTGATTTTATAAATCATTCCTTGATTTTTAGGCTTCCGGTTTGATGTCTAAAAGACATTTAACACCAACCGACACCAGACTGAGCCCAGTCTTGACATTATAAATCATTTTAAATCATTTTTAGCATATTAGAAAAGTAACATTTTACTTTTCTCAGTTTTACGCAATATTCGTACATTTTACGTATTACGCGTTTTAGACCCGTGTTTCCAGCTTTTAGCAGGTTTTACCACCCAAATGGAACTTATCACCCATTTTATATTTTATTATGGGACTTATGAACATTTCTAACAATACTTTAAAGTTTCATAATTTTACGACACCCGGTTTTACGTTTTGAGGCCTAATCATTTACGGTTGGCATTTCCCGGAGTCAAAATGCATCTAATAACCAAGGATAATACCAAGCCAAGCCACCTCCCCCTCCTTATCTGTTTTGAACCGCCAATGGGGGGGGTAGTCACACCCTTGGTGGCTTGATCTCATGGCTTGATGATCTAGGATGCATACATGTGTATTTTGGCCAAAATATCTCTTGAAAACTAACCTCCTCATGGACCTATATATACTCCCTCCCCTCTCTTCCCTTGGCCGGCCATCAAACACACCACAACACTCTCCACTTAGCTTATTTCTTCTAATTTGTTGCAAGGTTCAAGTGAAGTTCAAGTATAGAAACCCTAGATAGCTTATTTCTTACCAAAAATCTTCCAAAACCCTAACATACTTGGTGTTTTTCTCTTGAGTTTAAATCTACTCAATACACCTCAACCTTTATCATCTATCTTTCAAGAATACTAAGAGTAGAAAGGTTGCTTGAAGTGAAAAGGGTTGAAGCTTGTCTATCAAAGTCCATTTCCTTACTAGTTACTCCTTTCTTTCATTAGAAAGCCTAAAGTTGTAAGCCTAAACCTAACATGCTTCTTGTTTATTTATCATGTTCATTTCATTTATATGTTATTCTTGCTATATTATGTGTTGTAATTATGTCCATGATGAATCATGATGAGTAAAAGATGTTGTTGTAATGACTTATTGAAACAAGTTACTAAAACAAGCAAACTAGTGAATATCTTGGTATAACCTGATCAAAATGGTAAAAATTTTATATTGGATTATTACATATTACAGTAGAGGACTTAACAAGAAAACCATAGCAATTTGAACCACCTAAAAAGAGTAAACGAGTCAAAAGTTATGGCGATTTGAAGTTACCAAAGATTTCCGGCAAAACTGCCTAAATGTTTCTGTGATTTCTGTGACAGAACCTAAAACACGCAAAAAGAGGCCTTTCTGGTCCGATTCATGAAAAAGTTAAAACACGAAAGTTGTCCGGAATCATGTTTTCATTCAGGAACAAAGAGGCTCAAGCCTTGAAAACGCCTTCTGAGTGAGATATTTCTCAGTTTTCTTAACAGCTATTTACATATTTTAAGTTACTAAGTTATTGACATACTTTCAAAGGAATAAAAGGTATTATGACCTATAACCAAGACACCCACCATGGCTAGAACCAAGGTAGTGTCTCATGACCATGGAACAAGGACCAAAGGTCATGGCTAGGCCATGACGAAATGACCAAACCAACTTACATAGGCGTAAACATGAAACAATGAAATTGGCGATAACATGAACAAGCAATTTGTATCTATTTCACCTAAAAGGAAACCATGAGATTTTACCAAGACAAATGGTCATACAAGACTTATAAAACTACCCCTAATAACAATCTTCATGTACTATAAACTTTCCTAAGTTTATACAAATATCGGACATGTAACTTTTTCGGATCAAAACTTATATCTATATACTTTATCAACTACTACAATAGTAGGGAGCTTCATGTGAGGAGTTCATTATGTAAGCCGTCGAGATGAGTTGTGGATTTACGAGTTAAAGTGTCCTGGCTCCTCGAACGCTTACTAACATGACTTCTGAAATATGTTAGCCCGAACGGTAGTAAACGATATACCAAAACATACATGTTCATAAATCTTTCTTTCAAAGACTTACAAATATACATCATACCTCATCATGGACTAAATACAAAACATATATATAGGCACTCCGTTATATTCTTTACACAAATCCTAAGTCGCAACATTCTATTCTAGGTTGCTCGTAGAAACCTACACGATCCGATCATCACCTTCATTATTTGCTATCATACTTGAGGTGAGTTCATAGCCCCGCTTACATTACTTTAATGTTTTACAAACCCTTGGGGGAAATACATGCTACTTTTAAACCGAACACAATGCTTTGAAACTGTATGCTGCCTGATTGTTTTATTATTACTAAGTACCTACCTTGCCAATCCTAGGCCCCATCATGAACCATTTAATCACTAGTATTAGTGAGCGCGAGTATTGTGAATAGGCCTATTGGGATTGACGAATCCCATTTGTTTGAGCAGTTAGTTCAAATGAATGCACTATATTTGAAAACATTAAGTATGACGGCAAAGTACTTACCGGGGCAACATAACCGCCGATTGATATTGGTACACGTTAACGTATTGGTTGCATGAGCTTAGTACATAATAATAACTGTTTTGTTTTCTAACATGAGTATGAGTCTAATTAACTCATTACTACCAACATATTGTGTTCAACCTTAAACAAACTCTATGAATTTCACTCAACCTTTGTGTTGACCTCTTAAGCATGTATTTCAGGTCCATGATAATCAAGAATGGAGCGGGAAGGGCACGTACCGAAGGAAGAAGGCTATAAACAATTATGTCATTCTATAAAAACATCATAGACTTTATATTGATGTGTTTTGAAACAATGCAACATTTTGGGACCTCACTATGTAAACTTTGATATATTTGAATAATATGAATGACAACTCTTTTTATTACGATTCGTTTAGAGATCGTTTTCTATTATTATGACTGTTGTGCCATCGAGTAACACCCAAGTTGAATTCCGCTGCAACATGAATTGGGGGTGTTACAGATTGGTACCAGAGCCATGGTTATAGAGAAACGGGTCTAAGTGAGACCTAAACTATAACTACAATAACAAGCAAAAACATTTTTATAGCCTTCCGCTCTTCGTGCCTTCCGTCCTCCAGAAGATTATGGACTTATTACACATGTTATCCTACATGAACATATTTGTATATTGTCATATGCACATTTCCTTAGTTTGAACATTTTCCATAAACATTTGATTATTTTTGACATCATAAATTGTAGACATCATGTCCGCACCTCCATCTCCCGATCATCTTCATGCTATGCCCGAGTATTTACCAATTCTTCCCGGACCCGATGATCCTTACTTTGAACAAATTGACTATGACGATGAGGAAATACCTTATGAGGATCTAGAAAATGAAATAGATTCGGACGAAGATCCTGAAATGGATTTGGACATAAATATCGATGAGTACGAAGAGGATCCTGAAATGGATGTTGACATCGAAGGCATCGAGGAGGAAGCGGAGGAACTATTAGTGGTGCCACATTTATCACCATTGACATCTCCACCTCCGGTTTCACCAATTTCATCCGAATCTAACCGTACCACTCCAGCTCAAGTTCCGAATTCTACTCACCAAACCGGCGGTACATCTACATCTACACATATGTTCGCGAACTCAGCTCAATACGAAATCTACTCTTTGAAACAAGCTCTCAACCTAACCCAACTCAAAGTTAAATGTATGGCAAGTCAAATGCATGAATGTATGTCCAAGGTAAATTCTGCTAGAATGGATGCCATGAATGCTCGAGACGACCTATATTGGTTTAAGCTTGACATGAGCTACGTTAAGAGTGACTCGGATCATGTTGGGGAAGTAGTCTTAAATCCTTTGACTGGCTTGGATGATGTCAAGGATAGACTCACTTTGGTTGAGAGGGCCCAAGAACAGGATGCGGTTCAAATTCACAAACTACTTCACCGCCTAAATACCGCCGAAATCCGGTTAGATGTGGCAAACTTTGATAGGTATCAACTTAGGAATGATTTGTGTGGAATGCAAACTCAACTGAGTTCCATACAACAAAGGTTATACCGAAAGGATGTCAAAGAATACCGTCCAAACGAAAGCGTAGATGTGTTAGCAACACGCGGAAATAATAATCCGACCGGACCGCAACAACCTCCGAACCAACGTTAGACTAGTGTTATAGTACTAGTTAGCTTTTGTACAACGTTGTAATTACTAACTGAAAGTATCAGTTAGTAAGTTTTGAATGAACTTGTAATAAGTTCGATTTTGTAATCAACGTTATATGAAATAAAACTCTTGTTTTATATACTATCATGTGTTATGTTTTTAAGTTTCAAACATTATCATCCTATCATTCTTATCAAACATTGTGCTCATCTCACAACTCTCTAATTACAATGTATCTTTTGAACAATAGAACCATGGCGCCCAAGAAAAAGACCCCACCAACGATGACACAAGCCGCCATCCGCAAACTGGTGAAGGATAGTGTCAATGCAGCACTTATCGCTGAACGAGCAGCCGTAGCTGCAGCAGCTGCAGCAGCTGCCGATGCCACCACAGCTGCTGGTGCTGCTGATGCTGCAGCAGCTGCTGATGCTGCAGCCGCTGCTGATGCTGCAGCAGCCGCAGAAGCCGCCACTGCTGCGGAAGCTGCAATAGCTGCAGAGACTGCCAGACTTGCCAGTCTTAACCTTGGAGGACCTACCCCTCCAGTGACCAATGTTACTACAGTACCAAAGGGTTGCTCGTTCATTTCCTACCTGAAATGTGAACCCCTCAAATTCAAGGGTACTGAAGGGGCTGTAGGTTTGACCCGTTGGTTCGAAAAGGCGGAGTCGGTGTTCATTGTTAGTAAATGTACTGAGGTTGACAAAGTTCAGTATGCCACAAGTACTTTGTTGAATGAGGCGTTGTCCTGGTGGAACTCAATTGCTCAACCCATGGGCATTGAGAATGCCTACAAAATTACTTGGGCTAATTTGAAACAAATGATGATTAAGGAATACTGTCCACGCAGTGAGATACAAAAGTTGGAAGTTGAGTTCTGGGATCATACGGTTAAGGGAAATGATATCATGACCTACAACCGTAGATTCCAGGAATTGAGGATACTTTGTCCATCAATGGTTTCCCCAAAGGAAAAGATGTTGGAAAGGTATATTTGGGGACTTCCCTCAAGCATACAGGGGAATGTGACTTCGGCAAATCCCAAAGAACTTGATGAGGCTATGCGGATGTCCCGTAGTCTCATGGATCAAGTGGTACGTATGTCGGAAACCCGCAGGCAAAACAACCTCAACACCAACAACAACAACAGCAATGCCAACAATCCCAACAACTCCAACTACCGTAACAACAACAACAACAAGAACAACAACAATAAACGACCATATGATGGTAACCGTGGGAACAACAACAATAACAACAACAACAACCAAACCCGAAACAACAACCACCACAATCAGCAGAACAGGAGACAAGAAGCCGCGACGGCTTATGTTGCTGCACCTGCTGGTGGTAGGTACGTGGGTAATCAACCACAATGTACCAAGTGCAATTACCATCACGAAGGTCCTTGCCCGGCCAAATGCCACAAGTGCCTAAAGCCCGGACATCTTGCCAAGGATTGTAGGGGCAAGGGTATAGCTACTGGGGCTAACTCACAGCCCATAGTTACATGTTTCGGGTGTGGTGAAAGGGGACACTATAAGAACAACTGTCCTCAAAACCAAGGACCCCAAGGCGGAGGTGCTCGTGCTAGGGCCTATGTCATAGGAAAGGAAGAACCACACCAGGACCCGAACGTGGTTACCGGTACGTTCCTACTCAATAATATTCCTGTTAAAGTATTATTCGATTCTGGTGCTGATATGAGCTTTATATCTACTAGAATTGCGCCCTTACTTGATATTCCATCAATTACTTTAACCACTAGTTATAATGTTGAGCTAGCTACCGGTGACTTAGTAAATACCAATACCGTAATCCCAAACTGTACCCTTAATCTCTTAGATCACCCCTTTAACATCAATCTTATGCCAATCGAACTCGGAAGTTTCGATGTTGTTATTGGCATGGATTGGTTGTCTAAACATCAAGCTAACATTATTTGTGGTGAAAGAGTTGTGCACATTCCATGTGACAATGAAACTTTGATCATTCGTGGTGATCAAAGTGGAACCCGAATAAACATCATCTCATGTATCAAAACCATGAAGTACATTGAGAAAGGATGTTATGCTTTCTTAGCCCACGTAACAGAAAAGAAAACCGATGAAAAACGTCTCGAAGATGTTCCTATTGCCCGTGAGTTTCCTGAAGTCTTTCCAGAAGACTTACCCGGACTACCACCACATCGACAAATAGAGTTCAGAATTGATTTAATACCAGGAGCGGCGCCAGTTGCCCGCGCACCATACCGGCTAGCACCTTCAGAGATGCAAGAGCTATCAAATCAATTACAAGAACTTGCGGACAAGGGATTTATTCGACCCAGTTCCTCACCTTGGGGAGCTCCAGTTTTATTCGTGAAAAAGAAAGACGGGTCATTACGCATGTGTATTGACTATCGTGAACTAAACAAATTAACCATAAAGAACCGATACCCACTACCAAGAATTGATGATTTATTCGATCAATTGCAAGGCTCAACCTATTACTCAAAAATTGACCTACGTTCAGGTTACCACCAAGTTAGAGTTCGTGATGAAGACATTCCAAAAACAGCCTTTAGGACACGATATGGTCACCACGAATTCCAAGTGATGCCATTTGGGTTAACAAATGCACCGGCAGTATTCATGGATCTCATGAATCGTGTGTGTAAGCCATATTTGGACAAATTTGTGATCGTATTCATAGACGACATTCTCATTTATTCCAAAAACGAAGAGGAACACAAAGAACACCTTAGAACAATTTTAGCACTACTCAAGGAAGAGAAATTGTATGCAAAGTTTTCCAAATGCGAATTTTGGATTCAATCCGTACAATTCCTTGGGCATGTGATTGACAAGACCGGTTTACATGTCGATCCCGCTAAAATTGAAGCTATCAAAAACTGGCCAACACCTACCACACCTACAGAAATTCGTCAATTTCTGGGTTTAGCCGGGTATTACCGAAGGTTTATTGAAGGATTTTCTTCAATAGCAAAATCTTTGACCAAGCTAACTCAGAAAAACAAGAAATACGTGTGGGATGAAGACGAAGAAAATGCTTTCCAAACCCTTAAACAAAAACTTTGTAGTGCTCCTATCCTAGCATTGCCAGATGGGATCGAAGATTTTGTAGTCTATTGTGATGCATCGTACCAAGGTTTAGGTGCCGTGTTGATGCAACGTGATAAGGTCATGGCTTATGCTTCACGACAACTCAAGGTTCATGAAGAAAATTACACCACTCATGACTTAGAGTTAGGAGCTGTGGTCTTTGCACTAAAAATCTGGAGGCACTATCTATACGGTACTAGATGTACTGTGTACACCGATCATAAAAGCCTACAACACATTTTGAACCAAAAAGAACTAAACATGCGACAACGTCGTTGGTTGGAATTACTAAGTGATTATGACTGCGACATTCGTTACCACCCAGGGAAAGCAAACGTAGTAGCTGACGCCCTAAGCCGAAAGGAACGAGTTAAACCATTACGAGTCCGAGCCTTAGTTTTAACCATAAATTCCAACTTTCCTACCCAAATCCTTCACGCTCAAGCTGAGGCGGTGAAACAAGAAGACATCCAAAAGGAGAGGTTGGATGGCATGATACAAAAGAAATTCGAAACCCGTTCAGATGGAACTCTATGCTTCCAAGGTCGAAGTTGGTTACCACTTTATGGTGGCCTACGAGACTTGATCATGCATGAATCGCACAAATCTAAATACTCCATACATCCAGGATCTGATAAAATGTATCATGATCTTAAGTTACTTTATTGGTGGCCGAACATGAAAGCCGACATTGCAACATATGTTAGCAAGTGTCTTACCTGCTCCAAAGTAAAAGCCGAACACCAAAAACCATCCGGTCCATTGCAACAACCAGAAATTCCTACCTGGAAATGGGAAAGAATTACTATGGACTTCATTACCAAGCTCCCAAAAACATCAAGCGGTTATGACTCCATTTGGGTCATAGTTGATCGTCTTACAAAATCAGCACACTTTATACCAATCAAAGAGACTTACAAAATGGAACAACTAACCCGACTGTACGTCAAAGAAATAGTCTCAAGACATGGTGCACCGATATCCATCATATCCGACAGAGATGGTAGATTTACTTCCAATTTCTGGCAGTCACTCCAAGACGCCTTTGGAACAAATCTAGACATGAGTACAGCATATCACCCTCAGACCGATGGTCAGAGTGAACGAACCATCCAAACTCTTGAAGACATGCTTCGAGCATGCATAATAGACTTTGGAAAAGGATGGGATACTCATTTACCATTAGTCGAATTTTCCTACAACAACAGCTATCATACAAGTATTAAAGCAGCTCCATTTGAAGCACTTTACGGACGAAAGTGTCGTTCACCTGCTTGTTGGGCTGAAGTGGGAGAAGTTCAACTCACTGGACCAGAACTCATCCGTGAAACAACGGATAAGATTGTACAAATCAGAAGTCGATTACAAGCCGCAAGAGATCGACAGAAAAGTTATGCCGACACACGACGCAGACCCCTAGAATTCCAAGTCGGAGATAGGGTTATGCTAAAGGTATCGCCTTGGAAGGGCTTGATACGATTCGGTAAACGAGGAAAACTAAACCCAAGATACATCGGACCATTCAAAATCCTAGCCAGGGTTGGTCCTGTAGCGTACAGACTTGAGCTTCCGTCAGAACTCAGTAATGTACACCCCACTTTCCATGTATCTAACCTAAAGAAATGCTTATCGGATGAATCACTTGTGATTCCACTCGATGAAATTCAACTCAATGACGATCTTCAATTTGTTGAGGAACCTGTAGAAATCATGGACCGAGAGGTCAAACAACTCAAACAAAGCCGTATACCAATTGTCAAAGTTCGTTGGAACTCACGACGTGGTCCTGAATACACATGGGAACGAGAGGACCAGATACGTAAGAAATACCCACATCTTTTTACCAACGAAGCTTCTACCTCCAACATAAATTGATCTCCGGGACGGAGCTCTCATATGGGGTGGAGACTGTAACAAATCACAATTTCAGGTTAATTTCTATTTTCGGAAAATTTTACTATTCATGTTACTATTCATTTTTACTATTCATTTCTTTATGAATTTTTCCCGAAAGTTGATTTTTATTTCATATTCTCGAGTGATAAATCATTTCCATGACAAATTAAATGTTTGACACTCGTCAAATCATTTTCATGAAAGTTATTAAGGAATGACACGACATTACACGTTTTAGGGTAAAACGGCAATCAGAAATTCTACGCACAACGAAATTTGATCCCGTCAGGTGACCCCACATCAGAAAAATGTTTAACACACTTATGATTTATTTGAGAATAAATCATGACTGAGAAAAATCATGGCCCAAATAAACTTCGGCCGTGAAAAACTGGAATTTTCAGTTTTACGCGTTTTTACTCAGCCGTAACCCTAGCCTTTACCTGCACCGCATTTCTAAGATGATTTGAGCTTTCAACTTATTTAAATAAGTCAACATATTTTTCCCTCCTCCATTGACTAAAAATCATTCCTTGATTTTATAAATCATTCCTTGATTTTTAGGCTTCCGGTTTGATGTCTAAAAGACATTTAACACCAACCGACACCAGACTGAGCCCAGTCTTGACATTATAAATCATTTTAAATCATTTTTAGCATATTAGAAAAGTAACATTTTACTTTTCTCAGTTTTACGCAATATTCGTACATTTTACGTATTACGCGTTTTAGACCCGTGTTTCCAGCTTTTAGCAGGTTTTACCACCCAAATGGAACTTATCACCCATTTTATATTTTATTATGGGACTTATGAACATTTCTAACAATACTTTAAAGTTTCATAATTTTACGACACCCGGTTTTACGTTTTGAGGCCTAATCATTTACGGTTGGCATTTCCCGGAGTCAAAATGCATCTAATAACCAAGGATAATACCAAGCCAAGCCACCTCCCCCTCCTTATCTGTTTTGAACCGCCAATGGGGGGGGGGGGGGTAGTCACACCCTTGGTGGCTTGATCTCATGGCTTGATGATCTAGGATGCATACATGTGTATTTTGGCCAAAATATCTCTTGAAAACTAACCTCCTCATGGACCTATATATACTCCCTCCCCTCTCTTCCCTTGGCCGGCCATCAAACACACCACAACACTCTCCACTTAGCTTATTTCTTCTAATTTGTTGCAAGGTTCAAGTGAAGTTCAAGTATAGAAACCCTAGATAGCTTATTTCTTACCAAAAATCTTCCAAAACCCTAACATACTTGGTGTTTTTCTCTTGAGTTTAAATCTACTCAATACACCTCAACCTTTATCATCTATCTTTCAAGAATACTAAGAGTAGAAAGGTTGCTTGAAGTGAAAAGGGTTGAAGCTTGTCTATCAAAGTCCATTTCCTTACTAGTTACTCCTTTCTTTCATTAGAAAGCCTAAAGTTGTAAGCCTAAACCTAACATGCTTCTTGTTTATTTATCATGTTCATTTCATTTATATGTTATTCTTGCTATATTATGTGTTGTAATTATGTCCATGATGAATCATGATGAGTAAAAGATGTTGTTGTAATGACTTATTGAAACAAGTTACTAAAACAAGCAAACTAGTGAATATCTTGGTATAACCTGATCAAAATGGTAAAAATTTTATATTGGATTATTACATATTACAGTAGAGGACTTAACAAGAAAACCATAGCAATTTGAACCACCTAAAAAGAGTAAACGAGTCAAAAGTTATGGCGATTTGAAGTTACCAAAGATTTCCGGCAAAACTGCCTAAATGTTTCTGTGATTTCTGTGACAGAACCTAAAACACGCAAAAAGAGGCCTTTCTGGTCCGATTCATGAAAAAGTTAAAACACGAAAGTTGTCCGGAATCATGTTTTCATTCAGGTATAAAGAGGCTCAAGCCTTGAAAACGCCTTCTGAGTGAGATATTTCTCAGTTTTCTTAACAGCTATTTACATATTTTAAGTTACTAAGTTATTGACATACTTTCAAAGGAATAAAAGGTATTATGACCTATAACCAAGACACCCACCATGGCTAGAACCAAGGTAGTGTCTCATGACCATGGAACAAGGACCAAAGGTCATGGCTAGGCCATGACGAAATGACCAAACCAACTTACATAGGCGTAAACATGAAACAATGAAATTGGCGATAACATGAACAAGCAATTTGTATCTATTTCACCTAAAAGGAAACCATGAGATTTTACCAAGACAAATGGTCATACAAGACTTATAAAACTACCCCTAATAACAATCTTCATGTACTATAAACTTTCCTAAGTTTATACAAATATCGGACATGTAACTTTTTCGGATCAAAACTTATATCTATATACTTTATCAACTACTACAATAGTAGGGAGCTTCATGTGAGGAGTTCATTATGTAAGCCGTCGAGATGAGTTGTGGATTTACGAGTTAAAGTGTCCTGGCTCCTCGAACGCTTACTAACATGACTTCTGAAATATGTTAGCCCGAACGGTAGTAAACGATATACCAAAACATACATGTTCATAAATCTTTCTTTCAAAGACTTACAAATATACATCATACCTCATCATGGACTAAATACAAAACATATATATAGGCACTCCGTTATATTCTTTACACAAATCCTAAGTCGCAACATTCTATTCTAGGTTGCTCGTAGAAACCTACACGATCCGATCATCACCTTCATTATTTGCTATCATACTTGAGGTGAGTTCATAGCCCCGCTTACATTACTTTAATGTTTTACAAACCCTTGGGGGAAATACATGCTACTTTTAAACCGAACACAATGCTTTGAAACTGTATGCTGCCTGATTGTTTTATTATTACTAAGTACCTACCTTGCCAATCCTAGGCCCCATCATGAACCATTTAATCACTAGTATTAGTGAGCGCGAGTATTGTGAATAGGCCTATTGGGATTGACGAATCCCATTTGTTTGAGCAGTTAGTTCAAATGAATGCACTATATTTGAAAACATTAAGTATGACGGCAAAGTACTTACCGGGGCAACATAACCGCCGATTGATATTGGTACACGTTAACGTATTGGTTGCATGAGCTTAGTACATAATAATAACTGTTTTGTTTTCTAACATGAGTATGAGTCTAATTAACTCATTACTACCAACATATTGTGTTCAACCTTAAACAAACTCTATGAATTTCACTCAACCTTTGTGTTGACCTCTTAAGCATGTATTTCAGGTCCATGATAATCAAGAATGGAGCGGGAAGGGCACGTACCGAAGGAAGAAGGCTATAAACAATTATGTCATTCTATAAAAACATCATAGACTTTATATTGATGTGTTTTGAAACAATGCAACATTTTGGGACCTCACTATGTAAACTTTGATATATTTGAATAATATGAATGACAACTCTTTTTATTACGATTCGTTTAGAGATCGTTTTCTATTATTATGACTGTTGTGCCATCGAGTAACACCCAAGTTGAATTCCGCTGCAACATGAATTGGGGGTGTTACAGGAAAATCCTAAGCAAATCCTCAAAGATTATTTCATAACTCCTATGGCGCAAAACCTTAAGGCCTAATACTCACAGGTCATAGCCTAAGCTCTACAGGTTTTGAATCCGCCGATCAAACCTGGCTCTGATACCATAAATTGTAACACCCCAACTCGACAAGGGTAAAAATGTCACAATAATATGGTGTTACATCAGAACAAACAATACAAATCAAATGCGGAAGTCTTAAATAAATAACTTACTTCAAATAACTATGGTCAAGAATCTTCAATTCAACTCTACTCCCAATCCAAAAAACCATCCCAAAGCTAGCTTGAATACCTGCCGTGGTGATAGAAAATGCGGCTGAGCTTAAAAAGCCCAGTGAACAGATATATAACAAAATGAAACGGAACATAAATGCTGAAGTACAAATGATATAATTTGGGAAAAAACGTATTTAGGTATAACGGATAATATGGAAAAAAAAATTATGTAGGTTAGGTAAGGAATTCATACAATCACTTGTATAAACAGAGTCAGAACCATAATAATACCATGAGCTCAGAAACATATCATATCATATCATAATCACCTATCTTCATAAACATATAGAGGGGAGACCTCTCAGATAATCAAACAATAAAGAGGGGTGTCCTCAAATGGGTGGAGTAGCTAGCTCCCAGAAATGTGACGGACGTGTATTGCACACGGCCACATTCACCAGACAAATCATATCATATCAGAAACAGAAACGGATCTAGGATGCATCCATATGCCCATTCCCAACATACAAAAATTTGCAGTCAAACCAAAGGACGTGGCAGAACATCACTCTACTGCCCTAGAATCATGTCAGAGGTGCATCTCTGACACGGACATGGAACCCCCATGCCTAGTGAAACTCATATAATCAAATGTTTCATATTTAAGGGTTCAAAACATAATTTTCATATAAAAAGTTCAATAACAAAGTTTCATATCAAAGGTTCAAAAATAGAAGCTTCATAGTAAAGGTTTAAATCAGAAGGTTCAAAATAGAAAGTTCATAACTATAATCACGAAGGAAACCTTAAAAGTAAGGTCAGAATATCCGTACCTTAGCAGAGCAATGAGATCAAAAGGAAAAGATCACAAAAGGAAAAGAGTTCACTTCTTCAACTTATCTACCTGAATTATGATTTATGTCATTAATAACTTATCTTAATTCAAATTCATCCTTTTAATCATCTTTTCATTCTTAGTAACTTTCCATATATAGTAAGTTTCCCAATTTAGTAAGTTTCCATAATTATTATTAGTAGATTAAGTATTTAAATAAATTCATTATTATAATTTTAATATTTAAAATGTAATTATATTAAAGTACAGGGTTTTAAATATAAATATCACATGTTTTACATATTATCCAATTTAGTCCTTTAACTTCCATATTTTATGAATTAATCCTTATATTTTATTATTTTACAAATTACACTCTTTAAAGTATATAATTTACAATTCAAACCCTTTACTATATATTTAATCAAATAAACCTTTTAAATTTCCAATAGTACACATACAACCTTATACTATATTTTATACAGATTCCCCATGTATTTTTATGATCTCCAAACTTAACCTTAAAGTTTAATAATTTACAAAACACACCCTTATAGTTTTAATAACCAAATCGATTTTAAATAAAATCCATAAAGCCTAACCCTAATTTTACCAATCATTACACATTTAATACATTATCCTTAAGCATCATTAAATGCATCAAATCCAATATCAAAACCCTAACCCTAACCCTAGTTCGATTCTTTTTATTTAATTTTCTTTTTATATATTGAACCGATTACAACAATAATTCTAAACTGAGTTTCAAAGCTTCCAAAATTGTAAGAATTATTTTTCTAATGTTATATGATGTATAAAGGATCAGAATAAAATATAATTGAAGCACACAAAAATCTCATAGCTGATTTCATGTTTATAGTTCAATTTAGGGTTTTTAAGCTTATATAAATTCATATGGTCAATTTAGATTGCATGATTCGATTTAAAGATTTTCTAAAGATCATATATGATATATAAAGTGGTATAAAAATACCAGAAATATTTTAGATCATGTGGTTTAAGCAGAACGAATTCTTCTTCTCGCTAGAGCAAAATCGACACAATAATTCCCCATCCTTTGAATAATCGACCCACCATTGGAATCACTATTTTTCTAACCTTCCTTAGACTTGTAAAAGACCAGGAAAAATATTTGGAAGTTGTGGAAAAATAAGAATCGACTGTATGGGATTTTAGGGATGTCAACTTGGTGTTAAAGTCGGTTTAGGAGTTTTATAAAAATAAAAATGTGTATTATTTATTTATAATAGGTAAGATACTTATCTTGGGCTGCAATATATTGTGATAAGTCCAAATAAAATATTATACAAGTTTCTTATTTGATTTAGGATTTGTTTCTTAATATAATATTATATATATATATATATATATATATATATATATATATATATATATATATATATATATATATATATATATATATATATATATATATATATATATATATATATATATATATATATATATATAATATATATATATATATATATATATATATATATATATATATATATATACATATAATTAAATCGGCCAAAATTAAATAAATGCAAGAAATTATTTTACTTTTTCAAAAGTGACAAATTTTGTTTATACTTAATTCATTGTGATCATATGTTGCCAAGTTCCAGATTTCTAGGGTTTATTTGGCGTTGTATAAGTATTTATTAATGATTTTTAAACTTAAGGGCAATTTGGTAATTTTGCACTATTTTATATTTTGAGGTATTACAACTTCTTCCCCTCTAAAAAGAAAATCTTTAATGGACCTGCAAACTATACAAGCTCAATGGGTGATACTATTGCTACCCCTAACTATAATTACCATCCTTTTACCTACTGTATTGGCACGACAAATCAGTTTTATGATTTTTTGTTCTATATTTTTTATCTTTTACTAATTTTTATTTGTAAAACTTTATATCTAGTTCCACATTTTTTTGAGGCATTTTTACCCATTTTATTAACAGGACAATACAGTTTTTATACTTTATGCTCTTTATTTTTTGTGTTTTACTATTTTTACTTATTAAATTTTATATTTTTTGTTTTATAATTTTATAATAAAAATAATAGAAAGTAAGAAAGAATATAAAAACAAAATTTTTTTGTTTCGCAGGTTTTTTTTATAGTTTTATGCTCTATAAAAATTTAAAAAAAAATAAAAAATAGAAAGAATGTTGCTGTCCTTGGATGTACGGATAACCAATCCCAAAGTAATTATTACAACTCTTTTTAAACAGTAACAATGCCATCGGATTTAGTCATTGGCTGTTAGAGAATAGGTTAGCGTTTAAGGTCCCTTTGTTTTGTTTATGGTTTTGGAATGAAATTTGGATTTGGTATTGAACGAGCGTGGAAGCTCGTGCGATGCTACGGGTGTGTTTTGTAAGTGCACGTGTGCACATCACATGGTTTTTCATTTATGATGATTGTGTTTGTTTTAAAACAGAGGTACAACTCCTTTCTTCATCTCGGTGTTGAAGATTTGGGTCACCGGATTAATGCAACAAAGGAACCATTACAGGCATTGAACGGAGGTGAACAGTAGCCATAATAAGTCTTTTGTAATGAAAAGTGGTTTTTGTAATGAATAGTAGTTAAAAAAGGTGACGGATCCACAATAACCCCGTGTACTTGCACCAATAGGAATGTGAAACATATGTACTTTTAAAGTACCATGTACAGTAAACTTTTGTACCAAGTCTTTCTCAGCCATATTTTGGCCCATAATAATCCCGTAATTACAAAATGAGAAGAGATAAATGGTTTAAAAATGGAATTTCATTGGATGGTGTAGTAATTTTTTTTTTATGTTTTTGTTCGATATACGTTGGTAGCGTTAATAACAAAAGGTAATTATATTTAACCATTCATTAGGTATATCTCAGTGTTTTTGGTTTTATCAAAGTGGTGTAGAAAAAAAAGAAAAGAAAAAAGAAAACAATTAGCAGGGCTTTTGTGAGAATTTATGTATTCCATATCAATTGCTATAATAGTAATATCAAATAGTATAAAATTTTAAATTATAAAAAACTAATTATAGTGAAATACATATGTTGAATACATGAATGGAACATCAATTACACAACTCGATTGTCCATTTCTATTAAACATAATAGTGCCAATTCCAGTTTTGAACCACCACAGAGTGAAACAAACGTTCAAACAAAGGAATGTTGGTTGCTATTGAGTTAGCTGTTACGGGGATAGTGGTCGGAATTCAGTCATAAAGGTGGTACTCTCTTGTGTTTACCAAAACCTACAAAAGAATATGTAAAAACAATTAAAAGACTTGACAGTTGGAAATTTATGAAAATTTCAATTTCTTTTTTGTTGCCTTTCCTGCTCCCTACGGCAAACAGGTAATATGCAGGTTTCTTTTTTTTTTTGTTTTTTCCTTTTAATTTTTTCCCTTTCCCTCTATTAGTATTATTATTATTTTTTTATTCCGTTTTATTAATTGTTTTTTTCCCGGTTTGTTTTTTATGTTTTGCATATTTGGTTTTGCTGGAACAGTGGCTGATCAAACTGCTAGGGGATGTGAAAGGTTGGGGGTGTGTTCATGCATGTAGCAGGGTGATTAATGATGAGTTACTGTTCATGGGGAGTGGCTCAAGGGGTGCAATTAAAGCAAAGATCCTTTTAAATCACACACAAACAAAAATTAAGAATCACAAGGAAACACAATTGTAATCTAAACACACACACACACCCCAAAAAAATTCAACTTTTTCATAATCCAAAAAAAAAAAAAAAAAAAAAACATGACAACTCCTATGCCTTTTTGCAAGGAGCTAGCTGCTACTACTGGGTCAAGTTTTGTGAGGGATATGATGGTGGTAAACTTTGAGAGAGAGGTGAGTGTTTTGGTTGGGAGGGATTTTGTCCTCAGAGAGCTGGAACTTTTGTTTGCTTTTGATTTAACTTTGCAAAGCATTTCAGAGCTAACCAAGCTGCAAACCCAGGATCTGACAGAAGTGTCAGCGATTTTGGTGAACATTATGAAGAAACATACTCGAGCAGCCGAGCTTCTGTCGTTCATCCAAAAGCTAAAGTCGATGCCATATTAATCTGTTTTGTGTTGGTATTTATGAAGATGTTTTCTGGGCAAACGGTTTTGTGGGAATGGTTAGGTGTGTGGGTATTTTGTCATGAAAAGTTATTATGTTTTAACTTGTTGGATGTTTAATATGTAAGCAAATGGTTAATTATATGTTATCTTTAGAGTTCTTTTAGTAGTGAAAAACTATTATCGTAACATACCTGTGTTGTAATGCATGGTGTAATCTTCTCGTTTGTTCTCGTCGTATTCTGCCCATGTATTGTTTATTTGGTCTGTGCATAAGGCGATTTGGCAAGGGAGTGTTAAAATGTAGGTTTTCTGGAAGAATGCAACTATTAGAATAAAGGTAGTGGCTATACATAAGCACGAAATTTAAAGTTGAGGCCTTTGTCGGATTCATAAGATAAATTTAAGTTTTAATGTAAAGGTAAGTTAAAATGCAAAAGTTTTAGTTTGGTGTAAAATATGGCAACAATTTCCTTTTAAGAGATAAAATGTGGCACAATCGTAAAGTTTTATTTGTTTTTTTTAATTAAAAAAATAAAAAATAAATAAAAGAGTATAAGAGTGTAACACCATGAACTTGTCAGATAATAGTCTTGACAGTGTAGGAGAAAGATGCATCCTGTGGCAAAAGCCTGGCTTTATTAGCGCCTATTTATTATCACATAAAACGAATACTACGTATTTAAGGTTGATCAAAGTTTATCACTTTTAAAGTCAAGAGTCTTGAAAATTTTAGGAATCACTAAAAAAAGTTCCAGGTGGTAAGCATTATCAGCTAAGAGTTTCATGCTCTTTATTAGTCTCTATATGTTAACATAAGTTTTCACCTAAGTTTTTTAGTTTATTGCAGAACAGAAAATAGTGACATTCATGGACACCTTCTAAAGTTTACGACAGTACACATTTATTCAAGTTTTAACAATGGTAAACAAACGACAGTAAAAAAATTGTATGTGGGGTGAACATGTGGTTAGTTAATTCTACATTGAATTTAAGTACCTTGCCTCAACTGCTATTAGGTACGTGCTGATTGTTCAAAGACATAAAAGATATACTGTCTATTCAAGGTTTATCAAAGTTTATCACTTTTAAAGTCAATAGTCTTAAAAAATTTAGGAATTACTAAAAATAGTTCCAAGTGGTTAAGCATTATCAGCTAAGAGTTTTATGTTCTTTATTTGTCTCTCTATGTTAACATAAGTTTTCACATGAGTATTTTAGTTTTATTGAAATAAGCTATGAATGCAGACCCTTAAGATTCATGTTGTCGGTGTTTATTGCAGAACAGAAAATAGTGAAATTCATGGACACCTTATACAGTTTATGACACTACATATCTATTCAAGTTTTAACAATGTTAAACAAACACCATTAAAAAGTTATATTCGGGGTAAACATGAGCTTAGGTAATTCTACATTAAATTTAACTATCACCTTGCCTCAATTGCTATTAGGTGCGTCTTAACTGTTCAAAGAAAAAAAATCAATAAAAGACATAAAAGATAGATAAAGGTTGCACCATTTGAAAGAGAATCACTTCATATTTTTGCCACTCAGTAGTAGTGGTTGTGGTGAAGGAAAAGGCCTGCGTAAATAATAGACAATTTGGATGTTAGTTTTGTATGATATGGTGAGATACTGTATAAGTGCAGGTGATATGATAATACTAGCACATTTTTTTTTTGTTTCTTTTGTTGACTTGTGGTCAAACCTATTCTCCTAAAAGAATATATTTACATCTTATGGTTCTGCATCCAGGGTTTTTTTTATAAAGGTGTTCAGTATGTTTGTCTAATATATAATTGAAAAAATATTTGATTTAATAAAAGATAAAATAAAAAGTGGGATGAATTATTTTTGATGTGTTTCTTGAAAATGAATGAGAAGCAAATCTGCATACACAGCGGCGAATCTGTGTATTTTGTTTCTATGCAAATCATATCCAAGGTGTAATTATGTGTTAGACTGTGGCCTATTTGTTTTTTCCTATTTAAAAAATACTGACGTCGACTTATTTGTAAGCGTCTGCGCACAACTTAAGGAGCCTCATGTTGGTAATGGTCTGTGTTTATGTTGGTGTTTGTATTTGCAGTTATGTAGATGTGTTGGATTTTAGTATGAGTGTTGTTGTTATGGTGTGCTGCATGCTTTGCTAGCTGAGTGTAAGATATTTTATTTAATAAAAGCTAGTGTTTATGTTAATCTAGGCAATGGTTGTAACTTTTTTTCTGAGTTTCCATTTGATGGTTTTAGTTCTAATTGATTGGTTCTAAGATATTCTAAAAATAGTCGTATACATTGATTATTATATGAAAGTAACAAAGTGGTAGATTATACGTACCAACAATAAAGAAAAATAATTGTTTCTAAAAAATAGCAATCTTTCTCGGCTGTTAAATGCTATCTTGTGACACATAGATCGCATGCTTCATTAGATTTATATCGCACAAAATAACATTTAACAGCTCAGGAAGGTAGTTTTTTTAACTGGCTCTTGTGCAGCAGATGTTGTTTGCGTATAGAAAAAAGTTGTTAATGCAGACAAACCCAAAAAGTGTAAGATGAACATGAAGCACATGCGTATATGAATAAAAACATTGGGAAAAAGTGTAGGTTAATCAGACCTGTTTATTCTAATGCAAACAGATTGAAAAGATGATGTTTTGCCAAACAGTCTCCGTTCTTTTTCTTTGCGGCCTGTGCTCGTTGCTTTTGACACCACTGAAGTTTCCATCGTGCCTGCATACATAAAAAGCAAATAAGTATTTTTATCAGGGGAAGTAAAAACATGACTGAAGTGTTTGAAAAAACCTTTGTAATTTATAAAGTTGTACAATAGGTGTATACTTTGTTCTACGGGTTTGCTCCCTGTATTTATTGTATTATTTTTTCTGTATATATATATATATATATATATATATACACACACACACACACACATATAATATATTTTAAGTTTATTTTATCATGTATTTTTTCTTAGCTTATATTTTTTTAAACTGCCTATGTAAAGATGTATCTGGTAAATGAAGAAGTTTCTTTTTTCACTATGAAAATAGAAATCACTTTAAGAATAAAGCAGTAAGGTGTGATGACGTGCTTTTAAAAAAATGGTATCATGTGGTGGTTAGGTAGAGGATGAGTCTGACCAACTTTTGGCTATATATCTTCATCTCTTGCCTATATAAAGAGTGGCTACACACATATGAGTGTAGCTTATATGTGAGTAACTGTCTGGAAAAAAGTGTACAAACAAAAAATGAGCTTGACTCGTAAGTTTGATGAGCTGAAAGAAGCATGTGGTTCTGATAAGCTGCACCATGCTCTATGGTTACTGTTTCTGCATGAGGAGGCGGATAATGAAGGGCTTAACATCCTTTTAAGTGAGAAATGTGTTGATGTTCGCGGCAGAATCGGGAAAAAAAAGGAGTTGCTTCAAGAGGGTGGAAGGTTAATTGGTGTGATCCTCTAGTTGTTAGTGCGATTCAATGTTTGCAAGAAGCACAATCAAAGGATTTTCAGTTGCTGGCTGCGTTGGTTGTTCTTCTTGATCTAGTACGTGAAACACGTACCGAGAAGCGACACCATGTCGTGACAATGGAACAATATGATTAGGGGGTTTTTTAGTGGTTTTAGATGGCCCTGTGTTTCTAAATAAAAGTCTATGTAGGATTATATCTATGTGTAATATTACGGTCATGGACGTAGTTTTTAATCTTTGTATCTGTTGTTGTAAAATATCGCGTTAATTAATAAAAGGCGTTAATTTGTATATGTGTAAAAAATGGTTGATCTGTTATTGATTCACTGTTGTGTGCAAAAGGATATGTAAATCAATAATTTTTTTTCTTTTACGAACTTGTCTATGAGTAAACATCAATGGTACCAAGTGTGTCTCTTTGTGGATGAAAGTTAAAATGTTTTCAGAAACAGTAAACCTTGTGAACCTGTGTAAGTGCAATAGGACAATGAAAACGGTATTTTGTGGATCAAATTATAATGGTGTGCGCAAATACTAATCTATTTTACCATCAATTTTCAATCATAAGGGGAGATAGTGTACTAGTGTAGTACGTATGAGAGTAACAATACACATGAACGGCTTGTTTTCACTTGCAAAGAAGATATGCATGTGTGAAACTATGCGGTGTATAATCGCAGCAAAATAACATAACATAAACCTCATTGTTACCTTTTATGCAAAAACAAAGCCAAATATTCAAATAGTTTCCATTATGAAATAGCTTTTATGCACACACCACAACTCAGACTGTGTTACCTAAAGAATAGAAGGTTAAAAGGATTAAATGTAAGTTTCAAAAGTTGGAAACCAAACTGCGGGAACTTATGCAGCAAAGCATATCGTTTGCCTCTAAACGAAAATAAAACATACTATATATTGCCTACAGTATAAATACTACAAATGTTTGACATCTAAAACCTGTAAAAAGTTTATCAACTTGCTGTTGATTTACACTATATAGAATGTAAAAATAAGAAGTATATACATTTAGGTCTGTATTAATTAGTGTAGGTAATTTGTGTGGGTCATATAAAAGATACTTGCTTTTATTTTTCTTCTGAATGGTTGTAGTCTCTCCATCTTTTTGTATTCCCAAAATCACATCGAGTACGAATACAATGGCCAGCTACGTAATCCCAGCACACCTGAATCCCAGATCAAGCCTGCAAACAACAGTAAGATGAGAAAGTATACAACTTTTTTTTAACAAAAACATAATCGAAATTAGGTTACGATATTGAACACCTACCTGTTTAAAATTAACGCAAGCATAACATCCTAGATTTACAATTGCATAAACGTCATTGTTAGCTTTTATGCGAAAAAAAGCCAAATATTCAAATAGTTTACATTATCAAATAGCTTTTATGTACACAACAAAACTCAGACTCCGTTACCTAAAGAATAGAAGGTTAAAAAGATTAAATGTAAGTTTGAAAAGATAAAAACCAAACTGCGGGAACTTATGCAGCAAAGCATATCACTCGCCTCCAACCTAAATGAAATCTACTATATATCGGCTACATTATAAATAGTACTAATGTTTGACATCTAAAACCTGTAAAAAGTTTAACAACTTGGTGTTTGTTGATACAAAAGTTGGGCGTTCCTTTTTTGGGTTCCTGTTCTCGTATCAATTAGATCTTAATGCTTGAGACCTGCGCACTAAGAAAGCAGACAACAGCGTTAGGCTTATCATGGGATTGTCTCCCACTATTATCCTCCGGCGTGAGAGTAAGTAATCGGTTTTAGGGTTATAGTGAAGAGTTAGGGTTTTTAGATGATACCTCAATGAGAGCCGTGATATTCTTTATACACACACGAAATCCTTGTTGGTTTCGTGTTCCTTACTCTTCAGCGTATCTCACCTTATACGGTCTATTGATCTTTATCCATAAATAAAAGATCATTATCAAGACCATAAATAATATATTTGAGTTTGGGCTTTCGTGAGCCCAAATCATTATTATGATAGCCCACGCATGATGGGCTTGTGTGTTAGTAGTATCCATTGGTCGGGTTCATGACCCTAGTACGTACTATACTTCATCATGTCCCCCCAGTCTAGTATGCGCAAGGTTCAACCGCGTATGCTAGACTAACAACTGTAGCGGAAAACTATCCAAAATGCGTGGCGGGGAAGCTTTAAGTATTTCCCACCAAAAAGAAATATACGGTGTATCTAGTCCAAATTGGTCCCACGTATCCCTCATAAATCGTGAAGAGGTGGGTGAAAAAGTTGTACCTGTTGATCTCCCAGCCACACGATTAGAATTAGTGGGATCCACATGGCAAGCATCCACGGCCATGGGTAACCCTATATAAAGGGTATCTCCCATTTCACTGTGAGTATCACAGTAACAACTCCATTTCCACCATTGTTAAAAATCTTCAAACACCAGTCAAGAAATCAACTTTATATGAAGGTAATAGCGCGTGCGCATCTAAAACCAGCAAATTTTAAGAATGGTTCTCCAGTTATCTGATATTGCCTCCGATATAACCGAGGATGAACTCCGTCAGTTCACCTCGGATTATTATATTCCCCTCGCGTTGCATCCGGTAGTACCGGTGGCGACTGCATCTATGGCTAATTTCCCTGAGGGAAAGGTAGGGGTATACATGCGCTTTTTCGAATTTGCGATCAGCGCGTGCCTATTTCATTATTCTTGAGCAATCTACTCAATTATTATCGCCTTCACATATCCCAGCTGCTCTGTATAGGCGCAGCTAAGATAACCAATTTTGAAGTAAACTATCGTTTGCTAGCGCAGGCCGCCTTCAATGGGTCAAATGGGTGGGTGTCCTTTTCCAAGCGCGCAGGCCGCCTTCAATGCTATACGGAAAAGTTAGATGCTCTTAGGAATTGGAGGGAAAGGTTTTTCTAGGTTGATGATAAAGTGTTCCCGTGGACCTTTGAGTTCTATACCCAGGGGACATTACCAAAGGATGAGCGCCCAAACCCTAGGATGTACAACGCAGATGACGTGAAGACAATAAATGCTAACTGCATCCCCATCAACTCCTACCCAGAAGAGTTTTTGGTGCATATGGGGATCAGCCGCAACTATTTACAAGGCGCTGACGAGGTGCCAACTTTTCTGGATGAGGATAACCGGGGTGGGTGCTTGTCCTTCCTTTCCTTCGCATCTGTAGTGTAAGCATTCTCTTTTATTATATCCTTATGTAACTCCGTTTTGTTTGTTGTTTGTTGCTTGTTGCGCAGAGATGAATCTGTTCAGCGTGGTGAAGCTAGCGAAGCCCACACAAGTAACCGTGGGGGTGCGCCCTTTGAGAGATGGTGAGACACCAATTTTGGAGGCTACTGCAGGGCGCACCATGGAGTATGCACAGGAGGAACCAGCGAATGCCTCCTCACCACTATTGGAGGCAACCCCAGTGCGTAGTGTTCCGTCTCAGTAGGTACCATCCCCAGAACTCTCGCACACAGATTCTTCAGAGGGTATGGGGGTCCTGAGGGTTGACAATGAGCAAGAAGAGGCGAGCCAGGGGTGAAGCGCAAGAAGGCTTCTGGTGATGATGGCGCAGGGACGTCTAAGAGAAGACGCCACATTATTATTGTGGATGTGCCATCAGAAGAGAATGCGTCGCCATCCATCAATGCGCAGGAGACAGCTGAAACTCCTTCCCCCAAGTAAGTAATGAAAACTATGCCTTGTTTTTCTTTTTTTCTTTTTTTCTTTTTATATATATATATATCCTTGATATGATAACCTTGAATCCTTGTCCTTTGCATGCAGTGATGAAGCTGCAGGGGGTGATGCAGCGCATACTGGGAAATTACCACTTGAGGCGAGTCTCCCTCAGATGGAGGAGCCTTCAAAGGCATGTGGGGATATGTCTGCGGAGCAGCTGCTAGAGGAGCTGAGGGTGGCTGCTGTACACCAGGCCACGCTGGTTGCTCAACTCAAGGCTCAGTATGCTGGTGAAGGGAGCAGCAGTGCGCAGAAGGATGAAGAGATTGCGCTACTGAAGGGCAGTTGGCGAGTGCTCAAGCTGCAGTAGAGTCGACAAATGCGTACGCTGCGCAGCTCGCTGATGAGAGAATGTCCCTGCTTGGCCAAGTCAGCCAAGAGCGTTCTGCCTTTGAGCAGTACAAGTCCTCTTGCATATGGGGGCTGAAGTACATGGAGCAGAACAAGAGCAAGCACTTTGCTCAATTGGATGAGTTCCGCAAGACTGTGGAGGATGCGCTAGAGAAGCAGGAGGGTAAGTTGCACAAGCTAAGTATAGAGTATGATGAGGAGCTGTACCCACACTTGGTATCCTCCATTGCTGAGCGCAGGTAGCATTTGATTCTTTTGAATCCCATATTATTTTTCAAACTTCCCGCATTTAATTCCTTTGAAATTATTGTCTAATGGGGATGGTGTTGTATTCGCAGGTGGCTAATCAGCCATGGTCTTCGCTGGCTGCTATGAGCATTTTAGAGTCCCAAGAGGTTGTTGAAGCTTTTGGGAATGTTGTTCAATGCGCCTTGGCTCGTGACAAGGCGGAAGCTGTAGAGGAGCTGCACGAGGGCCAAATGTTGACGGTGCCCATCGCGGAAGTGCCAGGTTACAATGGTAATGCCTACGCTGAGCTTGTCGCTGCCAAGGAGAAGATGCATGCACGCCATGTAGGCAAAAAGATAAATCAACAATATTGAGACATAAATAAGATGTACGCAATAAAGTTAAATATGTTGCGGAGTTAGCTAGAAACCGCGATATTTGATTAATTCTTGCAAGTTTTTGGAAAAAAGAAAAAATAAAACATGTGTCTAAACAAACAAAATGTAAATATACAGACATTTATTAAGCACTTAGGTGTCGTTTGTTTTTTCAGAGCTTTTACCTCTTCATCTGCAAACCATGTCTGCAGAAGAAGAGGTACATATAAGCTCTTCATCTGCAAGAAGAAGATCGTTTGTTTTTTGTGCTATTGAAGTATTTTTTTTTCCAAAAATATTTTTTGTGCTATTGAAGTACTTTATTTTTTTTTCATTTTTTCACAAGTTTTTTTTACGTTTTCGACATTTTTTTTACTTTTTTGTCTATTTTTTAAGGTTTTTGTCATTTTTTTTACATTTTCGTCTGTTTTTGGTCCTTTTTTTACGTTTTCGTTTTCTTTTTAATGTTTTCGTCTGTTTTGTTACGTATTCGTCCATTTTTTTTATGTTTTCAACTGTCTTTTTTACGTTTTTTTTTACGTTTTCGTCCGTTTTTATATGTTTTTTACATTTTTGTCCGTTTTTTTTATGTTGAAAAACAAACGAAAATGTAAAAACAAACTAACGAAAAAGTAAAAAATTGGTCGAAAACGTAAAAAAACAGACAAAACAGATGAAAACTACAAAGAAAGACAAAATCGTAAAAAAAAGGACGAAAACATAAAATAATAGACGAAAAAGTAAAAAAAAAACGGGCGAAAAAATAAAAAGACAAAAGAAAACGTAAAAAAATGAGCGAAAACCTAAAAAACGAGCGAAAACATACAAAAAAAATTGCCAAAATCGTAAAAAACGAACGAAAACGTAAAAAAAAGCGGATGAAAACGTAAAAAAATAGACGAAAACGTAAAAAATGGGCAAAAAACGTAAAAAAAATGCGAAAACATAAAAAAATGACAAAAATGTAAAAAATTGGACGACAACGAAAAAAACAGACGAAAAGATAAAAGCAGACGAAAATGTAAAAAAAAATAGCAAAAACAAAAAAAATTAAACGAAAACGTAAAAAATGGTCGAAAACGTAAAACAAGTGCGAAAATGTAAAAAAATGAATGAAAACGTAAGAAAACGGACGAGAACGTAAAAAAATAAATGAAAACGTTAAAAAATGGATATTGAGAAAGAGATGTAGGGTTTGTGAATGAAGAGGTAAGAAGTGAAAGAAGAGGTAATAAGAGGAAGAAAATGTCTGAATTTTAGAAGAGGAAAGAAGAGGAAATAAGCTCTTTTGTTTTAAAAAACCAAACATGTTTCTCTGCGCACCCGCAGAGGAAAAAAGTGAAAAGAGGCAATGAGAGCTTTTTTTGAAAAAACAAACAAGGCCTTACTAAAGTGCGGAGGTATCTGTGTACGGGCCGTAGCCTTTCCTAAAGATAGCATCTCTTGAGATTGCAAATATTCCATGTGCGTTGTAGCTCACGGCTATCCATATCACGCAACTTGTATGCACCTTTGCCTAGTGCTTCTGTGACCTCATAGGGTCCTTCCTACTTTGGTCCAAGTTTTCCTGTATCTTCTGCGTGGCTTGCATCTATAGCACGATATACAAAGTCGCCTGGTCTGAATGAGGTGCTTCTGACTTTAGCATCATAGTATCCCTTCATCTTTGACTTAGCTCTTGCCTCACATATAGCTGTACGTTCGCGCCTTTCTTCCAATTGATCCAAGTCTATACGTCGCTCGTCGTCATTGGTTGTGACATTAACTTCTGCTGTACGGATAGTTGGCATCCCAGTTTCAGCTGGTATGACAGCTTCTGTCCCATAGACAAGAGAGAAAGGTGTGTCTCCAGTGCTAACTTTGATTGTCGTACGGTGCACCCATATGACGTGCGACAATTCATCCACCCATCTTCCTTTGTGTTTGTCAAGACGCGCTTTAATTCCTTCGCCCAGACTACGATTCGCGCACTCAACCAAACCATTGATTTATGGTGCTTAACTGATATACGTGGGGATCGCACCCTCGAAACAGGTTTTACCTCTCAAGGGATCTTGAGAAGCTTACAACCCCCACCAGGCAGTGTACCTGATCGTTGTAGTATAGTATAGTGACAAGTACCGGGGGATTGATCGTTCAACTTAGGAATAGTGTCGCTAGGATTAGAAAGCCTACTAAACTAGGTCTAGAGGTGAGGGATGATTCTTTTTGTATTTTTATATTTTTATAAAAGCAAGTAAAATCTCGGGTTTTGGAAGAGTGGGCGGAATTAGTTGCTAGCCAACTAACCCAATTAATCTAAAGATGCAATCAAAATAAAATAAAGAAATGAAAATAAACTATTATATTAATGTGGTGTAAACAATGATAAGGAAAGTTGTGTTTACTTAGATTTCATTACTCCCTAGATGTCTTTTACAGGTTGATTAGCTTGTTACAATTGCATGGATGACGGATCATATTCCTTAATACTAGTCGTAGGGCCGTGTACAATATTCCCTAACTCTATAGGATCCTACTTCACTCCTATGTCGAGCCGTTAGAAGCTCCTAACATGGGATCATTAAAATTCTCCTACGCATTAAATACAACCAAAAATCGTAGTACACCTCCGATCATGTTTCTTAAGACGTTCAAGCAAGTTACCAATGGAAGTATGCCAGTTTTCTTAAGCCTAACATCGAATACAATCATCCGAAACAATTATAAACAAACAATCAACCCATAATCAACATCTAGGTTTCACTACATCTAAGCAAACACAAAAGAAATCTAGCCTAGCATGTTAAATAGAAGACAAGCGTAAGATATAATCAAACAACACATAGACATATTGAATGATTTGAAGGAATACTTATCTTTAATTGAACATGTATTTTCCACTTCCACCTCTTTTGTAACTCTTGACGCCGTCATGTGGACAGCCTTGACGCCGTCAGGTACTGCTCCAGCAAGGAAAATTGAGACTTTGCCATTTTCTTCACTTTTATGCTCCAAAAACGTCAAAAATGATTCCTTTTCCAGATTTCACTCCAAAAGTACCTAAAATGACAAAAGGAATGATTTAGGGCAATATTTGATCAAATAATCTCGAATTCAGGCTTAAATGACCCCCTAAAAGTGGTACACTTTTCGCCTCATCAAATACCCTTACACTCGAGATTTGCTTGTCCTCAAGCAAATACGCTTTTATTCTAATCAAAATACAAGTTAGGGGTCATTTAGCACTAATATAAAAGTAATTAAAACAAATAATCGTTCCACTAAAAACCAAAGACAAGCACGGAGGTCATACACTAGCATCTCACAAATAGTGTTTAAATACTCTCATGTCTCGGGTGTAATAAAGTATATATCACAATATAGAAATGGAAAACATCTCTCACTACCTGTCATAGAAAAATCGATTACCATAGGCTTGGGAAATGATCAAACCTCCACCACTTGGCGTAAGCACCTAGGATAAACTATCAAAGAGGTCTTTTAAAGGGTTATAACGTTAGGTGTAGGGATATGGAAAACACGGTTTTGTTGGATAAAGACAATATTTACTGGTGGCGAGTTAATCATATTGGTTAATTACATGTACAATATGGCGTTGCTAAGCCAAGACACGACTCAACTTAAGCTAATAAATTAAAAATAACAAAAACATAGAATGAAACGGGATGGTAGTCCGTATGTTTTTTCTCTTTTCTTCTTCCATTTTTTTTTTCTTTTTCTTGATTTTTTTCGCTTTTTTTTTTATTTTTTTATTTATTTTTTTTTTTAATTTTTTTTTGAATGCATACACTCTTTCCCTACCATCCAAAATAATACATCATAGGGAATGTGCTTTCCCCTTACACTTGAATTTTTACATACTTTACAATAAACTACTCTAATGACTCGAATTAAGATAATCAAAACACTTGGAGTACTTTTTAAGATTAATGCACATATGGGGGCAATAATTGATGTCATCCCCATTACTCCATTACAATAGTACTTTACCCATGAGTCTCAATCAACCCAAAACAATATGTACAAGATATGACTCGACTTAGCAACCATGTAATCAATTAGATAATTAACTAAAGGTTTAAACATGTAACAATAATGTACTAAAGATGAGTGCATACACGGAAGGCTAAGGCGATTTGGTTGCACATTTAGGTGGGTTGTAACAAATTCTTACTTTAAGTAAAATGCTTAAAGTTAGAAACGAAAAGATAGACTCAGAGGGGCGTACTAGGGGTATCGTGTACTAAAAATGAGTACAACGCTAAGGTGTGGGAAAAATTAATTGACTTTACTAGTCAAGTAATATGACTTAAATGGTCAAGTAATTATGATACGGGTTTAAACACAAGGGTATTCCTAGTGCCTCTTATCATGTAGTAAATTCTACTACATGAATGTAGTCTCACTAGTGGTCTCGGGATGCATCACTAACGCAAGTTCTAGAATATAAATACTACCGGTACACTCATAAGCACTAATAATGAATGCTTTTCCTATCAAATCTAAAGGCGAACCTCACATATTTGGGTGGAAAATTTTTCTGAATGGTACGGTTTTGTGCTAGTCATACAACTCCTATCCGTGAGACGCTTGTTAAGGCTAAAGTTTCACTCCTAAATGTTGTAAAAAATTTTAAATTTGGCGCTAAAATTACACTAACAAGTATTTCTCTTAGTTTTATTACACACCTACCATTAAACAAACAAACTCAAGTGCAATTGTATCCTATAAGGTATCATCATTTACCCCCCCCCCCCCTTACACTTAGGATGAACATTGTCCCCAATGTTCAATTAAAGGATGTAAAAGTAAAACAGGTAAAAGAATGAAAACAAATACTCCCCTGATTCGTTCGGTGTGGATAGTGTATCAACAAGGTTAGATCTTCCTTCAAGAAACAAAACTTCCCTTCCAGAAAATAAATCATCTTCTTGTCATATATAACCTGTTAAACCTGAGAAAACAATCAAGGCAACCTCACGTAAAATCGGCGGTAATCTATATATACTAACAAGTCCTAGAAAAATAGCATATATATCTTAAATCAACTTCTAGGAATGTAAGGGATATAATGCTTATGGAATGAATGTTTGCAGATTTCCTGGAGTTTATAAAATTAAAGAATTAACAAAAACTTCAAGACTCAGTTAGAAAAACAAAACTCGCAAAATTTCCAGAATTTTACACATGACGGCGTCAGGAGTTAACTCCTTATGCCGTCAGAAGTGACCTGCAGAAATCTTTACGTTAAGTTTCCGGAAAATTTCTGGAAAAATTTATGTCCTACTTCCTGGAAAATCCTGCAAAACATCATTATGACTCGATACAAGCATTTGACTCTAACAAATACTAATACACATGTTCATTTAATATTGTGGCGAACCATGATCAATTTCATTCTTAGAAACAAATTTAGGGTTTCCCCTTACACTTAGCTTTTGCAAAATACCTTCATATGAAGTTAAGACGAAGTTAAACGACAAAATAAAGCATTTTCACAATTTTAGTTGAAACATGATCTACCAACAATAAAAATAAAGCATGCATACGGAAACAAATAACATCAAACAATTAAAAATCACACAAAACATGGGTTGCCTCCCCAGAAGCGCTTTTCTTTATTTACGAGTCTTGTAGCTAGACTCAAGGTCATGGGCAATTACGTGACCTCATCATTGGTCTCATTCTCTAGGTCATCTCCAATCTTAGTTTTGTATTCCAGACCTAGTTGCAAGAATTCCTTGTAGAAACCAAGTATTCTACTCATGACATAATCTACTCCTCTACGTCTATCCTCATCATTCCTATAGTAACCGCTTGCTTGTGTTCCTTTTCTAGGTTTGATAGAAGACGGTATTGTTCAATCTTATAGGGCATTTGGTAAGCAATCTCATCGTTCTCTTCCTTGAATCTAACTATCCCTAGGGACGGGTCATAACTCATCTTAGAGGCCTCAACAAATGGTTTTCCGAACACTACTTGACTTAGGCAACCATCTATTACTGGACGAATATCCTCTATGATCACAAAGTCGGTAACGTAAGTGAAGTTTCCTACAAAGACATGTAATCCTTTCACTCTTCCTACAAAATTGCTCATCCAATTCGTGTTAGGCATTATCCTATATCCAAGTTGCTTTTTCATTACCCAATTATAATAGGTCCTAGTCATGATGTTTATAGGAGACCTAAGATCGAAGTAAGCTTTCCACACATGCATATGCCCAATGTTGCATGGTATGTTGATGTTAGAAGGATCACCTACTTTAATAAGGGGTGAACCAACGACGTATGGTGTCTCGGGATCATCAAATAAATCCTTGTGATATTCCCGTTCTTCCTTGGTGGGTAACTTATCAAAGTATTCTTCTACATTTTCTGCTTCCTCTAACTTTTCTCCCTTATTATCCTCAACTTCCTTAACCTCATCCCTAGTCCCGGTTTGTACTCCAACTTCATCCTTGTCACTTTCTTCTATATTCTTATCTATTGGCTTAATGGTGACAACGTTGACAAAGTGGACGTGTTTAGATGATGAAGGGTCCTTAATTTGGATTCCGCTATTAGTGTCCCTAGTGTCCTTCCTAGGTGTCGTTAGCACTTGGCTGTTGAGGGCTTTCAACAAGTTGTCAATCTTATTGGTCATCTCTGTTTGTTGTTGATTGAATTTGGTTTCAAACTTAGCTATGTGAGCTTCTTGATATGCCATGAATTTGGACATCAATCCTTCAAGATTATTGGTACTACCATAGTTATTGGAAGGATTGTTGTTGAAAGTACGGCTAGAGGGTGGACCGTTTGGTTGGTAATGATTAAGTGGATTGGAAGAATTGTTTTGGGGCATGCTTTGGTTTTGTTTCCACCTAAGGTTCGGGTGATTTTTCCAAGAAGGGTTGTAGGAATCACCATAAGGGTTTGGCTCGGGTTTGAAAGTGTACCACTTGTCTTCCGCTTCGTCGGTACGCGAGGATGCGTAATCCGCAAAAGCTTGTCCGGGGAGTTTCACGCAATCACGAGTGTCATGGGGACCACTACATAATGCGCATGACGAAGTGATTTTGTTCACTTGGCTTGATGGCTTAGGAGCTTCATAAGATTTCATGAGAAACTTGACTTGGTCCTCAAGTTCCATGATCCTACGGTCGGGAGTGCTAGAATTGTTTGAAGGCAAAGATATTGCCTTGACTGTTTTGTTCAAATCACGGGGATCATTCCAACTTTCGTTGTCATAGAGAGAAAGATCTTCTATGAGTTCCCATGACTCTTCCGCACTTAGATCACGTAGCTTGCCACCGGCCGATTGGTCAATGGTTCGCCTTGTGGAGAGATCGATATGATCATAGAAGATTTGGACTTGGAGCCAAAGATCTATGCCATGATGAGTGACTTTTTGGAGTAAGTCCTTGAAACGAGTCCATGCTTCATATAGAGTTCCACCTTGACGTTGCTGGAACATCAAGATATCATTTCTAAGCTTGGTAGTTCTCCCCGGTGGGAAAAATTAAGCAAGGAAACGAGTGGTGAGATCATCCCATGAGGTGATGGATCCCATGGGTAAACGTTCAAGCCATTGACTAGCTTGATCACGTAGAGAGAATTGGAATAGGCGTAATCGGGTCGACTCTCTAGTTACAACATCAAGGTATATGGAATCTACGATTTTAAGAAAATCCTTGAGATGTTGATTAGGATCTTTGGAACGAAGTCCGTGAAATGCACATCTGCTTTGCACCAACCGGATGGTGTCGGATCGCAAGGGGGACACATTGGCTCCTTGAGTGAGCTCAATAATGTTTCGATAGCCTTGGTGGCTAGGACGGGAATACTCTCCTAAAGTTCAGGGCCTAGGAGGTGGGTTTGATAGTGGTGGGTTTTGTGGGTGGTTTTGTTGTGGTGGGTTGATGGGTTCAAAGATGTTACCACCTTCCATGATGTCGGATGGTAAAGGTTACGAACAAAGACATGAAGAAATGAGATAGACTAAGGAAAGCCTAAAAAAAAATCTTACTAGAAAGGAATCTAGCAAGTAGACCTAATAAAAAGAAATCCTAACCTAGACAATAACTATTCCCTGGGCTACGACGCCAAAAACTTGATATACGTGGGGATCGCACCCTCGCAACGGGTTTTACCTCTCAAGGGATCTTGAGAAGCTTACAACCCCCACCAGGCAGTGTACCTGATTGTTGTAGTATAGTATAGTGACAAGTACCGGGGGATTGATCGTTCAACTCAGGAATAGTGTCGCTAGGATTAGAAAGCCTACTAAACTAGGTCTAGAGGTGAGGGATGATTCTTTTTGTATTTTTATAAATGCAAGTAAAATCTCGGGTTTTGGAAGAGTGGGTGGAATTAGTTGCTAGCCAACTAACCCAATTAATCTAAAGATGCAATCAAAATAAAATAAAAGAAATGAAAAGAAACTATTATATTAATGTGGTGTAAACAATGATAAGGAAAGTTGTGTTTACTTAGGTTTCATTACTCCCTAGATATCTTTTACGGGTTGATTAGCTTGTTACAATTGCATGGATGACGGGTCATATTCCTTAATACTAGTCGTAGGGCCGTGTACAATATTCCCTAACTCTATAGGATCCTACTTCACTCCTATGTCGAGCCGTTAGAAGCTCCTAACATGGGATCATTAGAATTCTCCTACGCATTAAATACAACCAAAAATTGTAGTACACCTCCGATCATGTTTCTTAAGACGTTCAAGCAAGTTACCAATGGAAGTCTGCCAGTTTTCTTAAGCCTAACATTGAATACAATCATCCGTAACAATTATAAACAAACAATCAACCCAAAATGAACATCTAGGTTTCACTACATCTAAGCAAACACAAAAGAAATCTAGCCTAGAATGTTAAATAGAAGACAAGCGTAAGATATAATCAAACAACACATAGACATATTGAATGATTTGAAGGAATACTCATCTTTAATTGAACATGAAAGATTCAAGGGGTTGAAACCCTTGAAAAGCTGATAAAATTCGGACTAGGGTTTTTTCCCTCAAAGTTACACACCAATGAATGAAATTTGGAAAACTATATATAGATTACACATCTTTACGGCGTCATGTATTGGATTGTGACGCTGTCAACTCGCCGCCATAATAAAATCATATTTCCTAGACCTACTTGTGACGCCGTCATGTGTAGTTGTGCTCTGGGCCGTCACTAATGTTTGGACCCTGACGGCCTTGGGTGACGCCGTTATCTCCTATGTTTAAAAAATCTCTGGATCGTCACGTGTATTTTCCACTTCCACCTCTTTTGTAACTCTTAACGCCGTCATGTGGAGAGCCTTGACCCCGTCAGGTACTGTTCCAGCAAGAAAAATTGAGACTTTGCCGTTTTCTTCACTTTTATGCTCCAAAATGCTTCCTTTTCTAGATTTCTCTCCAAAAGTACATAAAATGACAAAAGGAACGATTTAGGGTAGTATTTGATCAAATAATCTCGAATTCGGGCTTAAATGACCCCCTAAAAGCGGTACACTTTTCGCCTCATCAAATACCATTACACTTGAGATTTGCTTGTCCTCAAGCAAATGTGCTTTTATTCTAATCAAAATATAAGTTAGGGGTAATTTAACACTAATATAAAAGTAATTACAACAAATAATCGTTCCACTAAAAACCAAAGACAAGCACGGAGGTCATACACTAGCACCTCACAAATAGTGTTTAGATACTCTCATTTCTAGGAACTTGTTTAATGGTGAACCTGTCAAAACCCTGGATTAAGGACTTGGTCTTGTCGAGTTATTGGATCATGTTAACCTCTTTAGCCACGTATTCGCCCAACACATGATTGGCTACTAATCGGGAACCAACATTTGCTTCTAGGTTGCGTACACCCATTCGAGTTGCAATGCGTAATCCAGCAATTAGGGCTTCATACTCTGCCTCTTTGTTCGTGGCTGTGAATTCAAAACGCAGTGCGTAGGTGAATTCCATTCCTTCTGGGCTGGTAAGGATAAGGCTTGCGCCTGACCTGTCCACGCACGAAGATCCGTCCATGAATAGAACCCATGGTTCTTGTGGCTCTACCTTACTTCTTGAAGGTAGAGTATGAGTATCTGGTTTCTCAATGATGAAGTTTGTTAGCTTGGTTTAAAATTTCATTTTGCGATCCGATGCGCTAAAGGTCCCAGAGGCCGATGCGTGATGCGTGATGCGAATGCGAGCTCAATTTAGACGCGTTGCGTTTAGTATTAAAAAATTACAAAAATTATTTATATATAGTATAATTTACCAAGTACCAAGTAAATGCAATGAAATTATAAATAAGTCACTAACATATTAAAATTAGACCAATAATCCATTTAATAAACCATCATGTCAAAATTAAAGCACGACGCAAAATACTTAGCAAATTTAAAATACTAAGAGTTTAAGATAAACAAAGAAAAAGCAACAAAAGTGGTTTATCTTACACTAATATCTCTTGCCAAATAGTAATCAACTAATAAAAATAAGGATAATTTAGATGTAAGGTAAGAAATATGATGGTTATTGTGTTTTTAATGACGTCATTAACTAAGGTCCATTTTAGAACCCCATTAAAGTAGTTGGGCCTTTTAAAAATAGTTTATTTTTTTTACAAATTAGCTCAAATTCCAAATAGCGCTAATTGCGACTATTGCTAGCATTACACAAATGCGATAAATTGCGATGGCCTCGCATTAGGTGTAATGATGCGAAATCTCAAATGCAATGCAATGATGCGTGCAATTTGTGCAATGATGCGTGCATTTTTAAACCAAGTTTGTTAGTATCTACCCCTTAACCGCAGTGCGTGGTCTGTAAGAGATGTTATGCTCGCTTAGCAACACACTCCATTTTTGTAAGAGCCCCGATGCGCCGGGTTTGGAGATAACTTGCTTGATAGGTTGGTCCGTGATCACTGCTATTGGGTGTGCTTGAAAGTATCTGCGCAGTCTTTTGGCTGTGAATACTAACGCCAGGACCAACTTTTCCATTGCGGTGTAGTTAATCTCTGTCTTCTTGAGTGCTTTGCTTACGAAATATAATGGTGTTTATATGGAGTTCCTATCTGTCAATAGCACTGCGCTGACTGCTCCATGAGTCGCAGGCAGGTACATAATCAACTCTTCCTTTGGTCAGGGTGCGACTATTATGGGAAGCGCTGCTATATGTTGCTTAAGCTGTTGAAAAGCTTCTTCCGCTTCCGTAGTCCAACGAAAGTCTCCCTTCTTTGTACACTTCGTGAGTGTTTTAAAGAGAGGAAGTGACTTATCCACTGATTTGGATAGGAATCTGTTTAGCCTGGCTAGTTTTCCATTCAGGGACTGGACTTCTTTCAATGTGCGTGGTGAAGGGAGTTGGATGACAGCCTTTGTCTTTTCTGGGCATGGTTTAATGCCATCAGGCTCTATCAAATATCCGAGGAACATGCCTTCTGTAGCACCAAAATTGCACTTCTTGGGATTTAACTTCATGTTAATCTTTCCCAGCGTCCTGAGTGTTTCTTCAATGTCGCGTACCAACTCTTCTTCGGTATGGCTCTTTATGACAAGGTCGTCAACATAGACCTCCATGTTGCGGCCCACTTGCTTTTCGAATGCATTATCTACTAATCACTGGTAAGTAGCGCTTGCATTTTTTAAGCCAAAAGGCATTTTTGTGTAATAATATACACTCTGGCTTGTATGGAAGGCAGTATTTTCCTCATCTTCTTTAGCCATCTGGATTTGGTGGTACCCTTTGTATGCATCCAAGAAACATTTAAAAAGGTATCCGCACAAGGATTCTATCTTCCAGTCTATCTTTGGTAGCGGGTAGCAATCTTGTGGACATGCTTTGTTGAGATCAGTGAAATCCACGCACATCCTCCAGCTACCATCACTCTTTTTTACCATTACTAGATTGGAAAGCCAGTCATGCTAATAGACCTCTCGCATGATGCCTGCGTCCATAAGCTTGTGTACTTCCTCTAGAATGGCTTTTGCACGCTCTGGAGCCTGGCCGCGCTTTTTCTGCCGTGCTGGAGGGTATCCTTGTCGGATTTTCAACTTATGCTTTGTAATCGGTCGTGGCACGCCAGTCATGTGCTTTGGTTCCCATGCGAAGATGTCTAGATTCCTTTGCGGGAGTGCGCACACGGCCGCTCTGCCTTTGTCAGACAGCGATCCCCCAATCGATACCTCTTGCTCGAGGTAATCAGGATGAATTGCGACCTTCAGGTTTGATACCTTAGCCGCGTACTGTTCTGGAGTGTGTGTCGTTTCACACGTAACCGTGTTGCACTCTCTAGGTGATACAATGGTATTGTAGAGGGTGACAATGTCTCCTTCCACTGGGAATTTGAGCATCCCATGTGCTGTGGACGGTACCGCGCACATAGCTGATATTTCTGGTCTTCCAATAATGCCATTATATGGCGAAGGAGATTTGATCACCATAAAATTCATCCAGCCGCCGTGGAGTGTTGCTTATCGCCAACGACCACAAGTAATCGTATTTTCCCCATAGGCTATATCTTTTCTCCCGTGAAGCCAGTCAACGACGTCGTGGCCGAAATTAACTGACTTCGTATCTCAGGTCACAACCTTTTGAAACAGTGTTCATACAAGATATCTGCGGATGCCCCTCCATCAACATACATGCGGTGGATATCATGACCCCCCGTATTTATCTCGATAGTGAGAGGCTCCGCTACTGCGTTGTCCACAGCCAGAGTGGGGAAAGAGATTTCGCTCCCATAAGAAAACTTTTTGCTGACCTTTTGCCTAGTATTTCGCTGCCATGATTTTATCATGTAGATTGTGTCAGCCTTATCCTTAGGTGTCTCTTTCTTGCTCCCATTCTTCTGTTTGTCTTTTCCGTCCTTGATGTTCTTGACGAGGTGATCTAATTTGCCTTCTTTCACTAATTTATCAATTAGTTGGCACAATTGGACACACTCGTTGGTGGTGTGGCCCTTTTGTCCATGATATTCGCAGTACCCGTTTCCTACGCGCCGATCCTCTTGGGTGGTGGGGGTTTTGGGAAGTTCGCACCATCTGTCACAAATATCTCCCTTTGAGTCTTCGTTAGTGGGGTGTATTTGTCATTATCTTGTCCGCTCCCCTGACTGCGGTAGCTTTTATTGCGGTTGCTACTCTGGTCATTGGATTGTCTCCTGGGCTGTTCTTGTGACCTATAATTTGAGTAACCTTTCTTGCTATCCGCAGCCGCTGCTTCCCCTTGTATAAAGGACCTCGTGCGCTTCATCAGTTCATCAAAGGTTTAGGGAACCTTATCATTTAACCTTCTGATAAGTTCTGGGCTATTGATTCCATTCATAAACCCTGGGATCTTTAGTATTTCAGGGCATGCCTTAATGTGTATGCATTCGTCCTTATAGCGCTCCACAAAGCGCTTGTGGATTCCCCTTGGCGTTGTTTTACCCTAACCAGTTTGACAGGGTTCTTGGCGCACTTCTTCCTTTGAGTAAAGTTCAAGCGAAATGCCTTTCGCAACTCTTCAAACCCGTCTATGCTTCTTCGTGGTAGCTTACTAAACCAGGTTCGCGCATTCCCCACCAATGTAGAATTAAACATGTGGCACCACACGGGTTGTGGCCAATTATTGATGGTGGCGGCTGATTCGAAAATTTTTAGGTGGTCATCCGGATCAGCCGTCCCATCACAAGTTTTAACATTGGCGGGCATGCGCCTTTTCTTATCTTCTGAGAAATCGCTGATGCGCCGAGTGAATGCGTCAACCTTTTGGCGGCGCCAGGGACGGGACATATCTTCGTCCTCCTCCTCATCGCGATATCTTCTCTTGGACTTCCAGTGTCCTGTTTCTTTGTCCTCGTTGTCCGAGGAGTCACTTGACAATAAGCGTACCCTTTTGCAGCGCTTGCGCCGACTGTCCTAATAAATTAGAGATTGAAGGGCTTTCCCTTGGGGAGCGCTGTCGCCCCAGTCTATCATGAACTCTTCGACTACTGGACCTTGGAGGGCTTTCGCTTGGTGAACGCTATCGCCTAAGTCTATCCTGAATCCTGCAACTACCATGCCTAGTGTGGACATTGGTACGCCTTTCATCATCTTCGTACTCCTCTAGGTACTGCAAGTCAGCTGCCTCATCATCCACAACTTTTCTTCCGACCCTAGTGAACACTGGGAGTCGGCGGCTGTCCTTCTCACGCCTCTCCTTTCGATGGCGCAGTGGGGATGCTTCATACTCAGGGCCGAAGTTGAGCCGGGCTTGCAGGCTCTGACTTGACCTTCTTTTCGCTTCCTCTGGCATAAGGGCAGCCAAGGTTTCGTAGTTTTGAGACAAAAAATCACTTGGTGCTAATTCAGGCGCGACTCCTTCTAGCGCGAGGATGTCTGTTTTCATATTAGGCCCCCTGTCTCGGTTAGGCGCACATGGCGGCTCAGTGGGGTCTGTTTCTGGCACCGTTTGGTGGGGAGTAGTGAAAGGAGTGCGCTGTAGATCTTCCGCGCTAGTGGTTGTCGTAGTGGCCTGGGTAGTCCCTGTGGGCAGTTCTACTGTTGGAAAGATCAGATCTGGGCCTGACCCTTGGTGCCTGGGCGCGCTGGTTGTACCAGGGGCCTGCCTAGGGGTTGAATCTCTTTGATGCTTCTTCCCCTGAGGGTCACCATGTGTTTTCTTCACCTACGAAGTCTGCTGGCTTACGTTTCCATGCTTCGTCATTCTATTTCTTCGTGTAGGGTCCCACGGATGGTGCCACTTGTTGATACAAAAGTTGGGTGTTCCTTGTTTAGGTTCCTGTTCTCGTATCAATTGGATCTTAATGCTTGAGACCTGCGCACTAAGAAAGCAGACAACACCGTTAGGCTTATCGTGGGATTGTCTCCCACGGTTATCCTCCGGCGTGAGAGTAAGTAATCGGTTTTAGGGTTATAGTGAAGAGTTAGGGTTTTTAGATGATACATCAATGAGAGCCGTGATATTCTTTATATACACACGAAATCCTTATTGGTTTTGTGTTCCTTACTCTTTGGCGTATCTCGCCTTATACGGTCTTGATCTTTATCCATAAATAAAAGATCATTATCAAGACCATAAATAATATATTTGAGTTTGGGCTTTCGTGAGCCCAAATCGTTATTATGATAGCCTAATCATTATTATGATAGCCCAATCATTATTATGATAGCCCACGCATGATGGGCTTGTGTGTTAGTAGTGTCCATTGGTCCGGTTCATGACCCGAGTGCGGACTATACGTCATCAGTGTTGGTTTACACTATATAGAATGTAAAAAAAAAAGTATATACATTTAAATCTGTATTAATGAGTGTAGGTAGTTCGTGTGAGTCTTATAAAAGATACCTGTCTTTACTTTTCTTCTGAATGGTTGTAGTCTCTTCATCTTTTTGTATTGGCAAAATGACATCGAGCACGAAAAAAGTGGGCAGTTACGTAATCCCAACACACCTGAATCCCGGATGAACCCTGAACATAAGACTAAGATGAGAAAGCATACAACTTCTTTAACAAAAACAGAATCCAAATTAGGTTACAATCTTGATGACCTACTTGTTTAAAATCACCGCAAACATAACATCCTAGATTTACAATTGCGTTTAACTACTTATCTGCTGATTGCACTTTGATAAAATCATTAAACCGTAAAACATATCATCGAAGTTACCTAGTCCATTTCCTGAACAGCATATCAAAATCCCTAATACTATCAAACTACTTATTTGCAGCACGAAAAGATAATAAGCATAAACCATTTTGAATAACCAATCTGAAACACGTAGATGGAAAAAAAATGTTAAAATTCACATTTTTAATACCATTCAAACAACATTTTTATCCCATATTGAATCAAGTTTTTAAAAAAGATTCATTTTTTTAACTGACACGCAAGTGAGGTTGAAATCCACATATATAATCTCACAAAAAAACAGTCGTTTTTTATATAGCTGAAGAACCAATAAGTCGAAGTAAAACAATTTTTTACCACGAAAAAAACAAATTCAGATAAACTATAACTACATAAGAAAAATGGGTCTTCCTTGATTATCACCTGATTATCGATCCCCTTGCTCATATGGAACAAAAATTTAAATATAATTAAATGCCGAAATGAATCTGATATGATTAAACCCTAAAAAACTGATAATCTTAGAAAAAAAGAATTAGGGTTCGTTACATTCATCTTCTAAACCAATACCTCATAACAATGGTTGTGGGTGAATAGCAGCAGCTGATGATCCGGTCCGACATTAAAATCTTCAATTCATTGATGGTGTATTGGATCTGTGTTGGTGTGTCTCCGTTTTTGGGACTTTGATGATAAAATTATTGTGTGGGCTTTGGTGCGTGATGACATTAGTGTTTTTTGTGTGATAAAATTAGTGTGTGTTTTTTGGGGGTCAAATTACTTTGTGCCTTTGATGATATGCAGTGAAGACACAAAGGGACCATTACAGCGATGAAACGGAAGTGAATAGTAGGGAAAACGGGGGTTTTCTAATGAATAGTGGATTTCCTAATGAATAGTAGTAAAAGAACGGGACGGAATTGAAATAAAAAATGATCCAATATGTACCTTTTCAAGTACGATGCATAGTAATAGTTTGTACCAACTTGTACCAATTCTTTTTCAGTCATAATTTATCCCGTAACAACAGTGTAAAAAATGTATTTTTAACGGCTCAAACAATTGGGTTTTAGTATATATAAGAATGAAAGAAAAGGAGAATAAAGTAAATAAATGATAATGTAAAATATTATTTTGCTTTGAAAACAACTATGTACTATATTCTTTGTTTATACGATTTTAACTCTCATGAGCAATTAAATAAGTATAAAAGAAAAGAAAAATGAACAAAATGTGTGGTGCTCAAGTATAAAAAGAGGATATGGGTCCACCATTGTAAGTAAAGTTTCACAAAAGTCACCAACTCTAAAAGGAATGAATATTGGGGATTTGAATTATTGATTGTAGTGAACCGAGCATACCAAACAATAATTTTATTAAATAATTCCATTCCTCGAATCAAAAGTGCTTAACAAACGGACATTTATAATTTGACCAATCCAAAATAGACGTACTTATACATTATTTTCAGAGTTGTGTCGGAAATAAATTTTCCTTTGTTCTAGAATGTACTTAGTTAGGGTTCACACCCTCTAGGCCACTACTAGGCAAGGAGGTGATACTATCACCTATTGGGCTCACATCACCAATTAACTCCTTGCCTCTCAACACAACTCATGCGCTAAGCAAAGAAATCAAAACAATATTCGGTGAACACTTCACCAAATGGAAAAGCAAAAAACTTGGGGCCCATGTGTAACTTTTTATTTTAATTATTTTGTGTGTGAGTGTGTGTGAGGTATTTAATGAGGTATATTTTTATGAAGTGGTATTTAATTAAAGGTGAATTTAAAGGTGATGATGGTTTCCTTTCCCTCCAAAAAGTGAAGAGTGGTGAAGGGAAGTGAGAGGAGAGAGAAAACTAATGTGCCGCTGATGTATATGGTGAAAGTGTAGTCCCCTTGCCTACTAGCCTTAAACTCTTACAAATAATAGACCCATTGTATTCATATGTAATCACCACTTAATAAGAATCACCTCGTTTCCTCTCAATTTCTCAATCTCTACAAAAATAGATTGAAAAATTCTCAAGTTATATGTTATGCAATCTCTATTGTAATTTACAAAAACAACAAATGTTCTACAATGATTACATAAAAAAAATTGTGTGTTTATCTTAATGTTATTCTTTTAACTCTCTTATAGTTAACAAGAACAATAAAGGTTCTGTTGTGACTATAAAAGAGTATCAAAATAACACAACCACATGTTGTGTTCAAGAGGAGGGAAAAAAAAAAAAAATGCTATTAAAACCTCAAGTTCTAATATGATCCTTACATAAAAATCAATATCATAATCTCATGTTATGTTGAAAACAAAAATTTATTAGAACCTCAAGTTCTAATTTGATTCAATATAAGAAATCAATAGCATAAAAAAACTTCAATTTTTTATTATGATTCATTCAAGAGAATTAAATAATAGAACCTTATGTTATTATAATGTGTATTTATAGACTCTCATGTTCTAAGGTTGTAACTTTCATTATCATTTCATTGTATTCACGGTGTTTAATTTCTTTATGCAATTTTCATCTCCTGCTTTATTTAACTGTCATATTGATGTTTATGAATGAAAGATGTCGAATAACTTTTTAAAGTATTTAAAAGAATCAAAATATCTTGTTTTTCATATCAGTGAAACCAGTCTTTTGTTTACATTGCAAAGTGATTCTTTTTCTTCGTATATTTGATGTTGAAGAATTATTAATATTTGACACTAAAGATTTTTAATACAGTCAAATAAATTAGTCTATGATTATGATTTGTGATTTTTTCTCTTATTATTAAAAATCAAATAAAGTAGTCAAGGATTTTCTTGCTTATTTTGTTTCTTTTTACGATCTATCTATACTATCTATAAAGAGAAAAAAGTCAAAGTGAAAATTGCTCTCAATAAAATTTATCACTTCACCTATCACCATCATATTAAAATAGGAGTTCATTCCCTTGTATTTCTGAGAAATATCCAAAAGAGATACATATAGGCTTATACAAGTGACATTTACATCATTTTGATTTTAAAATCGATGCATCGTCAAAATAACCATGAAAGACGCAACATGAAGTTAGCGTGATTAGGGGCTCCGCTTATAAGAATGCGAGCACATTTTCCATATTATATCTTTGAAAATGGTGATTATTAATTCCAAGTATTTGGTAATTATTGGAACAAGTGTTGAACATACGTAGCTCATATTCATAAGCGAAATGCTTTTGTTGAAGCATATATAAACGTTTTCAACTGATTTAAAAGCCAATAATTATGAGAGTAAAATTAATGGTTTATGTGGCATGCTATTTAAATGATAGAACATAGATTTGCATCACACCAAAAGTTATAATGATTCCTCCATTTTTTTTTGTCACGAACCATATATCTCCAATCTAAGAGTCATATAATTGTGCGGCTTATAGTGAATCCACCACAACACACAATGTGAGATATTGAGAATGATAATTCATTCAGTGAAAGAGAATAAACAGCAATAATTTGGAATGAATTATAAAACTGTAAATGTTGATCTTTACAACACTAATGAATATGAACTTGAGTTCAAAGTATAATTCATTTTTCATCTAGAAAATGTCAGACATATTTGGTGACCTAAATAGAGTAACTAGATCTTTTATACGTTGCTAATGCTCCAACTTATATTTGTGTCCCAACTGGACAACGAATTATTGGTAATGATTCCATGGTGTGCCTGCTTGATCCATGTGAATAAGTCATCGTATGATATCAAGCAAGATGAGTATATGTGTTACATCTCTTTAGTCGATATTTGTTAAAAATGGGACATGAAAATGATTATGTTTACCCATGAAATTTTGCAAGGATATCCAGATTTGACTATGGTATATCAATGAAACTTCTTGAGAGATTATGAAGCTGATTGAATGCTTCGAAACTAAATTCGAAATAAAAGACAAAGTTTGTCTTAATTGAACATCTTAAGGATAAATTCCTTGTGCATTAAGATAGTTTAAATAACAGTAAAATGTACTTTATGTTGATAGATGACACTCATGGCAACGAGATCACATAATGATAAAAAGTCTCTTTTTGACTTATAAAGATGATGTTCACAAAACATTTAAAGTGTCATACTTAAATCCATATGAAACGTTGATAGTTCTCGCTAGTGGTCATATATGATATATTATAACATTTTCTTTGAATTTGTTGGCACTGCATAACTTATTATGTATGAGGAAGTACTTGAATCAGATGTATGACATGTTTTTAATCATTCTGGATATATGAATAACCTTTGTTCAAGCGAGAATCAAACATATTTATTATATCAAGACATTTACTACGTTGGTATTAAAAGTTGGAGTGGTGTGATCATCACGGGAAGAAAATACGTGTTGCACTCTTTTTCCCTTAACCATGGTTTTTTTTCCCACTAGGTTTTCCTAGTAAGGTTTTTGACAAGGCAACATCTCTAAGTAGGGATGAACATGGGTACCGGAAAAAAGGTACGGTACCGGAACTGTACCGGTACCGACTCATACCGGTACCGGTTCTCTTTACCCGGTACGGTACCGATTCCATAAAATTCGCTCAAAAAAAATTCGTACCACTAAAAAACGGTACGGTACCACGACGGGAAATCCCGTTTTTGGTACCGGAATTCGAATGGTTATGTTTTTAAACTAATCTACCGATCAAAACACCCTGATCGGTTGTCCCATGCGCGTACTCCTATGGTTTTTAACATTGCAAAAATAATTAACATGAATTTGGAGTTCAACTACTTATTATGATTCAGTACAGTAACTATATGGAGACATAGAAAGGTGCAAAATAATAACTATATGGATTCAATACAGTAACATGAATTTGTAGTTCAACTACTCGTAGAAGGCAGCAACAACAACAGTAAGGTGCAAAAATTAATGTCTAGTATATATGTTGTCAATCTAAGTGAGCTTTTCATATAATCACACTTACATATTTTAAGCGATTTAGTTGAGTGAATTTTAACTCGTCGTATTTGGCTGTGGTGTGGGAATCATCCAGAAGAAAAAAAAAATTATAGATTGCAAGAATGATACTCGCAAAATAATAGATGATGTTATTGAACCAATAAGATTTTTTTTATAATAAAGGAGCTTCATTCATCTTAACTTAGTTAAACACTTAAACTCCATTGGAATAGATTCATGACAAGGGTTAATAGATCAAACGGTACCCAAACTGGTACGGTACCGGTTTACCCGAACCCGATACCAGTACCGGACATACTCTCGGTTCCGGGAACGTTACGTCATTTTTGGTCGGGAAAAAACCGGTACCACCAAAACGGTGCTGGTTCGGTACCATTTTGGTACCGTGCTCATCCCTATCTCTAAGCATATGAAGGAATTATGTACTCTTTTCCCTTCACTAGATTTTTGTCCCACTCGGTTTTATCTAGTAACGTTTTAATTGAGGCGTAATCTTCAAATGAACATCAAAGGGGGAGTGTTATGAATAATTAAGAAATGGATGTCCATATCCTTTTAACTACTACGTCATCAAACCATTCTGAACTTATTTCACTTTATGAAGCTGGTCGAGAGTGTGTTTGGTTAACATCGATGATTCAACACATCCAATTAGAATGCGGACTCGAGTCTATCAAAGGAAAACTAACCTTATTATATGAAGACAATGCGGTGTGTATAGCTCAAATCAAGGAACGGTATATCAAAGGAGACAAAACAAAACACATTTCTTCTAAAAATTTCTTTACATATGATCTACAAAAGGATGGAGTTATTGATTTGATCAAGTGAAAATTTGGCATATTTATTCACAAAATATTTGCCAACAGAAGTTTTTGAGCAATTGGTTCGGAAGATCGCCCTTCAAAGCTTAAAAGATATTCATTAATTTGAGGAGAGTATTATGAACACTGTACTTTTTTTCCTTCAACAAGTTTTTATCCCATTAGGTTTTCTTGGTAAGGTTTCTAATGAGACATATTCTAGCGTATAACAAAAGGTGGATATCCAAGGAAGAGTGTTGAAAATATATTTTATGTATATTCCCCTTTATTCTAGAATGTACTTAGGTAGGATTTACACCCTCTAAACCCTTATAAATAAGTGACCTGTTGTATTCATATATGATCACCACTTAATAAGAATCACCTCCTTTCTCCTCAATCTCTCTACATTTTATGACAAGTTGAACCAAATTTTTTGTTGTTAGAATATTATTTAACCAATACTTTAAACTAAAACACATCAATGTAGACACGGTAACCCAAGCAAGGGGTTAAGTTCATGTAATAGCAACATTACAGTTTATATTAAATCAGGAAGGAAACGGTGCCATTTTGCACCAGGCTTTTCCCGCCAAAATTTTGGGCTACTTTTGGTTTGCCTCGATTGATCCATTGGCCTACTACCCTTCATCCATAAGCCCCGTCTAATCCACTCTAATAAGTTTTATAGCACAGATCATGTTCATTAGTTTTTGGTACAAATTATATTGCTTGATTGCAGTGGAACAGTCTCGACACACATTCTTATCAATCGTAGCTTAAAGATGGAGATGAAAGGGATGAATATTGCAAAGAAGAGTATTATAAATCGCATTTTACAGGTTACTTATCAGTTTTAGCATTTTGATTTTGATATACACTTTACTTTTAATTTAGGGCTTTGTTATAATTAGGGTTTTGTTATAATTTGTGGTTTTTTCTAATTTTAGGTTTATTTATAAATTTTAGGTGTTTTGTAGATTTTTTGTTTGCTGCCTTGCATTTACCCATGTTTGATTGGCTGATGATTGGCTCACGTTTGTTTTCCTGATATTCGCATTCTACCGCACGCCTATTTTTTGACTTAAGGTTACTCATATACTTGGTATTCTCATGTATTTTGAAATGGTTAGGAAAAACTTGAGACTCTCCGTATCTTAGCATTGCAACATGTTATGTGTGCAGCCATGGCGGGCATGTCCTGTTTGTTAGGTCTATACCTATTTGAGTCTCATTTGGTCCTAAAGAAAGCATATGTTATATATACATGGTCTTTGTGGTGCCATTGTTTGTTGGGAATAAAATGCACAAGTAAAAGAGTCTGTCAGAAGAGCCTGCCAAATGATAGTTAAGCCTGCCTCTTCAGTTTTGTTGATGTTGAAGATATACTAACAGTACCTTCTGGGTGAGAAGGTACTGCTAGTTGATGAAGGTCCTGCCAGTTTTAACGACAAGTTGTTATATTTTATTTAGAGATATTTAGTTGTATTATTAGTCTTTATACAAAGTTACACGTTAAGTAGAAGTAGTACAGAGGTCTCAGTAGATAATATGGAGTTTTTTACCTTGAAAGGTGTAATATTAGGATAAGATAAGTCTCTAAAGTATATTATATTAAGCAACTTGACAACTTGTAATAAGGGCTCCTTATACTATAAAAGGAACCCTTAAGTCACCTTCTTAGTAGGTGATAATATCACAACAACTAGACAACAAGATCAATCACTGCATGCATAACTTCCATCTTTAAATCCGTTTCACGTATCAAAGATTCAAGGTTACATTTTGTAATCCTGGTGATAGTTTAGATCACCCGTATTATTTCATAAATAATATTGAATCATTTTGTGTTATTCATGTTGTGTTCATCACTCTAAATTATTCACGTTTACTTATTCACCACCTTTGTTCCTTTAGTGTGTTTTAGTAAATTCCGCGTACTAAATCACATTCATTCATAAATATCCCAAACACATTATTGAGATTAACATCTCAAGTGTTTGAACAAGTTTAATCCTTCCACAAGTGGTATCAGAGCGAGGCTGATATTTACGACATAAAAGAACAAAGCAAAAATGGATGTTGAGCACATTCAAACCAATGTGGCTGCAAAGCTTCCATTACTCAAACAAAATGAGTTTGAGATGTGGAGACTGAGGGTTGAGCAATACTTCCAAGTGCAAGACTATGCACTTTGGGAGATTATTGAAGAAGGAAACTCATTCAAACCAATAACCACCACCTCTACAGTAAACGATGCACTTGTCACAACTGTGCAAGTAAACCCAACAACCGCAGAAGAAAGAATCCAAAAGAGAAATGATCTTAAAGCCAGGAGTATGCTTCTCATGTCTATTCCAAATGACCAGCTCTTAATCTTTAACAAGTACAAATGTGCTAAAACCCTTTTTCAAGCTATTGTGGCTAGATATGGTGGTAATGATGCCACCAAGAAAACTCAGAAAACACTTTTAAAACAACAGTTTGAAAACTTTTCAGCCACAACAAATGAGTCTTTGGACAGCATGTTCAATAGACTACAAAAGCTTACTAGTCAGTTAGCCATTCATGAGGTGATAATATCTCAAGAAGACTTAAACTCCAAATTCCTTAGAAGTCTACCCTCTGAATGGGCCATGCATGTCATTGTCTGGAAAAACAAACCAGATATTGATTCCATGAGTCTTAATGATCTTTACAGCAACTTCAAAATAGTAGAGCATGAACTGAAGAAGTCTACTAGTTCAAGCTCAGGAAATATGGCATTTGTGTCATCTCATGGTACCTTCAAGAAAGTTGATGAAGAAAAAGATGGTAGAGAAGAAGGTACTGCCAACACAAATTTTGGTACTGCCAGTACTTCTAGCAGTACCAAAACCATTTTAGATGAAACAATTGGTTGTGCTTTCCTAACATCACAACACAATGGTTCCATATTGACCTTTGAAGATCTTCAAGAAATCAGTGATGATAATCTTGAAGAAATGGACATAAAGTGGGAGCTTTCACTTTTTAGCATGAGGGCTAAGAAATATTTGATGAGGACAAGAAAGAAGATTGTCATCAATGGCAATGAACCTGCTAGGTATGACAAGTCTAAAGTGGAGTGCTACAACTGCCACATGAAGGGTCACTACTCAAGAGATTGTAGGAGACCAAAGAAGCAGGGTGATAAGGGAAGAGGTTTTGAGAACAAGAACAGGGGAAATAATGAGAACAAGAGCAAGGAAGTGGACATCACTGAAACAAAAGCTATGGTAGCTATTGATGGGCTGGGTTTTGATTGGAGCTTTATGGGTGAAGAAGAGTCAGCTTCAAATGAAATGGCTTTAATGGCTTTCTCCAATCCTGAGGTACAAATTACTAAATGTTCTGCTACTTGTGAAGTTTTTAAAGAATTAGAAATCTTAAGAAAACTTTATGATGAACTGAAAGTAGAAGAAAGAAAAACTCATCAAGACCTAGTTAATCATAAGTGTGGTATGGCCAAACTTGAGAAGCAGATAATTCACTTTAGAGAAAATGAACTCACCTTTTCTGACACAAAAGCTATTCTTAATAGAGACATATTTTTAAAAGATGCTGAAATAAACCTGTTAAGAACTGAGTTTGCTAAAGTGAAACAAGCAAAAGATAATATTCAACTAACAGTTACAACATTAGAAAATGCTTCTGCATGTACTAAAAGTATAGTTGAAAACCAAATGAACAAGAAAATCAAATCTGGGATTGGATACAACACATGTCCACCTCCTTACAGAGGAATACCCTGTCCCCCAGGTATAGATCTTGTTGAATTAGGTTTACATGAACTCACTAATAAACCAATAGAAAAAGTAAAACCTATAGAAAATAGTGAACCTTTTGAGAGTGCAAGTGATACTTCACTTTCTAAAGAAAAGGTGCTCACTGATAAGAGCTCAGATGATACATCTATTGAAGATTGGACATCTGATGAGAATGAAAAAGAGACTGTTTCAAAGAAAGGAAACAAAGTAGGACCAACCAGTCCTAAAAGTGTAGAAAGTATGACAAAGACTAAAGTTGTTCTAAAAACAGTTGAATGTTGTGCTAAATGTAATAGCAAACCTAGAGGTAGTCAGAGAAATTGGAACAATCTTAAGTCACACCAACTTGGTGATAACTTTGTTTTGTACAATAAGGCATGCTATTACTGTGGTAGTTTTAATCATACTCATGCTTATTGTAACAACTGGGTTTCTAGGAGTACATCAAGGTCTAAAACAAATAAAACAAACCCCAAAAAAGGTTTTGTGAAATCTAACACACCAAAAGTCAATCATAATATTAGACCAAATGAGCCTGTTTACCCAAAATTCACTACTAAGGGTGTAAGTAATATTTTCAAACATACACCAAGAGTTGTGAAAAGTCTCATTGAAAGGGATTATGTGGTTAAAACACAAAATTGGAGACCAAAACCAAAAGGTCCTGCTAGACCAAATGGTACTGTCAGACCAAAAACCACAAAATGTGTTAAGAATGAAAATGCTGTTAAGTCCTCAGCATGTTGGATTTGGAGACCACTTCAATCAAATGGTGTATCAACAGTCCTAAAGAGGTTTGATTACATTGATGCACGAGGCAAACCCAAGTCAGTCATGGCTTGGGTACCCCAAGGAAACTAATATGTGTATACATATGCAGGAACATTCAAATGATATTGCTGATCAAGGATATGTAGATAGTGGATGTTCAAGGCACATGCCAGGCAACATGTCTTACCTCACAGACTTCAAATCATTTGATGGAGGATATGTTACCTTTGGGGGAGGAATCAAAGGAAAGATTACTGGTAAAGGTACAATTAAAACCAGTAAATTAGATTTTGAAAATGTGTACTTTGTGAAAGAACTACAGTTTAATCTCTTAAGTGTCTCACAAATGTGTGACACAAAGAACAATGTTCTTTTTACTGACACTGAATGCATTATACTTTCTCTTGATTTTAAAATTCCTGATGAAAGTCAGATTCTTCTTAAAATCCCTAGAAAGAACAATATGTACATTGTTGATTTGAAAAACATTGTTCCTAAAGAGAGTTTAACCTGTCTAATAGCAAAAGCCTCATTAGATGAATCTATGCTTTGGCATAGAAGGCTTGGTCATGTAAACTTTAAAACAATCAATACAATTGCAAAATATGATTTGGTTAGAGGTTTACCCAAAAAGATTTTTCAAAATGACCAAACCTGTGTTGACTGTCTAAAAGGCAAACAACATAGAGCTTCTTGTAAGCCCAAGACCCATAACTCAATTTCTCAAGCTTTATACATGCTTCATATGGACCTCTTTGGTCCTACATCTGTGAATATCTTGAATGGTAAAAAATATTGTCTTGTAGTTACTGATGATTACAGCAGATTTTCTTGGTTTTCTTTTTGAAAACTAAGGATGAAACAAGTGAGATCCTTAAGTCCTACATTACAGGGATAGAAAACCAAATTGATAAGAAAGTAAAAGTAATTAGATGTGACAATTGGACAGAATTCAAGAATAGAGTTATGGATGAATTTTGCAAAGAAAAAGGAATAAAAAGAGAATATAGTGTAGCTAGAACCCCACAGCAAAATGGAATAGCAGAAAGGAAAAATAGAACTCTTATAGAGGCTGCTAGAACAATGTTAGTAGACTCTAAGTTGCCAATTTCATTTTGGGCTGAAGCTGTAGGTACTGCTTGTTATGTACAGAACAGGGTTCTTGTGATTAAACCTCATAGAAAGACTCCTTACGAACTTTTATTTGGTAGAACACAATCTCTAAGTTTTATGAGACCTTTTGGATGTCATGTCACTATTCTCAATACCAAAGATCATCTAGGAAAGTTTGAAGGAAAAGCTGATGAAGGCTACATGATAAGGTATTCTTTGCAAAGTAAGGCCTATAGGGTGTATAATAGATGCACTAGGCTAGTGGAAGAAAATCTGCACATTGAGTTTCAAGAGAAACTACCAAATGTTGCAGGCATTGGACCAGATTGGTGTTTTGATATTGACAAACTTTCAGAATCTATGAATTATGTGCCTGTCATAGGTACAAATACTAATGATAATGTAGGTTTTGAAGACAATGATGAAACAACTGAGGATCAAGATTACATCTTGATGCCAATTTGGAAAGGATTGGATTCATTTTCAAGTCATGGAGAGCCTTCAAATACAACAAATGAAGGTGTTGAAGATGATCATGGAACTCAAGGTCAAGGAAATCAAGAAAATTCTGCTAATGAAAATGGTACTGCCAATTCACAAGATGGTACTGCCAGTTCAACAGATGGTACTGCCAGTTCACAAGTTGGTCCTGCTGAACCATTGAATGTTCTATAAGATGATTCCTTACCAGAAGATGTAGGGATTGGAAATCTTCCAATTTCCTATGATGTTCCTACAACACACAACACAAGAATTCTCAAAGATCACTCCATTGATAATGTGATTGGCAGTATTGATTCTGGTGTTAAAACAAGAACTCAAGTCTTATCTTCAGACCAAGATGGGTTTGTCTTAGCTGTCTATGAAGAAAAGAACCATGAAGTTGCCCACATATGCCTGTTTTCATGATTTTTCTCACAAGTAGAACCCAAAAACATTACAAAAGCCTTAGATGATTCAAGTTGGGTTGAAGCAATGCAAGAAGGGCTTCTTCAATTCAAACTTCAGAAGGTTTGGATACTGGTTGATTTGTCCAAAGGTTACAGGGCAATTGGAACCAAATGGGTTTTCAGGAATAAGAAAGATGAAAGGGGAATTGTGATAAAAAAAAAACAAAGCGAAATTGGTGGCCCAAGGGTACACTCAAGAAGAAGGAGTGGATTATGAAGAAGCTTTTGCTCTTGTTGCAAGAATTGAAGCAATTAGGCTATTCTTGGCCTATGCTTCTTTCATAGGCTTCACTGTCTACCAAATGGATGTCAAAAGTGCCTTTTTATATGGTACTATTGAAGAAGAGGTGTATGTTTCTCAACCTCCAGGCTTCATTGATGCAGAATATCCAAACAAGGTGTACAAGGTTACCAAAGCTCTTTATGGTCTACACCAAGCTCCTAGGGCATGGTATGAAACATTGGCTTTCTATTTATTGGAAAATGGATTTCAAAGAGGCAAGATTGATCCAACTTTGTTCATCAAAAGAACCAAGAAAGACATCTTGCTGGTGCAGATTTATGTTGATGACATTATCTTTGGATCCACAAACCAGGAGTTGTGTGTGGAGTTTGAAAAACTTATGCATAATAAGTTTGAAATGAGTTCCATGGGGGAACTTACTTTCTTTCTGGGTCTCCAAGTGAAACAGTCAAATGAAGGCATATTTATCAGCCAAGAGTAGCAGAGATCCTAAGGAAATTTGGGTTTGCAGATTCAAAGGTTGCAAGTACACCAATGGATCCAGAAAAGGGGTTACTCAAAGATGCTGAGGATGAAGATGTTGATGTGCACAATTACAGATCAATGATTGGGTCCTTGATGTACCTTACATCATCAAGACCAGATATCATGTTCTCAGTATGTGTATGTGCAAGGTTTCAAGTGAATCCAAAAGTTTCTCATCTTACAGCAGTCAAAAGGATCTTTAGATACCTCAAGGGTCAACCTAGGTTGGGTCTATGGTATCCAAGGGAATCATCTTTTGATTTGATAGCTTATTCTGATAGTGACTATGCTGGTGCAACCGTAGACAGAAAATCCACAACTGGTGGATGTCAATTTCTTAGCTGCAGACTCATATCATGGCAATGCAAGAAGCAAACAATGGTGGCCAATTCTACAACTGAAGCAGAATATGTTGCAAGTGCAAGTTGTTGTGGCCAAGTTCTTTGGATCCAAAATAAATTGCTTGACTATGGGTACAATTTTCTTAACACCATTATTTACATTGACAATAGCAGTACTATTTGTATCATTAAAAATCCAGTTCAACATTCAAAAACAAAACACATTGAAATCAGACACCATTTCATAAGAGATTGCAATGAGAAAAGGTTAATACAAGTTGTCAAAATTGATTCTGAAAAGAATTTTACAGACCTTCTCACCAAAGCTTTTGATTTAGGTAGATTTAAATACCTGGTAGCAGGTATTGGTATGATAAATCTTTGAAAAACATGTGTTTTTGTACATAAAATAAACAAGTTCTGGCCTTTAAACATGGTACTGCTAGTTAGTCATAAGGTACTGTCAGTACATAATTGGTACTGCTAGTTCAAAATTTGCTCTATTTTTGTTCATCTTGATGCTTAAAATGTTAACAATGCTCTAAAACAAGTGCTATGCACTTTGTTCTTTTGGTCTACAACTAACAAATTTCAGGTTACTCAAGATTGATAACAAAATCAGGATGTGGAAATGGTAATCAGTTCACCAAGTTTTACAAACTTAAAGAGCTAGCTAGTCCAAAGCAAACGGCTCTTGGTAAAGACTTTTCAAATCCGTTGATAGCTGATAGTTTGCTAAAAACTATAAGGTAATCAGTTCACCCAGTTTTACAAACTTAAAGAACTAACTAGTCCAAAAGCAAACGGCTATTGGTAAAGACTTATCAAATCCATTGATAGCTGATAGTTTGCTAAAAACTATAAGGGATTTTTACTAAAATTTCAAAGAGACTGCCAAGTTATATTTCTAAAAACAAGGTACTGGTAGTTCAAATTTTAATACTGGTAGAGTAAAATGGTACTGCTACATAGCCGTTGAGTCTGTCAGGTTAAAAATATAGCCGTTGTTTTGAAGGGTATTTTTGTGAATTACTCATGATTTTCTCGAATTAAGGATATAGTTATTATAATAAAAGATCTTTTTGACTGCCTCTTCAATTACTTATCCATATCTTTAATAATCGGTCAAAAGTAATTTTCTCATAATCAATCCTTATCACAATTCACACTCACCTTTCATCTTCTATCAGTACAACAATAAAATCCCACCATCATAATCAAATTTTTCCTCAAAACTTTCACCGTGGCTCGTCTAAGTTTTTTCAAACGTCACAACCAATTAGCATTTTTGGAAAAGTCTGATGACAATGAATCTTTTCATCAAGCAGTGGATTTTCTAAACAATTCTTATGTCAGGTTTGCTTTACTCGTGAATCCCACTACTTTTGAATCTCAAAATTCACAATTTTGGCAATCGGCTAGAGTTAACACTCTTAGGAATGGGATTTAAGAGTTAATGGTCAAAGTGGATGGCAGAACCCTGACTTTTACTGAATCATCCATTAGAAGACATCTTCATTTGGATGATTCAGATGGTATTAGTTGACTGCCTAATACTAAAATCTTTGAAAATTTGACAAAAATGGGGTATAATGTGACTTCTACAAAGCTTACATTTCTTAAAAAGCATTTTACCCCTCAATGGAGATTTTTGATTCATACCATCCTTCATTGTTTAAGCCAAAAGAAAACCTCATGGGAGCAGTTTAGTGGTAACATGGCTGCAGCTCTCATTTGCCTGGCAACAAACAAGAAATTCAACTTTTCAAAATATATTTTTGAAGGATTGGTTAAAAATGTAGATAGTGAAACAAAGTTTTTGATGTACCCAAGGTTTATTTAGTGCCTCATCAACAAATCCAAACATTTGTTACTTCCCCCAAACAAACCTTTTAAAACTCCCAAACTTACACACAAGGTGTTTTCAAATATGAAAATTGGTTTTCAAGGAGAAGAAGTACCACTTTTTGAGGAAATGTTACCACAACATTCTGAAGAACCATCCACATCATCTGATCATTCATCACCAGTACCATCAGTCACACCACCAGTACCATCAGTGACACCACCATCACCATCTCACCAACCAACACAAACACCATATGCAACATCTCCATCATTATCACATCATAACTCACCACCCCAATCTCCTCCACATCAAAGTGTAGATGCTCAGACTGTAAAGGAACTAAAGGAGCAAGTGCAGCACTTGCAAACTACTCTTGAAAGTCAAAACAAACACTTTACAGAGATTAACACCAAGCTAGTTAAGAGGGTTGAGAAATTGGAGTTAAAGGTGAAATTGTTGAAGGGTAAAAGAACTTCTCAGTTGGTTGTTTCTAGTTCTTCAAGTTCAGATGCAGAAGGTTTGGGTCTCTCTTCCAAAAAAGGGAGGATGGGTTGTTCTAAGAGTGAAGAAGAGATTCAATTTCAATATCATGAAGGAACTCAAGTGATTGATGAAGATCCTGCTATTCAAGAAAAAGAGCCTGTTAGTGAAAAAGGGCATGTTAGTGCAAAAGATACTGCTGAAGCAAAACAAGAGCCTGCTGGGATTCAGAGGCTATTGGCTATGAATTTAAAAGGTTCTAGTCAAATGTTCTACAAAAGAAAAAGGGGATCACAGCCTCAGGGGAGGTTTCTTGTTTCTGATGAACAATCTGCTGCTCCAAGTCTATAATCAACACCAAAAGACAAAGGCAAGAAAATTCTGTTTGAAGATGAACCAAAGCCTAAAAAGTTGAAGAAGAAAGAACAAGTTCAGATAGCTGTAGATGAAAAGTTGTCCAAACAGCTTCATGAAAAAGAGGTTATGGGGGCTGAAGAAGAGTCAAGAATACTACAAGAAAAGTTTGATGCTCAGCTGCAATATACATTTCCATTGATCCAATTGTAAGGGGTGAAGCTTATATTCTGGTATGTGATGAGTCTCTTAGCTCAGATGAAATGACAATCAAGCTCAATGATTTCATCACTAAGAAATACAATCAAGAGGCATTGGATGATGTCTATCAGCAGATCCAGAAGAATCAAAATAAAGGATTTAAAATGCCTCATTCTGAGGCAGATCAGAAGAAATTCTTCAAGATATATCTGAAAAGAGAAGTGAACATGAAGGATCATCAACTCAAAGGTAAATCATTTGATGAATTGAAGCTTTTATACTTAGAGGCTTGCAGAAGAAACAAAACCAGTTTCCTCATGTATACACAAGAAAGACCTTCCAAAAGAAGAAGAGATGATCAGAAGGATCAAGCAGACTTGCCTCCTGCTCAGTCAAGAGAAATGGTTGTCCATGTTCCACAAGTTGTATTTGTTGAACCTTTACATGCAAGGCATCCAATCATAGATTGGGAAATCTACAATGACAAATTTGGTAAAGCATGGAAGATAACAAGAATTGGAAATAAGGTTGAAATTTTCAAAAATTTTGAAAATTTGCTTAGAGCATGTAGCAGAATGGATCTAGATGAATTATGGGACTTAGTTCAAGAGAAGCTGAAAACCAAGTATAAACCTGATGCAAAGGAGCAAGAGCTATGGATGGAGTTCAGCAGATTATATGATCCAAATCCTACTGATACACATTGGAAATTTCCTTACTATGATTTATCTGTTACATGGGAATACTTCAGCATGAGCCATGTTCATCATCTTTCCACTCAGAGTGGAATAGAGCTTTTTATGCAAGGTGAGAAGGAGTATCCTTTAAGCTATGAAGTATTATCAGTCTTAATCTCCAATAAGCTATTGTGTGAAGAAGGAACTGATGCAGTCAAAAGATTAAAGGAAAGCATATTTGATCAGTATGAAAGCCAAAGGAGAAAAAGATAAGGTTTTTGGAAGAGTTCTCTCAAATCCTCAAGGTATGAATTTTATTCACAAGAAACTTGGTTATTTTAAAAGGGAATAACAAGTTTAGGGGAGGATTGTTGGGAATAAAATGCACAAGTAAAAGAGTCTGTCAGAAAAGCCTGCCAAATGATAGTTAAGCCTGCCTCTTCAGTTTTGTTGATGTTGAAGATATACTAACAGTACCTTCTGGGTGAGAAGGTACTGCTAGTTGATGAAGGTCTTGCCAGTTTTAACGACAAGTTTTTATATTTTATTTAGAGATATTTAGTTGTATTATTAGTCTTTGGACAAAGTTACACGTTAAGTAGAAGTAGTACAGAGGGTCTCAGTAGATAATATGGAGTGTTTTACCTTGAAAGGTGTAATATTAGGATAAGATAAGCCTCTAAAGTATATTATATTAAGCAACTTGACAACTTGTAATAAGGGCTCCTTATACTATAAAAGGAACCCTTAAGTCACCTTCTTAGTAGGTGATATCACAACAACTAGACAACAAGATCAATCATTGCATGCATAACTTCCATGTTTAAATCCGTTTCACGTATCAAAGAATCAAGGTTACATTTTGTAATCCTGGTGATAGTTTAGATCACCCGTATTATTTCATAAATAATATTGAATCGTTTTGTGTTATTCATGTTGTGTTCATTACTCTAAATTATTCGCGTTTACTTATTCACCACCTTTGTTCCTTTAGTGTGTTTTAGTAAATTTCGAGTACTAAATCACATTCATTCATAAATATCCCAAACACATTATTGAGATTAACATCTCAAGTGTTTGAACAAGTTTAATCCTTCCACATTGTTTTAGGACTAAAGCAGGCTAAACTTTCGTCCGACAAAAGTGCCTATGTGATTTTGCGTGTGATAATGTACATTTATGTATTGGTAACGGGCTGTGATGACTGTTATAATTTTAACGAATTTGAATAGGTCATGGAAGGTTTTACCGTAACCTGGCATGGCAATGGCTGGATGACATAGTATAACTGATAACTATGCAACCGGGGTTATTTGCAGCCACGGTGAAATCAAAATGTTCCCGAGACCCGTACTTCAATTACAGGTCTGAGCCCAAATGTTCCTGAGACCCGTGTGGTTACCAAGTTTCAATGTTATTTCCCATTATATATATGATTGCATTGCGTTTGAAACGACGTCATTTAATCTGCTGATGCTTGCTTTACCAGGAACTTTGATTGGTTATATGTGGAATGATGGTGATATTTATTGTAAGAGGCACTGATGAGCCTTGCCGGGTTTGATTAAAGTCAAGATTTTTCGCATCTTGGCAGGGCAAACACTACATTTGCAGCCATGTCGGATGTTGTTTTCATAATATTATACATCGGTTAAAACAAAGTACTTTTGGTGCGGCCTTTTCACACCAAAATTGTTGGCCTCCTATGGTCCGTTCCGCTTGGGTTCTTTATATGTGGAATGATGGTGATATTGATTGTAAGAGCCAGTGATGAATGTTGGTGGTTTCGAAAAAACTTGAGACTGTTCGTATCTTGGTGGGGCAACATTGTATGTTTGCAGCCATGGCGGGCGTGTCCTATTAGGTCTGTACCTATCTGAGGCTCATTGAATAAAATGAACACAAGTTGGCATGGCAAATACCGTACGGCGTAATATAAACAATTACTACGCAATAGGTTTTAATTTTGTTTTGCAGCATTGTTAAAATCTTACTGTTTCTGTGAACCAAAATCTATTTACAGATCTCAGGCCAACTATTTAATTCAGTTCTTGCAGCCAACATTGGCATTTGATGTTGGTTCTGTATTTGCAGACCTGAGCTTCTTTGTAATGTTGGTTTCTTTTGTTTTATTATGAGGTATCTATACTCAGGAATTATTATTGACCACGGTGTATTGGCGAGGCAATTGCGCATACATTTAGACTGCAGCCACACCGGGTGTTAAATTATCTGAGGTAATGATGATTTCTCTCAGCATTTATATTTTTAAGGAGCATAATTTAACCAGGTTGATATCTTGGTGTGGTAACCAAACTCTAACTTTGGTTGCAACCAAATCTGCGATTTGGTTTTGCCTCTACATTTGCAGATCTGAGCTTCATGTGTAGTGTCTATGTATAACTGAATTCCGGAAAAAAAACTCATGCATGCAAATATAAAACCAACACCAAATAAGCCTGTACAAACAGTACTTACGGCATTGCACCGTAAACCATGTTCTGATCTTGGAGGTCGCTCTTTGCACATCCGTTATGGTATGTAAACTTACGAGGTTCCGTATGTTTGTACAATTAATGTATTAACATTATAGAATTCTCCTTTTTATTAGTTACGAAACAGGTTATCGCAAAGAGGCTCTTGGGCATATACGAAACAGGTTATCGCAAACAACACTCTTGCAGAACTATACCTTCCTGAAATTAAGGTACGCTTTTCATGTTTTTTTTTTTTTTTTTTTTTTTTTTTTTTTTTTTTTTAGAAAACAAAATATGCTCACTTTACCTGAGATTTCTTACTTTCATGTTTGACTTAAAATACAATCCAATTTGTCCCATGATTAGATAAATGGATAGAAATTTCCTGATTGGAATCTGAATGCAAAAAACTTATGATTTCTGAGAGTAAAGCTTATTGTCATCCTTTTACAGGCCCAAACGTTGTTTTAGGTGATTTCATTGTTTTAGGTGATTTCATTATACGAGTTATTTATTTTATTTCACCTTGATTATCACAGAACCATGTCTTCAGACCCAAACGTTGTTACACTGTACTCTATCACAAACTCCGATGTTGAAGGCTCTATGTGTTCCACTGCCTTTTCACCACCGCCCATTCCTCTTGTACCTGTGTTGCCACTCTTGGCATCAGGTGAGGAAACCGAGCCTTTTGAGGAGGATGAGATTGCTCCTACTCCTCATGTTTTCCCTATTGCACCACCTGAGATTACCCGTGCACCCACTGACACATCATCCTCTGCTACCACTATTCCATCAGAACCTAGACTCATGTTTCCCCGTAGGAAGACGACTATAGGTCCTAGTAAGAGAGTTTGCACTGCTACATCTACCTTTAAGATCCCTGCTATTCCTATGTTACCCACACCACCACCAGCCATACCCGCTACTACATCCATATCTACTTCACTATTGCCGCTTAGGAAGCGTGCGAGGTTTACTACACCAGCTTCACCTACTACAGAGTCAGAATCAGAACCACCACCAGTATACCATATAGGTGAGTGTTCGAGAGCAGCTGCTGCTAGGGAGCCTACAGATGTTACTTTAAAGGATCAGTTAGGGGCTCAGCAGGAGCATGTTGATAGTTTGGGTTATAGGGTTGATGAGGATATCACTACTCGACTTGAGGCGGTTGAGGAGCAGGTCGAGGGATTGATTTTAGGCAGAGTTAGTATCGACGTGTCGTATCATGGACTTGAGGCACGGCAGGAGGGACATCGAGAGCTGATTGACCAGCTTAGGGATGAGCTACCAGAGATACGGAATAGAGCTCAGACTACACAGGAGGCTCAGGGAGAGCAGACACACCAGTTGGCAGTAGCACAGGAGAGGTTGGCTATGATGGAGGGTAGAGAGGCTGCTCTTCAGCTTCGAGTTCAGCATTTAGAAGAGATTGCAGTTATGATGGACAGGGAGATTCGTCGGCTGAGGAGTGCACCTGGAGCATCTGGATCTCCTGGACCATCTAGAGCACCTGGAGGAGCCTAGACGTAGACTTGTATTGTATTAGCTTTTACTATTTCCTAGTCCCGAGGTGTGGGACGTAGTTCAAGAACTTGTAGTCTTTTGGTTGTTGTACAAACAAATATATCAAGTGCGACTCTACTATGTTGGAAATGTTGTGCTATATATATATCGGTCCATGTAGGCCGAAATTTTCATGTATTATATTCATGTGTTGTGATTATATTTATGATGTTTCATGGTTGCTCTTTATTGTTAACGTATTTATACTTGTTGTGGTTGTATCTATACGTGTCGTGGTTGTATTATTACAGGTTGTGGTTGTACTCGTACATGTCATGGTTGTATTTATACTTGTTGTGGTTGTATATATACATGTTGTGGGCGTATATTTTGTACGATGACTTTTCTATTATAGTTTTCTCATGGTTGTTGTCGATTATTATTTATCAGAAGTATGGCGCCAAAGAAAGCAAAGGCTACATCAGAAACACCCGCTATGACTCAAGCCGCTATCCGCAAGTTGGTCAGGGATAGTATAGCAGAAGCTCTGGAGACTGAGAGAGCTGAGGTTGCTGCTAGGGCTGCTGAGGTTCCACCTAATACTGAAGTGGTTCAACCCACTACTAGGCGTGAATGTACTTGGAAGGATTTCAAGATTAGTGATCCCGTCAAGTATAAGGGCACTGAGGGAGTGGTTGCTTTGATCCGCTGGTTTGAGAAGACTGAGAATGTATTTCTCATGTGCTGTTGCCAAGAGGTTAACAAGGTAAAATTTGCTACTGGTATGCTTCTTGATGAAGCTATGTCTTGGTGGAATTCGTATGCTCAGCCTATTGGTATGGAGAATGCCTACAAGCTCACTTGGGATCAATTCAAGAAGCTGATGACTAAGAAGTTTTGCCCTCGTACTGAGGTGCAAAAGTTGGAAACCGAATTCTATGAGCTGGTAACAAAAGGTGATGACATTGAGACTTATATCAGGAAGTTTCAGGAGTTGGCTGCAATATGTCCAACTATGGTTCCGGACGATGAGAAAAAGATGGAGAATTTTACTGGAGGATTACCCGAAAGCATTCGAGGGGATGTGATGTCTTTCGACCCACAATCAATGGAAGAGGCTATTCGTATAACTCGGAAACTTATGGTCCAAGTGTTAAAAGGAAAGTCTGCTGCAAACAACAACAATAACCGTTCAAACAACACCAACTACAACAACACTCGAAACAACAACAACTATAACAATAACCGAAACCGCAACTACCCCAATAACCAAAACAACAATAACAACAAGAGGAGGTTTGATAATAACCAAGGTGGAAATGCTATCCAACCAGCACCTAAGAGACAGGAAGTGGCAAAGGCCTATGCTGCAGGACCAACAGAAGGAAAAGGATATACTGGAAAACTACCCAAGTGTAACAGATGTCAAACTCATCACAACCCTGGGAATTGTCCTAGAGCTTGTGAGAACTGTGGAAAAGTTGGTCATTCGACTAGGGGATGCAGAGCTCCATGAGGAGTAATTAATCAGAACCAACCAGGAGCATGTTATGGTTGTGGAGAGTTGGGTCATTTCAAGAACAATTGGCCAAAGAGGAAGGATCAAGGAGCTGGAAATCAGGGCGGAGTAGCTCGAGGAAGGGCTTATGTTATGGGAGGAGAAGATGCCCGTGAGGACCCGAATGTTGTTGCGGGTACGTTCCTCGTTAATAATCGTTATGCATCCATTTTATTTGATTCAGGAGCGGATAGAAGTTTTGTTTCTATTACATTTGCACCTCTACTTAACATAGAACCAACTACCTTAGACATTCCCTATATTGTTAAATTAGCCGATGGGTCTTTAGTTAACACCAACACCGTTATCCGTGGTTGCACCATCAATTTCCTAAATCACCCATTCAATATAGACCTTATGCCCATAGAACTTGGAAGTTTTGACGTTGTTATCGGTATGGATTGGTTGTCTCGACATCGTGCAAGAATCATTTATGATGAAAAAGTTGTTCATCTTTCTTATGGAGGTGAAACTTTAGTTGTTCGCGGAGAGCGAAGTGGAACTAGACTCAGTATCATATCATGCATTAAAACCGAGAAGTACATAAAGAAGGGTTGTTATGCATTCTTGGCTCACATCACGGAGAAGAAGTCGGATGAGAAACGACTTGAAGATGTGCCTATTGTTAAGGAATTTCCAGAAGTTTTTTCGGAAGAATTGCCAGGACTTCCGCCTACACGCCAAGTTGAGTTTCAAATTGAATTAGTGCCAGGAGCTGCACCAATTGCACGAGCACCGTATAGACTTGCACCTTCTGAGATGCAAGAAATGTCTAACCAATTACAAGAACTTCTAGACAAAGGATTCATTAGACCGAGTTCCTCGCCTTGGGGAGCACCGGTTTTGTTTGTGAAGAAGAAGGATGGATCTTTCAGAATGTGCATAGACTATCGTGAGCTGAACAAGTTAACGGTGAAGAATCGTTATCCACTCCCTAATATTGATGACTTGTTCGATCAGCTACAAGGTTCCTGTTTTTATTCCAAGATTGATTTAAGATCAGGTTACCATCAACTCAGAGTTCGGGAAGAAGATAACCCGAAGACGGCATTCAGAACACATTATGGTCATTATGAGTTTCAAGTGATGCCTTTTGGATTAATGAATGCACCTGCGGTATTCATGGATCTCATGAACAGAGTCTGCAAACCATATCTTGATAAGTATGTGATTGTATTCATTGACGATATCCTGATTTATTCCAAGAGTAAGAAAGAGCATGAAGCACACCTCATAACAATATTGGAACTACTCAAGAAGGAGCAATTGTATGCCAAATTTTCAAAGTGTGACTTTTGGATACAAAGAGTTCAATTTCTTGGCCATGTCATTGATAGCCAAGGATTACAAGTCGACCCAGCAAAGACTGAGGCAGTAAAGGATTGGGCTACGCCCAAGTCTCCTACAGAAATTCGTCAATTCTTAGGACTTGCAGGATATTACAGAAGGTTTATTGAAGGGTTTTCTAAGATAGCGAAGTCACTGACTAAGCTGACACAAAAGAATCAAAAGTACGAGTGGGGAGAGAAACAAGAATCTGCATTTCAGTTATTGAAGCAGAAGCTTTGTAGTGCACCGATTTTGTCACTACCAGAAGGTATTGAGAACTTTGTGGTATAGTGCGATGCTTCGCATAAAGGACTTGGAGCTGTGCTAATGCAAAACGAGAAGGTGATAGCTTATGCATCTAGACAGCTTAAGACACATGAGAAAAATTACACTACACACGACTTGGAGTTGGGTGCTGTTGTTTTTGCACTTAAGATTTGGAGACACTACCTTTATGGTACTAAATGTGTAGTTTTTACCGACCACAAGAGCTTACAGCATATACTTGATCAGAAGGAACTTAACATGAGACAACGTCGTTGGCTAGAATTGTTGAGTGATTATGATTGTGAAATCCGATATCACCCAGGAAAAGCAAATGTCGTAGCAGATGCACTTAGCCGAAAAGAACGACTCAAACCTTTAAGGGTTAGGTCGTTGGGAATGACTATTATTTCACCATTACCATCAAAAATTCTAGAAGCTCAGATTGAGGCTCTCAAGGAGGAAAATCGACCACAGGAGAAACTTTATGGTATGCCCGAGAACAAAAATGGCTTTGTAAAGAGAGCAGATGGAGTGTTATGCTTCAAGAATCGAAGTTGGATACCACTCTATGGTGGAGTACGAGAATTGATTTTGCATGAATCACACAAGTCAAAGTACTCTATTCACCCAGGTTCTGACAAGATGTATCAGGATCTAAAAAAGCTGTATTGGTGGCCGAACATGAAAGCAGAAATAGCTACGTACGTCAGCAAATGCCTTACTTGTGCTAAAGTGAAAGCCGAGTACTAGAAACCGTCAGGACTACTTCAGCAACCAGAAATTCCACAATGGAAGTGGGAGCATATTACAATGGACTTTGTTACTAAACTACCCAAGACGTCAGGAGGTTACGATGCTATTTGGGTAATTGTTGATCGTCTAACCAAATCAGCACATTTCATACCCATTAGAGAGACTTATTCCATGGAACAGCTTGCTAGACTTTATGTCAAGGAAATAGTCTCGAGACATGGAGCACCAGTTTTTATCATTTCAGACAGAGATAGTCGCTTTACTTCAAACTTTTGGAAGTCATTACAAGATTCCTTTGGATCCAAGTTAGATATGAGCACTGCTTACCATCCACAGACCGATGGTCAGAGTGAGAGAACTATTCAGACACTGGAGGACATGCTGCGAGCGTGTGTGATTGACTTTGGGAATGGTTGGGCTAACCATTTGCCATTAATCGAGTTCTCTTATAATAACAGTTACCATTCAAGTATTAAAGCAGCACCATTTGAGGCACTTTATGGTCGTAAGTGTCGTTCACCAGTTTGTTGGGCAGAAGTTGGAGAGGTACAATGCACAGGTCCAGAGATGGTTAGGGAGACAACAGAAAAGATAATACAGATTCGAGATAGGCTTGAAACAGCTAGAAGCCGACAGAAGAGTTATGCAGATGTTAGACGCAAACCATTGGAATTCCAGGTTGGAGACAAGGTCATGTTGAAAGTCTCGCCCTGGAAAGGCGTGATACGATTTGGAAAACGCGGAAAGTTGAACCCGAGATACATTGGTCCATTTAAGATACTGGAAAGGATTGGTCCAGTAGCTTACAAGCTTGAACTACCATCAGAACTTAGCAACGTACATAACACATTTCATGTCTTAAACCTCAAGAATTGCCTTTCAGATGACTCATCCGTTATACCATTAGAAGAGATTCAGCTAGATGACAAGCTTAACTTTGTGGAGGAACCAGTTGAAATCATGGACCGAGAGGTCAAACAGTTGAAGCAGAGTCGAATTCTGATCGTTAAGGTTCGCTGGAATTCTCGAAGAGGTCCCGACTTTACTTGGGAACGAGAAGACCAAATGTAACGCAAGTATCCACACCTTTTCACCAAACCTATTACCGAGACCAGCACTAGCTGAATTCCCTTTTGGGTGGGCGACTGTCACAACTCACCATTTCAGGTCATTTCCCAAACTTCGACATTTTACTATTCATAATCACTATTCATCAAAACACTATTCATCATTTTACTATTCATCATTTTCGAGGTTAATTTGATATTTTAAGAAACATTTGAGAATTTTACTATTCACTGAACACTATTCATTGCCGGAAAAGTTTTCACTATTCACTTGCATTACTCATTTCATCGTAAATTTAGTTTACGGGTATTCAAATTCGCGTAACCGGATTGGTTTAGGTGTGAATTCATTTCATTAGTGCTAAGGACACTGCATACGGACTAGAGACAGTCTGCATATCATCATAACAGCATTTTCATGTTATACCACTCTTAGGATTTTCAAATTTATATATTTGATACATTTAACGTTTTACGCATAATTATTTATAAATAAACGTTAACATCCGGTTTATAAACACGACGAATATATCTAAATATTCCCACAATGGTCCCGACATATTTTTATATCCATTATATCATCATAAAAGTTATAATATTCATTTACCCAGTATTTTGGAAATTTATTTTATTTATAACGTAAGTTTATAAATATTACGACGGTTTTCGTGAAAACTAAACAATAATCACCCGAACACTCAGTACTTGTACCCAACATATTTTTATCATTCTTATGACTTTATTTTGTCCCGGTTAACTTTGTTAACATTTATTTCTATCAAACCCGATACCCGATTTTAACAAATAACTCATATCTACACTAAATCCTACACTAAAATCCTAATTAAATCAAAACTACCCCAACCTCCCCCCCCCCCCCCCTCATTTAACAAAGCTGACCCCTAAAGTCCTCAAAAGGCCAAATTCTTACATTTTCTTAACCCTTGGCATTTATGTGCAAATATTATACATTATACTTATGATACTTAATTACAAAAACCTCCTAAACATAAACATACATAAAATCAAGAATCAAAAAGCTCATCTTCATCTCTTCCATCATCAAACCCACGACCAAACTCAAAATCCAAGATCAAGTGAGTATTTTCCAAGAGTTAAAGCATAGAAGTTGTTCATTTTACCTTCCTTATCAAGAATCTTACAACAAAAACACAAGTAACACAAGGTTTCTCACCATCTAATCACCTATTATTTCAAAGTGAGTTATCAAATTTATTTTCATGTTTTCATCTAATTAACACTTGTATCTTATGGTTTTCATGCTTAATTTCATGCACAAGCTAGCTATACCACTTTATTTTTGTAGACTTTTTGATCATACAAACCCTAGATTTTGATTTAGGTGTTCATTTGTTAAATTAAATTGTTTAGTGATCATTAGGAACCCATGGCACCCTAAGAAGGTGTATGGTAGGAGTAGTATAGCTTTGTGGTGTTTGCAAGAGTTTTGGTTGAAGTAGAAACTAGTTTTAAACCTTGGAAATGGATTTGTAACAAGTATATAAATATTCTGTCCCATTTTGGTAAATCCAGGAAAATCAGTAAACATAAAGGAAACTTTGGAAAAATTTTAGAAAATACTTTCAAAAACGAATCCGTAGGCTAAAGAACGGATTAAAAAGAGTTTATAACGAAGAAGTTATGATTTTTGCAAGTTTATTGACGAAAAGTATTTTACTGAAAATACATGCTGTTGGACGTTTTTCGTCGGACAAAAAGAAGCTTTAGACGTAACCCGGAGGAGCCAAGCTGTCCAAAATATATTACTACATACTAAGACGTAACCGTGGATATAAAGAACAAGTAAAACGGACTTATAACGACAAAGATATTCACGTTTCAATATTGGCAAAACTAATATTATTTTGACAGCTTTTAGAAATAATAACACTAAAACTACGTAGTAACTCTAGATTTCTAAAATAATATCAAGTACCCAAATTCATAACTAACGAAGTATTAGTGATTACAAGTATATTTTTATCACTACAAGGCGTTATTTCAAGGATTTCAAACCGAAGATTTCAACACTAACATTGATACATACGATATATATATATATATATATATATATATATATATATATATATATATATATATATATATATATATATATATATATATATATATATATATATATATATATTTCAACTAGTTTTATTTTTCTAATAGCCATATTTTCCTAAGTCTTAGAAAATATATATTTTTTATAACAACAAGTATTTTCCAAAGAGTAGAGTGGTATAGGAACATGTGCATGGACATTCATAACATCATTTGGTGATCTAAATTAGATCGTTCATCATTCATATTAGGTTGAGGCAGCTAACCGTTCATTGTTGTTCATTTCACTTCATCACAGTATCATCAGTTAAGGTGAGTTTTCATAGCCCCGTATATATTTTATGATTGTTTTCAAATCCCACGGGGGAAAATACATTGCACCATTTTAGTACGAGCCCAAGTATCAAAACTTATGTACATTGCTTAAGTAGCTAGTCTGCCATGTGATAAGTCCCCTATTATCATCATGAACCGTTAATTTGCCTATTAAGCGAGAGTGAGTGGATAGATCTATTGAGGGTGACGCCTCCATCCGTGGTAGTATTTACCAACAGTAAGCGGATGCATTTCATGTCTGTTACATTTGAGTGTTTTGGCAGAACATTCAGGAGGGGCTAATTTCATCAATCTAGCTTCAGTATCATGAGCTTAAGGTCTATTGTACTATTTTACGTGACTTTTGTCATGCACTTATACTTGTGGTGGCCGTACAACATTACATTTCATAAACCTATGATTATTCACCAACTTTATGTTGACCGTTTTCGCAATGTATTTTCAGGTAACTAAGGCATTATCATATTACATGCATGGAGTCACATTAGGGTGTGCCAGGGATGACGCACTACATTATGGATTTTTCATGCACTTGTAAATTATCGTTTGACATTTCCTGGACTTGTTTTCTGTAAACGTTTCAACCTTTGGGACCTATGTTTTGTAACACAGGATGTTTTTAAATAAATCAAACGATGTGTTTTCCAAACGACACTTTAGGTCGTTCAATATATCCTTGTTATGGTGCTATGACAGTTACACCCCCAGGCATTCCATTCCGCTGCAAGTCAGGTAAATTGGGGGTGTGACAGGCTTGCATTCATTTCAGGCTGTAACCCAGACTTAAAAATATGGCTTGCTATTACTTTAGATAGCAACCCGTTCTTCAAAATGGGGAAAGCATGTCGCAAAAAAGACGGTTATTCCTCTCACTGGGTGATGTTCACCCGGGCACGGATTACTTTATATCTGTGTTTCTTCGATTTAATGTACGTTTCAGTGCATTATTTCTTGTTTAAGAAGAAAAGTCTTCTTTACATCACGAATACTTTTCCTTCAATGATTCTTCGGAAAAGTATTTGTACTAAACTTGGTGGTACCATGAATTTTTGAAAATCAAACAAACTTGGAATTTTGTATAAAATTTGCCACTCAATCGATGCTAAATGATTAATCTTTTGAAGTAAAACGATAAATTGAAGATAGGTCATCGATTGAGGGGGAGCATGATTTCAAAAATTCTATATCATCAAAACATGATCTTTGTACATAAAAAGGCAGTGAATAAAATGATTGTTATGTGTTAGTATATGAATTTTTCATGAGTTTCTTGTTAAACTCTAAATCACTTATAAACTCATCATTTCTAACACATAACATGCTCCCTCATGTATCGAGGGGGAGCAAATGTATCGTCTCATAATCAGTCATTCTTAAATCTGACCACATTTTTCTCCCAAAATCTTTAAATGTATTTAAATCACTTGGGATCACAAATCTCAAATGGTTTGAAATTTTTGATCGGGGGAGAAATTGTGATTTAAATATGAAATCCGATTAAAATGTGATGTTTTGGACATAATTGTATGCTCTCCCATATGTGCTAAACTCTTTTGTACATCAATGCACATATTGTGGTGACTAAAAGGACTTAGCATCTCATGTGAGTGCATCTCAGGCTTAACCAATGAATTGACGGAACATATACTGTCATGAATCGAAAGGACTAGTCCTGGATGGGTAATAATTTCAAGCTGGTTTAACCAGTGATGTAAGCGTGTCTCGAAGAGGACTTGTCTGAGTAGAGTGTACCGTTTTGAGAAACCTTTTGTGGATTTGATCGGGCCAGGTAATAACTTCAAGCTAGTCTAACTAGTGATGTAAGCGTGTCTCGAATGCCCGTTATACGAGCACATGTTAAGGGGGAGCATTTGAAAATGATAAAACTCTCAACGCGTTAACAAAATGTGTTTCTTAATCATAAACACGTTGAGAGAATTTTCAATGATTTGGTGTTTGGCAACATAGGATAGTTATGAAGTTATAACGTGGCTAAGGTTAGGAAAACCGTCCTATGATCCGCCAGAGCCGGAGGGATTTACCTAAGGACAATACCCAATAGATAGTATTAGAAAGTCCTTAGGTATGATTATGAAAAAAGGAGTAATGTAAGAAAGGAGAAATAAGGGGTTGAAGAATTAAAAAGAAATGAAATGAGAAAGGGTGAAAAGAAATAGCCCTCCAATTATTCAACCTTAGGGTAGAAACCGGGTTCAATTCACATGCTACTGGTGGTTACTAAGGTAACACCGGTATTGAAGACAAGACGTCATGGACCCAGTGACGCACTGAACTAAACCTTCTAGCCACTTAAGTTCTCTTAAAAGGACTTGTTTCATTCTAATGGGGAACCAGTGTAATCTATCAACTTATCTCTTAGAGATGGTTGATATTGAAGCAGGAGACTTCTCCCTAGTCTCCGCATAAGAAAACCAAATTATGCACTTATCGAGTTTAGAGCCACGAGATGCATCAAAAGATCTCAATAGGAACACCAAATACTTTTGCACTGGTGGTTCATTATCAAGGACACCAGTTGCACATTTGAGAGTCCTACGTAGATCTTAGCAATCTACCAGAACATTCATGAGAAATTACTGATGTGATTTTCAGTGATTGAATGGAAATTCCTGCCAGGCTCAACATCAAATAGCCCTGAAAGCAGGTCACTTTGGTAATTCCTTTTGGATTACGCTTAGTAGTCGCGGCGGTTACCAATGGTCTACAGTCGTGGAGTGAACTCCAGCGACTCACCCAGTCGTTGATTTACTTAGGTAGATCGTGTAAATCCTCTTGGGGGTTACTGATTGGGAACGGTCTTGCTAAGGGTTAGAAGGAGTCTTCACACTAAGCTGTAGATGATCTCTAATTCCAAACCTGTAAGTATCGGATGATTTGTTGCTAACTGTTTGCTTGCAGGAATTTCTGACGGTTGAAGTAGATTGCTGAAAAGATGTTGATCCATCTCCCCATGCTCACACTTCGACATCTTAATCAAGAAATCATGATCATTGAATGGGCTTCATCTATGCTTCCACAACTCTCATGCTGAATATCATGATCCTAAAAAGTGTGAGCATGCCGTTACAAAGATGTCTACGTCACGTGGAGACGATACTGTACAAAGATGACTTGGAGACACACATTTGGATGATAAACTCAGAGAATCATCAAGGAACATCCAAGATATAAAACAAGTCATCAAAAGTCCACTGCTGGAAGTACAAAGAGTAATGACTTTGAAGAATCAACGGATACAAGCTAGAGCTAAAGATCTGTGTATAGAATTCTAAGATTCAATTTATTTTTTCTGGGGTGACCTCCCTTAGGGGGAGATTGTTAGGATTAAGAAAAAGGTTCGGTCACCCCATGTATTATTTACATACTTAGCATAGCTCTTAGTTTTGTATATATTAGATTAGATATAGTCACACCGTGGAGGACGGACGGGTCTTTACCCACTGTACACCTGATCCACAGCCGACAGGAGGGCGTATATTGTAACTGTATATATATACCCTTTCCCACACAAGGGAAGGGTTGGTTGTTTCATTCAATACACACACCTCATTAGGTGTTTCTCTCACTAGAAACTTCCCCTCTCTTACACACACTCTCTCTCTCTAACTTAACAATGCATAACTTCATCTTCCATCACCCAAGACCACCCGAATCACAAGAATCAACACATATGTTTCGATCCTACAGAGATGGTTGAGAGGTGATTGTTGATTTTGCCATTGTTAAAATGGTTGATTAGAGGTTTAGGATCAGAGATTTGATGGTGATGGTGTGATTTGAGGGTGTTCTAAGATGGTTAAATTTATAGAGGTGAAGAAGTATGGGAAGGAGTGTTTGGATTTGATGTTTAACCATAGAAAAATGGAGGTTGCTAATGATTTGGAAGATTAATGAGGGTTGTCAAATCATTGGAAGTCAATCCAATGAAAATAGTGGAGGAAGAAGACAAAGATTTACACAAAATGCTTAGTGGTTTTGGCAAATTGGTTGAAGGTATATGTTTCACGGATTGCAAGGAACCTTTGGAAGGGTTCCTTCCTTTATGGGTGAAGGTTCCTTGAGGTGGTTATGGCTAAGTTTGAAATTTGGCGGGAAATGGTTTTCTATGAGTTCTAGAGGCTGAGAATCAATCTAATGATGTTATAAACTATGTTGGGAATAAAATGCACAAGTTAAAGAGTCTGCCAGAAGAGCCTGCTAAAAGATAGTTAAGCATGCCTCTTCAATTTTGTTGATGTTGAAGATACACTAACAGGGCAATTAGAACCAAATGGGTTTTCAGAAATAAGAAAGATGACAGGGGAATAGTGATAAAAAACAAAGCCAGATTGGTGGCCCAAGGGTATACTCAAGAAGAAGGAGTGGATTATGAAGAAGTTTTTGCTCCAGTTGCAAGAATTGAAGCAATTAGGCTATTCTTGGCCTATGCTTCTTTCATAGGTTTCACTGTCTACCAAATGGATGTCAAAAGTGCCTTTCTATATGGTACTATTGAAGAAGAGGTGTATGTTTCTCAACCTCCAGGCTTCATTGATGCAGAATATCCAGACAAGGTGTACAAGGTTACCAAAGCTCTTTATGGTCTACACCAAGCTCCCAGAGCATGGTATGAAACATTGGCTTTCTATTTACTGGAAAATGGATTTCAAAGAGGCAAGATTGATCCAACTTTGTTCATTAAAAGAACCAAGAAAGACATCTTGCTGGTACAGATTTATGTTGATGACATTATCTTTGAATCCACAAACCAAGAGTTGTGTGTAGAATTTGAAAAACTTATGCATAATAAGTTTGAAATGAGTTCCATGGGGGAACTTACTTTCTTTCTGGGTCTTCAAGTGAAACAATCAAATGAAGGCATATTTATCAGCCAAGATAAGTATGTAGCAGAGATCCTAAGGAAGTTTGGGTTTGCAGATTCAAAGGTTGCAAGTACACCAATGGATCCAGATAAGGGGTTACTCAAAGATGCTGAGGGTGAAGATGTTGATGTGCATAATTACAGATCAATGATTGGGTCCTTGATGTACCTTACATCATCAAGACCAGATGTCATGTTCCCAGTATGTGTATGTGCAAGGTTTCAAGTAAATCCAAAAGCTTCTCATCTCACAACAGTCAAAAGGATCTTTAGATACCTCAAGGGTCAACCTAAGTTGGGTCTATGGTATCCAAGGGAATCATCTTTTGATTTGATAGCTTATTCAGATAGTGACTATGCTGGTGCAACCCTAGACAGAAAATCCACAACTGGTGGATGTCAATTTCTTAGCTGCAGACTCATATCATGGCAATGCAAGAAGCTAACAATGGTGGCCAATTCTACAATTGAAGCAGAATATGTTGCAAGTGCAAGTTGTTGTGGCCAAGTTCTATGGATCCAGAATCAATTGCTTGACTATGGGTACAATTTTCTTAACACCATTATTTACATTGACAATAGCAGTACTATTTGTATCATTAAAAATCCAGTTCAACATTCAAAAACAAAACACATTGAAATCTGACACCATTTCATAAGAGATTGCAATGAGAAAAGGTTAATTCAAGTTGTCAAAATTGATTCTGAAAAGAATTTTGCAGACCTTCTCACCAAAGCTTTTGATTTAGGTAGGTTTAAATACCTGGTAGCTGGTATTGGTATGATAAATCTTTGAAAAACATGTGTTTTTGTATATAAATAAACAAGTTCTGGCCTCTAAATTTGGTACTGCTTGTTAGTCATAAGGTACTGTCAGTACATAATTGGTACTGCTAGTTCAAAGTTTGCTCTGTTTTTGTTCATCTTGATGCTTAAATGTTAACAATGCTATAAAACAAGTGCTTTGCAGTCTGTTCTTTTGGTCTACAACTAACCATTTCCAGTTACTCAAGATTGCTAACAAAAATCAGGATGTGGAAATGGTAATCAGTTCACCAAGTTTTACAAACTTAAAGAGCTGGCTAGTCCAAAGCAAACGGCTCTTGGTAAAGACTTCTCAAATCCGTTGATAGCTGATAGTTTGCTAAAAACTATAAGGTAATCAGTTCACCCAGTTTCAAAAACTTAAAGAGCTGACTATTCCAAAAGCAAACGGCTATTGGTAAAGACTTATTAAATCCGTTGATAGCTGATAGTTTGCTAGAAACTATAAGGGATTTTTACTAAAATTTCAAAGAGACTGCCAAGTTATATTTCTAAATACAAGGTACTGGTAGTTCAAATTTTAGTACTGGTAGAGTAAAATGGTACTGCTACATAGCCGTTGAGTCTGTCAGGTTAAAAATATAGTCGTTGTTTTAAAGGGTATTTTTATGAATTACTCATGTTTTCCTAGAATTAAAGATATAGTTATTATAATAAAAGATATTTTTGACCGCCTCTTCAATTACTTATCCATATCTTTAATAGTCGGTCAAAAGTAATTTTCTCATAATCAATTCTTATCATAATTCACACTCACCTTTCATCTTCTACCAGCATAACAATAAAATCCCACCATCATAATCAAATTTTTCATCAAACCTTTCACCATGGCTCGTCTAAGTTTTGTCAAACGTCACAACCAACTAGCATTTTTGGAAAAGTCTGATGACAATGAATCTTTTCATCAAACAATGGATTTTCTAAACAATTCTTATGTCAGGTTTGCTTTACTCGTGAATCCCACTATTTTTTAATCTCAAATTTCACAATTTTGGTAAACGGCTAGAGTTAACACTCTTAGGGATGGGATTCAAGAGTTAATGGTCAAAGTGGATGGTAGAACCTTGACTTTTACCGAATCATCCATTAGAAGACATCTTCATTTGGATGATTCAGATGGCATTAGTCAACTGCCTGATACTAAAATCTTTGAAAATTTGACAAAAATGGGGTATAATGTAACTTCTACAAAGCTTACATTTCTTAAAAAGCATTTTACTCCTCAATGGAGATTTTTGATTCATACCATCCTTCATTGTTTAAGCCAAAAGAAACCTCATGGGAGCAGTTTAGTGGTAACATGGCTGCAGCTCTCATTTGCCTGGCAACAAACAAGAAATTCAACTTTTCAAAATATATTTTTGAAGGATTGGTTAAAAATGTGGATAGTGAAACAAAGTTTTTGATGTACACAAGGTTTATTCAGTGCCTCATCAACAAATCCAAACATTTGTTCCTTCCCCCAAACAAACCTTTTAAAACTCCCAAACTTACACACAAGGTGTTTTCAAATATGAAAATTGGTTTTCAAGGAGAAGAAGTACCACTTTTTGAGGAAATGTTACCACAACATGCTGAAGAACCATCCCCATCATCTGATCATTCATCACCACACCCATCTCCAGTACCATCAGTTACACCACCATCACCAGTATCATTATCATCTCATCAACCAACACAAACACCATCTGCAACATCTCCATCATTTTCACATCATGACTCACCACCCCAATCTCCTCCACAACAAAGTGTAGATGCTCAGACTGTCAGGGAATTAAAAGAGCAAGTGCAGCACTTGCAAACTGCTCTTGAAAATCAAAACAAACATTTTACAGAGATCAACACCAAGTTAGTTAAGAGGGTTGAGAAATTAGAGTTGAAGGTGAAATTATTGAAGGGTAAAAGAACATCTCAGTTGGTTGTTTCTAGTTCTTCAAGTTCAGATGCAGAGGGTTTGGGTCTCTCTTCCAAAAAGGGGAGGATGGGTAGTTCTAAGGATGAAGAAGAGATTTAATTTCAATTTCATGAAGGAACTCAAGTGATTGATGAAGAGCCTGCTATTCAAGAAACAGAGCCTGCTATTCAATAAAAAGAGCCTATTAATGCAAAAGATACTACTGAAGCAGAGCAAGATACTACTGAAGCAGAGCAAGAGCCTGCTGGAATTCAGAGGCTATTGGCTATAGAGTTAAAAGGTTCTGATCAAATGTTTTACAAAAGAAAGAGGGGATCACAGCCTCAGGGGAGGTTTCTTGTTCCTGATGAACAATCTGCTGCTCTAAGTCTAGAATCATCTCCAAAAGACAAGGGCAAGAAAATTTTGTTTGAAGATGAACCAAAGCCTAAAAAGTTGAAGAAGAGTGAACAAGTTCAGATAGCTGTGGATGAAAAGTTGTCTAAACAGCTTCATGAAGAAGAAGTTATGGGGGCTGAAGAAGAATCAAGAATGCTGCAAGAAAAGTTTGTTGCTCAGCTGCAATACATCATTTCCATTGATCCAATTGTAAGGGGTGAAGCTTATACTCTGGTGTGTGATGAGTTTCTTAGCTCAGATGAAATGACAATCAAGCCCAATGATTTCATCACTAAGAATACAATCAAGAGGCATTGGATGATGTCTATCAGCAGATCCAGAAGAATCAGAAGAAAGGATTTAAAATGCCTCATTCTGAGGCAGATCAGAAGAAATTCTTCAAGATATATCTGAAAAGAGAAGTGAACATGAAGGATCATCAACTCAAAGGTAAATTTTTTGATGAATTGAAGCTTCTATACTTAGAGGCTTATAGAAGAAACAAAACCAGTTTTCTCATGGATACACAAGAAAGGCCTTTCAAAGGAAGAAAAGATGATCAGAAGGAACAAGCAGAGAAAGCAGACTTGCCTCCTGTTCAGTCAAGAGAAATGGTTGTCCATGTTCCACAAATTGTTTTTGCTGAACCTTTATATGCAAGGCATCCAGTCATAGATTGGGAAATCTACAATGACAAGTTTGGCAAAGCATGGAAGATAACAAGAGTTGGAAATAAGGTTGAGATTTTCAAGAACTTTGAAAATCTACTTAGAGCATGTAACATAATGGATTTAGATGAATTGTGGGTATTAGTTCAAGAGAAGCTGAAAACCAAGTATAAACCTGATGCAAAGGAGCAAGAGCTATGGGTGGAGTTCAGCAGATTGTATGATCCAAATCCTACTGATACACATTGGAAATTTCCTTACTATGATTTATCTGTTACATGGGAATACTTCAGCATGAGTCATGTTCATCATCTTTCCACTAAGAGTGGAATAGAACTCTTTATGCTAGGTGAGAAGGAGTATCCTTTAAGCTATGAAGTATTATCAGTCTTGATCTCCAACAAGCTATTGTGTGAAGAAGAAACTGATGCAGTCAAAAGATTGAAGGAGAGCATATTGGATCAGTATAAAAGCCTAAGGAGAAATAGATAAAGTTTTTGGAAGAGTTCCCTCAAATCCTCAAGGTATGAATTTTATTCACAAGAAACTTGGTTATTTTAAAAAGGGAATAACAAGTTTAGGGGAGGATTGTTGGGAATAAAATGCACAAGTTAAAGAATCTGCCAGAAAAGCCTGCTAAAAGATAGTTAAGCCTGCCTCTTCAGTTTTGTTGATGTTGAAGATACACTAACAGTACCTTCTGGGTAATAAGGTACTGCTAGTTAAAGAAGGTCCTGCCAGTATTAACGACAAGTTGTTATATTTTATTTAGAGATATTTAGTTGTATTATTAGTCTTTGTACAAAGTTATAAGTTAAGTAGAAGTAGTACAGAAGTCTCAGTAGATACAATGGAGTGTTTTACCTTGAAAGGTGTAATATTAGGATAAGATAAGTCTCTAATATATTATATTAAGCAACTTGACAACTTGTAATAAGGGCTCCTTATACTATAAAAGGAACCCTTAAGTCACCTTCTTTAGACAGAGTTTTGTGAGATCACATGCACAACAAGTAAGCATAATTGACAACTAGATCAATCACTACATGCATAACTTCCACCTTTAAAATCCTTTTTCACGTGTCAAAGATTCAAGGTTACACTTGTAATCCTGGTGATAGTTTAGATCACCCGTATTATCTCATCAATAATATTGAATCGTTTTGTGTTATTCACGTTGTGTTCATCACTCTAAAATCATTCACATTTACTTATTCACCACCTTTGTTCCTTTAGTGTGTTTTAGTAAATTCCGCGTGCTAGATCACATTCATTCATAAATATCCCAAACACATCATTAAGATTAACATCCCAAGTGTTTACACAGAATCCTTCCACAAACTAACAAGGGATGGTTTCTCTCCTAAAAGATTGTTTTAAAGTATTGTGGAAATCGAAAGTTTGAGAAATACAAGAAAATTTGCAGGATGTCTTGCGAAACCCTGAGATAACACAGTCGGAACCCTCCTGAGGGTTCCGGCTGATCCGTTGGGCCATTTCTAGAATTCCAGAAATTTACACTGGCGGAACCCGTTTGAGGGTACCGCCAGTTCCGCCAGGCCTGAAAAACAAGGCAGTCCCACGTTTTGACCCGCGAGACGATTTTCAAATTTTTCGAAAACTTCTAAAAACAAAAATATAATTCATATCTGGTTAGGAAATGCAAAAATTGGACATGTAAACACGCATACCATTGGACTTTGACCGGGGGTTAGCGAATTTCACTATACTTAGTGAAATTTTTCATATTCTTGAAAATTTGACAACATGCCAAATGTTGTCGTCCTGCATCATTGTTAGTTCATACAAGATCCAAATAGTACCAAATATCCTACCAACACACAAATACATAACACATATTGTTTTAACGACCAAATTGTCCAAATAGCACCTAGTGCCAAACACTCCTACACACCCACTCTCATTTACGGTCTATCTTCTTCTTGAGCTTTCCAAGGAATCTCCTGAGATTTTTGAACATCCCATTTGTTTGCTTGAACTCCGCCGACTCATTTGGAATATCCGAAAGTTGGGAAAGGTATTCTAGAGGTGGGAGCCTAGAGTTGGGAAAAGTCTCATCTTCACTCATTGAGGATGATGATGAGGAGGTAGGAGGATGAGGACGTTTTCCTTGGGCTTTGTAGACTCTCTTATCACTTAGTGGGACAAAAGTGTGTAGAATGGGAGAGTAGTCTAGGCGAAGACCTCTAGGGGTTGCCGGAATGGGGGAAATGAACCTAAAGAGACGGGTCAAGAGCATTCCATACGGCATAGCCGTTGTGCCTTTCACGGGAATGTCGGCCATTCTCTTGGCCATGTAGTAGGCAAGGTTGAAGGGTTGCCTAACGGACAAGGAGTAGAGCATGTAGCAAAGGCAAACATTGATATAACCGGTTTCCTATGGTGCTAATGACATTGGCTCTAAGGAGTTATTCCCATTTCTTGAATTGGGGCTTGAGTTCAATGAGTTCCATACCATATGGGTCCTTGTTGACCCCATTTCCGGTACGGGTTCTCCTAGTGTTGGTGGTCCTAATGAAGAGGTGATCACGAAGTTCATCCTTGCACACAAGAGGGGTATCATAGGGATGGGTGAGGTCAATGAGTGTGTCAAGAGTTGAGAGGGAATGCTTGTCAGAGTAGATGCAAGTACCACGGTTTGGGACACCTAGGATTTGAGCAAATTCATCAAGAGTGAAGGAGTATTGATGACCACTAGCCATGAAGTTAATACACATGCGACCATACTCATCCGTGGAGAGAGTGACGGATGCATAGAATTCTAAAATAAACCTAGGAAAAATAGGCTCATCTATCTCTAAGAGACACTCAAAGTTGATGGTGGCAAGTTCCGTGTGAAGGTTTGTACCTTCTAGGAAGGATGGGTCAATGGTTCCACCCTCATGGACATAGCGTTTTTCTAAGGCTTTGAAAATGTTGATTTGAGCTTCCGTAAGACCTTTGGTTTTGTGGTGTTTTGGTAGGTACTTAATGGTGTCCTTGTGGTCGTAATGGGTTAGAGGAGGCATGATGATTCCTAGAAAAACAAAATTTCACATTTTAGTCTAAGTAAACCACTATTGCAATGTGGATGTTCTAGTCTATGCCTATATGAAAACAATGTGGAGGTGCGGTTATCTTGACTCATTTTGATGCTCAAAAACGTTTTAGAATGCAAGTTTTGTTATACAACAAAGATAACCCAAGCGCTCCTAGTTCAATGTAGCTTCGTTTGAATGTACCCGAAAATACATATTGGTTATGTATTCCCTTTAGCATTCAAGAGACAATATGCAAGTGATGTTTTTTAACATAACGTTTTGATTTTGTATTCACAATGTGAGACAAAAAAAATATTTGTCCTATTTGTGAGAAATTTTTGCAAGAACTTGACATGGGGTGTTTTAGTAAACATATTAATAACTTATAATAATGCAATTCCTAACTATGGGAAACATGATTAGTTTTGTTAAGCACCTAATTTCATGCATGAGTTTCTTAAGTTAAAGCATAACCCCAAGTTTTTGTTTTTGTGAAAAAATAGAATTCCTAGACTCAGATCAGGAGTGTAATCATGTTTAGAATACTTACAATGATGATTGATGAGCAATGTGAATGAAGGAAGGACCAAAAATTCGTAGTTGTGGATGAATGGTGAAGTGAATAGTAGCAGTTTGGAAGTGGTTGATTGGTCCTAAACAGTCAACTAAATTAACCAGTTGAATGGTCAACCAAGTCAAACGTCTCAGACCAACTAACCGAGGAGTATAGTGAATCTCCGGGTCGTTATGTCCCAGCGAGGTGTGCAATTGTATTTGAAAACGTTTAAAGTGATCGGGTGATTTAACATAAAGGATCAGGAATTTGATTTGTATGATTACACTACGAGATTATGATTGAGAATAACTTAAAAACACTATATTAACAATTACTGATGATCAGATAACCTAAAAACGTGAGCTAAACCTAAAAACGCGCGTTTGAATTTAAAATAACCTCAAACGCCCAAAATAAAAAGTGAAACGTGAGCAAATAAAGTCCTACAAATATGAAAATTATATTTTTACAATCCTAATGATAAAAGAAAATTTTTGGAAAATTAAAATTATTTTTACAACTATTTAATTAATTACTAATTATTAGTTACTTTTTAATTAACTAAATTATACTAAATTACAATTAATTAAGAAATTTAACTAGAAAAATGAAAATTAAATTTAGAAAAATCTAAAATATTATAAAACTAATTTTAAAACAGAAAATCTATTTTTCCTACTTTTTAATTAATTATTACTAATTTAAAACTAATTTATTTAATTAATTTAAACTAAATTGAATTATAATAAATACTAAATGACAAAAGAAAAATCTGAAAAAATTACCAAAATTACTACAGGTTATAAGAAGCCTAGGAAAAATTTAAAATTAGGAAGTGCTTATAAATAAGCAGAAAAATAAGCCAAAAGGCTTAAATAGAAGCTATCACTTTATTTAATTTTTATTTTTCTTGATTTTTAATTTACAAATCTACTTATCTACCGAAAGTAATGAACTTTTGTAAAAGCAACTTATCCAAAACTCATAAATAAGCCTTGTGCAACTTGAAAAACTCAACAGTGAGCTTTTTGACTTGTTAAAGGAACTAATAAGCTCAAATAAGCTGTTTAGTGAACACAAAGGATAAATTAAGCTAAATACAGATGAGATAAGCTTAAAGCAAGCCAAGGAAAAGAGAAAAGCCAGGATAATAAGCTGAAAAGCTCAAATAAGCAAATCCACACAACTGAAAACCAAACAGGCTCAAAGGGATATGTGCAGGCCTATTTTTAGCTAGGGGCAAAAGATCTCAGGACCAAAATAAGCACTTAACCAACAAGCTGGGTTGGTTAGCTGTCCAAAAAGCCTAAGCTTGTACTATAGGGACCACTAGTGAGCTTATGAAGGGCTTGTGAAAAAGCTTGTAATACACTGAAGTGTTCAGTTTACACAGGGAATGGGACAAACAAGAAGCCACTATCAGGCTTATAGAATAAGCTTGAAAATGAACAACAAGCTCTGAACCAACTAGAATGTTGGATAAGCTTCTCAAAGAACCAACAATCACCAGCTAAGTCCAAGTTTTAAGTTTTTTATGAGCTTGTGAAAAGTGAGTGACTACACTGATGACTCAGTGTAGTGAGTGGATTTGAGAAAACATTTAGCACAAAATAAATAGACAAAATAAGCAGAAAAAGGAAAAGAGATAGCATGCATCACAAGTAGGCCAAAAGGGCTTTTCAAAGTAACACATACCACAAGCTAAACCTAATTGTTAAAGATTATGCAAACTTAAGAAAAGTACTTATCTAACTGTGCACAGGGCAAGTTTCTGAAAAAGCACTGACAAGAGGCTATCAATTAAGCAGTGTAGAAAAATCACTAAATTAAGCAAACACTATAAATATAAGGATGAGCTTCTAGATTTTGAAAATCTAAAAGCTCATAAGCTAACATTATCCACAGAAATCATGAAAATTCCTACAAGAATTGGAAAAACTGAGATCATGCCAATTTTGACTTTTTAGTTTTGAAACACTAAGCTGACTTTTATGACTTTTGATCCCACCTAGTTCACTGAAAATGATATGTTATCCTAGAATAAGACTAGATTAAGTAATACTAACAACTAATACATGTATCTAAGTGTTTATTCCAACTGAAATCCCAACAGTCAATGAGAAATAAGATTTAATTTGAAGTTTTGACTTTTTACTAAAAAAGTGCTAAGTTTTAGGCTTTGACAACACTAATTTGACCTCATATGACATGTTTAAACTAAAATCTCACTCTGAAACACAATGGAGGTCAATGCAAACCCCTGACCCAAACACTCCCTTATGCCTTGTCTGCCATGAAATTCTCAAAGGGACTAAGTGTTTACTGAAGGAAATAGGATCTAAATAGGTTGAAACACTTCAGGAAAGATGCAATGAGCAATCACCAATCAACACTTAGCAATATTAATAAGCAAAACTCAATGAGCAGTGTGACCTAAATTGGACAATGAAAAGAGAGTTTGGGTAGAAAACTTCACAAAACCATATCTAATACACTAAACTAGTTCTAATATGCTAATAATACCATATTTAAGCAAGGATAAACAGAAATCATGTTACAACAGGCAATGCTACAGAAAATAGAAAAATTGAATAAAAGTTCTCACAATGTGCTTCCTGCCAATTTAATGTGAACCAAGGATCTATGAACCATTCCTATCACTCCCCATGGAGTACTATACCACTGCCATCCAATACCAACAGTGCTCCAGCATTCTTCAATTCACCCTGCATATTTTCTTATTTTCTTTTCTATTTTTCTGATTTTTTTTTTATATTTTTGAGTCCTTACTTCTAAACTGAATTTTAAAATTCTATAAGCTTTAATAAGCTTATTTGGGAGTCTATGTGAGCTTATGAGTCCAAGATATCAGCTAGAACCAATAATCAAAATATTTAAGAATTTTGAAATCAAGTGAACCTCATAACCTGGGAATTACTGAAACTTGGATTTTATTGATTAGAAATTGAAACTTACAAGATTACAATTGAAACGACTACTTGCTTACTAATTAAAACCTGAAAACATTTAAACATAAATTCGACATAAATTAATTTAAGCTAAAATCTACCAGCTGATTCCACTGCATCTCTTTCTTTTTATAATGACAAAATTAGGGTTTGGGGCACCCCTTTGTCTTTTCCCAGCATGAATATGGGCCAATGGATGAAGGAAATTCAATCTTGGCCATTGGTGCAATTTGGCGCCAAAAATGACTTTGGCTTGTAGCCTCTGATAACTTGTGCCAGAGATGCAATTCTTGGACTGGGGTGTTTGGTTGGTTGTAGGGGTAATGATGGAGGAGTTTTGAGTGGGAAGGTGATGATGGAGGTAGTAGTGTTTTGCAGGGAGTCACGGGGTGAAGGTAGGAGATAGGGTCAAAGGTTGGGGTTGACCGGTTTTAATATTCAAAAGGGAGGTGGGCTGGTGGACATTGGGCTTGGGGTAGTAATGGGCTTGGGTGTTGGGTGTTTATTATGTTTGGATTGGATTAATAATATACAAGGGTCCATTTGGTGTACAAAATATCACAAGGACCAATTTTGCCAAAAGCTAAAATTTAGGGACTAAACTTGCCATCTTTCCAAAGATATCAAAGGGACATAATTTGCCAACTTTTAATAGTACAAGGACCATACATGCTAATTTTCCCATTAAACACCTCCAGGGTATTTTCTGCCATTTTATGAAATTTGAGGGACCAATTTGCAAATTCTCCAAACTCTTCACCCAAGGACCATAATTGCCACAGATAAATAATACAAGGGTAGAAATTGTAGATTCTCCAATTTTTATTACCCAGGGACCATTTCTGACATTTTTTTGAAACTTGGGGGACCAAAGTTGCCATTTTTGAAATTTGAACTTTAAAGGACTGATTTTGACCACTTGTGAATCCCCAAGGAACTATGATGATATTTTTCCATGTTTTGAATAACCAGGGACTAGTTTTGACAACTTTTGAAAGCTGAGGGACTGAAACTGCCAATTATGCAAACTTTGCTTGTTTTTCATCTGTTTTTAAACATTTTGCATCTGAAACATATAAAACACAATTTTAGGATATATTTTGTATTTTGATGCATTTCTGAGTGTTTTTGAATGTTTGGCAGTTCAGATACGATAAAAATGATGAGTATTTACACATTCATCAATCCCCCACACTAAACTATTGCTAGTCCCTAGCAATCTTTTGAGAAAACTTAATGGATTTGAATCTCTTTACCAAAAGCCATTACTTATGGAGTAGCCAAATGTTTCAGTTCAAGTAAGAACTATGATACACTGATAACCATATGATTTTGAGCAAATCATAAGCTGTCAACGGATTTGATTTTTCTTTACCAGAAGCCGTTTGCTTCTGGACTAGCCAACTCTTGATCGAATATAGTCATCATCTTGGTGAGTTGATTACCAATTATGGCTTTCCAATGCCTTTACCACAAGCCATAACTTTGCGGGCTAGCCAACTCTTTACTTTTTAGATCATGGTGAGTTGAATACCATACAATTTTGGGCAAATTGTAAGCCATAAACAGATTTGATATATCTTTACCAAGAGCCGTTTGCTCCTAGATTAGCCAATCCTTTTGTTGTTTAGACATGGTGGACTGATAACCATAAAAATTTTGAAATAAAGTGAAAAAAAATTTGAAATTTTTGGCCAAAAACGGGGGTACTAGAAGGTATAATGTGATAAAATTCGCTAGAATCCCCCCCCCCCCCCCACACTTAGAATTGAATATCGTCCTCAATATTCAAAGTCCCGGCTAATATGTCGACTCTTTGAACGTTAAAAGATAATATTATAAGCTAACATTAGCCGACTCTTTGAACGTAAAAAGATAATATTATAAGCTAACTGTGGATATATCCTTTTTCACTTTATCTATAAATACATACAAACACCTTTTTTATTTCAAGGATATTGATGACGTATAGTCTATATTTGGGCCACGAGTCCAAATAATATACACTACTAGCGCCTAAGTCCACCACGAGTGGGCTGCCATGACAATGGTTTGGGCCGCAGTATCATTAGCTTGGGCCCACGAGGCCCAAAGCCCAACTAAACCCACCGGGTACACGATAAGGATTATCTATTCATGGAATAGATATCCTTTCCTCGGATAAGCACAACGCGTGCAAAGAGTAAGGAGCAAGAAACATGGTTTCTACGCTCCTATATATAAAATCACACGATTCTCATTCAAGGTACGATATACAAACCCTAACTCTCTACGAGAACCTTAAATCGATTACTTACTCTCACGCCGGAGTCTAATCGGGGGAGAAAATCCCTCGATAAGCCTAACGGTGTTGTTTATTTTCTTAGTGTGCAGGTAACAAGTACTAAGAAGCGAATTGGTACGAGAGCAAGAGCCAATAACCAGGAACGCCCAACTTTTGTATCAACAAGTGGCGCCATCCGTGGGACCCTACTAAGAACTAGAATGACAAAGCATAAGAATTCAAGCCAGCGGACTCCGCAGTCAGAAAAACGTGACCATCAGAGGAAGAATCAACAAGATCCGACCTCCAGACAAGTGGCTGGGACAACCAGCGCACCTGGTCACCAAGAGGCAGGGACAACCCAACCTCTTCCAGCGGTAGAACTACCTATAAGGACTACCCAAGTCACCCCAGTGGTCCCAAGCGTTGAGGAACTCCAGCGCACCCTCTTCACCACTCCTCATCAAACTGTACCCGCAGTGAACAACACTGCGCCGCCAGGCGCGCCTAACCGAGATAGGGTGCCTAATACTGAGGCAGAAATTCTTGCAACAACTGAGGACGCACCCGATCTAACTTTGGGAAACTTTGTATCCCAAAATTATGAAACCCTAACCGCCCTCATGCAGGAAGAAACAAGAAAAAGGGCAAGTACGAGCCTACAAGCTCGACTCAATTTTGGTCCTGAACGCGAACCATCACCACTGCACCACCCACGAGGAAGACGCACAGAACATACCACTATCCATGATAGGTTGGGTACGACATCTGATTCACAATACTCAGAAGACTGCGAGAGGCGCACTAATGTTCACTCCAGACTTGGCAGTCGGGGAATACAAGATCGATTAGGGCCTCAACATTCGCCAAGCCAAGGATCTTCCAAACCTGGGAGTAGGAGGATTCAAGATAGATTGGGGAGAAGAAGATCCCCAAGCAGAGATCCCTCAAGCTCTTCTTCTGAAAGAAGCCGGCGCAAGCGCCGAAAAACAGACTACCCTTCTTCCAGTGACTCCTCGGACAACGAGGATAAAGAAATAGGACACTGGAAGTCAAGAGGAAGATGTCGCGAGGAAGAGAATGAAGATATGTCTCTCCCATGGCGTCGCCAGAAAATTGATGCGTTTACACGGCGCATCAGCGATTACTCAGATCGCAAACGCAGGCACATGCCCACTAACGTAAAAACATTTGATGGAACAGGTGATCCCGATGATCACCTAAAAGTTTTCGAATCAGCCGCCACTATCGAAAACTGGCCACAGCCTGTGTGGTGCCACATGTTTAATTCTACGTTAGTAGGAAACACGCGCACATGGTTTAGCAAACTCCCACGTAGGAGCATCGGTGGGTTTGAGGAATTACGGAAAGCATTCAATCTCAATTTCACCCAGCGAAAGAAGTGCGCTAAAAACCCTGTTGAGCTAGCAAGAGTGAAACAGCGTCAAGGGGAATCAACCAGCGCTTTTATGGAACACTTCAAGGATGAGTGCATACAAGTCAAAGCATGTCCTGAGATTCTAAAAATTTCAGGGTTCATGAATGGGATCAATAACCCATAACTCATCCGAAAGTTGAACGACAAAGTTCCACAGACTTTTGATGAGCTAACAAAGCGCACTAGGTCCTTTATACAAGGAGAAGCAGCTGCTGCGGATAGCAAAAAGGGTTATTCAAACTATAGGCAGCAAGAGTAGCCGCGGAGACAACCCAATGATCAGAATAACAACTGCAGCAGGAATTACCGCAGTGGAAGAGACAATGACAAATATACCCCTCTTACAAAAACTCCGAGGGAAATATTTGTAATAGAAGGTGCGAACTTCCCAAAACCACCACCAATGCGCACTGCAGAGGAAAAGCGCATAGGGAGCGGATACTGCGAGTACCATGGCCAAAAAGGCCATACAACTAACGAGTGCGTCCAACTAAAACAACTAATTGAAAAGCTAGTAAGAGAAGGCAGGATGGACCACCTCGTAAAGAACATCAAAGAGGGAAAAGATAAACAGAGAAACGGGGGTAAGAAAGAACCCCCCAAGGAAAAAGCTGATACTATATACATGATACAATCATGGCAACGCAAGATAAAGCAAAAAGTCAGCCAAAAATTCTCTCCAGAAAAAGAGATATCTTTCCCTACTATAGCTGCGGACAACGCAGTCGTGGAGCCTCTAACTATTGAAATACATACAGGAGGACATGATATCCACCGCATGTACATTGATGGAGGAGCATCCGCAGATATCCTGTACGATCACTGTTTCAAAAGACTGCGACCTGAGATTCAAAGTCAATTGATACCGGCAACAACGTCATTAACAGGATTCACAGGAGAAAAGATCTGGCCCATGGGGCAGTTACGCTTGTTGGTGGTCGTAGGAGATGAACAACACTCAACCGCAACATGGATAAACTTTATGGTAATAAAGTCCCTTTCACCATACAATGGTATCATTGGGAGACCGGGAATATCATCCATGCGCGCTGTACCATCCACAGCGCACGGAATGCTTAAATTTCCAGTGGAAGGAGGAGTTGTCACTCTCTATAACACAACAATACCACCAAGAGAATGCATCGCGGTAACAACTGAAGCAGAGACTATTCCAGAACAGCGCACGGAAAAAACGCCAAATCTAAAAGTCGGTATTCATCCAGATTACCCGGAACAACAAGTTTCGATTGAGGGATCTTTATCTGACAAAGGTAAAGCAGCTGTATGCGCACTCTTGCAAAAGAACGTAGACATCTTTGCATGGGAACCAAAGCATATGACAGGAGTACCGCGCTCTATCACAGAGCATAAGCTACAAATCCGACAAGGATATCCTCCAATACGACAAAAGAAGCACGGCCAGGCCCCAGATCGTGCAAAGGCTATTCTGGAAGAAGTACATACGCTCGTAGACGCAGGCATCATGCGCGAAGTATACTACCACGACTGGCTTTCTAACCCAGTTATGGTAAAGAAGAGCGATGGCAGTTGGAGGATGTGCGTGGACTTCACGGACCTCAACAAAGCATGTCCACAGGACTGCTATCCACTGCCAGAGATAGACTAGAAGGTCAAATCCCTGTGCGGATACCCTTTCAAATGCTTCCTAGATGCATATAAAGGGTATCATCAAATCCAGATGGCAGTTGAAGATGAGGAAAAAACAGCTTTCCACACCAGTCAAGGAGTGTACTGCTACACAAAAATGCCTTTTGGCCTGAAGAACGCAGGCGCGACATACCAACGACTGGTGGACACAGCTTTCGAAAAACAAGTAGGCCGCAACTTGGAAGTCTACGTTGACGACCTTGTCATCAAAAGCCACACAGAGGACGAGTTGGTACGCGACATCGAGGAGACGTTCAGAACATTGGGGCGAATAAACATGAAGTTAAATCCCAAGAAGTGCACCTTTGGCGCAACCGAGGGCATGTTCCTTGGATACTTGATAGAACCCGATGGAATCAAGCCTTGCCCAGAAAAGACAAAGGCTGTTATTGATCTCCCCTCACCGCGCACACTCAAAGAAGTCCAGTCATTGAATAGAAAGCTAGCAGGACTAAACCGTTTCTTATCTAAGTCAGCAGACAAATCTCTTCCTCTCTTTAACACTCACGAAGTGTACTAAAAAGGGAGACTTTCGCTGGACTAAAGAAGCAGAGGAAGCTTTCCAACAACTTAAAAACCATCTGGCCTCTCTTCCTAAACTTGTCGCACCGCGACCAGGGGAAGAACTAATCATGTACTTATCGGCAACCCATGGAGCAGTCAGCGCGGTACTATTGACAGATAGGAATTCCGTCCAGACACCCATATACTTCGTAAGCAAGGCCCTAAAGAAAACAGAGACTAACTACAGCGCTATGGAAAAGCTGGTCTTAGCTCTAGTATTCGCAGCCAAAAGGCTGCGCAGATACTTTCAAGCGCACCCAATAGCTGTAATCACTGATCAGCCAATCAAACAAGTTATCTCTAAGCCTGATGCATCAGGACGCTTACAAAAATGGAGTGTACTGCTAAGTGAGTATAACATCTCATACAGACCGCGCACTGCAATCAAAGGACAAGTCTTAGCCGATTTTATCGTGGAGAAGCCAGACAGCGACAGCTCGACATCTGCAGCTAAAACAGATTTACAGGAACCCTGGATTCTGTTCACAGATGGGTCTTCATGTGTAGATGGATCAGGCGCAGGCCTTATTCTTACAAATCCAGAAGGTATGGAATTCACCTATGCGCTACGCTTTGAATTTACAGCCACAAACAATGAGGCATAATACGAAGCCCTATTAGCTGGACTACGCATCGCAATCCAAATGGGTGTAGGCAACCTAGAAGCAAATTTCGATTCGCGACTAGTCGTTAACCACGTGCTAGGTGAATATGAATCCAAGGATGAACACATGATCCAATACCTGGAAAAGACAAAATCCTTGATCAAAAACTTTGATAGGTTCACAATAAAATAGGTGCCTAGAGGAGATAACAGGAAGGCGGACGCACTCAGCAAGATCGCATCCACAAGCTTCGCACACCTCTCAAAACAGGTATTGGTAGAAACCCTAAAAAACAAGTCAATCTTGGAAATGGAGATATCCACAATGATAGAAGAACAAGATCCTACATGGATGACACCTATCATTGAATTCATTAGCAAGGGAATCCTACCCCAAGATCATAAAGACGCTCGAAGAATACGGTGCACAGCGCAACGATTTGAACTACGAGACAACGTACTCTATCGACGCTCTTTCTTACAGCCATGGCTCAGATGTGTTGGACCTCTTCAAGCAGACTACGTACTCCGAGAAATTCACGCTGGATCATGTAGTATGCACTCAGGGCCGCGATCCGTGGTGGCAAGCGCTCTAAGGTCAGGGTACTATTGGCCAACAATGCATCGCGACGCACGCGATCTGATAAGAAAATGCAGCAATTGCCAAGTACATAAGCCAATTCCGCGCCGACCACAACAAGAGCTAACACCAATTAACTCACCATGGCCATTTTACAAATGGGGTATTGACATCGCAGGACCCTTCCCTGTAGCAGCTGGAGGAGTAAAGTTCCTCATCGTCGCCATAGACTACTTTACAAAGTGGATCGAAGCAAAGGCGGTGGTGAACATCACAGGAAACCAAGTCAAACGCTTTGTCTGGGACAACATTGTCTGTCGCTTCGGACTACCGGGTACGATCATATCAGACAACGGAAAACAATTCTGTGATAACCCATTCAAAGATTGGTGCGCACAATTGAACATCACACAACACTTCGCTTCAGTAAAACACCCACAAACCAATGGCCTAGTTGAGCGCGCAAACCGCAGTCTAGGTGAAGGACTAAAAGCGCGCCTTGACAGACACAAAGGAAGGTGGGTAGATGAGCTCTCACACGTCTTGTGGGCACATCGCACAACAATCAAAACCAGTACTGGCGACACGCCATTTTCCCTAGTCTATGGAACAGAAGCCGTCATACCAGCTGAGATAGGAATGCCAACTATACGTACAGCAGAGGTCAACGTCACAACAAACGACGAGGAACAGCGCATAGACTTAGACGTACTGGAAGAAAGACGCGAACGCGCAGCTATACGCGAAGCAAAGGCTAAGGCAAAAATGAAGAAGTATTATGATGCAAAGGTCAAACACACTTCATTCAGACCAGGAGACTTTGTTTACCGCGCCAACGATGCAAGCCACGCAGAAGACACAGGCAAGCTCGGACCTAAATGGGAAGGACCTTACGAGGTCACAGACGCGCTCGGCAACGGCGCATACAGACTGCGTGATATGGAAGGTCACGACCTAGCGCGCACCTAGAACATCTGCAATCTTAAAAGATGTTACTTCTAGGCTATGGCCCTTACACAGACACCCTCGCATCCTACGTGATGCCCAATGAGTGTTTGTTTTTTCTTTCCTAGGAATTGTATTTTTTATTTTCTTTAAAAACTTGCAAGTATCAATAAAATGTTATGGTTTTTAGCTAACTCCATAGCGTATTTTACTTTATTGCATACATAATAATATATGTCAATATTGTTATCTTACATTTTTATTGCCTACATGGCGTGCATGCACCACTTAAAGACCCACGAAGGCATAAAGGATGAGTTAACCTACTAATTCACTCGTTGAGTAAGAGGGTTGCAAACCCATCAACATTGGATCACGTATCCTTGCTAAGCGCCTTACTCTTGAGACGTCGAGGTAAGTTTCGCATGCGCACCCCACAACGGATGCGCACATACTAAGTACACTGTACAAGCTTAGCAACATAACGAGCCAAGACACTTGGTCAAATAATAAAACTTCGCAAACAATGCAAGTATAATTTTTAAAGTCACACACTTAACGAGCCAAGACACTTGGTCAAACCTTCGCAAACAATGCAAGTATAATTCTTCAAAGTCACGCACTTAAAACACTTGGTTAAATAAGTTGGCAAACAATGCAAGTATATTTAAGTCACGAACTTAAGCAAAAAGATATCTTATTCCACATTTATCCATAAAAATTACAAGGAAAGATACATAAATATACAAAAAGCCTACACGCTATGGCGATGCTCAGGGCTATCTTGCGGAGCAGAAGAACTCCCCGCTTCCTGAAGCTTTCTGAGAAGCAATGCATCATTGGGAGATACCGTGGGAACACTCACGGGAACACCATCAGATCTGGGGATGTGCGCAGCACCAATGCAGCACATCACTGCTTTACCCTTGATGCCCTTCTTCTGAGCAGCCCTCTGCTCATGACGCTCCAGAACCACTTTCAAGGGAATCTCCCTCTCAACAGCAAAGGGTTTGAGGATGTCGCGAGGCTGTGCGAACACAGGAATCTGCAGCTGCGATACATCAGGCTTCAGATAGTAATCTGATTCCCCTTCCCCATTCTCTCCAAGATGGCACTGCAATGTCAACCCCGCCATCAGTACATCTATGGGGTCATCTTGATCGCGCTCCAGCCTCCCAATGTGCGGCAGCTCGAGGACCTTCAACCCCGCCATTGCCTGCATCAACTCATCATAAGCAGTAGCGCTATACCCAGGGACTTCCGCCACGTCCTTCTTCAGCAGCTTGGCCTCATGGAGATCCTCCATAGCCTGTGATCTCCCACGCGCCATCGCACAGTGCACCACCTTCCCAAAGGCGTCCACCACCTCTTGGGACTCTAGCGTGCCCATAGCTGCCAGGCGCAGCCCATGGCTAATCAACCACCTACATTCACAAAGACAATTTGTGCAAGTAAAAAGCATGGCGATAAAGTTATTATGAAGAAGAATAAAATAAAAAGAATACCTGCGCTCAGCAATGGTCGACATCAAATGAGGATATAATTCCTCGTCATACTCAATGCTAAGACCACGCAGCTTGTTCTCCTGTGCCTGGATGATCTTCAACATATCCTCCTTAAACTTGGTGATGCTAGCGTAGTGCTCCACCTTCTTCTCCTCCAAGAAGCGCACGGCAAAAGTCAAGTCAGACTTATAATGGTGCAGCTCTCCACGCGCCTTCACCACCTCAGCCGTGGCGGACAGCTTCTCGTGGGTGATCTTCTCAGCATACACCCGCGAGGCCTCCAACTCCACTTGCGCATCAGCCAACTGCGCACGGAGCCTCGCTAACTCCTCATCCTTCTGGGCAAGAGCACTGCTCTCCCCGACATATTTCTCTTTTAACTGAGCCACCAGCTCAGCTTGGCGCGCAACAGTCGCAGCCAGCTCATCCATCAACTGCTGCGCTTCTCCACCCTCAACAACCTTGGCTTTCCCCTCCCCGTTTTCATTCTGTGGAGAGGAAACCTCATCAACGAAGACTCCATCATTCTTCGCAGCATCATCCCTACGAGACAAAAAATGACAGTTAGTCAATATTACAACAAGTAATATACAAAAAAAAGAGATGATAAAGGTGCAGACACATACAGAAACAGAGAAGCCTCAGCAGCCTTTTTCCCTGCGCCAGAAGTAGATGTCTCTTCCGCGGTAGACTCCGCATCCCCAATAAGGTGACGACGTCTCTTCCTGGTGCCACTGCACCCATCCTCTCCCTTGCGCTTGACATTCTGCGCAACTTCCTCCTTCAGCACTTCCTCAGGCTTGAGGATCCTTATGCTGTCAAACGACCCCGAGTGCGCCTCCTCGGGCGCCACCTCCACATTGGGCGCCACCTCCGCATCGGGCGCCACGCTCTGAACGGGCGTCACTTGGAGAGGCGGCGTGTTCTCAGGGACCACCTCTGGCAGCACGGTCAAGCGACCCTCAGTCGCCTCCAGTAGGGGTTGCTCACCTTCCCTCAGAGGGCGCACCCCTATAGTTACAAGTTTCGGCTTGTCCAGCTTAACAACGGAAAACAGATCCATCTCTGCGCACATTAAAAAAAAAAAAAAAAAAAAAAAAAAATAAAAAAGAAAATAAAAGATTAGTTATTAAAAGAGCGCATACAGAAAAAGAGACTTACAAAAGCTTGAAGTAGAAGGGATGAACACCCACCCCGGCCATCCTCACTTAAGAAAGTGGGCACCTCATCCGCAGCGCCGAAATAAGAGCGGCTCAACCCCATGTGCACCAAAAACTCCTCCGGATAGGGGTTAATGGACAGTCGGTTGGCATCAAGAATTTGCGCATCAACCAGCCTATAGGAACCGGGTGCGGGGCGCCTATCCCTTGGCAATGTGTCCTGAGTATAAAACTCATAAGGCGATGGAAATACTACATCATCAACCCAGAAAAAGTACTCCCTCCAATTCATTAGGGCATCTACTTTCTCAGTATAACACTGAAGCGCCCCCTGACGCTTCGCAAAAGAAACCCAACCATTTGACCACGTCGAGTGGTAAAAGGAGCGGAACAAGGCCACGGTCGGTTCTATCGCAAGTAAACAACAGTTTACTTCAAAATTCGACACCTTAGCCGCACCTATACAGTGCAGCTGAGAGATGTGAAGGCGATAGTGGTTGAGCAAATCGCTCAGAAAGATAGATATGGGTACGCGGTAATTCGCGTACTCAAAGAATTTTGTGTATAGCCCTATTTTCCCTTCGGGGAAATCAGCTATACACGCGTCCACATCTAGAGCCTCTGGATGGACATCCAGAGGCACGAAATAGTCGGACGAAAATTGAGTAACATCCTCAATGGCCATCGCAGAGCGAAAGTCCTCTAACTGGGCAACCATCTTCATTAATTTACGAAGTGAAACGCACACAAATTACCTACGAAAATAAAGTATTTTCTTTGCAAAAAGCTTTCAAGAAAAGTGAATAGTGGTGAGTGTGTGTTTTACTGTGTGATCGTAAAAAATGGGGCGGTGACTCTTATATAGGGAGTAAAAAAACCCTAGTTTATCTCCACATAGAATCCACTCACAAAAACGTATGGCTGGAACTGAACCGGTACATGCACTTTTTCCCGATTTACGAGGGCCACGTGGACACTACCCCCAATTTTTGAGGTATCCGTTTGAAATACCCATGGCTAGGTGCATTGCATTTAAAAATGGGCGGTAATATTCCCTTGTTCTCCCGCCACGCTTACCGCTGATAATATTAGTCTAGTATCCGCGGCTACGAGCCGCGCACACTAGACTGGGGGGACATGATGACGTATAGTCTATATTTGAGCCACGAGTCAAAATAATATACACTACTAGCGCCTAAGTCCACCACGAGTGGGCTGCCATGACAATGGTTTGGGCCGCAGTATCATTAGCTTGGGCCCACGAGGCCCAAAGCCCAACTAAACCCACCGGGTACACGATAAGGATTATCTATTCATGGAATAGATATCCTTTCCTTGGATAAGCACTACGCGTGCAAAGAGTAAGCAGCAAGAAACACGGTTTCTACGCTCCTATATATAGAATCACACGATTCTCATTCAAGGTACGATATACAAACCCTAACTCTCTACGAGAACCTTAAATCGATTACTTACTCTCATGCCGGAGTCTAATCAGGGGAGACAATCCCTCGATAAGCCTAACGGTGTTGTTTATTTTCTTAGTGCGCAGGTAACAAGTACTAAGAAGCGAATTGGTACGAGAGCAAGAGCCAATAACCAGGAACGCCCAACTTTTGTATCAACAGATATATACATATATACATTGGAAACAACAAGGGACGGCCACTCACCCACACTTGGGTGTTAGAAAGTAGAAAGAAGTCAGAGACATGGGTGAAAACCCATGTTGTTGCTACTGTTTTTGTATATCGAGTCGCTAGCTTGACTCGATCCCCGAATTCATTGGTTCTTGGGGAAAGTTTGGAGATCAGGGACAACCATGGATGGTATGTCCTCTCCAAAGTAGTGTTTCAAACGATGCCCATTCACTTTGAAATTTGGTCCGTCATTTTGAGATAATTCGACGGTGCCATAAGGATAAACCTTTGCGATAGTGAATGGGCCAGTCCAACGGGTTTTGAGCTTTCCCGAGAAGATCTTAAGTCTAGAGTTGAAAAGAAGGACTCAGTCACCAACGTTAAAAACGCGGTTCTTGATTTTTGAGTCATGAATCTTCTTTGTCTTTTCCTTGTAGATCAAAGAGTTCTCGCAAGCTTGATCACGAAGTTCATTTAATTCATTCAATTAAACTTTCCGATGATCACCTGCAGTTTTGAGGTCAAAATTTGCATGCTTGAGGGCCCAATAGGCTTTGTGCTCAAGCTCGATCGGAAGATGGCATGCCTTCCCATACACAAGCTTGTAAGGCGTACACCCGATGGGTGTTTTGTAAGCTATACGAAAAGCCCAAAGTGGGTCATCTAATTTATCCGACCATGATGCACGATTTTCACCTACACTCCTTTCCAATATTCTCTTAATTCATCGATTGGAAACTTCTACTTGTCCACTTGTTTGAGGGTGGTACGCAGTAGAAAGACGATGAGTTACACCATACTTTTGCATGACTTTATCAAATTTGTCATTGCAAAAATGCGTACCACGATCACTAATAATATCACGTGGAGTTCCAAATTGAGCAAAAAGTGCTTTTAAGAATTTCACAACAACTCGGGCATCATTTGTGGGTAAAGCTTTCGCTTCAACCCATTTTGACAAATAGTCAACAGCCACGAGTATGTACTTGTTTCCATGAGATGATGGAAATGGCCCCATAAAGTCGATGCCCCATACGTCAAAGATTTACAAACTTGAATTGTATTTTGTGGCATTTCATTCTTTTGTGAAATATTCTCGTGACGTTGACAAGCGTCACGCGATTTGACCAATTCTTGGGCATCCTTATAAATCGTGGGCCAATAGAATCCGGAATCAAACACCTTTTTGGTGGTGTAGTTAGGATTATGGTGTCCCCCCGTGGGTCCAGCATGGCAAGCCTTGAGAATGTCATTGGCTTCTTGACCATAAACACACCTCCGGATGACTTGTTCCGCACAGATTTTGAAAAGGTAGGGGTCGAACCAAAAGTAATGTTTTACATCTTTGAAGAATTTATTTTTCTGTTGGGACGACATCCCTTTCACAACAAAATTACCCGCATGGTAGTTTGCAAAATCAGCAAACCATGGGGTAACAGAATCTCCACGAAAGGCAACCGCATTCAGTGTCTCGAGAGGGAAGGTTTCATTAATTTCCTTCTTTTCGAAGACATCTTGACGGGGGTTTTCCAAACAGGAGAGATGATTAGTAGCTAGGTTCTTAGCTCCTTTTTTATCACGAATTATTATATCAAATTCCTGTAGGAGGAGAACCCAACGGAGTAGTCTCGGCTTTGCATCTTGTTTTGCAAAGAGGTACTTCAAAGTCGAGTGATCCGTATACATTATGCATTTGGTCAATATCAAATATGGCCGGAATTTTTCAAAGGCATACCCCACTGCTAATAATTCTTTTTCAGTGGTGGTGTAATGACTTTGACCCTCAGTCATTGTCTTGCTTGCATACTGTATCGGCTGAAAGTGTTTTAGTTTGCATTGCCCCAAGACTACCCCTATTACATAATCACTAGCATCACACATAAGTTCAAAGGGCAAGTCCCAATCGGGGGCAACAAGAATCGGTGCCTCAGTAAGCTTTTTCTTCAAAGTTTCAAAAGCTTCTATGCACTCAGGTGAGAAGATAAAAGGAGCATCCTTCTCGAGGAGATGGGTCATAGGCCGGGCGATTTTAGAAAAATCTTGAATAAACCTACGATAAAAATCGGCATGACCCAAAAAGCTCCTAATACCGTTGACGGTAGTGGGATGAGGTAATTTTGCAATGACATCAATTTTGGCTTTGTCAACCTCAATCCCGTTTTTTAAAATTTTATGGCCAAGGACAATGCCCTCTTTGACCATAAAGTGGCTCTTCTCCCAATTGAGACACAAGTTTGTGTCTTCACATCGTTTCAGCATATTTTCCAAGTGGGAGAGACAAGAATGGAACGAATCCCCAATGACCGAAAAGTCATCCATGAAGACCTCCATAGTTTTCCCGGTCATGTCGGAAAATATGGACATCATGCACCTTTGGAACGTGCCCGGTGCATTACATAAACCAAATGGCATACGTTTGTAGGCAAAAGTTCTGTAGGGGCACGTGAAAGTGGTCTTTTCTTGATCCTGCGGATCAATGGGGATTTGAAAGTATCCCGAGAAACCATCGAGGAAACAATAGTACTCATTCCCCGCTAATCTCTCGAGCATTTGATCCATGAAGGGTAGAGGAAAATGGTCTTTACCGGTGGCTTCATTGAGTTTTCTATAATCTATACATACACGCCATCCCGTAATCAAACGACTTGGAATCAACTCGTTTTCCTCATTGGTGACAACAGTTATACCACCCTTCTTAGGAACGCGATGAATGGGACTCACCCAAGGACTATCAGAGATAGGGTAAAGCAATCCAGCATCAAGAAGTTTTAGAACCTCTTGTTTGATTACTTCGTGAATTTTTGGATTTACCCTCCTTTGATGTTGCACTGCGGGTTTGAAGTCATCCTCCAACAAGATTTTGTGTGTACAAAAGTCCAGGTTAATACCCTTAATGTCAGAGAGTTTCCAAGCAATTGCTTGCTTGTGTGACTTCAGAACCTTTATGAGCGTAGTTTTCTCCTCGTCACTCAAATTTTTAGCGATAATGATGGGTAATTTATCATTACCTTCCAAGAATGCGTATTCAAGACGAGGAGGCAAGTCTTTGAGCTCGACCTGAGGAGAATCATCAGTTTTTTCAACATATTTGATCTCCTCTTTATGAAGTTCGTTGGGAGGAAGAGGGGGAGATGGGTCTTCATTTAACAATTTTTCTAGCAAAAGAATGTCCCCCTCAGGATCAAGATAGTTTTTATCAACTTTATGCGAAATTGAACTATCTTGGGCAAGAAAAGCCTCGACCTCTTCCAAAAGGAAGTCACTTCCCTCAAAAGGAGTGAGAGAAGGGGAAGAGTCGGCTACAATAGGCTTAGAGGATGGAGTGGGACTGCCACTCGAAAAATAACCAAGAAGTTCTTGAGAGTAATCCTCAGAAGCAACATCAATGACATCAATTCGGTTAACCGATTCAGCGTCATAATTTGAGGAGTACCTCGAAGTTTGTTTGAGGTTAAAGGTTACTGCTTCATTACCAACACGAAGAGTTATTTCCTCTTCGAACACATTGATTAGAGCACGGCCAGTTCTCAGGAATCCTCTTCCAAGAATGAGAGGAACCCTTGGATCAGCATCGAACTCAACAACAACGAAGTCCGCGGGGAAGTGAAACTTTCCTACTTTCACGAACACATCCTCGGCAATGCCGAGGGGATGAGATATCGTACGATCGGCAAGCTCGAGAGTCATGCACGTAGGAGTAAGTTCGGGAAGAGAGAGTTTCTTCCACACTGAATTAGGCATCAGGTTGATGCTAGCGCCAAGATCGGCCAAGGCGAAGCATTCAACCATCCCTGGAAAAAACATGGAATGAGAAATTTTCCAGGGTCTCAAAGCTTCTCAGGAAGCTTTTTTAAGATAACTGCTGAGCAGTTTTTGTTCAATGGAGTCTTTGCCATTTTATACAGTTTTCCTTGTTGCTTAACAAGTTCTTGATCATTGATGCAAATTTGGGCATCAGGATGATAGCATCCGCAAGGCTTACGTCAAAATGCAAATCTTGAAAGATTTGGTAGAACTTATCCATTTGGTGACTAGCCTTTTCACGGAGCTTTTGCTCATTAAGCCGTGATGGGTATGGTATTGAAGTTTTGGATTTAGGGTTTTCAACTGGAGTTTCAGGTGGTTCAAAGATAACTCCAGGTTTGGGCATGGTTTCTTGTACAACCTGAGGATGGACGTGTGCGGTACTTCGTGGGCTAGTAATTTGCACCTTGTCCTTTATCACCTCAAGCTCACGTTCTACTACCTTGGGAGGAGAAGAAGAGGTAGTAGGAGCTTTGGGTCCATAATAGGAAACACCACTTCTCGTTGTGATCGCTTTAACATCGCCCCTCGGATTAGCGATTGTGTTGCTAGGTAAAGTAGTACCTGAGCCTGAGGGTCGATCATTTAAAGACTTCTTAACAAGGTTTGCGATTTGAGTCATCATTACCCTATTCATTTCCTCCTGAGATTTCATGAATTGCCTCAACAACTCATCCGATGATGGGCCAGTTGGAACAATTGCTTGAGTGTGGTTAGGAGGGGCTTGGTTAGGGAAATTCTGAGTAGTTGGAGTGATGGCTTGATTTTGATTGGGAAAATTCTGGCCCCGGTTGTTTTGATGGGAACCGTGGTTTTGAAAATTTCCCTGATGTTGGTTGCCATGTCCATGAGAATTGTTTCCCTGATAGTTGTTTTGACCTTGGTTTCGATTGTAGTTTCCTTGATTTTGGAAACCTTGGTTTTAGTTATGATGGAAACCTTGGTTTTGGTTCTGATTGACATTTCCTTGGTTTTGGTAACCTTGGTTCATTCGATTCTGATTTTGGTTCTGGTTACGGTTTTGGACATTAGGGTTTTGATTGAATCCAGGAGGTCCAAGGAAATTGTTAGAACGATAGCTTAGAAGATTGTGGTCCCCTTGCGGTTGTTAGCCATTACCTCCCGAATTAAAGGAACCTTGAGCAGCATATTCGTCCTCTTGATTGTAGCCACCGGTGGCTGGACACTTGGAATATGAATGTGGACCTCCACAAGTTTCACAACTTTGATTGACGGCTTTGGCTTGTTGATTTTGGATACTTTGGTTCATCCTCAACATAGCCGTAGCGAAATCATCCATCTTTTTAGTGAGGACCGCTATTTCAAAAGATGTTGGAGTGACAGACTTACATGACTCTTCCCTCTCAGCTGAGGAATCCCAGAAATTATGGTGGGCAGTCATGTTTTCAATGAGATCATAGCACTCTTCGAGGCGCCTTTTCATAAAGGTCCCACCAGCAGCAGCATTGAGAATATCACGGTGTCTCAATGTTAACCCATTATAGAAAGTATCTATTTGGGTAACAAGTAACATGTTATGGTTAGGACACCGATCAATTGAGAGCTTATAGTGTTCCCATGCTTCAAATAAAGACTCTTCGGGATGCTGACGAAAGTTACTAATGTCATTTCGAAACTTGGTAACCATGTATGGTGGAAAGTATTTGGCTAAAAATTTAGTCACCATTTCTTCAAAAGTGTGAATCGAATTCTTAGGAAGTCGATCAAACCATGCAGTGGCATGATGGGTTAGAGAATAGGGGAAAAGAGATAGACGAAGGGCATCATCGGAGACACCATTCTGTTTCATGCTTTGGGTGATGGTAAGAAATTTATCAAGATGCTTGTTTGCATCGTCACCAGGTAAACCATGAAATTGGCACGAATTCTGGACTTGTTGTATCATGTGATGCTTAAGTCCAAAATCAGTAGCCGCAATGTTAAGAGGGGCAATGGGTCCACCTCTTCCTATCATCGTGGGTTGACACAACTCCTCCATCGTTTGGAGATCAGGAGCTGCATCATCCTTGGGTGGTTCTTGGTTATCGTCCATTTTCGGAACTGGATCCTAAACAATAGGACGTAACTCAGTTACGTTTATCAGTTGACGATTTCGTTTCGTTTGTGAACGAGTGCGCATGCACTAACAACAAAATTTCAATAAAACAAGATCGAAGCAAATCAACAGTGAACTTAAACCAATAATCACAAATGAATGGCTTCTTTGAGAAAGGTACACCACTCACAAGGATACAATGACAAGTTTTAATCTTTTGTTTGGGAACTTATTAATGTCCACACCCCCAGTTGGTAGGTGTTTTGCCTTGGTTTGCGACGGTTTATTTTTATGTAATTATTATTCACAAAAAATAGACGAATGTTTTTTGGGTTTTTGTGTATGGGTGAAAAACTTTTGGACAATATTTTTGGTATCGTGTCGTTAACCAAAATCGTATCTCTTTAAGAATCACCTTAAAAGAAATCCGATATAGAAAACGTAACGATCTGTTTTGTCTGTTTTTGATTTTTTTGGTGTTGTTAACACTTTAGGAAAAGTGTTAATGATATTTTTGTATTATGATTAAGATTTACAAAAGGTGGTGGTGTTTATACAATGACGACTGAAAAACCACTAATCTCAAAAGACGTTTTAGATACGCAGCAACCTCCCAGGCAGCGGCGCCAAATTTTGATTGGTCCTAAACGGTCAACTAAATTAACCAGGTGAATGGTCAACCAAGTCAAACGTCTCAGACCAACTAACCAAGGAGTATAGTGAATCCCCGGGTCGTTATGTCCCAGCGAGGTGTGCAATTGTATTTGAAAACGTTTAAAGTGATCGGGTGATTTAACAGAAAGGATTAGGAATTTGATTTGTATGATTACACTATGAGATTATGATTGAGAATAACTTAAAAACACTATATTAACAATTACTGATGATCAGATAACCTAAAAACGTGAGCTAAACCTAAAAACGCGCGTTTGAATTTAAAATAAACGCGAACACGCAAAATAAAAAGTGAAACGTGAGCAAATAAAGTCCTACGAATATGAAAATTATATTTTTATAATCCTAATGATAAAAGAAAATTTTTGGAAAATTAAAATTATTTTTACAACTATTTAATTAACTACTGTTAATTAATTACTAATTATTAATTACTTTTTAATTAATTAAATTATACTAAATTACAATTAATTATAAAATTTAACTAGAAAAATGAAAATTAAATTTAGAAAAATCTAAAATATTATAAAACTAATTTTAAAATAGAAAATCTATTTTTCCTACTTTTTAATTAATTATTACTAATTTAAAACTAATTATTTAATTAATTTAAACTAAATTGAATTATAATAAATACTAAATGACAAAAGAAAAATCTGAAAAAATTACCAAAATTACTACAGGTTATAAGAAGCCTAGGAAAAAATTAAAATTAGTAAGTGCTTATAAATAAGCAGAAAAATAAGCCAAATGGCTCAAATAGAATCTATCACTTTATTTATTTTTTATTTTTCTTGATTTTTAATTTACAAACCTACTTATCTACCGAAATTAATGAACTTTTCTGAAAGCAACTTATCCAAAACTCACAAATAAGCCTTGTGCAACTTGAGAAACTCAACAGTGAGCTTTTTGACTTGTTAAAGGAACTAATAAGCTCAAATAAGTTGTTCAGTGAACACAAAGGATAAATTAAGCTAAATACAGATGAGATAAGCTTAAATCAAGCCAAGGAAAAGAGAAAAGCCAGGATAATAAGCTGAAAAGCTCAAATAAGCAAATCCACACAACTGAAAACCAAACAGGCTCAAGGGGATATGTGCAGGCCTATTTTTAGCTAGGGGCAAAAGATCTCAGGACCAAAATAAGCACTTAACCAATAAGCTGGGTTGGTTAGCTGTCCAAAAAGCCTAAGCTTGTACTGTAGGGACCACTAGTGAGCTTATGAAGGGCTTGTGAAAAAGCTTGTAATACACTGAAGTGTTCAGTTTACACAAGGAATGGGATAAACAAGAAGCCACTAGCAGGCTTATAGAATAAGCTTGAAAATGAACAACAAGCTCTGGACCAACTAGAATGTTGGATAAGCTTCTCAAAGAACCAACAATAACCAGCTAAGTCCAAGTTTTAAGTTTTTTTATGAGCTTGTGAAAAGTGAGTGACTACACTGATGACTCAGTGTAGTGAGTGGATTTGAGAAAACATTTAGCACAAAATAAGCAGAAAAAGGAAAAGAGATAGCATCCATCACAAGTAGGCCAGAAGGGCTTTACAAAGCAACACATACCACAAGCTAAACCTAACTGTTAAAGATTATGCAAACATAAGAAAAGTACTTATCTAACTGTGCACATGGCAAGTTTCTGAAAAAGCACTGACAAGAGGCTATCAATTAAGCAGTGTAGAAAAATCACTAAATTAAGCAAACACTATAAATATAAGGATGAGCTTCTAGATTTTAAAAATCCTAAAGCTCATAAGCTAACACTATCCACAGAAATCATGAAAATTCCTACAAGAATTGGAAAAACTGAGATCATGCCAATTTTGACTTTTTAGTTTTGAACCACTAATCTGACTTTTGATCCCACCTAGTTCACTGAAAATGATATGTTATCCTAGAATAAGACTAGATTAAGTAATACTAACAACAAAATACATGTATCTAAGTGTTTATTCCAACTGAAATCCCAACAGTCAATGAGAAATAAGATTTAATTTGAAGTTTTGACTTTTTACTAAAAAGGTGCTAAGTTTTAGGTTTTGACTACACTAATTTGACCTCATATGACATGTTTGAACTAAAATCTCACTCTGAAACACAATGGAGCTCAATGCAAACCCCTGACCCAAACACTCCCTTATGCCTTGTCTGCCATGAAATTCTCAAAGGGACCAAGTGTTTATTGAAGGAAATAGGATCTAAATAGGTTGAAACACTTCAGGAAAGATGCAATGAGCAATCACCAATCAACACTTAGCAATATTAATAAGCAAAACTCAATGAGCAGTGTGAGCTAAATTGGACAGTGAAAAGAGAGTTTGGGTAGAAAACTTCACAAAACCATATCTAATACACTAAACTAGTTCTAATATGCTAATAATACCATATTTAAGCAAGGATAAACAGAAATCATGTTACAACAGGCAATGCTACAGGAAATAGAAAAATTGAATAAAAGATCTCACAATGTGCTTCCTGCCAATTTAATATGAACCAAGGATCTATGAACCATTCCTATCACTCCCCATGGAGTACTATACCACTGCCATCCAATACCAACAGTGCTCCAGCATTCTTCAATTCACCCTGCATATTTTCTTATTTTCTTTTCTATTTTTCTGATTTTTTTTTTATATTTTTTGAGTCCTTACTTCTAAAATGAATTTTAAAATTCTATAAGCTTTAATAAGCTTATTTGGGAGTCTATGTGAGCTTATGAGTCCAAGATATCAGCTAGAACCAACAATCAAAATATTTAAGAATTTTGAAATCAAATGAACTTCATAACCTGGGAATTACTGAAACTTGGATTTTATTGATTAGAAATTGAAACTTACAAGATTACAATTGAAACTACTACTTGCTTACTAATTAAAACCTGAAAACATTTAAACATAAATTCGACATAAATTAATTTAAGCTAAAATCTACCAGCTACTTCCACTGCATCTCTTTCTTTTTATAATGACAAAATTAGGGTTTGGGGCACCCCTTTGTCTTTTCCCAGCATGAATATGGGCCAATGGATAAAGGAAATTCAATCTTGACCATTGGTGCAATTTGGCGCCAAAAATGACTTTGGCTTGTAGCCTCTGATAACTTGTACCAGAGATGCAATTCTTGGACGGGGGTGTTTGGTTGGTTGTAGGGGTAATGATGGAGGAGGTTTTAGTGGGAAGGTGATGATGGAGGTAGTAGTGTTTTGCAGGGAGTCACGGGGTTAAGGTGGGAGATAGGGTCAAAGGTTGGGGTTGACCAGTTTTAATATTCAAAAGGGAGGTGGGCTGGTGGACATTGGGCTTGGGGTAGTAATGGGCTTGAGTGTTGGGTGTTTATTATGTTTGGATTGGATTAATAATATCCAAGGGTCCATTTGGTGTACAAAATATCACAAGGACCAATTTTGCCAAAAGCTGAAATTTAGGGACTGAACTTGCCATATTTCCAAAGATATCAAAGGGACATAATTTTCCAAGTTTTAATAGTACAAGGACCATACATGTTAATTTTCCCATTAAACACCTCCAGGGTATTTTCTGCCATTTTATGAAATTTGAGGGACCAATTTGCAAATTCTCCAAACTTTTCACCCAAGGACCTTAATTGCCACAGATAAATAGTACAAGGGTAAAAATTGTAGATTTTCCATTTTTTATTACCCAGGGACCATTTTTGAAATTTTTTTGAAACTTGGGGGACCAAAGTTGTCATTTTTGAAATATGAACTTTAAAGGACTGATTTTGACAACTTGTGAATCCCCAAGGAACTATGATGATATTTTTCCATGTTTTGAATAACCAGGGACTAGTTTTGACAACTTTTAAAAGCTGAGGGACTGAAACTGCCAATTATGCAAACTTTGCTCGTTTTTCATTTGTTTTTAAACATTTTGCATCTGAAACATATAAAACACAATTTTTGGATATATTCTGTATTTTGATGCATTTCTAAGTGTTTTTGAATGTTTTGCCAGTTCAGATACGATAAAAATGATGAGTATTTACACACTCATTAGTGAGATAATGGGTGTTTGGTTTAATATAAACTAAGAAAAAGTTTTGCAGGTCGGCGGATACGACGAAACCAAAAAGAGGGTTCCGCCCGTTATGGCTGAGGGTTCCGCTGACTCTGCTGAGAAAAAGACTTATTGGTTTGTTTTGATTTTTGTGATTTTTGTCTAATGTCTAGAACTACAAAATAAGTTCCATAAGTCCTAAGCCTAGCCTAAGAAGGTTAAAAGGTTCTTGTTTAAGAGGTTTTGTGAGAATGTCGGCTATGTTGTCTTCGGAAGAAACATTCTCAATTGAGATGTTTCCTTTTTGAACATTGTCATGAAGGAAATGATGACGGATTTCAATATGTTTGGTACGAGCATGTTGAACTGGATTTTTGCTAAGATCAATGTCTCCTTTGTTGTCACAAAGAATGGTGATGTCGTTAACTTGAATTCCATAGTCGACAAGAGCTTGCTTCATCCAAAGAGCTTGTTGACATGCCTTTCCGGCCGAAACGTATTCGGCTTCCATTGTTGAGATAGCGAGAGCCGTTTTCTTCATAGAGAACCATGAGGTGAGACAATGTCCAACAAAAGTACAAGTACCACTTGTGCTTTTTCTATCAACATAGTCACTGGCATGATCCAAGTCGGCATACACTATGGTGTCCATTCCCGTTCCTTTGGGATACCATAAAGCTAAATGTGTAGTGCTCTTAATATATCTAAAAGTTCTTTTAACGGCTTCAAGATGAGTTGTCTTAGGATCTTCTTGAAAACAAGCACATAGACAAACACTAAACATAATGTCGAGTCTACTATCCGTTAGGTAAAGTAAACTTCCAATCATACCTCTATATTTAGTGCTATCTACGGATTCACTTTCCTCATCCTTGGTGAGTTTTGTTTTCGTGGACATAGGTGTTTTGATTGGTTTAGAATCTTCTAATCCAAATTTCTTAAGCATGTCCTTAATATATTTAGATTGGTTAAAGAAGATACCATCTTCTAGTTGTTTAATTTGGAGTCCTAGAAAAAAGTTGAGTTCTCCCATTATACTCATTTCAAACTCGTCATGCATGATTTTTGAGAAATCAACGCATAATTCTTGACAAGTTGATCCGAATATAATGTCATCAACATAGATTTGGACTATGATAATATGTGAACCTTTCTTCTTAGTGAAGAGAGTATTATCAACTAAGCCCAAGGTATACTTATGGTCAACTAGGAAGGTTTTAAGTCGATCATACCATGCTTTTGGAGCTTGCTTAAGTCCGTATAGAGCCTTTTTAAGTTTGTAAACATGATTAGGTTTTCAAAATCGATGAAGCCCGATGGTTGAGCAACATACACTTCTTCATTTATAAACCCGTTTAAGAATGCACTTTTGACGTCCATTTGAAAGAGTTTAAAATTGTGTGCACATGCATATGCAAGTAAGATTCTAATTGACTCGAGCCTAGCAACCAGAGCAAAAGTTTCATCGTAGTCAATGCCTTCTTGTTGATTATATCCTTGTGCTACTAGCCTAGCTTTGCTTCTAGACACAATTCCATTTTCATCCATTTTATTACGAAAGACCCATTTTGTTCCAATTATTGTTTGACTCTTTGGTTGAGGAACTAATGTCCACACATCATTCCTAACAAATTGGTTTAACTCTTCTTGCATGGCTATTACCCAAGACTCATCTTTTATGGCTTCGTTAGCGTTTTTCGGTTCAATGGTTGACACGAAACAAAAGTCGTTACTTTCATTTTGGGCTTTAGATCTTAGTGTTCTCTCATTTATTTTTCCAATGACATTATCTAATGGATGACTTTTGGATTGTTTAACATTAACAATTTCTTTGTTTAATGGTTCATCTTCCTTGTCATTTTCTAAGACCACTTGATTTTCAATAGCTTGACTTTCAACTAAGTCATCATCTACCAAAGGTGATGTCTTAGAGGGAGGTGGACTCTCGTTGAATGTTACGTTCAACGATTCCTCGACTCTTAAGGTTTCTTTGTTTAAAACAATGTAAGCTTTACTATTTTGTTAATATCCAAGAAATACACCTTCATAAGACTTTGGGTCAAATTTGGTGAGATAATCCTTGCTGTTAAGAATAAAGCATTTACTCTCAAACACTCTAAAGTATCCTAATGTAGGCTTTTTACCTTTATAAAGTTCGTATGGAGTTTTGTTTAAAAATGGTCTTATTAAGACACGATTTAGAATATAAGTTGATGTGTCAACGGAATTACACCAAAACTTTTGTGGAATATTTTGTTCATTAAGCATTGTTCTACTCATCTCTTGAAGTGTTCGGTTTTTATGTTCTACTACACCATTAGATTGAGGGGTTAGCGGAGCCGAAAAATTATGAGTAATACCATTTTTATCACAAAAGTTTCCAAATTGAAATTCATTATCAAATTCACGACCGTGATCCGTTCTAATAGACACAATACTAGACCCTACTTGATTTTGAATTTTCTTACTTAGAATCTCAAATTTATCAAAAGCTTCACTTTTACTTTTCAAAAATTTTGTCCAAGTATATCTTGAGTAATCATCCACTATGACCAAAGTGTAGAAGTTACCTCCATAACTTTGTATAGCGGATGGACCAAATAAATCCATATGCAAAAATTCTAGACACTTAGATGCGGAAACCAAGTTTTTAGCCTTATGGCTACTATGGACTTGTTTACCGACTTTGCAAGCGTCACAAAAGTGTTGGTCATATTTCAACTTAGGTAGGTTTCGAACTAGGTCTTCAGAGGAGAGGTTTTGTATAAGTCTCATGTTAGCATGTCCTAAACGTCTATGCCATAAAGTTGAAGATTCATCTAATGAAGTAAGACAAAGTTTGTCTCTAGATGTTTGATCCATCTTCATGACATACACATTGTTCTTAAGAACACCTTTGGCTATGGTTATGCCATCTTTAAGTATTTTACTTTCATTTTCACTAAAAAAGACGTTGTACTTATTACGGCAAAGTTGACTAATACTAATGAGATTAAAACCTAAGTTATCAACATGAGCTACATCATCTATAAAAAGAGAGTCATGAGAGATTGTACCTTTTCCGATGATTTTGCTCTTAGCTTTACTACCAAAAGTAACATTACCTCCATCACATTTGTGATAAGTTGAGAAGAGGCTTTTGTTACCCGTCATGTGCCTTGAACAACCGCTATCTTTAATCCATTCATCCGGTTCCAAACATACTTTGAGGCACACCTATTTTATGAAAAACACTCAAACATTTGGTCCCCAATTTCTCATGGGTCCATTTTGGTTAAACATACCATTAACTTGATCCATGTATGAAAATAGAACATAAGGGTTCCATGACATGTAATTTGGAGTTTGGTAATGTCCAGGAGTGTTTTGGTTCCAAACATGTTGGTAGTTTGGTCGTGTGTTGTAGTTACTCTTTGGAAAGGGGCGTTTGGGAATAGGAGTCTTAGGTCTCGGTTGAGTAGTTCTAGTTCTAAATTCGTTTTTACTAAGTGCTACTCTAGTTTTAATAGCAGGTTTTGTTTCATTTTTATATGTGACTTTAACAAATTTTGAACGATCCGACGTGGAAGCTGTCACCGCTGCTGCAGACCCGGCGGAACCTTTGGGTTCAACGGGCGGAACCCTATTTTGGGTTCCGTCTGTTCCGCGGGCTGCTGTAGTAGTTTTGTTAGTTTCTTGTGCTTTCTTTTCTTGTTTCGTTTGACTCTTTGAAGTTTCTAGTTTCATGAAACCTAGTCCTGTTTTATCAAGTGGAGACTTTTGAAGTTTCATAATTTCATCCGCACAAGAAATACTTTTATCGAACTTCTTAAACTTTGTGGTTTGTTTTATTAGATCATCTTGAGTAATTCTAAGTTTCTCAATTTCGAGTTTAAGCTCTTCACATGATTTGCACGATGTGTCAATACCTTTACTCTTTTCTAATCTCTTAGCTTTTTCTTTTAACTCATAAACTTCATTTTCTAAAAACTCCTTTTTAGTTTTCAAAAATTTATTTTTGTTTATGATTTTTAAGCTTAATTCACAAAGTTTGTTATATTCTTTTTGTAAGGTGTCATCATCAATAGAAGAATAAGATGAGTCGGAGAGTACCTCATTTGAGTCGTGAGCCATGAGAGCAATTTCATCATTCTTTGGCTCATCGTCATCTTCTTCATAGTCACTCCAAGTACCACTAAAAAAAGCTTGTTGAGACTTGCTTTTGGGTGGTTTCAGACATTCTCCTATGAGATGACTTGTGTCTCCACACCTAAAGCATTTCCTTTCAACCTTTCCTTCTTATCATCACGATCTTTTCGGAAGGTTTTCTTGTCATCTTTAGGTTGCCTTACAAACTTCCCTTGTCTACGAAAGAACTTCTTGAAGTCTCTAACGGTCATGGCATATTCTTCATCATCACTGTCCGAACTAGATTCTTCATCATTACTTGATTGGACTCTAGCTTTCAAGGCAATGGACTTAACATTTTCTTTCTTGCCTTTAACTATTTCCGAATCTTTTTCCATTACCATTTCATGAACTTTGAGGTTTCCAATTAGCTAGTCAAGTGACATGCTTGAAAGATCCTTGGATTCTTCAATTGCCATCACTTTTGCTCTCCACTTCGGATGGAGTGCTCTAAGGAATTTCCTGACAAAATTCTTGTACAAAAAGATTCATCAAGTGCTTTAAGTGAAGTAATAAGAGTGTTAAACCTAGCAAATGCACTATCAATAATCTCATCTTCGGGAATAACAAATTGTTCATATTGTTGAACAAGAAGTTCAATTTTGTTATCCTTAACTTGTGAGTTTCCTTGATGAGTGACTATTAAAGATTGCCAAATTTCTTTGGCGGTTTTACACATAAAGACTCTTTCATATTCTTTCTTAGGCAAAGCATTGTAAAGCATCATTTTATCTTCATTATTTTTAGCAATCAATTTCTTTTGATCTTCATCTTTACTATTCGTAGCTATATTATCACCATCAATGGTTATATACCATAAATCTATATCTTTAGATTTCACGTAAGTTTCAAATCAGTTTTTCCAATATATAAAACCATTTGCTTCAAAGAGTGGTGGTCTTTGCATAGATTGCCCTTCTTTGTAATTTTCAAAATCCATGGATCGTTTCAAGTTTTAAAACACAATCTATTTTAAAAGCTTGAGTAACGTAGCTCTTGATGCCAATTGTGGAAAACTAGAAGGGGGGTTGAATAGTTTTACCGGTTTTTCGTTTTAATTATCTTTTTAAACTTTCTGTTTAATCAAAGATATAAACTCAAATAAAATGCAAGTATAAAGAAAGAAACGATCAAACCACAACACGAGTATTTATCGTGGTTCGGCTACAAGGACTCTTTTTCCTTGCCCTACGTCCACGCCCCGAGTATCCAACTCGAGAGTTTCTTTCACTAGTCAACAAGCTCCTTTCACCGGCGAAGAAAACCTTACACGTTGCTTACATGATTACCGACACTAAGCTAGATGTCGAATTCTTTTACAAGGGTACAACCACTCACGTTAGTTCTTTTACAAGGGTACAACAACTCCCGTCACACTATGTATTTTAAGGCCTAAAATACTAACCGATCACAACTAAAAACACACAATCAAATGAAGTGTAAACTACACAAAGTCTACACGATGCTAAGCTAACAAGTCTTGCAACGTTGTGTTGAATACTTGTAACTTTATATGTACTTGTGAACTTCTTTGCTACAAAAGAATCTTCACATAAAAATGAAATGTTAAAAGGTTAGATGAATGATATGAATGTGTATGTGTAAATGTATTGAGAAGTGATCAACCAAAAATCTAAGAAATGGCTTGGTATTTATAGCAAGACTTCCAGCAACTCTGGCGGATATGGCAGAACCCTCAGATGGGTTCCACTCGTGTACCTCCAAGGTTCCGCCAGGTCTGACAGAAGTTTTGCAATAAATCATTCCAAACCAACCAAAGTCACATCAACTTATTTCTAGTCAAACACTTACTTGTGTAAGAAAACTTATGGTGAGTCAAACACACAATCTTTCCTTAAATGCATATTGATGTGTTTGACACAAACTTACCATAAATGGGATGTGACATTTCTATTTTAAGAAATATAAAAATGTTGTGTTTTATATGAAATGTAAATGTAGCAAATGTCTAATTATGCAAGTCTTTAAACTGAAATTATGTTTTACTAAAAACTAAAGTTTACACTTTGTCGTTGACAAAACTTAGCAAAGATCGTAAAATATAAATAACATTTTTAGGCGATATTTGTATTAACAATTTCTATTTACAACGAATAAGGTGAATCATTATTAGTTTTTTTTTTCTTTTTCTTTTTTTTTTTTTTTGGAAAGGCAGTGAATCATTATTAGTAATTACAGATTCAGGTTGGCAGTAACGAATACATGCCATGTACTAATAGTGATTGTCCATTTAATTTTTATGTATGCAGGAACGGATGTTCAAATGGCATACGGGTTTCATACACAATGAAAATTAAACTCTGAAAATTTCAAAAATCTGTCGGCTAACAAGGTACCACTTCGTTTATGCGTTTTCTTAAATAGCTCAAGCAATCCACTATATACTAGCTTAGCTTTGATTGGTGAAGTAACAAAGTTAGTTTCAATTAGATATGCCATTGGCCATTTCAGTTTTCGGTAATCCATTGCATTTTAAAGTTCGCGGCAAAAGTCTATGGCCTGTTACGAAGGGAGTGTTTGGACCAGCTTATTTTCACGGTTTTATGAGCCTATTTGATTTGCGGAAATATCATGTACTAAATGGTTGGGAAAAACAACAGGCACGCCCGCAACGTGGCGACCGTCGCCACACTTGTACTTTTAAAAACGTATAAATATCATACATGAACCTTTAAAAAAAATACCAATATCGTACATGTACTTTCTAAATCCATTTTGTTATCATTAAAAACTTATTTTTAATACGCCAATATTCCATATTATATGTACATGACATATATTATCTGCCACTCACCTTTTCTCAAGATATCTTCCAAACTGTTGGGTCCTTGCTCCGGATGTTGTTCACTGCCATGTTGAATTTTGTATTGGTGTATATTTAGCATTTTTTTTAATTCACTTCACCATCTACTTATGCTACTCGAAGTGCATTTTTTTATATACCGGAAGTGTGTTTCTTATAACGTATTGGAACTTACTTTTACTACAAAGTAATAATTATTGAACAAATGAATAGCATGAGATATTTTTTTTTCCTATCGTTAAACTTATTCAAATGAATGATAAACAACTTGATAATCATTAAGCAAGAATACTGATTGTTTTCTCCTTCAATTGCTTGATCACATTTATTTATGATTATTAGGATTCATTTGTGTATAAAAAGTGTTTGTAATGATATATACGAAAAATATAAAGAAGATATCATAAGCATGAATTCACATCACCGATAAAAATCATTAACAATGTCGTGTAACTAATTTAACCGGTGACTAATCATGCCACGTCAACTAAGGTATGATATCGAGACGAATTTTGAAAGTATCTTACTGTCAAGGTTGCAAAAATTGTGAATTGGTAGTCGGGCAGTCAACCCATTGTAGTTTGTAATCGGTTTAGGTGGGATTAGTTGGTGATTAATCGGATTGACATTTTTTGGCAAGTTTTTGGTATTTCCGACGAGTTTTTGGTATTCACAACAAGATTTTCCTTTAAAAAATTCCTGTAATAAATATAAGTAAAACGACTATAAGTGATTAAAACTAGTTTAAAACAAGTTTTGGGTATTTTCGGTAAGATTTGCAAATTTTCGGCAAGTTTGACCATCGTTGACCGCCATTGACCACGATTGACTGGTTTACACAAATCGAAAAGGTTGATGGAGTAAAGTCTAGCCGGCGACTTGTAGGGCTTTTTTTTACAACAATGCTTTGTTATATGGACTTGACCAAAACTTTAAGTGTTAAACCATTATTAACTGGTATATAAAGTTTTGGGACCGTTAACACAAACTATCCAACATGACAAACAATTGTCATCCATAGACAACGCTATCCAACCAAATGACATAAGATAAGGTGGCAAGCCATCCATATGCTCAGCATCCAATGAGGACCATCCATGTGTAAATAATAATCTTTGTATGAGAATCCACATATTTCTAACAAAATAATGGTCATAATAAGTTATTCAAAACTCAAGAAACTGGTCACAACAAGCAGCATTAACCATGGCTAGCCTCCAACTTAAAACTGGCTTGACCTCCTCATTGACCACCACAAGACCAGTTGCACCCAAAGGTCTTTCTGGCTCACCTCTTAGGGCCTTCCCTTCTTCCAAGAGATCTTCTTCCACCATTGTGGCTGTTCAAAGTGAAAAGGTTATTTTATTCTATATTATTATTATTTTTTTATATAATTTAAATGTTAGATCTTTTGGTTTTTATATGAGGAATATTGTGTTATGTTATTTGACTAAGGTCCATGTTGGAAATAATATTGTACAATTCAAGTGCTTCCATACTTTTTAGGACACTGAGCTCACAAACGTATATTGTATAGTATAACAATATCATAAATATTTTACCTACATGGAAATGGTGATTAGGTGCTATTATAAGATTGTTGGTTTATAAATATATGTTTGAAATGTGCTATAGCAGTATACCATTACTAATTTATTATCACAACTGTTAGTGCACACCATGGTAGTTTCCTAGTTACATAGAGTATATGATGCTTCTTGAAAGTATAGCTGTTGATGGTTTGATATCACTTCAATTCCTGTGCCCACTGCAGTTAAAGATGCAAGTTTTAAGATTGTATGCACCCATGCTTGAAAATGAGACGCTAGCAACAATATTTTATTGCTAAAAATACATAATGATATTTTTATCAATTAATACATATACACGAGGACATCATACAAGGAAGTCGAACTAGGTAGGATTTTATTTTGAATGTGTTCCTTCCCCAAAGTCATCTTGTGACAAATTTGGGTTATATCTAATGTTCTTTTTCAGCTCAGAGCCCGCTCCTCTTACGAGCATATGTGTTAATAACAAATGCTAACTATGGTTATAACAAGACGGGGTAAGTGCATTAGCAAATGGGTTGAGTTTGGCTTGGATTGAAGCGTCGATACTTTTTTTTGTAGCTATATGTGACATTCAACTCGTTTGACCCATATAATCTCACTCCTTTTGTAGCAGAGTTTCTAATTTACTTGTTTGACATCTTTAATGTATGTGTTGAACTCTTGTACACTTAATCTGATAATCACATTCTTTGGCCCTCCACAATGTTATTTTCTCTTCCCTAATATACAATACTATCGTGCAGCCTACATACCAAGTCGTCCAGCCCATCAATGGTGACCCATTCATCGGAAGTCTCGAAACTCCAGTGACATCAAGCCCACTGATTGCATGGTACCTCTCAAACCTTCCAGGATACCGTACTGCCGTGAACCCATTGCTTCGTGGTGTTGAAGTTGGTCTAGCCCATGGATTCTTCCTAGTCGGCCCATTTGTGAAGGCAGGTCCATTGAGGAACACAGAGTATGCAGGTGCAGCTGGATCACTAGCCGCAGGTGGGCTCGTGGTTATTCTTAGCATTTGCTTGACAATGTACGGGATTGCTTCGTTCAAAGAAGGTGAGCCATCGATCGCACCATCTTTGACTTTGACCGGAAGGAAGAAAGAGCCAGACCAGCTTCAAACAGCTGATGGTTGGGCCAAATTTACCGGTGGATTCTTCTTTGGTGGGATCTCTGGTGTCACTTGGGCCTATTTTCTTCTTTATGTTCTCAACCTTCCTTACTATGTTAAATAAGTGAAGTTACTATTTCGGCCTCTTTTGATTCGTATTGAAACATGGTCACTTCAATTATGATATACTTTGTGGCTTCCTGCTATGGAATTTGTAACAGCTTATAGGGCTTAATTGTTATAAAGGCAAATGTGTAATTATTTGTTTTTAATCTGACAAACAACAATGATGGCCAGTAAAGTAACAAGAGCTTGTTTCAGAGTTACTAATTTTTGACCAAATTGTGTTTGTCACACATTAAAATACAGATGCAACGCAATATCTATAGAACTTCTTGATCTCGCGAAGATCAACATGATCATTAGCATGGATTTATCCACTGGTATCAGATATCTCAAACAAAAATTATGAAACCGCCATATCTATATGTCAATTAAGTGTATATCAACTTCCGCTATATATGATGGCTTGGCGGTTAGGACATTAAGCATGATGTGAGAGATGTCAAGTCAAGGCTCTCACATCATGCTTAGTGCCAAGTGTCTGTGGTTACGGCATTTTACCTCTCACATGATATATGATGACTACGAGACTGGTGTAGTCAGACCCAAAGATTGTTTTTGCACTTATTATTAAAGTGTGTCAAACAGGTGCCCTCAAATATTTTGTATATGGTTACAACTATCTATTGCAATTAAGATTCTTCTCATGACATGGAATTAATTATATTGATTAGGTAAATGCAATAAACAAAAATCTAGTTGTCATAAAGATGACACCAGTTGTTCATTGGTAGCTATGTTTAGTCCCACATCGCTAGGATATACAAACAAAAGTTGGTTAATAAAGAGGCTGGACAAATCAGCTGGCACGACCTTACTTGAACAGGATCTGTTCTATAGGCTCGTACCTCTGTATTCTTGATTCCTAAGAAGACAGAAGCCCATGTCTGGTTGATGCACAAAGACCATGTTGCTAGAGCGTGATTAACTGAGCCTTATGGTCTTGGCCATGGCTACGTAGAGGATCGTTGCTGGTTCCATATATGATGGTTCTCGGCATGGCAACATGGTTGTCTGACAGACACTCACCTTTTTTTTATAATGCCAGTAAGTTACAAAGTTATGATAGTAACCAATATCAGCAACATTATTTCCATGGCTGCAAAAACCAAAAATCAGATGATAATTAATAATTTGTCTTGAAATCTTGTATATTATTCACATTGTTACTCCTACTTATCTAAGGCTCGTTTATATAACTATATTCTTCCAACTCAGTAATTTCATTGTGACATGCATACTGATGAACCATCTCAAACATTTTCATTTTTATACTAATGTTGCCTAGCCTTTTTAAAGTGTTGTAGCAGGACATGAAGATCAATCTCACAAGAAGGTGATGATGACTGTAAGCTGATTGTTTCTCAAAAGGACCAAAGCAAAGTAAATATATTTGGACTATAAGCTGGTGATGACTGAGTGAAAGGATCAAAACTTTGTATCGCATCACGAGCAGGGACGGACCTATAGTATAATTATGGGGGTCCGGTGCCCCCCACGGCTAGCCGAAAAAGTTGAAATTTTAGTGTAATTTTTTTAAAATTTTGACCTTTTTTAAAAAGTGACCCCCACCTAAAACTCAAATTGCCCCCCACCCACATACTAAAACCTAATATTTAATGCTCTAAAGCCTTATAAATCATTCATCTCTAAGTAAAAATACTAGATTTATCATTACGATCTTTTTTTTTCCGTATTTTATTGTTATTGTCAAAAAAAAAAAAAATTTGCCCCCCACATCTATATTCCCTGGGTCCGTCACTGATCACGAGATAATGTGGTCAAATTAGAGATGAACTTAGGGTGGTCAGCTAAGCAAGTGTTGATGAAATCTGTAGACGAGAAAATGAAATGTGGACAATTTAGAGTTGAAAATCAAGCATTCGATTTAATGTCTAAAAAAGGTCATGTTTCTTCAACTGTTATTATGCTTTATCCTAACTTGGTCATGGGCTCATTTGATGAAACTTATTATGTTGATCCTATGCTTCAAGTTGTGTTTATAATATCTTGAAAGCATAATTGAAGCATATTGTCATGTCCCATTACAACTTGCAAGCGGCAATCGTATGATATATTTCGCTACTACTTCTATCTCATTTTCGGAGTCTTCCTAGAAAGTCACTTATTTGAGCATGTAAGTTTACGCATTTGTGTCTGGTCAAAATAATACTGTATTATTTAACTTCCTGATGATCTCATTGCATTTGACCATGTGCACCTTGATGCTGATTGTCTTTTATTAAATGAAATAAAGAAGCTGAGTTTTCAATCTGTTGTGACGCTTAAACCTTGAGAGTGATGTATTTAGGAATTTATTTGGAGTCGCTGACACAAACAAAGTCAACTCATGAGATTATTCAATAGAAAGTGAAATGACATAGAAACAACAGGAATATATTAAAAATAAATAAATAATAAAATAGCTTAGCATATACTTGTAGTTTCGGTGATAGGAGCCTTTTGCCCGTTTGTCACTCAAGTATGGAGATCAAATGCAGGAAGTGCACAGATGTGTTGTTCTTAATATTTATGCTGATTTGCTTTCAGATATGCTCAAAAGCACAAGAAGATTCATCATACAAGGAGATCCCGGTGGGAGTGACTCTAGATATGGAATCATGGGTCGGAAGGACTGTTCATAGCTGCATGACCATGGCACTATCTGACTTTTACACAGTTAACAACCACTACAAAACAAGGATAGTTATCCACAGTAGGGATACACATGGAGAACCACTGCATGCTCTATCTGCTGGTAAATATATATTTCATATTATGTTTGAAATATACTTAAGAAGGATTAAATATAGATCTCATATAAGCCAGTGAAGAGTACAACAACGAAAGATTCCCTATACATGTATGTATGCAATATGTGCCTCATGATGGAACTATTATGGTACCCATAAATTCACACGGATCTAGGGGGGACCCTGATGGTTTATCTAGTGGTGGTTGGTCTGAAATTCGACATTTTAACTTGATGCCAAGCCTAGCTCATACGTTGCTACTTTCATGACTTACCTGTTTTCTTGCCAGCTCTTGATCTATTGGAGAAGCCGAAAGTCCAAGCAATCATAGGTTCAGAGTCAACAACCGAAGCAAAGTTGCTGGCGGTATTGGGAGACGAGGCTAGAGTACCTATTCTTTCACTTTCACCAACTCCATCTGCAAACAAACATCCTTATTTCCTTCAGATTACGCAAGATGAAACCACCCAATTTAAAGCCATTGCTGCATTAGCAGAATTGCTTAAATGGAAGAATGTCATGTTTATCTCTGAAGACACAAATATTAGGAGAGATACGGAACCAATTATGATCAATGCCTTTAAAGAGAAGAAAATAACCGTAACATATAAAAGCCTAATTTCAACCTCTGCTAGCAGTCGATCAATACAAAAAGAGCTTTACAAGCTTTCAACTATGGCAACAAAAAATTACATCATGCATGCTTCTCATTCCCTTGCATCCCACGTTTTGATAAATGCAAAATATCTAGGAATGATGGATGCAGGATACAAATGGTTTATCACGAGTAAGACTATGGACTTTTTGAACTTCATGGATGGTGAGGTTATTGAGTCTATGCAAGGGGTGGTGGGTTTTAAATCATATATTCCACAATCAAGGGATCTTCACATATTCACTTTGAAATGGAGAAAGGAACATCATGCTATGAACCCTCTAATGGAGCTCAAGAAATTAAACTCGTACGGTATCTGGGCATATGATGCAGTTTCGGCACTAGCAATGGCTATTGAAAGGACACAAGCTGAGCCAGTTCTTAAAACAAACATAGAAGAATGGGAAACATCGCTTCTGGATCAGATATTAAGAATCTCATTTCGTGGTTTGGGTGGTACTTTCCAACTTTTAAATGGAAGGATTAGTGCAAATGTCATAGAAATAATAAATGTGATAGGTAAAGAGGAGCGACGGGTTGGGTTTTGGACAAAGGATGTTGGTCTAACCAAAAAGATTGGTAAGCTGAATTCATTTCCTGATATCATCTGGCCAGGAGGTATCTCAACTAGTTCAACGCATAGGATGCTACAAATGAGTAGAAAACCCCTTAGAATCGGCATTCCAGTGGTATTCAGAAGTGGGAAAGTTTTTCAAGTGAGTTATGATGATCAAACTAATTCTACAGTCGTTTCAGGGTTTTGCGCAGAAGTATTCCGTGCAGCCTTTAATGCATTGGCTCACGATGTAGCCTTTGAATTCATTCCATTTATGAAAAAAGCTAAAGTTGGAGAAGTAAATTACAATGACCTTATAGATCGAGTTCATGGCAGAGTATGTATATTTTGTAACCAATTATTGTTTGTCATCAATATATTGATAAAAGGAATTATAATCTGTTGTATTGTATATTATTTGCATCAGGAATTTGATGCTGCAATTGGAGATATATCAATCACAGCAAACAGATCTAAGTATGTTGATTTCACATTGCCATTTACTGATATTGGTCTTGCAACACTATCTAGAAACGCCGACACAAGCATTTGGATTTTTATGAAACCACTTAGTTCAGATCTTTGGGTTGTGTCTGCTTGTTTCTTTATTTTAATGGGCTTTGTCATTTGGATTCTTGAACATCGCGTGAATGAAGAATTTCAAGGCTCAGCAGGTCAACAAATTGGAACAACATTATGGTTTGCTTTTTCAACCCTTGTTTATGCTCATAGTAAGCTCTATCATCCCATTTTAGTTTTTTTTATCGCCATGAACACAACTACGTTTTGCGTTCTAGTGACAAACAGAAATATCGTAAGAGATAAAATTATAATTTATGGCTTGAGTATTGCAGGGGAGAAGCTAAAGAGTAATTTGTCAAGATTTGTAGTCAATGTGTGGTTGTTCGTAGTGCTTGTGCTCGTTTCAAGTTACACTGCAACATTGAGTTCGTTATTAACTGTTGAACAGATTCGGTTAGCATCAAATAGAGGCTCAATTGGATACCATTTTGGTTCCACTGTTCATGGGGTCCTTGTTAGGAACTTGAATTTTCAGGACACACGGTTGAAGCCATATAAATCCGCAAAGGAATATGCTGATGCCTTGTCACTTGGGAGTAAGAGAGGTGGCGTTGATGCAATTGTAGATGAAATTCCTTACATTAAGGAATTCCTTGCATATTATCCATCTGGCTACTCCATAACCGTGTCTGAAAACATCACTAATGGTTTTGGCTTTGTGAGTCTCTTTAACTTCTTCTTTTTATTTATTTATTTAATTTTTGATACAAGTGTCAAAATGAGTAATAGGTCAAAACAGGTAAAAAAAAAATTAAACAGGTTGAAACTGTCCATTGGGTTGCCTTCAACACTTTTGTCCAAACCTGATTACAGAATTTATATTATTTCGGTAAATCTAACTTTTTTCCCCAATTAAAATGAATTAGGAGGGTTTATGCATTAATAATTACATGTGGGCCACTTTTTGACCCGTTCAATACACCAATTTTTTTTACCTTACGCGTTTGACCCGCTAAAGATAAAACACATCCCGAATCGAACCATTAATGGAAAATGGTTGTCACATCTAATTATCTTAAGTTAAATTTGAAACACTGTAGATGCAGTCACTCCTAGTAAAATGTTAGCTATAAAAATGTGCAGGCATTTCCAAAAGGTTCACCCTTGGCCCCTGAGATGTCAACTCAGATTGCCAAATTACGAGAAGATGGGACTCTAAAATTATTGGAGGACAAGTGGTTTAACAAACAATCAGATTCTTTGCCGGCGCCCAAAATTCTGAATCTTGAAGGTTTCCGTGGTCTATTTCTTATCAGTGGGGTCTCAATGGCATCTGCACTTTTCCTGTTCATGATTTATTTTATTCACGAGAAAGTGAATTTCACCTATGCAATGCTGGGGGGAGGAAAGCTAGCATTCATCCTGAGGTTTCTTGTTCCTAGATTTGCTAATTATGCAGTTTAAAAAAGATGGCCCAAATAAGAATTACAGCATTGCCGTTTATCTTGTCTATATTGTACTAGTTAATTATCTGACTTTGTTGGCTTGCATGTACACACTCCGATCATATCAGCATGATTAGCTTAGGTTATTAAATTATCAGGATTTGCATACAGCATAGAATTGTTATTTTTCCAGACCTGTTTCCTAGTCATAACTTCCATATTTGTTTTAGTATAATTTTCCTTGTTGGATTAAAATTTATGGACTTTGTATGAAAACTAGGTGGATTACCCGCGCGTTGCCGCGGGGTGTTTTGCCAAAGTAACCGCTAAAAAAAAAAAAAAAAAAAACTAACGGGCGTTGCTACAGTAACTAACGGCCGTTAGTACTGTAGCTACCCCCGGGGGTTACTGTAGCAGCTGACCAAAAATACTGTGGCTGTTCTCACAAGGCAACTGTAGCAGCAAAGCCGGCAGCAAAGGGGGGCTGCCCAGCCTGCTAAATGTAATATAGGATAATTGGTATCATATGACTGTTGGAAGTACTTGATGTGGTTTTCGGTAGAAGTGATTTTGGGAAATTTGTTGACCACCTTTTCCTGAATTAACATGAAACAGTACTGCTGTAACGACTTCAATAAAGGCCGAATTCGTGGGAAATGTGCTCAACTATTAGATTTATAAAACGTTCTTCATTTGGCCTTTATTTACCTTACTCCGTATTATGTTATTGACCTTCCTTATGTTACGTACGTGAACTTGCTATTTGGATTAATTATGTTAAGTACTTAAGTGTATGCAAACTAACACAAAGACCATCAAACATGTTTCAATAACTATAACAATCTAGTGCAATCAAAGATTAGTAATACGGGTATTAATGGGAAACTGTTGCCCAATACCATTTGATAACTAGAGTTAAGATTTAACTAGATGTCATACAAATGACAAGAGTTGGTGATTTTGTGCTCTTTTGAGTCCCACATCGCTAAAAAGTACAAATGAAGACATGTTACTAGGGCGTTGAGAAGCAGGATAGCACGACCTTAGTTGAACAGGATCTCTTCTATAGGCTCATACCCCTGTATTCTTAATACCTCGAGACAGAAACCCATGTCTAGTTGATGCATCACAAGGCCATGTAGCTAGAGTGTGATTAACCGAGCCTTATGGCCTTGGCCATGGCTCAGTAGAGGATCGTTGCCGGTCCATCAAATGGTTCTTGGCATGGCTACATGGTTGTCTAACAGACAATATTAGCTTTTTTGGACCGTCGATCTAACTGGTTGTTGTAGTCTAACCAGTGTCTCAGTGCCTGCCATTTTAATTTATTCTGCTCCACCAAACATTTTTTTTTATCGAAAAGAGAAGCTATAATTATCAAATAGAAGAAAGTACATCATCGGTTACCCATATACATGCACAATCTGGAACGCTACCTTCTAAGATCAACTCATTATTACATTCTAAAGCCCAAGAAGCTATACTATGCACAACCTTGTTCCCCTCTCTTTTGACAAAAGACCAATTACATAAACTAAAACTTAATGAGTTAGAAATGATTTGTGCAAACATGCTCGCAATTTGAAGAAGAGTAGTACCTCTCTGGAGTGCATTAACTAAGCATAAAGAGTCTGATTAAAAAATGACCTTAGAATAACCTTTATTATGTGCTTGTTTTGTCGCCCATAAGAGCGACTTAGCTTCGGCCTCCAACGGAGAGCTTGCATAGCATTCTACCCGAGCACCTGAAAAAAGCACATCCCCACGATCATTGCGAGCAACAAAACCCAATCCAGCCTTACCAGACTCCTTTTGCCATGACGCATCGCAATTAAACTTGATGTAGCCATCTTGCGGTTTGGTCCACTTAACTGTAGCTTTAGTTTGTATTGTTGCAAGATCCTGCTTATTCGCTTTATGATAATCCATAAGCAAAAGTTTTGCCATAACTTCAACATTTGTTTCCCTTTCGCTTACTTGACCATGAAATTATTTATTTCTTCTCCTCCAAAGGCCCCATAGTATCATTAGAAATTTCTCCCATTTCATAGCAAACTTATTCAAAAACACTTGGCAAAAATCATCTAATGTAACAGCCCCATCCGTGTCATAGAACCTATCAAAGTTGCATCGATCCCAAACTTGCCTCGCTAAGGGACACTTAAATAGGATGTGTATGATGTTGGTCCCAATATTTTGATATTCGTTTGGATCTTGTGAGTCGAAATTATGATTTGCAAACAATACTAAAACAAAGATAACTTATTTATTTCGTCTAACCAATGTAAAGTTACAAGTATGTACATATATACTTTGTGAAATGATGCATTCCAACCATCACAACCATTCGAACAGGTATGTATGAATCGACATGACCCTTCGAATTTGTCCAGAAATAACTAACTATTAACTACTTTAACTAACTAGCGGTTGTAGAGTTTCATCTCTACAAGTTTGGTCCTTCACGTTTTCCACAAAGTAACATCAAGATTATCTTTTGGTTCACATTCTCCTCCTTAATCTTGATCGTTGCTTTGTCCAAGGTCTTGAACTCCGAGCATTTGTCGCATAGTCACAAACTTGAGTCTTGGTAATGCTTTCGTTAATATGTCTGCTCTTTGTAGTTCTCCGCTAACGTGTTCCACATTAATATGACCATTCTCTACACATTCCCGAATGAAATGATAGCGAATGTCTATATACTTACTCCTTCCATGAAATATTGGGTTCTTTACAAGTGTTATTGCTGATACGTTGTCAACTCTAAGTGTTATCCTTCTTTCTTCCAATCCAGTCAATTCACTAAGTAAACGTTTTAACCATAAGGCTTGACATGCTGCTGCAGTAGCCGCCATGAATTCGGATTCACATGATGAGAGCGCCACTGTTGGTTGCTTCTGAGTACACCAGGTAATAGGTGACTCCCCATAGTAAAATACTATTCCAGTAGTTCCTTTTCCTTGATCGGTATTGATTCCATAACTACTATCACTGTAACCTGTAATCTTGCAGCCGCCTTCCTTCTTGTATATAATTCCATGTTCCTTTGTTCCTTTGATACATCGGATTACTTGTTTCACTGCCTTTAAGTGATAGTCCTTTGGTTCTTGCATAAATCTGCTGAGTAGTCCGACTGAGTAACTAAGATCCGGTCTTGTATGTAATAAGTATCTGAGGATTCCAATTAAGCTTCGGTAATAAGTTGCGTCAACTGGGTTTCCATCTTCCGCCTTGACCAACTTAGTGCCGGGATCCAATGGTATCTTCGTATCATTGCTATCCGTCATACTTGTTTCTTTTAGGATCTTGTTAATATATCCAGTTTGCTTGATTGTAATATCTCCTCATGTCTGTGTAACTTCTATCCCAAGGTAATATGCTAGCAATCCTAAATCACTCATTTCAAATTTATCTTCCATCTGGGATTTGAACAAGTTTATTTCCTTCTTTGGAGTGCCCGTGATTATCAAATCATCTACATATACTCCAACTATAAGTGTAGAATTCTTGCTTCTCTTCGTATAAATTGCTTGTTCGAGATTACATTTCTTAAAGTCTAGTGACTTCAGAGTTTGATCAAGCTTCACATTCCAAGCTCTTGGTGCTTGTCTTAAGCCATACAAAGCTTTGGTTAGCTTGTATACTTTTCCTAGGTACCCTTGTTGAATAAAACCTTCAGGTTGTGTAACATAGACTTCTTCCTTCAATTCTCCATGTAAAAATGTTGATTTTGCATCTAAGTGGTGTACTTGTCATCCATGATATGCTGCTAGTGCTAATATTAACCGAACTGTCTCTATCCTAGCAACTGGTGCGAATACTTCATCAAAGTCTATTCCTTGTTCTTGTACATAACCTTTTGCTACTAATCTTGCTTTATATTTGATGATCTTTCCTTTTGCATCTCTCTTGGTTTTATAAACCCATTTGAGTCCTATTGCCTTCTGATTTTCTGGCAATGTTGTGAGTGTCCATGTGTGATTCTTGTTAATTGAATCCAGTTCAGCTTTCATGGCCTCAATCCATCTTTCATCTGTTGATGCTTCCTTATAGTTACGTGGTTCCTCTTCTATGAATAGTAGACTTTCAGTCTCAACTACCCGTGTTGTCCTATATATATCTTTTATCTCTTTGAAACCTCGTACTGGTGTATCATCAAATCTTTGTTCTGAGCTTCCTAATGAGCTAAAAATAGCTTCCTCTTCATCTTCTGAGTTGGGTTCATAAGTGTATGCTGGTGGTGTAATTGGTGAGTCTGGATCTGGTATTGGATCCGTTATGGGTTCTGGTGTTGGATACATATTATCATTGTGTTCTATGTTGACTGGTGTAGGATTTCCATTGTCAACTTCTTCTGCCACAAAACTATCCCAAAATGTGTCTTGTGTACTTGTATTCTCTTCACTCTTATCCCAATTCCACGGTTTCGTTTCCATAAACTTTACGTCCCTACTAACATGTCTTTTCTTTCCTACTGGATCATATAGCCTACAAGCTTTTGATCCTTCCTCTACTCCTAAGTAAACCATCGGTATGCTTCTATCATCCAACTTCTTCAAGTGAGGTATCGTTATCTTAGCATAAGTTGTGCGTCCGAATATTCTTAGGTTTTCCAGGTTCGGTTTTCTGTTGTAGAGTGCTTCATACGGTGTTTTATCTTCCAGTGCTCGTGTAGGTACCCTATTTAGTATATAAATGGCATGTTTGACTGCTTCCGCCCAAAAAGTTAAGGGTAACTTCATCGCTTTCATCATATTCCTAGTAGTGGATAACACCGTCCTATTCTTTCTTTCAACTACTCCATTCTGTTGCGGTGAGTATGGTGTTGTTAACTGTCTTTCTATTCCATTCTCCTTACAGTATTTAATGAACTCATTTGATGTAAATTCACCACCTCTATCCGTTCTTAGCATTCTCAACTTCAATCTTAACTCCATTTCAATCTTCTGTCTAAATTCCTTAAATGTGTTGAATGCCTGATCTTTCGATGTTAGAAAATAGGCCCACATAAAACGTGTGCAGTCATCTACTAATAAGAAGATGAGCTTCTTTCCAGAGTGTGTGGTTGGACTTATGGGACCACATAGATCTCCATAAACTAAGTCCAATGGGTTCTTGGATCTGAATTTAGCTTGATTGGGAAATGGTGTTCTGGTGTGTTTTCCTAATAAACATGCATCACATACTTGTCCTGCATGATTTATCCTTGGTATTCCTTCTACTAGACCCTTTCTTGTCATCTTGTTGATATCGTCAAAGTTCAGATGACCTAATCTAGCATGCCATAACCATGCTTGGTTATCCACATTTGCTAAGAGACATACAGGTGCTTCTATCTGCAGTCTAATACTGTATAGTCTATTCTCGGATCTTTCTACTTTCATCAACAACTTCCTATTCTTATCATACAAAGTCAGCTTGTTTCCATCCATGATGATCTTACAACCTATTTCAGTGAGTTGTCCTAGACTAAGTATGTTGCTCTTGAGGTTTGGTATGTAGTAAACATCTGAAACTATCTTTTGTTCTTTGTTTCTACATCCTAGTAATATTGAACCTCTACCCTTTATCTCTACGTACGATCCATCTCCAAAACGAATGCGTCCAGTGATACTTTCATCAATATCCTTAAAATGACTTTTGACTCCCGTCATATGGTTGCTTGCACCATTATCTAAATACCATATGCTAGTGTCTTTTGTAGCATATTTTCCGGGTTGTATTTGTCCTTCATTTAACAATATTTCTTTGTGTGTAGTCATTAACAGTGATGGTTCATCGTCTTCTAAGATAAGGTTTGATTGCTCCTGAGTTGTTGGTTTGCTTCTACAGTCTCTCTTAAAATGTCCATGTTTCCCGCAATTGAAACATTTTCCTCTATTCTTATTATTCCACTCACCTCTATTCTTATTGGGCTTATCATGGTGAGTTGAATTTTCTCTATTCGAGTTATCTCTATTTCCTTTGTTTTGCCAGTTTCCACGTGAGTAAACCGTTTCTTATTTCTAGAGTGTTCGCCTTGCGCGAATAATAAGTCATCCTGGCTTTCTACTTGTCCTCCCTTTCAGAGTTTTATCCTTTCCTCGAATGCTTTTAACTTTCCAGTGATCTCATCTAAGGTGATATCTTCTAGATCACTTGTCTGTTCTATGGATGCGACTATCTGAATGAACCTATCGGGTGTGGAATCTAATAGTTTTCATACTAAAAGTGATTCATCCATGGTTTTTCCTAATTCTTTAGCCTTCGTGGCGTAACCATTTAGTTTGTTCGTAAATGCATCCACCGTTTCATCCTCCTTCATTTGAAGAGTATGAAATCCAATCATCAGTGATTGTAATCGTGCCTGTTGCACTCTCTCTTCTCCAACGTGTCTCTTTCTTAACGATTCCCATAATTCTCTTGCAGTTTTACAACTTGCTACTTGTAATATCACATCTTCAGTCACCGCTTGATATAGGAGGCCAATAGTTGCCTTATCCTTCTTATCATCTAATTGGGTGTTTTCCTTAGGTTCTATAGTCTCCCATAAACCATGTGCCTCTAATATAACCTTAATTTGTATAGCCCAAACAGTGTAGTTTGTGATTTTGAGTTTAGGGCATTGATATTGTGTAATGGGTGTAATGGGTTTTACTATAGTGTTTCTGTTATTGGTGTCATCATCTCCACTCGACATCCTAGATGTGTTTATGATCTTCACCTTCTAATTCGTATGGGAAATCTATCCAATATGGTATATCCTACTACTACGGGAACATAAATAGTTATCCGGGAATCCTAGTAATACGGGATCAATATATAGTTCTCGGGATTTCCTAATAGTATGAAAGTAAATATCTATACTATAAATGTATAATTGAAATCCAAATGATGAATTTATGACCTCTTTTAAGTTCCCACTTGTGTATCGGTAACTAGAGTTTTACCAACCACGTTTCCTTTCTTTCCTCGTCTCCTTCTAATACCACACTTCACGTTATTCTTTGTTCGTCTCGACTTGGTTCCAATTTGTGCCCTAGACCCTTGTTATGCCTCGGTTTTCCTCTCCAAATCCACCCTTAGTGTTTTTTGGCCACGTACAAAACCTATGTTTGTCGTTGTTTTCCTGCTCCAAGTCCCTCGCCAATACCTCTCGGTATTTCTTTTTCACCAAAGCAATTCGATTGCTTTTTCACTAATATCAAACGATATTATCCCAACGTCTAAACAAAATGGTTTTGTTTGTCGTTCACTGCTGTTGCTTGTCTCCTTTTATGCGTTGTACCACTTTATTTTCTCGTTCTTTTCTTTTGTTTGTCCGCACCGTGTTCCTTCCAACAACCCCAATACCTATCGGTATTCCTTATGCAGCGAGTGATCAAGTCGCCTTCTTCTTCAATATTTGAAGTTGTTCTTGTATTGTCAACGCTCCTAAACAATCCTTGATTCATAACTTCTGTAGTTGAAGCTCTCGTAAAGAATATACTATCATCAGCAAAAAACAAATGAGATATTACTGGAGCTCCCCTACACACTTTGATCCCATGCATGCGACCTTGTGTAACTGATTTCCTGATCATTGATGACAACACTTCCGCACACATAATAAAGAGATAGGGCGATATAGGATCTCCTTGGCAAAGACCTCTAGCCGGAGTCACATGACCAGCTACTTGCCCGTTAATATTAAAAGAATAGGAAACTGAAGATACACATGCCATGATTAAATTAGAAAAGTGTGTTGGGAATCGAAATTTTTCCAGAACCGCCCTAATGAAATTCCACTCAACTCTGTCATACGCCTTGCTCATATCTAATTTAAGTGCTAATGCCCCTCTCTTACCATCTCTCTTATTTTTAAACCAATGCATAACCTCAAAAGCAACGATGGCATTGTCCGTAATCACCCGATCTGAAACAAAAGCTGATTGATTTTCGTGAACAATACGGGGCAAAATTGGCTTTATTCGGTTCACCAGGACCTTTGAAATGATTTTATAGAGCACGTTACACAAGCTTATTGGACGCATGTATTTAAGTGATTCAGGTGTCGACACTTTCGAAATAAGAGGGATTAAGGTTTTATTGATATTAGGAGGTAGCACTCTTGAATGGAAAAAGGAAGATACCATATTCACGACAGTTGGACCCACAAACACCCAAATTTTTTGAAAGAACAAGGCAGACATACCATCGGGTCCTGGGGCCTTTGTTGGGGCCATTTTCATTAGCGCATCGTAAACCTCCTTTTCTGTAACATGTTTTTCAAGTGAAAGTATATCATCGTCCGTTAGGCTCTGATCAATGTCTTCCACAACAGAGTCACAGTCTTGTGGAGACGAGCTGGAAAAAAGATTAGAAAAATATGTCGACACTAAATCACATACGTCATCTTCATTGTCCACCCATCTGCCATCCTCACCTTTAAGTCTCAAAATGTTGTTGCGCTTGTTCCGACTAGTAGCACGAGTATGGAAGAAACGAATATTTTTGTCACCCTCTCGGAGCCACTGTACACGACTACGTTGCTTCCACATTACTTCCTCACGCGTAAGTAACTCCTTAATTTCTTCCTTCAGAATATGTTGCTGACCCTCGGTTGAGGAATCAAAGCAACTTTGTAACATTTGGAGTCTTTTGGCTCTAATTGATTTTTGAACATGACCAAAGCTATTTTTATTCCATTCTGAAATCCTAGCAGCACATTCCTCCACAATTCAACATGGGTCACTTTCTCTTCCTGTAGCTAGACCACTCGTCCATGCATCTCTTACAACATCATGGAAACTCTGATCACGTAGCCACATACTTTCAAATCTGAACATCTTTTTCCTCTTACGTACATGTGGCTTTAAAGAACACACAATTGGAGAATGGTCCGAAGAGATTCGTGCCAAATTCTGAAACGATGCATTAGGATGTAGTCTCAACCAATCAATATTTGCTAAAAACCTATCCAGTCTTTTTTTAACATTATCACAACCTTGGCGACCATTACTCCATGTAAACTTAACTCATGTTGCGTCCATATCCTCCAGGTTACAAATATTACAAGCATGGTGGAAATAGGCCATCTCATTCATGTTCCCCCCCCCCCCCCGTCTCCCCATTTTCTCAAAGGCATATAGAATTTCATTAAAATCACCAAAGCAAACCCAACCTTCGCCTTGTCTCTGATTTAAACTCAAGGACCGTAACAACGCCCAAGTTAGATGTTTTTGTTGTTGTTTTGGCCAACCATAAATACCCGTACCTCTCCATACACTACCACTATCTTCTTTCACTACAAAATCAATGTGATTTTTTGAATAACTTGCAACACTTAAATTATAGTCTTTCTTCCAAAAGAGTAACAATCCACCTGCTCTTCTGACAGAGTTAACAACTAATAAATTATGTTGCGGGAAACTAAATTTGAAACTTGTAACTTCACTATCATGCATCCGGGTTTCCATGAGAAACATAATAGTCAGGCTATAATCCTTCACCAAAGTGCGAAGGTGTCATACAGTCCAAGGGTTGCCCCAACCTTGGACGTTCCAACTTAGGATACTCATTGTTGTCGGCGGTGTTGTGCCACAACACTCGCCATTAAAGTAGATTCCCGACATTCTTTCGGTTTCTTAACAATATCAATATCCATGTTTCCCGCGTCATTGAAATTCTCATACACCCTTTTACCTCCATGAAACTCACTGGTATTACCCTTATTTGAGCTATTTTCAACCCCTGCTCGAGTCCGTCTTTTCCATACTTTGAGTTGATTAGTACAAACATGCGCGTCATTTTGATCTTTAACAGCAACACACTCTGAACCTGCTATGATTCTAGTATTATAATTTGGCCCCTCTTGGCCTATGATTTCCAAATTACGTGGTGATTTAGTAATTGTTTTAGTCGGCTCATGTAACTCATTGGCAACAACACCTTCATTGTATCCTTCTAATTCCGCACCATTTAAAGAGCTATTTTGAGCTTCAATCTTTCCATGAACCTGTTCACAATCTGAAGTTCCTATCCCACCCCTGTTATTCTCTTCATCTATGATCTCATAACCATGAGCAATAAAATGGTTTGGCCGAGCTCCATGTAGTATTGCCTCTGGACTTTTGGTCTGACAATGGCTCTTGCATAAATCAACATAAGGTGGAGTTTGTGCTACCCAGAACTGACCATCTTCCCCTGCATTAGATGCACGAAGATGCTCATGAAACGGCCAGTTTTTAAACATCTTTCCATCAATCTCAATTGGCTTAGTGAGACACTCTTTCTATGTATGACCCAATAATCCACACCAATAACAATAATTTGGTAATTTTTCATATTGAATGTAGACCCGAATCTTTTCATTTTGAAGGTTCATAACATTAACAAACCTACACAACGGATTTAAAATATTTATCATCACCTTTGCTCTAATGTGTTTACTCCGGTTTTCAAAGTATGCATCCTATCCATAACATCGCCTAACTTAGCTGCAATACGGCGTACCCAATTTTTATTTCTCCCACTTAAAGGCATATTTAAAAGTCGAAGCCAAAAAGATACCTTTGACATGTCGCTTTCTGTAGGTTGTTCATCTTTTTCGATTGGCTTTAGCACCACCAAGTTCCTTTCAAAAGACCATGGCCCATCTTCTAACACCCTCTTAAAGTCCACATAATGATCAAGATGTACCAAAAACATATTCGAGTCGAGTTCTTTAAAGGTTATTGGTTGGCGAGGTCTCCATGCAGCTGAAAGAGCTTTCTTCATTCTTTGGAAATTATATGGACGATCCGAGTGAATACGTCCCAACAGAGTTTTGTCAAAACCGGTGTTGCTGCCATTATCAATCTCACCCTCATAACCCACCACTTCGTCTTCCGCTTCGTTTACGGATACCCTCCTCATTAACTCGCTTAATTCTCCAGCCATCACTTAGGACTATAAGACACAAGATAGTAAAGGAAACAAGAAACTAGGAGGTTTTTCAAAGTAGTACTTATGAGTTAATTGCCAGGATAATGCTTCAAAGATAAGTTAAAATTGGTTAATCAAGTTGTGTATTAAGAAAGATGAAAAGAAATTTTGGACAGATGAAAGACTTTAGGGAGATGAAAGAGTTCTAGAAGCCACTAAGGGTAATGATGATGAAACCACAGAGGTACCACTGAAGCTTCATGGTATGTTTTTTGTAAGTGGGGTGTCGATGGCTTTGTAGCTTATGGTGTCCATGGTTATGGCATGGAAAAAGTAAAAGAATATAACAAATTGCATCGGAGGTATGTCTGCTGAAATACATGCTCAAGACACCGATGCGAACCAACGGCTTAACTGTTCTAATATAGTTAAGTACGGAGTACATTTTAAACACAGCTGCATATGCTAAGTGATTGGCATGCATAATTTTATGCCTAATAAATATCACCATACACTTGTCATGATCAATGATAAGTTTGAGGAGAGAGAAATTATAGAATCCATGTGTCAAATAAATGAATAATGAATGAATTAGGCACAAAAGTAGTCACATGAGTTAGGCATCTAAATTATTTCCCTTATAACAATCAAAGAGTAAATAAAATAGAAAATGTAGCTTTAACATTCCATTCTATTCATCTTCATCGTATATCCAAACTTAACCAACACCTGTCAACATGAAATCACGAACCAAATCCAGGAAGGAAAAAAAACGGTGATGTTTGTGATATGTGTACGTTCAAATGTTTTTTTTTTTTTTTTGTCTCATATAGCTCATGAATATGATAAAACGTGTGCGTTTAAAGTAGAGTATTTGATTTGGGGAGAGATGGTTCGTTTGGGTATTTTGACTTAGGCCGGATTATGGTTTATTTGGATTTGGGCTTATGTTTCATAAACTCGCTTTATGTGGCTTATTTTGAAACTTTTCAGCTTAGAGCATTCAATATCATAATGCCCGGCAGGGCGTTATGCCTACGTGGCACGACGTTGAGCCGCGTTATGATATCAGGGAGGGCGAAATGGTAACGGCGTTAGGCTAGGAGTTACCCACCAACGTACGTTGCAACGCAATTCTTTTATTATTATTATTATTATTATTATTATTATTATTATTATTATTATTATTATTATTATTATTATTATTATTATTATTCATTTTAAATGGTTTTATGGTGTGGGTGTGTGTGGTATGTGTCAATTGTAAGATTTTTCTTTTTTCTTTTTTTTTTTCTAGTGTGTGTTGAGAGGAAGAAGAAAGCAAGGGTCGAGAGGTAGAAAAAAGCAAATAGATGGTTTCTTTTAGCTTTTACTTCAGATAATAAATACCATAGCTCAGCCCACTTGTATTTTATTTACATTGTATTTTTTTTAGCTTCTTATTTGTATTTTATTATAATTTGTATTTTAATTTAATTAATGAAATGTTAATTTATTTAAATAAATGGAAAAGAAAAACAATTGAGTCCCAAAAGAGCGATATTATGGGATGAGTGATAGGATATTTTGGTGTATTGGTGTTAAATAGGGATGGCAAATGCACCCGAAACCGATGGAGAAAACCGAACCCCGAACCGGTTGGGTCGGGTGCGGGTTGACGGGTTTGGATGCGATTTTGGGTATTCATATATTTTTTTAGTCGGGTACGGGTTTTGGTAATATCCTCCCAATTACCCGTATCCGTTTACCCAAATCCAGACCCGTTTGATTAGTATTCTAATTAATTATAGTATATATTAGGGGTGAGCATGGTGCCGGTAAAAACCAAACCGCACCCGCAATTGCGGTTTTTAGAAAATGAGAATCCACATCCGCGTGGTTTTGCGGTTTCGGTTTTTGCGGTTTTGCGGGTTTTTGCGGTTTTTTGGGTCAAAGATTTTTTCTTGTTTTTTTTCAAATTATAGTTTTTGGTATATATTTACTATGGAATAAATATATCATAAAGTTACATGATGTGTTGAAAGAGAATTAGTATAAAATTATAAATCTATACAATAGTAAAAGTCGAATGAGATGAATACTTTTATAAATTTTGATGATAAATTGAAAGAAAAATAAAGTTATATTACCTAAAAACTCATATAATAATTAACAATTAAAATGTGTTTGAAATAATTTTTTATAAAAGTATAAATAAAATCATTTTATCATAAAAAAATTATAAATTTTAGTGTATTATTCTAAAAAGTAAAAGAATATATTTGAATATGATGGAGTGGTGCGGTGCGGTTATTTTGGTGCGGTTTTTTGGTGAAAACCCAACCCGCACCGCAAAATGCGGTTTTTCTAAATTTAAGAACCGCACTGTCGGTTTTTGTTACGGATCGGTTTTTGCGGTGTGGATTTTGCGGTGTGCGGATTGCGGTGCGGTTCTTGCTCACCCTTAGTGTATATATATATATATATATATATATATATATATATATATATATATATATATATATATATATATATATATATATATTGTTAGATTATGGACATTATTTTAGTAGTCGTATGTTAGGATCGAACTCGAGATCACTGGATTGCACACTTTACGTATGAGTATTAAAGATTAATACTTGAATATAAATGTTGTATTCATTTATTAATTATCACAAAACAAATAAACGTTTATTAATATTTAAGATAAATGACTAACGGACGTTAAATTAAAAGAACAAGGACTATAGATGAAAAGGAGGGACGAGAAGCTTCCGGAACCCCTTGAGGAACCTTTGGTCGATCGGTGGGAATGGGCTAAGCCCAATCCTACTTCAACTTGTCCTCCAAGTTATTCATGCTATATAAACAAACACATAGGGTCATTATTTGTTCACCTCTTGTAGACATAATATCCCTAATGTGTTTTTCTTCTTTTCTTTTGTCTTGGCCGATCGACTCATACCCTCTCCTAGGGTTGATCGATTTTTTTTATTAAACAAAATAGTTTGGTTTAAGTTTTTTGATTTAATTACTAGCATAACTTTAATACGTTATAGTACGTGTGTACAAGAACGTGATATAACCACACTATTGGTTATATCTTTGATTGAATTACAAAAAGGTAAGGGGTAATTCCATTCATCCACATAAACCCTAATTAGGGTTCATAAGTTGAAGATTGCATATTGATTCTTGTTCGGGCTAGAATCACAAAGGTATGTTTACTATTTATTATTGATTAATTAATTACATGTTATATGATCTTTTTATAACGCTTCCGCATATGTTTACTTGATGTGTTTGGTTTATTTATATGATTGTCATGATTATATAATTCCAACAGTGGCATCTAGAGCCAGGTTATAATGTATAATTAATTATCAAAACGCATAAAAATTGAATCTTGATTTGAGTTTATACATGTTTATCTGTTTCTAGAGTTTAGATCATCCAAAACCTTTTTTTTAAATTGGGTCGATTGACCCTTTATTGTTTTTAGGGTTTTGGTTTTGGTTTTGATTTTTAATATGTTTAGAAACCCTACGATTGTCATGTAATTGTTTATGCGTTTTAGTAAACGATCTTGGTGCAATATGTTAATTGTTAAGCATAATCCATGAAAAGTGCATATTTGCATGGATTTTATTGTGTGATAATTTAAATGGTTTAAATTGTATATTAATTAAATGTTAAGTTATATCGAAACATGTAAATATATATTAATAGATGTCGAATTGGGGAAGACTCCAATATTAAGTAATCAATTACGTGCTATGTGGTGTTTGTTTAGTTTTGGCTTACGCAATCAATTTATCGATGTATGTTGTTCTTTTTCCTTTGAAGAAGAAAACCCTAATTGAATAAATGCGTTATACACCTATATTGATTATTAATAGGACTATTGAATAAAATTTGCATGTTGCTACATGTTTATACATATTTAATTGTTATGTTATGTATATGTTTATTTGGTTGTTTTATTTTTTATTATGTATTACTTATTTTTTGTTTATTATTATGTGAGACATGTTTATAAACGAAAAAGGGTAATTTTTTAATAGAAAAATAATATGGACTAAATAAATGGCGAAATTGTTTTGGTTTTAAGAGATTAAATTTAAAAGGATTGGTTGATTGATGTTTTTGTACATAGTGTGCGAAAGGCGGACCGAAGGTTGCCATACAATGTGCTTGTAGAGAGGGGTTTTTAAAGACCATGCACCTACCGATTCTCTACAACCGCTTGTGTGCCGACTCTAGACTTACCTATATCACTATATTACGTACATTGTCATCTTAAGGGTGAATTCACCACAATTCCACAATGATTATCCGAAACACTAAGCGTTAGGGCTTATGCAAAAGTACGATATAGTGGACGATAATTGTTGGTAATTCTTTAATTGGTGAACCCGATACCACAATCAAAACTTTGCTATTTTACTCTTAGTGAATTGGTAATAAAAATTGTTTTATAAAACCAATGTTATGAATTTGTATGCATGCTTCTTCATACATTATTTTGATTACATGTCAAAATTAATACCTTTATAAAATTAAGTCGAATGTCATCTAATTAAGAACATTTGAAGTTGTAGTTTACGTCATGTGAGAGCTTGGCTAGATTGCAATGGAGAGGTAAATTTCATAATTTCATTGCTAGTAGATCAACTGATGTAATGGATTTATGAGTTTGCAGTTTTTAAGTTAGACGACTTAAATTGAGTAGGAAGTGAGATCCTGGACTCAAGGCATTAAGATGGGGATGAAACATGCTTACATTACAAAGGTTTTGTGAATGTAAATCCCATAATAATCTAGGAATTGCAATATGATATTGGCAATTATTGTTCGACAATTACCTTGTTGAATACTATCATTACTAGCAGATCAATTGATGTAATGATACTATGTCAATTAGGATCCTAGCTTTACGAAAATACTATGGTTTATATGAATATTTACCAATGGGTATTTTATTTTCTTAAAGATCTAATTATCGAAAATACTGAAATAGAATTTTGTAATTCATTTTAATGTATTAATGCAACGTTCAAACCGTAAATGCACTTTGGGCTTTGGTAAATTGATCCCGTTCTGTTTTCAAACAAATGTTTGATTAAGAATAATTTACTTAAAAGACAAAAGAATTCTCCTTTCTATGAAAGAAGAATGAGATACATTCCTATTTCTTTTCATGAATGAAAAAGGATAATAAGAATATTAGATATGTCTAAATTCTAATATAACTCATAGCAAATTTTTTTAATAGTTAAGAAAATTGCGAATATTTTCATAGGGATTTTATCATCCTCATTCGGTGATTAAATTCTTAATAACAAATATGATATTTGGTTAACAGAAAATTATGTATGACATTTTATGAGTTATAATAATTAGAAGCTAGACTAATTACCGCAAAATGGTAAAAGACAAACTAGTTTATTCATCTAGTTGTTTTGGCTATTTAAAAGGTGCTACATACATTGTAGGATGGTAGACCTGTTAAGAAAGAAATTGCATGCTCAATTTTTCAAGTTAATAGCATTTGATGGATAGTCCATCATTTACGTAGTAGAATACACTCTTTAGTGCATAAGTAATTGTTACGTATGGACATTCAAAGGTGTATGAAAGTTAAAAGCACACTATTTTATTTCACTGGATATGAAACATTTACAATGTTGTCAAATTCAGTGGGAGTATTGTGTACTTATTACTGAATAAGGAATTATTTTAATGATCTTTAATTCAGTGGGAGTTATAAGCTTTGACATCTTGGTAGCTAAAGATAATTACTTTCCAAGTGTAAACACTCATACTTTTAAGGATAGTCTTGTACGTTTCCTTACTAGACATTGTTGTTCTACATCTACTTGTTATGCTAAGATCTATGACACAATCATATTGATCACATAAACAAATGCATGGCGTGTTGTTTATCAACTATATGAGGTTGTTTCATGCACAAGTGGGAGAAATGTTATCTTTAATGTGTGCAAGAAACAACTCATAAAGATATGATTTAATTGATTTTCTTGACTACAAGGTAAGAGAATAACGTTCTAATAAGAATTATACTAATATAATTCAAGAAACACTTGGTGTTACAATTTATGTTATGTGAGAGCTTAGCTAGATTAAAACAACAAGGTGAATTTCATATTTTCATTACTAGCAGATCAACTGATGTAATAGAAATATGATAATTTATAGTTTCTAAATTAGATATCTATTATAACATGTGTCAATATGATATCAAGACTACTTTAATTTGTATATTTATGAATTCTTGGATTGACATAAATTAATAAAAGTAATCTAATGCTACTTCAATCTGAATATTTATGTGTTCTTGGAATGACATAAAAAAATAAAAAAATAATGTTATTTACATTATTGTGAAGTAATAAATTAACTTGAAATTACTATTGAAACCAAGAGATGGTGTTCATAATTACTTTAGTTAAACATGTTTATGTTTCATTGATATAAACATAAAGTTTTTTAATTGTTACAAGACTTATAATAAAGTAAGACGTTATCTTGTTATGTTTTTTAATTAAGACATAAACATGAAGTCATTAAATTGTTAAAAGACTTATAACGTATAATGGGATTATAACAGTTTATGTTTTCTTGAAGAGACATGGACATGAAGTGACTTTGTGAAAAGTACTTGTGTTATAAAGCATGTAATTGACTTGAAAATACTATTATACCATTAAAATGACTTAGTTGGTAAATAGACAAGCCAAGAGGAATATGGTTATCTTAAATATTGTTAGATTATCTTACAATATTAATACTAATGAAATACCAAATGTTTATGGTATGTTCAATTAGGAAAATCAAACTCTTGTTATATTGTTTGATTAAAGATAACTATGACTTATTTTCTTCCAAAAGTTATCAAGGTTAGAATATTGAGTATGGCTTGGACATATTTAATAAAACTCCAATCTAGAAGATTAATAAGACATCATCATATGATGGAATGTGATGAATTACATTAAGTCTTAAATTGAAGTTCTAAATTTGTTTAACTGCTTATGAAGAGGTTATTAACAAAGTAAAGTCAGGAACTGTCAATATGTATGTGTAATATCCCGAAAGAGAATATTGTATTGTTGCTTTATTTGCTAAGTATTTAAAGACAGTCTTTAAATTACTAAAAGCAAGTAGGAGTTTTGATCTTTAAAAGATAAAATTATAAGATACATAATCTTCTAAAATAAACTAGTAAATATCATGATGAAGTTTGACATTTGAATGTTAAATCTCAACATGATAATAAAGTTTGACATTTAAATGTTAAATCTCAAGATGATGGAATTATCATTCATAGAATACCAATATATCTCAGATATTTGATTAATATGTTGAGGACTATGATTCACAGGATTATTATAAATCTGATAATCATTATGATACATTACCAAATATGAAATTGGGTAAAGTATACATGATATGAATGATTAAGATGCTGTCCATAAAGATCGTCAATTTTAGAAACTTGGTTTATCTTAATAGTTAGACTAGAAAATGAAGATGAGTTTCTTCAAAGATAAGGTAACCTTTGTGGTTTAAATCTTTGTATAGAAATCATATGGACAATATTGTACACATATTTAATGCATGTTTTATGACAAGATTATTAATCACATTTAAGCAATTAACTGTGATTGAATATTCTTTTCTAAATACATTAAATATATATAAAGATTATGATTGTCATATTTATGAAATTGACAATGGAATATCAAAACTCTTTCTTGAGTGATTACTTAGGCGAGGACGATAAGTAATCAAAAGGAGTTTATGAATTCAAATAAATCTTTAGAAGTGTACAAAGTGCAATAATCCATGAATGGATAAATGCATGCATCTAGAAGATTACTCTTATGTTTAATTATTAAATTCATGTTTTGATTTATAATTGAAATAAGATAATTTCTAAGTATTCCTAAAAGCTAGTGGGAGTATTATGTTTAATTTCTTAAATTATATATGTTGTAGAACATATAAAAGGTAACATTCCATATAAGTTAAAAGTTAAGTCTTAGTTTGGAATGAAACTTTAAAGATTTAGAAAATAAGACATACAACCTTAGAATAAATGTTTATTGTTGAAACGTGTGCGGTAAATGAATCTAGTATAACATGATATAATATTTAGAAAGTCTAAATAGATATGTATGACATGAATAAAAATCTAAGTATGACTCAAAGATTTTTCATGAACATCATGTTTTGTTGTATCATTCTTGATTACAAGATGATTTGGCAATATTAATATCTAATTAAAAAGTTATTAGATAACTTGTGTAATATTCTAAAAAGAATATGTTTGATTATAGAATCACATCCTAAATCTGGAACAGCTTCCAAATTCTATAAATGAACAATTTTTCAATTGTTGTGAAAATTGTCATAACCAACAAACTTGAAAGTTTGAAGGGCATCAAACATTACACAATAGATATTAAGATTTACGGGAAGGTTTTAAAAGCATATTGTTGTTTGCATAAAATAATGCTAATGAAATTGAGGTGACACTCAATGCTAGTTATGGTATGGATTTCATCTTTGGCTATTACTAGTTATGCTTACTAAAATTATAGTTGCATTATACATTAAGAGAATAAGAATACCTTAAACTTTAAAATGTTTGGAAGTTTGATTATCATAAATTGGTGGTTAAGGATGTCACACATTTTTATAAAATATGGCATTATCAAAATAGTTGAGTATGCACGTTTTAGAACTTCAATAGTTAAATTCTTGAAATAAGTATTCTTAAAATTCCGATAGATCAAAGTTGGATGATTTATGCTTTGTTAACAAGTATGAATGTCATTACTTGAGACATAATTCATCAACAAGAGTTATCATGCATTGATCTATTTAGTATTTGGATAAAGGAAACAATTATTATAATAAATTTAAATACATAGTATGTTTAATTTATAATATATTGTATCCTATATTTGTATGTTTAATTCATGAATAAATGTTATTCTTAAATTGTCCGTTGTCAGTTAATAATATGGGAATATTATTAAATCAAGACAAATCTGAAGGTTGGTATAATATACTTAAAGTATATTGATGCGTAGTCATGCCATTTCAGATTATATTCAATGATACTGAATATAAGACTTATCCCAACTACATGATGTTACTTTATGGATCTTGTCATTAAGTAAATCATAAGAAGTTATCCTCAGACTTGAGATGCAAGATAAGTGTCATGAATGTAGTACATTTTTGTGGAACAACTTAACGCTATCCGTAACTGGTAGTCATAAGGGTTGTTTTCGAAAGTGTTACAAAGTTTGTGGGTTTTGCTTGTAGTCAAGATAGAATTTGTTCCTTCAAATTTAATTTTGGAGTTTAATACTACTGGGCCCCTCGTAGGGTTGGTAAGATGCATGTGCGGCCGCACCCAAGATCTCCCCTGAATATGTTCAGAAGATTTGGTAATCTTAATCAATCACAAACAACGAGAAACAGAATGTGTGAAAACGTAGAGGGGGGGGGGGTGAATACGTTACCGTTTAAAACTCTTTCAACTTGTTGTATCAAATATCCATTCTTAGCTTGTTCTAATATGAAAGATGTTAAGTTTAGTTTATGGCTAGCATAAACTTAAGACATGTTATCATACAAGCATAATCAACAAGACACAACACAAACAATCACATAACGCAAACTTTAAAGTAAAGCAATAAGTAAAAGGAAAGTGCAAACCGGACACGAGGATTTATAGTGGTTCGGTCACGGATCTCTTCTCCGCCCTACTCCACTCCTCGAGTACCCAACTCGAGAGTTACTTCACTAGATCAACAACCTCCCTTCTCGGCGGAGAAAACCTTACAATCGTCGCTTACACTTTATCCGGTACAAAGCTAGATACCTAGTTCTTTTACAAGGTACAACCACTCCTATCGTCGCTTATATAATATTTCCGACACTAAGCTAGATGTCGAGTTCTTTACCAAGGGTACAACCACTCCCGATAGTTCTTTTACAAGGGTACAACAACTCCCGCTATGTTTTGTGGCCCAACATAAAAACCTTGTGTTTTATGGCACAAACACATAAACCATCTAATCTATATTGTTATGATACAATGATGATCCATGACATAAAAGTCTAATGAATATGCATGCCTAATCTACATGAACTTCTTGAATAAGAAGTTTTCAATCATTGAGGATGTCAAGTGCCCTTGAATCTTCATATGTTGGAATGCTTTAATAAATGATGACTTCAAGATCTTGTAACCTTCTTGGTGGATCATGAAGTATGATATGCTTACAACAAAGATGAATATTAGAAGCATTATGATCATTATTGAAAGGGTGACTCATGTGTGTTTCTACATTGTTTGCTACTGATCTAGATATGTATTTTATGATGGATAGAAAGTATGTTCAAAGTCATCAAGAGAAAAACTAGCAAGTGGTTTGATATTTATAGCAAAACCAAACATCAGGTCTGGCGGATACGGCGGAACCCTCAGATAGGTTCCGCCCGTGTACCTCCAGGGTTCCGCCAGGCTGACAGTAGGTTTTGCAATAAATCTTTCCAAACCAACCAAAGTCACATCAACTAAATTCTAGTCAAACACACATTGAATCAAAATAGAATGCTTCCAAAAATGTGTAAGAAGTCTTATGGAAAGTCAAACACTCAACCTTTCCATAAATGCACATGATCTGATGTATATATATATATATATATATATATATATATATATATATATATATATATATATATATATATATATATATATATATATATATATATATTTCTATTTTAAGATTAAGAAATATATATGAAAGTAAACTTGTAAAATGTATATATTACCTAAGTAATGTTGTTATAGTAAGTTAATGAGTTACTAAAAATGTTTGATTCCTAATGTCATCACATTTTTATCATTTGCAAAATTTACTAATATTACTTTAACACCTAAAGTGGCACTTATTCTATTTGACACCTAAAATACTAAAAGACCCTAAAAATATTTTGGTCATTCTAAATGGTTGGTCATCAAGGGGTTTGATCATAATGCTACATAACAAACATGTACGAACCTGTGTTGTAGCATACGATGACTCGAGACGTTGAAAGGTGTTGAATGTTTGTTGAGACAAAGTATGATTACAAGTAACTTGTACATTTTACGTTATGTATCAAGTTATATGTTTGTCATCAATAAAAACAAACGAGACTGTATAGATTAAATATCGTAATATTTGCACTAACAGAATGGTTAATTAAGGAATGACTTTAATCCATATCCTTATTAACGTGGCATTAGAAACAAAAGCATAATAATAATGAGAAATCATTAAAAGGTTTTTCCAGGAGCCTTACTCGAGTTGTACTAGAGGCATCGAAGTGTTTCTAGACGCTAACCGATGTGATTACACTATTAAAATATGTCAAAGTGGGAGCTGTTAGATTATGGACATTATTTTAGTAGTTGTATGTTATGATCGAACTCGAGATCACTGGATTGCACACTTTACGTATGAGTATTAAAGATTAATACTTGAATATAAATGTTGTATTCATTTATTAATTATCACAAAACAAATAAACGTTTATTAATATTTAAGATAAATGACTAACGGACGTTAAATTAAAAGAACAAGGACTATAGATGAAAAGGAGGGACGAGAAGCTTCCGGAACCCCTTGGGGAACCTTTGGCCGATCGGTGGGAATGGGCTAAGCCCAATCCTACTTCAACTTGTCCTCCAAGTTATTCATGCTATATAAACAAACACATAGGGTCACTATTTGTTCACCTCTTGTACACATAATATCCCTAATGTGTTTTTCTTCTTTTCTTTTGTCTTGGCCGATCGACTCATGCCCTCTCTTAGGGTTGATCATTTTTTTATTAAACAAAATAGTTTGGTTTAAGTTTTGTGATTTAATTACTAACATAACTTTAATACGTTATAGTACGTGTGCACAAGAACGTGATATAACCACACTATTGGTTATATCTTGGATTGAATTACAAAAAGGTAAGGGGTAACTCTATTAATCCACATAAACCCTAATTAGGGTTCATAAGTTGAAGATTGCATATTCATTCTTGTTCGGGCTAGAATCACAAAGGTATGTTTACTATTTATTATTGATTAATTAATTACATGTTATATGATCTTGTTATAACGCTTCCGCATATGTTTACTTGATGTGTTTGGTTTATTTATATGATTGTCATGATTATATAATTCCAACATATATTATATACTATATAATTTCTTTCATTATAATTTTTATATTAAACATCTCTATTATCTAACACATTTAGATATTGTACATGAATCATTCGAAAGTGTTAATTGTTTTATACGATATTCATATCCTTTAACTTTAAAATAAATTGAATATATTATGGTGTGTTGTTTTGGTATGTCGATGGGTTTTAGTGTAACTTTATTTTCATATCTCCCATTTTGTTCATCGAATATTCGGTTGCGAATGCCCGATACCCGTGAGAAAACCCGAAAAATCGATGGGTAATATTAATCGGGTACCCAATGGGTAATGGGGCGGGCACGGGTCTGGATACTATAAACGGGTTCGGGTACGGGTACACTAGAACCCAACCCGAATCCAACCCTTTGCCATCCTTAGTGTTAAAATGTTAAAATTGATGTGATATTGAAATTACTGCATTTTTTGGTGTTATGATACTTTCTGCTCTTATACAAGTTAAGAGAGCACAAGACCAAATCCAAATAAACCATAAATCGATTATATAAGGCAAATCAAATACCGCCCTATCACAATTTAAGGGCCCGTTTGGTTTGTATATGGGTTTTGGCTTAGAATTTGAATTAGAATTTGATTTAAAAGAAAACCACGCTACTTAAAAATTAATAAAAAGATAATATAAATATTAAATTATATATTTGTGGTTAAGAAGTGATGTTCCATTTTTCAAGAAGCAAATGTCAAAGTGTATTTTCAAAACCCACATGCCTTGCCTGGATTTGCACACGATAAAATTTTTGGACATCAATCCCACATAGGGATGGCAAAAGCACCCGAAACCGACGGGGAAAACCGAAACCCGAACCGGTTGGGTCGGGTTCGGGGGCAGGTTGGCGGGTTTGGATGCGGGTTTGGGTATTGATTTAATTTTTTAGGCGGGTACGAGTTTGGGTACAGGTTCTGGTAATACCTGCCCAATTACCCGTACCCGTATCCGTTTACCCGAATTTATACCTGCTTTATTGATATAATAATTAACTAGAATATATATACATTATATATAATTTCTTCCATTATATATTGTTATATACGTATCTCTATTACATAACATATTTTATTCTGTACATAAATTATATAAAAGCGTTAAGTCATTTGATACGATATTCATTTTCTTTAACTTAAAAAAAATATATATATATATATTGGAGTAGTGTGTTTTCATTTATTTTTTCGGTGGATTTTATTGTGACTTAATATTAATAGCACCATTTTTCCCATATAATACTTAATTGGGGATAACCGAAACCCGCGGGGAAACCCAAAAAACTGATGGATAATATTAATCGGGTATCCGGCGGGTAATAGGGCGGATACGGGTTTAGATATTATAAACGGGTGCGGGTGCGGGTGCGGGTACGGGTACACTAAAACCCGCCCCAAACCCGACCCGTTGCCATCCCTAATCCCACATCCTAGACCGACACAACTATATCAAACATTACTTTTCATGTCTAATCCTAAATCCAGTCCAAAACCCACATAACAAACGGGCCCTTGAGCGTTGTCGGAAAAATCATAAATTTTACCTAAATCCAATTCCTCTTTTAAATAGGGGATTAAAATAGCACTTATTTCTAGAATTAACACTTATTTTTAGTATAAGCACACAAAATTAGCAAATCCCAAACACCCAATACCACCGGACGACCCCAATTTCTGGTGTCTTCATCTTCTCGTAATTCTTCTGGTACCAATTAATGGATTCGTTACTAGCATCATACGCATCTTCAGACGATGAAGATAACAACAACAATAATCAACCACATAAACCACCAACCAAACAACCCCAATCTTCAAACCCTAAACCTAGCTTCTTCACATCTCTCCCACCCCCCAAATCAAACCCTAACCCTAACCCTAACCCTAATTCCAACAAATCATCTCTATTCTCTAAACTCCCTCAACCCAAATCAGAACCCTCAGACCCCTTTTCACTAAACCCATCAAAACCCAAAAAAGTCGTTCTTTTTAGACCACCCATTATCAAGAAACCCATTCTTGATGACGATGAAGATGTTGATGATGATAAGAAGCAGGAACAAAAGGTTAAGGATAGTTATATACCTCAAGCTCCTTCAGTGAAGTCCTTTTTATCGAGTATTCCGGCTCCGAGAAACTCGGGGTCTCTCGGGGCGGGGTTGTCGGGTTCTGGGATGGGGACGGGGAGGCGGTCGATATTGGAGGGTGAGGTTCCGGGTTTGTCGAATTTGGATAAGAGTAAGGAAAAAGTTAGTGAAAGTAAGTTGAGATATGATGATAGGGAGGTGGCTAATGAGAATGTGACGTTAAATGCTGATTACGCGGATTATGATTATAGTAGCTATGCAGGGTATGAGAATGCGAGTGTTGATAATGGGGCTTATGCGAATTATGATAATGTGAGTGTTGATAATGCGGGTTATGCGAATTATGATCATTCGAGTTATGGGCCAGTTGCGCCAGGAAATGATGGTGGTTATGGTAGTTATAGTAGTTATGGTCCAGCTGCTCCGTCAAGTGAATATGGGGGATACGGGCAGTATGAGAGTAAGTGGGTGGATAGGTCGGGTGGGGGTGAGAGTTCAGTGGGGCCGGAGGTTTCGGCTGCGGAAGTTGTGCAGAGTGTGGCGAGGGTACCGGGTAAGAGAGGTAGGAATGAGATTCCTACGTCTGTGATTGAGGTTAGTCAAGATGAGTTGATGAAGAATCGGCCACGTGAGGATCAGGTTAAAGCTACTGGGATTGCTTTTGGGCCTGCGTATCAGGTAATGTCAGTTTATCAATTTATATATCAAGGTGTTAAATTTTAGTGATATCTGTTTCGTTGTATAAATAACTAGACTAAGACTGGATAAGAAATTTTATATGCTTATTATATGCAAAATTATGATGATTGTTAGATTAAGACTTAAGAGTATATGATGAAGTTATCTACTGACGAAGTATGCTTTGGATAAGAACTTAGGTTGTTACTTAGATAATGATGAGGAATAGTAGCTTGCATACAATCGTTGAAGGCTTGACATGAAGGGGATGTGGATAAACTGGTGCTATAGTTAATTTGTTAGATACAATATATGCGTGAGTTGGTGAATTTGCACCATCATAGATTTTTTTTTTTTTTTTTTTTTTTTCCCCACGTGATAAAGTATGTAGACAGTTAAGTCATGGGACTAAGTTACCCTTTAGACATAATATGATCATTATTCAAAGTAGTAATCTTCAGGCTTTAAAGCATTATGAAAAAAAAGTAAGACCCGGTGTAGTACCATGTAGAAGATGCTTTTTGCAAATATTACAGAAACTACTTCAATTGAACTATTATAGCACAAGACAAATCTTAGGGAAAAAGTCCACTTTGAGGTACTTCGGTATCCAATCTGCTTTAGCTGATAATGATGGGAACTTGGTATGGAAGTTGGAACTTAGAAGGGATTTGGAATGCTAATGTTGAATTTCTAGAGTTCAGAGGTATGATGCTCAGTGATTTTAGATGGGTCTGAGTGGTCATCAGTTAGGATTCAATTTTTCAATGTCTAAATTTGCGGAGAACGCATTATGTGATCTGTGACATAGCTATAGATCATATAGGATATATAGGTATTTAGCCATTTAGGCTGTCCTGTATGATGATAGTGGTGATTATATGTAGGTTGCAGACAAGTGTTTAAGCCTTTGACTTGAATGGAATGCAGATAAACTGGTGTTATTGCTAATTTGTTATATAAATATGCGCGAGTTGGTGAATTAGTCTTATCATAGATGATTTTTTTTTTTTTTTTTTTCTCTTACAGGGTTAAGTGATGTAGGCAGTTTAGTTGTGGAGTTGTTGAGATAAGTTAACCTATGGACATAATATATGCTAATTATTCAAATCATAGTTTTTAGATGAAGAATTATGATAACAAACTAGACCCATGTCATAGGTATTAGCGAAGTAAGATTATGTGGTATTGTGTAGAAGATGATTATTGCAAATATAGCACAAAAAACGTCTTAGGAAAAAGTCCACCTTCAAGAGACTTCATGATCCAATTTGCTTTAACTAATAATGATGAGGAACTTCGCATGGAACGTTGGAATGAATTTGGAATTTGGATTGCTAAACCTGAACTTCTATAGATTAGGGGCATGATGCTTAGTGATTATAGATTGGTCGGAGGGGTCATCAGTTAGTATTAATTATTAGTGTTTAAATTTGTAGCAAATGCATCATGTGATCTGTAAGATAGCTATGGATCATTCCGCTGTTTAAAAGAAAAAGATAGCTATCGATCATATAGGGTATATAGGTTTTGCATTAGTAGAATCACATAGCAGTGTTTGTGAAGTGTCATGTGGTATGATGCTTAGTAGAATCACATAGAGTGGTCACCAGTTCAGATTTGCAGAGAATGTAGCGTCATATGGGAGATAGCTATGGATCATACTGGTATTTTGGTTTTGAGTTGGTAGAAATGACATAGAACTTTTCATGAAGAGTCTTGGGGTAAGTTAGAGCTGACTTTGTTTACCTATATAATGTCAAAGGGTCAATCTTGGTCTCAAACTCATCAAATAAGAATGTATAAACTAAAAGTAGAAATTGGTGCAATGTGTTGAAGGTTGCTTAAAGGCTTAATCTTGTGTTTGTGAAAATGGAGAAAAATAGTGTCTGTGGGTCAACCAAACTTGACTCTTGATTAGCACTAAAAATGACCAACTCTATCAACCTGCCCCTGTTGCAACTTTTGGGATAAGCTAATGGCTAGCTGCTAATGGGAGAAGGCAATCGTAAGTTGTTATTCCGTACAATGTAGTTAAAGGCGAAAGCGACCTCCAGGCGATGTGGCTTCCCCTAGGGACTAAGGTGAGAGGCGACAAAAAGTGAGCGCCTGAGAGAACTTTTTTACCCGTTGTGCATATGATAGCATCTAACACGAAAACAATGATTAAATAAAAACATTATTACCTTAAACTTCATTTTTAATGAAAAAGACCATAAAAGAGAAGTTTATTCAAATACTTAAAGCCTTAAAATCTATTATTCTTATTTAGAATAATTGCTTAAGTTCTCATTTCCTATTTCCCCATCGTATCCAAGATCCACTGTATCATCTTCATCTATAAGATCCTCGTCGGATTCATCCAGGAGTGCCCTTCTTTTAGATGCCGATGCCTTTCTTCTTGTATAATGCCTCGGCTCATTTACACCACTTGCACTAGCTACATTACCCCAAGTTAGTGCTTTATCCTCACCAAACATGAATTCCCCTTCGGCATCATTACTTCTCGTGAGCTGCTCATTGTAATTAATTAACCCAAATTAGGGGATTAGGGACGCCTGGAATATTTATGTAATTACTATTTAGTTAAAAACTTAAAATAAAGTAAAAAGGTTCCGTTGTATTAGAAAATTAGCCGTTATAGCAAAAAAGGTGATCGCCTGTCGACTACCCACCTTGGAAACTAAGCAACGGTTTTTATCGCACCAAAAAAACGCCTGGCTTTTTTGTAATTAAGGCGATTTAGTGCAAAGGGCCTCGCTTTATCGCCTACGCGCTCGCCTTTCTCACTTTTGACTACCTTGATTTCAATCAGATTTGCTAAATTGCTCCTTTTTTCTCTGCAACTTTATGGTTCAATATTCTAAGATTAGGCCCAACTGTTTGAGGGATGCTGAATTTGATCTTGATTATTTGATTCCATTGTGTATCGAGTTGGCCCATATAAAGCTTGTCCGAATATTAGGCAATGTTTCACTTATTTAAAAGCTAATTCTAGATGTGCTGATTATATGCCATTCAAGCACAAAAAAATGACTACCGATGAATTTTGTAGTATCATCATATCAAGAACCATCTGTTCAGTATATATTTAGCCTTGTATAACTCTCCAGCATAATTGTTCACTTTAACTACATGGATTTCTTATTGATTTTTTTATTATTATTTTTTTTGGATTGCAGCCTACTTCTTCAACCAAGGGGAAGCCAACGAAGCTGCACAAGAGGAAACATCAGATCGGATCTTTATACTTTGATATGAGGTCGAAAGAGATGGAACTTGCAGAAAGGCGCTCCAAGGGCTTTCTCACAAAAGCAGAAACACATGCCAAGTATGGGTGGTGAGCTTAATTTGCTCTTTTCCTGTTGTATCTTTTCAAGTCTACCAAGCAAAAGTCTTCATGGCCTACCGCAACTCTTTGCTCACTATTAGCAGCTGCCATTACCCATCATAGTTTTTATTTTCATTTGTAACATGTTTTTTGTGTGAACTTTCATCTTTTAAATGAAGAAGGTTAACAAGTTTTGTTGGCTTTGACTGAATTGCGCCACCATTGTTATAGGGGCTAATTGTATGAATTGCGCCGGTGCCTGTCAAAGGTTGCAATGTTCCTCCATAACTTCACATTTGTATTATTAAAAGGCTAATTGTATGAAGTCATGCAACCATCTTTCTTTTTCTTTAGGTATGTAGCACACTTTTGAATTCATTCTTTTTGTTGTATCGTGTGACCAGTAGTGTGTATTATTTGACCATCTTACCTTTTAACTGGTCACAAGATATATCGAAAGATGAAATTTAGAGGTATGATATACATATCTAAAATAAAAAGTAAATATGACTATAAAACTATTAAAAAAGTTTTGTGCAATTGCCCTTGTTAAAAATACAAAGACAATCTATGACACACTGAAGTGACTTGAGAATGGGTTGTCTTTAGTGTATGGATATTGTCTCTGCTATGAAATTACTTTAAAAACGTCGGTTTTATCTAATAATAATGTATTTCTGGTAGTAATTGTTTATAATGCTGTGGCAATGGTCACCATAATCACACTACTTCACTTTACACATCAACGTATCTCATCTTTATCTCTCATATAACTTTCTCTCTCTTTCTCACATTTTACAGGACATGATCACCTTACTCTCATCTTAATACCTATTTTTTTTATTTATTTAAATACCATATCTTCTTTCATTTGTCACCTCTGCAGAATTATCAGTTGGTATACCATTTACAACTTCACCACAGCCTGGTTTCTCTGCCACATCAGCTTTGGGTCCAGTTTTTCTAATATTCAGTCTCCAAATCCAATGTTTCCTGTGACTTCAGCTCTTGGTATTGGATCCTCGGCTCAAGCAGCAAATGTAGCATCGTGTATAGCTATAAGCAGTTTGCCAAAAGTTCCATGTAGATCTCCCATTTACCATAGATCCCATCTATCCATCTCATCCATCCATTTAAAACCCTCCCAGCCGTTAGATTAATTCCTTTTTTTTTTTTTTTTTTTTTTTTTTTTTTTTTTTTTTTAGTAATAACCAAAAGGGCAAAAGAGACAATCCACGTATTAGTATATACGCTTCTCTCAACTCAAACCCTCCCATTTTCAATCTCACAAACGGTTACATTCCTCTGTCTCTCACCCACCCCATTCAAACCCTCATTTTCAATCTCAATCTCTCTCAATAACCGTTAGCCGCCGTCGCCACTGTTAACCGCCGCCATTAAACCGCCGTTAAACGCCTTAGTTGTTGATATAATGAAGTCAGTTGATGAATCGATGGGTAAAATTGCTTATTTTGTTTATTATTTACGTTTTGTTTATTTTTTTTTTGCTTATTTTGTTTCTTATTTTGTAGATTTTTATCTGTTGTTGATGATTTTATTGTATTATTAAGCTATTTTGACCTAATTTTGAATCTGATGCTGATTAGATTAGGTTTGTAGAGTTTTTGTTATTGTTGCTGTTGTTAATTGATCAATATGTGTGTCTGAACTATGTGTTTATTGATGATTAGGTTTAAATTAGGAATTATTATAGCGTGATTTGAATGAGTTTGTTGTTAGGTATATTTGATTGATAGTAATGTAGTTTTTTAGTTTGATGAAAGGATTACGGTTGTGCTGCAAGTGCGTTGAGTGACTGTCGTGCGTTGAGTGTTGAGTGACTATCGTGTGTTGAGTGACTGTCGTGTGCTGCAAGTGCGTTGAGTGTTGATTGACTGTCGTGCGTTGAGTGTTGAGTGACTTGCTGAGATGTAATTAGATAGGGACTAGCATACACGTGAGAAGTGTGCATTTGAGTAGAAATACTTTTAATATTAGGCGTACAAGTTAAACTAGTCGTTAAACTCTGTGAAATACTGTTTATTTGGAATGTTTATTTGGGGTGTTTGGATCTGCTTGTTCTTGTTGGTTCTTGTTGTTTATTTGGAATGTTTGCTGCATTAATACACTGCATTAGGTCGATGTAAGCTCAATTAGGCATAAAATTTGTAGGTTCTATAGCTAATAGTTGAAATTCAATAAACATCTCTCAACTGTTTTCATTTATTATACTAAGCACTTTTGATTCTTGCATACTGATAGGATTAGGTTGTATTTAGGGTAATTTAGTTACAATTAAGCTTAACATATCATTTAGGGTTAGAATTAATCATTAGAAATTCAAGTTAGTCAACTTTAGTAGCAAATAAAAAAGTCAAAGTTATGGTGAATCTGTGTGAACAACATCTGAATTAGGGTCTTTTTAGGGCATCAATTGAGCATTAGAATTAGGGCTTTTTAATTTTTTAGGTTCTCTATAGTTCTAGCTTCATTTTGCCCCCCTTACCTCCCACTAATGAGCTTATTAAGTACTTTTAATTAAGCTGTCAAGTAGGTCCAGAGGTGCACTTTCTGTCTTTGCATTCAACCTGCACAAGTACTTCCTGGCTTATTCTAATTAATTTTCCTGTTGATTTAAGTTAATTTTAGCTTAAGTAAGTTGTGTGGACTGTTTAGAGCTTTTTGTGCATTCTGCTTATCAACTGCTTATTGTCAAATGCTTATTTAATTGATGTATATGATGTATTTTCTTTATAAGTGTATTTTGTCAGAATCATATATGATTCTCATAGAATCATATATGATTTTTTCAGAATCATATATGATTCTATGAGAATCATATATGATTATGACAAAATCATATATGATTGTATTAGATTATTTTATGGTTATTAACATTTAAAATTTTTATGCAGGTCGATTAAAAACTTATGCACGTAAGCCTAAAGATAAGATAACAAATGAATCATCTTAGAAGGCTATGACTTCTGATAAACCAAAGTTAAAAGTTGTCAAACCTCAACCTCAACCTTCTCCTGTAAAACAAAAAACTCAAACTCCTCCTTTAAAACAAAAAACTCAACCTCCTCCTGTAAAATCAACGAGGTTTAGGTCTGAAGAAGAGTCTGAAGAAGATGAGTCTGATGAGGTTGAAGAAGATAAGAAAAGGGAGTCTAAGGACGATTCTGAAGAAGATGAGTCTGATGAGGTTGAAGACGATAAGGAAAGTGAGTCTAAGGACGAGTCTGATGAGGGTGAAGATGTTAAGGATAGTAGTGAAGATGTTAAGGACGAGTTTGATGAGGGTGAAGAAGGTGAAGATGTTAAGGACGAGTCTGATGAGGGTGAAGAAGGTGATGATGAAAGTAGTGAAGGTGAAGGAAGTGAAGAGGAGGCAATTACAAATTATAAATCAAAGGTTGTAGTGAAGAAAACAAAGGTTAAGAAAGTCATTTCTGAGTCTGACAGCGATTCAAAAGAAAAGAGGGCTAAAAAACAGAAGCGTGTTGCAACAACTAATAAACGAAAGCGTGTTTCTGACTCAGATTCTTTGGTTGAAGAAGAAAAGGTCTCAAAGCCTAAGAAATCTTTGAAAAAGGCTATTGTTGAAGTGAAGTCTGAGAATGTTTTGAAGCCGAAGGAGCGTGCAGTAAAGGCACAAGAGAAGGTCTTGAAGCCTAAGAAAGTTTTGAAGCCGTTAAGTCAGAACCAAAGGAGGTTAATTCAGAACCAATTGAAAAAAAGAAGAAACCACTTTCCGACGCACAAATTAAGAAGGAAGAGTATCTGAGAAAATTTCTGGCTCTCCTTTCTAGGACAGTACCTGCGAGCTTGTTTTCTACTATCCGTGATGCAAGAGTTGATATGAAATCTTTCTTGGAGGATATCGGGTTTTCTTCACTATACGGGGTTAATATAGAGTCAGTGCCTTCTCGTATGGCAGGGTTTGTGGTGGCAAATTTTGATAAACAAACTTACGAGCTTGTGTTGGAGAAGGGGAAGATTCTCGTGACTCCTGAGAAAATCCATGAGATTTTAGGAGTCCCTCTTGGTGGAATAAAGTTTTTTGAGTTACCCGAGAGATCTTTGGATGAGCCTTTTGTGAAGTTGTGGCTTAACCAATTTTATCCAAAGAAGTATAAAGAAATTAGAGCTAGTGATGTTGCTGGAAAGTTGATCACTGCAACGGAAGTTGACTTTATGTTTAAAGTCAACTTCCTTACTCTATTTGCCAATGTTATGGCCAAAGCTCATACAATGAAGGCGCTTATAGATTTGACTGTTGTTAGGCGTATTACTGAAGAAATTATCATTCCAAACATTGATTGGTGTGATTATATTTACCACTGTCTTAAATACAGTGAAATACCTAAAACGTCTTCAGGCTTCTACAATGGCGCATTGTGCTTCTTGATTGTAAGTTTTTCCTTTTTTGTTTATAGATTTTGTGATTACTTTTTATGATCTCATTGTGTGTTATTTACTATTAACAGCTCCTGTACTTTGATTCTACAAAATTTGAGGGTTTGCCCATTATTCGTTACCGTCCTGCTATCCGAAACTGGAGCTCAAGTTTGATGAATCAACGTCAGAAGCTTGAGATTGAACGAGAGGAAATAGGTACAATGGAATTGCATGGGGAGTGGAGTGAATCTGAAGTACAAGGTACCGAAGGTTTTTTTGGTGGTAGTGTCAAAGTGAGCCAGGCTCGTAGTTCCCGTGTGCCTCCTACCGACAAACAGGTTCGACTATTTTTTGTATAATATCTTTTGAATTTTTTGTTTGTACTGAATTAATTAAAATCATGTATGATTCCTGCTGAATCATGTATGATTCTATCAGAATCATACATGATTCCTGATGAATCATACATGATTCTACAAAAAGACAAAAAGTCAAACTGCTTGTTACTTTTTGCTTATATGCTGTTAAAATTGCTTATTTACTGTTTTTATTTGCTTGTCTTCTTATTTTATTGCTTTCCATAGCTTATAAGTAGTTTTCATCCCTTCTAGTTTAAGTTCTAACAAATTCTCATAAAATCAAAAAAAATATATATATATATATATAATAATAATAATCAAAAATAGCCTTTTAGAGATTAGCTTACATGTAGTGCTTATTGTTAGTCCAATTATGCTTTTTAGTTTATAATTAAGTTTGATTAGTTATTTGTTTCATTATCTAAGCTCATTTCAGCCTAAACCTTTTTAAATTTTCAAAACAGCTTTGCTTAAGGGGTGTTTGGTTCAGGACCACTTTGTGTGTTTATGACCATTTATACCATTTATACCATTTGTTTAGGTATATTTGGGTAGTTACATAGGATTTTCACTAGTTGTTTAAATTTTAACTTTTCAAAGTAGCTTTTGAGTTTTCTTAAATCCTTTCATGTCTTTTAGCTAAATTGAATCATATATGATTCTATTTGAATCATATATGATTCTATGCGAATCATATATGATTCTATGTGAATCATATATGATTTTATTTATTTATTTATTATTATTTTTTTTTGCAGAGTTTTTGCACAATGATTAATGAGAAGCTTTCAAGCATATCTCGTCAGAAGGTTGAACTTGAAAATCTTCTGAAAAATGCTAATACTGAGTTCCCAAACGACGAAGATGTGCTTGAATTATACAACAAATATGGAGCTCTTTTCAAGGAAACTGTAGCTCTTGAAGATCTTCATATTGATCATTTTGAGCCACAAGATCGACAAGATGATGATAGCAATGATCGTGGCAAGAAAGATGTTGATGCTGCTAAGAAAGATGTCGGGGTAGACAAGGTGGTTTCTGAGAATGTTGGGGTAGATAAGGTGGTTTCTGAGAATGTTGCTGCTAAGAAAGATGATGGTGCCACGAAAGATACTGAAATTGAGCCAGAGTTGAGTGACAAAGAAGAACCAATATTGAGTCAAGACAGTTTTACGCAGTGGCTCCAAGATAACATTGACTGGATTGGAGAGGTGATTGACTGCATTTACGATGCATACTATGATGTATCGACCAGTTTTTTTAAATACTTTTCTTTTTATTAATCTATTTAACTATAAATTTGTTTTGATTCAGGAGGAATTCCTAAACTGGCCTCGGGTTGTACAGCCGCTTAACACTGATTGTCCTCGGACTCCTGAACGAGTGGTTACTCGTTCATCTCCAAAGAAAAGAATTGTTAAGCCATCTTCTTACCTGTCATCTCCATATGAGAATAAGCCGACGAAAGTTATTGCTATGGTTCAGAGGATTGAATTTGAGTTGGGGAATAGTTTGTTTGCAATGCAGGGCGATAAGATGTAAGTTTACTTTTATTTTGTTTGTCTATAGGTCAATTTAAGGAAGTAGATATGTGATATTTGTGAGAGAGATAAGTTGATTGGGATTGATATAATGATTGTCTGATGTATAATGATTGATATAATGAGTGAGATAAGTGGTTTAGTGTTTTTCTAATGTATAGGATTTTGTTAGAATCATATATGATTCACACAGAATCATATATGATTCACACAGAATCATATATGATTCACTCAGAATCATATAATATGTAATTTAAAATTGCTTTAAGAAAGTTTGCTATAATGATATGTACTTATTCTAATTCACTTTTTTGTTATGTTTTTCTAATTTTATTTAGGGAAACAGTTTTTCAAACTCGTTTTGGTGATCATGAGGTATCAGCTGTACGAGTGAATATGGAGACATTGGCACCAGGTTTGTGGATAGATAACAATGTCGTTGATTGTTGGGGAGCTATATTGAATTATGAAGAATCTGTTAAAAAGGATCCAGCACCCAAAAGGCATTTTTTTCCAACTGGTTGTATTGTAAGTATTTTAATTTTTATTGATAATACGTTTACTTTTATTATTAAGTGTATTTATTTTTACACTTCTTGTTTAATACAGACAAACGCTATGGTTGAAGGTACTATTGGTAAAAATGAGCAGTGGGATATATTTTCAGCGGAGATTACGGCTCATTTTAAAAATGTCAATGCCTCTAAGTTTCTTGCAGAAATTGAATTGGTAATTTCTCATTTCATTTACCTATATAATTTTTGGAAGTCTTAATTGGTTTTTTAAGTTTCCTTTTTTTGTTTTTATAGGCGTTCTTCCCAATTCAAGTCTCCAATCATTTTTATGTTGTTGTTTTTAACATTAAGAAGCCTGTGTTATCAATGATCATCCTTGATAATTCTCCACAGACGTATATCTCAAAGTACAAGGGTGCGTATGATATTCTGGTAAGTATTTTATTAGACAAAGCTCATGAATAATGTTCTTATGATTATGCTTGTGATTTTCTAAAATGATATATTATTTTCTGATTATTTTTTGTTTCTACTACAATCATATATGATTTTACTAGAATCATATATGATTATGTGTGAATCATATATGATTTTGGTAGAATCATATATGATTTTGCTAAAATCATATATTATTTTGGTAGAATCATAGTATATGATTTTACAAAATTCAGACAGATACTACGTTTATCAACGTATTTTTTGTTTTTCTTTTTTGTAGAAGGACTTTTTTTCCAGGTTTCTGCTACAACATCAACATCCAAAAACTGATGACGTTGTAAATGTTAGACCACGGGTTCTTCAGCTGAAATGGAAGACTAAAAACAACCATGTTGACTGTGGAGTTTTTACAATGATCCATATGGAGTCCTATGTTGGTGAAACTGCCTTAAAATGGGATGTTGGTTTGTGTAAAGAATCGGAGAAGCAGGTGTCGTTGTTGAGGCGAATGAGGTTCAAAATTGCTACCAAGATTCTCTTGCATAAGTTGAATTTGCATTCGCAAAAGATGTATGATTTGGCTTTCAAGTTCCAGTCCGAGATAGATGAACAAACAAGGATCTCGATTATTGTGAAGGCAATCAGGAACAGGGCTGATCGTGATCCAGGAAAAGATGTTCATAAAGAAAATGTTCTTAAGATTGATGTTGATAAATAGATGTCATTAAGTGATTGAAAACTGATGTCGTTAACTGATGTATTTAGTATTGAAAACTGATGGTAGTATATGAAAACTGATGCTATTTGTATATTTTGAAAACTGGTGGTAGTATTGAAAACTGATTGTAGTATATGAAATGGTAAATTGATGTTATATTGATGTTTTAAATTTTCTGATGGTATTTAGGTACATCTCTTATTTTTAATAACATATATATTCTCTATGATTCTCCAGAATCATATATGATTCTGGAGAATCATATATGATTCTGAAAAACAAAGTTGTTAACAGAAAAGATGTGTTTAAAGTGGAGAAACATATATGATTTTGAATCATATATGATTTTGGAGAATCGTATATGATTATCATATATGATTCTCCAGAATCATATATGATTCCCCAGAATCATATATGATTCTCCAGAATCATATATGATTCTCCAGAATCATATATGATTCTGGACCAAAGTTGTCCTTGTCTCAAATTCTTAAAACCTGAACCAAATTTAAAGTTTTTCATATAAGATGTAAAGTGCAATAAACAAATTTTTCCAATAGTGCAATAATAATAAACAAATTTAAAGAAATTGTTATTCAAGAAGCGTTAGTCGCTTTTTCAGTTGCGACATTTCTTGTTTGTTGTACACCTGCATCAGTTCCACCCTTTTGTGCAGCAGCAACTCTCGCAAGTTTTGCAATATACTTTGGATTTTGTGGACATGTCGACTTTGTGTGCTTGTTAGTATTCTCACCACAGTATCCACATTTCCTTTTCCGCTTAGATGTTTCTTCAAGTGCTATTTCTCTTGCACTCTTTCTACGTTCTTCTTTAGACCAACCTTTGGTTTTAGCTATGGATGGATTGTTGACCACTTGTTTCTCAGGTTTCTTAACTACATATACATCCTCAAGCACATTCTCAATTTCTTTTTTCCGTGAAGGAGGTTTAGGTGCTTCATCCTCAATTCCTTTCTTGATTGATTTCAATTGTTCCACAAACTTTCCTAACTTTCCTTCATCTTTACCCAACAAATATAGACACTCGTCTACCACGAAAGTAGCCTCATTTGTTAATTTCTCAACTGGTATATTCTTTTCACCATACCTATTTGTCATTCTTCTCAATGCAGGTGGTATTACGTCCCTCCTCCAACGCCTCAAAATGTACTTTTCCGGGATCATTTGAACATCACGGTTCTTCAAAGCACAGAATGCATGTCTACATAAAAATCCAAATCGAAGAAAATGCCTACAAGTACATTCCACTGACCCGTCTTCAAGAGAACGTATAACCTTATTACAGAAAAGAAAGGGAAGAAAATTAGAACCTATATTATTCATTAACTACTAATGTTCAGAATCATATATGATTCTGTAGAATCATATATGATTCTGTAGAATCTTATATGATTCTGTAGAATCATATATGATTCTAATGTGAATCATATATGATTATTTTGAACCATATATCAGAATCACATATATTTAGAATCATATATGATTTTCAATGAGTATCACATATGATTTTCCTGAGAATCACATATGATGTTCTTGAGAATTACATGTGATTGTCTGTATACAACGATAACAGCTAAAAACCATTTAATAATATACAAGTAAATTTACCTTGTATTCTACTACTTTTTCACATTCCTGCACTTGTTCTTCTCCTTTTTCTTTATAAAGTGTCCTATAAGCAGCCGCATTTCTATCTCTAATCCTAAGCATCTCACAGCCCTCTTCCGTTCTAAACTCTTCTATTGTGCAATTCCAACAAGCTTCCTTTAATTCCTTTTGAACAAGCAGAAACATTGTTCTTGTGTATACTTTAGATGCATGGCGTTCCATACTCAATTGTGTAGAAAGTTTTGGAGCTGAGTCATATGTGTTAAAGTACATTTGTTCTTGCCGATACCTTTGCCTCTCCATTGCAGATTCGAAGCACATCATGAAATGAACCAATGTTGATCCGTGATTTGTGAAATTTTTGAAGAATGCGTTTTCACTCTCAGACCTTGAAGTAGTTCTCATTAATCCAAACAGTGGTGAGTCAATAAAATACGCTGGTATCCACATTTCTCGAAGTCCAAACATCTTCTTCATCCATTTGTGGTCTTGCAATTCAAAATCTTCAATCAATTTTGCCCATTTTTCTTCAAACTTCAATGGTTCAATGAACATATTCCACATAATCTTGTTCAAACGCTTTTTGAAATCAGTTTCATCATATATTTCTTTACAAATCTGTAAAAAAAAAATTATGTTATTCAGTTGATTCTTCAAGAATCATATATGATTCTCATAGAATCATATATGATTGAGAATCATATATGATTCTATGAGAATAATATATGATTCTATGAGAATCATATATAATATATGATTCTCAATCATATATGATTCTATGCATAGTCTGTGTTTGGACTCAGTAAAATACCTTTCCTGGAATTTTTTGTGTGATATGCCACATGCATAGTCTGTGTTTGGATTCAGTAAGTACAGCTTCAATTGCTAACTTCATGGCTCCATCTTGATCCGCATTTTTGGTTGTTTCCCATGTGCCTTCATGAATGATTTCAGTAGCCATGTGTAAGCTTCTGTATCTTCTCTTAGAATCATTCCCGCACCAAAAGTCACACACTTTTTATGATTATCTATCCCGGTGAATGGGACAAACACCATTGATGAGGCGAAAAATGAACCACTTTTAGGGGGTCATTTAAGCCCGGAATTGAATTTATTTGATCAAATATTGCCCTAAATCGTTCCTTTTGTGATTTTAGGTACTTTGGGAGTGAATTCTGGAAAAGAAGGCATTTTGGACGTTTTAGGAGCATAAAAGTGAAGAAAACGGCAAAGACTTAATTTTCCATGCTGAGAACAGTACCTGACGGCGTCAAGAGTAAAATCCATGACGACCCAGTGCAAACCTGACGGCGTCACAACAAGGACGTCAAGAGTTAAATTGGTGACGGCCTGCATAAGGTGAATACATGACGACGTCAGACCCAGATCTAGGCAGTCCGAGAAACTATTTGGCGGCGAGATGACGGAGTCAGACATTTGTTCTTGACGCCGTCACCCATCAAAATCTATATATAGTTTTCTATTTTTCATTCATTAAAGAGGAACTTGTGTGGAGAAAACTAGGGCCGAACTTTGTAAACCCTAGGTCATATTTTACAGTGTTTTCAAGGGTTTTCACCCCTTGAATCCTTTCATGTTCAATTAAGATAAGTCTTCTCTTAATTCATTCAATATGTCTATGTGTTGTTTGAATATATCTTATACTTGTCTTGATTTCAACATGCTAGGCTAGATCTATCTTGTGTTTGCTTTATATCTAATGAAACCTATATGTTAATTATGTGTTGATTACTTTTTTATGGTTGTATTGGATGAATGATTTCAATGTTAGGCTTAAGAAAACTGGTAGATCTCCATTGTGTAACATGCTTGAACATCTTAGGAAACATGAACCGATGTGTATTAGGTTTTATTGGTTGTATTTAATGCATGAGTAAATTCTAATGATCCCATGTTAGGAGCTTCTTAGCCGGCTCGACATAGGAGTGAAGTAGGCGCTCATAGGATTGGGGAAGTAAGTACGCCACCCCATGAATGGTATTAAGGAATACAATCCGTCATCCACGCAACTATAACAAGTAATTAACGTGTAAAAGATATCTAGGGAGTAGTGAAATCTAAGTAAACACAATTCTCCCACATATTGCTCACAACTCTAGTTAATTTAGTTTTATTTTCATTTCTAGTATTTTATTTTGATTGCATCTTAGCATTGGGTTAGTTGACTAGCAACTAATTCCGCCCAACTCCTTCAAACCCGAGATTTTTACTTGCTTTCATAAAAATATAAAAATACAAAAAGAATCATCCCTCATCTCTAGACCTAGTCTTTAGGTTTTCTAATCCTAGCGACACTATTCCTAGCTGAACGATCAATCCCCCGGTACTTGTCATTATACTATACTACATCGATCAGGTACACTGCCTGGTGGGGGTTGTAAGCTTCTCAAGATCCCTTGAGAGGTAAAGCCTGGTGCAATCCTTACGCATCAAGTTTTTGGCGCTGCAGCCCGGGGAATAGTTATTGTCTAGGTTAGAAACTCTTTTTATTAGGTCTGCTTGCTAGATTCCTTTCTAGTAAGATTTTATTTTTATTTTTTTAGGTTCTCTTTAGTCTATCTTTTTCTTCGTGCCTTTGTGAGTAAATTAAATTCATTGACTATTCCGTTGACTATTATGGAAAACACGAATCCACCCCTTTCCCCTAGAGAAGTGGCTTTGTTACGAGAGCAGATTGAGAATGAGATTAGGGAACTTAGGGAGCTTAATAGGTTGATTAAAGTTGAGCTCGACCATGCATTTAGTGACCTAGTGACCGCCTTGTATTCAAATAAGGACCTAAGACCTAATGATTTTGAGAATGTTGTTGAGGAACTTGAAGAAGGGGAGATTGATCCAAAGTTAGATGATTATTTTAATTTATACCCCACTAAGGAGGAAATTGCGTACTATAATAATCTTATTGATAACCCTCGATCTCCTTTTACTAGAATCGAACCTAAGATAAAGAGAGGCGACCCTAAGAATGCTAAGATACCATGTATGATTGGGTATAGACACGTTGACAATGCTTACATTGACTTTAAATCCCCATTCAACATTATGTCCTCGAGTGTTTATAATGATATAGTGAAAACAAGACTTGGACCTAGAAGAGATCCCAAATACCCCGGTAGAGTTTGTAACTTTGTCGGGAGAATTAAAGGTCTACATGTCTTTGTTGGGAATTTCACTTATATTACTGACTTTATGATTGTTGAAGATCTTGCTAATGTTATTGATTGTCGATTATCCAATGTTGTGTTTGGTAAACCGTTTGTTGAAGAGTCCAAGTTGCAATATGATGAGATAGAAGGGACAATTCGATTTGCGAGTAACACCGATAGGATCACTTATAGGATGCCTAATAGAATGAAAGAATTTCGTTTTGTGCCCCGTTTTGACATGGACAACATTGGTGCTTTTGAGGATATCAATGAAGAGGATAAGAAAAAGGGCATGGATTATGTATGGGAAAAGAAGAGTCTTTTCTACAAAGATTGTTTGACTCTAGGACCAAAGTATAAAGTCGATAAGGAATTTGCCCATAGGATTATAGGAGCGATTGAGAAAAAGGTGATTGGTTTCTACAAAGAACATTTACAATCAGAAAGTGAAACCAACAATGAGGTCACGTAGTAACCCATGACCTTGAGTCTAGCTACAAGACTCGTAAATAAAGAAAAGCGCTTCTTGGGAGGCAACCCATGTTTTGTGTGATTTTTATTTTGTTTGTTTGTTATTTGCTTCCGTATGCATGTTTTATTTTTATTGTTGGTAGATCATGTTTCAAAACTAAAATAGTGAAAATACTTTACTTTGTTGTTTGGCTTAGTCTTAACTTCACCCAAAGGTATTTTTGCAAAAGATAAGTGTAAGGGGAAACCCCAAATATGTTTTTAAGAAACAAAACGGATCATGATTCTCCACAATATTAAGTGAACATGTATATTCGTATTTGTTAGAGTCAAATGCTTGTATCGAGTCATAATGATGTTTTGCAGGATTTTCAAGGAAGTAGGACCAAGTTTTTCCAGAAATTTTCCGGAAACTTAACATAAGAATTTCTGCAGGTCACTTATGACGGAGTCACGAGTTTACTCTTGACGGCGTCACGTGTAAAAATCTGGAAATTTTACCAGTTTTGTTTTTCTAACGGAGTCTTAAAGTTTTTGTTGAATTATTAGTTTGATAATCTCCAGGAAATCTGCAAACATCATTCCACAAGCATTATATCTTATTTTGTTTTCTAGGTTTTATTAGCATATGTAGATTGCCGCCGATTTTATGCGAGGTTGCCTTGTCTGTTTTCTCAGGTTTTACAGGTTATGTATGACAAGAAGATGATTTATATTCTGGAAGGGAAGCTTTGATTTTTCATTTTCTTGGAGGAAGATCTAACCTGGCCACCTTATTATCCATACCGAGCGAATCAGGGGAGTATTTGATTTCATTCGTTTTACTTATTTCACTTTTACATTCTTTACTTGAACATTGGGGACAATGTTCATCCTAAGTGTAAGGGGAGGGTAAAATGATGATACCTTACAAATAAACTTTCGCTTGAGTCTGTTTGTTTAATAGTAGATGTGTAATAAAACTATGAGAAATACTTGTTAGTGCAATTTTAGCGCCAAATTTAAATTTTTTTACAACATTTAGGAGTGAAACTTTAGCCATAGCAAGCGTCTCATGGATAGGAGTCGTATGACTAGCACAAAACCGTATCATTCAGAAAAATTCTTCACCCAAATATGTAAGGTTCGCCTTTAGATTTGATAGGAAAAGCATTTATTATTAGTGCTTATGAGTGTACCGGTAGCATTTAGATTCTAGAACTTGCGTTAGTGATGCATCCCGAGACCGCTAGTGAGACTACATTCGTGTAGTAGGATTTACTACATGATAAGAGGCATTAGGATCACCCTTGTGTTAAACCCGTATTATAATTACTTGACCATTTAAGTCATATTACTTGGCTAGTTAAGTCAACTAATTTTTCCCACACCCTTAGCGTTGTACTCATTTTTAGTACACGAAACCCCTAGTACACCCCTCCGAGCCTATCTTTTCGTTTCTAACTTTAAGCATTTTACTTAAAGGAAGAATTTGTTACACCCCACTTAAATGTACACGCAAATCGCCTTAGCCTTCCGTGTATGCACTCATCTTTAGTGCATTATTGTTATTTGTTTAAACCCTAAGTTAATTATCTAATTGATTACATGGTTGCTAAGTCGAGTCATATCCTTGTACATATTGTTTTGGGACGATTGGGACTCATGGGTAAAGTACTCGTGTATGGAGTAATGGGGAAGAACGTCATATTATTACCCCCATATGTGCGTTAATCTTAAAAGTACTCCAAGTGTTTTGATTATCTTAATTCGAGTCATTAGATTAGTTTATTGTAAAGTATGTAAAAATTCAAGTGTAAGGGGAATGTTCATTCCCTATGATGTATTATTTTGGATGGTAGGGTAAAAGTGTATGCAAAAAAAAAAAAAAAAAAAAAAAAAAAAAAAAATCGAAAAATCAAGAAAAAGAAAAAAAAATAGAAAAAGAAAAGAGAAAAAAATATACGGACTACCATCCCTTTTTATTCTATGTTCATTTTATGTTTTTGTTATTTTTCATTTGTTAGCTTAAGTCGAGTCTAGTCTTGTCTTAGCAACGCCACATTGTACATGTAATTGACCAAGATTATTAACTCGCCACCAGTAAAGACTGCCTATATCCAACAAAACCGTGTATTTCATATCCCTACACCTAACGTTACAACCCTTTTAAAAGACCTTTTCTTTTATTTTTTTTATTTTTTAACATGGGTTTCCGACTCGACATTGCGAGCCGACTAATCCCACGGCGACTACCCTTTTGGATAGCCCAGAGTCGGCGCAGGTGAACCTCCATGGCCACAAGGGGATTAATTTTCTCCCCGTTGGATTCGAACCCTTGACCTCCTCTTTGGAAGGCTGGTATTCTTACCGCTGGGTCTTTGATAGTTTATCCTAGGTGCTTACGCCATGTGGTGGAGGTTTGATCCTTTCCCAAGCCTATGGTAATCTATTTTGCTATGACAGGTGGTGAGAGATATTTTCCATTTCCATATTGTGATATTAGTTTATTACACCCGAGAGATGTGAGTATCTAAACACTATTTGTGAGGTGCTAGTGTATGACCTCCGTGCTTGTCTTTGGTCTTTAGTGGAACGATTATTTGTTGTAATTACTTTTATATTAGTGTTAAATGACCCCTAACTTGTATTTTGATTAGAATAAAAGCGCATTTTCTTGAGGACAAGCAAATCTCAAGTGTAAGGGTATATGATGAGGCGAAAAATGAACCACTTTTAGGGGGTCATTTAAGCCCGGAATTGAATTTATTTGATCAAATATTGGCCTAAATCGTTCCTTTTGTGATTTTAGGTACTTTGGGAGTGAATTCTGGAAAAGAAGGCATTTTGGACGTTTTTAGAGCATAAAAGTGAAGAAAACGGCAAAACTTAATTTTCCATGCTGAGAACAGTACCTGAAGGCGTCAAGAGGAAGACCCTTACGGCGTCAAGAGTAAAATCCATGACGACCCAGTGCAAACCTGACGGCGTCACAACAAGGGCGTCAAGAGTTAAATTGGTGACGGCCTGCATAAGGTGAATACATGACGGCGTTAGACCCAGATCTAGGCAGTCCGAGAAACTATTTGGCGGCGAGATGACGGCGTCAGACATTTGTTCTTGACGCCGTCACCCATCAAAATTTATATATAGTTTTCTATTTTTCATTCATTAAAGAGGAACTTGTGTGGAGAAAACTAGGGCCGAACTTTGTAAACCCTAGGTCATATTTTACAGTGTTTTCAAGGGTTTTCACCACTTGAATCCTTTCATGTTCAATTAAGATAAGTCTTCTCTTAATTTATTCAATATATCTATGTGTTGTTTGAATATATCTTATACTTGTCTTGATTTCAACATGCTATGCTAGATCTATCTTGTGTTTGCTTAGATCTAATGAAACCTAGATGTTAATTATGTGTTGATTACTTGTTTATGGTTGTATTGGATGAATGATTTCAATGTTAGGCTTAAGAAAACTGGCAGATCTCCATTGTGTAACATGCTTGAACGTCTTAGGAAACATGAACCAATGTGTACTAGGTTTTATTAGTTGTATTTAATGCATGAGTAAATTCTAATGATCCCATGTTAGGAGCTTCTTAGCCGGCTCGACATAGGAGCATAGGATTGGGGAAGTAAGTACACCACCCCATGAATGGTATTAAGGAATACAATCCGTCATCCACGCAACTATAACAAGTAATTAACGTGTAAAAGATATCTAGGGAGTAGTGAAATCTAAGTAAACACAATTCTCCCACATATTGCTCACAACTCTAGTTAATTTAGTTTTATTTTCATTTCTAGTATTTTATTTTGATTGCATCTTAGCATTGGGTTAGTTGACTAGCAACTAATTCCGCCCAACTCCTTCAAACCCGAGATTTTTACTTGCTTTCATAAAAATATAAAAATACAAAAAGAATCATCCCTCATCTCTAGACCTAGTCTTTAGGTTTTCTAATCCTAGCGACACTATTCCTAGCTGAACGATCAATCCCCTGGTACTTGTCATTATACTATACTACATCGATCAGGTACACTGCATAGTGGGGGTTGTAAGCTTCTCAAGATCCCTTGAGAGGTAAAGCCTGGTGTAATCCCTACGCATCAACCATTTCGTACCTGAATATCAACAGTTTCACAAAATAATTTCAAGAATAGAATCAAGAGTTTCAAATCTCACATAATCATATATGAAAAGTTACTTACTTGTTAGTTCTGTATGTTGCATCAAATGACACTACATCTCCAAATTCCTTATAGTTGCATTTGGCAACTTCATCCGCCCAAAAAAGTGCAACCAACTCACTTTTTTCAACCATATAGTGAAATGTAAAGTTCGGCACATAATTCTGTCGGTTTTCCATTTTGTTTATCAGCATTTGCGCGTCACTTTCACCTATACATACATTTATATCCCTTTGATGATTCTTGAAATCACTGCTTGTGCCATGCACATATTGATAACCACCTGTAATACCACATAACAAACGGTGTGCCTTTGTCGCACCAAGTTTCATATTTGAAGATTTCACAATGAACACCTTTTCCGCTTGAGTCATCTTCCTTTGTTTCTTTGTTAGATGCTGATACTCTTTTGGAATCATTAAATGATTGTGCTTAGAATGGAATTTATGAACTACATATTTTCCAGAAACCTCATCCAAAGTTATTAATACTCGCGCCATACAACCTGTTACCCGTTGTCTTGTATTTCTTTCTTTCTTGTCACTGTTTTCATGATCCAATGTGTTTATATTTATCTCTTTTGGAATCCCTAGCCTATTACACATAAGGTACTTACTTTTTACCAAACCACTTCTTGTATTTTTTGCGCCGATTTTTTAACTTCAAATCCTGCTACTTCAACATATTTGTTATACATTTCAACGCATTCCTCTATCGTATTATACTTTTTCCCCTCAACAGGTATATAAATATGATCAACAACTGGTTCCCAAGTAACAGATCCCCTAGGAGTTTCTTCATGTGCGTATAAAGTTGGCCTTGGTGTTGTCACAGATGCTGAAATATAGTATTTTTCATTAGAATCATATATGATTTATGAAGAATCATATATGATTCTACAAGAATCATATATGATTCTACAAGAATCATATATGATTTTTTTTTTAATTTACAGAAAGTATAAAACAGATTCCCAAAAAGAATCATATATGATTAAACAATAATCATATATGATTCAACAATAATCTATTAATAAGATTAAAAAGCAAAAAAAATAAGCTAAATCACATATGATTTACCTTGAATAACAGCAATATTTTCTTCTTCCACATCAGCATCTACCAAAATTTCATCAATATTTTCTTCTTCCACATCAGCAATATTTCTTGTTCCACATCAGCATCCACCAATATTTCAGTTTCATTCATAACCTCATCATCCACTATAACGATCTGAAATTCTGTTTTTTAAGAAAATCGCATGTGATTTTGTTAATATATATATATATATATATATATATATATATATATATATATATATATATATATATATATATATATATATATATATATTATTTACATTACAACGATCAAATACTCTTTATTTTCTGAATAGAATCATATATGATTCTGTTACAGATAAAACAGAATCTATTCATACCTTCATATCTGATCTACATTTCATATAAGCTTAAAAAGCAAAAAATAAGCTGATTTACATTTCATATCCGATCTACTATAAAAACAAAAAAAACAGAAACACAGAAGCCACCATATCTGATTCTACTATATATATATATATATATATATATATATATATATATATATATATATATATATATATATATATATATATATATATATATACCTTCATCCACATCAGCATCCACCATACCTTCTTCCACATCAGCATCCACCGTACCTTTTTCCATATCTGATTCGACGGTTGTGGATGACGACTGTTGGGGATGACGACGGTTGTGGATGGCGACAGTTGGGGATGAAGATTGGGGAGGTTGTGGACTGGGGATGACGATTTGGGGAGGTGGTGAACGGTTGGAGATGACGGTTGGAGGTGGACGGTTGGAGATGACGGTGGAGGTGGATGGTGGAGGTGGGGAACGCATATCGATTGGAGAAGAAGAGGGTTACGGTGTGTGTTTTTTTGGGTAAAGAATGAGAGTAATAATTTTTTATTATTATTATGTAATTGCCTTTTTTACTCTTCTAGTGTAAATATTAGATCTAATCTAAGCCATTGGATCAAATTAGATTGTATGGTTAGGATTTGTTGATTGGATCTATGACAAGGAGGGGATCTTCATGGATCTCAACTCTAAGCAGTTTACGTAAGTTGTCTTGCCAGATAATATTATATGCTTTGGAAGCCAAATTAAATCCAAGTACTCATGCTGACATTTTCCTTCACGTGTTTTATTAGGTTTGCTTATCATTGATTACGTAAGCTACTACTAGTTTATCACTGATGGTTTGCTTATAATATTTAGTCAATTCGGCAACTTTTAATTCGTTTAATCCGTTTCAGATCAAACACACCCTAAGTTGACCAGTAATTTATGTAAATGGGTCGAGTTTGCCACCTCTAGAGTCTAGACCATGTTAAGAAAGTTACTCCAGCTTACAGAAACTGCAACCTTTCCGATACTTTATTTTCAGTACTTCAAAATGAGTGGTAAGTGGGTTTTGGTGATTTCATGAAAACCATTTAATTTTGATAACATTTACCCATTTTATGTTTTCTTTGCAGATAAACCTATGGTGATACAAGGTCCAGAGCAAAACACAGATTTGCAGCTTAGTCTGCCTAGGTTTTCTATTCCATACGCTTTGAGGGTTCAGGTCGCAACGAATGGTGAAAGAGCAAACAAGGATCAGTGATACCAAGAATCAAAAGAAAAATCACATCAAGAAGCTTCTACAAGATTTGGAAATATTTAGTAATACAATTGTTGAGTATGAAAATTCAAGCACTGTTAAAGATGATAAAATCAATCGGGTAGAGTCTGAAGTTAGCCACGGCAAAGTAGAAAATCGCTTGTTAATGGTGCCTTATGAATTAGTTATATATTGCATCACATTTGAATTTTGGAATAAGAATTATATTTTGGAATGTGAATCACAGTTGAACATTTACATTTGTTGGTAATTGTATTGTACTATTGCGTATTTTGGTTTGTAATTAGCAGTTTTAGATTTCAAATTGCAATTTCTTATGGTATTTTGTATTTGTAGCATCTATGGATCGATCACAAAAATTTTGTGGGTTTTAATCTTGTGTGTGGGTATGAAGATGAAGAATGAAGATTGTTGTTTGATTGAGTTTATGTTTTTTAGTGGAGTGGATGAATGAGATTTGAGAATGGTGATGGCGTTAATTTTAGAGAGAGAAGCAAGAAAAAGAGATAAAGAGACGGTGGTGGTGGTGATGGTATAACTTTTGATTAAATACACCGTTCGTCTCTAAGGTTGTACCACCAAAATAAACCAATCTTAGATAATTGGTGTATAACTTTTGGTTTAACACCGAACAAACCGAAAATAAACCAATTTGAAAATCGAATAAAACCGAACCAAAAATTAATTGGTGTATGGTTTGGTTTGAAACCGAATCGAAGTATTTATTTGGTATTTGTTTTGGTTTATGATTTAACACAAATATAACCAAACCGAACCGAAAAAACCGAATAATTCTATCTGCATAAAAAAAATATATATAATAAATATAAATAGTTTCTATCTTATCATCTTAATATTCAACCTAGTTTAGATAGTTGAAGATGAAATGTTCAAACTAATAAGACTTCAGAAAACTTAGGTTGAATAAATTTTATTTTGTTTCGCTTTCATTTACTTTCTTTAAGTTGTAAAACCTTTTGGTTTCTTAAACTCCTGTTTTGTTTCGCTTTCATTAATTGAGCACTTTGTGAGAACTTTTGATTTGTTAATTTTATCTGAACTTTAGGCTTTTATTATGATTTCCAAATTATACATTTATGTTTACTTGAATTTGGTTTTTTGGTTTTAACCGAAACCAAACCGAATTCTAATTTGGTGTATGGTTTGGGGTTATCCGTTCAATAATTGGTTTGGTTTTGGTTTTGACATTAAAATTTTTCAAACTGATAAAACCGAATCATACAACCCACAAACCCGAGAACCGAACCGATAAACATCACTACCTATAATAGCTACCTTGATATGCAGAATTTTTTTTGTATGTAAATGATTTCTCTTCGTATTGTTATATATTGGCGGATGGCAAAAACTTGTTTTAAAACTTTTTTAAAATTTTATTTATCTAATTTAACTTTTTTTTTTTGGAATTGTATCATCTAACTTTATGTATCGAATATTACAGAAGTGTGATGGTCGCTTATAAATTTAATATGTAGAAAAAAAGTTATGTGTAATATTCTAGATTCACTCATATAGATTATAGAGGAGGTGTCGGCGTATATAACAAATATTTAGGAGTTGCGACAATGGTCTAAAAACACATTTAAATTGCTTTTTTTTTTTTTTTTTTTTTTTTTTTTTTCATTTCTGTTTTTGAGGTTTTTTTTTTTTTTTTTTTTTTTCCTTTCATTCACTTACTTTTGATAATTCTTATCATATGCTTAATTACTGGAATAATATGATGTGGCACTACTTTATTACGTTTGGAACTTTTTAATTACTCAAGTGAGGAATTTTGGTATTTAAAATTCCTCATCTTCAACCAAAAATATTAAGGCGTCGTTTAGTTCGTTAAATCTAACGCAATGTTAGTTGTAATACAAATTACATTTCAATCATATTATTCAAATTACATTACATTAACTGTTTGGTTTGCAAGAAAATGTAATTCAATTACAACTAATTACATCCAAAGAAGATATTCTAATCACATATCAAATTGGATGAAAGTTCTGAAACTTATGAATTACGTTGTAATTTAAAACTTAAAAAACTATTGATCGGTGTTTATCTTTTATAGTTATAATGCAATTATTGTTTTTATATAATATAAATATTAAATATAATAATTATGTTTATTACTTTTTATAATTTATTTATCATTACTCTTATTATGATTTTAATTATATATATATATATATATATATATATATATATATATATATATATATATATATATATATATATATAATAGTTATGTAATTTTAATAATATAATTATTTAATAAAAAAATCAATATTTATCAATTTTATTATAAATAATAATTTAGTAACTATAAAACATTATATAAATATTCTAATTTAAATTACTCATTATTATTCCTATTAAGATTTTTTTTTTATTATAATCAAACATTATTATTATTACTATTAAATTACACTACTTTTCCAGCCAACCTGAAATGTGCAGCTTTTATAAATTCCAAATCAAAAGGTTATATAACTAATATATGTTACAATTCAATCAGATTATAATTTTTTTTTTGACGAATTACTGTTCACTCAAAACATTTTATGAAACAAATGGACCTTAACTTTAAAACGCACAAATCAAGAATTGATAAAAGCAATCCTAAAAACTTCTAAGATTATAACAAACTCATACCTTATTTAATCCAAATTCTATGAAAATAACAAACCCACCAAATAATAATTTATTCATAAATTTTACATTAAGAACTCTATTGCTTTACAAAAATAAACGAAAGGATAATGCATCCACTACAAGCATAAGGTCTGTTGTTGAAGGACGAGTGTCTGCTCTTGCTTCTTCAGGGTCACAGCGCACTAGAGTTGCTTCTTTGCAGCCCAGTCCCACTTTACCAGGGTCTATTCGTGTGTCGACTAGCATAAGGTTTGTCGGTTCAGCGCCTTTTCATGTTGCTTCTGAGCCATTTCGTGCAGCTTCAAATCCATTTTGTACGGCTTCAAAAGCGGTAGAAGAAGTGAGTTTACGGGTCAGAAGATCATAATTACTTCGCCACAGCCCATCAATGCTGCTTCAGAGTCTTTTCCTGCTTCTTCAAGGTCATATCGTGCAGCTTCAATGCATTTTCCTGGTGCTTCAAACCCATTTCGTGCAGCTTCACGTCCCATTCTTGATGTATCTCCGCCCGTTCTGCCACACAGTTATTTTGCTCGTCTAGCATGTCCAAGAAAAGACTTTGTTGTTTATCCATGCTTGTCTAGAGGTCCTCTATTGCCTCTAAGCTTCATTATGATGATGATGAAAAGATTATTGCTTTGTTTTATGTTTATAAGTAAGATTAATTTATGATAAATGTGTAATATCGTGCATAATAAAAATAGTTGATTTTGTTAATTTATGTATGTGCGTGTTTTTGAAAATGAGAAGTTAATTCATTACAATGAAAAACTAGTTATAATACCTGTGCATGCACAGGATTTTTAAAATTTCGTTTTAGTTATTTATTATTATCGATTAGGAAATAAACCACTTAACATGTTTCAAATAGTTTTACTTTGTGGACTAAAAATAAAAAATCATATGCATATGTTATAACCTACCTATTATTTTAGAAGAATGCTTTTTGATTAAAAATTATATTTTATTATTCAAGCAAAATCACATGATGATACTTGACTTAAATGAGATGTTAGTGATATATGTTTTTAGGTTTGCAAACCCGTGCTATCAATTTACGATGTGTTTTGTAATTGTGGTATTTCTTTTACTTATATTTTCGTTAAAATATGTAGCATGTTTAGATAGCTTTGAAGATTGATACATTTCCTTAATTATGAATAACCATCATATCATTTTTACTAATGTACCTTTTTGTTTGGAAAATTGTATTTTCATAAGTTTGTATTATTTACTTCTCATGTTTGATCATAAAATTACCAAATTAACATAGATGCTTACATTATAGCTTCTTTATTACATAAAGAGAAACGAAAAAAGATGTAATAGATAGAACTCAAATTTAATCTTACGTTTATGTATAATGTATAAGAATAATTTTTCTCTAAGCCCGAACTATAAGGAAATTATTATTACTTGCATAAGTAAATTATAAATGCATGAAAAAAATGACAAAGAGTATATTCGCAAGTCTTTTAGGATTGTTTGAATCCTTACCGACCTTTCACTTTAGTGCAACTTTCTTCACAATTGGACTAAATTATCAAGGTAAAAGACACCCATATTTTAGACCGTTTGTTGACACCCATAGTGTTATCAATGACAGCAAACACTTGCTAAGTTTCATTAACTAATTTAAAGACAAATTACACTCCGAAAAGAATTCCTACCATAAAATTCCCCATATAGGCAATAAAACACATCTTTGGTACATTAAAATACATTCATATATTATCTAAATCAGCAACTCAACTAAATTATACATTTATACCTTGAGCGGGCATAGAAAATCCTTCCACGACAATCATGTGTTGATACTTAATCCTACTCTAAAAAATGTGCACAACAAATTGCATTACACTTTAGTGTGTGCGATAAGATAATTAAACTGCAAAAACTACTAACATGTTTCATTATAATGAGGATAAAAACAAAGTTAGTCATAACATCAAATAAAAAAACTTCATATTAGATCTAAAGGGGTGTTTGGTTATGCTTATTAAAGATGGTTATTGTCTTATTCAATTACCATAACACAATAAGTGTATGATAAAACTATAAGCTTTTTTTAGAAGTTTAGTGAAAAACCCATAAACTCACAACTAATTCTATTATATGTTAGTGTGTTTATAGTAAAAACACAAATATTAAGGGTGCGTTTAGTTGAGGGAAAACACCCTTGTTTTCCACAAAATGTTTTGTGAAAAACAAAGAAAACAGAAATCGCGTTCAAATTAGTGTTTTCTAATAAAATTCTCTACAAAACACAAAATTCCTATTTACAACTTTAATACACAAAACTACAAAACATTTTTTTTTGTTTTCCCCTATTTTCCATTAAAATACCCCCAAATCCGTTTTCGTCAGTTGTTTTACGTTTTCGACTGATTTTTTACGTTTTCGTCCGATTTTTTAAGTTTTCGTCCGTTTTTTTACGTTTTCGTCAGGTTTTTACGTTTTCGTCCGATTTTTTTCGTTTTCATCCGTTTTTTTTTTACATTTTTGTCATATTTAATGAGTTTTCGTCCGATTTTTTACATTTTCATCCGTTTTTTTACGTTTTCGTCAGATTTTTTACGTTTACGCCCGATTTTTTACGTTTTTGTCCGTTTTTTTTCTGTTTTGGTCAGATTTTTTACGTTTTCCTCCGATTCTTTACGTTTTTGTCTGATTTTTTAAGTTTTCATCCGTTTTTTTACATTTTTGTCAGATTTTTTACGTTTTCGTCTGTTTTTTTACGTTTTCGTAAGATTTTTTACGTTTTCGTCTGTTTTTTTACGTTTTCGTCCGATATTTTACGTTTTCGTCCATTTTTTTACGTTTTCGTCAGATTTTTTACTTTTTCGCCAGACTTTTTACGTTATCATCCGGTTTTTTAAGTTTTCGTCAGGTTTTTTACGTTTTTGTCATATTTTTTACGTTTTCGTCAGATTTTTTTACGTTTTCGTCAGATTTTTTACGTTTTCGTCCGTTTTTTTTTTACGTTTTTGTCATATTTTTTACTTTTTCGTCACACTTTTTACGTTTTCGTCAGATTTTTTACGTTTTTATCTGTTTTTTTACGTTTTCGTCAGACCTTTTACATTTTCGTCCGTTTTTTACGTTTTTGTCAGATTTTTTACTTTTTCGTCAGACTTTTTACGTTATCGTCTGTTTTTTACGTTTTCGTCAGATTTTTTACGTTTTCATCCGTTTTTACGTTTTCGTCAGACTTTTTACATTTTCGTCCGTTTTTTTACGTTTTCGTCAGATTTGTTACGTTTTCGTCAGATTATTTTTTCGTTTTCGTCAGATTTTTTACGTTTTCGTCTATTTTTTACGTTTTCGTCCATTTTTTACGTCTTCGTCAGATTTTTTATGTTATTTTTATTTTTTATATTTTTTTACGTTTTCGCATGATTTTTTACGTTTTTGTCCTTTTTTAACGTTTTCGTACGTTTCCTTACTTTGTCGTCCATTTTCATTTTTTTATGTTTTCGTGGGGTGTTTTACATATTCATCCGTTATCGCTCGTTTTTTTTTTATGTTTTCTTACGTTTTTCGTCCGTTCTCTTATGTTTTTTTACGTTTTCGTCCATTTTTTGCGTTTACTTACGTTTATTTACATTTACGTCTATTTTTTTTCGTTTTCGTTAGACGAAACCTAAAAAAAGTAAATCAAAGATGAAAACGTAAATGAATGATGAAAACATAAAAATTAGACGAAGACGGATGTAAAGGTAAAAATTCAAAAGAAAACGTAAAAAATCGAAAGAAAATGTAAAAATCGGAAAAAATCATAAAAAATGAAAATATTAAAAAATGGACAAATGCATAAAAAATCTGACAAAAACGTATAAAAAACAGATGGAAATATACAAATTCAAACAAAAAAGTAAAAAAAACGGACGAAAACGTAAGAAAATGGACGAAAACGTAAAGAATCTGACGAAAATGTATAAAAATGGTGTAAACATAAAAAATCAGACGAAAACATAAAAAAATATGGCGAAAACGTAAAAAAATGGATGAAAACGTAAAAAAGCTGATGAAAATGTAAAAAATATGACAAAAACGTAAAGAAGCGGATGAAAATGTAAAAAATCTGACAAAAACGTAAAGAAACGGACAAAAACATAAAAAATCGGATGAAAACGTAAAAAAAAACAGACGAAAGCGTAAAGAGACTGAAGAAATTGTAAAATAAACTGACGAAACTGTAAAAAAATATAACGAAAACGTAAAAAAAGCAGACAGAAAACGTAAAGAGAGTGAAGAAAATGTAAAATATATTGACGAAATTGTAAAAAATCTAACGAAAACGTAAAAAACAGATGAAAACGTAAAAAAAACAAACGAAAACCCAAAAAATCGGACGTAAACGTAAAAAAACGGATGAAAACGTAAAAAAGCTGACGAAAATATAAAAAAAACGGATGAAAACGTCAAAAATCTGACGAAAACGTAAAAAATTGGACGAAAACGTAAAAAAAAACAAACAAAAACATACAAAAACGTAAAATGTCGGACGAAAACGTAAAAAAAATAGATGAAAATGTTATTTGATATTATATTTTACTGTTTTAATTTCTTTATTTTCTCGTATTAGATTTTTTTAGTTATTTTATAATTTAGTTGGTTAGTTTATAATATTTGTTGTTGTGTTTTGAAGATGTTTTCATAATATTACTAAGGTGAATAGTGAATTGAGATATAAAACAACAACACTTAAACATGTTTTCTAGTTTTGGAAAATGGAAAACACAAACGTATGTTTCTCAAACTAAACACGTTTTCTAAATTTTTCATTGTTTTGTGGAAATCAAACTCCCCCCCCCCCCCCCCCCCTCCCCCCTCTTTTCCTACAAAACAAGAAATAGAAAATGAAAGAAAATGTTTTCCAACTGCCACCTAAATGTAGGAGTTTTCAATAAAACATAAAAAAAGATTTACTAAAAGTTGGTGTGTATAAAAAAAAAAGTTAAACCATAAAAAAGGTTACTAAATATTATCAGCTAGATAAATCATAAGCCAAAGTTTTGTTGAGATCTCTTTCGGATTCTATTCAGAAGCAAAAAGAGGTTCACACATAAATCATTAGTATAGAATAATGGTTGTATCTCACATTCGTGATTACCAACTCAATAACATTATCGCAGTATAGTAACGTAATAACCTGATTAAAACTATATCTTCTTGCTGAATAATTCTCATGTACATACTTTTAATTCGTTTACAACGGCCAGCTATTTATTTATTTATTTATTTTTATTTTATTATTATTATTATTATTTTTTTTTGATAAAACATTACATCAATGAATAAAGTAAGGTTATCACCTACGTAATTTTTTTTAAAAGGTGATTGTGATGCGTGCATTTTTTTTATATATAATTTAAGGAAAACATCTTCTATATTAAACAATGACTATCTAACCCATGTTTTTTTTTTAATAATTAGCTTTGTATAACGTTTTTAGCTGACAGACATGTTGAGGTTGAGATTGATTTTGTTGTTTAACTTTAACTATTGATATCGTGTTGTACAAAATATGTGAATTTAGTAGCACATAATGAGCGTTGATAAAGTTAAAATATGCTCCGTAAAGTTTTTAAAATGTTTTTACGGATATCCATATACAAATTTTAAATAACAATTTCATGAGTTGTTGTTATAAATAGAATCGTGTATATTTATTTTCATATCACAGTATTGTGCTTACCATTTGATATTTATATTCACGATACTAATAATTTAGCCGTATTTCAAACACGTGTACGCATAAATTAAACTTTTAAATAGTAACATGAATCCTTATTTAAAAAAAATATTCTAATGGATGAAAGTTTAAAACTAACATTAGTTTAAAAAAATATTTAACGTATATTAAAACTAATTCGCATACTTACAAAATTTTGTAATTTTAATGAATGAAAGTCTAAAAACTAATACTAATACTCATGTAATTTTAAACAAACTTAATATTATAAAGTATAGGGGTATAAAGTGTAAGGGGTTATTTGTGTTTTTTATAAAGTTATTAAAAAACATGAAAACTTGTAATTTTACACTTTACTCTATATAAATTATTTAAAATTCAATCACAAAAGTTTTATTAATTACTTCCTCTTTTTTTAAGTTTTTGTTTTTATAAATTTGACACTTATATTTTTATGCATTTTTTCTCTTAACCAAATTTCTCCATCAAATTTATTAAGTTTGACCAAAATCAAATTAATTTTGACTTTTTATTGACCAATCACGTTGCTCGATTTCGCCTACGTGGCAAAATCGATCTCTGCTATTGGTCCAAATTTTTTTTCAATGAGAAGGGATTTGCAAAAATACTCTGAAATGATGTAATTCTTTTATTATATAAAAGATATAAGTAACATATTGAATTACGAAGGGTTGATGAGGAAGAGATTAGTTTTGTTAAAGATGAAAAAGAGAAAGAAAAAAAAAAACTAAAATAGCCTTATTTGAAAAACACATGAGTTAAAACGTGCCATAAGTAATTATGAGTGCCATGTCAAACAATTTTTGTAGTAATACATACAATATAAATTATCAACAAGTGAATTAAATAGGAAACTTGAAACTTGAATTCAAGTAAAAGAAAAAGAGCATTAAATTGAATATATTTTTATAGACAAAAATACACCGTTGGTTCCTGAACTTTCCACAAAGCATCGCCATGCACCCTACCTTTCTAAAAACGTCGTGGGGCGTCTAAAACATGAGAAATTTAGGACGAATGCATCCCTTGACCAGTTTTGTCTCGATCAACGCTCATATTTTGGTATATTCCCAAGGGTATAATAGGCAAAATACATTTATCACCACACTATGGTTAAGTCAACCATGACATATGACTTTAGGTACCAAGTGTGTACTACACTCTAGTTAATCAACCAAGAGTGATATTTTAATGACCAACTATGAACTTTACTTGGCAACCTGTTTCTCTTTTGTGTTATTTGCTTTGGTTATGCATTAGATAAATAGTTTTGACCTAGGGAAGTCATACCGATAGAGGTTACAATTTGTGACATTAGATAAATCGGTTTGACTCATGGAAGTCATTATGGGCCATAAACAACGAAAATTTGTCAATAAAGGGGGTGTTTGATTTTGCTGTTACGAAATTTATATCAACTATGTTTGGTTTTCATCATATTATGGGGTGTTTGGTTTTTGCCGTTACAAACAGTACATAAAAGGGGTGTTTGGTTTGTTATATTCGCTTGTTCCCTCCCACTGTCAACACTAACATCATACAAGTTTTTTATAATAAATCCATCATTGTCCATACAATAACATTTAATGATCAAAAGCCTTTGCATTTTGGCTCCAAACCACTGTATTTGGATTTGCTTACATAAAGGGGTGTTTGTTTTTGGTCATAAGAACAGTAAACAAAATAGGATACTACAAGAAGATTAAACGAGAAAACATAGAATTATATATGCATAATAGTGGCAATTAGCCTACAAGAACATTAAAATCCTAAAACAAGAACCCAAAAGACCCCATTAACCTACCCCTGGAAATACCCTAAATTAAGACCCCATTACACTAATTATTTTCAGCCATTTTCTAAACAAAACCTTCCTGCATACAAATATTAGCATCAGCTTCACCATACATCTTGATCAAACGTGCAAGTAGGTCGATTTCAATGGCTTGGGTTTTGCTTAACGACTCCAAACTGTCAAGCGCCAAACCACACGGTCCCAAAGCTTCATTCTCCTGAATCAGCTCCCTACGCTTTGGTATCATCCTCTTCAGATGATCAATAGCGGCATGAATAAGATTTAAAAAAAAAACCTGCTTCAACAGCCTCTTGACCAAACCAGAGGCTCATACAATCATGTAATCGTGGTGAATCGGCCACTTCCATGAGTTCATTCAACATTGGGAAATCTTCTTCCATGGGAAAATGTGTGAGGAAAAGCTTGTTGATGGGTTTATTGGGTTACGCGCTAAAGTTAATACCGTCTCAGTGAAGAGACGGTTAAGGGGTTTAATAACAAATTTTATTTCATAGTTGGTCCCTAAGGTTGTCTACATTTTCATCAACGTAGGTACAATTCCCGCCCAAAATGTAGTGACGTGTTCACAACATGCAACATTGAGTTTACAAGCTTAGGGACTACAGTGTAATTTGAGTAAAATTAATGGCACCCCATTAAACCCTTACCGACCCATATGAAAGTCAAAAACAATATATTCATTACTAAAAACACTAAACATAAAGACACAAAATGAATACATATAATAAATAAAGTATGGTTTATTTCGTGCCTTTGCATATCCAATCATAAGACATACGTATTGTGTAACAATATTTGTGACCATGTTTGACTTGTTTAATAATGTTTAATGGAATGGCAATTTTGACTTTTGTTTGTAAAAATTGCAAATGCCAAATAACCTTTATCATTTTCACGTTTGACTCCCTAAAGTCAAACTTGACATTGCATTTGGTGAGCAACATAGGCAGTATACAAAGTAAACATTCGAATCACATGCATATTCACAACGTTGAAAGTAAATAGCAACATACTTATACGAAAATAATTATCTTAGGGTATTCAACCCGTACATAAACTAGAATCAGTAAAAGAAATCTACCCCAGCTGTAGGGGAAGCTCGATGGAGTTTCAACAGCCTCCTTGCCAAATCCCAGTTCAACTTGATGTTTTCATTCTCATCAGGAGTCAAATTGCAGTCATGGATATAAATTTTCTTCAGTAAAGGGGAACATGAAAGTATGAACCTTATTATGGCTATTTCATTCTTTGTTTAGGGAAAGAACGAAACACCATAGTTTGAAGCTGCCCCGTGGTCATTCTGTTGATGGTTACATCAAATGAATCAATCTCCAAAAGTACATAAGTAAGCGTGTATAAGGCCTGCAAAATTATGTGAATTCTTTTATACAACTGGTTAAGAAATGTAAAGTTTTATCTTGGCATAGTAAAGTTGATCTGGGTGCATATACAGAGTTGTTAAATAATATTTTTCTATAACATTATGTGAATTCTTTTATATTTATATAGTTATAATATCCGTGCACGCGCCAGTTTTACATAAATTTTCATTATCATATTGATATCGATTAATATTTTGTATATATTTTTTGTTGGACGAATGATTTTACTTTTCTTAATTTTTCATGGCGTGTTGAGGTTGAGATTATTTAAATTTAACTATTGATATCATGTTTTAGTCATTAATAGTGCTTAATTTGAAAAAAGGTTTTTCTCGATATCTCCATTTAAACTTTAAAGATTAATTACATGTGTTGTTGTATGTACAATATCGTGTATTTTTCATCTCACAATAACTCATGCCGTTTCATTTTGATATTTATAATCATGTTAATAATTATTTTAGTCGTTTTTAATTTTTAAATTAATGCATGCGCCGGTTAAACTTATAAAGTGGAATAACATGAATCGTTATTGAACGTCATTAGTAAAAAAAAATACTTTTGCAGATCTCCTTATTTAATCTCATGAAGAGAAATAACATGGGTCGTTCCTATATTACAATAATTTGTGCTTTCATATGATATTTATAATTCCGTACACATACATTAAACTAATATACAATGATAACAATGTTTATTAATAACAACAATGTATATGGTTTTTTTTTAAATACATATACATTGTTGTTATTAATAAACATTCTTATCATTGTATATTAGCATAATGTATGTGTACAGAATTATAAATATCATAATAACAACAATGTATATGTTTTTTTAAATATAAATTTTAGAGGAATTTATTAAATTTTTAAATTTATTAAAAAGACATGAAAACTTTACTTAAATTTTTATAATTTATTGGAAATTAACAATTAAAGTTTTTCCTAATTGCACCCTATTTTAATAAGTTTTTATATTGGGTGTTAATATGCATAACATTTTATTTGATAAATACATCAACTTGTACAAGCTATATAGCACATCGTATAACACTGTAATACACAAAAATATGGTGTGTGTATCAACCCCTTTTATATTAATTCGACACGTATGTTTTTATACATATTTAATTATTTATTGAGCTAATTCTACAAACGCCCTAGTCGCCCAAAGTGTATACCTTTTCTAGACCAAAAGAAATTGACTTCTAAAAAGGGAGGTGATTTGCACACTCCCATAAATGATTGGGACACTCTAAATTAGAGTGTCTTGACATTTATACTCTCACAGGATAAAAATGAGTAAAAGTAATGTGGGGATATAAATGTCAAAACACTCTAATTTAGAGTGTCCCAATTATTTATAAGAGTGTGCAAATCAATACCTTTCTCAAAATGCCCCATGATACTTGTGCAACTTTTCCTATAGCTTTAAATCTTGACAAGTGTCCCATTTGTGTACATTGGGCGACTTCTTTTTGTAAGTGATGTGTAAGACATTTTTTGTACTTTTTCAGACATGTTTTTAGGAGACCTACACTTTAGGTGACTTTTTGCTACACCTTCATTTTTTATTACTTTTTTTAATGCATGGATATTTGTTAACTACATTTTTAGTCCTTGTGGTTTGTTGGGTATTTCACTTTTGGCCTAATTTTTCAAAAACGTTTTGGATTCAGTCCGAGAGTGATACTTTCATAGGTCAGTTTAGCAAGTTATGTAACATGAAACCAGATCTAACGAAACCACTATACATAAAGCCAGATCTAATAAAACCACCACTGATGAGGCGAAAAATGATCCGTTTTTAGGGGGTCATTTAAGCCCGAATCCGAATTTATTTGTTCAAATATTGCCCTAAATCGTTCCTTTTGTGATTTTAGGTACTTGGAGAGTGAATTCTGGAAAAGAAGCCATTTTGGAGCACAAAAGTGAAGAAAACAGCAAAGTCTCAATTTTCCATGCTGGGAACAATAGGTGACGGCGTCAAGAGTAATGTCCTGACGGCGTCAAACCTCAAGAATTAAAATCCGTAGTTCATGAAGGCGTCAAGAGTTTTCCTGACGGCGTCAAAACCCCAAGAATAAAAATCCGTAGTTGATGACGGAGTCACACACAGGGCGTCAAGAGTAATTTGTGTGACGGCCTAGCCTTGACGGCATCAGAAGTAGATCAAGGCCGTCCGAGGAAGTATTTGGCGGCGAGGTGACGGCGTCACATTGTTTGTCTTGACGCCGTCACCCCTATTTTCCTATATATAGTTTTCTAGTTTTTCACATTTAAAAAGGGAAGTTTTGGAGAAACCCTAAAGACGATTTTGGTGCAACTTTTACAGGTTTTTCAAGGGTTCCAAACCCTTGATACCTTGCATTGTAATTGAGATAAGTGTTCTTCTAATTCAATCAATATGTCTATGTGTTGGTTGTCTATATCTTGTTCTTGTCTCAATTCCATTATGCTAGGCTAGATCTCTTTTGTGTTTGCTTAGATCTAATGAAACCTAGATATTGATTATGTGTTGATTACTTGTTTATTCTTGTCTTGGATGAATGATTTATATGTTAGGCTTAAGAAAACTGGCAGATCTCCAAATGGTAACATGCTTGAACGTCTTAAGAAACATGAACCGAGGCGTACTAGGTCTTTATTGGTTATATTTAATGCATGAGCCACTGTTTACAATCCCTAGCTGGGCATGGTGTAGGAGGAGATAAGAGCTCATAGAATTGGGGAGTTATGTATGCCACCCCATGAATGGTATTAAGGAATACGATCCGTCATCCATGCAATTATAACAAGTAATTAACGTGTAAAAGATATCTAGGGAGTAGTGAAATCTAAGTAAACACATTTTCTCCAATTACTGCTCACAACTTTAGTTTAATTAGTTTATTTTCATTTTTAGTATTTTATTTTGATTGCATCTTAGTTTTGGGTTAGTTGAATAGCAACTAATTCCGCCCACTCTTCCAAAACCCGAGATTTTACTTGCTTTCATAAAAATATAAAAGTACAAAAATAATCATCCCTCGCCTTTAGAACTAGTAATTAGGTTTTCTAATCCTAGCGACACTATTCCTAAGCTGAACGATCAATCCCCCGGTACTTGTCACTATACTATACTACAACGATCAGGTACACTGCCTGGTGGGGGTTGTAAGCTTCTCGAGATCCCTCGAGAGGTAAAGCCTGTTGCGATTCCCACGCATCAAGTTTTTGGCGCCGCAGCCTGGGGAATAGTTATTATCTAGGTTAGATTTTCTTTTTATTAGGTCTACTTGCTAGATTCCTTTCTAGTAAGATTTTATTTTTTTATTTTTAGGTCTTCTTTAGTCTATCTTATTTCTTCGTGCTTTTGTTCGTAACTCTTTACCATCCGACATCATGGAAGGTGGTAACATCCTTTAACCCGTCATCCCACCACAACAAAACCCACCACTAGAACCCCTTAGGCCCCGAACCTTAGGAGAGTACTCCCGACCTAGCCACCAAGGCTACCGAAACACCATTGAGCTCACCGGAGCCAATGTGACCCCCTTGCGATCCGACACCATCCGGTTGGTGCAAAGCGGATGTGCATTCCATGGACTTCGTTCCGAAGATCCAAACTAACACCTTAAGGACTTTCTCAAAATCGTAGATTCCATAGACCTAGGTGTTGAAACTAGAGAGACTACCCGTTTACGCCTATTCCAATTCTCTCTACGGGATCAAGCTAGTCAATGGCTTGAGCGTTTACCCGCGGGATCCATCACCACATGGGATGATCTCACCACTCGTTTCCTTGCTCAATTTTTCCTACCGGGGAGAACTACTAAGCTTAGGAATGACATCTTGATGTTCCAACAACGTCAAAATGAATCTCTTTATGAAGCATGGACTCGTTTCAAGGACTTACTCCAAAAAGTCCCTCATCATGGCATAGATCTTTGGCTCCAAGTCCAAATTTTTTATGACCATATCGACATCTCCACGAGGCGAGCCATTGACCAATCGGCCGGTGGTAAGCTACGTGATCTTAGTGCGGAACAATCATGGGAACTCATAGAAGATCTTGCTCTCTATGACAACGAAAGTTGGAATGATCCCCGTGACTTGAACAAAACGGTCAAGGCAATATCTTTGCCTTCGAACAACTCTAGCACTCCCGACCATAGGATCATGGAACTTGAGGACCAAGTCAAGTTTCTCATAAAATCTTACGATGCTCCTAAGCCTTCAAGCCAAGTGAACAAAATCACTTCTTCATGCGAATTATGTAGTGGTCCCCATGACACTCGTGATTGTGTGGAACTCCCTGGAACAGCTTTTGCGGACTACGCATCCACGCGTACCGACGAAGCGGGAGATAAGTGGTACACTTTCAAGCCCGAGCCAAACCCTTACGGTGATTCATACAACCCCTCATGGAAAAATCACCCAAACCTTAGGTGGAAACAAAATCAACCCAATTCTTCCAATCCGCCTAATCATTACCAACCAAACGGTCCACCATCCAACCGTACTTTCAACAACAATCCTTCTAACAACTATGGTAGTACCAACAATCTTGAAGGATTGATGTCAAAGTTCATGGCATCTCAAGAAGCTCGCATAGTTAGGTTTGAAACCGAATTCAACCAGCAACAAACGGAGATGACCAACAAGATTGACAACTTGTTGAAAGCCCTCAACAACCAAGCGTTAATCACACCTAGGAAGGACACTAGGGACACCAATAGTGGAATCCAAATTAAGGACCCCTCATCATCCAAACATGTTCACTTTGTCAATGTTGTCACCATTAAGCCGATAGATAAGGAGATAGAGGAGAGTGACAAGGATGAAGTTAGAGTAGGAGCCGAGATTAAGGATGAGAGTAGGGAAGTTGAGGTTAATAAGGATGAGGAATTAGAGGAGGTAGAATCTATAGAAGAATACTTTGATAAGTTGCCAACCAAGGAAGAACGGGAATACCATAAGGATTTATTCGATAGTCCCGAGAGAACATATATCTTTGGCGACCCCCTTATCAAAATGGGAGACCCCTCTAACATTAACATCCCATGCAATATCGGGCACATGCATATATGGAAAGCTTACATCGAACTTAGATCCCCCGTGAACATCATGACTAGGACTTATTACAATTGGGTGATGAAGAAGCAACTCAATTTTAGGATGATGCCCGGTAAGAATCTGATAAGTAATTTTGCAGGAAGAGTGAAGGGATTACATGTGATTATAGAGAATCTTACCTATGAAATCGATTTTATGATAGTAGAAGACATTCGTCCGGTGATAGATGCTTGCCTAAGTCAAATAGTATTCGGAAAACCATTTGTTGAGGCCACTAGGATGAGTTATGATCCGACTTTAGGGATAGTTAGATTCAAGAAAGAGAATGATGAGGTTGCTTATCAAATGCCCTACAAGATCGAACAATACCGCCTTCTCTCTAATTTCGAAAAAGAACACAAGCAAGCGGCTTATTATAGGAATGAGGAGGATAGACGTAGAGGAGTAGAGTATGTTAGAAATAGGATGCTTGGTTTCTACAAAGAATGCTTGCAACTAGGTCCGGAATACAAAACTGGTTTAGAAGATGACCTAGAGAGTGGAACCAATGATGAGATCACGTAGTAACCCATGACCTTGAGTCTAGCTACAAGACTCGTAAATAAAGAAAAGCGCTTCTTGGGAGGCAACCCATGTTTTGTGTGATTTTATTTGTTTGTTTGTTATTTGCTTCCGTATGCATGCTTTATTTTTATTGTTGGTTGATCATGTTTCTAAACTAAAATGTGGAAATACTTTACTTTGTTGTTTTGGCCTAGTCTTAACTCCACCTAGAAGTATTTTTGCAAAAGATAAGTGTAAGGGGAAACCCCAAATATGTTTTTAAGAAACAAACCGATCATGATTCTCCACGATATTAAATAAGCATGTATATTCGTATTTGTTAGAGTCAAATGCTTGTATTGAGTCATAATGAAGTTTTGCAGGATTTTCCAGGAAGTAGTACCAAGTTTTTCCAGAAATTTTCCGGAACTTAACATAAGAATTTCTACAGGTCCATTCTGACGGCGTCAGAGTTTTACTCTTGACGACGTCAGGAGTTAAAATCTGGAAATTTTACCGGTTTTGTTTTTCTAACGGAGTCTTATGGTTTTTGTGAATTATTAAGTTTTATAATCTCCAGGAGATCTGCAAACTTCATTCCACAAGCATTATATCTTACTTTGTTTTCTAGGATTTAGTAACTTATATAGGATGCCGCCGATTTTACGCGAGGTTGTCTTGTCTATTTTGTCAGGATTTACAGGTTATGTTCGACAAGGAGATGATTTATATTCTGGAAGGGAAGCTTTGATTGTTCATTTTCTTGGAAGAAGATCTAACCTGGCCACCTATAATCCATACCGAGCGAATCAGGGGAGTATTTGATTTCATTCTCTTTACTTTTTCACTTTTACATTCTTTACTTGAACATTGGGGACAATGTTCATCTTAAGTGTAAGGGGAGGGTAAAAAGATGATACCTTACATATGCACTTTCGCTTGAGTTTGTATTGTTTGATAGTAGATGTGTAATAAAACTATGAGAAATACTTGTTAGTGCAATTTTAGCGCCAAATTTAAAATTTCTTACAACATTTAGGAGTGAAACTTTAGCCATAGCAAGCGTCTCATGGATAGGAGATTGTATGACTAGCACATAACCGTATATTCAGAAAAATTTTCCACCCAAATATGTGAGGTTCGCCTTTAGATTTGATAGGAAAAGCATTCATTATTAGTGCTTATGAGTGTACCGGTAGCATTTAGATTCTAGAACTTGCGTTAGTGATGCATTCCGAGACCGCTAGTTAGACTACATTCGTGTGGTAGGATTTACTACATGATAAGAGGCATTAGGATCACCCTTGTGTTAAACCCGTATCATAATTACTTGACCATTTAAGTCATATTACTTGGCTAGCTAAGTCAACTAATTTTTCCCAAACCCTTAGCGTTGTACTCATTTTTAGTACACGAAACCCCTAGTACACCCCTCCGAGCCTATCTTTTCGTTTCTAACTTTAAGCATTTTACTTAAAGGAAGAATTTGTTACACCCCACTTAAATGTACACCCAAATCGCCTTAGCCTTCCGTGTATGCGCTCATTTTTAGTGCATTATTGTTATTTGTTAAACCCTAAGTTAACTATCTAATTGATTACATGGTTGCTAAGTCGAGTCATATCCTTGTACATATTGTTTTGGGACGATTGGGACTCATGGGTAAGTACTTATTTTATGGAGTAATGGGGAAGAACATCATTTATTACCCCCATATGTACGCTAATCTTAAAAGTGCTCCAAGTGTTTTGATTTTCTTAATTCGAGTCATTAGATTAGTTTAATGTAAAGTATGTAAAGATTCAAGTGTAAAGGGAATGTTCATCCCCTATGATGTATTATTTTGGATGGTAGGGTAAGAGTGTATGCAAAAAAAAAAAAAAAAAAAAAAAAAAAAAAAAAAAAAAAAAAAAAGAGAAAAAACATACGGACTACCATCCCTTTTTATTCTATGTTCATTTTATGTTTTTGTTATTTTTTTAGCTTAAGTCGAGTCTAGTCTTGGCTTAGCAACGCCATATTGTACATGTAATTAACCAAGATTGTTAACTCGCTACCAGTAAAACTTCCTTTATCCAACAAAACCGTGTAATTCATATCCCTATACCTAACGTTACAACCCTTTAAAAGACCTCTTTGATAGTTTATCCTAGGTGCTTACGCCATGTGGTGGAGGTTTGATCCTTTCCCAAGCCTATGGTAATCTATTTTGCTATGACAGGTAGTGAGAGATATCTTCCGTTTCCATATTGTAATTTATACTTTATTACACCCGAGAGATGTGAGTATCTAAACACTATTTGTGAGGTGCTAGTGTATGACCTCCGTGCTTGTCTATTGGTCTTTAGTGGAACGATTATTTGTTGTAATTACTTTTATATTAGTGTTAAATGACCCCTAACTTGTCTTTTGAGTAGAATAAAAGCGCATTTGCTTGAGGACAAGCAAATCTCAAGTGTAAGGGTATATGATGAGGCGAAAAATGATCCGTTTTTAGGGGGTCATTTAAGCCCGAATCCGAATTTATTTGATCAAATATTGCCCTAAATCGTTCCTTTTGTGATTTTAGGTACTTGGAGAGTGAATTCTGGAAAAGAAGCCATTTTGGACGTTTTTGGAGCACAAAAGTGAAGAAAACGGCAAAGTCTCAATTTTCCATGCTGGGAACAGTAGGTGACGGCGTCAAGAGTAATGTCCTGACGGCGTCAAACCTCAAGAATTAAAATCCGTAGTTCATAAAGGCGTCAAGAGTTTTCCTGACGGCGTCAAAACCCCAAGAATAAAAATCCGTAGTTGATGACGGCGTCACACACAGGGCGTCAAGAGTAATTTGTGTGACGGCCTAGCCTTGACGGCGTCAGAAGTAGATCAAGGCCGTCCGAGGAAGTATTTGGCGGCGAGGTGACGGCGTCACATTGTTTGTCTTGACGCCGTCACCCCTATTTTCCTATATATAGTTTTCTAGTTTTTCACATTTAAAAAGGGAAGTTTTGGAGAAACCCTAAAGACGATTTTGGTGCAACTTTTACAGGTTTTTCAAGGGTTCCAAACCCTTGATACCTTGCATTGTAATTGAGATAAGTGTTCTTCTAATTCAATCAATATGTCTATGTGTTGGTTGTCTATATCTTGTTCTTGTCTCAATTCCATTATGCTAGGCTAGATCTCTTTTGTGTTTGCTTAGATCTAATGAAACCTAGATATTGATTATGTGTTGATTACTTGTTTATTCTTGTTATGGATGAATGATTTATATGTTAGGCTTAAGAAAACTGGCAGATCTCCAAATGGTAACATGCTTGAACGTCTTAAGAAACATGAACCGAGGCATACTAGGTCTTTATTGGTTGTATTTAATGCATGAGCCACTATTTACAATCCCTATAGTTGTGCTGGGCATGGTGTAGGAGGAGATAAGAGCTCATAGAATTGGGGAGTTATGTATGCCACCCCATGAATGGTATTAAGGAATACGATCCGTCATCCATGCAATTATAACAAGTAATTAACGTGTAAAAGATATCTAGGGAGTAGTGAAATCTAAGTAAACACATTTTCTCCAATTACTGCTCACAACTTTAGTTTAATTAGTTTATTTTCATTTTTAGTATTTTATTTTGATTGCATCTTAGTTTTGGGTTAGTTGAATAGCAACTAATTCCGCCCACTCTTCCAAAACCCGAGATTTTACTTGCTTTCATAAAAATATAAAAGTACAAAAATAATCATCCCTCACCTTTAGAACTAGTAATTAGGTTTTCTAATCCTAGCGACACTATTCCTAAGATGAACGATCAATCCCCCAGTACTTGTCACTATACTATACTACAACGATCAGGTACACTGCCTGGTGGGGGTTGTAAGCTTCTCGAGATCCCTCGAGAGGTAAAGCCTGTTGCGATTCCCACGCATCAACCACACAAAACTAGATATAAGAAAACTACCCTAAACATAAAACCTAGACCTATTAAAACCACCTCACACATAGTTACAATAATCCACTGACTGAAACATCTAAACTAGTGGGATTCACCATCTCCATTGAGATGGTAGCTACCTCCATTGCCGACCGAAACCACCACTGGCGACGGTTACCACCTCTGTTGCCGACTAATGTCCAAATAATCTAAATAATCAACTGTCCAAAACCATCTCATTAATTACAATATAATACACTGTCCAAACAACGGTCACCACTTCCATACACACACTCACGAAAACCACACACCAGATCTGTCCGTGGTGGTTGGTGGTTAGTTGTTGTGGTGGTTATAGTCGATGGGTTATAATAGATCTATGGTGGTGTTCATTAGTTGATGGTGGTCGGAGGTGGATATGCAAACGGTGGTGGTGGCGGGTGGAGATGGAGGGGATGGTGGTGGGTTGAGAAAAAAAAAGAGACATGGTGATGGTTTGTTATTTAATATGTTGGGGCGATATAGAACTAGGGATGGTGGTGAAGGCCAGAGGTGGGTGTGGTCGTGTGTGTTGTGGTATTGGTCGGTGGGTGGGGGAAGATGAAGAAGATAAGTGTGTGTTTTTTTTGTTTAGTAAAAGGGATTATTCCCCAAATACCCCATCCGTACAAACCCACTCACCTTAAATGCCCCACATTTTTTTGTTTTCTCCAAATACCCCAAGGGGAGAAGGTCGCCTCTAAAACTTGGGCGGATACTATAATATAGTGACATGTGTCTTTATACATGGCCCCACCATGTACCTTCATGGTACAACTCACAATGTGTACTTCTTGGGTGACTGGGACCCACATTTCTTAGGCGACTTCACTATTTTGTCTTTTTCCAAAAAAGTATGGTATTTTTTTATTAAATAATAGTACACTATTCTTGGGCATTTGTATCAACTTATAATACACAAACACAAACATATACATATCCAATTATCCATTATCCGGCGAGGCAAAGCAGATTCCGGCGTGAGTAAGCAGATTCCGGCACCTTCATTAAAAATGTTAAAATTTCTTCCGTTAAAATCATCACCAACATAACAAAATTATTTCCCAAACATTTCAAATCACTCAACAATCAACAACAACAATCGACATCAACAACCAAACACATCTCATATTCGAACAACAATAAACCAATCTTCTTGGCCACTGAAAGCACTTGGATAAAACATCTATGACCAAAACCTCATATGAAATTTAACATTCAAACTCACTATCGTTAGTATTATTCATCAATAATTCCCAACTCTGAAAAAAAGAGCTTTCTTTGTCTTATGGAAGAAAGGTAACCACTGCTGCCCATAAAATACGCCACCACCACTACCACCACCATCACCACCCACCGCCACCACACACACCGCCACCCACCAGATCTATCAATATCATCACCACACATCATACACAACACTTCAGTCATCACCAACAAACTTAAAACAATTTAAATAAGGATATGTTGGTAAAAACAAGGTTTATTAGATCTGGGTTTATGAAGTCACAGTATCACACCTTTTAATTCAGATAAGGTTTTTGTGGGTTTATGTAGTCGATTAAAGGTTTTTGTTGGTGATAAGATTTATTAGATCTAGGTTTATGTTGGTGATGACTGAAGTGCTTGACAAATCATATGTAAACCAAGGTTTTTGTGTATGTTTGTGTTGGTGATGACTGGGTGTTATGATATGAATTTTCTTTGTGTTTGTATTTTTATTTATAAAAGAGAAACAAAAAGTGTGACAAAAAATGAAATAAAACCATAAGGATCTAAAATGTAATATTACAAAAAGACAAAAAAAGACAAAAAATACAAGTCGCCCTAGAAATATGGGTCTCAGTCGCCCAAGAAGTACACATTGTGAGTTATACCATGAAGATACATGGTGGGGTCATGTATAGGGGCACATGTCACTATATTATAGTATCCGCCCAATTTTTGAGGCGACCCTCTCCCTTTGAGGTATTTGGAGAAAACAAAAAAATGTGGGGCATTTAGGGTGAGTGGGTTTGTACGGATGGGGTATTTGAGGAATAATCCCTTAGTAAAAAGCAAGATGCTAAATAAAAATAAAAATAATAACTAATCAGTTTAGGGCCCGTTTGGTTTGTAGATGGGTTTAGGATTTGGATTTGGCTTTGGATTTATATTTGGATTTGGTTTTGGATTTGAATTTAGATTTGATTTATATATTATTTGTTATATAAATAAAAATATAATTTAATATTTAAATTTATTATTATAAAATTGACAAAGACAAAAATTATATTGAAATGAGTGATGCATATGAGTGAAGGCCCCACAAAAGATTAAAAAAGTACAATTGACATGACAATATTTTTGTAATCCTCGAACCTTGCCTAACTTTTGTAGAGACAGAATTTTTGGCATTGATCCCCAATTTAAGGGCCCACATGAGTGTACCAAACAATTAAAATTAATTATCATCCTAAACCTTTTGTCAAATACTCTAAACCAAACGGGCCCTTAATTGTTTCACTATGTATGTATATTTTCTCATTGGAGATGAAAACTATATATGTATATCAAGTGTCATGCCCATAGTAGAATAACAGGCGACGTCGAAGCTTTTGAAGGAATACAACCTCCTTAAAAACTAAATCAAATAAGGATTAATTAGTTCATAAGCAAGATTTCAAAAGAAATCTAGTAATCAAATTTAGAAAGATTTATAAAAGATTCATGTATTCAACTGGCAAATGAAAGAATATAAGTGTGTGTTGGTTGTTGGGACTAAATCCACATTTTTTATTTAATAAAAAATGTGAAAAGACAAAAAGACCCTCCTATTTAATAGTCAAGACAAGTCAAAGTAACGATGCAGTTAAAAATGGACTAAACCCGCAACGAAAGTTTCATTTTGGACTGAAATTGAAACTTTTTAAAAAATTGGACTGAAAGTGAAATACATGACAAACCACAAGGTCCAAAAATGTAGTTAATTCTATTATTTTTTTGGTTTGACTAATTTTCAGAAAAAGACAAAATAAAAGTCGCTCGAAGTACAATAGTCTCTTAAAAAACATGTTTGAAAAAGTACAAAAAATGTCTTACACATCACTTACAAAAAAAGTCGCCCAAAGTACACAAATGAGACACTTGTCGAGATTTAAAGTTATAGGAAAAGTCGCCCAAGTCTCCGAGGGCATTTTGAGAAGTCATTTTTTTTTTTTTTTTTTTTTTTTGTGGTTTAGAAAAGGTATACACTTTGAGCGACCGGGGCATTTGTAGAATTGGCTCTTTATTTTGTTGGATAAGATTTTGGTAGGTTTGGCCAAATTAATCAATTGTGACTTTCACTTATGCAATAAGGAAACTCAATTTCAAAATTGAGCTCTTTTATTAATTTAAAAAATTAATTTGTACTTCCCTTGTATCTATGTATTCTAATAAAATGGAGTTCTGTACCACTCTTTAAAGCATCCAATGCATTCAATTTGCTGATGTGTCTTGATAGAGAGGGGGTCGATATTTTAGTCAAGTACAAACACACTGAAGCCTTGGATAAAATTTCTTCAAGACTTTTTCTCTACATTGAATTTGTTGTTTCAATTCACCATTTAATGTCAATACATTAAATGTATTCGGTTACAATCAATCAATCAAGAAATTATACAAACAAATCGTCCTATTATATTTGATCTTGCAGATTATGTTTCTTCAAGAAATTATTCAGTAATTATCTTTTAATTTTGTGCTTATTCAATTTAATATATATTCAATACTATATTTGATCTTGCAGATTATGTTTCTTCAAGAACATCCATGAAAGTCTTGGTGAAGAACAAATCCACTCACACAATTGTCTAAATTCATAATTACACACATTCTATAAAATTGCCAGTAAGTTGAGATCAATTCGATCGGGTAAGTAGTCTTATGTTGCTCCAATAAAAATGTGTTCTTATATTAAGTTAATTGGATTTGTTTTTCATTGTTCTTACTATTGTTAGTTTGTTAATGGTAGATGTGGGTGAAGAATTGGCCAACACATGGTGAGCGGAGAGCATAAAAAAATTAACGACTCAAGTTGTTTTTTGATCAAAAGGTAAACAATTTTTGTTTGTGATTAGGTGTTTCTATTTATGATAATATTTTTACCAGGCTTTCTCAAGAGGTTTGTAGCGGCCCTGAATATATGCATATTACATGTTTGACGAAATGTCTAAATAAAACTGTTTCATACTTTTTATTTTGATAATCTTTGAAAGACAAATCAAGGATGTTTATCACTTATTTATGTTACTTTTTTTTAAAAATCTTATGAAAGACAAATCAATGTTGTTTATCACTAATTTATGTTGTTCATCATATAGGCCAATTTTATCACAATTTTGTTCTTCTTAAGTGTTAGGAATACGATTATTCAGTTAAAGACTCGGTCACCCCAAGTATTGCTAAGCATTACGTAGCTCATAGAATTATCCTTATTATAGTTAGTACGTAGTTTATTAGTAGTTAAATATGTAAATAGTATTCGTAGAGTGGGTCGGGTCTTTACCCTCTGTCAGCTCACTCTACAGCTCGTTTCATGGAGCACCTAGTATTGTAGTATATATACCCTCTCCCACCCAAGGGAGAGGGTTGGACCTTTCATTGCTCTAATCTAATATCATTTACTTTCTCTCTCTAAAAAGGCTCCCACTTCTCTCTACTTCATCTCTCTAATCTTCTTCTACTAATTCATACCATAACCACAAAACCATACGTGTTTATAATTATGAGTAACTTACATTAAGCATTTTCCAGCTTCAGGGCAAGGTAGATTTAACTCATCTAATATGTTTGTTGTATTTACTCATATCCATAGGCTAAGAGCCTTAATCTTATCGAGATCCCTTTTTTTTAGCTTTGAGCTTCGTCTTAGATTCTACCTTGGATTGAATGGCAATCCGACCTTAACATCCAGAGTCATGAACATTGTCATGTATCGCCTTTTAGCTTATCATTTCCTTATCACTCTTATCTATCAGTTTCTCACACCAGGTATCAATAAAGTATTTAACCTTTTTAACCATAACTTTTCAATATTGTCTCTGCATAATGATACGATTGACTTTGACTATAATGTGTTATATGACAGCTAAGTGAGGTTTGAAGGGTTTCAAACAATGGACTATTTGGATAACATTTGTAAAAGAAGAGAAGCTAATGATGCAGAGGTAAATGTTAACTGTTAGTAACTTCGCTTTTCAGTTGCATTTTAATGGCAATTTGAATAACGTTCAAATTGGTTCTGCATAATATTTAAATTTATTCGTGTGTATCGTGGGTCTCCTAATATTGTTGTTGAACTTCATGATGAAAGGAAGCGGACATATGTGATAAGAAGGGAAGGACTCACATATCTTGGTAAGATTGGTTGGTCATAACATATTCATCAAGTATATTGTGTTTTACTTAATGTTACGTTAATGTAGCTTTACCTCTTAGCCAACGTGCAAATAATATGTGGCAGTGATAACTTTATATAGGTTGTGAAGCAAGCGACATTTATAAACCATGTTGATAATTCTTTTCTTATTTGACATTTTATTATATGTTGAACAATATTTGAGGTTATCTGATTGGCGAAACTTGAGTATTGGCTATAAATATGTGTTTGGATATGAAAATTTTAATCTCAATTAATGAAGGTCTCTCAAGATAGTGGAATTTTTGTAATGAGTCTGTTGCTCAATTATTTCTATTAAATATTTATCTTTGAAAGGAATATGCTCATACAAAAATGTAAATGCATATTGTTTCATCTTGTGATGCTTTAGTATTTGACACAAGGCTGTTTGATGCTCTATGTATTCAAGGTTATAAGTGTTTTATATGTGATATTAAACTGATTATTAACGTGTAGCAGCGTTGATCAATAGGGACAACTTTAGTAAAAATTATTTGGAACATGATGTTCTGATAAGAATTACTTAAGTAACAGTGGCATGAAAACTAATTATCAAGATAAATGTAAAAGAACCTATTGTTAATACAAATATCGCCTAAAAACGTTATTTATATTTTACGATCTTCGCTAAGTTTTATTAACGACAAAATGTAAACTTTAGTTTCTAAGTAAAACATAATCTTAGTTTTAAAGACTTGCATAAACTAGACTTTTGCTACATTTTACATTTCATAAAACACAACACTTTTTATTTCTTAAAATAGAATTGTCACATCACATTTATGGCAAGTTTTGTCAATATACATTTATGGAAAGAAATGTGTTTGACTTACTAAGTGGTTGCTTGCAAGTTTAGTGTTTGACTTGATATTATGAGATGTGACATTGTTTGGTTTGCAAGGTGTAATGAGATGTGACTTTGTTTGGTTTGCAAGATTTATTGCAAAACCAACTGCAAGCCCGGCAGAACCCTGGGGGTACACGGGCGGAACCCATCTGAGGGTTCCGCCGTATCCGCCAGGCCTGCAGAAGGCTTTGCTATAAATACCAAGTCACAAGTTGATTTTTGGCTTATCACTCTACATCATATTTTACACACACACATTCATTCTTTCATCTAACTCTTTAACATTACATATGTGAAGTTTCTTTTTGTAGCAAAGAGATTCACAAGCTCATTAAAAGTAACAAGTATTCAACACAACGTTGCAAGACTTGTTAGCTTAGCATTGTGTAGACTTGTGTAGTTTACACTTCATTTGATTGTGTATTTTCAGTAGTGATCGGTTAGTATTTTAGTCCTCAAAATACAAAGTGTATTGGGAGTAGTTGTACCCTTGTAAAAGAACTAACGGGAGTGGTTGTACCCTTGGTAAAGAACTCGACATCTAGCTTAGTGTCGGTAAAAGTATAAGCGACGTGTAAGGTTTTCTCCGCCGGTGAAAGGAGCTTGTTGACTAGTGAAAGAAACTCTCGAGTTGGATACTCGGGGCGTGGACGTAGGGCAAGGAAAAAGAGTCCTTGTAGCCGAACCACGATAAATACTCGTGTTGTGGTTTGATCGTTTCTTTCATTTACTTGCATGTTATATATTGTGTTTGTGTATATATCTTTGATCAAACGGAAAGTTTCAAAGCTAACTAAACAAGTTAAAAAGATTTTAATCGGTAAACTATTCAACCCCCCTTCTAGTTTTCCACAATTGGCATCAAGAGCTACGTTACTCAAGCTTTTAAAATATATTGTGTTTTAAAACTTGAAACGATCCATGGATTTTGAAAATTACAAAGAAGGGCAATTTATGCAAAGACCACCACTCTTTGAAGCAAATGGTTTTATATATTGGAAAAACCGTTTTGAAACTTACGTGAAATCTAAAGATATAGATTTATGGTATATAATCATTGATGGTGATAACGTAGTTACCAACATTAAAGATGATAACCAAAAGAAATTGATTGGTAAAAATAATGAAGCTAAAATGATGCTTTACAACGCTTTGCCTAAGAAAAAATATGAAAGAGTCTTTTTGTGTAAAACCGCCAAAGATATTTGGCAATCTTTAATTGTCACTCATCAAGGAAACTTACAAGTTAAAGATAACAAAATTGATCTTCTTGTTCAACAATATGAACAATTTGTTATTTCCGAAGATGAGATTATTGATAATGCTTTTGCTAGGTTTAACACTATTATTACTTCACTTAAAGCACTTGATGAATCTTTTTGTAGTAAGAACTTTGTCAGGAAATTTCTTAGAGCACTCCATCCGAAGTGGAGAGCAAAAGTGACGGCAATTGAAGAATCCAAAGATCTTTCAAGCATGTCACTTGATGAGCTAATTGGAAACCTCAAAGTTCATGAAATGGTAATGGAAAAAGATTCAGAACTAGTGAGAGGCAAGAAAGAAAAAGTTAAGTCCATTGCCTTGAAAGCTAGAGTCCAATCAAGTGATGATGAAGAATCTACTTCGGATAGTGATGATGAGGAATATGCTATGGCCGTTAGAGACTTCAAAAAGTTCTTTCGTAGAAGAGGAAAGTTTGTAAGGCAACCTAAAGATGACAAGAAAACTTTCCGAAAAGATCGTGATGATAGGAAAGGAAAGGTTGAAAAAAATGCTATAGGTGTGGAGACACAAGTCATCTTGTAGGAGAATGTCCAAAACCACCCAAAAGCAAACCTCAACAAGCTTTTGTGGGTGGTGCTTGGAGTGACTATGAAGGAGATGACGATGAGCCAAAGAATGATGATATTGCTCTCATGGCTCACAACTCAAATGAGGTGTGCCTCAAAGTTTGTTTGGAACCGGATGAATGGATTAAAGATAGCGGTTGTTCAAGGCACATGACGGGTAACAAAAGCCTATTCACTACTTATCACAAATGTGACGGAGGTAATGTTACGTTTGGTAGTAAAGCTAAAAGCAAAATCATCGGAAAAGGTACAATCTCTCATGACTCCCTTTTTATAGATGATGTAGGTCATGTTGATAACTTAGGTTTTAATCTCCTTAGTATTAGTCAACTTTGTCGTAATAAGTATAATGTCCTTTTTAGTGAAAACGGAAGTAAAATACTTAAAGATGGTATAACCATAGCCAAAGGTGTCCTTAAGAACAACGTATACGTCATGAAGATGGATCCAACATCTAGAGACAAACTTTGTCTTACCTCTTTAGATGAATCTTCAACTTTATGGCATAGACGTTTAGGACACGCTAACATGAGACTAATCCAAAACCTCTCCTTCAAAGACTTAGTTCGAAACCTACCCAAGTTGAAATATGACCAACACTTTTGTGATGCTTGCAAAGTCGGTAAACAAGTCCATAGTAGCCATAAGGCTAAAAACTTGGTTTCTACATCTAGGTGTCTAGAACTTTTGCATATGGATTTCTCAAGAATCATGCATGACGAGTTTGAAATGAGTATGATGGGAGAACTCAACTTTTTCTTAGGACTCCAAATTAAACAACTAGAAGATGGTATCTTCTTTAACCAATCTAAATATATTAAGGACATGCTTAAGAAATTTGGATTAGAAGATTCGAAACCTATCAAAACTCCCATGTCCACGGAAACTAAACTCACCAAGGATGAGGAAAGTGAATCCATAGATAGCACTAAATATAGAGGTATGATTGGTAGTCTACTTTACCTAACGGCTAGTAGACCCGACATTATGTTTAGTGTTTGTCTATGTGCTCGTTTTCAAGAAGATCCTAAGACTACCCATCTCGAAGCCGTTAAAAAGATTTTTAGGTATATTAAGGGCACTACACATTTAGGTTTATGGTATCCCAAAGGAACGGGAATAGACACCATAGTGTATGCCGACTCGGATCATGCCGGTGACTATGTCGATAGAAAAAGTACAAGTGGTATTTGTACTTTTGTTGGACATTGTCTCACCTCATGGTTCTCTAAGAAGCAAACGGCTCTTGCTATCTCAACAACGGAAGCCGAGTACGTTTCGGCCGGAAAGGCATGTCAACAAGCTCTTTGGATGAAGCAAGCTCTTGTCGACTACGGAATTCAACTCAACGACATCACAATTCTTTGTGACAACAAAGGTGCCATTGATCTTAGCAAAAACCCGGTTCAACATGCTCGTACCAAACATATTGAAATCCGTCATCATTTCCTTCGTGACAACGTTCAAAAAGGAAATATCTCAATTGAGAAAGTTTCTTCCGAAGACAACATAGCCGACATTCTCACAAAACCCCTTAAACGTGAACCTTTTAACCTTCTTAGGCTAGGCTTAGGACTCATGGAACCTACATTATAGTTCTGGACATTAGACAAAAATCACAAAAGTCAAAACAAATCCATAACTATTTTTCTCAGCAGGGTCGGCGGAACCCTCAGACATAACGGACGGAACCCATTCCAGGGGTCCGCCGTATCCGCCGACCTGCAGAATCAAAATCTTTGTTTATATTAAACCAAACACCCATTATCTCATACCACCACTTCTAAACTGTTACTATTCACTTTACCATCCATCCATACCTACGAATTATTGGTCTTCCTTTCTCTAACATTGCTAATCAATCATCATTGTAAGTATTCTAAACTTGATTACAATCCTTATCTGAGTCTAGGAATTCTATTTTTGCACAAAAACAAAAACTTGGGGTTATGCATTAACTTGATAAAATCATGCATAAAATTAAGTGTTTAACAAAACTAATCATGTTCCTCATAGTTAGGAATTGCATTCTTAATTAGTATAAACATGTTTGCTAAAACAACCCATGTCAAATCATTCCAAAAATTTCTCACAAGTAGGACAAATATTTTTTCGTCTCACATTGAGAATACAAAATCTAAACGTTATATTTAAAACATCACTTGCATAATGTCTCTTGAATGCTAAAGGGAATACATAACCAATATGTATTTTCGGGTACATTCAAACGAAGCTACATTGAACTAGGAGCGTTTGGGTTATCTTTTGTTTTATAACAAAACTTGCATTATAAAACGTTTTTGAAGCATCAAAATGAGTCAAGATAACCGCACCTCCACATTGTTTTCATATAGGCACACACTAGAACATCCACATTATAATAGTAGTTCACTTAAACTAAAATGTGAAATTTTGTTGTTCTAGGAATCATCATGCCTCCTCTAACCCACTACGACCACAAGGACACCATTAAGTACCTACCAAAACACCACAAAACCAAAGGCCTTACCCCAAACCAAGTCAACATTTTCAAAGCCTTAGAAAAACACTATGTCCATGAGGGTAGAACCATTGACCCGTCTTTCCTAGAAGGCACAAACCTTTACGCAGAATTTGCCACAATCAACTTTGAATGTCTTTTGAATATCGACGAGCCTATTTGTCCTAGATTCATTCTAGAGTTCTATGCATCTGCCGTCCTCTCCACGGATGATTATGGTCATATGTCTATCAACTTTAGGACTAGTGGTCATCAATACTCCTTTACTCTTGAGGAGTTTGCTCAAATCATAGGTGTCCCAAACCAAGGTACTTGCATCTACTCCGACTTGCACTCCCTCTCAACTCTTGACAACCTCCATGACCGCATCCATCCTTATGACACTCCTCTTGTCTCAAAAGATGTACTTCGTGACCACCTCTTTGTTAGGACCACCAACACTAGGAGAACCCGTTCGGGAAATGAGGTCGATAAGGACCCATATGGAATGGAAATGAATGAACTTAAGCCCCAATTCAAGAAATGGGAGGAAGTCCTTAGAGCCAATGTCATTAGCACAATAGGAAACCGAGATCATATCAACCTTTGCCTTTGCTACATGCTCTACTCCTTGTCCGTTAGGCAACCCTTCAACCTTGCCTACTACATGGCCAAGAGAATGGCTGACATTCCCGTGCATGGCACAACGGCTATGCTGTATGGAATGCTCTTGACCCGTCTCTTTAGGTTCATCTCACCCATTTCACCAACTCCAAATGGTCTTCGTCTTGACTACTCTCTCATTCCACACACCTTTGTTCCACTTAGTGATAATAGAGTCTACAAAGCCCAAGGAAAACGTCCTCATCCTCCTACCTCATCATCATCTTCCTCAATGAGTGAAGATGACAATTTGCCAAACTCTAGGCTCCCACCTCTCGAATACCTATCCCAACTTCCGGATATTCCTAATGAGTCGGAGGAGTTCAAGCAAACAAAGGGGATGTTTAAGAATCTTGAAAGATTCCTTGGAAAGCTCAAGAACAAGATTGACCGTCAATGAGAGCGGGTGTGTAGGAGTGTTTGGCACTAGGTGCTATTTGAACTAATTTGGTTGTTTAAACAATGTTTGTGATGTACTTGTAGGTTGGTACAATGTTTGATACTATTTGGAACATGTTTTATCTAACTTTGATGCAGGAAGACAACTTTTGGCAAGTTGTCAAATTTTCATGTTTATGTTATTTTCACTAAGTATAGTGAAATTCTCGACCTCAAGGTCAAAATCATATGATATGTGTGTTTACGTGTCTATTTTTTGCATTGCCTAACCAGAAATGCATTATCTTTTTGATTTTAGGAGTTTTCGAAAATTTTGAAAATCGTCTCGCGGGTCAAAATCGTGGACTGCCACTTTTTTCAGCACTGGCGGATCCGACGGTACCCAAAATTGGGTTCCGCCAGTGTATTTTCTGGGAATCCCAGAATTGGCCCAACGGACCAGACGGTACCCTCAAATGGGTTCCGCCTGTGTATTCTGAGGGTTCCGCTAGCTACCTGCAGAATTTTTGATTTTGTTTTCAATATTTGAACATCCAAACAACAAAATCCAATCCTTTTAGATAGAAACCCATTTCCTGCAATATGTTTAGCACAATAGGGTACTTCTCATTCCTTATAACTCAACCAAAACCATTTCCCGCCAAAATTCAAAAATAGCCATAACCACCCCAAGGACCCTTCATACATAAAGGAAGGAACCCTTCTAAAAGATCCTTGAAATCCCTGAGATTTATACTTCAACAAATTTACTAAAACCACTAAGCATTTAGTGCAAACCTTGTCTTCTCACTTCACCATTTTCATTGGATTGACTTCCATGATATGACAACCCACAATTAGTTTTCCAAATCATTAGGAACCTCCATTTTTGTATGGACTAACATCAAATCCAAACACTCCTTTCCACAATCCTTCAACACTATAAATTAAGCCATCCTAAACACTATCAAATCACACCTTCTTCATCACAATTTCTGAACTTCTAAACCATTTTTCACCATGACTAAGTCAACAATCACCTCTCAACCATCACGACCCATCCGGAAAACCGCCCGGATAAGTGTTAAACCACTATGGTCTAATCAACCCATCAACCTAAGCTCCTCATCTTCGGATGAATTCACCTCACCTATAAAAAATGAACACTTTTTGAACCTTGCATCTCCATCACCATCACCCAATGAACCCAATGAGCTCACTCCACCACCTACTAAATCACCCATTGACCTAACTCCACCAAGTGCTCCAACCCAACCATCCAAAACTCCATCACCATCACCATTACCCAAAATTGAACCTACGGAGTTATTTGGGTCTCCTCCCACATCACCACACCCTTTTGTCCAAGATCTAAATGATCTTCCACCAAGACCTACACAACCACCACCTTTTGCAAATGAATCACCAAGGTCAATTCTAGACCAAAATGAACATTTTAACCACACCCAACCACCACAACAAGTGTACCATCAACCCAAACCATTGTTGTTTCACCCTATCTACCATGACATCCATGGTCCTCTTTATGGAGAACCAAACTTTGAAAACCATGATCACCCAACTCCACCACATTCTCAAGCCCAAACCTTTGAGTCTTTCTTCCCCTCATATGAGGAAATCCAAAGCATGATTGAGAACCACCTTCATCAAGCAATGGAATTTCAAACCACCTTGCTTGACTCAATACCAAATTCATCCTCCACCCAAGAACCAAAAACCAACCAACCCTCAAACCAAGAAACCAAAACCAACCCATTTCCACCCACTCATCCCCATGTTTGCTCAAATTGTAAGCAAATGGGTGCAAGCATCAAAACGTTGCTTCACCAATTCCAAGATGAAACCCGTTTTGCATTCCAACACGTCATAGAACGTTTGGATGCTCTTTCTCACCCAAACAAATCCTAGACAACCTTTGGAGGCCGTTTGCCCCATTTAGGAAAGTAGGATTTTATTTTTCTTTCTTGGTTGTTTTTTTAGTTTTTGTTTAGAAGTAGAAGAATATTTTACATTTCTTGTCTTTTGACTTTTCAAAGTCAAAATTTTACTTGGAATGATATCTCTTTCTACTTACTTTCGTGCATTGTTGGTTGATCATTTTTGTGTTGTCATTGTGGTTGCAATGTGTGTGGTAACTACAAGCTTGACTATATATATCACCAACTAACAAATTTTTTTTGTAGGATCAAAATCCATGTTTCCCATCTTGGCACTCCTTTTAGGGGGAGTAACAAGCAAGGGGGAGCAAGTGCATTTTTCCGCTTCGCTACTCTACTTTTTGTTTCGACAAAAAGGGGGAGAAATATATTAAACCTTCAAAACTTAATATGATTTTCATCACTTAAGTAAAACAAGTTTAATATAATTTTTTTTTAAGTCTTAAACACCAAGATTTTGTGAGTTACTTAAAAACAAAGTTTATGTTTTGTCATCAACAAAAAGGGGGAGATTGTTAATACAAATATCGCCTAAAAATGTTATTTATATTTTACGATCTTCGCTAAGTTTTGTTAACGACAAAATGTAAACTTTAGTTTCTAAGTAAAACATAATCTTAGTTTTAAAGACTTGCATAAACTAGACTTTTGCTACATTTTACATTTCATAAAACACAACACTTTTTATTTCTTAAAATAGAATTGTCACATCACATTTATGGCAAGTTTTGTCAATATACATTTATGGAAAGAAATGTGTTTGACTTACTAAGTGGTTGCTTGCAAGTTTAGTGTTTGACTTGATATTATGAGATGTGACATTGTTTGGTTTGCAAGGTGTAATGAGATGTGACTTTGTTTGGTTTGCAAGATTTATTGCAAAACCAACTGCAAGCCCGGCGGAACCCTGGGGGTACACGGGCGGAACCCATCTGAGGGTTCCGCCGTATCCGCCAGGCCTGCAGAAGGCTTTGCTATAAATACCAAGCCACAAGTTGATTTTTGGCTTATCACTCTACATCATATTTTACACACACACATTCATTCTTTCATCTAACTCTTTAACATTACATATGTGAAGTTTCTTTTTGTAGCAAAGAGATTCACGAGCTCATTAAAAGTAACAAGTATTCAACACAACGTTGCAAGACTTGTTAGCTTAGCATTGTGTAGACTTGTGTAGTTTACACTTCATTTGATTGTGTATTTTCAGTAGTGATCGGTTAGTATTTTAGTCCTCAAAATACAAAGTGTATTGGGAGTAGTTGTACCCTTGTAAAAGAACTAACGGGAGTGGTTGTACCCTTGGTAAAGAACTCGACATCTAGCTTAGTGTCGGTAAAAGTATAAGCGACGTGTAAGGTTTTCTCCGCCGGTGAAAGGAGCTTGTTGACTAGTGAAAGAAACTCTCGAGTTGGATACTCGGGGCGTGGACGTAGGGCAAGGAAAAAGAGTCCTTGTAGCCGAACCACGATAAATACTCGTGTTGTGGTTTGATCGTTTCTTTCATTTACTTGCATGTTATATATTGTGTTTGTGTATATATCTTTGATCAAACGGAAAGTTTCAAAGCTAACTAAACAAGTTAAAAAGATTTTAATCGGTAAATTATTCAACCCCCCTTCTAGTTTTCCACACCTATGTATCCCTAACTTCTCTCTATCAATTACTTGTGTTTGATTCCTCTCTTTACTTCTATGTGTGTTTATATACATAGGCCTGATAAGAGATTGAGTGGACTTATTAAACATCATGGGTTCACAAGTCAATCCAAAGCAAACACGAATATTATGCATGAATAATGTAGATTTGGTAGAGAAAATGAAAGATTTGTTGATGGTTGTCCATCAGTTCAAAGATCTCCCTGAATATGAAAGGTACTCTATTAGTCTATTTTGATTTTCCAATTATTTTTTCTCATTTCCTTAGCTTAAGAAAGTTAAACTTTGTTCATCTTTGTTCCCATTAGGTACTCATGATTTCTGGAAAAGGTTCTGGAGGCAAAGATCTTACAATATTTGACGGAACAAGCATGTTTTTATTTTTATTAAATTTACTAAAAACCAATGACAGACATGGGAGGTTGATGAATACATACCGATGGTTTGCATTGATGGTGTGGTGGTTGCAAATCCGATTACTTTGAAGCCAGTAAAAGAATTGACGGGTCACATGGAGATTACTTTAAAGCTAGTACAAAATTTTAAAAACATAAGCAGCTCAAGAATGCAATGCTAAACACCCCCTTCCTACAGTACGTTCATGTTTATCCTGGAATACTAAAATGACAATACTACGTACAAAAATTATAGAAAGCTTATGTAATTCATGATACTATACTTTGAATAAAATTGTTTAATTGCCCATACTAATCAAGCCCACGACCATACCTAAAAACTTATGATCAGCTAAAATGAGTCTAAATCCGATTATAAATGTACTCATAGGAAGACTATAATGATAAAAAGAGTATTGTGATTGAATTTCTTAAATTTACATATAATCTCATCGGTGACTTCACTTTTCATTTACTTTGTTTTTCTAAAACTTTTAGGTGTTTATGGAGTGAGCATGGGCTACTTGAATGCTTGACGCTGACCACATACTTTTCGTATTCAAGACCATCTACTGATCTACCTTTTGAACAAGACAATACATGCACGTTCTGTATTTTAATAGTTACAAACAGAATTCTTTATCGCTTCATTCAAATATTAAACTTATTGTTCTCTTCATGAAATGACGAAACCTGTTTATGTTTGTTGTTGTTTCTTACTTTAATCGTGCATGTAACTACACATGGATAACTATGCGTGGCTCTTTTACACTTCAAAAGCAAAAAAGGTTTGAAGGTGGTTTTTTGTGATGCAGATGTTAATCTATCAAAAACTACTACAAATGTAGTCTACAAATAAGTTCTCTAAGATCTATGAACATGGTTTAAGAGGTATGTACAATATACATATGAAATGTTTTATGTTATTTGTCAGATTTACATATATTAGCAATCACAAACTTCTTTTACTTACATTTTTTTTATACTTATTAGGTGCACACGGAATGGACCTCGGCTTATCACTTAATTAACGCTCACTACAAACATTTGATTTTCAAGACCATCAAAATTGGACGCCACAATGCATGGACGCTTATTGCATTATAGTTACAACTACAAGCATAGTTCTTTCTTACTTATTATTCATTTCAGAAAATAATTCAAAGTGTTTATGTGCGTTGTTCTTTCTTACTTTATTCACACACTTAATTTTTTGAAGCATAATCTCTTTAAAAATCCCGTCAATGTGACGGGTCTATAAGCTAGTAATTATATAAGAGATAGTTGTATAACTCATAATCACTTGTCTTCGTAAACTATTGTGTGGCAGTTTTATGTCAACAAAGTTTAAGGAAACAAAATTGATTGCAGCTACGAACCAGATCAAGAAAACACATGGATTTGATTCGAAACTGATCATTCAATATTTTAACAGTTGTAGTTACCGATGATTATTGTGATTGTTTACAGTTCATTTGATGTTCATTGGATTGATGTAAATTGTAACGTAATAATGTGCATATACTATTAAACAAACACAAGTAAGAAATTATATATTCTTAGATTAGATTTGAAATCTCAAAAAGATACATGATGATCAATCAAAGAATGTAAACAAAAAAAGAGTTCAATAACAATGTATCAAGTGGTTTACATTGATGCAAAGCCACCACCTTTCATCATTTGCCTGAACTCTTTATAGCTAACCATCCCGTCGCCATCCTCATCCACCTTCTTGACCATAAGTTGGCAATCCTCGATGGTTCGACCTTGTCTAAATCCAAGTGAAGTTAAAACGGACATAAGCTCCTCAACAGAGATGAACCCATCTCCGTTCTTGTCAAAAACATTAAACGCTTCTTTAATATCCTCTTCTTCGTCCTTCTCCTCCATTATTGTTTCATACAACCCTTTAAACTCCTCCATGTTCACGGAACCATCACCATTTGTGTCAATATGTTTGATCATGTTTTTAAGATCTTTCTCGGGTATAACCATACCAAGGCTTTCAAGAGACTTTGATAGCTCTTGTATGGTGATGTTACCATCACCATCATGATCAAACATTTGAAAAAAGTGATGGATCTCGGAGAGATCCATGGAAGAGGGGTCGTGAAACGGGCAGGTAAGGAGAGGGGCTAACGAAGAGGATACGAAGAAACGAAAAAAGATGAGACCGTTTGGTATTGGACCACAATGATTTGGGAAGATGATGAGAAGAGTTTATAGAGAAAATTTGAGGTAAGGAGGGAAATAAGGAGTGGGAGGAATGTATGAGGAATTTAGTGGACACCCATGAAAGTAGTAGATTACTTCCTTCGTATTATAAGTTGATGGTGTTTATTTAAGCAAACCAAAGAACCCTTCAAAGCTAAAATTATTGAGTATTTATTTCATATACTTAAGAACAATATCTGCCATTGTAGTTCTATATTGAAATGGTAATATGCATAGTTATATTAGGGGAATTAGGTAACTGAAATTGAAAAATGTTGTTTTCATGTATGTAAAGGGAGTAATGTACTTGGAAATGGTCTTAGGCGAAAATAAACTGCTATTATCGGCCTAACCCAACTATTTCATCAAAGATGACACATTCGTCACATGAGACTGAAAATAAACTGCTGTTTGCATGAACTAACTATTTCATCAAAGATGTAATACATTAATCACATGACATATGCATTCTCGTTGAAAGGGGTATTAATACTGACACATTAATTATCTTCATCTGATTTCCATCAGTTTTAACAACATTATCGCGATAACATTTGAATTCATTTAGGGTTCAACGAAAACATGTCAGGTTTCGGTCGAGATATATAAAATAAAGATGAAGAGGATAATCATAACTAAACGTAGCTATTAGAAACATCCTGGTAGCTTGTTCAAGTGCAAGGTTGGTAAAAAAAAATCAGCTTCAAGTTGTTAGTGCGGTAGCTTTAATTTTTCAATGGGGTGATTTTTATCTATAGTTGTAACTTCATTGGATCTTTAACTTTACAATCAACATAGTTATATCTTTTTCCCAAAAAAAGTTTCGAAAATTACATGCATAAATTGCAAGCTCAATGTTTGTGAATTGCAGTACCGAGCACCTGATCCAAGAACTAAGAGATGGAACTGATTCGGAAGATGATTTTGGAATCTTTATTGTGTTTACCGTTAGAGAAAATGTAGGAGTTTTGCATTCTTTATAAACTGAAGACATTTGTGTTCAGCCTGAATAAACCCTACACTAGGCTCAGATCACCCTATATGCTTATGGTTTACAAATCCCCTTTCACAAAGATGACCCCATTTGACAGAACAGAGAACTTTATAAAATTATGGGTATAATACACTAAATTGTTGCAAAACAAAACCAATAACATCAATATTTTATGGGTATGACAATAAGCATATATATATAAACTTTTAGCTAGACAGCCAAACAATAATATAATACAGTTAAGAAGGATATGTTTACTGCAGACAGTCTGGACATATAAGCTATATATCTATATTCTATGTTAGACCAGCTCTTAACGCAAATATAGGTCATCTCTAACTTAAGAGATCAGAAGTTGAAGCAGTCTAAAGATACTGTCATCTCACATTGGAAATTTATCCACATATAATGTAGAGTTAGCCAAATCAATCATGCACTGATCAGCCATATAATGAATCACCCTATTAACAGATGGGTTCAGATGGCTCGAACAATTAGCAGCCTAAACCCTAGCTGGAATTGATATCCAGTCCAAAACTCAATATTGAACCCCAAAATGAACGAAAATAAGTACAAAAGGTAACATATGAGAAAACGTGTGTACCAATGCCAATTGACTGGCAAGCAGAGCTCTATAACATTGATAACAATGCAGCCCTAAATTTAAAATTTTCATTTATCGGGCCAGAAAAGGTTTGTATAAAGGAAATACCGAGTTCATACAGACTTAGCACTCTGTGAAGAACGTTCATATGGAAGAGGCAACGCCCATGGATGTCCAAAGTGAATATAAATTTGGGTAATAAGGACAGACTGTATCAGCAACTTGGGGATACACTGATATAATTTGACTAAGAAAGAAGAGCATTCTTATTTCACACAACTACTTGAGGAGGAATCATTAATTTTATTTTGTGAATAGCTAAGGGGATCAGGTTGACACTATACAATGTAACCTACGGTCCTACAAACGTTTGACAAGGTTCTTTCCTGGTGAAAAACTTTTTTTAACAAGAAGCTCCAGTCTGTTCCTCGAGAGAAACTGTAGAACGTGTAGTAGAAAACTTATATAAAAGTTATAAAAAAGTACATCCTAGACTTCGATGTCAAGCCTGTCAACTCTTTCAGCAGTGTCGGTATCATATAAACACCACAAACACCATGAAAATCTACTACCCAAATTACCAATATAAGAGCGGTGCAGCAATATAGAGCCAAACAACATTTAAACTTTTAGAGATGAAATACTAGATGATAAGCTAACCCCTTCGAAATGAAACTTGAATATAGTGATAACTTACGCGACATAGGGCAATGGAAAACTTGACCTAGAGAATGAGCAATATAATAAATAATCCATAGATTAGTCATCAGTAAACAAAAGACTAAGGCTCATTTTTTTCATTGTCAACCATTAGAACACAGAGATCTGAGTGCAACATTGGAAATCCACAATAAACCCAAAGCAGAGATACGAATTACAACAGAAACTCAATTGGAAATCAGCATGATAAAGAAGATGCATCAATGAAGAATCAACCCTCTCATGTGTAAAGTTGAAATTTAAGTTACAAACCCGATAAACCAAAATCCTAAATCATCATATATGTTAAGTGACGATCTCTGGTAAGAGTAGAGAACGAATGCACACATGCTTGATTTGACTCAATTGATCAATAACTCGTGAGTCAAAGTCAGTCCAAGTTAGATAATTTCCGTTTCATGGTACTAATCACCCTGTTTTCTGTCTTATTTGGCTTGTATGAATTCTAAAAATATGGACTAAACCGGTGTATGTACTGCTACAGCCAGAGCAAGTTCCACTATACCGTATGTTCCACCATAGGCAAAAAAAATTCGTCCGAACTACCAAAATGGGTAATATCTGAGCAGTCAAACAAAAAAGGGGTTGACTCTACAAGTGTTATTGACTAACCTGAACCGAGTCGAGTCAACTCGTAGCTCGATCGAGTAAAAAATCAGTGCAAGCTCTTATCAGTATCCCCCACTTCACGAATATTAGGTTTTTGTTTATGGGGTTTAAATTTCAACCTCATGCATGAGGAGTGATTTTTACCGATACATCTTTTAAATCATGTTATTTTTCACTCGAGCTTTTTGCTTAAACATGTATATATGCTTTGGTTTACTTGCTGTTCTCTAATCTATACTCTCAGATTCTGCATGTTCTTATAAGTAACCATGAGTCTTTGCCTAATCGTTACTAGAAATGTATGGATCATTTAAAAAAAAAAAAAAAGCACATCCCTAACTGCAGTTGCCTTGACAATCTTACAAACATAGGCATCCTGTATATCTTTTTAAAATCCAAAAAGAGAGGAAGGTATCAGTATTAAATGAAACAACATCTGGTTTATGAAACTTAAATCACGTTTGACAAGTTTCTTTCCTGGTGGAAATCTTTATTCAACAAAAAGCTTCCATTCCTCGAGGGGGAACTGTGGAAGTGTAGTCCAAAACTTATGTAAAACATATCTACAAAGATATCCTAGACTATAATCTTAAATATGTCAATTCATTCAGCATTGTCATATCATATTGAAGTAACAAAAACCATGGAAATGTGATACCCAAAGCTTTATGATAGGTGCAGCAAAGCCAGATAAAGTAAAACAAAAGCCCGCCTTAAACATTTCAGACGTAAAGACTAGATGGTAAACTAAGGATATCAAAGTACACTTGTTATTTTATTATTTGACCTACCCTCAAGGAGAAAGAAATCCATTCCACGATACTACGTAACAAATATCTCCTGCCTACAAATGCTAAGTTTTGATGCTCCAAACAAAATACATTAAGAACGGCCTAAAAAATCTTAGAAGAAACTAAGAAATCAACTGAAAGGTTTAAAAGGAAAATAACGATCACAAGTCTACAAATGCATACAGCTAACAATCACGAGCAACTAGTACTATTCACTGGTGGACTGGTGGTGGTTTTCAGCTGCCTCTGACTAAATTAGAATGAAGAAGCAAAATCAAGCAAGTAAAAAACTGGAAATCAGTAAAATGCACTTAACTACTCCCAGCAAAGATCAAGGTCTAAAACCTTTTCAACAGAAAGGTGCCTACTCGTGAAGGGGAAAACCTTGATGAACTACTATCTTGTAGACTAAAAAGACCTAGATAACTCAGAAGTGCATATACAAATAATAGTAACAAACAAATATAAACGTTCCACCAAATTGAATCAACAGTTAAATTAATTTTGTATGAAGCAAGCTTCCTTCACTCAAAATCATTCACTGGTAAGAACAAATACAACAACATTGTCATACTCCATAGTCAACATACCTTCATCCTTGACTAAACACAACAAGCCATATGCATACACATTCAAGTAACCAAATAAACAAGTTCAAGTCATTACTTAATACCAACCTAACAAATGAAACGCAAAACAAACTAAATCAAAGTCAAATGATTCATAAACATCCAAAGATAACAACAGGAGTCAACTCCCACAAACTAAAAATGTTACACTAAAGCACAGTCAAACATGTAATAGTAACAACCCAAACTAGAGCGACTATTCAATTTAGCGTGCATAACTCCATCCTCAGCTACATCTACATCAAAGTGATCAAACAAGCACATTGTACTTATCAATCACCTAGGAAATACCCTTTCTAAAAAAAAATCACCTAGGAAATACAATCCATGTCACGCCTAAACAAAGTACAAAACACAATCACCTACTCCCAAAGAAGGCCGAAAGTCTATATCCTAGCCTAATATCATATTCACAAAACACTGCCTAGTCCTCAAGGTGAAAATCTTAATGAATTAATAGGTAAGAGCTCTAAACCACCTTTATAGAATCTGAAGTTTGTATAAAACTAACAAAGACCTCATTACTAACTAACCTTCTATGTCAATCAACACAAAATCATTCTTGACAGCATGCATCAAGCCATATACACACACATTCAGGCACAAAATTAAACAAGTTTAACTATCAAACCCCTAGCAAATACTTGACACAACATATTGCCTTGTAATCGTACTAAGTTACTAACCAACTCAAACAATTGTGATATTATTAAGTAATGTCCTTCATCCACAAAGTCATTCACAACTCACAAGTGAGGAGAATATACTACCACATTATCATACTCAATTATCACCATATGTTCTTCCTCGACTACATACGTCTAACTAACCAAATAAACAGGTTTAAGTCATTACTCAACTAAGAATTAGCAACCAGTAATCCACAACATAATATGTCAAAATCCAAATCATCCCTTTATTTTCCCCAAATCAAACCACCCTAAAAATGACTATAGCCAGAATCATAATAACACAAGATCCAAATTCAAGTCCAATATCATCTGAATCAAAAACATGCCTAGACCTCAAGGCGAAAGACCTTTAACAATCAATGTCTTAAATCTCCGAAACAACTATATAACATCAGAAGCGTATACATAACAAACAGTATCACGCCCACATAACCAAGGCCCCCAAAAACTTCCACAAATCCGCATAACTAGCATTGTTATTTCCTCCTACCGCATATTCATAGACAACTAACATGCAAGCACTAAAAGGAAATAGCATTTCTAGTTAGACGATCACTACAACATTGCCATATTTCGTAACCAATACTTTTATCTTTCACAACATACATTAAGCCATAACCAAACTCATAACCATTCCAATAACCAAATAAACACGTTATCGAACCAATATCAAATTATTCAACAACATCCAAAACACAACAATGCTCAATATTCGGAAAAATGTCATAGTTTTTTCATGATCATATAATTCCATAAAACAGATCAAACTTATTATAAATCGCATCACAACACCGTACCAACAGTCCTTCCTTACGGAGTATCCCACGCTTTAGGCTCAGGAACCGCAACAACCATCCCTTGCATCTCCTGAGTCAAAACAACCTGACACCCCAACCTAGAATGCTTATTCAAAACCCGGTTCCTCGCGTTCCTTTTCAATACATATTTCTCATCATAAGAAGGCTCAGGAAGCTTATCAAACCACTCACCAGCAATGTTAACCTCACATTCAGCTGAACAAGCGTCTATATCTTCTAACCTATGTGAAGCTGGATCTATTAGGTTGTGATTAGTTAGGGCTTTGAGTAAAGTGTGGCCTGTTAGGCCGACTATTTCGCGTCTTTTGCCGTCTGGATCGTAGGTGATGAGTTTGACTATGCGATCGGAGACTTTGGCGGAGGGGGATGTGGTGGGGGTGGTGGTGGTGGAGCGGGTGATGATGGCGCGTGAGTAGAGCGTGAGGTTAGGGTTGCGGATGAGACGGTGGATACCGGCGATTGTCATTTTGGGGGAAATGAGGGTGATTCGGGGATTTTGGGGGGATTTGTATTGGTGTGGTGTGGTGGGGTTGTACCTAGTGCATCGGAACTTGTACGCTCATAAGCTTATGGACTTGATAGGGCTGAGCATCGGGCCGGATCCCGACCCGTCCCGACTAATCCTGATCCGAAAAGTCACCTAAATTGTAAACCAAATAACGACTCGAAAGTAGTCGGTTTTTTATTGTATTTTGTCGGTTTTTGGCCCGTCCCGACCCGTTCTGAATCTCAAAAATGCTAAAAATTCATCCCCACTCTCGACCCTAGAAGCTATTATTTAGTTTCGGGACTATTAGTTTATGTCGGGATTGGGTCGGTTGTCAGGACTCAGGCAGTTTTGCTCACCCCTAGGACTTGATTTTTTGCAGAACAGTAATTTTTTACGCCCTGCGTCACGTGTCTCACAAATTCTATCTCACATGTTTTTAACGAGACTTGAACCCATAAACTCTAGGTTGATGGGTTACACAGATACCACTGGACCAAGTGACCTTTGGTGATTTGACTTGATCTGATTATCAGCATTGAAGTTCTAATAAGAGTATTAACTAATGTGGCGTTTATGTTAAGCAACTCAGTAATATTGTGTTTGACTTAACTCAATTTTAATCAATTAGATAATATGATAAATGGGCGCTTATGTAAAAAAAATAGAGTAATTGAGAAGGGATTTAGTGAGGGAAAAAAACACTTAGGAAATGAGAAATGACTATAATTACATGTTCGAGATACGTCAACTTGAATTTGATACATCTCTATTCATTTGGTTGCATACCAATTAGTTTCGAAGGTGGTTATTAAGCGAAAACGTTCAAAGTGGTACTAGTAACAAATTTGAGCCGCATAGGATGAAAAATACATATGATTGCCTAACTTGATGAAATGAATCTAATATATGTATATGCATATAACTTTTAGTTAGAAAATATATTATGGTGCATCAAAAGACTATGAATGCATCTAATTCAAGTTGATGCATCTCTAATGTGTGGTTATAATTATTTCTCATCATTCTCATTTTAAAAAAATTTCTCATTTGATCCTAAGTCTAGAATAAAATTGAAAAACACAACCTCAATTGTATGTTGGTACTCGAGCTCAAGCACAAAGTTTATAAGAGTATTTGATGCTCGACTTGACCTAAATCATATTGATTTGGACATTTTTTAGGTCGATCTCAAGTAACTTTCAAGTTAGCTCGACCCGGTTACATCAAGTAGACATTATAGTGAAGCTAACAATTATCGATAATGTTGCATGTGAAATGCACTCTGGTAATACTAAATAACTAAATAAAAAGAAGTAACACGACCGTCAGACTTCTCTCTCTCAACCTTAAATTTTGAATGTTGATTGTTATCTTTGGCTGACGTACCAATTGGCATCCCTTCATTCGTTCCCATTCGTATATACTCATTTCCACCTTCGTTACGATAGTTATGTTGTTTTCCAATTAGGTCATTAGCTTTGTTGTGGTTGTTTTGCCGAGATGTGGGTTAAGGCAAGGCCGGCTTTAAGGGAGTGCAAGAGGTGCCATTACACAGAACCACCGCTTAACGAGAGCCACAAAATTCCACGCACTTTATTATATGTATATACACAACATGAGGCTTGAGTTTAATTAGTTCACGCACTAATGATACATGTGTATTTTGTATGTGTGTTTAAGGGCCTTTTTGTGGTGATGGCACGGGGCCACTGAAATTCATGAGACTGCCCTGGGTTAAGGTATAGTTTTTGTCTAGTAGATTAACATAGGGTCATGAAGTGGTGTGTTTGTGGTTTACTTTGGTGAGTCGTGTTTCAGTTGGTGAGGCGGTTTTAGGACCAGTGGTACATTTGTGGTGTGTCATGGCTCAATTATGGTGAGGTAATAGTGTCTTGGTTCATATTTTGTGGGGTATAGTATCGTTAGTGATGGTAGTAGTGTGACGGTTCAGACTTGGAATGGTTATAATATCACAGTTCAGCCTAGTAGGTTCGTAGCATCATGGCCCAACTTCGGCGGGATGGTAGAGTAGCTGTTCAGTTGGAAGTGTCATTGAGCCATGTTACAGTTTTCTATAAAGTGATACGGGTCGTGCTTGTTTTTTTTTTTTGTCATGACGTGGTTTAGAGGATAACTCATGTGGTCGTGGTTGGTTGTGGATCATATTTGAAGTTGGGTCAGGCACGAGGACAAATGTTTTAGGGCGTGGTTAAGCTTGTAGTTTGGTTCCTGGTAAAGGCATGGGTATAGTTGTTTGTGCCACTGCATTCGAGGAGTAAGTGTCGAGAATGGTGGTTATCAACATGGCATTCAAGGTGATGATGTTCATACAATCCGAGGGTTTTTCTTAGTCAACCATCTATTTTTCGATTTGTCGCCACTCGATCGGTTGGTGTAGCCGGATTTGTAGGTTTGAGATTCCGGTGGGTTATGTGTCAGGTGTTGTTTGTTTATTAAGAGCATCTGAATGTGAGGCGTAAATTTCTAAATATGAATCCAATAAGACTTTTTTTTTTTTTTTTTTTTTTTTTTTTTTTTTTTTTTTTTTAATATATGAATATTGTAAATGTAAAGCAAGTTTCAGTTACAAAACATAAACGCATCCGAGCATTAAAGAACATATTTGAGTCATAAATTTAACATAGTCTAGCAAAGTAAAAATAAAATGTCATAATCTAAAACATTCAAGGACATTGTGCCGCAGTTAAATCTCGTAAACTAGTCATATATTCTTGACCAGCTGCACTTCCATGTGGTTGAACATCTTCATCAACAACACTATCATGTTGTAAATTGCTACTATCATGTACCTCACGGTGATCATATAACGAGAAAAGGTCATCGCTTAAGCGCTCTTCTGAATAAAATTATGAATAGCAAAGCATGCAATAGTAATATCTCTTTGTGTAACCAAAGGATATGAGGGCATCTTCTTCAAGATTGGAAAACGTGCTTTCAAGACACCAAAGGCATGTTTCAATTACATTTCTAAGTTTTGCATCTGCATGATTAGATTTTTCTCTACTATTCATTGCACGGTTTCGGCGAAAATCTCTCAGCCAATACCTAACATTTCGATATGGTTCCATAAATCCACGGGTGTGTCTATAAGCAGCATCACATAGATAGTACTTATTTGAAAGGGGCATCGGAAAATCAGCTTCAGGATATATCAAAGCCTCATTCAATATTCTAGCATCGTGTGTCGTACCTTCCCACCCGACAACAACGTATGTAAATATCATGTTGAAGTTACATATTGCCAAAACATTCTGATAACAATCACCTCGACCTCTTGCCCTGTATAGATGTTGTTGTGTAAATGGAACAAAAGCATGTATCAAAGTTCCATCATGAGCACCAACTGCTCCCTGTTTAAGAAAAGAAAATTGTTATGATTCAACCAAAATGAATGGCAATACTTGTTAGAATATAGTAATTACATTAAAAATACGTCGTTCCCTCCTATTATTTCCTGAATGTCCGGGTTTGGATTAAATGATATTGGTTGTATAACTTCTTGAGCAAACACCAACATTTGATCCAATACTTCGTGAAAACACTTATAATATTGGTCACTTTTTGTGAACTATTATAGCAAAAAGTGACCAATATTATATGTGAAGCAAATGTACCAGTTAAGCCATATTATAATGTGAATAAAAAAGTCACCAATATCACCAATATAGTTAAGCTATATTATATATATTCTTTGTACCCACGTTAGTTTTATATGTGAAGCAAAAAGTCACCAATATCATCTATAAACACCATTTTTATTTCTTTATAAACACCATTTTTATTTCTTTATAAACACCATTTTTTATTTCTTGATGGTAACTAATGCAGTAGATTACAAAGTACAAGAAGAAAAGCAAGTGACCAAAATCACAATTGTTTTAATAATGATGAAAAAAAATGTTTTAACAATGGATTAAAGAAAACAACGGATTAGGAGGAGGCTGTAGGTGGCGTCTTGTGGCCGGACAAGAGGCGGCCGGCGATGGGTGGTGTCCAGAGATGGGAGAGGTGATTAGGGTTTGAAGAGGTAGGTAGGGAATGTGAGAGAGTGAAAGGTTTTTTTGGTTATTTTGTGTCAACAAGAGGCATTAAGATACATCTCTCATGTCTAGACCATTAAGATGTTATTGCCTCTGACCTTGTCTGAACGGAAAAAAAAATGGTCTGAGCGTCGAAAATGTCTGATCGATTAAGAGGTTTGGCTCATTAAGAGTCTGTTAAGACATTTTGAAAAAAAACAAACACCACCTTAGGATTGTAATCGGTTTGTAGCATATGTCATGTGTTTTTACCAGGTGATTACCCATAATGATAAGCCAATAATTTAAATAGACCAAGAGGAATTTTTATCCACTGCACAGACCATGGTCTATGTTTGGAAAAAAAATCCAAACATAGACTACTCGACTGCACGATTTTTTTTGCATGACTTCACTTTTATTTTTTTCTCGACTTTACTATAATTTTGCTCGAATCCATTGTGAAAAAAAAGGTCAAACGTCTATTGGCTGAAAATCAACCTTTTTTGGTCTATTTAAGTGATTAAATCTAATAATGGATAATGCATTTGATGGGTTTTGGTGGTTGAATTTTTATCTTAGTATGTTGGATTTTCACTTTCTCTAGTTGTATGTTCTAGAGTCGGTGTTGCAAACGTAGAATTAGGTTCATTGGTAGTTCCGGTTCAGTATCGATGTATTACTAGTTTATGGCTAGTTTACTTATTTATACATATATGTCTTTCGAAAAGAACCTTGACAAAAAGATGTTATAACAAGGGTATTTACCCATTGAAATTGAATCGAACCGAATTTTTAAAAATTGAGCCAAACTGACTTCAATATTTTGTTTTCGGATTAGATTTGGATATATGATTTTGCCAACTGTAAATCGAACTGAAAGCCGAATTCACATAAATATATATTTATATACATTAAAAAAATCATAAACTACAACATGATTTTTAACCGAACGAATTTTTCAAAGTTGAACTGAACCGAATTCAATATTATGTTTTCGTATTGGATATGATTTTGCCAAATATAAACCTAACAGAAAACCGAATTCACATAAATACATATTTTTTTATATATTTATATTCATAAAAAATTTAAAAACTCTTTCCTAGTATAAATGTAACATTTTTCAGCTTGAAAAAAAAAAAAAAAAAAAAAAAAAAAAATCCCTAGAAAACTATATAACTAAATGAAGAAAAAAAATGTTATGTAATTCGAGTTATTTGGGTCAATCTGAAACTGAAATGAATTTAAATTTGTTTTTTGGTTCGGTTAAATCCAATTTGAATTCATTTTCATTTAGTTTTGGTTTTACCTTTAAAAAAAAGTTAACCAAATTAACCTCACCGAATTAACCAAACCACTCGATAGCCAAACCTATGAACACCCCTAAAATTCATCAGTTCGACAAAATGGGCCAATTATTCTTAAGAAGAAGAAGAAGAAAAAAAAAAAAAAAAAAGGACAAATGGGCCAATGGCCCAAGGATGCTTTCGACCTTGCCAATAAGTCTTGTTCGTCCAAGGAGAAGCAAATAAGTCATGTATTCCTTTGCGTAACCCATTTAATAAGGATCAGTTGCGACCAACGACGACATGATAGGCCTAAATGCCTGATATCATTTATCCCTAGTTTTGTTATGTTAAACATCCCAATACATTCAAATTAGCAAGCTGGGTTCCCATAGTTTGTAAGAACTGAGGTACAAAGATTACGTATTCATAGTCGATGAATTTTTCAATCAACGTTTAACCAATTGACATTACTATATCCGCTCGCTCTAGCTCACTTGCATTACCTATTCACGCACCAATTCAGCTCGTTACATGACTCCATTAGGCTGTCTTGACAAGTTGTACATAAGATATAACTCACTTGCGGATGTTGGTTTCCAGACCAAGGATAAAAAGAAATTTAATCATCAACAAACAAAAGTAAGTCGTCATAGTTAATTGTTAATAATTGCATTTTAGGCTAACATGGAAAGGCTTTGTGTCTAACAATCTAACATCACGAACAACAAAGAAAAGGTCTTAGGCAGGGGCGGAGCCATGTGTTAAGTAGTGGGGGGCGTTGCCCCCAACAAAGCTCCGGCGGACACACTATATATATAGAAAAAAATGTTAATTTGGTCGAGAAAAAGTGCGGTGCCCTCAGGTAAATACTTCGAGTGCCCTCATCAATGTGTGAGATTAAGCATAAAAGTCCTCTTCGATGCCAAAATTATTTTGTGGTGGTTTTCTTCATCGGAATAAATGGAGGAAAAAAAGAACCGGGGAATATGAAAAGTTGATTTGAGGTTGGGGATAGGTGAGTAGGGTCAGTCACAAGTGGACAAGTCACAAGTGGGTATTAAAAAATTTATAATTAATTATTATTTTTATGCTATAAAGGAAAAAAGCATACCTGCTAACTTGCTAAGTGATAAATAATAGTCATAACTCATAATACTTCATTTGCGTCTCATTGGCTAAATATACATAAATGTGTATGATATTTTTTTTCAGAACTTATGCTAACGTGTATAATTTATGGTTTGGATTAAATAATCACATTTTTAAACTTTAATTATACACGAAATGACAGGTGGTTTCTTTAATACAGTTTGCATGAACCTTTGCTATGTTAAATTTATTTTTTTTCAAGTATTTGTGTTTCACATGTAAAATAAACAACCAAATTCCTTGTGGTTTTATGAAAAACTAGTTCATGTTACAAAGCAAATATTTTATAACAGTTTCACCTTATCACCCCCAACTCAATAAGCGTCGAATGCATCAAAAAAATAGCAATTTTGTAGCCTTAAATTAAACCCGACCCGACTTGTTTCAAGTTACACTAAAAACCCTTCTATTACTTGATGCCCCCTGTGATTGTATTTCCTGGCTCCGCCACTGGTCTTAGGTGTCTAACATTGTAACATCCCTCGTGCTATGGAAAGCCATATTTTAGCCATGGAGATGATGTATCCCTTTTGTGCTATGGAAAGTAAACACAAAGTAACCGCAAGGGGTAACCTAACGGTAAGAATATTAGCATTTCAAAAAGGAGGTCAAAGGTTTGAATCCAACAAGGAGAAAATTAATCCTCTTGTGGCCACAGAAGCAGTGGCGGACTCAGGATTTTCCAAGGCGGGAGGCAAAAAAAAATTTTTTTGATAAAATTCGTGATGTATTTTAATAAAAAGGTCATATATATATATATATATATATATATATATATATATATATATATATATATATATATATATATATATATATATATATATATATATATATATATTACACTAAAAACTAAAGTTTTTACATTTTTGGCTTTAAGGTGGGGGCAATTTGATTTTTTGGAGGAGTGCACTTTAATGAAAATGTCCAAAAAAAATTATTTTACACTAAAATCTGAACTTTTTTGACGAGTCGTGGAGGGCACCGCCCCCCAAAGTATATGCCTAGGTCCGCCCCTGTATAGAAGTTCATCTGCGCCGACTCCGAGCTATTCAAAAAGGTAGTCGGCTCGCAATGTTGAGTCAAAAACCCGGCCAAGTAAAAAAAATTATAATACCAAACCCAGGATAACAAACCATGATTTCTTAAAAATAAACTCAAAAGTTGATTCATTGTCAATGAGGTTAAATGAGCAATATTTTGGGTAATAGACCTACAATGCAATCGAAATAAATTTCTTTCATACATACTAGTGTGTATATATGCATTTTTTTTTTTTTTTTTTTTATTTTATTTTATTTTTTTTTACCACTGGGGCTTTAGTCCAGTGGGTGGGGCTTTCGTCTTGAGTCAATAGACTCAGGTTCGAATCCCATCCCTGACACTTTGCTCCCAGATAGGTACTCACCTCCGCAAAACCTATGGGCTCAGTGGAGAGACTTTGTGGATAAGAGCTCAAGAGTCTGAGAGTCTCGGCTCACTCCAGTTGGTGCCCCACTAGGCCAGGAGAGTTGCCGGAGCTATTCCTTGTGGGGTGGACAATGGCTGGTGCCAAAAGGTACCCGGGGTCAGGGTGTTCCCGCCAATCTACAACTTTTTGTGTGGATATATGCATTCTTTTTTATGTTACAAAAATTTTCCTTTTCTTTTTTTCATTGCATGAATGCGGAATGTTCCTTTTCACATTTTTGGTTTTATCGTATTTATTTGCTTTCATTTACACGAAACAATCATAATATCAACAGATAATTGCAAGTCTTATCATACTTTTCTAGTTTTCTTGTCGCTTTAGTTTGGGTCATCATAATATCAGCATTCTATTTCTATCATGAAATTATGATCTTCTTGTCAAATAATGCATATGTAAATGTACTTTCTCGTGTCATTTTTTTTTCAGCAATTTTTTAGTTTCATCGATCTGTTACAACTTTAAATTGTCATCTAAAAAGTAAGGTTATAAACACTCTTTCAAATTGGAATTCACAACCATTAATACCTTTATAAATTATCATATTTGTCCAAAATACTCTTTTGGGTATCAAACAAAAAATTTTGATTACGCTAGTACTGAATTTTCAATTTTGAACATTTTAAGGTACTAAATTTTCAATTTCAAACTTTTTGAGGTAATTTTGTGACATTTTTGCCCCTGAATTTTTCATAATTTGATAGACAAAACGTCACAAAGTACCTCAAAAAATCCAAAATTAAAAGTTTAAAACCAAAATAAGCAAAAAAATTTGTTCGATACCCAAAAAAGTATTTTTAGACAAATATGATGCTTTTTAAAAGTATTATCCTTTAATATATAATATACATAATCTATTTGATTTTAATGTACCAAAAGCTAGCTTATGGCTTTGCATTTAGCTTTTTTGTGTAATTAATTTGCTTAACTTTATTCAGGTGTCATAGGCTATTTGTATACCGAATCTAAAGAAGCAAATTAAATACTCTACCGAAGTCATGAAGGACCAGTCTATAGTCATGTTAGTTTTTCCAACCTATATGTAAACTTTAAAGTCAATTAACTAACTTTACTCATTTCATACTTTCTTTTGTTGCAGCCTTGCAGGTATTTATTTATGTGGGAAAGTAGAGTACTACAGTTGAGCGTATGAGGTGGTGGTCCAAGGTGGCGAAAATGTACATGGTGTTCCAAGTCTACGTGGTAGGGATTGCAATTTATGTTAAAGACAAAGACCATGCATTTGCCATTATTATCCTCACATGCCACCTCTATCTATAAACGGCTACACCCTTAAATATAGCGTCTTCTTTTTTCCAATATAAAAATTGGTGTTAGCTATTGATAACGTATGGTTTAGTAGTTAATAATATATAGTATTCAAACCTTTGTATATAACATGTTAGATATCCAATATTGTATTATTATGAACCTACCAAATAATTATTGGTTACAAAGTCTACATGGTGTCAAAACATGTCAAGTTACATGTTACTACTACGTTTTACGGATCAAATGGTAAAACAAGTGAACACGAAAGGTTAACTAGTAGGAGAATGAGTTAGAATATCTTAAGTCAGAGTTGAAAAACTTTTTTTTTGGAAGGACAAGTTTTTCTCGACCCCTTATACTACGTATCACACTTGATTTTAACGAGACTTAAATTCACAACATTTAATAAGTTGATGAGCAACTCGCATACTACTAGATAGGCCAGAACCTTTGGGGTATACAAACATTTCTTATTAACTCAATAATCTGTTTCGATTTTTGATCTTTGTCTATTAGTCAAGTTTTTGCTGGCTTCATTATGCATATAATTGTATTATCGACCCACATGGACCTTGCTAAGAAATAATTGATATTATTGAGCGACATATTCTTCAAGTTGGTATGTTTTATTTGGAAAAAATACAAAAATCAACTGGACCGGCTGTCAAATGGAGGCTTGCTTTTAATCAGGTTAACAATCCCCACAAATCACTCTTGTACAAAGAAAATAATAATCCCAGTTCCCCACCAATCACGCACCTATTCAAAAATGTGTTATTTCGTGGTTAGAGTAATTAAACATGTAACGTTTTATATCCTCAAAATGTCAATGCAAATACCTTTTTCTAGACATTTGCTTTTTAGACTATATTAGTTTCATGACGAGGAATTCGTCGTTACCCATAGTCATTTAGATAAGATTGACCACGATGGAGTCACGTCTCAAAGTTCATACATTTTGACAACATGCCTAGAAAAGACTCGTCGTAAGAAAGAAAACAAAAGAATCTTTACTTTTACGACATATCCGGTACTTGGGCTAATTGAGCCACGTCCAACAACAATGTAGCATAAGGTACAATTGTACAAAGTCGATTAGTAATGATTGCTATCAATAACTACGATAGTAAGATGTGAGATAAGGTGTGTGCCTTTTCCAACGTTATAATAGCGCGAGGCGTGGCGTAGCGGCATGATCAAGCCTTACGTTTTAGCGGTAAAGACGAAGTTTTTGTGTTTATAAGACATAAAATAAAGTAACACAAAATATGAAAATATTTATATATTTATATTATATTTTATATATATCGAGTTTACAAAATGACGTAACCAATAAATGTAAGGGTTCAAGTGTCACTTGCGACATATACTTGCGGTTTATAACAAATATAAATAGCTGTAATGTTTGAAACAAATATCGAAAGTCCCAATATCCAATATTGGACCATATAGTATTCAATACGTTACCATATTTTGTGTTTTGGGAATATAGGACCGTTAGTATTTAATAGATTACCATATTTTGTGTTGCGATTAGTTTTTTTTGGCACTAAGCTTATACTAGTCTATTAGATAATTTATAACTCTAATTTATTGTTTTGAAACTTATGATTTTATATTTGAGTTAATTGCAAAAATCGTCCTTATAGTTTGACCAAATTGCATGTTTCGTCCTTGTAATTCATTAAGTGCAAATATCGTCCTTATTTTGCACTATTACGTGCACTTTTGGTCCTCCATCATTGCAAAAATCGTCCTTGTGGTTTGCCATATTTCACTGTTGAAGGACCAAAAGTGCACGTAACAGTGCAAAATAAGGACGATCCTTGCACTTATTGAACCACAAGGACCAAAAGTGCACGCCACAGATGATGACATTGCTTCTATTAAAAATGAAGACATTTTCCCAGGTATCCAACGGATTGCGAAATTATGGATGTCCACACGTATAAGCTCAAAAGTGAAGACGGACTGAAATTGTTTGGTTGCTAGACCCTTCGATTTATTTTCTTAATTCTCTTTGCTTTGTATAGTATGTGATTTTGTTTAGTTTGCTGGGTCGTGGCCTTTTGCTTGTTTGGGTTTCTTTGTACCGTTCCGCCCTTATCTTGTGAGGTCCCATTTTTGGGGTTTCTCTGTTTATAAGTATCAATCTTTCTAAAAAAAAAACACACACGCTGTATATTTGTTGGTATTTATATAACTCTAATTTCTTATTTTAAGAAATTTTAACTAATATTAGTTCTCACTACGTCAACTTGTCAATTAAACAAAGAAAGACTGATGCAAAACATGCTTGTTAGATTTTTTTTATAAAAGACATGATATAGTCGGGTTTGTTAAACCGGGTGAACCTCAGTCAAAGAAAAATCAATGGTTCAATCCGATTCTCAAATAAACTTAAACCTGATCACATCTGGCCGTGTCTCCGTGCTAGTTCGCGGTTGAACCGAGCTGGTCAACCCTGGTTTTCACATTGGTTTTTCGGTTGAACCGGGTTTTCACATTGGTTTTTTGTAAAAGAAAATAAAAACAAAAAATGTGGCACACCAGCCACATGGCTAGACCTTATTGGCAACAACATCCTCTTTCTTACACCTCCAATAATTGCTCATTCTCCTAATCCACTCTGTACTCTTGCTGTCATATGACAATCTCTCTCTCCTCTTTCTATATTCCCTTAAACCCTAATCCACTCACACACAAACACATTTCACACACACACTAAACACACCTTCATTTTCACACACACAACCCAAAACCCCATTTTCCACACCATGTCACCAAACACGCTCCACCATCTTTTCACACTAACCTTATTCTTCAACTTTGTTTACTCCAAACAACCTTCAACTATATACGAAATACTAAGATCAAACGGCTTACCAATGGGTTTACTACCCAAAGGTGTCACAAACTACACTATCGATGATTCGGGCCATTTCGAAGTGTACTTAGCCCAAGCATGTAACTCCAAATTTGAAAATGAGTTTCATTATGATGAGAATGTTAGTGGTGTGTTGAGTTTTGGTCAGATTGATGGTGTGAATGGTATTTCAGCACAGGATTTGTTTATGTGGTTTAGTGTTAAGGAGATTAGAGTTGATGTGCCTAGTTCTGGTTTGATTTATTTTGATGTTGGTGTGGTGCATAAGCAGTTTTCTTTGTCTAGTTTTGATACACCAAGAGATTGTTTGGCTAATGGTGTTGGAGATGATGGTTTGGTTATTGGTCAGGTTGTGCCTAAGGTATATGTTTGACTTTTTTAAGTTTGACTTTTTGGTGTTTGGTTTGGTTAATTGAGTAGTGATTTGAGTGTGTTGTGAGAATTGGGATGGGGGTTTTGTGATTTGGGTGATTTTGGATATGGGTTGTGGTTAAAGATTGATTTTGAACTAAAGGTTGCAAATTTGTGTGTGATTTTGTGTTAGTTTGACTTTCTTGCTATTGAGTTTGATGAATTGGCTACTTATTTGAATGTTTTATTTGATTTGGGATTTGGGTTTTGTAATTTGGGTGATTTGAAAATGGGTTATGGTTAAAGATTGGATTTTGCGCCAGAAGTAGCAAATTTAGCCTGATTTTGTTCTAGTTTTGACTTTTTTCGTAATCAGTTTGATGAACTGAGTACCGGAATGAATGTATGTTGTGAACTGGAATCTGTTCTGTATAATGTGTTTACTTTTGAAAATGGGTTATGTAGAAGATAGGATTCTATAGCTAAGTTCGAAATTTTCATCTTTGGCTGTTTGCTACTGAGTTTAGTAATTCACCACTGATTGCAATGTATGATATGAATTGGAATCTGGGTTGTGTATTTGGTCATATTTAGAATGGGTTATGATCAAAGATTGGTTTTGGTTGTATGGTTCTGATTTTCTTGTTAAGAATTGGATGTAAAGAACCAAAGAATCCTTAAAATGTCTTATAATGTTTTAATAATGTTTTGGTTGACTGATTGAAAGCCTTAGCGTTTGTAGCTAGACCTTATCGATTGTAATGACAATGTATTCTGATCTTTGTGTTTATGATGTGCAGAGGCTATCAAGAAAACTTGGACACCATAAGCACTACCGCCAAGAACATTCAATGGCAGCATTATAAAGTTGAAGTTGTGGGTACATACAAATGATTCAATATGGCACAATATCTCAATCAAGTTATGGGTATTTCCATTTCTTGTATGTATATGTTTTCGTTAGAAGGTCGGAAAGTGTTGTGGTGTTCTTGCTTTTGGGTATTTTTTGTATAGTATGGAGTCTGTGAAGGGTCTCAGATCATCAATTTTGAATGGAATAAACAATGCAATGGAAAAGTGAATGTAGAAGAAAGTGAATTCAGAAGCATACATATTGGGGCAAGGGATCAAAAGTTGTATATCAGGTGATCATACTAGTTTACATGTATGTTGTTTAATTCATGATTTAAAAAAATAATATCATTCGTTCCTGGACGAATTCTGTTTTTGTGATGTCAAGTATTAAGGTATACCTATTTCTTGATCGAATCAAATACAAAATAAATTATATTTATACTAAGTTATCATTCATATATCTTAGCTAGGTTTTCGCTCTTTCAGATTTTGTGGTTATACTATGTCATAAAGTGTTCTAGAACATTAGCTCTTTGCGAGTTTTGTGGGCATGAAGTTGTCAAACCTAGAATATGATATACAGATTTATTTCATTATTATTTATGAATAATTTCATAATATAGGTAATGCACAAATGAAGCATAAACAAGTTGCTTGAAGTTCATGTAGAAAAATGCTGTTGTGATGTAGGAATACAACTTGAAAGTGGGTGGTTAGTATATTTGCACACCTACTTGTGTTTGCCAACTGTTGATTGTTTACTATATTTGTAGGTATCAGCAAATAGTTGCTTCGAGTATAAGTGCATTTAGATTCTACTTACAATAAATCATTAAAGCGAATGAAAGAATAGGTCTGATAACTTATTGTTAAACTTTAAATAATAATCTGTACTTTTTTGAGTTATTTGGAATTTGTTAATAAAAGATGGAAGAATGACATCAACATTTTAGTTCCTTTAAGCGTGGTGTCCGACGTTTGGCTGACTAAATCCGCATGTCCTAACCCACCGTCACACAAACTTGAACCTCATAGCACACTCACAGTAAGTGATAGTACCTCTAATTGGGTCTCCTATGCTCTTTGGTAATAGTGTCCAGACTCGCAACCAACATGAAATAACATTAAAGTTGGCTAGTACGACTTTTTGCAATTGGTTTGAGGTACTGCATCATCCTTTTCAAGTGAAATACAGTACTGTAACAAACAATGAGCCAATAAGGTAATCCATCCTGTAAAAATGCAGGAGGTCAAATTTTCAGATTAGTGACATAAATTTATAATTTACTTGCTTTGACATTTTTATATGTGGGTGACCTTTTAGAAACCTCTTTTCTTTGGCAAAAAATGACTTTCCTTTAAACATTCAACACGGTTGAAAATGAGTACAATACTTGGTGAAAGATCTAAGGCCAATTGGGTAATGTAGTTGATGCCGCATCTAACACAACAAAATACAACTTAACCAAAATCCAGACTAGATGCACTAGTGTTGTAGACTTGTAGCACGAACCTGAGAACAAAATTGAGGCTGAATAATACAAAAATGATATAGGTGCCTGAAGCTTCAGTAGACAATCATTGTCCAGCACAAAAGATAGGTCTATTTGGGACGTAACTGTCATGTTTTATGAATTTAACATAGAGAAGTACTGGACTTTGAGACTGTCACTTTGAGTAGTAAATGATGGAACACTAGCACATGGTAACCGAACAATAACTTCAACAGTCCACATCGTAGTGATATATTTTGAATGTGAACTCCGGAGTACAAGTCCTGAGCTCTCTAAAAACGTGATTTTGCTTAAGTTTATATTTAGTCTCTCAAGAAACAAATGAACTTGAATTGTTTGTTTCATTTATTTATATCAACTTCACTACTACTATTAACTATTAAGATTGAGCCAAAGTTACATGTATCTTTGTTCTAGGCCCATAATTGAGGCCCACAATTTGATGTTCTGCAGTTCCATATATGAAAAACAAACATTGCAGACAACATGTACTCGCTTCTTTTAACTACTTCTTAACGTGCCTCTACCAACCGTCCAACCTGTTTATATAACAAACACACATTATAATTGATCAAAAACGTATTTAAATTTCCCGTTTTCTATTGTTGTGAATCGATTTATTTTCTTTCCTATTAGATACTTTTAACTACTTGTTTTTATGCCAATGTTGATGTGGCACCATCGTAAAAATTCGTTATAAGCTGCCACAAAGGGTGTCATGTCAGCATCAATAGACAAAATAGTATGATCAACAAGTGATACGTATATACGAGTAACAGGCTAGAATCAAGTTGATACACACGACAAAGAAGAATAGAAACTTCGATACATTCTCGATCTATTATCTATCTATAATACTATAAGATTAAGTTATATAATTTATTGTGTAGGCAACAAAATTGCATAGAATACAAGATAGCTAATGCTCGAAATTCTATGCAGCCTCATAATAACTATATAATCATGAAAGGAGATGAAGTGCAAGGGTTGCCCGAATTGATCACATGACATTTAGTATAAAATTAAAAGTCGGTTAGATGAAGTGCAATGATTGCAAAAGGTTGCAAGAATAATTAATGATTTAACCTAATTCATGCCTATATAAACCGGCCAAAATCACATTTAGTATGTACATTTGAAGATGATTCACGCATTTTTTAGATCTTTGATTGTTGGTAGCGGTATGTAAATTCTCTTTTGCTACATTTTGGAGATAATTCACACATCTTTTAGATGTTTGTAATTAACTTGGTATTCTTTTTTTCTTAATTTAGTTATCATACGCAGGTACCATAAAAATCACACAAGATCTCGCATGCTCAGATAAATAGAACCAAAGATTGGGATACCAACTATTATTTTTGTTTCTTACATATTTAGTTGATTGTTATAGATAAGCATATATATAGATATATGTATTATGTTTATGCATTTTCTATTGATGTGACTCACATGTGCGAATTGATTCAAGAAAATGTGCACGAGCATATATGTAAAGCAACATTTAAATGGTTAAATGATACTTTTTAGCGTTATTAGTTTATGTAAGTAGTTGCTTTCGAATGCTCTTTGAGAAATATTAGAATGAATTTATCGTATGCAATTGAATTATTATTGAAAAGAAGAAGGTTCGCGCATCGCAAAGTGTTTTCTTTTTTATATGTAGAATCATTAGTGAGAAATCAATATTTACGCCCATTAAATGAGTTTGGCATAATAGCAAAATACGACATACTAAAAATATCACATTGAGTAAAGAATAGAAAGGAAAAAATATATATTTTTGACTTAAAGCCGTTTGTAAATTATAATATCAAATAAAAAAGTTGAGTTTTAAGCATAAGCTAAAGTTCAAACTTTTATCGAAAAACAAAACCGGTGCATTTAATGTGATGTATATACAACATCGAGATGGAAGTGCAAGGCTTGCCGGAATTGATCACATGATATTTAGTAATTAGTATAGAATTAAAAGTCGGTTATGGATTGAGATGAAGTTGAAAATGTTGCAAGAATAATTGATGATTTAACCTAATAGATATATGTATTATGTTAATGCATTTTCATATACAAGTAATTTATGTGTGTTTTCTATTGATATAGCTCACATGTGCGAATTGATTCAAGAAAATGTGCACGAGCATGTATGTAAAGTAACATTTTTAAATGGTTAAATGATAATTTTTAGCTTGATTAGTTTATGTAAGCATGCAACTTGAATAATAAATATAAAAGAGAAAATACATAATTTTTGCTTGAATCCATTTGTAATTAAAAAAAAATTAAGTTTAATACATAATTGTAGAGTCCAAAGGTTTTTGAAATTATTAATAATGTGTTAATTAATATTCATTTGCTTAGCTATTGAGAATTGAGTTTATTATTGATAAAATTTATTAATATTAGTTAGACTTCAATGTTAATTTTCAATGAAATTAGTTGTACAATAAAATGAGATGAAGCTAAAAAGGTTTCTAACAATTTTTATACAGTTTATGTGGCATTATTATATATACATTATTACACAACCTTTAACTTACACACTTAATAAAGAAAATATTTAACGCACATTAAACTATGACCAATTAGATAGACCCTGTGTGCTTCATATTACCATGCAAAAACCATCTAATAGACAAGTATTGTAGGGCTAAGTAATAGACCAAAAGAAATAAGCCATTTTTTTTATTATGCAAATAAGTAATAGGTCAAAAGAAACAAAGCCATCACAACTTAATAATCAAAAGCTCATTTGTAAAATACAACACCACAAAACGTTTCATACAACATACTAAACAATAATTAAACATACACTCGCTAATACACAGAAAGAATACGCGATTAACAATTAGATTCGAAGTTTGTGCGTAGCACGGGTTCTGCATGCCTCGTTAACTAATAAGTTTACTTGCATGTATACTTATTCATAATTTTCAATCAAGTGTGATGTATTTGAAAAGACGCTACAGGTGAAAGTATTATGCACATTGCACAATACATCAAATTGCTAATGTGAACCAATAGACTTGTCAATAAATGTTATCTGATTTATGCTGTTTTTGTTTCAAACGAGACTGGCGCTGGTCGCCGCGTTGCGGGCGAGCGCGTTTATAGGCAAAGTTTTTTATCGGCTAAAAAAATAGGATCTTTAAGTACGTTGACGTTTTGATAGTATTTTTAATAAAGCAGAATATTTAGGCGTTACATAGATATAAGAATTCAGTTTAGAAAAATTGGATGGAAACAAAAAATTTACATACTCGTTGTCTCATCAGTGATCATGAACATTGAGGACAGCACGAACATTATTTCTATGATTCATTGGCGATCCTAAACCTGCGAAAGACATCCTCGATGAGAATAAAGAGATAGAGTTGGTAAAATATAGTAATATTGAAAACTGGGAAATCACACTTTCACATAGCGGCATCTGTAAAAGGTCCCAAACATGTGGGACAGTTTGTGCATAATCTAATCATAGACTATTCATAGTCTCGTTTAAAATAAGAAAACCACTCATAAGATCATTCATAATCGTAAACTGAGTTAACCCATCTTAATCCCCCAGCCCATTTTGCTCATAGTAATTTGTCAAATCTGGTCATTGTAAAGCTTTTTTTTTTGTGCTTACATAATCTGATACGGCTATGTCACATAATGGCAACAAACGTGCTCGAAACATGAATTACCTATTGTTCATGAATATGTCCATTTTCCAAAATTTCAGAATTTTGAATTGGAGAGCGTTAATAACCTTGAATATGAGGAGTCCACGTCTACGAAAAGTATGTGTGCTCTTGTGGAAAGAACTCCGACAACTTGATCCTATGAATGATATATACCTGATATGTTAAGAAAGAGTGATGCATCATTATTAGCATTTAACAAAGTCATTACGCGTTGGAAAAAGCTGATGTAGAACAGTGAGGCAATGAGTATATAGATGAAAACAACAGGTTAATTACGTTTGGGAGTTTATCTTCTTAAGAACCAAAACAGCTTTTAGCAATATCGACAACATGTACGATCTCGAGTCATGTATTGCAGAATGTTGGGTTACTTCCTATATTTCTGAATCAAGTAAAAGTGATCGGTACAATTACATTATGTCAAACATCTATTATTATTTACCGGAATTTGAAACTGTACAGTTTGATAGGAATATAAGCTCACCCTTGGTTTAATGAAAACATGAGTTATCCTTGGTAGGTTTCGTGGTTGTGAGAGACTAAAGTACGCCTGAAAGCCGCTGCTGATTCAGATAGAAGAAGAATGGAGATTGTTTGTTCTAGATGAGGTGGTTTCAAGAAAGGTTGTGGAAACTGTCACTGCATAAATAGGATACACTGTATTCAGTTGGTGTACCATGATTGACAAAATGTGTGATTGTAAAAGGTATAAGTGAAGATATTTACCCCATTAAAAAAACCTTATGGTGCTACTGTTTGGTCCTCTGTTTTTAGAAATCAAATGATACTCAATCAGATGTTCAATGACATCTTCAAGAGGAGCTGTTTTTGTGATAAATGGGAAAATTAGGAATAATAATACTTTATTGCCAGGCTTAATTAAAAAAAATGCAGGCATGTGAATTTTCAATGGTAAACGTACCTCCATATTTTTTTTGCAATGTAAAGCTTTGCGATTTGTGGACATCGAAGCGTGGCTGCTATGGTCATGTTTCTCATATCACAAAGAAAAAGAAGTGCCTACAATCATTTCTCCGTTATCAACTTGTAACATACCCGGATCTGCAAGAAACTCAAAATTAGAAGCAAGTAGGCCAGTGTGGATGAACTCATAAACACTCTAAAATATTTATTCCTACCGTTCCATCCAACAGGTCTTGCATAGGTTGCCCATGTATCATTCAAATCAGCAATAGAAGTCACGCTGCAAAACTAAATAAAAGAAATTAATCGATAAGTAGAGCAACTTTTATTAAAAATCTAACAATTGTTAAATAAGTTTGAACCTTGAAAATGTATCCTTAATATCATCTATTGTTCTCAAACAACCAACATCTCCTGCCCATCGGGCTTTGTGTTTTTGTATCTTGTAAGGCCGTTTCTATTTAGTGGTTTTTTCTATAAAATAATCTCATACCATGAGGCACGTCAGAGATCCTGACACCAAATAACAGAAGTGTAGGCAACCCTAAATCATTAAACTAATTACAATGAAGCAAACCCAAACACCATTTGTAGGAGTACATTATGTTTAAACAGCCTAGAAATACGAACTTAAAGCTTAAAAAAATCAATTCCAAACACCTCCTTAATCTAAACACCATTTGCGTGCGTACTTGCCTGTTTTTTTTTTCCCTTTTGGCTTGTGTGATATGTGGCCGCCTGAAAAGTGCCTTCCAGATTGCTTCTAGAAGTGGAAGTGTGGCTGATGTTTAGTATGTCGCGCATCAGGCATATCGCGCATCAGGCATATATCTGCAATTTTTTTTCGAAATGTTTTTTAGGGTATCTTGAATATATTCTGTTTATTAGTATCTGACCAAATACAAAGAAACATGCATATAATACCAATACTCAAGTCGTGAAACTGTGATGGATTCGTTGTTTTTATATTCATCTATGTTTTAAATCCTTAAGAAGATATCTTAAGATAATTTCAAAACAAAAATGTTTGATATGTGCAGGCATTACATGCAAATGAACTTCCAGTGCTTGATATGTGCAAACAATGGTTGGCTCAATACATGTAACTTGTGACGCCAATGGGATCATACTCTAAATAGTAAAACAGTTACCTTATCTCAGTCATGCTGTCAATAGCTTATTTGAAAGCTAATAGAGAGGAACATCAACTGAGTTCCGGCTCTTGGAAATCATCTGCAAGGCATACAAAGTTGTTGAAAACAACATACAACGCTGTAAAATCTGTATCGAAACAACGTTTATTTCGACTGTCCAAATAGCATATAAAAGTTATAAAAAATAGCATACAAATATGTTAAAAGCAGCATAAGGGGCTGTTTTTTTTTTTGGCCGTTTTATTTATTTTTTGGCGTATATCAGGTTGCATATCAGGCGATGAGAGTATCTGAAATACATCTAGATTACTTCAATGTGAGAATGGTAGCAGTATATAGGTAATTTTACATAATCTGAGATTAGGTATTGATCTTTTGACTTACTATAATCAAAGCAAGATTGTGAAGAAGAATTTATTTTGCATTAATTGTGTCGTTTGTGCTTTCAGAAAATAAAAGTAAATATATAAGCAAAAGATCCACACTCGGGACAGGAGACTTCTTAGAGCTCTCAGCATCTATGAATAAAAGTTTGATATAACTCAAAAGATCAGCAGTTGTCATGATAATGAAATCACAGGTCGGGTTTTTTTTCAGTTATTTACTATTCTGGCGATGATGTTAATAACAAAATGTCAACAATTATTTACTGTTTTGTGTGTTCTTAAGAACGCTTGCAGTAATAACAAAATGTCAACAATTAATATAGGCAATAGCATCGTTCAGTGAGAACAGTGACCATATGCATACATAGAGAACTTCCTGCAGCAACATACCTTGGTACATCGAATCGGCGTAAGACTTTTGGTGGTTAACTTTTTTGTCACGCCATAATCTGCTGAAACTTTATTGAGCTAATCCAGATCCGCTTCATTACCCTATATTAAAAAAATATGAGGCAAGTCAGTACCAAGAATTGCAGCAACTAAATCAGTGACCCCATTCATTTAGGTTCAATTGGTCAAAAGCATAAAAGTATATAAAAACACAAAATTAAATTCCATACAAACTATGTACAAATTACTTGTAGTAAGTCGAGGCCAGGGCCAACCACCTCATTCGACACACTCACCTCAGTTTCTGGAATAATTTCCAACCCAATGTTAACCGCACTTGTCCCGCACTGACAGTTTTTACCTTGTAGTGGTTGTTTCCCGTTGTCGCTTGTTAGTTGTCATAGGCGTCTATAGCCGGTCGTCATTCTGTCATGGCCGTCAACATTTTGTCCGAAACCATAGTTTCACTTGCCGTCCCCGTCTTCTGACGCACCTAGTCGGCTTGTGACAACCTACATTTTCAATTTAAACAAAACATTAACCACCAAATAACCAAATATCAACACGATACAACAACTGGTTAAGTTTTCAAATCAACTTACGTTATACAAATTTCAGTCATATTCTAACTGAGCACCATCACATAATCTTGTACTTGCGGTATGAATAACTGCAGCACTGCAAAAAACAGAAAATGAATAATCAGTACCCACTGAAAACATAACGATAATAACAAAGAAGTTAGAAGCTTACCAGTACGGTAGCCAAAACGGAGCTTGCACCCTTCACATAACGATAATAACTCCTTTTCTAACTTATTTCCATATCTGCACCATATCATTATTCAATACCCCGTTAGTTATGAATAAAATGTCTACTTTCAAATTACACATAGCCGTGGCTTAATAGAATATATTGGCTAAAAGTATACTCCATTATTCCATTGTCTATATTATCCTCACGTAAACTTTATTAGATTTGTTTTAGTTATGCGGTTATACTTATACCTGTAACAAAAGGATGCGAACAAAAGTCACCAACCGAAGATACAAACTACATAATATACAACAGTCCCTGAAAACTCAAGAAACAAAAGTACCACTGGAACGACATCATATGTAATGCAACTGTAACGAAAAAAAAGTACCATCTTTGTCGGGAAAGTAAAGCGAAATTGTCTTAGTTGTATTGGTGGTGGTTACAGCAGCAGCTCCTCCAAAATCACAATTCAAGCCGTGTGATGTGAACCTAAACCACGGAATAATCATTGGTCAACCAATTAGACGTATTTCACTCTTTTTCTCTTGATAAACCAACCGCAAAACATGATCTAAACCTATTTGATCACTTTCCATAACATGATCTAAAGCGCTCACCTTCCATAACATTCCAGTGCTCACAAATGTGGCTGATGCAATATAAACCTATTGCATCAGGTAACAAAACACCAAATCAGACACTAAGCAACACATACCCATTATACAAAACACCAAATCAAAGCACAAATCAAAACACCAAATCAAAACACAATTAAAGCTAACCCCATGAAATTCCGTAGGTCTTCGTTTTTGATTAACTTGCGCCAGCTAAAAAACGGCCAAAACTGAAACCCTAGTTCCTGCATATCTGAATATTGTGGATTTTTGTAACACTTTATGCATCAACGGGTTGGATTATATGGGCCACACACAAAGAACGGGCCAGGAAAAAAAGGCTAAGGAAATGGCCCAAAATTTTGGCGGGAACGTGCACTGTAGATCCACAGGGAAAGTGCACTGTAGATCCACAGTGGATGAAACGGCGGCGTTTTCATCCAGTTTTAATAAAACTTGTAATGTCACGAGGTAAAGATGCATAAAGGGTTCTAGACACACGAGTCTAGTACCGCTTAGTTACAAACTTAGAGGCCTAGGTACCCTGCGTTATTACTGGTGTTTTCCCTCAAAACGCAACCCGATGGCGCCACTACGATACCTTGGCTCGCGTTTTCGCGTCTTGAGCCGTCATGACCAGCCGAGATTGTCTCGGAAAACGCAACACGACAATGCCACCTGCACACCGTGGCTCGCGTTTTCCCGTCAAATTGTCCCGTCTTTTACTTTTTTTTTCTCTCTTTTTTGTGATTATCTGGTGGTTTGAAAATAGAACTGAAAGACGTGATGTGAGTTCGTAGCTTGGAAACAATGAAGGAGTCAAAAGGATGGATGCCACGTTCTGGGAGGAAGTAAATGAAGATTTTTTTTGGGATGCTGCGTTATGTTTTGTGACAGGAATTAGGGTTGGGGCATACAAAGTGAAATAAATTACTATATATATAACGTTCCGGCAAAAACAACGAAACATTGTCATTTTGATTTCCGCACTTTTCATCAAGCCCACTTAAGCTGTCCAAGCCCAGTATCCGAGCCCGTTTTTCTTTTCTTCTCTTTTTATTATTTTTTATTTTTTTTGGGACGTTTAATATTAACGATGCACCGCCTGATTTTCTTACTTATCTTCTTCGATATTAACAAACCCACCGCCTGTGTTTTGATTCTTATCTTCTTGTCGCATCTCTTCCAGAAGTGACGATTATCCATTATCTGTAGCAGTTTCGTTCCGGTTGAAGTTGGGTTCTTTTGGGTCAAGCGTCGTTGTATTGCTGGTAATATAAGGTGGGTGGGTGTTTGTGTCTCAATTTTTGGTTTTACAAGTACTTGGTTTATACATGTATCTGTTGTTACTTTTGGTTTTAGGATTTATGTGATACGTGTAGCTATATATGTGTGTCGTATGTAGTTTTGTTGTTTTTTTTCTGCCTTTGTTGTTGTGTACGTTGACTCTTTAAGTATGAGAACCAAGAGTAGAGCTGTACGTGGACCTAACGGTGCCCCTATGTTGGAAGACGATCTGTTCGTTAGTGGTGTGGCTGTCACTACTTTTGCTAATCCTTTGCGATCTTCTAGCGACTTACTTTCTGTTAGGTGTCCAAATATAGAAGAAATGGCCAGGGGTTGGGTGCTTATGCTGATGGTATCTCTCAAAGGGCTGTCACGAGTCATTCGTTGAATGCAGTGGCGGAACTTGAACATTTTATTTGGGGGGGCCGAATTTATTTTGTAGGGGCCGAATCGGAGATTTGTTTGTAACCTCAACTAAATTACCTTTAAAACCTATAATATTTACACTACGTGGCAAAAATTTTGGGGGGGTCGGGACCCTCCCTTGCCCCTTAAAAGGTCCGCCCCTGGTTGAATGGTATATCAATAAGCGAGCCCGAACAAGCAGACATAATGGTGTCGGGTACCCGTCGACGGGCTTTGTTTACAAATGATGAGTTGAATACTCGGGTGTCTTTGTTATATCATAAACAGTTTGGCAAAGGTGCAAGTAGGCGTCACTGTTGTTTCAAGATTTGATTCTTAAGATACAATGTTTTGTTGCTTATAAGGACATGATTCAAAACCGTGTGTATGTTTTTAAGGTTTGATTTACTTCGCTTCCCTTCATTTGTATATATTAGTCAATACCTTATATTATACTATTTGGTATACTTTCTATTGACTCGGGTTTTTATATTCTTAATTGTAAATTACGGTTTACATCAGGTATAAGATTAACATATATCATATGCACAAGCTGATTAAGATTTCATAATTGTTAGTTTTTCTTTGGATTGATTTGAACTTTGTTGTCGGTTGCAGGACCTATGGATGATACGGTTATAAAGAGCTGCCCATGTTCACGCATACGAAGCGTTGCTATTCAGATTGTTGGTGTCATTTTGGTTGCCGTATCTTGGCGGGCCAGCCATACCATGAGTGTGCTTGCAGCCAAGTGTCTCAATTTTTTGTTTTAACCAGTAGTTGGTTTATATCTTTATCTGTTGATGGGTGTAGTCTCATGGTGGGTGTAGTTTGTAAGTAACAAGTGTCCGCAACTCTGGTGATGGTAGTGGAGCTGAGGAAAAAGTTTCGGTTTCGTTGGGTCATCTGCCTTCGAGGTAATTTTTAAAACATGTTTACCTATAATTAGTTATGAGCTATGTTAGAGAGTGTAACATATACTGTCACACCCCCAAAATCGGGTCCAGCGGAAGCATACGTGTAGCTGGGGTGTAACTCAATTGGTATTACAACACAAGTTCAAAAATGGTTTTCATTTGAATCATTTAGTATAAATAGTTAAATCAAAAATGTTAAATTTACATTGTTAAAAGTAGTGCGGAAGTAGGCCCTTAAAAATAGTTTAAAACGGTCCCCAAATTAATAATCAGAGTCTTCTATGACCATGCCATGCCCTGCCAAAACCTCCAGTAGTGTGCCAATGGTTAAATCCTGAAAATACATGCTAAAGTGTCAACACGAGGTTGGTGAGTTCATAGAGTTTGTTTAACAAATAAAGTTTATAGAAAAATGATCACACAGCAAAGGCATCGTAAATCCACTCAGTTACAAGTCCCGCCATAAGAGACTTGTAACCTGTGTGTTCACAACCCACTGCTAAAATAGTTTAGGTCTAATAGACAAGCACAAGTGGTCAATAATAAGTCAAGGCCGCTCCGAACAAGGGAGACTTTATAACGTTGCTCCGAACATGGGAGACTTCAAGTCACTCCGCCACCTAGGCAAAGATTTATTAGTCACTCCACCGACTTGGTGAAGAATTATTAGTCACTCCACCATGGCGAGATTTATTAAAGATGCTCTGAACATGAGAGACTTTTTAACGTTGCTCCGAACATGGGAGACTTTATAGCGTTGCTCCGAACAAGGGAGACTTTAAGTCAAAGTACGTACGGTACATTAGTGTCAAAAGTTTAAGTCAAGTTCAAAAGTCAAGTCAAGTTCCAAAGTTCAAAACAAGTTCAAAAGTTCATAATAAAGTTCAAGTCAAAACCATGTTTAAAGAGTCAAGTAATAGTTCAAGTAAAAACGAGCATGTATTCTCCCCCAAAAGTTGACAAAACAATTTAAAAGAGTAGGGGCTATGACTCACCTCGAAGCAATAGCAATGACGACAAAAGTGGTTACACAGAAATGAGGTTCGATCTCTAATCGCGACCTATAGTGAACGAATGATACGATCTACTTAAATTATGAGGGGATGCGATGAATGTACATGCACATGAAGCCTATACCACTCGTAGTTTGAAAATAAGCGTTGGCGTTGATTTATAGTGTTTCCATAACTTAAGAGAATATGTGCTATTAGAAGTTGTCAAATATATATATAGTTCGCCTAGTTTCAAAAGTGTATATCTTGGTCGTTTTAGGCTCGTTTTACTCGTTCTTTATATCCACGGATTCGTTTTAGTATATACTAATATATTTTCAATAGCTCGGCTCCTCTAGGTTACGTTTAACGCCTCTATTTGTCCGTCTAAAAATGCCAAACAGCATGCAGTTTTCAGAAAATATAGTTTTCGTCGTTAATATTGAAAAATTCATATCTCCTTCGTTATAAACTCGTTTTAATCCGTTCTTTCGCCAAAAGTTTCGTTTTTAAAAGTATTTTCTAAATCTTTGGTCAAAAATTACCCACCACCTACTGATTTTCCCACGATTTCAAAATAAGGACAGTAGGTATAAATATAGTTTCAAAAATCATTTTCCTAGTTTCAAACTTGTTTCAACTTTAACCAAATCACTTTCAATCACCACAAATCTAGTCTAATCTTACCATACACCTTCTTAGGGTGTCATGGGTTCCTAAACATCATCACCAAGCTACTCTAACAAGGATCTAACAATAATCTATTTCTAGAGTTCAAAAGTTAGATATATATATAAATGAGTGGTATATACTAACATATGCATGTAAACCTTGTATGAAATCATATGAACATAATAAGAACATGAAGAAATGATGAAAAAGAGTTTGACAACTTACAAGAAAGATTTGTGAGCTTATGGAGATGAAAACTTATAAAACCCTTGGGTTTTTACCACAAAACCCAAACAAGAACAACAAAAGGGACAAGATAATAACTTGATCTTGGAAAAATTATGGTTTTTGCTTCCTTGTCTTGCCTTGGCCGGTTCTACACCAAGAGAAAAGAGAGGAAAAAGTTTTCTTACAACTAATAAAAATGAAATGTGAGAAAATGAGTGAAAAAGGTTTATTATATACTTAGGGGACAAAAGTTTGGTGGTAATAAATTGAGTTGGTGTGGTTTAGGCTTATTAGGACCAAAAAGGAGGGAAAGGGGGGCATTGTCTCTTGATTTAATTAGGAATTAGTGTAGTTTTGGTGTAAGTATTAGTTTGTTTTAGTTATAATCGGGTACCGAGTTTGCTAGAAATAAATTTTATCAAAGTTATTCGGGACAAAATAAAGTTGTAAAAGTTGTAAAATATTATTCCTGATGAGAATCGGGTGTTAAAATAATGATCGGGTTGAAATAACGCAAACCGACGGAGTTATAAGTTTTGACCGGAAAACGTAACAGTTGATTTGAAAACACCGGGTAAATTAATAATATAATTTTTATATTATTATTATGAGTATAAAAATGTGTTAGGACCATAGTTGGGATTATCAGATCAATTATTCAAAATAATAGTTCATAAGATAACGTTTATTAGTTTAATAATCGTACGTTTACAAAAATGACGCAACCCACGTATAAATGACAAATTTTCCCCGGAGGTGAATAGTGTTTTATGAATAGTAAAATTTTTGAACGCTTCTCAGAATCACAAACTGACTCCGAAAAAGATGAATAGTAAAATGATGAATAGTGATCGATGAATAGTAACTGATGAATAGTAAATGTGAAAGTTCGGGAAAAGACCAGAATTTACGAGTTGTGACAGTCTCTACCCCATAAGGGAACTTCGTCCCGAAGTTCAGTTAACGTTGGTCTCCGAAGTGTTATAAAGGTGAAGATTCATGAGACGAAATGACCAGTTGACGTGCTTCCAGGCGGCGGTTTACAAGGTGAGGAAAAGTATAAGCGTTCTGACAACGAGGGTTTACACGCACATAAATGAAGCATTCGGAAATTGAGTAGAGGATTCAATCCAGACAGAATTTTATTATAACCATTCTCAGTGTTGCAAAATTCATTTCTGAGTCGGATATAGGTAGTCAGCCTATGTCCCACTATCCCGGGTTGAATATAGGTGACTAGTCTATATTCCACCGAGGTTCCATGAATTTTGAAATACTCAGCTCAGTTATACTAAGACTATGTCCTTCACAAATACTAAGACGTTCAGAAAGACTAAGGCAGGTGACCAAACTCGAGGTCAAAGGATGAAACTATGCAAGGAGAAACATAACAGGGTGACATATATGATACGTGAACATGCTTATATGAAAGACAATGATAGAAATCAATTAGAACAAATGAACATAATATGCCAGATAATGAGACACAAATCTCATCACCTAAGTCAGCAACAAACCACAAGTGAGGCATCAGCTTGGCAGGCAGGCACGTGACGGTCATAGGGTTAAGTTTTTCGTAAAAGTAGCTATAGTCTAGGTTTTAAAAACACTTAGTTCGCTATAGCCAAAGCTCTGATACCAATCTGTCACACCCCCAAAATCGGGTCCAGCGGAAGCATACGTGTAGCTGGGGTGTAACTCAATTGGTATTACAACACAAGTTCAAAAATGGTTTTCATTTGAATCATTTAGTATAAATAGTTAAATCAAAAATGTTAAATTTACATTGTTAAAAGTAGTGCGGAAGTAGGCCCTTAAAAATAGTTTAAAACGGTCCCCAAATTAATAATCAGAGTCTTCTATGACCATGCCATGCCCTGCCAAAACCTCCAGTAGTGTGCCAATGGTTAAATCCTGAAAATACATGCTAAAGTGTCAACACGAGGTTGGTGAGTTCATAGAGTTTGTTTAACAAATAAAGTTTATAGAAAAATGATCACACAGCAAAGGCATCGTAAATCCACTCAGTTACAAGTCCCGCCATAAGAGACTTGTAACCTGTGTGTTCACAACCCACTGCTAAAATAGTTTAGGTCTAATAGACAAGCACAAGTGGTCAATAATAAGTCAAGGCCGCTCCGAACAAGGGAGACTTTATAACGTTGCTCCGAACATGGGAGACTTCAAGTCACTCCGCCACCTAGGCAAAGATTTATTAGTCACTCCACCGACTTGGTGAAGAATTATTAGTCACTCCACCATGGCGAGATTTATTAAAGATGCTCTGAACATGAGAGACTTTTTAACGTTGCTCCGAACATGGGAGACTTTATAGCGTTGCTCCGAACAAGGGAGACTTTAAGTCAAAGTACGTACGGTACATTAGTGTCAAAAGTTTAAGTCAAGTTCAAAAGTCAAGTCAAGTTCCAAAGTTCAAAACAAGTTCAAAAGTTCATAATAAAGTTCAAGTCAAAACCATGTTTAAAGAGTCAAGTAATAGTTCAAGTAAAAACGAGCATGTATTCTCCCCCAAAAGTTGACAAAACAATTTAAAAGAGTAGGGGCTATGACTCACCTCGAAGCAATAGCAATGACGACAAAAGTGGTTACACAGAAATGAGGTTCGATCTCTAACCGCGACCTATAGTGAACGAATGATACGATCTACTTAAATTATGAGGGGATGCGATGAATGTACATGCACATGAAGCCTATACCACTCGTAGTTTGAAAATAAGCGTTGGCGTTGATTTATAGTGTTTCCATAACTTAAGAGAATATGTGCTATTAGAAGTTGTCAAATATATATATAGTTCGCCTAGTTTCAAAAGTGTATATCTTGGTCGTTTTAGGCTCGTTTTACTCGTTCTTTATATCCACGGATTCGTTTTAGTATATACTAATATATTTTCAATAGCTCGGCTCCTCTAGGTTACGTTTAACGCCTCTATTTGTCCGTCTAAAAATGCCAAACAGCATGCAGTTTTCAGAAAATATAGTTTTCGTCGTTAATATTGAAAAATTCATATCTCCTTCGTTATAAACTCGTTTTAATCCGTTCTTTCGCCAAAAGTTTCGTTTTTAAAAGTATTTTCTAAATCTTTGGTCAAAAATTACCCACCACCTACTGATTTTCCCACGATTTCAAAATAAGGACAGTAGGTATAAATATAGTTTCAAAAATCATTTTCCTAGTTTCAAACTTGTTTCAACTTTAACCAAATCACTTTCAATCACCACAAATCTAGTCTAATCTTACCATACACCTTCTTAGGGTGTCATGGGTTCCTAAACATCATCACCAAGCTACTCTAACAAGGATCTAACAATAATCTATTTCTAGAGTTCAAAAGTTAGATATATATATAAATGAGTGGTATATACTAACATATGCATGTAAACCTTGTATGAAATCATATGAACATAATAAGAACATGAAGAAATGATGAAAAAGAGTTTGACAACTTACAAGAAAGATTTGTGAGCTTATGGAGATGAAAACTTATAAAACCCTTGGGTTTTTACCACAAAACCCAAACAAGAACAACAAAAGGGACAAGATAATAACTTGATCTTGGAAAAATTATGGTTTTTGCTTCCTTGTCTTGCCTTGGCCGGTTCTACACCAAGAGAAAAGAGAGGAAAAAGTTTTCTTACAACTAATAAAAATGAAATGTGAGAAAATGAGTGAAAAAGGTTTATTATATACTTAGGGGACAAAAGTTTGGTGGTAATAAATTGAGTTGGTGTGGTTTAGGCTTATTAGAACCAAAAAGGAGGGAAAGGGGGGCATTGTCTCTTGATTTAATTAGGAATTAGTGTAGTTTTGGTGTAAGTATTAGTTTGTTTTAGTTATAATCGGGTACCGAGTTTGCTAGAAATAAATTTTATCAAAGTTATTCGGGACAAAATAAAGTTGTAAAAGTTGTAAAATATTATTCCTGATGAGAATCGGGTGTTAAAATAATGATCGGGTTGAAATAACGCAAACCGACGGAGTTATAAGTTTTGACCGGAAAACGTAACAGTTGATTTGAAAACACCGGGTAAATTAATAATATAATTTTTATATTATTATTATGAGTATAAAAATGTGTTAGGACCATAGTTGGGATTATCAGATCAATTATTCAAAATAATAGTTCATAAGATAACGTTTATTAGTTTAATAATCGTACGTTTACAAAAATGACGCAACCCACGTATAAATGACAAATTTTCCCCGGAGGTGAATAGTGTTTTATGAATAGTAAAATTTTTGAACGCTTCTCAGAATCACAAACTGACTCCGAAAAAGATGAATAGTAAAATGATGAATAGTGATCGATGAATAGTAACCGATGAATAGTAAATGTGAAAGTTCGGGAAAAGACCAGAATTTACGAGTTGTGACATATACGTCTGAGGTTCCTGAACTTAATGTTAGTGGTTGTGTTTTAGGTTCAAGTATGAAGGTGAAAGATTCGTTAGGTGAACTCGCTCTGTCATATGCACATGACATAATTGTGTAAGTTTTAATCTCTGTTTCGTTTAGTTTTATTTCTTTACATGGCTTGAGTATCATTTTGTTACTGTCTTTTGTAACAGGAAAAAAGAGGATTTACAAGGGCTTTCTTTGTGAATTTTAAGCGAAAGTTGACAAGGACATGGCCTCGGCTCAAGGTGTTTTTTTTGTAAATTGATATTATTTTGTGCTTTACATTATCGTTTATCTGAACTTTTGGAATTAGGTTGCCTTTATTTTTTCAGGCTTAGTTGAATTGTTGTACCGGTATGGGGGAGGCTGTTTCTATAACAGGTAACATTTGACTTTATGTTATGGTCAGGAATTGGGTGTATATCAAACGTATATGCATACACCAGATGGACGTTCTTATTATTCCTCAATATTTCTCTCTTTCGTTTACATTATTTAGATGAACGCCGCAAAGAAAGTGGCATGTCTTGGTTAAAGAGTGAACCACCTCAAAAGACGGAGAGAAAGATATGTAGCGTTTATGTTGTTGTTTGGGTCGAGTGCCAAGGGTTTAGGTAACCTTATTTAAGTGGCTTAACCTTTTTATTTTATAAGCAGTTTAATAGCTTATGCGATATCGAAATACAATCAAGCATACTCTGTACTTCCGTAACCTTTGTGCATGATTCGTGGGTTCATGTAACATGTTCCTGAATCCTGATTTCCCTTCCAAGATTGTCTCTTTTGCAAGTTAACACCAGTAAGTGGTGAGCAAACTTTAATAGTTTTGAATCGCATTATATTCAATAAGATGATAGAAAAGCGCTCGACCTGTATTCCTGGTACTAAAACTATTATTTAGTGGTTTATAAAAATTTAATATCTAATTTGTTGTGTCCCAAATCACTTTTCATTTATTGCTTTTACGCTATTTGTTAAAACCCACAAAAGACGGTAGATGAAATTCCTCATGATCTGTTCCCAGTTAGTCTTAGCTCCAAAACGTTTTTTCACCTGCAGGCTGCAAGTGACAAGCGGTAGTTGTTTTTTTGCTATTTGTAACAATTCACATTTTCAGGATAATTTCTATTCCCGAAAATTTCACTATTCATTTTTACTATTCACTTTCACTATTCATTTTCCGAAATTTAATTTTTATTTCATATTCTCGTGTGATAAATCATTTCCATGACAAGATAAATGTTTGACATTTATCAGATCATTTTCGCGAAAGTTATTAAGGAAATACACGTTTAGGTTAAAACGTCATTCAAAAATCCTACGCACAACGAAACTCAACCGCGTCAATTTTCCCCACATCAGATAAATGTTTGATACACTCATGATTAATTAGAGAATTGATCATGACTAAGAAAAATGTTACCAAATAGACCCTGGACCGTAAGAAACAGAAATTTACGTTGTTAAAGCACTTTTACTTAGCCGTAACCTTAGCCTATACCTGCACCGCGTTTCTAAGACGATTTGAGTTTTCACATATTTTCTTTAGAAAAGTCAACATATTTTCCCTCCTCCTTTGACCAAAACTCATTCCTTGATTTTATAAATCATTCCTTGATTTTTAGGCTTACGGTTTTATGTCTAAAAGACATTAAATACCAACCGACACTAGACTGAGCCCAGTCTAGACATTATAAATCATTTTAAATCATTATTATCCTATTAGAAAAGTAACATTTTACTTTTCTCAATTTTACACAATATTCGTACGTTTTACGTATTACGCGTTTTAGACCCGTGTTTCCAGTTTTAGCAGGGTTTGAGCACCCCAATGGAACCTACCACTCATTTTATTTTTTTATTACAGAGTATATTGACAAGTTTAATCATTCTTTCAAGTTTCACATTTTTACGACACCCGGTTTTACGTTTTGTGGCTTAACAACTTACGGTTAGCAATTTACGGAGTCAAAACTAACTCCATAAGTAAGATATTACCAAGTTTAGGTATCTAGTCACCCTAGAATATTCATGAACCGCCTCTAGAGGGGGGGGGGGGGAATCACCCTTGTGTGTCTTGATCTCATGTCTTAAGCCCTAGGATCCATACATGTGTAAAACTTCCTAAGAAAGCTTCCTAAATATCCTAAATACTTGCACCTCTTCATTGCACCTTCCTAGCACCTTCCTAGCACCTCCTCAACTTACTATAAAAGCCTTCCCCTCCTCATTTGGTCATTCACCACCATAAACAACACATACTCTCTTCATTTGATCTTATACTTCAAGAATTATTCAAGGAATCAAGAGCAATATCAACACATAAACCCTAGTTCGGTTTTGATTCATCAAACTACTTCCAAACCTTTGAAACTTTGGTGATTCTCTTGAGTTTAGATCCACTCAAGTCACCTAAATCTTCATCACAAATCCTTCAAGAATACAAGAGTAGGAGGATTGCTAAAGTGAAGAGAAGATATTCAATCAAAGTCCTTTCCTTACTAAGTTACTTTCCTTTCTTTTTGAAAGCTAAACGTTGTAAGGAAACCCTAATATACTTCCTTGCTTAATATCATTTTCATGCTATTTATATTTCATTCATACTATATATTGTCTTGTTATTATGTTCATGATGTATAAAATTGGTAAAACGAGTTATGATAAACATACGTTAACTTATATTAAGAAACATAAAGAACTAGTGACTTTCATGGAGTAATCTGATCAAAATAGTATAATCATGATATTGGATAATTACATATTGTATTAGAGGACTTAACAAGGAAAACATAGCAATTTGAATCACCTAAAACGAGTACACGAGTCAAAAGTTATGGCCTAAAGAAGTTAGCGAAACCAAAACGGCAAAAAACAACATGTTAAGGATCTGACCCTTTTGAAAGTGGCCTTCTGGTCCGATTCATCAAAAAGTTAAAACACGAAAGTTGTCCGGAACGACGTTTTCGTTTAGGATCATAAAATCTAGAGCCTTGAAAACGCTTAACGAGTGAGATTTTCCTTCACATTCTTAACAGCCCATTTTTAAGACCAAGTTACTATATAATGGTTATGGTTAGTTATAACCAAGAGGTCTAATGACCTAAAACTAAGACCACAACCATGGCTAAGGCCAAGGTTGAGTCTCAAGCCCATGGTAACAACGACCATGGTCACGGCAAAGCCATGGCTAAAGACTATATAAACTTACCAAGGCGATAACATGAACTAATGAGTTAATGGTAACATAAACATCCAATTTGGATCTACTCCATCAAAATAATCATGAGACTTCACAAGTAATACTCATACTAAACTCAATGAACTCATTGTAATAACAATCTTCATTTAAAAGTAAACTTTCCTAAGTTTATTCGAGTATTTGGACATGTAACTTTTCGGATCAAAAACTTATATATTTTTATCAAACACTACAATAGTAGGGAGCTTCATGTGAGGAGTTCATATGGGTAAACCGTCGAGATGAGTTGTGGATTTACGAATTAAAGTATCCTGGATCCTCGAACGTTTACTACATGACTTCTGAATTATGTCGGCCCGAACGGTAATAAGCGATATACAAACTATACATGTTCATACACAATTTTTATTCAAAGACTTACACTATACTAAGTACTACATCATGGACTAAATGCAAGACATATATAGGCAATTCTCCTTATTCTTTACTCCAATCCTAAGTCGCAACATCCTATTATAGGTTCCTTGTAGAAACCTTCGCGATTCGACCATCATATTCACTACTTGCTACATAACTTAAGGTGAGTTCATAGCCCCACTTTTCATTACTTAATTGTTTTACAAACCCTTGGGGGGAATACATGCTATTTTAACCGAACACAATTCTTTCAAATTGTATGCTTGCCTGATTGTTTTATTATCACTAAGTACCATCCTTGCTAAACCAAGATCCCTTATTATGAACCATTTAATCACTAGTAATAGTGAGCGCGAATATTGTGAATAGGCATATTGGGATTGACGAATCGCATTTGTATTGACTAAGTTCAAACAAATTCATTAATATTTGAAACATGGGTATGACGACAAAGTACCTACCGGGATAACTCCGCCGATTGATATTGGTACACGTTAACGTTTTGGTGTCATAAGCTTAGTGAATGATAATAACTGTTTTGTTTTCCAACCATTGGTGTGAGTCTATAGCTCACACTACCAACATATTGTGTTTAAACATTAAACAAACTCTATGAATATCACTTAACCTTTGTGTTGACCTCTTAAGCATGTATTTCAGGTTCATGATGATCAAGGATGGCACGAAAGGGCACAGATATTCAAGAGGGCTATAAATTTTATTATTATTCGAAAACTCATCTAATGTAATTTGTAAACATGGAACCATCTGGGACCTCATTTTGTAATCTCTGATATTTATATAATTTGAATGATAAATCTTTTAAAACGACTCAATTAGAGTTCGTTTTCTATTATTGTGACTATTGTGCCGTCGAGTAACACCCAGTTTGAATTCCGCTGCATCATTGAATTGGGGTTGTTACACTATTGGGCACGAGCCTGCAACTAATTGTTTTAGATAGGCAGCTGGTCCTTCATCCGGATGGTTAATTTGCTGGTAAACAAATATGTATGTGTGTTTGTGTCATGTTTTGCCATTACAAGTTATGTTTGATTTATGATATGTTGATTATTGGTAAACTCGAAAATTGCAGATCCAAAAGAAAAACAACAACGTCAACGCAAATGCTACCGAGAACACAAATGCAACAACAAATGAACAGCAGAAGAACCAAGAGGAGCACAAATACGATGTTGGCGCAGGAAGAGATGAAAACGTTAAAGGATCTGAATCCCCAATCGGGAAAAATGACGACGAAAAGGAAGCTCAACCTGAATCTGATCCAGAAAGGGACCATAGGATTGCTTTTGCTTACCAGGTAAGATTTAATGGATCTAATTAACAAGTGATCTTCTAATATTTCAGGTCCTACACTCATTACAAGCTCGCGAAGAAACTACTCAATCAATATGGTGGCTAGATTAATAGATTGATCAAGAATGGTAGACAAGCAGGTACGCAACGCTAATAGTTAGACGTGGGAACTGTGATCTTTTTCTTTACAAATGGAATGACCTTACTTATGGCATATTAATTAAAGTGTACTCTCTAATAATTAAATAGGTTATCGTAGAATTGCTACAACCATACTACTCTTCAATAGGTAAATGCTAGCATAGATCTCTATTTGGATTAATAACAATTATGTTTGGCTAATCAGCTTCTCAAAAGTTCAATAGCCTAACAGCTGGGAAAATAGGCTGAAACCACATACGCAGGAAAAATAAGCTCAAACCAAACCTCCCAAGTTGAATACAGAGTAAGCATATATATTTATTCTATTATTATTGTACTCAATGCATTTGTAGGCTAAATAAGTGACACTCCTGCCAAAAAAATGAAGGACAGTCAGCCGCAAACAAACACGCCGAACAACACTCTCCTATGTTAGTTTAGTGCAACTTGACTGTTACTTTTCATGTGTGTCATTTTGTCAGATTGCAAAAACATTTTACAAATACCATTAGTCCATTACCATTACCTGTTGTCATTATAGTAACTGTGCAACAAAATAGTAGTAATAAACTATGTTGTCCATGCGTTATTTTGGATTATATTCACATACATAAGCATTTGCTATTTGGTATAATTTGTTGTTTCATCTGCAGGGATATGGCGGCGAGTAGCGACTCAAAGTCATTATGAAAATCTGCAGGAAAAATGATTTGTGAACAACCAGAGAGCGTTGGAGTTGCAAGTCTGAAGGCAACATATATTAATAAGTTCATGGGCGACTGTAGAAGCATTTCGCAAATGGACTACAACGACCATCAAAGATTCAAAGCCAGTAGGACCTCCATCAGACAATAAGTTTATGGGCAACTTTACATGTGTCTATTCCCACTTGCAGTAGTCAAAATGCTGTATGAACACATGCCAAAAGAAAAACGGGAAAATTTCAACGCCCCGCCCACCTCGTTAGGGTAAAAGTCTTATTAGGGTTATATTGGTTTTGGAAGTGGGCTAATTTTTTTCTTTATGTAAGATTGGGCTGGAATTTTATCTATAACGTTTACATGTGTTGAAATTTTGTTAAACAAATTATATGGAATGTTGTTAACTAAAGTTTTGGTTAATGATAAATTTGGGTTAATTTTTCTTTAAGTTTTGGTTTATGATAAATTTGGAATTTTATCCATAAGGTTGTTTTTGGCCTAGATTTGATATTTAAAAAATGTGGGGTCTGGGGGTGCACGACGGCATAAAAAACTGGTGTTATAGGAGGGAGGGGTGTTTTTGGTGTTGTGGTGAATTCTGGTGTTATGAGAAAAGGTGCTGATGTGGAAGCACTTTTCCCCACGGCACCAGCGGGACGGCTTTAGGGTACCTAGTGCTCTTACAACACTTTTGATTATGACTGATGGTCCCGTTTTTGTCTTGATTCTTTTTTGAAAGCCTATTGATGTTAAGAGCCTTCGGTACCCAGCGCCAAGGCTGGTGTTTTCCGGCAAAGCGCGATCGGACGACGCCATCTCCATACCGTGGCTCACGTTTTCGCGTCCCGAGCCATCACGAACAGCTCAAATCGTCCCGGAAAACGCGACACGATGGCGCAAGCACGGTACCGAGCCTCGTGTTTTCCCTTTTTTTCTTGGCGTTATCCCGTTTTTTCAATTTGTTTGAGAATAAGGTGCTTGATAAAAGATGTTCATGGTGTTTTCATGTTGTTTTTTTTCGTTGGTTGTGACTTGGTTTGAGCATGAAGCAAAGAAACGAAACGTTGTCTTGATATTTGCTGGGTTTGAGCAAGAAGCAAAAAGCTGGTTTTAGTGGGTGGCTGCAAGATATGAAAAGATTTTAGGGTAAAGTATTATATACTCAATGGGCTTTGTTTTTAACTAGGTGAGCGACGGACCGCCGCGTTGCGGCGGGGCGTCGTTTCACGTCGTCAATCATGCACAGGAAATAGAACTTTCAATGTAATTCATATAGGCGGTAATTTTCAGTGCATTCATGTGTTCATACAGAAGATCCATGCTACATATTTTTTTACAACTATCAGCTGCAAATTTAAAGGGTCATTGCATACAAAGTTTATATCTCTAGTGACACGCTGGTTCCAAAATCTGGAAAACCTTTTTAACAAAATAATAATCAGTAGGTCTGTTCTCCTGATTTTCATTATCCCCTACAAAACCGGATAAGACAATGATCAGAATATACGTTCGAAATACATCAATATTTTAGAATATCAATATCGCACATAAGCATTAACCTAGTATGCCCTCTGTTTTGGTTCTTTCGCTTACATAAATATAGAGACCAATGTTCGTACCTGTGTATACAAATCGTTTTATGTTCAGCTTACGCTCGTGGATCCGGTATTCCAGTAGTTCCTGGGCATGGTTGGAACTTCCTGCCAGTCTCTTCCTAACATACCTTGTCGGAAACCGTTGATGGAGTAGTATGTATTGAAACGTACACATAAATTACTTTTAAAACCATAATGTCATATATAATTGCCTCCGAAAATCATGGCTTCCAGGTTTGTACCAGGAAGTGTGCCAGATACCACATATGCTTTCTGAATCGCACTGTAAATGGAAAAAAAAAGAATCTATTTTTTATCTCAAAATTATATACAAATCATAGACATATTTCGACATAATCATTTATTCTCCACAACGTCTGAACTCAAACCATTAATTATTAAAGAATTAAATTGAATAAAATAGTTAGAATTAATTACCTGTACTCCAACCACCATACTGATAACATATGTATCATCTATGCACCAATTGTCCAGACACATAATGCAACAGCAAGTCATTGTAAGTCAGTTCAATTTAAATAGCCATTACCATGAGTAATAGGATCATTCAGACTGCTATCAACGACAATGGTCTTTCAGGTGGTCGCCACTTATTTGTGGACACCTGTGATGGCAAAGAGTTGAGAGAGATCAATGAATCTTAAAATAATTGCTAAATGTAATAGCACTCTAAATTACCTTGATCCAGGAAACATAGTCATGTCCTTTGCGGGTGTGAGCTACTGCAACAATTTTGCATATTGTTGTTAACACCTGTCACAATCACAAAATATTGAGAATAAAAAATAATAATAATGAATGGGTTAAACTTGAGTTACTTCTTTATAAAGGACTTCTATTAAAATTGGCAAACACTTTCAAGTAGTTCACCAAGATTGTCAGCTCTGCCCTTTAGCTATTGTTTAGCATACCTGATTTGGGGACCATTAAGTTTTTTTTGAGGCTATCAACGTTATGAATTATAAACTGATCAGTGGGACTAATCAAAGTATTGTAACAATCTTGCTAGCCAAATTAGACAATCTTAAAGCACATATGTCAGATTCATAAAAACAAAAAGGGGTAGACTAACGCTGTCGTGCAGGAGGTGGCACATTCGACGGTCCTTCATCTTGTCGTGAATTCCATCCTTGTGAACCGTATGAGCCTATAATGATAAAAGAATAAAATGATTAAGAGACCGGTAATTGATGTTGAGCAAAAATTGTGAAGTTGCAGTCTTAATATTTAAACCAACCTGCACACGTTTCGTCGAACCTCCTTTTGCGAGCAGTGGACGCATTCTTGTGAGTGGCTGTAATTTAAAACTGACACTCATCACACAATTGCACACCCTAATTTATTGAGAGTGACAGAAACTGCCGGCGGCTAAAGTCATTGAACCTGATGTTAAGCTGGCAGTGGTGTTGTGTGTTTTGAAAGCGGACCTCGAATCTCTAGAGTTCACTGCTGCAACCTCAAAGCAGACAATAAAGTAATTGTCACACCTTTGCACATAAACGGTGCACCAGCATATTGACCTTAAACCAACCTTAAGAGTCCAACGGGTTGGTTTGGTTGTCGTGTCGTTAGCAAGTAGGCACAATAATCTGTAAATAACAAATTTGAAAAAAGTGAAGCCCACTTAAAGAAAAAATTGGCAGGAAGGCCATATAGAAAAGTTCACTTACGAAGACGCAATCCTGGTATGGTCCATTCCTTTTAGATGAGTTGCTCCTAACGTTGCATCATTTGTGCAGCATCCTGTACTTGTAGACACAGATAAAAATTAACAAATCATATTCTATAATCAGTATTTCATGTTTCATATTACTATGTAATCCAAAAATTAACCTCGTTCAACATTTATGGATTACATGGTTAATTTTTGCGTTACCATCTTGAAATCCCAATTAATAAAATTAACCATGTACGTGTGTTTGCCTTATACCACTACACAACGGCGACGGAAACCGACCGTCGCCAATGTACTAAATAAAGATGGGCATATTTCTTACAGGTCCATCTTTTTTGTTCATGTTAAAATACATATTAAAGGTACTCCATATTAGACTTAAATAAACTAACCTATAGCATATAATGTAAAGTTGTAAACATAAACTATATTACAATAAATAAAAACTTACCCGAAAGCATACGTTGAATCGCGTGAAGCTTATCCTCCACATCAAAATTATTCAGCGTCACAGCTCCAAACCTCGAAAAAAATCAAAACGCCACTAATCAAAAACTCTCAATCTTTGATATAAAAGCGCGAAACCTCGGAAAAACTCTCAAGCTATGTGTAGGCTCAGCTCTTCTTGCAACTTGTAAAAATGAGGATAAAACTACCCAGCGTGGTATGCTATAACTTCATATTCATATTCCAAGCTGTTTTACTGCCTCAGCACATTAATCCCATATGGCAAGATTATTAACAAAATTTGACAACGAACACCTTGAAAAGTGAAAACGCAAAACATGTCACCAAATAGGAAATGCTTATTTGGTGCCTTGGGAAGCTATTTTGAAAACAAAAATGCATTTGTAACGATTAGCTAACAGTTTAAAAAAGGCTTATAAGATAGTCGGAAGCATACCTCGAATTTGATAAGGAAAATTGGTAAACAGTTTATTTTCACGGGAATTGGAGCTGCTTTATTGGTGCTTTTCATTGAAACCTGTTACAAAAACACAACAACAAATTGTAAATATTTAGTATCATAAAATTGCCAAGTTTATATGTAGCTATATTTGACTTTTCAGGTTGTTAATATTTGTACCATTGCCACGTTTCATGTAAACTTGGCAATTTATCACTTGTAGCGGTCGAAGCCTCAAAGAGATACCTACATCATTGCCACGTTTCAAAAGAAATTAGTAATGTCAAATATAAAATGTCAAAAATATGATATAACGATTCGTATTTTGGTGTTTATCGAAGTTTACCTATATCTAAATCCTATTTTGGGCCAGGGCTGCGGCGGGGCATCGTATTTGGCGTTTATTTTTTAAATGTTATTCGTAGTTGGCGGTTATTTTTAGCTAGCATTTGTTTCTGTCTTTTTTTTTCAAACACATATAATGCTACGTTGTAGTTAAGAATAGTGTGTTTAGTTTTGAAAATTTTGTATGAATATAACAAAGGCAAAAGGAAAAAAAAAAAAAAAACAAATATTTTGTGTTGTTGATTTCACACAGTAACATTCGGGCCTATCTTGGCCAGTACGTCGCAATTGCAACTTATATTACCATCTAATTTATGAAACAAAAATCTATATACGTATCTGTAGATTTATATCTATCTATATATAAATACATATGATAATGTACCTTCGTCTGATTGATTTACATTGACGTCTTTGGTCGTTAATGCGAACTACATGAGCAGTTTTCGAATGGGAGGTGCAACCACCTTGTTGCAGGCTCCAATAATACCTGTTAAAAAAAGCAACAACATATAATTAACAGCTAACAAATATAAAGTTTGAACATTTGGTCAATAAGAATCTAATGACAGATATATGAATGTTTTTCATTCGTTGACTTGTTTCCATAAACAATCAAACATTATATCATCATAATTTCATGTAGATAGAATTGTTGTAAGCATTATCAGTTGGTGAGTACATGGGAGGTGCTATAAAAAAAATATGCCTTAGCCAATAATTAACACATAAGTGGTATACATAAATATAAAGACAATCTTACTATTCATCGACGATGACGATATCTCTTGTTTTAGCTTTCTGCCTTTGTCTTTGTTCTCTAATATATGGCCTGGAAGGTTGACAAACCATTACAGACATTATGTCATTATTATGTTTAGTAGCTTACATAATAATGAAGAAAAAAAAATACTAAATAAACGGGCATCATACCATTACGTAGTACATTCGTTGCTTTCCTTTATAGTGTACTTTAGCCTTTCAAAGAAGAAGATGGTGTCATGCACTGTACTGCGATAGTTGGTGGTTGCTGATTAGTGATGGTTATCAAAATCAAATAAGAAGGACAGACTTATTTACCTTGTATTCTGTAAATAGCCATCTTCGACACCTGGAAGTGATGTACGCGGAGTGCTAACTGATCGCGTAGGTACAGTAGAGGGGGTTGCGTCACATCTTTCCTAAGCACCTGCAACAACCATATTGTGAAACCTGTAGAAACAATCGTTAACGCATATCAATAACAATTGGCGACATATATGCACCTGGTGCGACAGCCTCTGTGTCTGAAGTTTCATCTATGACAAAATGCCGATCATTTGTTGCCTATTCATAAGAATACAACATCAATGTAATCATACTATTAATTACTAAGAATATAACCAAAAAAATCATAGAAAAAGGACTCTTACCTCGAGCACCTCCGACATTCAGGCCCGACGCTGTCACTTTCAGAAGTACATGTTGTTACTTCTTAAGAGATGGAGTATCACTTTTTTGCCTTGGCAATTTCATATTAGAATGACATAACCCTTTTATGCCAACGAAATAGTACGTTCCTAAGCCACTGTCAATAATGTGTGTTTCAGCCACACGTTTATTGTTACAGGAACGAAACTCAGCTGCACTCAATCATTTTTTACAGCAAAAACAAACTGTGAACATACGTATACGGGTAAAAACTCCATTACTAAAAGAAAATGGTAAGTCAATATTTGAATTTGATCAACAAAATGTTAGATGGTAACCTTGCAATGATAATGCATAAGAATTATCATGGTGTTCTTTCCACGTATCTCCATTACTTTCAGTAGCCTATCCAAGCTAAAGCTGACAGCAGAACCTAAAACCAAAACAAACCAATTTTAGAGATTTTTGGGATAGAGTTTTTACAAATACATGTTTCTATCAATAAGTATAACATATGGTATCTTGCAAACTTTATTATCGTTAGCACTCAAAATCATCCAATGGTCTTCGGTACATAATCATGATTATATCTAATTATGTAAAGCACTCGACGTTCCTTGTCCATGAAAAGCAAATTGATTCCTCATTTTTACAGTCTATTTTTAGAGTCTATATTCAAGTAAACCGAAGCTACATGGAATATCATTATTTCAGCAACCTTAAAAGCTACTCTGGTAGCTCAAATTCAATTCACACCACATAACATTCTGGTACCTCAAATTATATTCAGACCACGTAACAATCTTAAAAACTATGAACTTCAAGTTTTTGCCTTCTCATGAGCACTTCAACAAAAAAACCTCTAAACTATACCAAACCCCTATCCCAAACACCTTTAAATTAACAGCCAGAATCCCAATCCCAAACACCCTTGATTTCATAAAAATCCTTAAATTAAAACAGATCCCAAAATAAATACGAAGTCGTAATTCTTATGAACGTCATAAATCATAATCAACAAATATGGTAACCGATTACACATACAAATATACAATAAAAGCATCTAAAATTAATAATAATAAAACAAATATATCTAAGCAACAAACTTACAATCAAACACTTAGGTCAACGGATCGTCTACCATTCGCTCAGCTTTGGAAAGCCCATGTGTCACTGTGGACCGCGGTCCATGGTACCTGTAAAATCAAGTGTATGCGTTTGGGTGAAGTGTTGATGGTGGAAGAGTGTAGAAAGTGTAAGATATTATCTACGAACCAAAGAAGAGAGAAAAACAAAACAAATAAAAGAAGGCTGTGATTGGGCCGAGAAACCGGGCCAGGGGAAAAGCATAGGAACCCAAACACATAGACGACGTCGTTTTTCATCCGCTTTAATATATATAGTAATACTACATGGGCCTTGAAATGTGGCACTTTTTTTTTGTTTTTTGTTTTTTTTGTTTTTTTTTGAGCTAAAAATGTGGTACGTCAATACAATCAATCATCACATATGGGTTCGTGTAAAGTGTAAACTGGGATTTTAGAGTAAATACTGTTTGGTAGTTGTGAAATAAATTAAATTTGCCCGTTCAAATTTTTTTCACCTATTAGTCATAAACCGCACTCAATTACATCCGTTTTTTATTCAAATTTTTACCCTTTAAAACTTTTATAAATACCTTATAACTCAATATTGTTACACACTTTCAACTTCACTTATATCTCTATACTTCTCTATTTTTCCTTATTTAAGTTACAAAAATGAATCCCAATCAATGGGTCAACAACATGCTCAACGATCCGCAAAATCAAATACCGCCTCTTCAAATGCTAAATTCCTCATCTTCTTCTAACCCAAACACACCATCATCCGCAAATTCCGTCACCTCAAACACCCACCAACTTCCTACATTACCAAACCAATTCGCCACTTTTAATAACCCATTCGCCAACTTTACACCCGACCAATTCATCCTATGGCAACAATTGCAACTTCAACAACGATGGTCTACATTTGTTAAAACATACTCTATTGCAAGGAATGCAAAAACAATGAAGTTCAAAAGAGTTCAAGAAAGTGTAAGAAAAGATATCGAGCGAGCTTTTGGAGTCTTAAAAGGTCGTTGGGGAATTATACAACAACCTGCACGTGCTTTCCAAATCAACACGCTACGAAGAATCATGTATTGTTGTATAATATTACATAACATGATATTGAAAGATCAAGAGTTTGCAGTTTGTGAATTTAACGAATTGTATGTTTTTCCATAACCGAATATTACACGTACTTGGATCGAACGATGCGAGACACATCGAAGGAAAAACAAAGAACTTCGGGATAGGATAGTGCACGACGAACTTCGACACGATATCGTGGAGCATTTATGAAACCTGAATCACTAAATTGTACTTTTTTAACATATTGTTATTTTTAATGTATCACTTATTTTTATTCTATGTTTTTTTTTAATGTAATTCTTTAATTAATGAAATTTTAATTTTAATTAAATGTGTTAGTTTATTTAAATAAATGAAAAAAAGAAAAATATATATATGTGGGGTCCAAAGGTGCATGACAGAACCAGAAACTGGTGTTATAGGAGGGAGGAGGTTTTTAGTGATGATGAAATCTGATGTTATGAGAAAAGGTGTTGATGTGACAGCACTTTTCCTAACGGCACCAGCGGGACAACACCACGATACCTAGTGCTCTAAGTATGATAAAAATCTAATATGAATTTTGATTTGGTATAAAGAACTCGGTCTTTTATACATCTCTACTTCTCTAGTAAGAATTTGATGAATATGAAATTCTGAAGAAATTAAATAATTTGGTTTCCTGAGGAATAATAATTAGTGGCTCAAAGTGGCAAAGTAACATTTTGGACCGATAGCCCATCATATTACGACAGAAAGCAGCTTAAACCACAAACATATAGCACTCATAATTATTGTATTTATAATAATTATTTAACTTAATGGAGTAACTATATCTGAAGTGTGTTTGATGGCCATCATCAGCAACATAACAAACTCGTATATGGTCATACTTGTACAATGATTTGGAAAATCTCTATCAATCATATTCATTTGATTCAATGGTTTGGACTTTGGAGCAAAACATAACAAAACACATCAGTTTTTGTGGTTATTGCATATACTAGTATTATTTTATGAAGTTAGTGTAGCACAAAAGAAAAAGGTACATATACTACTCGTACATCTTTGGAATATCCATCAATTAACAAGAAAATAATATCAGTGAAAGAGATGGTGACACGATGCAAGATGCATTATTGTTTGTAGAGCACTCTTTAGAAATATGGCGTTGCAAAATTATAGTAAGTGAATCCAAGGAAGTTGTCATAATTCTAAAAGCACATTGTGAGAGGCGCCATACACCTATAGCCCCTATGGCACAACTATGTGCACTGTCGTCGGTCCATAAGCGTCGAGCCATCCCAACAACATTATTATTATTATTATTATTATTATTATTATTATTATTATTATTATTTATTTATTTATTTTTTAAGTTTTAAAATCTAACTTTTTTCTAATAAATAACCACCTTAACCTTACAAACACAAAAACCACTCAACTTTCTCCCCATTTTGTACACTTTCATATATACCTTTACCATACAAACTACCTTAACCACTCAAGGGTGGCCTAGTGCCAAAAGAACTTGTAACTATCCCTTAAAAATGTGTGAGGCCCCGGATGGAGTCTTAAAACAACTAGAAGGGTTGCTTAATTCTTTCTTCTTGAGAGCGGAGAGATGGATGAGCATATAATGGCTTGGGTTTGTTGGAGAAAAGTGATGGCGCAAAAACATTATGGCAGGTTAGGGGTTAGTAGTTTGTTCGCCCTAAATCGTGCCTTGTTTAAATGGATCTGGAGATTCTATTCCTCTTAATCCGGTCTTTGGCTTGACGTTATTAAAGCTATCTACGGTCCAAACGACTCTCTTGACCAGTCGTCCCCAAATCACACAGGTTTGGATCATGGTTCGTAAAGCCATTATCCACCTTAAATCTAAGAGCGTTGATTTAATAGAGTTTTGTAAAGAATAAAAAATAAAAAGCAAAAAAAAAAAAAAAAAAAAAAAAAAAAAGATTGGGAATGGTAATAGTTCAAGCTTTTAGCACAAGAAATGGTTTAGTGACGAATGCTTCATAGTTAAATTCAACAGATTATTTAACTTGGAGCTTCAAAAACAAGTTTCGGTTGCGCAAAAACTCAAGAACTTCGATTATGCTTCCTTTTTTTGAAGGTGTCTAAGAGGGGTGTCGAAGAGTGTCAATGGCAAGAGCATTCTCAGTTGTTATCCTCGGCGGTAGGGCTGTAAACGAACCAGACGAACACGAACGGAGCCCTGTTCATGTTCGTTCATTTAATTTTAACCGGACAAATAAACGAACACGGACGCTTAAACGGACGAATTTTCTTGTTCATGTTCGTTTATTAAGAAAATGAGTTGTTCATGTTCGTTTATGTTCGTTCATTAAAACACTAAACGAACGCTAAACGAACATAAATGAAAATAGACAAACAAACATAAACTTTATTGGATTATTCACAATATTATGTTTTATAAGCGTTGTTTTGTTTAGAAAACCAACTTTTTAAATTATAAAATTAAAAGATATAAGATATGAACATAAATAGATATATAAACATAAACGAACGTTAACGAACATATAACCGAACGTTCACGAACATAAATGAACGGACGAGACTTTTGTTCATGTTCGTTCATTTAACTAAACGAACGTAAAATATTGTTCATGTTCGTTCATTTAATAAACGAACGAACATAAACGAACTTTTTACCGAACGGTTCATGAAATGTTCACTGAACGTTCAGTTCGTTTACAGCCCTACTCGGCGGTTTTATCTCTTGTTAGAGACCGTTGGTTTTGGTTGTTGAACGGGAATGGTGTTTTCTCAGTAAAGTCGGCAAGGGAAGAGATTAATAAGCACTTTCTCATTATCTCTCCCTCCTCTACGAAATGGTCGAATAGAGGTATGGATATTCCTAGTATGTTGTGTCCGATTTATGGGAACGAGGTAGAATCTCATAACCATCTTTTCTTTAGTTGTTCGATGGCTTAGGATTTATACCGGTTAATTGGGCGGTGGTGGAATATCCACATTCCTATTGTGCTTGATCCTATAGCATAGGAGATGTGGTTCAATGGGTTGCGGTTCAACAGCTTACAAAGGATGGGGATGAAGCTACTTTCTTTTCCTTATGGTGGCATATTTGGGATTACAGGAATGCGGTTTCGTTTTCTGTGAAGAAGCCTAAAAAAGGTTTGATCTTCAACAATTTTGTCTCTCAAACTTGGCTATGGGTGGTGAATAATAGATGTAGGAAGGTTATTGTGATTTGGTTAGCGTGGTTAAAAGACTCGTCAAATGCTATCTTTTCTATGTAATCCTTCTTTTGTCTAGCTTCTTGCTAGTTTTTTCAATTAAAATACCGTCGTTAAAAAAATAAAAATGTGTGAGGTCTGAAGTTTAATTCCTGCTAGGTGTAAACAACCTTAAAGCGGCCACGCTAACCTCCTGAAAAGGGAGGGATTTACCCGGTTTGAGTATGTGTGGCAGTGGGTTCAAAACCTGTGGATTAGTCAGCCAAAAAATCGAAAACCATGGTCACCCCCCCCCCCCCCCACCAAAAAAAATGAAAATAAAAAAACCCCTCATACTTTTTATCATTTCATGCACTTTCAACATGAGTTATTCCAATGAAGCTGCGAACAAAAAAAAATTTACGGTTGAATGAAGGAATTACCCGTCTTCTTACAAAGGGCAATTCAAAATGGGGGATTACAAATACCCGACAATAATGCTTTAAGTAGTTGCATCAGAAGATTTGTTGATTTGACATGCAATTTTTTGTATGACGGGTGCAAATAACAACCTCAATGTCTGTATCATTCAAATTTGTTTAACGAGATATATGTTAGTCATGTTGCCAATCTGCAACCTGCATGGTTCTAGAGATGCAAAACAAACCGAAGGAAATAAAAGGAAGGGTTAATTCTGTCAAAACGTACTATACTTGTCAAGAAAATCACTTTAGCGCAACGAACAAAAAAAAAACTTATCTGAGCACTAATGTTGACATTTTTGTCATTATGTGAGTAATAAAGATACATTTATTTTTTGTAATGACCATTTTACCCTTGAATTTTTGTAATTTGTGTCCAACGTCCTTTTTTTCCAATTTTTTTTAAATATTTTTTTTCAAAAATATTTTTTTATTTTTCAAAAATATTTTTTTCATGAATATTTTTTTTTTCTAATTTTTTTTTTCAAAATTTTTTTTTTCGTAAATATTATATTTTTTCAAAAATACTTTTTTTTTCGAAAATATTTTTTTCCAATTTTTTTTTCGAAAATGTATATATTTTTTTCGATAAATATTATTTTTTTCGATTAATTTTTTTTTTCAAAAATATTTTTTTTTCAAAAATATTTTTTTTTGAAAAAATATTTTTATTCTGTAAATATTTTTTTTCGAAAATATATTTTTTTTTTCAGAATTTTTTAGAAATTTTCACGAATTTTTTTCGAAATTATTTAAATAATATTGAAAAAAAACAATTAAAAAAATCAGAAAAATAAGAATTTCGAAAAAAATAATTTGGAAAACAAAATAGGGACGGTAGATGCAATTTTCGCAAACCAACAGGGATCATTTATGTAATTTGGAAGGGTAAAATTGTCATAATACTTAAAGAAAGACAAAAGTGTCAACATTAGTGCTCAGATAAGTATTTTTTTTTGTTCGCTGCGCATAAGTGATTTTTTTGACAAGTATAGTACGTTTTGCAAGAATTAACCCTAAAAGGAACTACGTGACAAAAATGTGCATAATGACTTTTGACATAATCTTATGGATAATATTTAGCAACGATATTAAGAATGAGAAGAAATGTAGTTTGTTTATGTATTATACTTTTATTTTTAGCGAAATTTCGTTTTCTATTTTATGTATTGTAATTTTTATTTATAGTTTAATGGAATTAATTTGTTTTTAATGAAAAAAGAAAAATAAAATAAAAACTAGGTCTCATTGACGCCTATAACATGTTATAGTTGGAGGAGGGGGTATTTTTCACGATGTTTTTTTTATATAAATGTTATAGGGTAAAAGCTAGCGTGGCAACGCCTATAATTCCCCAAACACTCTCAGGGATATGCATGAAAAAGCCTTGAGAAACAATTAAGCAAGTTTCAAAAACTTGAATTGACACGTTCGCTTGAAGCTTTTGGAATCCATTAACTGGAAGCAGTCTCTCTACAAGGGTTCGATCCTCACTCCCTACAAAAAGGCCGGAGGTCCTTTTCTATCTTAGGTAGAACCGGAAGCAGCCTCTCTACCTTAGGTAGGGGTAAGACTGTATACATATCAACCTCCCCCATACATCGTGGAAGACGGTATTGGGACCCATAACCCGTGAAAGACGGTATTGGGAGTTACTTTACTTTACTTTACTTTACTAAATGTGGTTTTACATTGGTATATTTGCCTCCTGAGACAAAAGATACCATTTACATTCAAACCATTCAATTAACGACACCACTGATCACTTGTTCTATTATTGAGTCGACCGAATCACTAACATAATCTTCTTGATTGTAAATTAACAAAGCAAAATCTAACACTTAATCAACATCTTTAAAAGGATAACCTAATAGCCGATGTCTAGAACTCACTAATTTAAGCTAATGTTCAAACTTCACATGCTACAAGCTAACTTTAGGTTTAGGTTAATTTGATCTAGAAAGAGGCGTCTCAATTGTATCTACGGGTGGAAACGAGCCGAGCCGAGACCGAGCCTGCCAGAGCTCGAGCTCGGCTCGTTTATATATATAAAGCTCGAGCTCGTTTCAAGCCTCATATTTTGAGTTTGAGCTCGGCTCGTGAAAATTTTCAAAAGCTCGAGCTCGATTAACTTATATAACATGTTGAATGTAATAAATTAAAGCTCGAAAGCTCGTTAATCACACTAGGCTCGAGCTCGTTTATTTTTTTAAGCTTGTTAATGTATAGAAAATATATATACGAATATATTTTTAGGGCTCGTTTAGGCTCGCGAGCCTAATCGAGTTTTATATATGAAGCTCGGGCTCGGGCTCGAGCTCGAGCTCGATTATTAAACGAGTCCAAATTTAAGCTCGAACTCAGGCTTGAGCTCGTTTAAGCTCGGCTTATTTGAGCTTTTCACGAGGGGCTCGGCTCGTTTCCACCCCTAATTATATCTAAAATAACAACTTTGTGATTATCAATATTTTACAAAAGTTTATCTTAGATCTATTGTCTAAAGCCAAATCAACTAGATTAAACCAAATTATTGTAGCTATAAATGGATTTTCCATTATGTCTGAAAAAGTAAATTCCAATGCTTAATAATCAAACCACCAAAAACCAACCACGTGTACACCTTCTCCTCAACAAACAAATAAGCAACATCATCTACGTAGTACGTACTATGAATCCAACTTTCCAAAAACCAACCCATAATAAAACCAAAACCAAAATAATAATAATAATAATAAATTTAAGAAAAAAAAAAAAAATCATATTATCTTCTTATCATCGTTTCCATAATTCCATTTCCACTTTCTCCGCCGGAAAAAAACCCAACCATTTCCTCCGGCGGCTAATGACGTCATCAATCCCATACTTACCAGTCACACCACCATTACTAATTCACACACTACACTCAAAACCCACAAATAAAAACCCATCCTTTTCATCTCAACCGTTGAAAAAACTCACTTCCGGCGGCGCGTGTACCCCACGCGCCTCCTCCTCGCACACAGACCCCATTTTTCACACACGACAATTAAAACCCAGAAATAAAAACACAACCTTATCACTTTCTGGCGGCGCGTGTACTCCACGCGCGTGTTCCACGTCGTACCCTTTTATTGGGAAAGTGGGTTTGCATAGGAGGGAAGGGAACTTTAATATACTGTCGTATGGTTCAAGTTCTGATGGTGGATCAACTGTTGCTGTGAAAGGTGGCGTGTCACAGATTTTGTCGGCGGCGTTGCCGGTTGTGGTGGCGGTTACGGCGGTTGCTGCGTTAACTCAGCCGATGACGTTTACATGGTAATTAGTTTTTGTTTATTGATCATATTATAGTTGTTTTTATTTATGCTTTTTATGTAAAGCAATGAGAGGCTTTCCGGAGGTCTTTCTGTGAGCGGTCTCTTTACATTTGCGCGTGTATGACTGTCTACGTCTTATCTCCTTAGAGCACTGGGTGTGGCAACAAGGTTTTGCCTCCCCATTCGGGCCCCACCATGCCACATCACCAAAACACCCCAATTTCAACAAACCACAACAAACCCCCCCTCACCAAACAACAAACCTTCACTTCCCCATTCGGGCCCCACCTCTTACACACTTATTTTTTTATTCATTTCATTAAATAAATTAAATTAATTTCACAAATACTTAAAAATTAAAAAACATACTAATTTTATTTCATAAAATAAAAAGTTACAATACGGAAGAAAAAAAATACGATACGAGGAAAAAAAAAAACACGCATACAACATGGAAAAAAAAAACGATACGGAAAATAAAACATACGATACTAATAGGAAAAGTAAAACATTTTATTCGTCATCTTCGCGGTCGAGATTTTGGTATTTCTGATTTATTCGTGCTTGTCTCTTGCGAATTACTTCGGCTCTAATCGGGTCAGGGCAAGTGTTTGGATCGAGCATTAGCATCTGCATATCCTGCCACTCCAACAACGCAGCTTCTTTCTCGAACGCCTTTTTCTCCCTCTTCCTCCGCGCCTCGTAACAAGCCGTTTGAGCGTCTTTCGCTTGATTATACTTTTCGGATAATTGTCCCGAAAAAGTACTCGTTTGACTCCCCCGGAACTCGCCGCACTCGACGTTTCCGTCGACTTTTGTTTCTTTCCGGGTCGCCTGCTGCGTCTTTCGGGACGAGGTCGTTTGTCCGGCCCGAATATATCCTCAAGACATGTAATGTCTAGAGGTTCTTCAGCATCCCATTTCGGGTAGCGTTTCAGGATTTCCCAAACGTGAACCAAAGTGAAACCCCTTTGTCCAAAACGTAGTGAGAAGTTCGTTTTGGCATTCTCGACATGATCATGCTCATTTTCACCACTGCGACGCTCTAAATGTTTATAAATAGCGTTGAATTTTTGGCAGTCGGCATTGATCCTTGTCCATTTACCGGATATCATGTTTTTTGTTCGTGGGGCTTCAGTAGTCCGCTCGTTGAAAAGTGCATGAATTTCGTTCCAAAAAAATTCATTCTCTTTATCATTTCCGAGCTCCTCGTCTTGAGAAACTTCTATCCACGCTTCCGTAAGAATATTTTCTTCTTGTTTCGACCACAACTTTCGCGCACGCGTATTAACAGCTTCTTCCAAGTCTTCGTCATCGTCCGCGTCCAAATTTACGACGTTTTTTCCTCTTTGGGCTTTGGTTTTTTTTCCTCGGCCTTTGGCCGGTGATCTTGGCTTAGGTACTTTAAAAGTACCTTGATTTGGTTGTGTCGGTTGTGATTGAGGAAAAGTGGATGGTTGATTCGGGTTATAAAATTGTGGCGATAAATTGAATTGTTGTTGACTTGTGAATCCTTGTTGAAAGGCTAATTGTTGGTTACGGTAAATGTCACTCGGATTTAATGGTTGTGAACCGTATGGCGGTGAAGGGTTTGGAGACGAGGGACTAGAAGAGTTTGAGGCTCCCCCGTATGGACGTTGGTTTGACGTTAAGAGGTTCGTGAAATAACCTCCTTCGTTCGGGTTTTGAGACATTTTTTTGTTGATTAGGAGAAGAAGTATAGAAAGGTTTAGTTTAGATTTGTGAATGTAATGAAGAAAATGGAAGAAGAAGGTTGTATTTATAGTTGTAAAAATGGGTAGGGAAAAAAAAAAAAAAAAAAAAAAAAAAAAAAAAAACAAAACAACCGTTGTTAAACGGTCGAATTTTCAAAAAAAACAAAACAAACCAAACGTATACCTGCACCTTTGTCAGGGATTTGCTTCGTCGTGGCCATGGCGAATTAGCCAACGGCGAGCAACGGCGAGCCATGCACGGTGTGGCGGCGAGCAACGGCTCGCCGTTGGATCCGCCAGCTCGGACGGCGAGCCCTGGTTCGTCGACCATACCCAGTGCTCTTAGGGGGTTGGCAATGCACCCCACACCCCATCACCCTTCACTCACAAACAACCAATCCCCTTATGCCACATCACCCTCCCACTTTTCCCTTCACTCACTCACTTTTTGTTGGCGGCACACCCCTCACCCTTCACTCACTTTTAATTACTCCCAACGTTCTAAACTTTAATTGCACAACCGCTAGTTTTGGCTCGGTAAGCTTTACCGTGAAAGACACCCCCCGTGCGGCAAGGAGGCACCGGCGGCGGTGTTCCCGTGCGGTGGGGATGCCGTGCCGTGCCTCCCCGCATGTGTTGCCAACCCCCTTATACCTCGGGATCATGACATTTAAGTAAAATGTTGGTTTAACTAACTTAAGTATATTGTAAAGTAGGTGTGTTGATGTTGTTATTTGCCAAATATAAGCAAATATATAGTGTTTTGAGTGTTACGGAATGTTTACTAGATAAGCTACTTTTAATGAACTCATTTCATTAGTTACCTATCAGATAAGTAGTTTGGAAACGCGATACTAAATACCCTTCAAGTGATTTAATTCATATAAGCTTGTATCAAACTTTTTTATTTTCCTTATTTTCCTATATAATACATAAACTTTATGTATTATATAGACTTGATGAATACACCAAAGTCCAAACTTCAGAATCGCTCGATTGTGCTAAATGATGGGTGTCGCGTTAGCATAAGTTTATGATTAAATTAAATAGGAAAAGTAAGTTTGATACACGTAAATAATTTTGTGTCAAGTTATATACATAAAAGTAATAAGCAATCCCAAACACGCCCTTTATTGATAACTATACAAATATAATAAGCAGAGATCACAATTTTAATGAGCAATTCCAAACATACCCTTTTGTTTATGTAGTACTTTAGAATGTTCATTAAAATACTACAAGTGCCATTTATTATACTATTAATTTAATTCAATTAATTTTAAAATGTGTTCTGACTTTTAAGGTTTAGGGATTTGACATTTTAAAGGTTTGAAGTGTGGTTTTAGGTGTATAGTTTAATATAAAGAATCTTTATCTTTTATTACAATTATGCAGGGTGTCAAAGGAACTCTATGCTCCTGCTCTTGGTGGGATCATGCTGTCAATTGGTATTAAGCTTTCCATCGAAGATTTCAAGCTTGCTTTTAAAAGGTCATTTTTAATTTTTAAGCTTGTCTGTGTATTGAAGTAATGATTTTGTTAATTATTCTCGTATCTTATGCAAGGATCATACAGACTGGCCCCTCCAAATCAAAATCTGAAAGGTGTTAAAGCTTCTTATTAGCTATCAGTTCAACGTTTACTAGCGTGAAATCAATTCAACGTTTACTAGCGTAACAGTTTGAAATGTGTTTTCAAAGATCTGATTGTTTTATGCGCATTTGCAGACCTTTACCGTTAACTGTGGGGTTTCTTGCTCAATACATGTTAAAACCGGCTCTAGGGGTGTTTGTGGCAAGATCATTTGGGATGTCTCCAATGTACTATGCAGGGTTTGTGTTGATGGCGTGCGTCTCTGGAGCTCAGTTGTCTAGCTATGCTAGCTTCTTGAGCAATGGGGATGTGGCTTTGAGTATTCTATTGACGAGTACAAGTACTATCGCCTCTGTTCTTGTTACCCCTCTTTTAACCGGTCTTCTTATTGGATCAGTAGTCCCGGTTGATGCTATAGCAATGTCAAAATCGATCTTGCAGGTACCAATCAAACTAACTCTGTGTTTAATATGGACTTTATGGACACTTTATGGACGTTGTTGGTTAGGTGTTGGGTCCATACGGGTAATTTTGGGTATGGTCGAAACAGTCGAGCTAGTTGACCTGGAACACTCTTTTCAAATAATTAATGTCTTCTTAAATAACTATCTTGCTCTGTAAGTTCGAGACTTATCCTATTTCAGTTAAAAAACTGATATTTTTAAGTAAAAATGTTTCTGTAAGGATTTATTCATTATAAATATATTTTAGGCGACTCTCGACCCATTTGACCCGTTTCCTTTGGAAGCTTTTCCTTTTCTTCATTTTCTACTTGTTTAACATGTTACAGATCGAACATAACCCAAATCAACTCTTTATAAGTAAATGGGGTCATTCAAATACTTCTGATTTCTGAGTTTTGTTTGTTGATTTTGCAGGTTGTTCTTCTTCCAGTGACACTCGGATTAGCCCTAAATACATATGCTAAACCAGTCGCGTCTTTTCTTCAACCCGCGATGCCATTTGTGGCTATGTTTTGTACTTCCATTTGTATTGGTAGCCCTCTCGCTATTAATCGAGCCCAAATTCTTTCTGTAGAAGGTCTCAAGTTGGTTTGGCCTGTATTGACATTTCACACGGTGGCATTTACCTTCGGTTATTGGGTTTCCAAACTTCCGTTTTGTAGGTAATGCATTCTTTAAACACTTTCCTTCACATGTTTTATCATTTACTTGGTGGAGGATCTTTTTGAGCTGCATTATATCTTTCTATATTTGATTTTTTTATTTACTTGCTAAAGGGTCACATTAAGCTGTGTTTGATCTTAAAGCGGGTTAAAAGCCTGGATTTTTTTCACCCAGCACAAAAATCATCTGTTACTTACATGGATCCTTTTTGACCCGTTACTGACTCTCCCATTTTGCCACCTCTAAATTGTTTGATATTTTTGTAATTAGGCAAGATGAAGAAGTAAGCAGAACGATTTCACTATGCACGGGAATGCAGAGCTCGACATTAGCAGGGTTACTTGCGACACAGTTTCTGGGAAGCAGCCAAGCAGTCCCACCTGCATGTTCAGTAGTTGCAATGGCAATAATGGGACTCTGCTTAGCTTCTTTTTGGGGCAATGGTTTTCGAATTAGAGACTTACCATATTATTTTATCCCACAGACTGATTCAACTGTCAGCCCATGATAAAGATCATTCATTAAAACCTTTTTTTGGGGCGATCATCCAGTAGAGCTTAATAGGTTAGTATAGCAGCTAGTAGATAGTATTTACATGATAGAAAACCTATGATATGCATGGGCTATAACAAAGGGCGACATACTTATGTGGAGTAAAGCGCTCGCATGGAACTTGGGTGGAGGAAATGTTGGCTTATTGTCTTTATAACACGCGGAGCATGTTTGTTACGTGAATTCCCACGAGTTGTTAATTAACTGTATATAATTATAATTCAGTTTAAATGTTGTGGCTCGAGAACATTATCATCATGCGCAAGTGTTTGAAATCTTGGGTTGCTGGTTTCAAATTGAACGACAATGGGTTTGAGATGATGCAAGTGTACAGTTGTATGATATATTGAAAAGCTCTTTATGGTAATTGTAAATTTATGTTGCTTACAAAAAATAATCAGCTGACGATCAATGGTTTAAATTGTATAATATACAATAAAATACTAGTGGTAAAAACTAACAAGTTATAAACTGATGGATGAAATTAGTAAGGTAATTACACATCATGTTTAAAATTTATTTGTTTTACAATGAACTGATTTTAAACTATATTAGCTATACATTATTCTTCTTTTCTTAAAAGGCCAGTTGTGTCAAGCGTGACTTGAGCTGACAGTAACTTGGTTGCTGATCATATTACAGATACAGTAATATTTAAGCTTTTCCACGTACAGTTATTTTTGGTAGTCATGAATTTTATCCTTTAGCCGACTAATCCATGACATTTTACTCACTGCTACATAGACTCAAACCATGTAAAGTCCTTCCTTTTTAGAAGGTTAACGTGACCACTTCATGGTTGTTTGCACCTAGTAAGAATTGAACTTGAGACCTTACACGTTTTATATATAACATATATTTAGACTAAAGGTTTATGATTTTCACACAAAAAAACTCTGAACTGCTCATGGTAGTCTCCTAAAAAGAAAAGCTATGGTTAAATATATATATCATAAACCTTTATATGGTTTGGTTAAATATATATATTATAAATTTACAATTACCATAAAGATATGATTTACACATTCTTTATAATATATATATATATATTTAACCAAAACTGTTTATACTCTGATATAATTTACACATTCTTTATAACATATATACTAAATAGGACTAGAACTTACAATCAAGGTTGTCAAGATCGTGAGTAAACTCGTAAGATCGTACGATCTTACGTGCTCACTAGCTAAAATCGTGTAGGATCGTCATTGGATCGTATGTGGGGTAGGATCGTGAGTAAGATCGTGGGATCGAATGTAAACTCGTAAGATCGCTAGTCGATCCGAGTTTACCTAAGCCTTTTTTTTTTTAGCCCATCCATTTATGCTTAAGCCCAAAATTAAAAGTAATAAGTAACTAAGGGGGGGGGGGGGGGCAATGCAAGGGTCATGGACCCAAATCATCAAATGCCGATTGGCATAGACGAAAACCACCCAAGCGGTATGAGCAAATCGGCAAGGGGGAGGACCATCTTTTGCCGATTCGGCATGCACTATAACCCAAAAAAAATTGAACTTTATCATTAATAACATTAATTACATTGACCCATTTGAGGGTATTTTCTAACATTAATTACATTGACCCATTTGCATTACCATTAAAAATTGAAAGAAAGTCATGGTGAATTATAAAATGTATTGTTGGCATGTGATTGGTTGAACATGTTTTTGCCACTTACTTTTTGCATCACCATTGCCACCCCCTAAAGAACCTATTTAGGTACTAGGGCATGTTGATAAACTACTGCGGATGATTAGTTTTCTTATTAAATTGTATACAGTTATACACTTGGTTATGAACCTTGTGTAACATTCATAAGTCGTTTTGTGTAATCAGGAATATTAGGTTTATTATATAAATGTTTTTAATAAAGTAATAACATATAGCTAGATGTATTATGGTAATAGTTTCTAATCCTGCTTGGTTGGCAGGATGGAAGGATTGTAATTTAAATTATATTACCTTGATTGTTTGTTTCGCGAGTGAATTAATGTAATTAACTTTCAATCAATTACGTCCAATAATTGAATTCAGATTACGTACTAAACTGGATGGAATGTTATGAATTATGTTAGAATTCAGAATTTCATTATTATTATTATTATTATTATTATTATTATTATTATTATTACACTACTTTTCAGCCAACCTGTTCATTCAGTTACAATTACAATTATTGCGCTTTACAATTCATTACATTAAAATTGATTCGGATTACAATTACTTTAACAAATTACAATTTTTTCAAAAAACATTTTGCAAACTAAACGGCCCATTACATTAATAACCTACAGAGTGAGTTTAACTAAAATAATTTAAGTCAGCATGAAACTCAGTCTTTAAAGATAATAGAATAATTACACTACGTTTTCAACCAACCAATTCATTCAAATTACAATTACAATTACTGTGCATTACAATTCATTACATTACAATGGATTCAGATTACAATTATTTTGACAAATTTTAATTTCTTCAAAAACATTCTGCGAAAAAAACGGCCCGTTATATTAATAACCTAAAAACTTAGTTTAAGTAAAATAATTTAAGTCGTTAATACTTACATTAAAAGCATGAAACTCAATCTTTAAAGATACTAGATTATTATTTGTCAAACAAGGTAATGAGTCCATGACTGTATATTATACAAATATGAATATTAGCTAGACAAGTACCCGTGCATAGCAACGAGATTTTATAACGGTAGATAGTTGTTGTGATAAAAAGTTTAAGAATTCTAAAATTAAACACGATTTAAACTGAATGAAAATAATATGGGTTATAAAGTAAGTTAAAGTTTCAATAACTTGATAATCATATCATATATACCGTTAGACTATAACCGTTTTGGCATAACATTCTTTATAACAGGGAAACCTAAAGTGAATATACAGGTGTTATTGATGAATATTGCCCATTTCCACATGGTTTTAAAGTCGCCAAGTTGTTTTAAGAATCTATTCCATTTTAGTAATGGACCTTTAGAAAAACTAACACCATAAATATTAAGATAATCAAGAAAAGACATTATTCGGTGACAGAGTGAGAGAGGGACAAACATGTACGATGTATATTGTAATATAATTTACATTGAGATCATTTTTGAAAACATTGTATCATGTAAGAGCTAATTAACATATTGAACAAAGCCAATTAAATGTGATGTTCTGGAGTATGAATTTGCATTTTTACAAGACCTATATATTTACTTCATGCGCTATACATGGAGTGGCATAGTTGTTCTGCTATATGTGATTTGTGAAAGACTAAATACAGTGGTTCCGAAAGGCAATGTTATGAACATGAAGAAATGGCATATCATACAATGATAGTATGATACTGCATATGCAAAATACGTGACAAAAAGTGTATAAATACCGAATTAGTAAAAATGGTCGAAATTAAGAAAAATATTGATACAATGATACCGCATATGCAAAATACGTGATTAAAAGGTATAAATACCGAGTTGTTGAAATGGTCGATATCAAGTCATTTTTAAGTAACGATATTACTCAGAAATGTATAAAAGGAAAAAAGTTGCAAAAGGAACTTGGTGCAAAGGGTGTTTCTTATAGCATAAAAACAAATAATTGATTTGATTATATACAAAGATAAAGATACTCTTCACATGGGACATGACTTGTATTGAAGGGAAACCAAATTAATTTGATGTTCAATCGTTAATGGTGAAAGCTAATTACATCATTAAGCATTAAACATATACTTTTTTAACTTTATAAGTAATCAATTTAATGCATTTTATGTATCGGCCTTTGTTGACTAACATTTTAAGTTATGATCTAACTAAACAAACGTTTAGAATCCATCGATGGATAAACTAGATTATTTTATGAGATACATGGAGTAGTATATTCGACATAAGTTGCATTTAACGATCTTTACAGATTAGATAATATTAGGTGCACCTTCCGCGAATAATTAATCTAATCCTTATGACATAATGTTGATGGATGCGTAACAAAGTCCAATCGGAGCAACAATACCATATGATAACAAACTAAACCATTCGTTAACTAACTCTAAAGCAACACCTCACGTTCTCTGAAATGAACATTTTAAACCATACAAAAACTTGTATGAAAAATCATGAATCGGCAACCACATATATATATGCTTTTGATTTCTCCAAATCAAAGTAGCTGATTCTAGCAATTAGTACCAAAGTGTTTCAAAAAGGTTTAGTTTCTTTACAAACAGATACGTGCAGTGCTAGCTAATTAATCTAGAGCGTTCGTTAATTAGTAATAAAGCCACATCAATTAGCAGATTTCTTTCTAATTTGCTAAGAATCAAAGACTAGATAGTAATCCTACGCAAGTAAAATAGAAATGAACATCCTAATCCTTATGTTTGGAAATTATGATCTACTACATACAGATTAAAGCGTTATTAATTTCCAAAAATCAAAGTAAATAACCTTAATGATGAATACAAAAGAAAGTGTAAAATTCATATATAGCTTTTTGACAAACATTTACAAAAACTTAAAAATAAGCAAGACCAACTTGATATAATTCCTTTATATATTATGCAAATTAACTTGAGCTTAGATATTCTTGAACTTAAAAAGATAACCAAAACCTTAATTAAAATCACCTTCACATATTATGTTTCACAAACTTATTATACATACACTAATCAATATACATATATGTGTTTGAGTAATTATATATGCGTGTATATATTTTATATATTCATATGGTAGAGTAATGATCTACCAAAGTTCTCATAACCTCTACCTGTGTAGCAAGACACTTTATATAATCAGCAGTTTCATCCAACAAACCACATGCATCCATCATTACAGCACCCGGTACAAGCTTCCTCAGCTTTACTTCAAGGCCCGGATTACCACTCGGGTCGATATAATATTCTCCATTAGGGTTTGAACAACTAGGGTTTCTTATCTTTGTAGACCTTGCATGAAGATGATGATGGACCCGAACACGACTAGCTTTATGATAAACCCTTTTCTTGATTCTTGCTAACACGCCTCGGTTTCTAATCTTGCGTAAAATAGAGCGGCTCCAAGCTCTTCTTGATCCTGTTACAAAAGCCATCGATGCGTAGGCTGCGATCTTGACACGATGAGTCCTTCGATTGATTTGAGTGTTGTCTAGATTGGATCTTGTTGTGTTTATGTTGTTTAGATTGTGAAGAAATCGATAGGCAAGTTGGATCTTGAGGGAATTAGGGTTTATGGATGTGGGTTGATGAGGTGGAGACATGGTGGGAACAAATTAGGGTCGTTTGAAAAGATAATAGATTATCTTCTGACACAAAGGTGAATTCAAGAAAAATGTTGTGTACTTGTTTCTGACACAAAATCTACCTTGAAGAGAGGGAGAGAGAGAAATAGAAAATGAGGAAAGTAGATGATAGAAAATGGGGCATGTAGAAAGAGACTTAAGAATCAATCTTTATTTAGTGGCAAAGATATTAAAATAAACTATTCATTTTATCTGGTAAGAATCTATTAAAGATAGTTTGCGCAAATAACTTTTTTTTTTCTTTTTTCTTTTTTTTTTTTTTAAAGAGCAATTTTTCGCACCTTATACAACTTATATTTTATAAATGCTTAGACTTAAGCCCACAAGTTGGTGCGCAAATGTAGTTTTATTTTATGGAAAATAATCACCAAAACCACGTATAATGCACAAATATCATTATTAAAAATTCAATATCAAAAACTCCACTACAAGAGAATAGACATTTGGTGACAGATGTTCTAATAACAAAAAAAGTGTCATTAAATCTAACTTTTTAATGACACTTTTAAAAAATGTGGGCAAAAAGCTAAAAGTTTAATATTTAGTGACACTTTTATAAACATAATGTGCAACAAAAGGCAAAAAGTGTGTAATCATTACAGTATTTTTTTTGAATCACTGTAAATAGATTTTACTGGTATTCTACTTACATTTTTTTTAAGTGTAAAAGAAGCAAATAAAAGATTTAGTGACACTTCTTTATACTTTTGGTGACACTTTTTTATTTTTAGTGACACTTTTTTAACTTTTGGTGATATTTTTTTAAGCATCATTAGATGATAAATTTTTTTAGTGATTACTGATTTATCTTTAATGATTAAAGGGTTGTTTGGTTTGTTGGTTGAAATCACAATGGGTATCGGATTTGGTATGGGGTATAATGACAATGGATATGTAAAAGTGTATTATTACGATTATTTATTTTTTGATGACAAAATATAGTATGAAAAAGTGTATAGATATTTGAATTTTGTAGTGGAAAAGAGATGAGCTCACGGATTAGTAAATAATGAATCTATTACTATGATATACATATTTCATTCACGGGCTCACTAAACAAACACTTTGAATCGGAATAAAATTCATAGGCTGATTCCGATAGGATCATACCAAACGCACCCAAATAAAATATTTACTGCCAAAACGCTTTGATTTTTTTCGAGCCAAAATACTACTCCCTCTGTCCCAAAATTATTGTCCAGATTGAATTTTCAAAGTTAAACTGGTTCAACTTTAACTATAAATATATATATTTTTATTATATAATACTTGATGAAAAATTATACCATTGAAAAGTACACTTAAAAACCAATCAATTTATATATTTTGCATCAAATATTATATAACACCCACAAAAAATATTTAAGGTCAAATTAAAAAAAAAAAAAAAAATAGTTAATAGTGGACAATAAATTTGAAACGGATGGAGTATATTTAATAAATGTCATAGTTACCATATCTCCTATAGCTAACTACATATGTAAATTATGACACTAATATTACAAATTACAAATCAAATTCTAAGTAAAAATAAACTTCTTCCAATTTAACCCTATATAAATAAGATTGCACAATCATATTACACATATACCACTTGAGTGTCTACAAAAAGAAAAACTGCAGTTTTATTTTCATATAATTGGTAAACCCAAAAAAAGTTTGTTATTAGTACTTGGTAGTTATTTCAATATAGATTTCTCGCAATACATATTGTTAAAAACATATATGATAAAGTGTTGCTCGTCGAAAAATTTAGTTGCATCGTACTATCTCCACAACGCGTGGGTACCTTTCTATTCCTACCAATATTAGATAAATATACGACTATTCGCGTATAACGGCGATATTGTATAATAGTGTCAATTTGGGTGTGCGTGTTTATTATTATTATTATTATTATTATTATTATTATTATTATTATTATTATTATTATTATTATTATTATTTTGTATAAATGGGTGTTAAGTGAGATTGGAGAAAGTTTGTGAATTAAACAATAACTAGCGGGGTTGCCCGCGCGTTGCGGCGGGTGTGTTTTGTATTTTGTATTTTGTCGGTTGTACGGTATAATTAATAATTTTGTTATTTGAAGTATGCATATGTTTACTTGGAAGCATAATTTGTTTATATTTAGGGATTTTCTTTTTGGCGTTGCAGCTGAAATTTTTTTTGGTTGTTTGTTTTCTCGGTTTTTTTTTTTTTTTTTTTTAAATAAACAAATTTGTATAAGAAATTTTTTGTAAGTGTATTATTTTTTGTATTTTTTTATTTTTATTTTTTGTATTTTTTTTAAAAACAAATTTTCTTAAAGAAATTTATGTTAAAAAAAAATAATAAAATAAAAATCTGTACCGAGTACTGTAGCGACGAAAAAAAAAATGTATTATTTTTTGTATTTTTTTATATTTATTTTTTAAAAAAAAACAAATTTTCTTAAGGAAATTTATGTAAAAAAAAAAAAAAAAAAATCTGTACCGAGTACTGTAGCGACGAAAAAAAAATGTATTATTTTTTGTATTTTTTTATTGTTATTTTTTTTTAAAAAAAACAAATTTTCTTAAGGAAATTTATGTAAAAAAAAAAAGTTACTGTAGCGATTTTACTGTAGCACTGTGTTGCTACAGTGTTTTGACACGTGTCAGACTGTGGCAACTTGCCTGGGTTTTAGAAGATATATATAATTATGTATTTAAATTATTAATAGATTAAATTTTCTTTTACATGTAAGGGCAGGTAAAGGTATTTTAGTAAAAGAACATTACTCATTTTATAATTTTTTTGTAGACAAATGTATTTTCTCTCTCTCTCTATATATATATATATATATATATATATATATATATATATATATATATATGAAGTTTGTTCTCACTTTTAGTACTTATCTTTGATCTTTACACATGTCTTAATATCTCTTTTAAACATAAGATTAATTACATAAGTTATTCATGCCGGTTAATGCTCTTCTTTTATTCTTTTATGGTTAAATATCACATAATTGGAACAATAAGTGATAAGGATTTATTTGTTACGTTTTTAGGGGGTTATTTAAGCCTAAATTCGTGAATATATGATCAAATATTGCCTCAAATAATTTTTTTTTTCATTTTAGATACTTGGGATGTGATTTCTGGAATTTGGAACATTTTGGACGTTTTGAGCTCAAAAGTGAAGAAAACCGCAAAGTCATGAAAAACCTGTCAGGAATTGCACCTGACGGCGTCACGCCTTAATAGGTGACACCGTCACTTGAAGATAATGGAGCTTGGAAATATTACACATGACGCTCAAGTGAACTTTTAAAGGATTTACACATGACGGCGTCAGGTGTATTTACAAGTAGGTCGTCTGGTGTTAGCTTAAAGAGAGACGACCCAGAAGAGTTATAACGTGACGACGTCAGATGGTCGACTTGCAAAAGACAAAACCCTAAAAGCGGTGGTCAGACGGTGTCAGGATTTATAATTTGACGTCGTCAACCTTGTAAATCTATATATACTTTTCGATTTTTCATTCATTAGTGTGAAACTTTGGAGACATAAACCCTAGTATGATTTTCAGAGGATTTTTAGGGTTTTCATACCCTCTTTTCTTCCATGTTCGATTAAAGATAAGTTTTTTTTACTCATTCAATATGTCTATATGTTGTTTGATTAGTTGTCTATCTTTTCTTCCTTTTAACATGCTAGCTTAAGTTTATTAATGTTTGCTTAGATCTAATAAAACCTACTTATTGATTGTTGATAAGTTGTCTATTGTTTAGCTGATTGCTTCGCGTTAGGTTAAGAAAACTGACTGACCTCCATTGTGTAACAAGCTTGAACGTCTTAAAAAACGCAATCGTATGTGCGCTATGGTTTTTCTCGTTGTATTTAATGCATGAATTGATGTAAGTGATTTTATGATAGGCTACTAAACGTGCCGTTGTAGGAGAAATTGAAATTCATAGAGTTGGGGAAGGTTGCACACCCCCACGACTGGTATTAAAAAATACAACGCTTCAACTAAAACAACTGCACCGTGACATTCAACGAACCAACAAGAAATCATAGGGAGTAATTATATCTAGGGTATTTCTAATGTGTACCCTTGGGGCATAAGATAAAATGCATTTATTGCTAGAAGATTCTTCTTGGGATACTAATTAAATATATGTTACTTTTACTTTTTATGTTACATCACAACTACTCCTTTTCTTAGGATTAAATAATCCAACTAAATGATTCACACTCCAACAAATTTATACAGTGACCAAAAATAGTTTAGAAGTAAGCCAAACAAATTACGGAGTACTAAAAGAATCAAATTACCCTCAAAACTTCCCTCTCAAAAAATCTAAATATACATCACTGATATAAAATTTCCCTCCTAAATATACTTTCCTTCCGTTTTCATTTCCCACCAAATATTAACTTTTCACTTACCTTTTTGACTTGTCATATTCTTTCAAATTTTAGACTAATCACTTCGCAAAATTTACTTAACTGTTTTTACTTTTTTTTATGATGAAGGAACTAGCTTTTGATTTGAACGAAATACCAATCGAAGAAGATGTTGAAAGCCAAAAAGAATTTTTTGGCACGCCTTTTATTGGTCAATGTTTTCTTAGTGAAGAAGAAGCATTTCTTTTCTACCAAAAATAATAAAAGATGAATGGATTTTCGGTTCGATATGGAAGGTTCGTGAATAATAAGAAAACTGGAGAAAAGAAAAGGCGCGATTTTTTTGTCATCGTGAAGGAACTCAAGAGGCAAAAGTGGTAGACTACTCTAAAAATCAAAGAAACAGGGGTTCTTTAAGATGTGGATGCAAGGCTCACATGCGTATTAAATTGAAAAGAATTAACGAAATATTCCCGGAGGAATGGCAGGTTACTCAATTCGTCGCGGATCATAACCATGTATTATTGTCCACACACGAGGTTCGTTTTCTTCCATCGTATCGATGTATTACAATAGAAGATGAAAGAAGGGGGGGTTATCAGTTAGACAAATTATGCGTGTTATGGAACTTGAAAGAAATGTGAGACATGGAGAACTTTCTTTCCTTGTAAAAGATGTTCATAATTTCCTAAACAAATTTCATCGAATGCACTCAAAAAATGATGATAGAGACCTCTTGGAGTATTGTAAACAAACTAAAATTAAGAATCATAATTTTCAATACACATATACACTTGATGGGGAAAGCAGGTTAGAACACATTTATTGGTCTCATGCCCATAGTTTTGATTGGTACAAAAAATATGGAGATGTCGTCGTGTTTGATACAACATATAAGGTGAGCTCGTACGACATGCCTTTTGGGATTTTTGTCGGTATTGACAACCATGGAAGGACAATATTACTTGGTTGTGCACTTTTACTGATGAGGCGAAAAATGATCCGTTTTTAGGGGGTCATTTAAGCCCGGAATTGAATTTATTTGATCAAATATTGCCCTAAATCGTTCCTTTTGTGATTTTAGGTACTTTTGGAGTAAATTCTGGAAAAGGAAGCATTTTGGACGTTTTTGGAGCATAAAAGTGAAGAAAACGGCAAAGTTTTAATTTTTCTTGCTGGAAACAGTACCTGACGGCGTCACAAGCTTCTTCATGACGGCGTCAAGAGGAAAACAGGAGGTGAAGAGGATAGAGTCCATGATGATCCAGAATGTTTTTACACTAGGGCATGACGGCGTCACCATAGGCCGTCATGGTCCCTTTACACGTGACGGCCCAGAGGAAAATTGCTCTTGACGGCGTCAGATCTGGATCTAGGCAATTCGATATTATTATGGGTGGCGAGTTGACGGCGTCAGAATTTTCTTCTTGAAGTCGTCACATTGGAAAATCTATATATAGTTTTGTAATTTTCATTCATTAGAAGAGGGCAATTTTAGGGATAACTTGGAGAAACCCTAACACGATTTTATCAGTATTTTCAAAGGTTTTCACCCTTTGAAACCTTTCATGTTCAATTAAGATAAGTATCCTTTCAATTCATTCAATATGTCTATGTGTTGTTTGAATATATCTTACGCTTGTCTTGATTTTAACATGCTAGGCTAGATCTCTTGTGTGTTTGCTTAGATGTAGTGAAACCTAGATGTTGATTATGGGTTGATTGTTTGTTTATAGTTGTTACGGATGAATGATTTCGATGTTAGGCTTAAGAAAACTGGCAGACTTCCATAGTGTAACTTGCTTGAACGTCTTAAGAAACATGAACCAATGCGTACTAGGTTTTTATGGTTGTATTTAATGCATGAGCGAATTCTAGTGATCCCATGTTAGGAGCTTCTTGCAGGCTCGACATAGGAGTGAAGTAGGAGCTTATAGAGTTGGGGAAGTACGTACGCCACCCCACGATTGGTATTAAGGAATATAACCCGTCATCCACGCAACTGTAACAAACTATCAACCTGTAAAAGATATCTAGGGAGTAATGAAATCTAAGTAAACACAATTTTCCCATTTATTGTTCACACCACTAGTTTAATTAGCTTTATTTTATATTTTTGTTATTTTATTTTGATTGCATCTTAGTTATTGGGTTAGTTGACTAGCAACTAATTCCGCACACTCTTTCAAAACCCGAGATTTTAATTGCTTTTATAAAAATATAAAAATACAAAAAGAATCATCCCTCACCTCTAGACCTAGTTTTTAGGCTTTCTAATCCTAGCGACACTATTCCTGAGTTAAACGATCAATCCCCCGCTACTTGTCACTATACTATATACTACAACGATCAGGTACACTGCCTGGTGGGGGTTGTAAGCTTCTCGAGATCCCTTGAGAGGTAAAGCCTGGTGCAATTCCCACGCATCAAGTTTTTGGCGCCACAGCCCGGGGAATAGTTATTGTCTAGGTTAGAATTTCTTTTTATTAGGTCAACTTGCTAGATTCCTTTCTAGTAAGATTTTATTTTCATTCTTAGGTTTTCTTTAGTCTATCTATTTCTTCGTGTCTTTGTTCGTAACTTTTACCATCCGACATCATGGAAGGTGTTAACATCTTTGAACCCATCAACCCACCACAAGAAGACCACCCACAAAACCCACCACTAGCAAACCAACCTCTTAGGCCCCGAACCCTGGGAGAGTATTCCCGACCTAGCCACCAAGGCTATCGAAACACTATTGAGCTCATCCAAGGAGCTAATGTGTCTCCCTTGCGATCCGACACCATCCGGTTGGTGCAAAGCGGATGTGCATTCCATGGACTTCGTTCCGAAGATCCTAATCAACATCTCAAGGACTTCCTTATAATCGTAGATTCTATAGACCTTGATGTTATAACTAGAGAGTCGACCGGATTACGCCTATTCCAATTCTCTCTACGTGGTCATGCTAGTCAATGGCTTGAATGTTCACCCGCGGGACCCATCACCTCATGGGATGATCTCACCACTCGTTTCCTTGCTCAAATTTTCCCACCAGGGAAAACTGCGATGCTTAGAAATGATATCTTGATGTTCCAACAACATCAGGGTGAAACTTTCTACGAAGCATGGGCTTGTTTCAATGGTCTACTCCAAAAAGTCCCTCATCATGGTATAAATCTTTGGTTATTAGTTCAAATCTTCTATGACCATGTCGACTATCACACCAAACATACCATCGATCGAGCCGCCGGAGGTAGATTGCGTGATAGGAATGCCAAGGAATCTTGGGCAATTATTGACGAACTTGTCGCCAATAATCAAGAATTATGGGAGTTTAATCAAACTATAGAAGCGGCCATCAACGCAATCTCAACACCTGGAGGGACTAATCAAATCTCCGATGAACTCCTTTGCAAACTTGAGGCAAAAGTTGACTATTTCGAGGAAAGGCAAAAGAGACCTTTAAGTCCTAGACGGGCTGCTGTCAATTCTGTCTCGAAAATGACTTCAACGCCGTTATCAGAGTCACCTTCTAGAGAGAATGTTGAGACCTTTCAAAATTATGCCCACCTTATTCTCCTCCTGAGAAACTTAGCCCGGAATTTGAAGCTCGAATAAGAAATGTATGGCAACCCATTCCGAGCGGCTTGCTAGATTCGAGGAAGTAGTTTATAAACAAAAGGAGGAGATGCAAGAGAAAATGAAGGAGATGATGAGCCTAGTGGAGGAGTATGCAAACCAGAAAACCCCTGAAATGATGTTACTGAGGAAAGAAAGTGCCACCCCCACTACCCGGTTTGTTAATTCCATCACAATTGTCCACACGGATAATGAGAAAGTAGAAACCCCTAGTGAACAAACCACAGAAGAACCGCCAAAATCCCAATCCTTAAGTTACTACTTGAAACATGATATAAACGAAAACACCATAACAAATTGGATAAAGGGTGATGGGCGTAACCAATCCTCCAAACAGGGTTCAGAGAAGGAGGAAGAGGGAAAAGATGAGTATGATACATTACCTGGGGGACCGATATTTGAGAAACTACTGGTACAAAAAGTGGCTACTAAGCAGATGACGTGTGGGAACTTTGAGATACCAGCCAGCATCGGGAATTTGAAATGTCTAAACACTTTCGCCGACCAAGGATCGGAAGTAAATCTTATGCCCCTAACTATCTACACCCAACTAACGTCAAAAATGCCAGCCACCACTCGTGTTAGGCTATCCTTCGCTGGACACTCTTATGTGTACCCCCTGAGAATCGCAGAAGATGTGCTGGTCAATGTCGCAGGATTCATGTATCCCGTTGATTTCATGATCATCGATGATAAATGAGGTGGATGCATGCCAATAATCCTTGGGGCACCATTCCTTACCACCGCAAGAGTTGTCATTAGGTATGAAAATAGGAAAATTGAGCTTAAATCTGGAAAAAGAAAGATTAGCTTTCCCATGAACCCGCGATATACGCAAGAAAGCTTGATGGGGAGAAAGCTCAAAAACAACATTGACACATCGCCTATTCGTGTTCAGGAAAAGATTCTTGCATGGGAGGCAAGGATCAAAAGTTACAAAGAAACTGAACATGAAGAAAGCAAAAGTAAAAGCAACAAAGTTCATGTCGATTTTGAACATAGTCAACCAATAAAGAATCATGTACCATTCGCGAAAGGGGACCTAGTACTCTTAAGACACTTGGAGATAACAATACCTCCTGATAAACCGAGTCCTTGGTGGTATGGGCCTTTCACAATTGAAGGCATAAGCCAAGATGGGATAGCTAACTTGAGCAGTAAAGGAGGAGGAGAGGTGACTGTGAGTATCGATCGATTGAAACACCACAACCACAATAGTAATGATCGCAATTATATGGGGTACATCATCTCGAGAGACGAGGTCACGTAATAGCCCATGACCTTGAGTCTAGGTACAAGACTCGTAAATAAAGAAAAACGCTTCTTGGGAGGCAACCCATGCTTTGTGTGATTTTTATTTGTTTGAATGTTATTTGTTTCCGTATGCATGCTTTATTTTTATTGTTGGTAGATCATGTTTCAAAACTAATATGGTGAAAATACTTTATTTTATCGTTTGGCTTAGTATTAACTTCATCCAAAGGTATTTCGCAAAAGATAAGTGTAAGGGGAAACCCCAAATATGTTTTTAAGAAACAAAATTGATCATGATTCTCCACAATATTAAATGGACATGTATATTCGTATTTGTTAAAGTCAAATACTTGTATCGAGTCATAATGATGTTTTGCAGGATTTTCCAGGAAGTAGGACATAAGTTTTCCAGAAATTTCCGGAAACTTAACTAAAGGATTTCTGCAGATCACTTCTGACGGCGTCAGCAATTAACTCCTGACGGCGTCATGTGTAAAATTCTGGAAATTTTGCTAGTTTTGTTTTTCTAACGGAGTCTTAAAGTTTTTGTTAATTCTTTAGTTTTATAAACTCCAGGAAATCTGTAAACATTCATTCCACAAGCATTATATCCCTTTAATTCCTAGAAAGCAATTTAAGATATATATGCTACTTTTCTAGGATTTGTTAGTATATATAGATTGCCGCTGATTTTACGCGAGGTTGCCTTGTTTGTTTTCTTAGGTTTAACAGGTTATGTATGACAAGAAGATGATTTATATTCTGGAAGGGAAGCTTTGATTGTTCATTTTCTTGGAGGAAGATCTAACCTTGTTACCGCACTATCCACACCGAACGAATCAGGGGAGTATTTGATTTCATTCTTTTACCTATTTTACTTTTACATTCTTTAATTGAACATTGGGGACAATGTTCATCTTAAGTGTAACGGGAGGGTAAATGATGATACCTTATAGGATACAATTGCACTTGAGTTTGTTTGTTTGATGGTAGGTGTGTAATAAAACTATGAGAAATACTTGTTAATGTAATTTTAGCACCAAATTTAAAATTTTTTACAACATTTAAGAGTGAAACTTTTGCCTTAGCAAGTGTCTCATGGATAGGAGTCGTATGACTAGCACAAAACCGTACTATTCAGAAAAATTTTCCACCCAAATATGTGAGGTTCGCCTTTAGATTTGATAGGCAAAGCATTTACTATTAGTGCTAATGAGTGTACCGGTAGCATTTAGATTCTAGAACTTGCATTAGTGATGCATCCCGAGACTGCTAGTGAGACTACATTCGTGTGGTAGGATTTACTACATGATAAGAGGCATTAGGATCACCCTTGTGTTAAACCCGTATAATAATTACTTGACCATTTAAGTCATATTACTTGGCTAGTAAAGTCAACTAATTTTTCTCACACCCTTAGCGTTGTACTCATTTTTAGTACACGAAACCCCTAGTACACCCCTCCGAGCCTATCTTTTCGTTTCTAACTTTAAGCATCTTACTTAAAGGAAGAATTTGTTACACCCACTTAAATGTACAACCAAATCGCCTTAGCCTTTCGTGTATGCACTCATCTTTAGTGCATTATTGTTATATGTTTAAACGCTTAGTTAATTATCTAATTGATTACATGGTTGCTAAGTCGAGTCATATCGTTGTACATATTGTTTTGGGACGATTGAGACTCATGGGTAAAGTACTAATGTTATGGAGTAATGGGGAAGAACATCTTATATTACCCCCATATGTGCGTTAATCTTAAAAGTACTCAAAGTGTTTTGATTATCTTAATTCAAGTCATTAGATTAGTTTATTGTAAAGTATGTAAAAATTCAAGTGTAAGGGGAATGTTCATTCCCTATGATGTATTATTTTGGATGGTAGGGTAAGAGTGTATGCAAAAAATAAAAAATAAATAAAAAAAATAAATAAATAAACATACGGACTACCATCCCGTTTCATTCTATTTTTGCATTATGTTTTTGTTATTTTTCATTTATTAACTTAAGTCGAGTCTAGTCTTGGCTTAGCAACGCCATATTATACATGTAATTAACCAAGATGATTAACTCGCCACCAGTAAATATCGCCTATATCCAACAAAACCTTGTATTCCATATCCCTACACCTAACGTTATAACCCTTTGAAAGACCTCTTTGATAGTTTATCCTAGGTGCTTACGCCATGTGGTGGAGGTTTGATCCTTTCCCAAGCCTATGGTAATCTATTTTGTTATGATAGGTAGTGAGAGATGTTTTCCATTTCCATATTGTGATATATACTTTATTACACCCGAGAGATGTGAGTATCTAAACACTATTTGTGAGGTGCTAGTGTATGACTTCCATGCTTGTCTTTGGTCTTTAGTGGAACGATTATTTGTTGTAATTACTTTTATATTAGTGTTAAATGACCCCTAACTTGTATTTTGATTAGAATAAAAGCACATTTGCTTGAGGACAAGCAAATCTCACGTGTAAGGGTATATGATGAGGCAAAAAATGATCCATTTTTAGGGGGTCGTTTAAGCCCGGAATTGAATTTATTTGATCAAATTTTGCCCTAAATTGTTCCTTTTGTAATTTTAGGTACTTTTGGAGTGAATTCTGGAAAAGGAAGTATTTTGGACGTTTTTGGAGCATAAAAGTGAAGAAAACGGCAAAGTCTTAATTTCCTTGCTGGGAACAGTACCTGACGGCGTCACAAGCTTCTTCGTGAAGGCGTCAAGAGGAAAACAAGAGGTGAAGAGGATAGAGTCCCTGACGATCCAGAATGTTTTTACACTAGGGCATGACGGTGTCACCATAGGCCGTCACGGTCCCTTTACACGTGACGGCCCAGAGGAAAATCGCTCTTGACGGCGTCAGATCTGGATCTAGGCAATCCGATATTATTATGGGCGGCGAGTTGACGGCGTCAAAATTTTCTTCTTCACGCCGTCACATTGGAAAATCTATATATAGTTTTGTAATTTTCATTCATTAGAAGAGGACAATTTTAGGTATAACTTGGAAAAACCCTAGCATGATTTTATCAGTATTTTCAAGGGTTTTCACCCTTTGAAACCTTTCATGTTCAATTAAGATTAGTATCCTTTCAATTCATTCAATATGTCTATGTGTTGTTTGAATATATCTTACGCTTGTCTTAATTTTAACATGCTAGGCTAGATCTCTTGTGTGTTTGCTTAGATGTAGTGAAACCTAGATGTTGATTATGGGTTGATTGCTTGTTTATAGTTGTTACGGATGAATGATTTTGTTGTTAGGCTTAAGAAAACTGGCAGACTTCCATAGTGTAACTTGCTTGAACGTCTTAAGAAACATGAACCAATGCGTACTAGGTTTTTATGGTTGTATTTAATGCATGAGTGAATTCTAGTGATCCCATGTTAGGAGCTTCTTGCAGGCTCGACATAGGAGTGAAGTAGGAGCTTATAGAGTTGGGGAAGTAACGCCACCCCACGATTGGTATTAAGGAATATAACCCGTCATCCACGCAACTATAACAAACTATCAACCTGTAAAAGATATCTAAGGAGTAATGAAATCTAAGTAAACACAATTTTCCTATTTATTGTTCACACCACTAGTTTAATTAGCTTTATTTTACATTTTTGTTATTTTATTTTGATTGCATCTTAGTTATTGGGTTAGTTGACTAGCAACTAATCCACCCACTCTTTCAAAACCCGAGATTTTAATTGCTTTTATAAAAATATAAAAATACAAAAAGAATCATCCCTCACCTCTAGACCTAGTTTTTAGGCTTTCTAATCCTAGCGACACTATTCCTGAGTTGAACGATCAATCCCCCGGTACTTGTCACTATACTATACTACAACGATCATGTACACTGCTTGGTGGGGGTTTTAAGCTTCTCGAAATCCCTTGAGAGGTAAAGCCTGGTGCAATTCTCACGCATCATTTACGTAACGAGACAACAAATACTTTTCGATGGCTTTTCAAGGTACGTTAAGTTAATCTTCATTTTTTCCTTAGACATAAAACTCTACAATCTATAATATTGTTAGTTTAAAAAGCATGAGCAGTAGATGCCACTCCATTAATGAGTTAAAATGATATCGTAGGGACAAGTTCTTATTTGTGATATGAATAATACTTACTAGCTCTCCACTAATGATTTTGTTACTCTTTTTTCATAAAATATATACACATTTGCAATGAACCTGTTATTAGAGCTAGTTACTTGGTTATTAGACTTGTAGATGTTTAAAAACTCTTTATATTTACTATTCTGTATAAATTGTAGAATTTTTCTTTACTTATGGGTAAACCACCACAAACAATATTAACCGATCAAGATCCATGGATGAGCGAGGCAATTGCACAAGAGATGTCAACAACAAAACATGCATTTTGCATATGGCATATCACTACTAAGTTTAGCGGTTGGTTTACTTCTATTTTAAGAAGTGAGTATTCAAGTTGGTGTTCAGAATTTTACAACTTATACAAGTTGGACACGATTGAAGAATTTGAGCAACAATGGCCATTGGTTATCGCAAAGTATAATTTAAATGAGAATAAACATGTAGTTGGCTTGTATGAGATTAAAGAATTTTGGGTGCCCGCTTATCTTCGTGGTTTCTTTTTTGGTGGCATGAAGACTACCGGAAGATCGGAAAGTATAAATGCTTTTATAAAAAGATTTATCTCTTCACGTACATGTTTAAATCAATTTGTTAGACAAGTAAGTACTATTATACATTTGATACTTTCTTAACATTCCATATGTACTTCATTGTGTAAGTCTCAATTTATTCTTGGATGTATAATTTGTAGGTTGATCTTGCAATTGAAGATGTTGAGCAAAAACAAGTGCATGACACAATGTTGGAGAAATATAGGGGGTCGTTCTTGAGATCACTCTCACCGTTGGAGGAACAAGGTCATCACTATTTGACTCCATATGCATTCAAAAAATTTCAAGATGAGTTCGGTAAAGCGTTTCAATATTCAATCCAAGAAGAAAATTGTACCACTTTTATCGTTAACCATCATAAAGTGACTCAACATCATACGGTATTTTGGGATGGTAATGTCGCTAGTTGTAGCTGCAAATATTTTGAATTTATTGGAATACTTTGTCGTCATATTTTAAGTGTTTTTTTACACAAAGATTGATTTGAAATTCCTTCTACGTATTGGCTATCACGTTGGAGACGACAAGAGGTTCAACTTCAAGACACTTCTCCATCACACCAAGAAGCAACTTTGATGGATTCAAACCCTTCAAACAACTCTGAGCTTGGTCCCCTCTCAATTGATTTGGTTCAACGTCCTCCTATGTCTAAACGAAAAGGATGACCAAAAAAGATACGCCCAAAAGGTGGAAATGAATTTGCAAAACAAGTAAGACGTTGTAGCCTCTGCAAGGGTATTGGTCATTATATTAGTGGCTGTCCGAATAATAAAAATGTTATTGGTCGCGGTATTGCTCAACGACGTGCTAAGAAGATAAAGAAGATTGCCGAAAAGGAAAACTTAAATCCAATCTTTTGTTTAAAATATTGAAATTTATCAAGTTTTTTGTTTGATCTAATTAGCTACTATTGATATTTTTTGCTACTGTTCGAATATTTTACTTAGTTGACTCTTTGTTTTGTTCGAATATGTTAGTTTACTTTTGAACTACTTTTGGCCATTGTTTAATTCGTTGAAGTGTCTGATTCATTTAATTGAAAGAAAAAAGGTAACTTTTGTATGAGATGAAAAGTAAAAGTAATATATACTTAATTAGTATCCCAAGAAGAATCTTCTAGCAATAAATGCATTTTATCTTATGCCGCAAGGGCACACATTAGAAATACCCTTATATCTAAGTAAACACATTTGTCTCATTATAAGAAGTCCACCACTTTTTATTTTCTTGTTATTTAAATTTTGTTATTAGTTTTGGGTTAGTTGACTAGCAACTAATTCCGCCACTCCTTCAAAACCGAAATTTTACTGCTTTCATAAAATATAAAAATACAAAAAGAATCATCCATCACCTTTAGGCTTAAATTGACATACACTTTAACCTAACGACACTATTCCCCTAGAGAACATTCAATCCCACGGACATACCTATACTACACTACAACGACCAGATACACTGCCTGGAGGATTGCAAAGCTTCTCAAGATCCCTTGAGAAGTACAACCTTTTGTGAGGCTGCAATCCTCGCATCAATAAGCTATAACCAAAGATTGTGTAAAGATATAAGACATATACAAAAACCCCATGTATATACAGGGTTGTAAACTAATGTCTTATAGAATGGGAAAATATCAAAATATTATAGCAAGTTACATACATATATGAAATTTTAGTTTCGAATGAAATTGAAGTTAAGTTGCGGTCAAGGTGTGGTTTATATATGGTCGTTGTGGCAAGGGTTTTTGTTCGGAAGTTTGTCCTTGGCTCATGTTAGAGTTTGCTTGTCTAGCATCTTGCTAGTCTATAATTAAATCGCCATTAAAAAATGTTAGAGTTTGTCCATCGGCAAGTTTTTAGGTTAGCTAATTATCTGACATGAAAGCAAGCTTCAAGTCGGGGTTGAGTTGTTTTGATTCGGCAAGGGTGGTTTCAGGAGGTCAAGATTTACGGGTTTGGGGAGGGTTGTGTTTTGAATTTGGGATGTAGTGGGTCTACAATCATAGGCATGAGGTCGTTCGCTGGTCGTTGCGGATTTGTATGTTTGTTTTTTCGGAATTATGTTTGTAGGATCACTAGTTCTGCGGTCGTGTTATCGAAACTTCATTTAGAGTCATTGCAAACGTAATTTCAACTTTATGCTAGTATATATTGTTACTTTTAACAAAAGGTAATAGAACCTTAGGAGTGTTCTTTTTCATGCAAGACACGTAAAAACCAAGTGGTATGTTAGATACTCTTTTGGATCCTCGCATGTATTTGGTTTTGACATAAGTTAAAGTTAATGAATATTTATGTTTATATTTATTATAATTAACCCTGTGAATTCATATTTATACTCCATATGCATAATAATATTATAAAGACTGTTTCATTTGAAAAAACTTTTTTTTGAAATACGGATTTCATTAAACTAGGAAGGAGCTAGAAATGGTCAATTACAAAAGGAAAAATGAATTACATGGATTACATAGCCACTCTAATCAACTAGGAGACACTTTCTTATTCTTGCTAGAGATCCAAGTGAAGGCTGATACCTTGATGTAGTTAAATATGAGATCTTTTCGAGGACGCTTTTAAGAAAAGGACACCTTGTTTCTGAAACTTCATAAGTGCCAAACTGTAGTGCGAACCACCACATCAAAGTATTGATGGAATTTGGTTTCAAGAGAGACACGATTAGCCAAGGATGAAACGTCATCAAGGGATGTGATGGTGATACCTAGGATGTTACATCAAAGAAGAACATCTCTTCAAGTATCCACTGTAATGCAACACTTGACGAAGATATGGTTTTCTGATTCCAAATCATCATCACATACGGGACAACGAACGCTATCGAGATCAATGCCACACCTGTATAGGTTCATTCTGGTTGGAATCCTTCTGTTCATTACTCTCCAAAGAAGGATGTTAATCTTAGAAGGCAGCATTTTGTTCCGGTGTGTAGGTTGGGATGGCAGAAAAGAAGTCAAGAGGGCGATGTGGTTATGAATGGCCTTTACAGAAAACTTTCTTGATGGATCTATGATAAACTCCCATGAGTCATGTTCATCAGATAGGTTAAGGTGTGATAGGAGGCTCGTTAACTCAGCAAACTCACACGAATCATGGCGAGAACGAATTGGCCTCGACCAGGACCAGTTAATGATTAGCCCGATAAGCCTAGATTAGTTCATTTGAAAAAACTAAAGTTTAGGTCTTGTATATTAGTTTAATATTTGTGCCCCGTAAGTATACACAGTTTTTTAGTATTACGATCAACAATGAAACAACAACAATGATGAAAGTTATTCTTTTCTAAAGTTTAAAGACGCTTTTTATTTTCTTTTTTAATTTATAAACTTATTAAATATTATGGAAATTTATAATTTTACATTTAAGTCAATAAACCTGAATTTTGGATTAGCCTGTTTTTAAAGTTTTAAATTTGATTGTAAATTCTATTAACCAAACCGAATATGATGTTATTTTACACATAAATCCGGAAGAAGAAGAAAAAAAAGTTACCAATGTCATGCGTGTTTTTATTTTTTTTATATGAATTTTATTTAATTTTATTTTTGAAGGAGATTTAATTTAGACTTTTATGGTTGATTCACATGCTTAATTTTGCCACGTGTCAAAATAGAGACCTCTTACTATACCGGTAGAATTTTGTTTTCATAAAGATAACTTTTGCAAAATTGATCCGAAATAACAAAATTCTCTTTTATTGTATTACAGATCAGTGTACGTACGTACAAACTAGCTCAAAAAATTTGCGTTCAACCAAACTTAACAATCACGTTATTTGGATAACATTTACCAATCTATATTACGGAGCTTACATAGATTGATACCATCATGCTTAGATGGTGTTGTCATCTTGGAGTTCTTGCTCATTTGTATCTTCTTGTAATTAAGAATAGAGCCACCAGCCATGTACACCCACACCCTTTTGATGCTTTGTGGATAGTGGATATAAATCATGGCTAAGAACGTGTTTTAAAAAGGTCATTCGAAACAATTATGTTAAAAGTGCACCCTACTCACTCCGAGCACAAAGTCCCACCTACCTTCCCACCACCACCACCAAGTACTTAACATCATCATGCCAGAAACAATAAAAGTCTTAGGATGATCTATCTAGGTTTATCTCAAATAACTTCGCAGAGATGTATATTATATTATGAGGTTGGACAGCATAAAGATCTAAAACATTTATTTTGAACAGGATTGCCATATTAGGTAATAGTAACTTGTTCAAAAAACTCTGTTATGACTATTTGAGTCAAATGATCGATTCTTATCCTAACGCAAAAGGTACAATTAAGTTCCTGCGTAACGTTTCAAAAAGTAAATGGAACCGAACAACGAAACTGTTCATCGCATCAAAACTAGTGTAATGCCAAATAATCACTAGCTAATTACACATATCTTAATATATTCATCTTGACCATTTTACGACCTCAATAAGCCAATGGACCATCATGAAAAATATTTGTTTCTATATGTGATGATAATTGATAGGAACCAATAGTATAACAAGTTGTGGTGAAAAGCAAATAATCCAACTTTTAAAAGTGTAAGATCTTTAATAAGAATCCTAAATCCTAAACATGTCATCTTGGTATAGATTAAACACTTTGTTACGTTACTTCCTTATTGGTATCTGAGTAGTTAAATATAATAGAAAGAAAATTTGTATTTTAAAGTAGTCGAATTATTTATTGAACTTATTTCGTTTAATTTCCAACATAGATCATCTAGCTAGCTACCTTATTACAATAACCTTTATTTGCTGTTAATACAGTGTACTAATAAATATCTAGCTAGCTCTTTAATTTGTACCTTAGTTGTTTCTTTTTTACCTTGGTATGCTAGATAGTATAAGCTTAAATGGTTATTTGTATTTGTTATGCCATTATGTATCATTTTTCCTAACTGTATGTAGTTATTGACTTATTTCTGAAAATGAGGTTTTTATGCAGTTTGAGTCGACTTAAAAGTTGAGTTAGAATGTGAACGCTTCTTTTAGTACTGTTAGAAAACATACCGCTGGCGCCAAACAAGCCTTGTATCTTAAACGTTGTAAAACACACCGTACCCTAAATATCTAGCTCTTTGTACTTTTATTGTTTTGGTACGTTATATACTAATGCTTAAATGTGACTTCTTACCTAGAGTTAATGTTACATGTCCTTTTATTAAGGCTAAAGATAATGGATTGATGGAGTTGAGGTTTGAAACCAATAACCTTGTGTGTATTACTAGTTCATCATTTAGTTTGATGTTGCATGTTAATTAGCTCATGTGGGTGCAGGATCCTAGGTTTTAGTCTAGATATACAAGTGTTTGTGTATATAGTCTTTTAGATAACATAAAATAACTTGTAAAACAGAAATTTACTATTATATATATTTGAATAAAAGTCACTTCTACTAATAAGAAAAGAGATCATGGGCACATCGCATGGCATGAAAACTTAATTAATTTTGGATAAATATAGTTAGTGGGGAAGTCATGAAAAGTGAAGGGATGGATGTGACGTGGCAACTACCATATGACTGCACATGGTTTCCATTGACCACTTTTGGATTAGTTGATGGGGTCTCTTTCCTCATTTGACTATAGTTACCATCATCTTTAGGTCGTTTTACTGTGGTGGTCGATCGGTTTTTTAACCACCACCTAACGTCAGTAACGCATTCATTGCCTGCTTGTGAAGCAAGTTATATAGAATGTTTTCTGTTTAGGTTATCCGAATTGTGCACGTACGTTCGCATCCTAGTTTAGATATGACTTCTTTCAGGGGCGAAGCTTGGAAATTTTGAGTGGGGGTCGGGATCTAAAATTTTTTTTTCTTAACACTATGGGGGGTCGAAACCGAATTAAATTGGGGGGGTGAAACCAAAAATACCGAAATTTTTCTACACGAAAACTATATACCCCTACATCGCAAAAAAAATTTCGGGGGGTCGGCCGCCCCCTCCCGCCCCTTAGAAGCTGCGCCCCTGGCTTCTTTGGCTACCCCATCGCTTATCTTAAAGCAAATGTTTATGATAATTGAAGTGGTCACGCTAATATTTTTCGAAGACAGTCGAGAGTTTTGCACAAATTGAGAGCCAGTGTTGCATGTATATATATATATATATATATATATATATATATATATATATATATATATATATATATATATATATATATATATATATAAGGTAAGGATCAAGTAAAAAGAAAACTTAAAATGAGAAGGATGAGAAATAATTATAACTATATATTTGAGATGCATCGACTTGATTTAGATGCATCTCTATTTATTTAGATGTATCCCAATTAGTTCCGAAAAGTGATTTGAAGTGAAAACGATTCAAAGTAGTACTAACAACAAATTTGACCCGCAGAGTACGAAAAATGTATAGGATTTGTCTAACTTGATGAAATGCATCTAATATATGTATATGCATCTAATTTTTTGCTAGAAAATATATTATGGTGCATCTAAAAGATTAGGGATGCATCTAATTTAAGTCGATGCATCTTAAATACGTGATTATAGTTATTTCTCATCCTTCTCATTTTAAGTTTTCTTCTCATTTGATCATAAGTTATATATATATATATATTGATGGGTCAATATCTTTACTGGCGTGACGACAACAAGAACAAAAATTACCTAAACACCATGGTCACGTTCAACATAGTCACTAGCTAATATTGGTACATTAATCTTATAGTATGTTACTCATAATGATACATATGAATTAAGTAAGTTATTTAAAATGATACTATATTTTACAAAGGTGATTTGACGAACTTCCTTGTATATTGATTGACAGTCTCGAATACTTTTGTTACGTAAGAGTTATGATCGATCGGTTTAAAAGCACATAAGTCATTGAATCGAAATAGAGTGCATAAGTCTAGTATAGTGCTATATATACGCCATATTTATATTTAATCCCTTATATATATAAGAGAACATATAAAAAGGGGTTGCTATAGCAGCACCCCTATTATACAAAAGGCACAAAAAAAAAGTACAAAAAATAAACCGGCGATGCACACCGTACAACACCGCTAATGCATAAAGGGGTGTATGTATAGGAGATTAGGGGTGTTTGTATAGAATAACCCATATAAAATCGTGAAATGAATTAATGAACCTTCCTCTAAAAAAAACTCTTTGAGTTTTTTTCTAACAAGTTCTCAAAACACGTATGATTAGACCTCCTTTCAAGAGTGTCGACGTTAAAAAACTAAAAAAAATTAAGTAATTAATAAAACTTTAGCTATCTTTTAAAAAATATTTATAAATTTAATAAATTAAATAACCTTTACATTTATATTCTTTTTAAAAAAACAACATATATTTTTTTGTTATTTATAAACATTGTATATATAATTCAAAATGAAAGTACAATTACTGTCATATGTAAATGAATACACGGGATTATACGCATACGAACAAGTCATGTTATTCCTTTTTGTGAGATTAAGTAAGGATGGCTGAAATTTTTTATTTTTTATTTACTATCCACATTTAATAACGACTCATATTATTACTATTTATAAGTTGAACCCGCGCGTACACGAGTTTACAAATTAAATACGGCTAAAATCAGTATTGACATGAATATAAATACTAAAATGAAGGGATAACCCCACAGGTTATTGTGAGATGAAAATAAATACACGAGATTATACTTACAGCAACCACACATATAATTTGTCTTTAAAGTTTAAATAAGGATATCTAGAAAAAGCATATTTTCAAAAGTTATTACGTGCTATTAAACATGTATAATGTCTAAGATATGATATCAATTTGTTAATACAAATATCGCCTAAAATCGTTAATTATATTTTACGATCTTTGTTAAGTTTTGTTAACGACAAAGTGTAAACTTTAGTTTTTAGTAAAGATTAAGTGTTTGACTTTCCATAAGACTTCTTACACATTGTTCTTACACATTATAGATGGTCTCTTACTCTATCTATTGTGTATTGACTTGAAGAAGCTTGATGTAACATTGCTAGATATGGAAAGATTTCTTGAAAGTTTTCACTGTCAGACACTGGAGGAACCCTGGGGTTACAAGGGCGGAACCCTTGTTTTGGTTCCGCCGGATCCGCCAGTGGTCTGGTTTGTTTGGCTATAAATACCAAGTCACTTGCAAGAAATCTTTCATCACTTATCATATATACTTTGCACACACATATTTATATCATTCATCTAACTCATTAACATTTCATTTGTGTGAAGTTCTCTTGTAGAAAAGAAGTTCACAAGTTCATATCAAAGTTACAAGTATTCAACACAACCTTGCAAGACTTGTTAGCTTAGCATTGTGTAGACTTCATGTAGTCTATACTTGATTTGATTGTGAATATTCAGTAGTGATCGGTTAGTATTTTAGGCCTTAAAATACATAGTGTGACGAGAGTGGTTGTACCCTTGTAAAAGAACTCGACATCTAGCTTTGTGTCGGAAATCAAGTGTAAACGACGTGTAAGGTTTTCTCTGCCGGTGAAAGGAGCTTGTTGACTAGTGAAAGAAACTCACGAGTTGGATACTCGAGGCGTGGAGTAGGGCAAGGAAAAAGAGTCCTTGTAGCCGAACCACGATAAACTATCGTGTTGTGGTTTGATTGTTTCTTTCGTTACTCTTGCATATTATATATTGTCTTGTAGTTTAGATTTTTGATTAAACGTAAAGTTTCACAGGATAATTAACTTAAAAACCGGTAAACTATTCAACCCCCCTTCTAGTTTTCCACAATTGGCATCAAGAGCCACGTTGCTCAAGCTTTTAAAATATATTGTGTTTTAAAACTTGAAACGATCCATGGATTTTGAAAATTACAAAGAAGGGCAATCTATGCAAAGGCCACCACTTTTTGAAGCAAACGATTTTATATATTGGAAAAACCGATTTGAAACTTACGTAAAATCTAAAGATATAGATCTATGGCATATAATAATTGATGGTGATAATATAGCCACTTTCAAGGATACTTCAAGTAGTAAAGATGAGGATAGCTCAATTACTAAACATAATAAAGATCAAAAGAAACTAATTGCCAAAAACAATGAAGCTAAAATGATGCTTTTCAATGCTTTACCAAAGAAAGAATATGAAAGAGATTTTATGTGCAAAACCACTAAAGAAATTTGTCAATCTTTAATAGTCACTCATCAAGGAAACTCACAATTAAAGGATAACAAAATTGATCTTCTTATTCAACAATATGAACAATTTTCTATTCCCGAAGATGAGATAATTGATTGTGCATTTGCTAGGTTTAACACTATTATTACTTCACTTAAAGCACTTGATGAATCTTTTTGCAGCAAGAATTTTGTCAGGAAATTCCTTAGAGCACTCCATCCGAAGTGGAGAGCCAAAGTGACGGCGATTGAAGAATCTAAAGATCTTTCAAGCATGTCACTTGATGAGCTAATTGGAAACCTCAAAGTTCATGAAATGGTTATGGAAAAAAATTCGGAAATAGTTAAAGGAAAGAAAGAAAAGGTCAAGTCTATCGCCTTGAAGGCTAGAATTCAATCAAGTGATGATGAATCTAGTTCGGATAGTGACGATGAAGAATATGCCATGGCCGTTAGAGACTTTAAGAAGTTCTTTCGAAGACGAGGGAAGTTTATAAGGCAACCTAAAGATGACAAGAAAGCCTTCCGAAAAGATCGTGATGACAAGAA